>CM070517.1:41685479-43138822 GCA_036346375.1 Guadua angustifolia
TGGAAATTCATGCGTCCCCTGCAGACCCTTGGTGGCAAGAACTAGTTCCGCTCCAATACCTGCACATATAGTTGTTGTTCCTAAGAGCAGGGGCGGAGCTGGGCCTGGGGCCACTGGGGCCTGGGCCCCAGGCCCAGCTCAAATACAAGGAACACTAATGAGGATTGGATGATTAGCACTCTCATATCTGTTGTTAGTAGGAAGGATTGGGGTTGACTTTGCTAATAAATTAGTTTATCTCGCTCGCATGGTGAGGAATGAACCATGCTCGCATGATCGCATTTTATCGGATCAAAGCGCCATCGCGACTCGGATCTAATCCGGGAACAATTACCAATACAAAGTGCAACTCTGATCAAAATCGAACCTCCATGCAGGCACGCAGACTGAGTCACTTATTTTAGTTTAAACTAGCATATGGTTTCTTGATCTTGGGCGTAAACTAAAGCTGCGATTATACTATACTATCGATAATGTATAATATCGATAATTATTACTCATATCTTCAGGAGAACCATGAGAAAGCAAGGATCAATAATTGCCAAGTCCATAGCATACTACTCTTCCTCATACAGACTATACTCTATAGAATGAATGAATGATTCAATGATAGAATGATAGTTCATAGTTGGTAATTCAGTTGAACTGTTGAAATGTTGAATGATTATAGATTACCGATTGTATTGCTTCGGTATTATTTGCTATTTGTTAGTTGTTACAGATTATTGATTGAACTGTTGAAAAGGATAGTTGTATGATTGTATCTATGAATTAGTTATTATGCTTATACACTGATGTTAGATTTGAGTATATTGATTTGAACAATTTATACATTTCATAATTAATTGATTGAAATCAATTTGATGTAATAGAAAATACATGATGAACAATTTATCTATTTTATTGAAATGTTAAGCATGAAATTCAAATTTATCTTTAATTGTGTATTTGTGTAGTGTTTTTATTGTATCTCGGTGTGTGTATATTTTGGCGTTAGTTATTGTCGTTTAATTTTCGGCCCGAGGCTTTGACGAATCCTGGCTCCGCCACTGCCTAAGAGCATCTGTAATGTAATCTTTTTTTTTGGGTGCCTCTAAGAGGAGAGAGAAGATCTTAAGGCTGCTAAGAACATCCCAATGTGATCTTTTTTTTTTAGCTTCCAAGAAGAGAGAGAATAAGAGGCTGCCTCTAAATACTGTATACGAGTCTCTAAGCTAATTTTCTTAGCATTGCCTCCAGATTGGAGTAGGGGTGCAATCGGATCGGATATTTTCCATCCGACCGACCGACCGGATAGTTTCGGATCGGATTCGGATATTTTTTTCGGATAATTTTCGGATTCGGATTCGGTTTGGATATTTTGTTTGGATTCGATTCGATTCGAAGATTACTATCCGTCGGATCGGTATATCCCGAGAATATTTTCGGATATATCCGGTATAAACTTATTGGATATCCGATTCCTTCCAAAAGCGGTTGATCACCCGCCGTGTCGACGACCGCCCTAGCGAAGCGAGTTCGCATCTCGGCGTCCTGGCGGCGTCGACCACGATGCCCTTGGCGCGCCCGCCCTTGTTGCGGATCTGTTGCACGGCCTTGTTGTTGTGAAGCGGACGCGCTACCCTCCATTGTCACCGGAAGATGGGGAGGGCAACTTGCGGTGACGGCCGTGTCAAAACTCGAGCGGTGCAAGCCGATTGTCTGAGAGCTCGGTAGCGACCAAGAAGAGAAGAGAAGAGAAGCCGGAGGGCTAGATCTGGATCTGGATCATCTCAGAGCTCAGGCCTGGGGAGCTGTTGCTCGCCGGCAACGAGCACGAGGAGGAGACTAGGAGAGCAGAGGAGGCTGCAGGTGGGCGAGGCCATCGGCGAGTGGGCTGCTGCACCGGCCGCTAGGCGCTAGCGACAACCGACCTCGGCTAGATCTGAAGTCTAGACCGACGATGGAAGAGGCGCTCCACACTCCATAGCGACTAGCGAGGACGGTGATCGGGTATAAATGGGTAACAATAACATTAACAGGAAGGAGTCTCGAGTATTGAGTTTTGAGTATATCGCACGGTAGTTTTTAGTGTATTAACTATTAAGGTATAGATGAGATGACTAAAACTAATCGATTATGGAGTAGGAGCTTGTAATCGCAACTTGCTATTTTGCTATACAAAGAAATTAGTAATAGTCAATCTGTTGATGGTAATATACTCAAATACTCAATACAAATGTATAGTGGTATGTTTCTTTCATTTTGATTGTTTATAATCATTTATAAGTTACTATTGTATTATTAATTTTGCAAATTTTGATATACAATCACTTTGAATTGAATGTATATTCATGTGTTTTTGGATGCCTTTCAATTAGTGAGGTATTTTCATTTTTTTTTGCTTTTTTCTATGTTTTTTTTGTTTATGTACGAATTTTAATTGTACAATACTATATTTGCTATGCTTGTTTCAATTTAGTGTGCTTTTGCAACTTTATTCGACTGCCCGATAAAATGACTTGTTAGACTGCGATAATCTTGTTGCATGTTGAACCCATACGGTTGGCTAATCAGTGTTATATGTGTGCTTTATGCGTATCTGCTTTTTGCGCGTTATCCGACAAAAATTATTCGACATCAGTCGATTCCGCTCTCAGATTCGATTCAATCCGCCACCGATATTATCCGCGCCGTATCCGTATCCGGTACTATCCGAATCCGATTCCGAATCCGACAAAAAATATGGTTTAAGATATGGAAAGAGCGATATCCGACCGAATCCGATCCGATTGCACCCCTAGATTGGAGTAGCGATTACGACGGATGGCACTTTGGAGCTCGAAATTTTTCTTTTTTTAATTATAGTCGTAGGCTCTATCTCAAAGGTGTTTGCAGACTCTGTACACTACAGAAAATTATATTAGGCTTGGAGAATACCTGTAGCTCCTAACTTAGATATTGTATAGGCTCTAAACACTTAATAGTTGCGGCAACGCATGCCTAATCATCGGTTGTGTTAGAGAACATATTTGAGCGTACTATGATAGTGTGTATATACAGAGAGAGAGGGGCGAAGGCAAGCAGAGGCGGAGGCGACAGTGGGGCTGGAGCTCACCCAGCCAGCCCATGCCCAGTAAAAAACCTCCCCGCAATGGCCCATACCTATACTGTAGCACAGAGGCAGACACAGGTCAGTTTGTCTTCCGCGTAGCACAAAGGCCGGCAGTTCATCTTCAAACCAAATCGCAACGTCGCGTGACTCACGTCAGTTCGTCTTCCGTTCCGCGTCTTGGCGTCTTCGTCTCTTCGTGACTTCGCGGTCCTCGTGGACTGCAGTGAGTCGGCGATGGGCGGCGCACCGACTTGCAGGCATACGCTGTCTCGAAGGTGCTTTTGGAGAAGGAAGCTTGCAAGTTCGTGCAGGAGAAGAGCATCAGCTTGGTCACCGTTTGCCCCGTCATCACGGTGGGTGCGGCTCCTGCTTCACAGGTCCACACGAGTGTCCCCGCTAGCCTCTCCTTCCTATCCGGTGAGGAGCATGTGCAAGTATTGGGCATCGTTTTTGAAACTTCAGTAACTTAACTGCATGCCTGCAGAAATTAAGATGCAGCAAAACCATCTGATTTTCTCGTGTTTCTTTTCATCTCATGTCCGATGTTATATGGTGGTATTACGTCGTGTGTAATCTCAGGCGATGAGACTATGATCAACGCCATGAAAACTCGTAAATATCAACTGTCAACTCTTTTGAAGTAATGAATGGTACATTTTTCTCTTTTCATAGTTACATGCTTATATTGCACATAATTTAAATTTTAACTATTTTACAATATGGCAATAGTCGTAGTAGTTGATTTTGGATGTCTCTTTTTTAAGCCCCCCTCTTTAGAATTTTCTGGCTCCGCCACTGAAGGCAGGCCTCGACTGCCTAGGGCTAAAGCCTGTGATCAAAATACTCTAAGGCCCTGTTTGAAAGCAATGTATTTTCATAGTTTCTAAGTGATACCATGCTTTCTAAAAATATCATGGTATTTTATACTATAAGGTGTTTGGTTACCATGCCAAAAACTTTGTATTAAAAACTATATTTTGGTAGATACCATGGTATTTTTAGAGTATTTAAAACTCCACTCTAACCCAAAGTTTTTATGGTTTTGACTAGCTTCTTGCCTATTTTCACTCAAATACCATAGTTTGTGATGTTGTATCCAAACAGTTGGTAGTTCCAAAGAATACCATGATTTTAAAGGGTTTTGGTAAAATCGTGGTATTAATGACAAAACAATTGTAAACTATAATATATCAAAACTATAGTTTTGAAAAATTATGCTTCCAAACAGAATCTAAGATGTATTTACTTTGTCTATAGGCTAACTTTGTCCTGAACCTAAGAACAATGACCCAACCCAAGGTCTAATCACAGCCTGGCTCCATCCCATTCAGATAGATACACGCACGTGCATCCACCGTTGCAATCTAATGCAACGATACGCAGCTTGTGCGTGTTTTTTTATTTTTTTTCCGTAAAAAGAAAAAAGAAGCTTACCAAGTCATGTTGGAGACAAGGTTTACATTTTCACCGATTTTCGGCGAAATTTCGCATTTCGGACCAGACCGAATTTTGTACTACCGGCCGAATTGAAGTTTTTTAAAAAAATTTGAATTTGCTACAGTGATTTCGAAAATTTCAAAGAAATTTCGGGTTGAAAATCCGGATTTTCATTTTTGGTACCCGGATTGGATCGGACTTTTGTCACTGATACAGAATAACATGATATTTGATAATAATTTGTGAAAAAATGAAAATTTTGAGACATTTTAAAAAAACAGTACAAACACTAACAGAATTTTATAAAATTTAATAAGATAAATAATTCTATGAAAATTTTATGTTATTATATTTAGAAGTCTATGGTCATACAAGAAAATTTTCAAAATATTTTAACTTCATTTGCTATCTTTTAAAAATAAAAAACAGAATTAGTATAAATGTGGTAGTAACGATGTCGGAATTTTATAAAATTTTAAAAATTTGATCATCACCTAGATTTTTTATTACAGGTTATTAATTCCCTTATAAACAATGTGTGAAATTTTCAAAATATTTCAACCTTCTTTGATTGATCAATTAAAAATTATATACGGTATAAGCACGCGCTCTGAAATCCGAAAACTGCGAAGTAGCGCGTTCACATTTTTTGGAAACTTTTTATGATTGATCATGATCTAAAAAATTAATGAGAACATCACTGATTCCTTTTGAAGATTTTAATTTTTTTTTGTAATTTTTTCATACTTCGAACTATGCAAAAAAAAACTACTATGAACTAAAACTTCAACAATTTTTGAGAATGATATATGGCTGATCAGGACCTACAAATTTTATGACAATATCACCAATGCTTTCTAACTGTCTACATAAATTTTCATAATTTTTTCATACTTGTAACTATGGGAAAAAAAGTTACTGTAGAGGGCATGGGTAGGATTTGAACTGAAGACCTAATGCTTGCTACCTTTGAGACTTACTATTGGGATACAAGTGCTGGTTAGATATAGGACTGAGAATGACCTATTTACCTGCATTACACACTGTGGTTCCAAGTTACTTCAATAATTTATGTGTTGTTGCCTTCTTCAGAGAAACAATCATTCGGCCGAAAGCACTTTACTCTCATTCCTCACCTCTCCCAGACCAAACCTCTCCTCCTTTGCGCAATCCGGCGAAAATCCAGTCGGATTCGGCCAGCTCCGACAAACAGTAGGGTGATTTCGGGTTCAGGAACCAAAATTTTGGGCTCTGAGACCGAAATTTCGGGTTCGGCCGGCGAAATTTCGGGCCAAAAAAATTATGTCGACATGTATTTTTGCATTCATTTTTGGTTGATGACAATGATATTTGTTCACAAGTTATGCTGTATAAGTTATGCAATATTTGTTTATGAGTTGATGACAAGTTATGCAATATTTGTTGAGAAGCTTTCGTACAGTACCTAACAACTTTGCACATGCAGTATATGTGGCTAATTAATTTGTTAACTAAGGCTGTGCTAATTAGTAGAGCCCAACATTTGATGTCTCCCAGGAAGCATGATCTAATTTAACATGTATGTGTGGCTAATTAGTTTGTTAACTAAGGGTGTGCTGATTAGTAAAGCCCAATATTTGATGTCTCCCAAGAGCTAAGTCTAATTTAACATGTATGTGTAGCCTTGCATGATCTCCTAGGAAGCATGATCTCCCAGGAAGCATATATATGTGGCGTTAACAAAACCTGCCTGTAGTATTTCGGGTGTTAGGACCAGCTCTGGGCCAGATCCGGCCAATTCCATGCGTCGCCGGTGAGATTCAATGGGATTTCGGGTGTTAGGACTGAAATTTTGAGGTAAGTTAAGAAATTTTTGGTGTTCTTTGTTATTCTGAATTTATACAAAGTAACAATGCTAGATACACTAAAATTTGCTGAACTACAAATGGAGCTAAGACCATCGAAATTATGCATTTGGTCAAGTACATGCATTTGACACACCTCATCTCCTATTCAGTTAGGAAAATCCATAATCTTCCGTACATATTATATGGACATAGTCAACTTGTGCACTTCTTCTTTCTCAACTGCACTGTATTGTCATGTTTCGTGTGTGTACAACATGGCAACTTACAAGAGATTTTAATTGGCCATGCAAAATTGAAAATCAAGGAAGTACTTATCGAAGATTCTAATTCAGTAAATTAGTTAGTACTTACCGACTAATTATATCTCTGTTATCTTTGTCAGTAACTCATATATCTTTGTATTTAATTCCAAAATTAATGGGTCATTGATGGCCAAATGACATGAGCACAAGCACCTGTTTCTTCGTATATTTTGAGTTCCGTTGCAGACTCTAGTGATGGTGCATCGTGAGGGCAGCGTATGGGACCATAGAGACCATGTTGGCCCCGGGTCGAAGTGTCACTACTGCAATCAAGTCATGAAGGGTGGATGTGGTGACCGCATATCTATATGGGGGGAACATATCCTGTGCAACCAGAGAGTTGGTGAAACCACGGTGCAATCCAACTAGAAAAAGTTTCAAAAAATTTTGAAAAAATCATGGATGTACATCTCACTACCCCATCTACATATAAAATTTCATGATCAAATTCGTCCTGTGCTAAGAGTAATAAAAGACAAACTTGATCATGAGCGATATGCATCGCTCATGATCAACTTTGTCTTTTGTAATGATCTGATTCATGATCAAATTCGGCCAAGTTGAGATAGATCTGAACTCTTTCCATGTTGGAAGTGGAGTTGTATTCAATCTCGTGTGTTTGCTCAGATAAATAGGAGGAGGTGTCCCTGTTTATTCTTGAGCGCTCAGTATTAGGTTTGTACTCTTGTGTGGGAGTACTTTAGACAAAAGAAATAAAGATCAATCTAGCAATCCAAGTATCTCTGTGTGGATGAGTTTTCTTGCGTGAGTTTTGACAGCCGCACAGTGTGAAGAAAACAAATTAAGATTGATCGAGCATGCCTGCATCACGTCAACTAGAAGATAGATGATGATCTAGACATGATCTTGCTTCTGGTGATTAGAAGATTGATCCGTGGCAACTGAAGCCCTCTCTGGTGTTTGGTCCATCATAGCCTTGAAGGTGAAATTTGGTTTCCTCATCATTAGATGCATTAGTCTAATTGCGAAGGTAATATCTCTTGATTCGTACATCCGATTGGATTGATTCTTATTGGGTTTGATTCATAATTGAATCTAGTTTCTATAGTTAAAATTTCATATCAATCCAACGGTTAGATCTTTGGTAATTAGTGGTCGCCCAGATTGCTAACCTGGTCGCCAAACAGTAGATCGCTAATTGGTTTAGTCATCTTGTGAAGAACATAACTTTAGATCCGTAGCTCCGATCGACCTGATTCTTTTTTTGTTCACTTCAGAATTGAGTTTACTTTCTACAGTTAAAATTTCACATCAATCCAATGGTTAGATCTTCTGTAATTTATGGTCGCCTAGATTGATATCCTGCTCGCCCGACTGCTCGCGTGGTGGCCCAAGTTTGGTCATCTTGCGAAGGTCATAACTTTAGATCCGTAGATCCGATTGACTTGATTCTTTTTGTGTTAGCTGCGGAATTAAGTCTAGTTTCTACAGTTGAAATTTCATATCAATCCAACGGCTGGATCTTCCGTAATTAATATTTTAGTCGACGTGTATCGGTCTGCTCGCCCAGACTGCGTGCGTGGTCGCCCAACAGTGCGCGTGCTCGCCCAGGTGTCCTACTGCTCGCCCAAGTGCCCAAACTGGTCGCCCGGTGTCCTCATCGCTCGCCAGTGCCCAACCAGTCGCCAGTGTCCCATCGCCGCGCAGTGATCTCTTGGTCGCCCAAGTGCCCAAACTGCCGCCTAAGTGCCAAACCAGTCGCCCAAGTGCTCTCTTGGTCGCCAGATGGTCTATTTGTTTCCCATTGCATAAACTGATTTCCAAGCAATTTGAGTTTCAATTAGGGTGTTTGAAAAATTCGAAAATTTGATTTTAGCTTCCGCGCAATCATTCATCCCCCCTCTGATTGCTACATTAGTATATTTCGATCCTACAAGTGGTATCAGAGCAAGGTTTTTCTAATTAATCTTAACTGGTGATTAGAAACCGTAGCAATGGATAGGTATTCGACAAAACCTTGTGTTTTCGATGGTGTTGATTTTCAGTTTTGGAAAGCGAAGATGGAGGCATACATTCAAGTTCAGGGCTTTGCAATCTGGGAGAAGGTGTACAAACCATATCAAGTTCTTGAGAATGATCAAGTCAATGAAACCAATCAAGCACAAGTTGAAGCGAATAGCAGAGCACGAAATTTGATCATCCAAGGTTTGGGAAGAAGTGACTTGATCGCGTGATCCATCTCAAGTCGCATATGAGGTATGGAAATCTCTTTGTGATTATCATGAGGATCTAACACTATCAAAGAGGTTCGTCAAGACATTTACAAGAAAGAATACATGCGATTTGAGATGAAGCCCGTGAGTCACTAGATGATTTCTTTGCACGCTTCAATAAGATTCTTAGCAACTTACGTTTGTTGGAGTTTACTTTGATGAGGCTACTAATGCTAGACAATTGCTTGGTGCATTAGATATGTCTATTTGGGAAATAAAAGTTACATCCATTAGAGAATCAACTGTCATGAGTGATCTTACTGTAGATGTTCTTTTCTCTAAACTAAAAACTCATGAATTGGATGTTCTTGCTAGGAGGATGATTATAAATCAATTGCATTAACCTCTCAATCTAGCATGTCTCGAATAATGCTTCTTCAAGTTTTACCTTGTCTTTCTTGTCTTCACTAACCGATGAAGCAGATTGAGGAATTCCCGGAAGAAGACTTGGCATCACTCTCTTCTCGTTTTAATAAAGCTGCAGAATGTGAGAATGAGAAAGAGAGTTGGTGGTGGCCTCCAAGATGCTATGAGTGTGGTGATTTCAACCATATTCGCCCAAATTGTCCTAAATTTGCGGGAAAAGCATCAAGAGAGGAGGACAATGATAAAAGAAAAGAGAAGAAGAAGTTTTCTCTAAGCAATAGAAAGAAGAAGAGCTTCATCAACAGCAAAGTTGTTCACCGGGTCCTTTCCGCTCTTGAACAAGTTAATTTGAGCGATGTGGATTCGGAGAGCAGTGAAGATGACACAATGGCTCCTAGCAAGCATGATTTGACAGGGTTGTGTCTCATGGCTAGGAGTGATGTAAGCTTCACCGAGGACGATCATGATAGCGACTTTAATGAGGTAGAACCTTCTTACGATGAATTAACTATTGCTGTTGTTCGTCTTGGAAAATTGCTTGACAAACTGTAAGTTCAACCTTCATTAGTTATGGTTTTGGTGTTAATGACAAATCTAATCTTGTGTTAATGACAAATCCAATATTGAGTTTATCCCCTAATGCGATAGTGTTATAAATGACAATCTTATATCGAGACTAACATGTTTGTTTAGAATATCTTTGTTTAGTCTCATCGCATTGAAAAATGGAAAACCCGAGGTATGTATGCATATTTATTATAGTATTAATTACATACTTTGGATTCAAGTTAAAGTATGAATGTCCCCGTTACATTTACCACAAAATGTGCATCATGTTTCCCAATCCATATATTACATGGATGCACATATTTAGGGGGAGTTTGTAGTTTAACTTGAAAGTCTCTTTGTATTGATCAATTCGTTATTGACACATATAAGGATCAAGACAAAGAAACTAAATCCTTGAGTATATGTTTGAATTGCCTAGTTATAAGTATACTCGTGGAAATATAGGATATGCTCCAATACAATCAAATTGAATATGTGCATATTATATCCAAGTCAATCATACTTATGCACATATACATGTGGGGTGTATTCTATAGTTGATGATTTAGAGTAATGATCATTTCCATATAGTTTACATATAATGGATCATTACTTTTCATCAACATGAGTATATGAAAACTTGTGCAGTTAATATATACTCATATCAATTTAAATGATAATTTAAATTGAGTTCATTTGTCTTGTTAATCATTAAAGAACACTTCATCATGTGTTGATGGTGTTTTGTGATTAATTGAGGACAAATGAATAGTTCTTAAGTATAATAAAGCATGAGTTGCATTATTGTACTTAAGACACAATTAAATCATTTTAATTGATTTAGGTTGTGCTCAATTGATCTAAAGGCATCCATTATGTGTTAATGGAGTGCAAGAGATAATTGAGACAACCATGCATCTTGGACTAACTATTTGTATGAGTTGTGATTAAGTTAGGTCCAAAGATTGATGAGATGATGAGAACGGGACAAGGGCGGCATCATGAGTTGATGGGCGTCAAGAGTGGATCCCGAAGATAAAGAGGAGTCGAGTGATGATCCGGGGAGTATCAAAGCGATGATCATAAAGACCCCAAAGGGATTGCTTGTCTTGTGGCGTGAAGGTATAACTAGATAGGCTAAGGACTTTGTAGTCTTTGAGTCTAAGGTTTTATCGCCGTGCTATTAAGAGGGTCGTTCCTTTGCTTGAGCTTCATCATGTGTTGGTGATCTCATCCGCGCTCACTCAAGCTCAACCATTTGGATTTGGTTCTTGCATATGGGTTAACCATTTGGCATGTGTTGCGAATGGGTTAAACTTATGCTTGGTTGCATTTGGTTTTAGCATAATGCTTTGATTTGCATGTGTTGCAAGAAGTGATAAGCTAGTCGTTGGCTTTTGTGTGAAGTTCACTTTTGCATGTGTTGCATTAGTTAAAGCTTCACGTTTTTGTTCGCAAAACAAATCTTTCTTAAAATCTTGTGTTTGCTTGGAGCTAAGTTTTGCATGTGTTGCAAAAGGAGAGAGCTCAAGCTTGGTTTTGGTGTTTATGGTTGTGTATGTGCTAGAGGCTCGCATGTGTTGTGAGTAGAGAGCACATATGGTTGATTTGGTATTTGTGTGTTTGTATGGAGCTAGAGGCTTGCATGTGTTGCGAGTAAAGAGCTCATACTTGAGATTTGGTTTTGGTGTTAGTTCGATTTGGTGTTGCATGGAACTAGAGAATTGCATGTGTTGCAATTAGAGAGTTCATGCATCTTGATTTGATGTTGCTTGGAGCTAGACTTTTGCATGTGTTGCAAAGAGTAGTGCTCAAGCATGAAATGTGTTTATTGCGTTATTTGCAAGTTCGTTGTGCGAATAAACTGAGGTTTATGAGTCCGAAATTTCCGAGAGCATGTGAGTGGGGCTTGCAACGGGTGTTGGCAAGTTGACCGGGTCTTGTGTTGACCTTCACATGGCTAGGGGGATTAATCTCATAAACTCGAGTTTGATTTGCTTAATACGTTTTGCAAATAGTTCTTGAGTTGATTGCGAAATGTGTTTTTGCAATTTGGTTGAAATTCTTTGAGCATGAGCTATGTTGGTGCAAATGTGTTTTGCACGTGTGTATGATCATGTGTTGATCATCTTTGTGGCTCAAAGAACAAGTTTGGTTTTTGGAGAAATGGATTTGGAGGTTGAAATCTGGATTTTCTCCTGTGGTAAGCACTCTCAAGATGTCCTGGGCGGTAGTACTGTTTAATGTACTACCGGCCATTGGTTGGATAGTAGGTATTTTCCGAAGGTTGTATTGTTGTTTTGTGTTGGCGGTACTACGGGAAGTTGAGGGCTGTAGTCATAAGTCTTGATATTACCGAAATTGCCATGGTAGCTATTTTGATCTTGGCGTGTTTTGTTGGCTCGGTGAGGCCGGCACTACGCTTCGATGGGAGCTAGTAGTACCGTAAAAGTCAGTACTACTACCGCGCCTTAGAGGGCGGTAGTCTGGGATATATGGTCGCTGCCAATCGTTGGAGGTCGGGGCTGCAAGACTACCGGCCCTTAGAGGGCTGTAGTACCAAGATTTCACGATTTTGTCCGCTTAAGCCCCTAAACGGCTAGTTTTCTTGTGGAGGGCTATAAATACCCCCTTGAGGGGTTGGGGCTGAATGTTGTTGCTGTGTGTGGGAGTTGTGTGCATGTGTTGCTCTTCTCCATTTGCCTCTTGAGCTTAAGAGTGAGACAAATTGCATGTGTTGCAATTAGGAAGTGATTTGAGAGCCTCTTGTGCATGTGTTGCACTTGAGTGAGGCCTTGTGCATGTGTTGCACTTGGTGATCACCGAGGAGCGCATTTGTTGTGCCCGGTGAGGTTCAAGCGAAGGAGCGGCTTATTACTCTTGGAGGTTGCCGACTCCTAGACGGCGTGAGGCGTCGTCTTGCGGAGCTCTCAAGGTTGTGAGAAGCCCGCGAAGTTTGTGAAGGTTCAGAGTTGAGCCTCACGCAAGCGTGAAAACCACGACTAGTGGAAAGAGGCGGGTGCTCGGCGGGAGCCGGTCCAAGTGTGGGCTAGCCTCAACGTGGACTAGGGAGACAAGCAAGTCTCCTAACACCACGAAAAAAATATCGGTTGTCTCTTTTACTTTCAAGTATTTACATTTATTGTATATTGTCCAATTGCTTGATTGTAATTAGAATTGCTTAGTGTTAATTGATTGATCAATTTAGCAATTCTAGTTTAGAGACATAATTTAGTTAGTGCACTAGTGAGCCTAGTTGATTTAGGCTTTAATTGTCAAAACCTATTTATCGCTCCGCATATATATTTGATTAGGTTTTGACATAGGGGTTGATTAGGGCGAATTGTTTAGTGAGCGATCGAATTTCTTAAAACGCCTATTCACCCCCCCTCTAGGCGCATCCTCGACCCTACACAAACGCAACAAGAAAATTAAGAAACATGATGTTCTTGTGGAATCTTTGAATGCAGAAATTGCTAGAATTAAATCTTTGATTCCTGATGATGATGCTTGCAAATCATGTGACTTAATTTACAGTGAGCTTACTTTGCTTAGGAAAGAACATGTTTTCTTGTTAGAGCAAGTCAATGCTGAAAAGAAAGAAAATGAGAAACATATGAAAAATGCTAGCTGTTGAACTGTTGATTTGCATGATTCAACTCATTGTTCTAAATGTGCTATACTGGAATTGAAGTTGCATGATGCAAATGCTAGGGTCTCTCAAATGACAGATACTGTGCTCACTCATGAGGTTCTTTCATGCTCAAACTGTCGTAAGCAAAAAGGAAAAGTGGACGTTCCTTGTAATAATTGTCTAACTCTTTCTCGAAAGGTTGATTACTTGGAAAAATCTTTAGAATGGTTCACTTCAGGAAAGAAAAACCTAAACATGATTTTGGATCAATCAAAAGTCAGTACTCATCACAAAGGTTTAGGTTTTGATTCTTATGCTCATCATAAATCACATGCTCCAACTGTTGTTAAGACACTTAAAAGTGGAAATTTTGAGATTGTTAATGAGCCTAAGAAAACTGTTTTTAAGTCTGCTGGTGTGTTATCTTCTACTATGGTGAATGCAAATGTTACTTCTGTTCCTAAAGCTAAACATCTTGTTAAGTACACTTGCACTCATTGTGGTAAAGATGGACATTTAGTAAATTTTTGCTTTAGGCTAGCCAAACAGCAAAAGAAAGAAAAGGCTAAGGCTAGGTCTAATTTCAGGAAGGCACATTTTACTCCTCATTTTGTGCCTAGGGTGATACAAACATCTTTTGTTGCAAGAAATACGGGAAAGAGCAAATATGATTTTGTGAACAAGCATCCTCATTTTGTGCCTAGGGTGATGCAAACATCTTTTGTTGAAAGAAACACGAGAAAGGGCAAATCTGTTTTTGTGAACAAGCATACTCGTGTTGTGCCTACTCGTCGTGTGTCTCAGTACTGGATTCCCAAATGCTTTATTTCTAACCCCAGTACCGAGGCCTCGACATCTTCTTGTGCTATGTAGGTTTTCAGGAATGGGTTGGAGAACAGAAGCTTAGTGGATCTTGGTCTTTTGCAAGATGAGATCAAGACTTAGATGGTTCTCACCCTTGAGATGGTTTTCAAGAAGCATATGTAATAATTCTTCATCTACTTTGTGAGCTATCTGATACACTCATGTTCTTTACATTCACAGATATATAATTGTGGCATGAGATGAGATAGTTGTTCATATGCTCATGTGTATCCCCTAGCATGTTCAATAATGTTATATTTTATATCATGCCTTTCATGCTTTGAATTCACTTATCATGATTCATGCCTATGCTTAACTGAACATACCATGATAACTCAAGCTCATGTATATCATCATCTCCTCTCTGTTGATCTCATTGGTTATCCATTTGAGGGGGAGTTATTGGTTATTGGTAAAAATTCCTTTCGGTTGCCTTTTTGGGAGGTTTGTTCTGTCAGTCTTTTGTTTTAAAATAATCCCTTGGTGACAATTTTGTAGAAGGTTTTAAGATGGTTGTTTTGAGGGGAGTTCTTTGAAGTTTTTGTAATATTGTGTAACATGTTTTTTTTGTTTCGTGTGTTTCTTAAATGAAAAACAAAAAATTGAAAACAAAAAAATCATCGAGCATTGTATTTCATACACATATGTCATTTGAAGCCATGTTTATGCTACAAGGGTCTTCGCAATTTTACATTTATACATATATGGTGTAGTTTATGTCGTGACTTTTTAAATGGAATGACAACTTGAATTAAATCTTGTCATGGTTGAACTTTCTTAGCTATCTTGATCCTGCTCGAAAAAGTGCTAAATATGAAAGCTAAGTGCTAAAACAAAAAATGATTGTTGATAAATGCAAGAACAAGGTCATGTATTGTCGCACTTCTTCTTTACGAGACTACTTATCATTGCACTATGATATGAACTTGGAAGAGGTTGTGTATGACCGAAACCATGAAACCTTAAGCTTGTGATTGCTTGGTATGGTCGAAAAGTAAGGTGATGGTGCATGTAATTCCTTGCAATTGTTATTGTTGCAATCAAAGTAATGAATCAGTTTTTCAAAGCACAAATAAAGTGCACAAAAATTCAATGTTTTCAGGTTTTAAGATTGTTGAGAAAGGGAGATCATGTCATGCAAAAAATCGTTAATAGTACTTGATTTCTAGTTATGCTTACTCTACATTGTTTATGTGTAGATTTGAGGGTGCAATCTTGTTGATAGCATGACTTGGTGATCGAGTTGTTACATTTGTGCATGTTTCATAATGCTCAAGACATAAAAAAACATCAACATAAAGGGAGAAGTTTCTCTTTTGCTCTCTTTTTGCATTCTTGATGAATCCATTGTCAAAGGGGGAGAAAGTTTGGAGTCAAAGGGAGAAACTTTTGGTCACACATTGCACATTCACACACACATTTCTTCTTTCTGTTAGGGGGAGTCTTTCTTTTTGATAGGGGGAGATTTCTTTTTAGATAAGGGGAGATTTTTGTTCTTCTTTATAGGGGAGATTTCTCTTTCTATCTTTTGGTCACTTTACTTCTTTTAAAAATGGTGTTGCCATTGTGAGGTGAATGCCAATGATCGTTTCCAAATGGTGTTGCTAATGTTTTCATCAAGGGGGAGATTGTGAGATCATGTGATGAAAAATTGGTTGAATGGTGAAATTGGCATTGTAAAGTGATTTTGGTTATGGCATGTGTGGTGCTTGTGCATGTGCTATGTTGAGATGATTATCATGCTGGTGATAGCATGATGGAGTTTTGCTTAATGCAATGCACTCGTGTGAGTGGTTGCATGGATTAATCTTGAGTCAAGTCGTGGACTTGTGCTCGGACGCGTTGTTTGTTACTTCATGTGCAGGTGTTGCTCGAGGGCGAACGTGGTCGATGACGGGACCGGAACTAGGTTCATGGAGGAACTGAGGTTCGAGACTAGGTTCAGGGAGGAATCGAGGTCTTGGTGGTCAAGGATGTCATGCGGGACGTTGGGCTAGAGAACATGCATATGAAGGTCGGTTAGTCACGTATAAAAAGCAGGGCCGATCATGCGTGCAAAGTTTTGGTTTTGGCCATGTTGGGCCAAGTTGAGATAGATCTGAACTCTTTCCATGTTGGAAGTGGAGTTGTATTTAATCTCTCTGTTCTTGCATGCGCGCAAGAGTTGTTTTTGGTCATGTTGGGCCAAGTTGAGATAGATACTGAACTCTTTCCATGTTGGAAGTGGAGTTGTATTCAATCTCTGTGTGTTTGCTCAGATAAATAGGAGGAGGTGTCCCTGCTTATTCTTGAGCTGCTCAGTATTAGGTTTGTACTCTTGTGTGGGAGTACTTTAGACAAAAGAAATAAAGATCAATCTAGCAATCCAAGTATCTCTGTGTGGATGAGTTTTCTTGCGTAAGTTTTGATAACAAGACAAAGGTGAAGAAAACAAATCAAGATTGATCGAGCATGCCTGCATCACGTCAACTAGAAGATAGATGATGATCTGGACATGATCTTGCTTCTGGTGATTAGAAGATTGATCCGTGGCAACTGAAGCCCTCTCTGGTGTTTGGTCCATCACAGCCTTGAAGGTGAAATTTAGTTTCCTCGTCATTAGATGCATTAGTCTAATTGCGAAGGTAATATCTCTTGATTCGTATATCCGATTGGATTGATTCTTATTGGGTTTGATTCGTAATTGAATCTAGTTTCTCTAGTTAAAATTTCATATCAATCCAACGGTTAGATCTTTGGTAATTAGTGGTCGCCCAGATTGCTAACCTGGTCGCCAAACAGTAGATCGCTAATTGGTTTAGTCATCTTGTGAAGAACATAACTTTAGATCCGTAGCTCCGATCGACCTGATTCTTTTTTTGTTCACTTTGGAATTGAGTCTACTTTCTACAGTTAAAATTTCACATCAATCCAATGGTTAGATCTTCTGTAATTTGTGATCGCCCAGATTGATGTCCTGCTCGCCCGACTGCTCGCGTGGTCGCCCAAGTTCGGTCATTTTGCGAAGGTCGTAACTTTAGATCCGTAGATCCGATTGACTTGATTCTTTTTGTATTAGCTGTGGAATTAAGTCTAGTTTCTACAGTTGAAATTTCATATCAATCCAACGGCTGGATCTTCTGTAATTAATATTTTAGTCGACATATATCGGTCTGCTCGTCCAGACTGCGCGCGTGGTCGCCCAACAGTGCGCGTGCTCGTCCAGGTGTCCTACTGCTCGCCCAAGTGCCCAACCTGGTCGCCCAGGTGTCCTACTGCTCGCCCAGGTGATCTACTGGTCGCCCAAGTGCCCAAACTGCTCGCCCAAGTGCCAAACTGGTCGCCCAAGTGCTCTACTGGTCACCCAGACTGGTCTATTTTTTTCCCAACTGCATAAACTGATTTCCAAGCAATTTGAGTTTCAATTGGGGTGTTTGAAAAATTCGAAAATTTGATTTTAGCTTCCGCGCAATCATTCACCCCCCCTCTGATTGCTACATTAGTATATTTCGATCCTACAAAGGTTTTTAATGAGGCAACTAGTGCAACATAAAGTGCGAGTGCGATGTACTCTTTTCTCCATCTTCTTTTTCCCACTGGGTTTTTGAGTGGAGTTTTTGATGAGACATATGCATTACGCGGTATTCGATTAAGGGGGAGTGTTATGAGATTAGAACTCTAAACCGTATCAGTTTAGGACTCTATCTCTTTATGGTGTGGTCGAATTCAAACTCCTCTCTTATGGTACTATATATATCGGGTGCTCTCTATTGTAAAAGAGATGAATCAATAAAGCGAGAGAATTTCCACCCCTTACATTGTGTATCTATTATTCTTACTCCCGTGATTACGTCTACAACTTGTGATTGATTGTTAGCGATCGACTACGTTTTACAACACTTACGTATTAACCCAAGGACTCCAGGGCGCTTGTTATGAAGCTGGATCTTAGCCAGTCGTATAGAAGTATAGAACCTGAAATAAATGGCGTTCTAAACGTGTGTGCTCAAATGAGTTTAAATTTATTTTATAATATGTTTACAAATATTTAGATTGACCATATAAAAATGTTGTAAGCATATTTGTTTAAAATACATTTTATAATGTAACAGTTTTTCTAGGCTTCACAGATATACTAAAATAGAAATTGGCGACCAAATTTACGTTTAGAGTTATGTTTCCAGTGGTTTCAATACTTGATCACGTTCTGATACACATCCCGTATGCAGTCCCGGGCGGAGGCAGGCACTTCATGTCCGTGGCGGCGAGCTCGACGCCGCCGACAGAGGCCCGCGTCCTGGCAGAGCTGGCGCGCATCTCCACGTACTCCACGGCTGCGTCCACCATCGATTTGGTCTCTGTGAGATCTTGTGATGAAAAATTGGTTGAATGGTGAAATTGGCATTGTAAAATGATTTTGGTTATGGCATGTGTGGTGCTTGTGCATGTGCTATGTTGAGATGATTATCATGCTGGTGATAGCATGATGGAGTTTTGCTTAATGCAATGCACTCGTGTGAGTGGTTGCATGGATTAATCTTGAGTCAAGTCGTGGACTTGTGCTCGGACGCGTTGTTTGTTACTTCATGTGCGTGTGTTGCTCGAGGGCTTAACGTGGTCGATGACGGACCTAACTAGGTTCATGGAGGAACCGAGGTTCGAGACTAGGTTCGAGGAGGAATCGAGGTCTTGGTGGTCAAGGATGTCATCGGGACGCTCGCTAGAGAACATGCATATGAAGGTCGGTTAGTCACGTATGTGCAGCGAAGTGGGGTCGATCATGCGTGTAAAGTTTTGGTTTTGGCCATGTTGGGCCAAGTTGAGATAGATCTGAACTCTTTCCATGTTGGAAGTGGAGTTGTATTCAATCTCTCTCCGTTCTTGCATGCGTGCAAGAGTTGTTTTTGGTCATGTTGGGCCAAGTTGAGATAGATACTGAACTCTTTCCATGTTGGAAGTGGAGTTGTATTCAATCTCGTGTGTTTGCTCAGATAAATAGGGGAGGTGTCCCTGCTTATTCTCGAGCGTTCAGTTTTAGAGTTGTACTCTTGTGTTGGAGTACTTTAGACAAAAGAAATAAAGATCAATCTTCCGTAAAGCTAGTTGTTCTTCCGTGCATGCATGCATAAGATTGATTCGTGGCAACTGAAGCCTTCTCGGTGTTTGGTCCGTCATGACTTTGAAGGTGAAATTTGGTTTCCTCGTCATTAGATGCATTAGTCCAATTGCGAAGGTAATATCTCTTGATCCGTACATCCGATTGGATTGATTCTTGTTGGGTTTGATTCATAATTGAATCTAGTTTCTATGGTTAAAATTTCATATCAATCCAATGGTTAGATCTTTGGCAATTCGTGGTCGCCCAGATTGCTAACCTGGTCGCCAAACAGTAGATCGCTAATTGGTTCAGTCATCTTGCGAAGGTCATATCTTTTGATCCGTAGATCCGATCGAGTTGATTCTTTTTTTGTTCACTTCGGAATTGAGTCTAGTTTATACAGTTAAATTTTCACATCAATCCATTGGTTAGATCTTCTGTAATTTGTGGTCGCCCAGATTGATGTCCTGCTCGCCCGACTGCTCACGTGGCCACTCAGGTTTGGTCATCTTGCGAAGTATATAACTTTAGATCCGTAGATCCGATTGACCTGATTCTTTTTGTGTTAGTTGCGGAATTAAGTCTAGTTTCTACAGTTAATATTTCATATCAATCCAACGGTTGGATCTTCGGGAATTTCTATTTTAGTGGACATATCTTGGTCTGCTCGCCCAGACTGCGCGCGTGGTCGCCCAACAGTGTGTGTGGTCGCCCAACAGTGCACGTGCTCGCCAGTGTCCTACTGCTCACCCAAGTGCCTAAACTGGTCGCCTGTGTGTCCCATCGCTCGCCCATTGCTCAAACTGGTCGCCTGTGTCCCATCGCCGCCAAGTGCCCAAACCGGTCGCCAGTGTCCTCATCTCGCCCAGTGATTTATGGTCGCCCAAGTGCCCAAACTGGTCGCCAGTGTCCAACCTGTCGCCTAAGTGTACTCATCGTCGCCAAGTGCTCTCTTGGTCGCCCTGATCGCTCATTGGTCTCCCAACTGCGTGAGGTGGTCTCCCAATTTAGTAACTCGGTCTTCGACTTCGTGAACTGGTCTTCAAGCAATTTGAGTTTAAATTGGGGTGTTTGAAAAGATCGAAAATTTGATTTAGCTTCGCGCAATCATTCACCCCCTCTCGATTGCTACATTAGTATATTTCGATCCTACAAGTGGTATCGAGCAAGGTTTTTCTAATTAATCTTAGCGGTGATTAGAAACCGTAGCGATGGATAGGTATTCGACAAAACCTTGTGTTTTCGATGGTGTTGATTTTCGCTTTGGAAAGCAAAGATGGAGGCATATATTCAAGCTCGTGGTTTTGCAATTTGGGAAAAGGTCTACAAGCCATACAATGTTCCCGAGAATGATGCGTCAATGACACCAATCGAGCACATGTTGAAGCAAACAAACAAAGCAAGGAATTTGATCATCCAAGGACTTGGAAGAAGTGATTTTGATCGAGTGATTCATCTCAAGTCTCGCATATGAGGTATGGAAATCTCTTTGTGATTATCATGAAGGTTCTAACTTGTCAAAGAGGTTAGACAAGATATTTATAAGAAAGAATACATGCGATTTGAGATGAAGCCGGTGAGTCTCTAGATGATTTCTTTGCACGGTTCAATAAAATTCTTAGCAATTTACGTCTTTGTTGGAGTTTTCTTTGATGAGGCTACAAATGCTAGACAATTGCTTGGTGCATTAGACATGTCTATTTGGGAGATGAAAGTTACATCTATTAGAGAATCCACCGTCATGAGTACACTTACTTTAGATGTTACGTTTCTAAATTAAAAACTCATGAGTGGATGTTCTTGCTAGGAAGGCGATCATAAATCAATTGCCTTGACCTCCCAATCTAGCATGTCTCGTAATAATGCTTCTTCAAGCTTTGCTTTGTCCTCTTTGTCTTCACTAAGCGATGAACAGATCAAGAGTTTCTGAAGAAGATTTGGCACTACTCTCTTCTCGGTTTAACAAAGCTTTGCGAATGTGAGAATGAGAAAGAGAGTTGGTGGTGGCCTCCAAGATGCTATGAGTGTGGTGATCTCAATCATATTAGATCAAATTGTCCTAAGCTTGCGGGTAAAACATCAAGGAGGAGAAGGACAACGACGTAAGAAAAGAAAAGAAGAAGTTTTCACCAAGTGATAGAAAGAAAAAGAGCTTCATCAACAAAAGGTTGTTCATCGGGTTCTTTCGCTCTTGAACAAGTGAACTTAAGTGATGTGGATTCAGAGAGCGGTGAGGATGACACAATGGTTCCAAGCAAACATGATTTGACAGATTGTGTCTCATGGCTAGAAGTGATGAAAGCTTCACCGAGGGGCGATCATGACAATGACTTCAATGAGGTAGAACCTTCTTACGATGAATTAACTATTCTTGTTGTTCGTCTTGGAAAATTGCTTGACAAACGCGACAAGAAAATTAAGAAACATGATGTTCTTGTGGAATCTTTGCATGCTGAAATTGCTAGACTTAAATCTTTGA
The DNA here is from genome assembly GCA_036346375.1 of Guadua angustifolia. Classification (NCBI taxonomy): domain Eukaryota; kingdom Viridiplantae; phylum Streptophyta; class Magnoliopsida; order Poales; family Poaceae; genus Guadua; species Guadua angustifolia. The sequence continues at coordinate 41,707,363 of CM070517.1, forward strand.
TTCTCGATGATGATGCTTGCAAATCATGTGACTTAATCTCTGATGAGCTTATTGTGCTTAGGAAAGAACACGTTTCTTTGTTAGAACAAGTCAATCTTGAAAAGAAAGAAAATGTGAAACATGTTAAAAACGCTTATTGTTCAACTGTTGATTTGCATGATATAACTCATTGTTCTAAATGTGCTATATCGAATTGAAGTTGCATGATGCAAATGCTAGGGTTTCTCAAATGATGATGCTATGCTCACTCATGAAGTTCTCTCATGCTCAACTTGTCGCAAAAAGAAAGGAAAAGTGGATGTTCCATGTAATAACTGCTTAACTCTTGCTCGAAAGGTTGATTACTTGGAAAAATCTTTAGAACGATTCACTCATGGAAAGAAAAACCTAAATATGATTCTCGGATCACCAAGGGTCAAGACTCATCACAAGGGTTTAGGTTTTGATTCTTATGCTCATTATAAGTCACATGCTCCTACCGTTATTAAGACATTTGAAAGAGGAAAACTTGAGATTGCAAATGAGTCTAAGAAAATGATTTTCAAGTCTCTTTGGTATGCTATCTTCTACTATGATGAATGCAAATGTTACTACATTATTAAAGCTAAACATCATGTTAAGTATACTTGCACTCATTGTGGTAAAGATGGACACTTAGTAGATTTTTGCTTTAGACTAGCCAAACAAAGAAAAGAAAGAGAAGACTAAGGCTAGGTCTAATTTCAGGAAGGCACATGTCACTCCTCATTTTGTGCCTAGGGTGATGCAAACACCTTTTGTTACAAGAAACACAGAAAGGGCAAATCTGATTTTTGAACAAACGTATTCGTGTTGTGCCTACTGTCAGTGTGTCTCAAGATCGATTCCTAAATGCTTTATTTCTAACCCCAAGATCGAGGCCTCGACATCTTCTGCCTTTATGTAGGCTTCTCGTGCGAGGAAGGAGAACATTTGGCTAGTTGATTCCGGATGCTCACGCCACATGTCCGGTGATAAAATTGGTTCTCCTCTCACTCGTGCATCTCGTCTTTGAAAGTGTTACTTTTGGAGATGCATCTTCTACTCCTGTAGGCAAAAGGTACAAGAAAGGTAAACAACAAGTTCATGTTCAAGGATGTGGCTCTAGTTGAAAATTTGAAATACAACTTGTTGTCTGCATTTCACAAATGATTGATGAAGATCTTGAAGTATGCTTTAAGAAAAGTGAATGCAAAGTTTTAGATGCTTCAGAGACCTTGTGTTTAAGATTTCACGCTTTGGAAGAGTTTTTAAGGCTGATTTTGATGTGTCACTTTCTTCTAAGCATAGGTGTCTAGTTGCCAATGTTTCTAAAGATTTATTCTTTTGGCATCAAGACTTGGTCACGTTGGTTTTGATCATCTAACCTCGCGTTAGTGGCTTAGATCTCATTCGTGGCTTGCCTAAGCTTAATGGTGATAGCAATTTAGTATGCTCTTCTTGTAGACATGGTAAGATGACTGCAGGTTCACATCTACCTCTTACCATGGTGATGACAAACGCTCCAGGACAGCTACTACATCTTGACACGGTTGGACCTTCTCGAGTTCAATCCTTTGGAGGCAAATGGTATGTACTGGTCATTGTTGATGATTATTCTAGATACTCTTGGGTTTATTTTATGGTATCTAAAGATGAGGCTTTTAGTCACTTTAGAAGTCTTGTTACTAGATTATCTGTTGATCACCCAGGAGCACTTAGAGCTATCAGAAGTGATAATGGAACTGAATTTAAAAATTCTTCGCTTGATCACTTTTGTGTTGAAAATGGAATTGATCATCAATTTTCTTCACCTAGAGTGCCTCAACAAAATGGTGTAGTTGAAAGAAAGAATAGAACCTTGGTTGAGATGGCTAGAACTATGCTAGATGAACATCTCACTCCTAGGAAATTTTTAATGAAGCAATCTCAATCGCATGCTATGTTTCCAATAGAGTGTTTTTGAGATCGAAGCTAGGCAAGACTCCTTATGAGCTTCGTTTTGGTCATAGGCCTAGTGTATCTCATTTCGTAGTTTTTGGATGCAAATGTTTTGTCTTGAAATCTGAAATCTTGATAAATTTGAAGCTAGAGCAACCGATGGCATCTTTCTTGGATATCCCGCTCATACACGTGGTTATCGTGCACTTGTTTTGGAGACTAACAAAATTGTAGAAACTCGTGAAATCACTTTCGATGAGGCTAGTCCGGGCACTAGTCCAATTGATGCAGGAACAGGTGCATATGTTCAGGGGGAGAGTATTTTTGTTGATGATGATGATGTTGAGGATGAAGTGTTAATTCCTATTGCACAACAAGCTGTACCTCTTTCGGCACCTACCACTACATCACCTCTGGTGAGCATCCTCAAGCAACAACATCTTCTGTACATGCTGAAAATGAAGAAGAAGGAGAAGGTTCCGGCTACTCCTTTGCACATTCAAAGAAGACATCCACCGAACAAATGATTGGAGATTTAAATGAGAGAGTCACTCGAGCCAGTTTATTGCCCCGATTCTCATGCTCACTCGCTTTTGTGGCTTCTTTTGAACCCAAAGATATATCTCATGCATTAACCGATTTAATCTTGGATCAATGCCATGCATGAGGAATTAGAGAATTTTGAGCGTAACAAAGTTTGGAAGCTTGTTCCACCTGATTTTAATATAATTGGAACTAGATGGGTTTTCAAAAATAAACAAAGTGAGGATGGTGTTGTTGTCGGGAATAAAGCTAGATTGGTTGCTCAGGATTTACTCAAGTTGAAGGTTTAGATTTTGATGAAACCTTTGCTCTGTTGCTAGAATTGAAGCCATTAGAATTCTTTTAGCATTTGTGCATCTAAAGGTTTTAGATTGTATCAAATGGATGTGAAAAGTGCTTTTCTAAATGGCTATATTAATGAAGAAGTATATGTTAAGCAACCTCCGGTTTCAAAATCCCAAATTTCGATCATGTGTTCAAATTATCCAAAGCCTTGTATGGATTAAAACAAGCCCCTAGAGCATGGTATGATAGGCTAAAAACCTTTTTACTTGAAAAGGGTTTACAATGGGAAAGGTTGACAAAACTCTCTTTTACTCAAGCAAGGCAATGATCAACTATTCGCCAGATTTATGTTGATGATATTATCTTTGGTGGTTCCTCTCATGTTTTAGTGTCTAAGTTTTCGTAAACCATGAGAAAGGAATTTGAGATGAGCATGATGGGTGAGTTGACTTACTTTTTGGGATCGCAAGTCAAACAAACGAAGGAAGGTACCTTTGTTCATCAAAGTAAATACACAAAAGATTTGTTTGCCGCTTTGGGATGGAAAACGCAAACCGATCATGACACCCATGGGAGGCACTTGCACACTTGATCCGGATGAAGATGGTGAGATTGTTGATCAAAAGAGTATAGAAGCATGATAGGCTCTCGTTATATCTCAACGCATCAAGGCCGGATATTCAATTTGTTGTGTGCTTGTGTGCTCGTTTTCAAGCTTCTCCACGTGTTTCACATCAACAAGCTGTCAAGCGGATCTTCAGGTATCTCCATGGTACTCAAGATTTTGGTATATGGCTTTCGCTTCCTCATGCATTAGTTTAAGAGCATTTCTCGATGCTGATTTTGGAGGTTGTAGAATTGATAGAAAAGCACATCTGGCTCATGTCTTTTCTTGGGTAATTCACTTATTGCATGGTCCACTAGAAAACAATCTTCGTTGCACAATCAAGCTGCTTGATCTCAATATATGGTCTGCTGCTAGTTGTTGTTCTCAAATTCTTTGGATAGTAGCTACACTTAAGGATTATGGGGTTAATTTGGATAGTGTTCTCTGCTGTGTGATAACACTAGTGCAATATGCATTGCTAAAAACCCTGTGCAACATTCTAGAACAAAACACATTGAGATCAGATTTCACTTTCTTAGAGATCATGTAGAAAAGGGAAATATTGTGCTTCATCATGTGGATACTGAACATCAATTAGCAGACATTTTCACAAAACCTTTGTCTTCTTCTCGTTTTGCTTTTATTCGGGGAGAACTTGGGTTGGTTCATCCAATGGGATATTTTTGAGGGGGAGTTTTTGAAGTTTTTGTAATATTTTGTAACATAATTTTTTTTGTGTGTTTCTTATTAAAAAAACAAAAAAAATGAAAAACAGCAAAAGTACTGAGCATTGTATTTCATACACATATATCATTTGAAGCCATATTTATGCTACAAGGCCTTTGCAACCTTCTGTTTATACATATATGGTGTAGTTTATGTCATAACTATTTAAATGGAATGACAACTTGAATTAAATCTTGTCATGGTTGAACTTTCTTGGCTATCTTGATCCTGCTCAAAAAGTGCTAAATATGAAAGTTGAGTGCTAAAGCTCAAAAAGTGATTGTTGATAAAAGCAAGATCAAGGTTATGTAATCGTCGATTTCTTCTTTACGAGACTGCTTATCATTGCACTATGATATGAACTTGGAAGAGGTTGTGTATGACCGAAACCATGAAACCTTAAGCTTGTGATTGCTTGGCATGGTTGAAAAGTAAGGCTGATGGTGCATGTAATTCCTTGCAATTGTTATTGTTGCAATCAAAGTAATGAATCAGTTTTTCAAAGCACAAATAAAGTGCACAAAAATTCAATGTTTTCAGGTTTTAAGATTGTTAAGAAAGGGAGATCATGCCATGCAAAAATCGTTAATAGTACTTGATTTCTAGTTATGCTTACTCTACATTGTTTATGTGTAGATTTGAGGGTGCAAGTACTGTTGATAGCATGACTTGGTGATCAAGTTGTTTCATTTGTGCATGATTCATAATGCTCAGTATATAAAAAAAGGAAAACATCAACATAAAGGGGGAGAAGTTTCTCTTTTGCTCTCTTTTTGCATTCTTGATGAATCCATTGTCAAAGGGGGAGAAAGTTTGGAGTCAAAGGGAAAAACTTTTGGTCACACATTGCACATTCACACACACATTTCTTCTTTCTGTTAGGGGGAGATTTCTTTTTAGATAAGGGGAGATTTTTGTTCTTCTTTGTAGGGAGATTTCTCTTTCGCCTTTTGGTCACTTTACTTCTTTTAAAAATGGTGTTGCTATTGTGAGGTGAATGCCAATGTTCGCTTCCAATGGTGTTGCCAATGTTTTCATCAAGGGGAGATTGTGAGATCATGTGATGAAAAATTGGTTGAATGGTGAAATTGGCATTGTAAAATGATTTTGGTTATGGCATGTGTGGTGCTTGTGCATGTGCTATGTTGAGATGATTATCATGCTGGTGATAGCATGATGGAGTTTTGCTTAATGCAATGCACTCGTGTGAGTGGTTGCATGGATTAATCTTGAGTCAAGTCGTGGACTTGTGCTCGGACGCTGTTGTTTGTTACTTCATGTGCGTGTGTTGCTCGAGGGCTAACGTGGTCGATGACGGACCGAACTAGGTTCATGGAGGAACCGAGGTTCGAGACTAGGTTCGTGGAGGAATCGAGGTCTTGGTGGTCAAGGATGTCATGCGGGACGCTCGGCTAGAGAACATGCATATGAAGGTTGGTTAGTCACGTACAAAAAGTAGGTGGGCCGATCATGCGTGCAAAGTTTTGGTTTTGGCCATGTTGGGCAAGTTGAGATAGATACGAACTCTTTCCATGTTGGAAGTGGAGTTGTATTCAATCTCTCGTTCTTGCATGCGTGCAAGAGTTGTTTTTGGTCATGTTAATTAAGTTGAGATAGATACGAACTCTTTCCATGTTGGAAGTGGAGTTGTATTCAATCTCTGTGTGTTTGCTCTGTATAAATAGGGGGAGGTGTCCCCTGTTTATTCTCGAGCGTTCAGGTTTTAGAGTTGTACTCTTGTGTTGGAGTACTTTAGACAAAAGAAATAAAGATCAATCTTCCAGAAAGCTAGTTGTTCTTCCGTGCATGCATGCATAAGATTGATTCGTGGCAACTGAAGCCTTCTCTGGTGTTTGGTCCGTCACAGCTTTGAAGGTGAAATTTGGTTTCCTCGTCATTAGATGCATTAGTCCAATTGCGAAGGTAATATCTCTTGATCCGTACATCCGATTGGATTGATTCTTGTTGGGTTTGATTCATAATTGAATCTAGTTTCTATGGTTAAAATTTCATATCAATCCAATGGTTAGATCTTTGGCAATTCGTGGTCGCCCAGATTGCTAACCTGGTCGCCAAACAGTAGATCGCTAATTGGTTCAGTCATCTTGCGAAGGTCATATCTTTTGATCCGTAGATCCGATCGAGTCGATTCTTTTTTTGTTCACTTTGGAATTGAGTCTAGTTTATACAGTTAAATTTTCACATCAATCCATTGGTTAGATCTTCTGTAATTTGTGGTCGCCCAGATTGATGTCCTGCTCGCCCGACTGCTCACGTGGTCACTCAGGTTTGGTCATCTTGCGAAGGATATAACTTTAGATCTGTAGATCCGATTGACCTGATTCTTTTTGTGTTAGTTGCGGAATTAAGTATAGTTTCTACAGTTAAAATTTCATATCAATCCAACGGCTGGATCTTCGGGAATTTCTATTTTAGTGGACATATCTCGGTCTGCTCGTCCAGACTGCGCGCGTGGTCGCCCAACAGTGTGTGTGGTCGCCCAACAGTGCGCGTGCTCGCCCAGGTGTCCTACTGCTCACCCAAGTGCCCAAACTGGTCGTCCAGGTGTCCTACTGCTCTCCCAATTGCTCAAACTGGTCGCCCAGTGTCCTCATCGCCGCTTCAGTGCCCAAACCGTCGCCCAGTGTCCTCATCGCCGCCTGTGATTTATCGTCGCCTAAGTGCCCAAACTGGTCGCCAGTGTCCAACCGTCGCCAAGTGTCCTCTTGGTCGTCCAAGTGTTTCATCGTCGCCTGATCGGTCTCATCGGTCTCCCAACCGCGTGAGGTGGTCTCCCAATTTCGTAACTCGGTCTTCGACTTCAGAACTGGTTTTCAAGCAATTTGAGTTTAAATTGGGGTGTTTGAAAAGATCGAAAATTTGATTTAGCTTCGCGCAATCATTCACCCCTCTCGATTGCTACATTAGTATATTTCGATCCTATAGCCTCGTGAGCCGCCGCCGACGCCGCCGGCCGACGAGTACGACGCTTGCCGTTGCTCGTCGTGCTCCCTGATTAGAGCTGGCTGGCACAAAAAGGTGAAAGTACTAATGATCTTAATTACAATGTCATTTTGCTCTGTATGCGCAGATTTTACCGAGGTTTCTTTGAAAAATACTTTGCGTGTATAAGTAAATGAGCAGATTAAGTCACCTTTTCTGGCCCGGGCGTTGCCGGAAGCAGCATTGCGGATTAATCTGACCATCCTGCAGCACATAGTTGGTGACGAAATTACCAAATCATTATTAAGCCATTAATTAATATTCGATTAATTTTGTTTTTGTTTTTTTTGTGTTCACGGTGGCTGATTGAATGCTACTATGTGTTAAATTTCACCTTGCCATGTGCCGATTTGGCCTCTGGGAAACTTTGCGTGTTGCTTCTGAAGGGATATTTCAATTCAAAGGTCATTCATGTCAGAGAAAAGAATGTGCATTGATCCTTCAATGAGATTCCAATCTGATCATGAGGCAAGTTAAAAAAAAACAGAGAGAGAAAGAGCAGAAAAGACGGTATATACTCCTTGTTGCAATGGAACTATACTACAAAGTCTTCAGTGAGTCATATCGATCGATGGTCAATTAATTAAGCAAGTGTACCGCCATCGATCGATCAAGGGGCACAAAGTAGCGTGGATCGGGGCAGGAAAAGCTAAGTGCATGTACCATCAGCAACGATCATCAGAGGTTGAAAAAATTAATAAAGCAGGAACCAATTAACTCCGAAGCTAAGAACAGATGTAGTATTTACCTTCGTCGTCGTCGTCGTGTTTCTTCTTCGGGTCTAGGTCGAGACGATTCCGTTGATATTATATCTGGGGACGACGCTAGCTGCTGCAACGACGGGCTCGAATTAATACGACGCGATACGGTCCGTGCATATGTGGAAGTTCCAGTTTGTACCATTCCGTACAAGCTTCGGTTTTCTTTTGTGAGAGAAATATTTCCGTACTGATAAAAAAAAGCAAATATTTGCATACAGGTGATGAATAGAGGATAAATCAAAGATGGGCTCCGCTTGATTACGGCCTAATTGAGACCTACGAATTCAACAATGCCCACTTCGATCCAGTTCGATAGCAGGGTTCACAATCTCGATTTCGCTCGAAATACCGTCCCTGATCAGAGAATGAAATTTCGACGAGATCTCAAAAATTCAAACAAATTCCGGCCGAAATGCAAAAACAAAAATTCAAATCTGGTTCTGCAGCTCTCAGTTGAGATCTCGGTCGGTTTTGCCGAGATCTTGGCAAAATTGCACCGAGCGAAAAATTGCTCAAACGATGTCAAAATTTTTTGACATTTTTTTAAAATTCCTGACATATCAATGATGTTCTAATAAAAATTTCAGATGATTATCAAATCTGTGAAATTTTTAAAAATTTAAACATTGCTACTGTCCTGGTAAAACGCTGACCGGCAAACTTGAACCGAATGAAAAATAAAACGAACCACATTATAAATTTTTTTAAAAAAATCATGGTTATGAAGCATCACTAATATTCCCATAAAATTTTGTGTATAATCCTGATGTATCATCAATGTTTATAAAAAAATTTCATATGATGATCAAACTTCAAGAAGTTCCAAAAATTCTGATAGTGCTACATCCTTATAAAAGCCTCATGATCATTATATAGATTTGCTTTAGCAACAAAAAATGTTTAAATTTTTTTTAAAAAATTGTAAAAGGGTTATAAGGAAGTTCTTAATATCTCATAAAAATTTTGAATCATAAACACACATCAGTGAATTTATAAAATTCTTACAAGTGCAGTGTACCATTTATGTTCTTTCTGTTTTTGATTTTTGAAATATAACAAATGAAGTTCAATGCATACATAGATTTGATTGGGCAAACAAAAAAATTAATTTTTTAAAAAATTTTATATAATGGTACTGAGTCAATTATTAAGTTTTCATAAAAATTTTAGATCACTATCAAACTCGAGAAAATTTATAAAATTTTGATAAGGTTATTGTCTCAATTATGTTCATTTTGTTTTTTATTTTTAAGGTAATAAATGAAGTTAAATTATTTTGAAAATTTTAAGTATGATCCTACACTTCCTAGGATGCTACCATAAAATTTTCACATCATTGTAAATCATATAAAATTTTATAAAATCCGAAAATGTTTCTACAGTTTTTAAAAAATATCTCAAAAATTCTATTTTTCATCAAATTTTCATAAGAGATGATTTTCTTAAAGGTTATTGATCATTTTTTAGTCAAATCCAGTCAAAAAATGGCAAAAAAACCGGTCAAAAACCCCGAAATCTCGCCGAGATTTCTGATATTACTGTAGTAATTTAATTTTTTTTTGAATTTTTTCACTCCGACCGGCATTTCAAATCTTGTCCCCGTCTGATAAATGAGACCTCGCCGGTTTTCAGCGAGATTTTGAACCCTGTTCATAGGGCCCTTTAGTTCATCGGAAATCAGATCGATTCATCAATCAATTACTTTGGTCCTCTAAAAAAATCAATCAATTTGGTGGTGGAAGCGAACAAGCGTGATGATTTCACAAGTGATAGTGTTCGCTGTCCACATTCCCGCACGCACAAGAGTAGCTTGCAAGCTTCATGTGCCAAAGTAAACAAACAATTATCATAAAAATAACGATCTTTATTCATCACTTAACACACGGTGTGTGCTTGTATGCATGATACGTACATTGGTCGATCATATCGATCGATCCTAGATTCCTGGTATTAACACTAGAACATACAATTAACCTTAATTACCTTGTCATGGACAATATAGGAATGGAATAGGTTCATTTTGCATCCCTCGACTTTCCAAAAATCTTCTTTACACTCTCAACTATAAAACCGGATATTTAGTATCAAACTTATAAAATGAACCAATTTACAACTTAAGGTTGTTTTGAAGAGCGATTTTGCTAACAGGGATCAAACTTATCGTGATTTTTTTACAGTTTTTTCTATGCCAGCAGCTATATTTTTTATTTTACTGATGTAGATCTAGATGAGAAAATATATGATAACAAGAGGAAGGAAGAGAATATATACAGAAAGAAAAGAAATGAGAAGAGGTTGATAATGTTGATGTTAATACTTTTAAATTGGATTCTCATTACTAAAATGCTACCAATATCGTGAAAACCATTTTAAGTGGGATTCAAATCATCAAAACTATATTAGGTTGTAAATTGATACGATTTTGTAAGTTTAGAAGGTTAAATATCCGGTTGTAATGGAGAGTATTAAATGTACTTTTTGAAAAGTCAAAGAGGGTATAAAATGAAATTATCTGCGTAGAAATCGTACAACACGTGTTGATTGATTAATTACTCCATATATATCATAATAAGTATGACCTTTGCAAGCTGATGGATGGATATTCTACTCCTCGTCGTCGTCAATCTCCACCTGCACCTTCTTCTTCCTCCCGGCGGCACCGGCGCCGGAGGTATCGGACTTCTTGCGGTAGGTCTCCTCGTAGCGCTTGGCGGTGTCGACGCCGTCGTCAGCGAGGCGGCGGAGGTTGGGGACCTTGTAGTTCTGCGCCACGTAGACGCCGACGGCCGTGCCCACCAGGAAGGGGAACAGCCGGTGCAGCAGGCAGCCCATGGTACGCACGCCTGCCTTCCTCAGCGAATAGCTAGCGAGAAACGTACGTAGACTACTAATTATTTGTCTGCTCTTTGTATCTTGATCAGTTGTAGCTTAGCTATGGAAGAAAGTAAGTAAGAGTGGGTGAGCTTGATGGTGCACACATCATATGGCACCATCGTTTATATATGCGATGGACCTAATGGCCTAGCTAGCTAGCTTTGGTTTAAGCATCGATCTCAGCATCATATATTTCTTGGACAAGGGTTCAAGAAAGAAAGAAAGTGATAGTAGTGGGGAGCATGAGTTGATGTGTAGTTCTCCTGTAGTACTACTGCCAGTAAACTGTATAGGATAGGAGTGGACCCAAAAAAGAAAGAAGGTACTATAGAATAGGAATCCTGTTTTCTTAGCTCAGCTGAGTCATCAGGTTGCAAGTTGTGGGTGCTCTGCCTCTGCGCACACGGTTTGGCAGACGATCAACTTCTTCTCCAAGGGTCAAAGCTGCCGCGCGGAGGACTGAGCTGTCGTGCGCCCGTGGAAAGGCCGATCGATTAATTAGCAGATAATCAAGCGTAATTAATTAGTGCGCGCCGTACTTGACGAGCTATAGTATATTATACTCTGTAATCGGCGGGCACCTGCAAAATGTGCATCGAGCGATCCTGTGCTCTGTGCTCCCTCCCGTCCTAGTCTACGTGATGTAGTTTTTATTGTTATACAGATTAGGAAGATATTAAAAATAAGTAGACTATATCTGATTATTATCTTTAAGCATTATATTTAATATATATATGTAGAGAATCAGAGGCAGAGCCAGCCCAGCTCCTTGCGTCGGGCCGGACCACATATTCTTAGGATAAGCTATAGTTTTACTGTTTTTTTAACATATTTTTGCATGAACTTATCATGGCAGGCCTCGGGTCCAGACTCCGGTGGCCTGAGGTCCTGTCTCTGCCCCTATAGAGAGCATCAAGTAAATCTAGATAGTAGGTATAAAGATAACATCACACAAATTTGTAGTGACGGCTGCACCCACGGCTGGAGGAGAGGCGACTCAACCCCAACCAGATCTGATGTTGCCGGAGCAACCGTGGTGGCGTCATCCGACAGTTGGGAACAAGGCGACCAATGGCAACTCGATCCCAGCCAGATACATTGTGAATAACAATCAGATTCACATTAATAAAGTAACATTAGGAATAATAAATTGTAGGATATGTAAATAAAAATAGTTAAAATTTGACTTAAAGTTATATAACGATATGCATTATAAAAATAAAAGCTTTGACTAGGGACTCCGTAAAAAGTGAGGCAAGAAATAATTTCAGTTGTCTAAGGTGCGTTTGGTTGGGTGTACGAGGATGAATGGAATAGGATGGTACAGGATGGATGGGATGATCTTGGATGAGATGGTACAGGGAAGGTGTTTAGTTGACTGAATGGAATGATACAAGATTTTGTTTGGTTGCTTGGATGAAATGATACAGGACGGTACGAGATGATGTTTGGTTGAAGGAATGAGATTGGATTGAGGGATGAGATTGGTTTGAGGGATGGTGCGAGTGAACGATCCTGTTCTGGATCGATTGGTTCAATCAAATCTCCCGTACGGGATGATGCAGTATCTTTTTGGAATATTCAAAGAATTTGTACCATCTCATGTTATATCAAATGGTTCCATTCAACCAACCAAACGCAAAGACAAAATCAAATCATATACAAAACGGTTCGGTTTACCCTCGTATACCCAACCAAACGCACCCTAATACGGTAAAACTTGGATGTGTTTAGTTCCAAGAGTCAAAATTTGACTAGGGACAGGTTAATTTTCGGTCGTGCTGGGCTAGCTAGCTGCCCTATGGTCTCGGCCCATTAACGAAGGCAAGTAGAATGGCACATCCAGCCCATTCTAGCCAACTGACGGCCCATGTTGGTGATGTGGGAATAGTGGGCCTTGAACATCGAGCACATCATTATGGACACAAGCGGCAGGTTACGTATTCGGTTTGATGCAAAGTCTAAAAGAAAGAAGAGCTACCTGTAGGTTATGTACGGAAGTGCATCGGAGTCCAATATATCTCGTGTAGAAAATATATTGGAATATTCTGACTTGTTTGCAAGCCCAAATCAACATGGAGTCTTTTCACATGTGGACCAAATTTCTAGCTAGCCACTCTATGCCCAAAATAATGCTTCAAAGGCTGTGGATGTTAAGTTTGTGGGTTTGAAATCTATGATTCTTGTTCTTAAAATCAAGTACACATTGTGTACCAATTTTTTTAAAAAAGAAAGATACATTGCGTACCAAATTCAGTCAACAGTATATACGGTCAATCGGAGTACACAGGCATTCACTAATAACTCCTGCAATAGTCAAATAATATACGATGTATAGCACTGCACCGGGCACCGGCTAGTATAAAGAGTAACTTTATTTAGATGCTGAAGGACTAAGAATCTTAGGTGTCCCATGAATACGAGTCCCTGACGGCTACAAATACTACTACTCCTGCAACTCCAAACCTTCAAAACCCCTCACTCCAAGCACATAAAAGATTCAAGCAGGACAGTAAAATCTTTGGAGAAAAGAGGGGGAGAAAGAAATCAAGATCACCCAGCCAGCCATGTTCTTGGCCTACCTCCTCCTCTTCGTCCTCCACCTCTCCTCCTCGGCCTGCGACGCCACCAGCCGGAACCACCGCCTCCTCCTCACCACCGCCGTCGACGTCCCTGCCCCTTCACCGTCGATGACGTCCCGGCATGATCACCACACCACCATGGTACGCACGTACATACATAAGTTGATATGCACAGTGCGTACATGCATGCACTTAATTCATGATCAATGCAAGCGTGTTCTGACGTTGATGTATCTGCACATTGCATATATATGCAGCACGTTTACTCCTACCATGCATATGTGCACGCTGCGACGATGATGCAGCAGCAGCAGCAGAAGGGATCGCCATCGTCGCGGAACGTGAAGCTACGCGGCGCCGTCGAGGGCGTGCCGCCAGCGGAGCAGGAGGAGAGAGCGGCGACGACGACGGCCCCGTCGCCGCGAGAGGACGGCGGCTGGTATAAGGAAATAGGAGGGGATGGCGCCGGCGGCGAGGGAGGATCGACGGGGGTCACCGACGATGATCAGCATGAGAGGAAGGTGGACGTCGGCGGGTGTAAGGAAGCAGGAGGGGATGGCGTCGGCGGCGAGGGAGGATCGTCGGGGGTCGCCGACGATGATCAGCAGGAGAGGAAGGTGGACGTTGGCATCGACTACGCGCCGCCCAAGACGCACCCTCCGTCCCACAACTAGATAGATTTGTAGACGACGACGACGATCAGTTCCATGATTGCATGTATATGCATGTCTTAATTTGGCTTTGCCAGCTCGCTATCTGATAAGTATATATGAATCCTGTCCTAATTTGGCTTTGCTAGCTACCTTGATTTTGTTCTTCGTGAGGTTTTCGTTGCTTATTGATGCTAGGTTTGCTCAGTCAGCAAGTGATCAATGCTACTACTCCTATGTGCCAACAATGCCAAGTTGCTTAATTAGTTTCTTGTCATCTGGGTAGAATTTTGCGTTTTGTGCTTGGTAGAAATTAAAATCTTACAGCATCTATAGTCTCATGTGTGTGTATTGTTTTTGGGTGTACAAACTAATCACGCAATGCTGCTAGCTAGTACGAATAGAAGGGTGGTTTTTTTTTTTTTGATTCCACATAAAAGGAGTATGTGGACATTCAAGAACACTATTGTTGAGTAGTATTTCTTCCTTGGGAAATTGTATGGAACACTCTTGCCAAGCTTGAACTAAAGAGGAACAATGCATGTACACTTGGTGATAACCCTCTCGTGCATGCATGCATGGAATTAATTGAAGTTGAATTAATTGGGTAATGCCTCATTGGCCATGAATCAAAGTAGGAGTAGTAGCTATCTAGGGTTTTGAAAACTAGAAATCTTGGGAACGTTGGAGAGTGGCATAGCTATCCCTTGACCCCCTGTGTGCGACATGGATGGCCGGCATGCATGTTTTAAAGGAGCTAAGCTGAGTTAAGGATATGTACAGACTTCCATGAAGTAAAGTAGTACACTTCCCCAAGGAGCTAGCTAGCGGCTATCTATCTGTATAGGAGTATATCTGTATATGCTAATTAGCCTGACTAGGCAACACTCAAGTCAGTATGTTACCTTGCAGGCCGTCATCCACCGGCCAGCAGTTCTCTCCCAAAGCTACCGACAAGGACGACGAGAGCACTCGTTGAAGCTGCTGAGCTGAGAAAGGGTGGTGATGGCTGAAGGGGAAGAACGAATCCGTCGCGCTACGCTACCTTCTTCCTGGTTTTCTATGGTCGATAAACTCTTTGAATGGAGCTTATTTCCCTTGAGCTGCTAATAGCGGCCTTGCTATGCATGATCAGATCGACGATCGATCCCATAGAAAGGAATTGAACTGTGCCAGCTTCTGAGCTGCTCCTTGGTCTCTACGATCCGATGTTTTAACATTTTCTGAGTGGCTCACCGCTCAGTGGCGGCCATGGCTGGCAGTGTTCAGAATAAACCTACAGTGATGTGATCTCGATGGGATTACGCTAATATTCTGTCTACCATTAGAGCTAATATTCTCTATGTGGTGTTCTGGGGGGGCGGCCCACGTGTGCTTGGCTGAGATACCTTTTTCTGGCTGACATGTAGTTGGCCTGCTTGGAAAACGGGTATTTCATATAAATTTTTATAGGAAATTGAGTAAAACCTGCAAAATTCATATCATTTCCACGTTACAATCGGGTTTGATTGGTTTCGAGGCAAAACTATCTAGCATAATCTAGTAGGGGAATTGTTAATTTAAGGTCATCCTCACTAAATATTTGATGAGAACGCATTCTCCTATGATAAGTGGTAGCACATCTTTTTCAAAGACTCTCTCCTATCTTCTTTCTTTCTCTACTTTCTTTCTCCCTTAAAGACCCCTTTTATTGTGATAAGTGTCATCATCTCCTTCATCTCCCTTTCCTCCTCAATTCCCTTCTTCTCAAACTCAAAATAGTTTTTATATTTCAAATTTTCCCTAAGATTTTGAAACAAGTATTTTTTTTAACCATTTTCGAAAAAATTTTAATCGAACTTTTTGAACCAAAAGTTTGTTGAATAGAATCTTTTCGATCCGGAAGGTTTTGAATTGAATGTTTTTGGTGCTAAAACTTTTTGTTTTAATTTTTTTACTAGTTGAAACTTCCTAATTTGAAAATTTTCAATTTAATTTTTTTCAAGTTGAATTTTTTTTTTGAAAAAATTTCAAGTTGAATTTTAAATCGAAACTTTTCGAGCCAAAATTTTTTAAATCGAAACTTTTCAAACCGAAAGCTTTTGAATTGAAAGTTTTCTGAGTTGAAACCTTTTGATTTGAAACTTTCTGAGTTAAACTTTCTAATTTGAATTTTTTTTGAATTGAAACTTTTCGAGTTGAAACCTTTTTCGATTTGAAATTTTTCGAATCGAAACCTTTTGATTTGAAACTTTCTAAGTTGAAACCTTTTGATTTGAATTTTTTTGATTAATTTTTTTACTTTTAAATTTTGAATTGATGTTTTTCTAGTTGGAACTTCCTATTTAAAATTCTCAAAGTTAAAGTGTTCTAATTTTAAAATTTTGTATTAGAGAAGAAAGAAAGAAGGTGGGAGAAGTGAGTAGAGAAAAGGGAAGGGAGATGGAGGTGGATGGAGAAGATGACAAATAACACTCTAAAAAGGTGCCTTTAAATTTGTTAGTTTAAGATTAACCTCAAAATAGTCATACTCATCTGTATCTGGTAGACAGATTAGCCGGACTCAGACGAACGGACCTGACGACATTTTTGAAGGGAAATCCGACGACTCGAGGATTTGTTTACCGGCGTCTAGCACTTCACTTCTGAATTTGTTTTTGCCTCCCTTTCCATTTCGATTGACCTCCGAAGTCGAAAGTGCCTTGTTCTGCACCAGCGATTACTGAACCCAAGGTGCTTGCCGTAGATTGCAGAGATCTCACCACATGACCAGACTAGCATCCGTGCGACGTTGGAACACAAATCGATCGAACAGGCAGCGTGAACCAAGGCGTGAACAACGCCACACCGATGCAACAAATGTATGGTCACAGATGAGGCAGCAGCTGTCGTGATGATCGCTACCACCACCCCAACCCAAGTATACATCGTGCTCGTGCAGCATGTATGGCTGGCTACGTTACATGGTGCTACCACACGCTTGTACCCTGTAGGCCCCCTCCTGCCTCGCTATTATCCTGTCCATGGCCAACCCGAAGAGCACAAGCAACTGCTGTCATCGACCGCCGGCCGGGCCCCACACTGTGCCCGTGCAAGAACCTGCCGGCCCCACTCGCATTATTTTAACCACTAGCTAGCTAGCTAGGGCATTGTTTGACCTTTTTCCTATTTCTCTTCTCAGAAAAGTCAAACACACACAGACGCCAAGAAATGAGGCACTTTGTGATAAGTAATCAAGAAGACATTGTGATGTGTAGTAGTATGTGTGCTCGTGCTTCGCACACGCAGGAAAAAAAGTGTGGCCCAGCTATAACACCACTAACCAGCGACAAACGAAATCGAGAGTTGAGCGGAGCTCGGTTGGCTCGAGGGCTCGTGAGTATTCGGGTTGAGTCTCGGATGAAAAATTTAAAAATAGTTATACGCATGAGTGTGTGTTCAATGGGGCAACACGTTTCCGCGCTAGGAGCTCTTAGAGCTCTAGATTTAATTTCTTAGTATGTGTAGAGGACGTGTACGTATGCATGTACGTAAAGTGTGGTGTGGCGTGTGAGGTGTGGCTAGGTTGTGCGCATCCTTCCGCCCGTAAAAAAGCAACGAACGAAATCGACTCGCACGGTCAGGAGAGCCTGCGCGCGCATCACTGATTAGTGAGCAACCACCAATCAGCAGTTAGCCAAAGCTCTGTCCAACCTGATTAATCTCCCCGTGCTTGCACCACATCCACTGGACCAGCCGCCACCCCACGCGCCCGTGGCGCGACACGTCGGTCACGACGCGGACACGTCACGCGCTCGGCGAGCGCCGTATTGACACGTCGGCGGCGAGGCGCGGCCGGTAATATTGTGCAATCGGTGAGCCAGGGTTAATCATCCTTATCCTCCCAAAGAAGAAAGGAAGGATTAATCATGGTTGTCAAGAGGGTTTTGGAGGATGGATGAGGCCTGCTGTCTGGGGTCTCTGGAGCTGGGTGATGTGGTGCTGTGATATGTCGGCTTGATGCACCCCGCTGGTTGGCTGCCGATTTGGAGCAACATTTCAGGTCACAACCTATCCTTGGAAAAAAAAGCTCCTTTAGCAGAGGCAAATACCTATTAGATTGACAGGATGTATTGAGCTGATATGCACATCTTGTCGGGCGTGCTAGTGCCTAGCAGAACTGGATTAAAACATTTGCCTAATACGATTTATTTCCTTATAAGATATGTTATGTAGTGTAAGGGTCCTTGGATAGTTCATCCTTGTGACTCTCCCCCCTTAACTGTCGCAATTTTTCCTTAAACTCGTGAACTCTAGGTGAGTTCTGTACTTCTAGCAACCAACCACTTCATATAAAGGCTTTAGCCGTTGATAAAAAACGGGTTAATCTATTAATACTTGAACACATGTGCAAGGATTACTTGATTGATATCCTTGATCCTTGTACAGTTGTTCTATTCAGCCTTGCAGCATGGGCAATTTTTTCTTATTTTTCTTTTTTCTTTTTATTTATTGCCAAAAGGATAGCCATTCATGTGCAAACCACTGAAGGAGCCCACATAATCTCCTATGCGTATTATATTGCATGCTTTGCCCCCATCCCTATGATTATGACAGTCACAATTCGTGCAATTATAATTCCTGGAAGAAAAGAACCTAGTAACATGCATCTGCGGCCCTCCACTACCTGGAAAGCAATAATATCTTGTGGCTTTGACTTATCCCTATCATTTAGTCACACTATTATGGAGATCATGTCTTGTGCATCTGCACCTGAACATCACAGCTCACAGGGATCCTGATTTCCAGGAGGCTTCGCAAATTTCTGGCTATAAATTTTGAATGATTAGCTATACCAAATTTGGATTCAGGTTTGTTAGGCTTCGCAAATATACTGTTATTTTATACTGTCACATTGTATTTCTTTTCTTCGTCAAACAACAGAACACCTACAATGCTACAACTCAAAGGGGATTTTTTTTTGGTGCATGCGCACGCTCACAACTAATGTACTATTTTTAAAAAATAATTGAGCCATCTAAATACAATCGGATTATTAACCGAAATAATCATCTAGAAACAGTTAAGCACTACTACACAAGCAAACAAAGAAAGATGAACAAAAAATGAAGGAGTAAACAAATTAGCCAATACTGGATGATTGATAATTACATGATGAGAGAATTCCATCCAAAACTGTCTTTGACAAAGCATGATAACGGGATAGAATTGACACCGTTGTGAAGATATGCTATCACTAAATGCCTTAATCACTGAGAGCATTTCCAAGATCATGCCCTTGTCTTATAGTGGCTGTTCTGTGGTAATCACACAATACAAGCCTCCATCATCTTTCTCCAAGATGTGACACCCTTGATGTGGTTCGATGCATACACTTTTTAAGGAGTGAACAGATGGCCCAAGGGAAAAATTGTCAAATTTGTAATGGTGAAGGGTTAGAATATATCTTACCCCAGCAAAGTGAGTTTTGATAAAAATGGTTCAGCCTTGCATTGTAGATGTCATGTTCCAGTTTCTCTATGAAAGACTTTCGAGTTGTTGAAGTGTTTTGCTTTGTCAGCTATTGCAAGATCCAACAGAATATCCCACAGCTGTCTAAATTCTAATTGTTGGGAAAGACTTTTTCAGACTTGATGTACGTCTCAGATATCATAAGATCCAACAGGACATTCCAGGAATGCAGTATTGTGAATTTGGACACAAATTCTGTACATAACCCCTTTCTCTTGTGTGTATGACTGAAGAAATGTTGATAATGTACAGTGTCCAAGTCTTCATACAGCAAGATGTGCTTTGATTCTCAAACCAAAAAGAAGAAAAAGACCAAAAATCACAAAATTTACAAAAAAAATCAAAAAACTTAATTGCAACCACTCACTACTCAACTATATAGTTATATACTATTTTGCTTTAAGATTTGTGTAATTTAATTCTTTCGGAGAGCATACAAATATGACATACTGCCACAACCCACTTCGAAGTCCAATATTGTGGGGGGTTGCAATTTGCAGCAGTTCTGCAAACACTGTTCAACCTTCAGAGATTTCATGCACCTAGTTAGAACCCCATTGTGTCAGTGGATAGCATGTAGCCATGTACTAGTTTCTTGACATTGAAAAAGGGTTGCAATCAATCCTCGTAGGAACAGAAGACAAAGTTCAACATTATTGAGGGCAGTTCAGACTGCAAATCCGCGCAAGAGGAATGCTCCACTACATGCAGTTTGCTCAGTATCTGCATCCCTTTCTCTCTCATCCATTATACATCTAAAAAAAATGAGCAACAACAGTGTCCTATCAATGAAGTCTTCTCCTACCATTGTCTTGTTGCAAATTCCGGTTGTGCTACTTGTCTGTCTCCTTAATTGTCTCAAATTCTTGGAAAACTATATTCTACTAACTGTGCTGCCTTTTTGGTGTTCTGTTGTGCGGTTGTACAGGATTTGGTTGACAACCTTGTATTTGTTCAGTAGAACACAACAAATGTAAGATAGTTTAATTTTGATGGTTGCAACTACTTATATAAATACATGATATGGACTATCAAGAAAGATGTTAAGACTTCTAAATTTCCCATTTGATCATGCAAAACCATTTCTGGCCTATTCTTGTTGGAGCTGTTGGTATCAGTTTTCAGTCATCCAAACAGAATTTGGTCGAGAACTTGTCGGTTTTGATCAGTTTTTGATGAAAGGGTCGTTTGACAGGTTACTAATATTTTTTTCTATTGTGAGAGAATATTCTGAAACTTTGCCTAAATTATGCTCTAAGTAGTTGATTGGTCCGAGATTTGGCAGGGATTTCTCTTACCCTAAGTACGTGTTTAGTCAGTTTATGAAAGCAGACATAAAATTTGAAGTGGCTATACTTACGGCTTGAGAATAAAATTAATGCTAGGCAGTGTTACCAGGACACGCAAGTCTGAAATTTTTTTGATGCGTCGACACATACCCCCATGTCAACACGCGTCGGACGCTGACACGGATCGGATAACCTTAGCAGTGTCCTAGGTGAAGGAGGAAGAGACTAGATAGAACCCGGATTGGATTCGGTTCAGTTAGAGACAAATTAGGGAAGTTAGAGATATAGTTTGATTTCATTATGGTTGTGATCCTCGCTATAAATAAAGAATGTGTGAAATAGGGCACACATAATTTCTCCGAAAATCAACACTAATAAGCATGCTATTTGGTGGAGGTGAGATGTAACAAATTTTCTTGTATTATTTTGCCTATCATATATGGCTGTAGAGCATGTGAGTATGGTGTAGATGCCCCCCCATTAAGCTTTGACGTCCAAAGGACAAAATATATTTGTTGATTGCCATAGCTAATAAGCTAATGACCAACAATGCATCAGGCAGATCATCTAGCCAGCATCCTATCTGAAGGATGTGGTTGGATAAGCTATCACATGACATATGAGAACACGCATTACCAAATCTGAAGACCTATAAAATGATTTCTTTTCAGTTCAAAACTTGGAGCTACTGCTGATGGATAGCATGTAATGCATTAATATTTGAACATCTTCTAATACCGCCAATTGCATCTCCACCTGTGACATACTTTAATTTTTCAGAAGTCCTTCCACATCAAGCCTGTAAATTCAAGAAGTGATAGCCAAGCAAGTCTCCATTAACGGATTTCTTCTCCTAGCAGTTTGAATGTCAGGCACTAACCAATCAGTCTATGACCTACAAATCTTCAGAAGAAGCCTAATCTTGCACACAACTCATGCTACAAGGCTACAACAGCATGTGAGCAGTAGAGATGCATACTTGCTGCTTACTTCTACAGTGACACAATTGACTAACTGAGACTCCTTGAGCCTTGAACAGAATTACAGATTGCAATACTGTTTGTCCTGTTCTTTCCCAAGAAAAAAATTCACTGTTTGTGTTGAAGGTGTAACGTATTATAATTAGATAAAAGGAAGAATGGTGCAAAGATAAATGACAAAGGTAATAATAAAATATCTGGAGGTTACAGTGTTCAGCATTCACAACACATTGTATCACTCAACTTTTGGCAAGTGCTTGTACCTTTCTTCTGAGTTTTGTGTCAAGAGGACCAGTTCAATAATGCAGCATACCAATTAACATTGCTTGGGATCTAGGCTTCTTAGCTAGTCATCATTGTACTGTTCCACGGTCCTGTACCCTATATCAAATGAAAAGAACAACTTTGGCAACATTATGAACTAGCCAGCTACTAGCCTATACTTACCGGTAACAGTCATCAGCTGACCTGTATAGGTTCGAGCATGGTGCCATGTCATTCAGACGGACACCTGTAACCAATGTATGCTTCTTAACTCTTATCCAGGTTTGAAAAGGATATTAGTACTACGGAATGACTTCAGCTCGGACGTATGAAATTTTCGGACGCGTTGCAACATTTTTTTATAATGCGTGCAACATTTTCCTTCGACAAACAGTAGAAATACGACACAGTAAACAAATGTTGCAAGAGTTGCAAAAAAATGTTGCACGCGTCGGAAAAAAAATGTTGCAAGCGTTAAAAAAATATTGCAAGAGGCATCCGACGGAATGCACAGTAATCGAACGTCCGAGCAGTGCTAGTTTCTCCCTAAGTGTCCTACTGCTCAGTTCTACTTGACAGAAAAAGGTCCCAAAAGTCACCAGTACATGAGTTCAATAATGCAGAGTGCAGCAAGAATTGCTTACAGCCATGGCACGAAAATTGACAGCAACTTATCATATGCTTACTGAAAAATATATCTTATCCTATAAGGCCAGATGTTTGATAATCTCTAGCTGCCTCAGATTTGGGCTTCTTTCGTGTACTTTCGTGTACTAAGCATGACATTCGCAGTCGTCAGATGGCTTTCGGGATGACCTAGTGCCTCCTACGAATTTCGTTTTCTGTTTAGGTGTTCCTTGTTTGCGCCCCCGGATTTTGTAGGGGGATTGTATCTTTCCCTCTCTCTCTCCCTTCCTTGCTTCTGTTCGGAAACGATCCCTCCGCACTGTAATGCTGTGTTTTTATCCTATCTTAATGCATTTGGCAGAGCTCCTGCCTTCTCTTCAAAAAAAAAAAAGTAGTAAATGATTTACTCCAAGAGCTTAGTTTACTTGTTACTGAAGAGATTAGCTGCAACCAATGATAGCCATGCTTCAAGGACAGTGACACAAGGAGGCCTTTCGGTGGACTCCAGTATACACATCATCATCAAGGGAGTCAAAAGAAAAGCTCAATAATGCAGCAGGAAGTTAACATTATCCAGCAAGTATGTCATTTAAAATGTGGTTCACAAATCGCTCTTCTTCTTCAGGACAATGCAACATCCAAAAGAACATGTAGGCATGCTAATTAGAATGGTTGAGTGCTAAGTTTCCATAATTGATGTTGGAGAGTTCTTAATCCAAATATACTCATCATTCATCTAACACACCTTTCATTAATAGCATATATAAAAGCTAGCCTTTTAGGTGGACATTGCCATTGAGCCTATGCCATGCAGAGTGCCTGTACTACTGGAATTGTTAAAGGCAACATATCCTGTGCACACAGACTTTTCGTGTACACATCGTGCACACCAACTAACAAAAGTTACGAAAATTTTTGAAAAAAATTGTAGATATACTTCATAGATTTCTCTACCTATGTATAAAATTGTAGGTTCAAATTCATTATATATCAAGAGTTACAAAAAAGAGAAAATTCTAAAAAGTTTAGAGAGTTTAAACTTGTCAGAATTTTCTCTCTTTTGTAACTCTCGATATATAACAAATTTGATATTGAAACTTCATACATAGGTAGAGCAATCTATGAAGTACATCTATAATTTATTTTAGAATTTTTCGTGACTTTTGATAGTTAGTATGCACGGTGTGTACACGGGAAGGCCTGTGTGCACAGGATACGTTGCCATTGTTAAATGCATAACCTTGTTAATGTGTTTGTTCTTGCAGCATTATCCTCATCCTCACAAAAGGATTAGGATGATGCGTGAACTTAAGCAATTTTTGACGATCCTTCAAGTATTTTAATATAATTGTTCCATGGTTTTTGGTGAGATTTCAGGGTCCACCATTTGATCGGCTATCTAAGATTATCAGATGGCAGGCTTCATGTGTTGTTGTGTGGGCAAGAGTGCTCAATAATGAAGCTGAACTATGGATTGTGTCATAGATCATAAAAAACATTAGAACAAGAAACACACAATGTTGAATATGTCAGCAACAAATGTAATTGCCTTGGCAATGACCCAAACCAGGAGTTAGGTTTGGGTTTCAGGATTTGACCTAAAACTGATGTAGAAGCAGTTCAGAAAGCTGTGGCAACAGATGTAAGGTTGGAACTTCCAGGCGTGCACTTTGGGTTTGATTGAACTTTTCATGTAGTAGCTGTTTGCAATAGCAAATATTATCGGAAAAATAAAAGATGGTTATTTTTTTGAATATACATTTACCTGTTTTTATCAGTTGCTTTTTACTAATTACTTGCCCTGAAAATGCCTTAATTTAGTTCATGACACTACTATGAGTATGAGTATGCCTTAATTTGTCTTTCAAAAGAAAATTCTCAGAAGAAAGTATTTACTTTCTAAAGCCTGATGCTCTCCTCCTAAATGTGTTTTGTTAATTAATCCCTCCTGAAATCGTATTCTATCTAGGTTCATGATCACTAGCACCATGAAAATTTATGTCCTCTGCACAACCCGCATAAACCGCGTGTCAATACATCTGTTCTCCAAACTATGTATTTTGGCCTCTTCCTTCCTAATCTAATATAATCACAGCTTTTGCTGTTTTCAAAAAAAAAATTGGTCTTATTTGTTACCACATCAATTCGCACGTAGTAACACTAGTCATATTATGATATATTTTGTACAAGTAGTTTACTTAGCTAAAATCAAGTAGGTTTTAGTGTCTACCAATGCAAGATTTGATTATATTCTCCATAAAGCTGGCTATGGCCCAAGAAAACCGCTTATATATGGATATTTCTGACAAAAATGTAGATGTGCATAACAATAGTAATGAGATGGCCATCTTTACATATTTTGGCAAAAGTTGTTAAAAGATAGTTCTATTTAATTAACTATATTTATGCAATGCTAAATTTACAATGATAGGATATACGACAGCCAACAATTCCCACTGAATGAGGGGCATATACCTTGATGTTCCTAACTTTAAACTAGGCATGCATAGTACACTCAAATTAATTAGTTTTGTTGATCCATCAACACTTAAGGAGGCTCCCATTGTTCATTAATTGGAGCATCCAAAAGATTGTTAAGCTTAACAAACTTGCAAAGAAAGACAAGATAGAGATACCATTCACTAGATTTTGGTCTATTATATATTAATGACAGTTGCTTTGCTTACATTTTCCCCTGTGGGGAATAAAGAGCAAAGTTGCATTCTTTAAAGCTGGCTTTTGATGTTCCTTAAACATTGCATGCGGATAGAGAAGGACCACAACTTTGTGATCAAAGTGGAAGAGGAACGTATCTACGATCACTTGATTTGAAATATTTTAGGGATCTCCAAATATTGGAACAAATTTGTAAGGAAGCTAAGTGACAAGTGTTGCATTTGGAGCAACCCAGGGACGATAAAATGATTCCAACGCATTAACAAACTCTTAAAGGAAAAAAAAGGGCATTAGCAAGGAACCTGTTGGCGATAGTGCGATCTGTAGACATTAGCAATGTCAAACAATGGCAACACCTTAATCTTAATAAAGAAATAAAATCCTTAATTCCTTCTCCTTACAAGAAAATAAGCAAATTAACTGTTACATTATATATTATTCCTTTTGTATCTGTTAAGTCCTGAAATACTCAAATATCATATATATGATTAAAAATGCATAAAATATAAATCACCTTTAAAATAGTCGAAAGATGGCAGATAACCTTGGCTATGTAATCCAGCCAAACAAATTATTATATATTTGCTACTTCTATTGGTTAACTCATTTAAATTTGTGTTTTTTTAGGATTTTTTGTTAATTGTACCATATATTGGTCTTTTTTTACCCAAAAAAAAGGAGTTGTGAGGGTCAATAGCCTTTAGAGTGGCTTCGAAACTTAATAGGATCACAACACACTGTTTTTTACAAGGAATAAGATCAACACTCTCAGTTCTTATATCACCACTATTTTCTTTTAAACAAGGGTAGGGCCAATTCATTAAAGAAAGAGGTGAACACCTATGTTGTTCTTAGAGCATGTATAATAGTGTGACGTCAGCTATCTGTATACTGTGTCATGTAACATTTTGCTGATAAGGAGTAGAGAGAAGGAAAAGCAAGTGCATAGCTTATAGACAGCATAAAACACTATTATATAAGTCATTGTTTATAATAACACATTTTTATACCATAATTAAAATATTATAGGATTTTATAGAGACAACATTAAAATGTCGTCAATTGTAGAAGTTGTCTTTAACTTTATCTTTAGTTAACATGAAAAATATATAGATAGCAATCGTCTCTACATCTGTACATGCTCTTTAAGACTTGAACCCAGGTAGACGGAGAGGTTACGTTAATCCAGCCTCCCCACTATCAGATCATAGGCCGGATCTCATCACTAAAATTTACTGAGAAGACTTAAATAATTAATTTATGACACGATAGGTTGTTTTCTGAGAAAGCATAGAAGCACTTGTTTCATTCGATCTATTATTTCCTTACTTGGTCGAGATGCATCGATAGCATGCAGTTCATGCTCCAAAGTTATTGCTAGCTTGTAGGCGACTCTAGGATAAGCCGATAGCTATCGGTCGAACACATGTCCATGCTTCGTTTGATTCTGCGTATACAATACGTGTATAATACTTGTGTGCAGTGCTGTATAGTGTATACTCCCTATCATGCATGTATGTATCGTTAGACAAACCTGCTTGGGCACGGCGTTCAGATGGGCATGTATCTTCTGTGTCAATGGCCAAGTTGACTTCCTGTGCAAAGTGTAATATAATGTCGCTATGGTGCGTTAAACATCCGCACTTCAGTTTTTTATTCCTCAGTCACAGAAGAATATCGCTTTTGACAGTAACACCGTTCTTACGGTGAAATCGTTTTTTTTTTAAAAGCAGCGGACTACGATTATATTAGAAAAGAGATAGGTCAAGAGCGCGACAGTGCAACAAGCTGCACCATCGGAAAGAGATTAGTGGGAAGAGGGGGCGGGGGAGGGGAAGAAAGAGAAAGAAAACAAAAGAGAGAGAGAAAGAAAAAAAAAGAAAAAGAAAAGAGAGAACCAACTACATCGCTGGACGAGTTTTTTAAAGTCCTTTATAATATGTTAAATTCTATTGTAATATGTTTATAAAAACCAATAAAATTAGAATATTACGAAAACATATAAATCTACACGTATGATTTTCATATGTGCGATCAAAACATTTTTAAAAGGATGTCGATAACAAAAATTTCGAAAGTTTAACGATTGGTTGATGCATGACATTATTTTGCAACCGAAGGGAGAACTATCTTTTCGAGAGGGTAGGAATAGTTGGTTGGCGGCGTCTTGGTTTGTTATTGGAGTACTATTTTCTTCTACCACTAGATTGATTTTCTTGTTCCCATATCGGGTAATATTGGAGCTTTTTTGACCTTTCATAGAAAGGCCAGCAATGCTATTACATGATCGATCTTCTTCTTGTCAACATCATGCTCATGCGCGATTGACCCAACAGTGGTGTCACGTTGACTTGCATCACATGTTGACCTTTCTCTGAAATGTCGTGTTGATATAGCATATCAAAGTCGATAGCGCGCAGCACGACCGATTTGGGCAGTGAGGGGGGGATCGGAAATAACCTGAAAAAAGATAAAGGACAAACAATACATCAGTTCTTGTCCGTGTCTATCTCAAGCCAATCTGGTGTTTAAATTATATGTCAAAACTTCTTTTTCTTTGCAGTAACTGTCGAAATTGTTCTGATGCCGGTTTTTGGCCGTCAAGAAAAACCTAAATTCTGTTGGTGAATTAAGACGATAGCTTCTAACTTCTTAGCTAGGCTGGGAGATTTTGCATAGCCAATAGAAACAAGATGCTGATCTCCTTTGGATGAGCTAGGGTATAATTAAGCGTGGACCCTACAGAGGGAGAAAAAGGAATGGTCGTTCATTGTTGCTTGGAGAGAAGCAACACTTCGTTTGTGATTGGTGTCGGGATCAAACCCTAATTTGTTCCAGTCCCATCCGCAATATTGTGGTCCTAACCAAAAACCAAATGGAAGATCAAAATGTTCCTTCAATTCCCTTGGGTACTATTCCTAGCTATTGGCTAAGCTGAGCCAAGGATTGTCTCATCACTTCAGTACTTTTGGTACAAGCACTTCCAAATTAAAAGCAGATGGGGATTAGTTCGAATCTAAATCCAACATCTAGGGGAGAAAATGACACTGCCGCTCATGTGTAAACACTATGCGCCGCAGATCGAAGATCAAACTAGGAATATATAGCGAAAAAATGCTTAATTAGATTTGCAATGATATCTAGTATCTTTCACAGTTTCACCCAAGTTGATGATCAATGTATATTGTTCTTCGTTAGTTGAGTGTAACCACGGAATTCGGCAACCTTTGATTCTGGTGATCACCTGGGAGAGCAACCTGCAAAAGAGGCACATTTCCTGACCAATTCACTTTTTCAAGAATAATTTTCCGGGCCATTTCAAGAATAAGAATTGACCCCCCAAGTTGGGCCAATCTAGACATTTGAAGAACAATAATTCCCCTTCAAACCGCCGGGATCACGCATCATGAGCGACACCGGAGACGGACTCGCGATCTCGCCATGGAAGGCACTAAGCGTGGCGCAGAGAGAATCCATGACCTCCTCGCGCGCTCATTCCATCGCGAGAGAACGTCGATGGAGGGAGTTTTGAATTTTAAAATCCGGCCATTTTAAATATAATATGAAAAACCAATAATTCCAGCGCGGCGGTGCTGACTGTAGGTCCCTAATTTCTCTTGAGAGTATAATGATTTTGACCAAGACATTTGAAGCT
Source organism: Guadua angustifolia (assembly GCA_036346375.1). Taxonomy (NCBI): domain Eukaryota; kingdom Viridiplantae; phylum Streptophyta; class Magnoliopsida; order Poales; family Poaceae; genus Guadua; species Guadua angustifolia. Next base: position 41,736,313 of record CM070517.1, read on the forward strand.
CGCATACCTCTCCTTTCTTACCCGATATTGACCAAAATATCCCATTATTTTTAACCTGACAATTTAGCTATACCTTACCAAATTCTAATGCAAACAGTACCCATATTTTTAAAACTATTATTTCCGTCCGATTCATCAGCTCGAACTAGAAAATGAGCATGAGCGCCAGCGACGCTTGCCAAGGGAGCACAGCTCGCTCCTCTTCTGGGGCTTTCATTAACTTCACAAAAATTTCATTACACTCGCTGCCAAATGGACCTGCACGTAGACTTCATTTGACATTTACACAGGGGACCTTCAATCTAACCTACATCATTATCTAAAAAAAAATCTAACCTACCTACACATTGACATGAACTTAGAGATAAGGGGAAGAACTCAAGAAGGAAGGAAGAAAAGAAACAAGTAGCACGTGCTCTTTTACAAAACTAGGCATGCATACAATGCAAGAGTATGTAATTGCAGGAGTGAAATGACAGGCTCCTCTTCAATGGGCATCGAATCCCTGCACATCTGGCCGCCGGGTACCGGACAACACATCGCTCGCCGGCCAATTCGCCATTGACAAGCCAGCATGAAAAAGACAAGAAGAAAAGAGAACCAACTACATCGCTGGACGAGTTTTTCAAAGTCCTTTATAATATGTTAAATTCTATCATAATATGTTTATAAAAACCAATAAAATTAGAATATTACGAAAACATATAAATCTACACGTATGATTTTCATATGTGCGATCAAAACATTTTTAAAAGGATGTCGATAACAAAAATTTCGAAAGTTTAACGATTGGTTGATGCATGACATTATTTTGCAACCGAAGGGAGAACTATCTTTTCGAGAGGGTAGGAATAGTTGGTTGGCGGCGTCTTGGTTTGTTATTGGAGTACTATTTTCTTCTACCACTAGATTGATTTTCTTGTTCCCATATCGGGTAATATTGGAGCTTTTTTGACCTTTCATAGAAAGGCCAGCAATGCTATTACATGATCGATCTTCTTCTTGTCAACATCATGCTCATGCGCGATTGACCCAACAGTGGTGTCACGTTGACTTGCATCACATGTTGACCTTTCTCTGAAATGTCGTGTTGATATAGCATATCAAAGTCGATAGCGCGCAGCACGACCGATTTGGGCAGTGAGGGGGGGATCGGAAATAACCTGAAAAAAGATAAAGGACAAACAATACATCAGTTCTTGTCCGTGTCTATCTCAAGCCAATCTGGTGTTTAAATTATATGTCAAAACTTCTTTTCTTTGCAGTAACTGTCGAAATTGTTCTGATGCCGGTTTTGGCCGTCAAGAAAAACCTAAATTCTGTTGGTGAATTAAGACGATAGCTTCTAACTTCTTAGCTAGGCTGGGAGATTTTGCATAGCCAATAGAAACAAGATGCTGATCTCCTTGGATGAGCTAGGTATAATTAAGCGTGGACCCTACAGAGGAGAAAAAGGAATGGTCGTTCATTGTTGCTTGGAGAGAAGCAACACTTCGTTTGTGATTGGTGTCGGGATCAAACCCTAATTTGTTCCAGTCCCATCCGCAATATTGTGGTCCTAACCAAAAACCAAATGGAAGATCAAAATGTTCCTTCAATTCCCTTGGGTACTATTCCTAGCTATTGGCTAAGCTGAGCCAAGGATTGTCTCATCACTTCAGTACTTTTGGTACAAGCACTTCCAAATCAAAAGCAGATGGGATTAGTTCGAATCTAAATCCAACATCTAGGGGAGAAAATGACACTGCCGCTCATGTGTAAACACTATGCGCCGCAGATCGAAGATCAAACTAGGAATATATAGCGAAAAATGCTTAATTAGATTTGCAATGATATCTAGTATCTTTCACAGTTTCACCCAAGTTGATGATCAATGTATATTGTTCTTCGTTAGTTGAGTGTAACCACGGAATTCGGCAACCTTTGATTCTGGTGATCACCTGGGAGAGCAACCTGCAAAAGAGGCACATTTCCTGACCAATTCACTTTTTCAAGAATAATTTTCCGGGCCATTTCAAGAATAAGAATTGACCCCCCACCCCAAGTTGGGTTATCGTGGTTTGTTTTGTTGCAAGGATGAGAAATTTTTAAATATAATATTTTTAGATGAAGGAAGATTTTATTAATTTCAAGAACATTACATCAAGATGATACAAGTCCTTAAATTTCCTCCGCTAACAAGAAGCACAATTTAAACAAAACAAAAAGAAAAAAAAAGCCTTGATTGTTACTACCGATCGCAGAGTTCTTTTCATTGAATTGCTTAGCGAAAACATCATCGAAATCTTCTTCACAGAAGCAATCCGCAACCTCTGATTTCCAACATTCGGCACCACAATCCGCAAATCAATTTCCAACATTCGACGCCACCACCAAGAACACCGCTATTTGAATCATTGCCCCCAAAATCTTGAACGCGATCACGGACTCCATATCGCCCATGACCACCAACTTGAAATCTTGGGGACGAAGACCACCACGAAGCGGAGGCGGACCACCATAGCTGCGACCATTAAATCGATCGCCACTACAGCCGTTCGCGCTCCATGATCGCTTAAATTGATTCTAAAGCATCGCACCCAATATCTCGCGATCCGTCTGCACATCGCCGAGATTGGACTCAGAACAAAACCAAGATTGTTGCAAGAGGATCGAATGAGCACGACCGCATGGCGCGCCTCATCCGATCCTTCCTCTCCCCTAATTGAAGAAGCTATACCTTACCAAATTCTAATGCAAACAGTACCCATATTTTTAAAACTATTATTTCCGTCCGATTCATCAGCTCGAACTAGAAAATGAGCATGAGCGCCAGCGACGCTTGCCAAGGGAGCACAGCTCGCTCCTCTTCTGGGGCTTTCATTAACTTCACAAAAATTTCATTACACTCGCTGCCAAATGGACCTGCACGTAGACTTCATTTGACATTTACACAGGGGACCTTCAATCTAACCTACATCATTATCTAAAAAAAAATCTAACCTACCTACACATTGACATGAACTTAGAGATTAGGGGAAGAACTCAAGAAGGAAGGAAGAAAAGAAACAAGTAGCACGTGCTCTTTTACAAAACTAGGCATGCATACAATGCAAGAGTATGTAATTGCAGGGAGTGAAACGACAGGCTCCTCTTCAATGGGCATCGAATCCCTGCACATCTGGCCGCCGGGTACCGGACAACACATCGCTCGCCGGCCAATTCGCCATTGACAAGCCAGCATCGCCATGGTTGAAGTGGCCCTCATTTGATGCCTTCAAAGCTTGCCCGGAGACGCAACCATGGCCGCGGAGGTGGCGGCATGCATCAACGTCGATCGCATCATCGCAAGAATCTTTCGTTATATAAATATACATATATTTTTTTAACTTACATACTCTCTCGGGTCACAAATAGTTGTTATTCTAGATATAAGTGTAGTCAAAGTTTTAAAATTTTAACTGTCGATATTATTCTAAATATCTAAATTAGATACATAAAATTATATGTGTAGATTTGTCTTGAAAAGTATTTTTATAATTTTATAAGGTTTTATAAATATAATATAATAAAAATTAGTTATCAAAAGTATATTTTAAAGACCGTATCAATGTAGAAAACGATAACTATTTATAATCAAAGGAGTACAGAGTATTCTTTTGCTTTTCTTCGTGGCATCGCTTTTTTTGGTTGGGGGGCCCTTTTCTCTTTCGAGGCACCTGTTCGCTCCCCATAACTAGTTGACTTGTGGAATATTTCGATATGCTGGAACAGGAGCATCATCGACTGGTACTCTTCGATTTCATTCCCCCTCGTCCTCCTTGCTTTTTCCCTTTAGCTGTTTAGTGGGGTGGGGTGGGGAGGGCTCAGCTTAAATTGTCGGATATATATTTTTCATCATAGCTATAAATTGAAAAATAATATCTAATATAAGGATGACATATCGTTGTTGTCTTTTTGAGAGGTGCTTATATGTATCACTATCTGAAAGTTGTATAAATATTAAAGTATAAACGAATAGTAGATGATGATGATTACTTACATCTTCACTTGCTTAAAGATTTGTACAACTTATATTGAGAGGATGATGCATAGAAATACTACTTTTTTTTTTTAACTCGTGTTACCTTTAGTACATACTACTGAGTAATTTGCCCCTGAAAGTATATAGCTAGACAACTGCAGTTACCGGTAGAGAACCTCAAGCACCTGGCTAATGCATATGCAAACACTACTAATTTCAATATCATATATGCATGGTTGTGGCTAGAAGGATATCCTCAGGTGAGGTAATTAAACAACCGATCTGCATGTGGCCTATGGAGTACTGACAACTACGGCTGAAAGAAATTCCGAGATATTAATAGTGCAAATTAAAAGAAAACTCCAAAATTATTGTACACGCTACCACATTTAGGTTAGGTAGGAACCCAAAGTTAGTAGCTAGTGTAAATTACAAGAAAACTCCAAAATATATATGCAACGGCAAGCTACGTACACGTTTCATTCACTTTATGCCAAATCCCCAATTAAATATTCTAAAAACATTCCCCACTTAATAGATGAAATATTTTTGTATCACATGTCATCGGCATATTCATTACTTAAAACATTGCTGTGCATCAATCTAAGGGAGAGGTATGGCTGGAGAACAATATGATCGTATAATCGAAGTTATTAATACGACAGATTAATTGCATATATGCTGTAAAGATCAATCCTACGAAATAAAAATATATATTCGAAGAGATGTGTTTTCGTGCTATAACTACATATTGAGAGTTTTAGGAACAACCATACGAATGGAAGAATACGTTAGGCAAATTTCTTTTTATTACCGGATGACACACCCGGACAGACACCACCACTCACACACACATACGTACAAGTGTGCCCTCTTAACACATGACTAGACTGACGGAGGCTGAGATAAATCTACAACGCCATAAAGTTTCTTCTGAAGCACACTCACGTATTCACAAATGTGAGCACTAGGATTCGAACCGGTGAGTCGTATACCCATGACTCTACTGTCTCCGCTAGGGGTGAAAATAGGGCGGACATTTCCCACCCGATCCGGAGCCGGATCCGGTTAGAACCGGATCAGGAAGAAAATCAGATATCGGGGCGAATCCGGATCCAGATCCGGATAGTTAAAAATGGACATCGAATCGGATTCGGAGCGTACGCTATCCGGAAAATATGGGTCGGGAACCGGATATCGAATATTCGGATATCCAGATTGAAAGCAGCAGTCTGCAGCAACGACCAGTTACCATAGTCCATAGCGTCTCGTCTCCTCTCGGCTTGGTTTCTCCTGTAGTCCCGTGTCTAGATGTGAAAATTGAAATCCCCTCGCATGTTCGCCATTCGGTGACGCCGTGACGATCCCCTACCCCCCAAGTAGCTGCCCCCAGATCTCCCTAGCGGCCACGCCCTAGTCCTCCAAGTCGGCGTCTTCCCTCGACCGAAGCTCTGACTCCCCCCGGCCCCTGCTCCCGGTTCGCGCTCCGGCTCCCCTGGTCGCCCCGACAGTGTCTCCTCCCGGCCTACGCTCCCGGCCCGCACTCCGACTCCCCTCAGCGGCGTCTTCCACCAGCCCGCGCTATGACTCGCCCCCGGCCGCATCTTGGCATCTCCCCCGGTGCATGCTCTAACCCCAACTCGGTTGATATTTCATTCGGTTGAAGACAATGAAGAGTATGACGGCTGAGCACCCATTGTTGATGAATGCTAAACAACAAGCATGTTTGCATATGGGCAGGTGAGCTACAGACTCTATTTTCTACGGCAAATTCATTTGTCACAGTTTGCATATTGTTCTCGATTTGCATTTGAATGTTTGTGCTTACAAAAGTATCCAATTTGATAGACCGGTAGTGGCAAGAAGCACACGATGCTTGGGGATATAGAAAATGGCACACGGAGAAACAATGTGAATTGTGGTATGACGCCTCGAGTGTTTGAACATCTCTTTTTGAGGATCCAGAAGGCAAGTTTTGATTATCTGTTGGTTCTGATGGCTAATTTTGTGCTGTACATGGTGTACCATTCTAAGCTAAATTAGATTATTGTTGTTTCCGGAAAAGGAAACAAGAAGAGATGAAAAGTTCAGATTTACCTGCAAATGCTCATTCTTGGAGATATATAACGAGCAGATGCTGGATTTGCTCAATCCAAATTCTGTAAATTTGCAGGTATTTCACTAAGTATTTTAGTGTGTGCTTTAAGGTGTTTGCTGGCTGCATCCTTTTAAGGTGCTGCTAGAAAATGTTTACATTTTGACATTTAAATTATTTGGACCACGACCTGCTTAGCTCTATCGTCTATCTGCAGATAAGAGAGGATGCCAAAAAGGGTGTCCATGTTGAGAACCTGACGGAACATGAGGTTTCAAATGCTCGAGAAGTGATGCAACAACTTGTTGAGGTCAATGTTCCAAATCCTTTGTGATGCTGCTCTGTTGTTGCTACATGTTTACATGGTTGGAACAGTGTATCATATGAATTATGTGCTTTACTTCTTTATTGCCAGTTTTCCAACGTCTTTGTTGAGGGGACCAATTTTCTAAGGTTGTGCATGAGTAGTCAAATGCATAGCCATCATCTAGGTGTATAAGTATGAATGTGATTGAATCTCCAATTTCTATGTATGTGTTGGTGTTTCGAATACCGGCAAGTAAATTTATAGTCAAGGGGTCACGCGTTCCCTCTCCTTGAATAGTTAGACTCAGGGAGCCTAAAATGTATACTTGTTCGGGCCGAATGTCCCTACTTCCATTCGTGGTGGTTTCAGATTGCTCGGGTGCGAGGACTACTGCAGTGTTACAAGCGGCGCTAAGAAACGGCTTGGCGCCTCGTCCGAGCGGGAGAAGTAAGAACAGTTTGCTCTAAAGCCCGTCCCCTTCCCTGAGGGTCCTGCCTCTCTTTATATAGACGGAGGGGGCAGGTTACATGGGAACTTGGAAAAGAAAGGATGGGGTGTCCTACGTCCAGGAGTCCTGGTCTTCGGTCTTGGCGACTGACCGGCGCCTGCTCGCTCCATGCTGGGTCGGTAGACACGTCGGGTGGCGTGGTTTTCATTGTCTTGGGAGTTGGTGCACCTACCCTCTGCGCGCTTGCAGTCTTGGCCGTCGCGTGTTCGCTTTGGCGTTGCCTCGGGAGGAGCGCGTCCTCCCATCAGGCGTGGATGGATGATGAGATCGGCGCTTGACTTGTAGCCTCCTCGCCACCTTGGGAAGGAGCCACTGCTCGCACGGTCACCCCGAGCCGTCGTGTTCGTGGGGCCGGTGGCCAACTCGAGGTTGACTGGTGACGGTGGCGGAGATTACCTTAGCTTGATCGGAGCTTGCGAGGCGTCCGACCCATGACGGGGATCGAGCCACTGGGGATCCCCGACCCATGATGGGGGTCGAATCTCCCTTTGGTCGGCTTGGTCGGGGGTCGTGGGCGCCGACCCATGGCAGGGTCGGACCGCCCCGATCGGGACGAGAGTCCCTTGGCCTGGAAGCCTTTTCCGCCGAGCTGGACTCGGAGCGGCCTATTCGGCATCATGGGCCGCTGGGGGTACCTATGGTATGAGTATTCGTCAGTATGTAACCTCTATTTAATCCTTTTAGCAACTGATGTTCACAAACCCTTAGTTTTCAACTAGATACATAAAAATGACTCACTTGATATTTGTTTTGCTGCTATATGAATATACATATATAAATAGGAAAACTGGTTGGAAGGCCGATATATTATAGTTGCTACAAGGCGGGGGTCAGCAATTTTTACCACCATGATTGGGGTTAAATTGATCAAATGCAACATTTGTACTTTACAAGTTACACTGAAGTTTGTGTCTACTTTTGGCAAGCTGCAAGCTTTTGCCTCTCTGTTAGTAATACTAAACTTGCATGAGTCCATTTGTTTTCTGATATCCCACATATACTTATTAGTTTCACTGGCTAGACTAATTAGACAAACAATACATTTTTCTTTTCAGGGTGCGGCAAACAGAAAGGTGGCAGCCGGTTGTGGCTTTGTTTGAGATATATCTTATTATTACTGTCATGTATTCATGTGGTTTGATTCAACATATATTACTTTACATATGCGTGCATTATCCGTTCTCGAATTATCCGTTCCCGATCCGAATCCGTCTTATATCCGACCTGTATCCGTATCCCGAATTATCCGGATTCGTATCCGATCGAATCCAGGAAAAAAAATATGAGTTAAGATACGGGAAGAACAATATCCGTCTGTATCCGATCCGTTTTCACCCCTAGTCTCCGCCTAGAGGTAGTTCACTTTGGACAACTTTCTGCAGTAATTAGAATACTTATAATTAGGCCTAAAAACAAAATCCTCTCGTCCAAATATGGTTCAGTCCAAATTATATAATGTCCACATACGGGAGAAAAATACATGCATTAAATTCTTTGCTCTAAAAATTAATCTTCTATAAAATTCCAATACATATGGTTGCACCAATGATACATAAATTCTCCGTGCATGCATCCTATGGTTATATTATTAATGAGAAAAACTAACCAACGGTATACCGTTGCAACGGTATAGGATGAAACTTACCCGTGAAACATGAAACTTTGGTTGAAACTTATCTGTGAAACTCGAAAACCTGATGAAACTTACCCGTGAAACATCATGAAACTTACCCGTGAAACCTAGCAATGAAACTTACCCGTGAAACTAATGAAACATGCTATACCGTTGCAACGGTATACCGTTGGGTAGTTGCTCTCATTATTAATCGGTTCCCTAGCTTCCTGTTCACTTCTTCCCTAGAAAGGTGGATTCAATACCTTTTTCGAGGGAACGAAGGAGTTTTCTGTCATTATTAGGTAATTACACGTATATTGAAATCCTTGGGGTGCCATTACTCGATCCTATCCGATCAATCGCATTTACTACATTCCGATTAGATTGCCCTGGCATTCTACATCAAATATTTAACGTCTTAAAAAAAGTTGAATTGTGAGAATCCAACATTTTGGCCTAACAAAATAATTTATTTCCTGTGTCTTGGATAGCCTTCGCATTGTAACAACCTTACGTAACTACGGTTGTTAGGGTATTTTTTATCAGTCAATTTTTTGCTCTTGTGTGCAGAACCTCGTAAGATTAGTTGTATCCGGCGCTTGAACGCGGGTACGCGCACGGAGTCAAGTGCAAGCCTGTGTATATTTATAGCCGAGAGAAATGGAGCCCAACCAGGGGCTCCACGTGTCCCCCCCGCCGTTTGCAAAAAGCCCTCCGGTTTTTTAAGCGGTGAAATCGGCGCCCATTCACCACGCCACGTGTCGGTTGCTCTTGCGAAAAACCCTCCGTTTCGAAATTACGAATAGGTCCTGTGTAATTTTTCGTGAGTCGAAAATATTTTTTCCCTTTCGCGTTTAGGTCCCTGGCGCGGTATTTTATGGAAAAACCTCCCGTTAGTTTCAAATCGCGAACAAGCCCTTTTCTAATTTTTCAGGATAGCGAACAGGTCCAAAAAAATAACAAACAGGTCCCTGCTTCTTACATTCAGGTCCTTTCTCCGTTTTCCTCGGGAAAAATGTTTTCGCCACCGAAAAAAGCCGGGAAAAATGTTTCCGCCACCCAAAAAAAACGGAAAAATGTTTTCGTCACAAAAAAAACACAGATTCCTCCAAAGTTTTCCGGGAAAATGTTTTTAAAAAATGTAGATTCGTCAAAAACAATGTTTTCGCCACCCAAAAAAACGGAAAAAATGTTTTACGCCATAAAAAAACGGAAAAAATGTTTTCGTTAAAAAAAAAAACACGGATTCCTCCGTTTTCCCGGAAAAATGTTTTAAATCATGTATTTTTAAAAAAAAACACGGAAAAAATGGATTTTCACCCACCCAAAAACACCGGAAAAATTGTTTTCGCCAAAAAAAAACAGATTCCTCGGTTTTACGAACATTTTTTCCGTGCTCATGCTATCGAAAATTTTTTGCCTTTTTCCTCTAGACTATTTTTTTTTCGGTGGGTGGTTTTGCGAAAATAAAAATTATTAGTTATATATTAAAGTGGTGAGGATTGGAGCCTCCTAGCTGGTGCCACGTCACCGGCCTCGCGGAGAGGCACTCTGAAAAATTAGAAATTGTATTTAGGTCCTTTCGACGGTTTTTAATAAAATAGATCTGAAAAATATCAAAATTACGTTTAGGTCCCTCCGCGGTTTTCATTTAGGTTCTCCTGGTGGTTTTTAGCGGAACAGATCTCGGAAAAAAATAAATTACTTTAGGTCTCTCTATAGTTTACGTTTGGCTCCTGTCAGTAGTTTTTAGAGAAACGGACTTAAAAACAAAAATACGTCTCGACCAAAAAAACCACAGATTCATCGAAGGTTTGTAGCAGCTCACGGATTCGCCGACGGGGTCTAGCGGCCTTTTTTTTAAAACGCGAAAACCGAGAATACATAAAAGAAAGGTGTCGGGGATTGGATACACTGTACCAACGCGACCTTTGAAGCCCGGCGCCAACCGACCATGGCCTTTGTTTCGGCTTAGCGCCAAGACAGACCGACCTTCGGGTAGCCCGGCTCATGGGCTACCCTATCCCGAAGCAAGCCAAGCTCGGGGCTCGCGACAAGCGACGTGGCATTAAATGCCGCTGGCTCGAGGAACCGCCGCCGGGATCTGTATGCTGCGTGGTCCACGCCGCCTTGGTCTCGCCCATTGTTCCCACGTCGCCGCGATACCGGCGGTGGCGCGCTCTGATCGCCACGTCCTCTGATGAGAACGCCTCAGTATAACTGTCTTGTCTCCTGTAAATCCTCTATAAATACCCCCTCGCACGATGTACCTCAGGCTGAACTTTTTCGATACCACACATACTCAGACACAGAGCTTGCTCACTGGAGTCCTTAGGCTAGTTTGAGGCCCCTCCGAGCAAGCACATTGTAACCACTCCTTACTCATTAGTGAATCCACTGGACGTAGGGTTGTTATCTCCTCGGTGAGAGGCTCGAATCAGACCAAAACGACCCTTGTGCGCTTCCTGGTTGTCTTATCAGCCCCAATCCGTAGCTCGACATACCCTCAGACGTACAGTCCTTGCGGGAAAGGGGCCTTAGGTTGATCCCTCATCCAACAAGTAAGCTCGGCGAAGGACCCCTGTCCCGAATCGTCGACAAAAGGCAACCGTAATTTTATTAAAAAAACATAGATTTGTCGAAGGTTTATAGAGGCCCATAGATTCGCCGACGAGTCTTACCCGCAGTTTTCTAAAAAAACACAGATTTGTCGAAGGTTTATAGCGGCCCATAGATTCGTCGACGGGTCCTAACAATCCATTTTTTTTAAAAAAATACGAAATCCGAAAATACGACCAAATTTCCCAAAACACATAAAAAAACCAGCTGCGGTTTTCTAAAAAAAATGCAGATTCGTCGAGGGTTTATAGCAGCGCATAGATTCGACGATGGGTCATAACCGCGATTTTCTCAAAAAAAAAACACAGATTCGTCGGAAGTTTATAGCAGCCTATAGATTCGCCAATGGGTCTTAACGACCTTTTTTAAAAAAGGAAACAAAAAATACGACCAAATTTTTTGAATTTTACACATTGCATCATCGTGCGCGACGCAGCGTAGCGCGTTATTCTGGTTAGTAATTACGATTCCGCAGCATGACCCTCTTATATCTAGTCCAAGTTTATTATTAAAAGCCAACCAAATGCCATATATATACGTTGAATATAGTAAGTTATGAAAATATTTACTAATTTCAGTACCATTTTTCTGTTACAACTTCAAAAATGCTTTGGACTAATTGTCGTACTCAAAATTATGCAGGAAATTAAAATAGGTGTGCTTTTCAAAAGCAACCACAGTACCAAACAGAGCTTGTATATATCCAACTATTCTCAGAAATGTCTATATATTTGAAAAAAGTTTCCAGATGATTTTAGCCGTAAATGTAGTACTATGTGGTAGGTTCCAAATATATCAACCTTCACCCGTATAACCAAGTGTCCTTATCCGGTTCTCACTATAGGAAACTGCCCTTATCTGACCAAGCATGCCTTAATGCGATAAACGCATGCACCTGCCGAAATCACTCCTTTATGTTGGTTTTATCTTTTGCGGTTGGTCGGTTAATTAGTTAGTTCATTACAAAGAGGAGAAATATCTGGGGAATTTTTTTTTTACCGTAGTGAATGTAGTAGTAAAAAATCGAGCTTTTAAGAAGATGATGTTGTGAAAATCATCATCGTTTAATCATGCACGTAATGCTTCCAAACAAATTTTGTTTTTATTTCTGAGATACTTACTAATTCAGATGAGATTAGACCGCATTTTTACGAGAATTTCTTCTGTTCAAGTGGTAGAACGTAGTACTGAGGAGTAACCAAGAAATTAACGAAACTTTGCGGGCTGTAGGGCTTGACGATCCTGACGATCTCGACGGCGGCGCCGGGGCTGCGGCCGCCGTGCGTGCGCACAGCTGGGCGTGTTGAACCTGTCGTTGTACCTGACGGCGCTGGGCACCGGCGGGCTCAAGTCGAGCGTCTCCGACCAGTTCGACGAGACGGACCGCAACGAGAAGTCGCAGATGATGCGCTTCTTCAACTGGTTCTTCTTCTTCATCAGCCTCGGCTCGCTGCTCGCCGCCACCATCCTCGTATACGTCCAGGACAACCTCGGCTGCCACTTGGGCTACGGCGCCTGCGCCGCCGCCAACACCGCCGGCCTCGATGTTTTCCTCGCCAGCACCCGCAGGTACCGCTCCAAGAAGCTAGCGGGGAGCCCGCTCACCCAGGTCGCAGCCGTGGTCGTCGCCGCGTCGCGCAAGCGCCGCCTTGATCTTTCTGCCGACCCCTCCATGCTCTACGACATGGACGTCGGCAAGGTCGCCGCCGCCGAGGAGGGCTCAACCAAGAAGAGCAAAGTTCAAGGAGCGGCTCCCACACACCAATAAGTTCCGGTAAGCTAATCAGCAAATCAGTTAACAACATACTCTCCTGTGTTGCTTGCTTTCTTGATTAGTGCTTAATTGCGTCAATATCTCTACTAATAGTAGATTAGTGGGTGGTTTAGTCAGTAATTAGCCCACAGTTGTTGGATGGTGTGGGTCAAAGTTGCAAAGACTGAGGACCACAGAGGAGAGCAAGTCAGCAAGAGGACAACAAGCTTACAGAGAGAGGGAAAAAGACTAGCATTTATTGTTTATTTTTTTAGATAAAAGATTAAAATCCGGTCCTCTGTACTTGTACACACAGCCGAGTTTATTGTTTATTTGTTTTGTTTTTATTTTTAATTAGCAAGCAAGGGGTCTAACCAAACGCAACCTAGGGTCTGTTTAGTAAAAAAGAAAGAGCGGATGGGACGAGATCATTCATCCTATATGAAGTCATCTAAGTTTATATTTGGTTGGAGGGATAAGACATGGATAGAATGAGTCAAATTTTTGTTTGGTTAGAGATATGAGAGTTAGATGATAGATGGGAATTATGATATAAGAGTTGGTTGCTAGGATGAGAGTTGGATGGCTTCATCCGGCCAATTTAATTGGATATTCTCATCCAGCATTTATAAAAAATATTTTTTTTCTTAACTTTTCTGATCCATCTATCTAACCAAAGGTTATTCCACCAATGCTTTGCCTATAAACCAAACAGACCATAGACGTAGAATTCAGATTGCAGTGCTTGTGTCACAAGGCCCACCACGAGATTCTCCTTTGCCAGCCGCGGTTCGCTTATATACCGACCACCCCAACCTGCCAACCTCCAGGGCAGGCAAGGCACATCTTATATCCTCATCCCACACCACCTCTGCCCCCTTGCCAGGAAGGAAGGAGAAGAAGATGGTCGGCCTCCTCCCTGAGACCAATGCGCCCGTGGAGACCGACGCCCTAGCCGACGCCTGGGACTTCAGGGGCCGCTCCGCCGCCCGGGCCAGGACCGGCCGCTGGGGCGCCGCTGCCATGATCCTTGGTCGGCCCTCCTCCCCTGCCTCTGAATCTTGACCTGCTTCTAATGGTAGATGGGAATGGGATTGTACTGAACGAAATGCTTGTGCAGTGGCGGAGCTGAACGAGCGGCTGACGACGCTAGGGATCGCGGTGAACCTAGTGACGTACTTGACGGGAACGATGCACGTCGGCAACGCGGAGGCCGCCAACGTGGTCACCAACTTCATGGGCACCTCCTTCATGCTCTGCCTCCTCGGCGGTTTCGTCGCCGACTCCTTCCTCGGCCGCTACCTCACCATCGTCATCTTCACCGCCGTCCAGGCATCCGTAAGTTAATTAGTTGCTTGCTTTGACGTTCGTGCGTGGTGCCGTACGTCCTGCGAGTTAATTAATTTGGTGTTGATCTTCTTTTTAACCGCATGCCCTTTTTAAGAAGATTTTCTTTCTTTTTTCTGTTGGTTTTATCTTTTGCGGTTGGTTGGTTAATCAGTTAGTTCATTAAAAAGAGGAGAAATATCTGGGTTTTTTTTACCGCAGTTAATGAGTAATAAAAAAATCGAGCTTTTAAGAAGATGGTGTTGTGAAAAGAACGGGCACCAAAAGAACACTATTTAATCATCATGGTTTAATCATGCGCATAATGCTTCCAAGATTGATGCATAGCGAATGGGTCCATATGGCACACTTCCAAACAAATTTTGTTTTTATTTTTGAGATACTTACTAATTCAGATGAGATTAAACCCCAATTTTTAAGAGAATTTCATCTGTTCAAGTGGTACAACGTAGTAGTGAGGAGTAACCAAGAAATTAACGAAACTTTGCGGGCATGCAGGGCGTGACGATCCTGACGATCTCGACGGCGGCGCCGGGGCTGCGGCCGCCGTCGTGCGCGGTGGAGGGTGGATTCTCGCCGTCGTGCGTGCGCGCGTCGGGTGCGCAGCTGGGCGTGTTGTACCTGGCGCTGTACCTGACGGCGCTGGGCACTGGCGGGCTCAAGTCGAGCGTCTCCGGCTTCGGTTCCGACCAGTTCGACGAGACAGACCGCGCCGAGAAGTCGCAGATGATGCGCTTCTTCAACTGGTTCTTCTTCTTCATCAGCCTCGGCTCGCTGCTCGCCGTCACCGTCCTCGTCTACGTCCAGGACAACCTCGGCCGCCCCTGGGGCTACGGCGCCTGCGCCGCTGCCATCGCCGCCGGCCTCCTCGTCTTCCTCGCCGGCACCCGCAGGTACCGCTTCAAGAAGCTGGCGGGGAGCCCGCTCACCCAGATCGCCGCCGTCGTCGTCGCCGCGTGGCGCAAGCGCGGCCTCGAGCTCCCCGCCGACCCCTCCATGCTCTACGACATCGACGTCGGCAAGGTCGCCGCCGCTGAGGATTGCTCAACCAAGAAGAGCAAGCTCAAGGAGCGGCTCCCACACACCAAACAGTTTCGGTAAGCAAACCAGTTAACAACGTACTCTCCTCTGTTGCTTGCTTGCTTGATTAGTGCTTAACTGCGTCAATATCTCTACTAATAGTAGATTAGTGGGTGGTTTAGCCAGTAATTAGCCCAGAATAGAGAGGCCAGGATAGCACGAGGACAAAAGCTTAGAGAGGCGTCCAATCTAATGCAACTAAGCAACTTGACGTAGGATTCAGATTACACTGCTTGTACCCTGCAATCTCTTTTATCCTTTTCTCCCAAGTTGCCTTGTCACATGATTGACGGTGTACTACACGTTGGTACATTTTATAGGTATGCATTTGCATTGCATTACATAGAGGTCCATCCATGGTGCCCCTGGCTATGGGGTCCCTCCTACTAACCTATTAACCCAATCGTCCGTCCAACCCTTGAAAGTCAACCATTGAGGGTACTGGCTTGCCAACCACTCTTAAGGACTGTTCACTTAGTTGCCTTTCTTTTTAATAAATAGCCCCCTCTCGAAAACAATTATAAAAATAATCTCCTTCCTCACCACAGAAAGGCCAAGGGGTGACACCTGACTCCTTCCATGTTAAGAGACCACAGGAAGCCGAGATGCCGCACTAGGGGACCATGGGAAGCGGGCGATGTAGGAGATGTGGCTGAGCGTGGCAGCAAGTAGCTTGTTGTGTTCTGGAGGAGCGAAAGGCAGGTTGCCACATAGGGGCGTGCAGGAGATGTGGCACATATGACTATTTTTACAATTTTTTTTGTGAGAGAGCCATTTTTTTTAAAAAAAATGTGGGGACTAAATAAGTGAATAGCTCCACTTTTAACATATGTTTGTTGGTATGCATAGTGACTCTTCGAAACCTACTGCACACTTTTTTTTATCTTTGGTCCTCTTCCGAGTAAAATTATAGATCTAACCTCCTTTTTGACCGTGAAAGCTCGTGACACATGTTACTTATTGCGGCAGGTCGTTGTCACTGTGGCTACTACGTCCATTGTGACAGCTCCCCTAGCAAGCGTGTCAAGTGATAGACCTTACCTTTATGTCGAGCTTGGGTACCGTAGTAGGTACCTACCGAGCTCAAATTCATCTGTTGTGGTAGGAGAGCATGGTAGGTGATATGTGTTGCTTATCAAAACTTGTATGGTCAAGAAGAGATTAGATTTATAATTTTATTTGAGATAGGATCAAAATGAAAAAAAAAAGTATAAAATGGGGACAAATGGACCAAACGCTTCGATCTCTCCTGTGGCAGTATCTAGGACCTACAGACACGGTAAGGTACCGCTATGTCTATGTTCAGAGAAGAGAACGATGGTACCATGCATGGCCTTGCTTGGAGAGAAGACAAATGGCGAGTTTGGCGGCAACCAATCAATAATTGCCGCTACTCTAATACGAAGGGATGGGTCACGGGCTGTGCTTGTGCATGCCCCCTGGCCTGTCTCCGCCCCCGTTGGCCCCGATGCGCTCCCCTGCCCTGCCCTCCTCTGCCTGGTATGCACTGCAGTGCTCTCCAATCTCCATGCACATAGACTGAGTAAACCTGAAAAAAAAATAGAAATCTCGGTTTATTTGGCTCTTTTCTTGATCATGAGCCGAAATTTTTATAGTAGATTAGACATGCTCTTAGTATCCTTCTCAAAAAGGCTAAAAAGACAAGAAACACTTTAAACACAAATCAAACTCGTGACCTGATGCACGCAACACAATTAGTCTGCCAACTGAGCTAGCAATTGTTGTTGTCAAATGATTTTTGATAAATATATGAGCCGTAGTACCCGGTTCGGGTGCCACGGTGTCCGTCGATCCTGCGCTCTCTTTCCGTAGATTTTTCCATATGTCGTCTTGCGACAATCCATGCTCGTCAGGGGCTATTTTTGCGAAAGGAACCGCACGGCGGCTATTTTCACAATAAAAGTTTTCAACAGAGCTAATACAGTAAAAAAAATCAAAAAAATAATGTTAGTGCAGCGTATAAACACATGCTGCAATCCAGAGATGTGTGAATATACTAGACTGAAGGATATGGGAGATCAGGACCCAGGAGGCTGGTCGGTAGGCAAGGCCGAAGAGTTTGATTTGACTTGTTTTCTAGTACGTTGGGATTAAGGGTGGAAATCGAGTCAAATCCTCGTTTTTTCGAGTTTTTTTTCAAAATTGACATAGTTTGATTTAATAACATTTTATCTATAATTTGGATGTATTTTTAGAATCGAGCCAACGAGCCGAGCCAGAGCAAAATCTAATTTCATTCAAAATTAACTTATTTAAATATTTAACCAATGAACGAGTGTAATTGAAATAATTTTGAACCGAACCAACGAGCCCCACCACCGAGCTTTTTTTCCGACCCTAGTTGGGAGTGTATTACTAGTCTGTTTGTTCTTCATGTGGGTCATGCGACTTGCAAGAGAGCTCCCTCTCACCTATTCCTTTTAGAGTGAGGCAGTTTTCTTTTAGAAATTTCGTAGAAAACCTCGCATCCATTCGTTGAGTGTGGTTGTTTCCTTAGTTCTAAACGGAGATAGTGTTTGCTCTTTCCTACTTCCTCTTGTTTACAAAAACTTATCGGTTTAAAATCGGTCAAACTTTTAAAACTTTAGCTACCGATATTTTTAAAAATTATTTAGATTGGATACATGAAAATTATATGTGTAGATTTATCTCAAAACGTACTTTTATAATATTATAATTTTATTAGATTTTAAAAATATATTATAATAGAAATTAGTGGGCAAAATTGAGTTTTAAAAACTATACGTGTCGATGTTTAAAATGATAATTATTTGTAAAAAAAATTATAGTGGAAATGCTAGAATGTGTAGTACAAAAGAAGTTCGAATGTGGATGCATCGGGATTAAAGTGCATTAAAAATAATCGCTATGTTTTCTTTAAAATATTGTAACATTTATTAGCTAAGCTTAAAAGCTGGAACATCCTCCACCGATAGGATTTAGACAACAACAGAATTGAATGGGTTAAGAAGTACACTTAGTGTGGGTGTGAGAATATTATTAGGGCAGTCCCAACCTTCCACCTCAGCTGGTATCCATAGAATTAATTACGCTGCCAACTAAGCAAAAATCTGATGTGGCATAGGAATTAAGGAAGGGAGAGAAGGAAAAACAAAGAAACCGTGTCTTATGTAAGAAACTGGGTCAGCGCGGGTACCAAGACGCAAGAAACAAGCAAAATCAGAGTTGGACGTTTCTGCGCGCTTACCAAGCTGTGTTTGTGGTGCATGCATTGGTCTATTGCTCACTCTCTCCTCTAGAGTCTAGACACTGCTCATGGAAACCATGGGTTGAGAAACTATGTATTGGTTTATTGCTTTCTCTCTCTTTAGACATTGCACATAGAAACCATGGGTTGAGACTACCCTTAGCTAAACAACTTTAGCTCACAGGTGTCATGTATACTGGTAGGAGTTGGAGTAACTTCTCAAGAAAAGAAGCTTTACCTTTTCCCCATCTGATCTCATAGGGAGTAACTAGAGATTGTCGTTTGCGTAAAAAATCGTGTTATCTTTCTCGGTGATTTGATCCTGAGAAATGGCAATGCTTCTACTCGATAAGAGTACGAAATAACAAAGTTAGAGCAAAAGGTAACCACATAATTACTACCATGGAAAATACCAGTGTCATCTACATCAACTTTTTTTCACCTGGAACTGAAGTATTCAACCTTAACATCGATTTAGCTTCAGACTCAACTCTCCTATTGTCCTATATTACGCAAAAGTCTTGGAATATTTTTTGTTGTCTATCAAATCAAAGTGGCATCGCTTCAAAGAACAAAAAAATCAAAGTAATGTCATAGACACACACATAGGTAATTAAGAAGCTATCTCCAGGTTCAGATCACTTGATCCTCCGACTAAAGTAACCACCATTTAAAACTGTTTTACAAAATGGTTGGTGGCTAACTGTGGTCAATCACGTACACGAGTGTGCCGAAACTCCTTGCTAAGAACTCCATGGTGGGCCTCTAGAAAGCTAATTTGAAGCAAGTAAATGTGACATATTCCCTCAATTATTAGCAGACTGTTTCTGAACAGGACTGACACGTGTGCATACCGACAGGCCTAATCAGAAGAGGCTTTGCATGATTAGTCAGTAGAAGAAGAAAAGCACAGGGAAAAGCAGTCCTAGTCTCCTAGAAGCCCCTCGCTATCGTGCCTAGAGAGAAGAAGAACCAGCAGTCTGTGTTTTCCTTCTACTTGCTTAGCCAGTGATGGGGACAAGATCTAAGCAAACCTTTCTTCCTCACATGCATTTCGCTTCCTTTTTGGCATGGCTCACTTGTAGGAGCACTGCACATCTGTCCCATTTCTGCTGGAAAAGCAATGGAGATCATTGGGGGATCATCCCGTGGACTATACGCAAAACCCCAAAAGCAGTGTGAGAAAGGGAAGGGAGAGGCATGTGGATTGTGAGCTGTGGAGCGTGGTTGCCCTCTCTTCCCGTGTAGTTGTCTTGAGACGGTGAGGTTGATGGGGAACAAGTAAAGGAAATGAAATGAAATCCACCCCTAGCTATTCGCATCATGTGATCTCGCTCGTTTTAGCCATGGCGGTCGGCCTCAGCACGGACAGAGTAGTGAGGGTTCTTTAGGGTGTTCGGGATAGTGTTCTCTTGGCGAGTTCTCTGCCATGAATTCAGTCCCATGGTGTCGCACATGAATACATGATAAGGGTTTGTTCCTTTGGTTGAATAATCACATGATAAGGTTCTCAGGTCAGTAGAACACTTTGAAATTCGTTATGCTAACGATAGGATAGTGTCAAACTAAAGCGAATGAGCCAGTGGCTGGTTGGCTAGCAAACGATCTCGGAAGTGCCGTCTTGATCGCGTGCGCGTGGGTGTGGGTGGATGTGAATGAGTAAGTGCGACTATCGTTCTCTCTATCTTTGCCATATTTCAAAAAAAAACTAAATGGTTTGTAATCGCTTTGAGTTGTCGACGACTCGCAAAATTACGAACTCATTTCCGCAGTCTCTATCTGGGGATGCATAGAGCTGCATCACACGTGATTATTATTATTATTATTATTATATAATTGCATCACATGAACAGTGGCGGGCAGTTCAACATGTGCAAATGGGGAGAATATTGCCGACTTGGTTACTTGTTTAATTCTAGTGTGTTTGACACATGACCCTGACATGTTTTCTGAAAAGATAACCCCGATGACTCTTTGGTTTGAAGATAACTGATCTTAGCTAAATATGATTTGCCATACTTTTTTGTGGCAACAAAATTCAACGTCACAAATGTTGCAAAGTTTGGCAAATTAAGAAATAAAATGAGTCTATAACACATAGGACATGAGCAACAACGAACCAAACACATGAACAACTAAGAATCTATAGCACACCTAAGTTTAGTCGCTTAAGCCAAACAGTCCCTTAATTGTCGATGGTTCCCCAAGAACTTGAGTTTTTGTTCCGATAGATGCTCTGCTTAATGAAGCATTAGCCGGCCAACTACTCAGATACTAATTTGTTTAGGTGTTTTGATTGTATTTGTGTTTCCATCTAGTGCAGAATCTTGTTCCTGTGACCACCGCTTTAGTTTGCGCACAGCCTCTTTGGTTTTTCTGAAAAGTGCAAAGAACTTTGCGTTGTCTGTGTTCTACAAAAGTAATCCGATGATAGGAACTTAAATTTCCAAATATTTACATTAGTATCTGATAAAGAACATTTTTTTTCTGAAGCTGTTTAATTAATGGTTTTGTTCAGATATTGTTTCTGCAAGCACTGCATAATCTTTTCAAAAAGAAAAGGAAACACAACATTTCTTGATGTGGTTTATCATATGTATCTGAACTCTGAAGAAAAGAATCTTTTCAAAAAGAAAAGGAAACACAACATTTCTTGATGTGGTTTATCATATGTATCTGAACTCTGAAGAAAAGAACTTCTGAAACTTGTGCATGCTCTATGTTTTTTTGTCAGACTGAAACTGCATATGAAATGAAAATTACCCGAATAATTCAACTGGACTTAAATTTCCAGTGTCTAAATGTGTTTATGTAGGCGCCATCAATTGCAGCTTCTCCTCACTTGCTAAATCGTAAACAACAGTTGTTAATTAATTTCCATTGTCTGATAATGTGTAAATAACTTGCTGCGCCATTGCAGCTTCTTGGACCACGCGGCAATCAACGAGGACCCTGCGGTGGAGCACAGCAAGTGGCAGCTGGCGACGCTCACCGACGTCGAGGAGGTGAAGACGGTGGTGCGGATGCTGCCGATCTGGGCGACGACGATCATGTTCTGGACGGTGTACGCACAGATGACCACCTTCTCGGTGTCGCAGGCGACCACCATGGACAGGCACGTCGGCCCGTCGTTCCAGATCCCGGCGGGCTCGCTCACCGTCTTCTTCGTTGGCGCCATCCTCCTCACGGTGCCCATCTACGACCGTCTCGTCGTGCCAGTGGCTCGCCGGCTGAGCGGCAACCCACACGGGCTCACCCCGCTCCAGCGCATCGGCGTCGGCCTGGCGCTGTCCATCATCGCCATGGCCGCCGCCGCGCTGACCGAGGTCAAGCGCCTCCGGGTGGCGCGGGACTTCAACGTCCCCGAGGGCGCTGACGTTCCCATGACCGTCTTCTGGCTCATCCCGCAGTTCCTGTTCGTCGGCGCCGGCGAGGCGTTCACCTACATCGGCCAGCTCGACTTCTTCCTCCGAGAGTGCCCCAAGGGCATGAAGACCATGAGCACCGGCCTCTTCCTCAGCACGCTCTCCCTCGGCTTCTTCTTCAGCTCGGCGCTCGTCGCCACCGTGCACAAGCTCACTGGCAACCGGCGGCCGTGGCTCGCCGACGACCTCAACAAGGGCGAGCTCTACAACTTCTACTGGCTGCTCGCCGCGCTCTGCCTCACCAACCTCCTCGTCTACCTCGTCGCCGCAAGGTGGTACAAGTACAAGGGTGGCCGCGCCGGCGCCGACGGCAGCGTCAACGGCGTCGAGATGGCCGACGCCGAGCCATGCTTGCACTGACGTGCTGACGACGATCGAACGGTGTCGATTTCCTTGCATGTTGCACTACTAGTACGGATCATCGATCGTGTCATATATGTGTGTACGTCTCAGCAAGCACGTACGTGTGCCTACGTGTACGTAGTGTAATGGAATTAATAACTTCGTAGAGGGGGGAACGGTAAAATGGTGAAAGGGTTAGAAAGAGGGATTAAGATTTATAAAGTGTGGTGGGGACGGGGTGTCAGTGACGCAGTGTCGCTACATTTTGTGATGGGAGTGTGTCATGTCATGTCCTCGTGGGCAAGAACCTCGACTGCAACGTAGAACCATGCCAAAAGGGAAGGGGGGATTTTGATCGTTTGTCCTATTTTACTTGGTGTAATTGATATTAATGATATAAGTAAGTGAGGATGTTTTACCAATCATTTCAAAAAAGAGAGAAGAAAGTGTGCTCTTGATTGACCTACAAATTAAAAATTGTGATGGGAAATTTCCTTGTGTTATAGCGCATTTAAAACTTGATTTCGGGAGTATCTGGCGTAAAACCATATCCCAGTGTACTGCTTTATATTGATCGTATTTGTGGAGACTTGAGAAGGGGAGTGCCTCGTGCTGTCGTGCATGATTTCTTTGAATTGTGAAGCGTCATTTTTGGTCATTTTTGCTCATTATTAATCCTTACAGACAGTGGAGCCTAGCCTATCACCGCATGGCTTGGCGCGGGTATGTATCTAGTCCACCAATGTTCAAGTCTAGGTTTAATGCTAGTGGCCAATAATTTCAGGTACCAAAGTATGTGTTTAGTTCTAGTTAAATGTCTCTTTATGAGCTTCGGGTAAAATTGGCAAGGTATAGAAGTGTACTTATAGTACTCAAATATGGAGTCTCCAGCCCTAACACGTCCTCATCTTCTGTCTAGTGTAATATGGATCTTCCTCTGTATCTAATGTCCTAATGGAGTATTAAGTGGTTTTGCTTCATTATGAGCAAATTTCTTTAATATCTTTTTGGTATTGGTAGTTTGGTGCAAGACTATGCTAATCCCTCCCAAGGTGAGACATCGACCAGATTAGAAGAATAGGAAATTTGAGAGATGCCAAATAAATATGACAACTCAATTGATCAATAAATATTTGAACCAAATGAAAAATAGAACATACCATGATATAAAATTTTGAAAAAAAATTGGATGATCTTGATACATCAATAATATTTCCACAAAATTTTCAGATAATGATCAAGCTTCAAAAATTTTAAAAATTCTGATAGTACTACTGCTCTGATAAAAGATCTACCGGTAAATTTCAATCGAATGAAAAATAGTATCCGCAAACAACAGCTTAGTGTGCCAAATAATATTATTTTTATTTGTATCCGTAGCAAAGTACATGTATTTAACTAGTAACTACTAAAACCCAGACATACCAACTCAAATCGTCATCCATGCAAGATAGTGAAAAAAGGGGAAGCAACGACAACCACATGTCAGGGAGCGACCGTGAGGGTGGACACGGCGGCGAGACTGGCCCAGGGAGACAATGGCGGAGGACAGAATTGCAACGGAAGCTGTGAAGGCAGCAACAACGCAGCGGCAGTGAGGGCACAACGCGACGACGGCGAAGATGTTCTCGATGACGGCAACAAGGACGGCCTGACAACGGTGACCGCGGAGGGGGAGGGGAGAGGCCGGCCATCGCCAGCCGGAAGGCGACAGACGAAGGCGTGCCCTCCTCTCCTAATTGAACATGGAAATTTACCCCGGTAATTTAGAAACATCTTTTCCTTGCTTACTGACTGCTAGATCACATAGTGGAGTTCGCATGATTAGATGAATTCATTACTGTAAAAAGTAGGGAAGTTCATGCAGCACATCTGACAGAATCCGCAATTCACCAACAGTTGAAGCAATTGGAAGAAGGAAGCAGTCTAATAAATGCGATAACAGAAAGAATAAAGATTATGGTGAATGTGACATAAGTTGCGGCTGTTAGACATAAAAACAAGTCTACTCAATGTAAAAATTGCGATAAACCACCATATAATGTACACAAACCAAAGCTTCTAGGTGGGCTGTAGTTACACGTTAGAACAAGCGCTCCTTTTACAATGGATAGCAAACCATATGGGGGTATCCTTTCCTGGGAGTATTAACTTTGTTGGGAATTACCACTTCTATGTCTTCTTGAGGATGTAGCCGACGACAATGCCGAGAAGACCCACGACAATCAAGAAGGTGACCGAGAAACGGCCATTGCTTTTGCTGTTTTCTTTCCGAAGAAGCTCCTGATCAAAAGAAACATAGAAATTTACGAGTTTGATAAGCAGTGTTAAGAAAGTTCATAGAAGCGTTCAGGCTATAATGCATAATCGTGCATGTTGTAAGTTCATAATTTAGTATTTACCAATGAGAAAGCGTTTGCAGTTGCACAACTGATAAACATTGAATTTGTAACTGAGTACTACATTTCGTAAATGTGAGTTGCTAGATATTCACCAGATTCTAGTCATTCAGATAACAGTAGATATGGTTGGTTGAGTACTGAATTACGAGGTAATATTTTTCCTCCGTAACAAGCCCTTCCGATTTCTAAGTCTAATAGTCTATACACTATAAAAGCAGGAACTAACTAGCCAGACATAGTAGCACACAGTTCAGCTAAGACCAATATCGCTCACTGCATTTTCTCAATGTACCTCTAACAAAATTTCAGATTTCTCCCCTACAATGCTATGAATTGCCTTAACTACCAAGTTCAAAAAGTTGTGACAATGTAATTCTTAATTTCTCCTATTGATAATTTGACTAAATCTCTAAACAAAAACACTTTATTTAGCTTGCGTAAAAGGCCAATGACATCAACAATGTTCTATTCATAGGAATAAGATAGCAAGATGCCACATGCAGCAGATTTCCAGTAATACCCCGGCGTGTTAATCGGTGGTGGGATTAATCCCACGTCACTTGTATAAAATGAGTTGTAGTATACAATACATGTTGAATCCAAACATAGTACCTAGGGTTAATCCTTTTACATGAAGCGATATCTGTAAGTGGAGTTTTATGCATGTGTGGGTCTACCCCACAGTGGGCTAGGCTTCGAGCGAAATTTGGATCAGAGTGTTACGGATGGTATCAAAGCATTGTGTGTGGGACAGGAACAAGCATGGCACTTGTGGGCTCAAAGTGGACACACGGCATGGCATATATGCCGGCACTGAACACATGGACGTGTACCGAGAGGTGGTTCTGTGCATCTGCATGTATAAGGTGTGTTGCCGAGGGCATTAGCCTTAAGGAGGGTGAATGTAATACCGCGGCCCGTTAATGTGAAGGCCCATATGAAGCGGTGGTGGGATTAATCCCACATTGCTTATCTAAAGTCAGTTGTAATAGTATATAATATATATTGGGTCTAAACATAGCATCTCCGGATTAACCTTTTTACACGAAACGAGGATGAAAATGTAAGCATAGTGCTATGCATGTATAGACCTGCCCTACGGTAGGCTAGGCTTTGAGCGAAATATGGACCACGATATTACATTTCCAATACTTTCCCTTATGATGACAGTGATGATTAGATAATCAAGCATGATGCATGTAGATCCTTTTTCGAATCCTACATCAAGAACTGTGATGAAATATGTCCCTTCAAATAATCTTTGGGGTGGGAATGGAAAAAACAAAGAAGGAAAACCTTCAAGAATGATGTCCCATACAACATTACTGATTCAGGACTGTCACAATGGCAGAAGTACTTACCAACTCTTGCCGTAACTTCTGATTTTGCTGAATAGCAGACATTTTCTCCTCAGTTAGCTTAGAGATCAAGGATGTCGCCTACAAGGAATAATCACCAACCAGAGTGCATTCATCAAAACATAAAATTTCAAAAGTGTTATAATTTAGAGACAAACTAAAACCTAAATGCAGGTCCTGTATTTTGAGTTTCTTCTGTCAGGGACTCTGGGTATTATCGCACAAACAATGCATACAGTACCAAATACTGTCAAGACCAAACAAAATAAATCTTACTTGCTACAACTCATCAAAGCAACGTATCATGGGATTCATGGCTTGAAGAAATGAGGAAGTTCACAGCAAGCAGGTTAGTTAATGTAAAACAGAAATCCTGAAGGCATCGAATTTAGACAACTAGCATACAGAATGCATTGAGTTACCTATTTAGATTAGACTAGAGCTATTTGGCTTGCCTCTCTTTCTCAACGTATGGAGTTCAGTGATAATATGGCTAAGTTGTTTTTATCTTTCAATATTGGATAGTGAATCTGGTATTACATATTCTCAGATAATCAGATACTTTGCATTGATCAATTCATTCAGGTAACAAACCCACATTGCTTATCTAAAGTCAGTTGTAATAGTATATAATATATATTGGGTCTAAACATAGCATCTCCGGATTAACCTTTTTACACTAAACGAGGATGAAAATGTAAGCATAGTGCTATGCATGTATAGACCTGCCCTCACGGTAGGCTAGGCTTTGAGCGAAATATGGACCACGATATTACATTTCCAATACTTTCCCTTATGATGACAGTGATGATTAGATAATCAAGCATGATGCATGTAGATCCTTTTTCGAATCCTACATCAAGAACTGTGATGAAATATGTCCCTTCAAATAATCTTTGGGGTGGGAATGGAAAAAACAAAGAAGGAAAACCTTCAAGAATGATGTCCCATACAACATTACTGATTCAGGACTGTCACAATGGCAGAAGTACTTACCAACTCTTGCCGTAACTTCTGATTTTGCTGAATAGCAGACATTTTCTCCTCAGTTAGCTTAGAGATCAAGGATGTCGCCTACAAGGAATAATCACCAACCAGAGTGCATTCATCAAGACATAAAATTTCAAAAGTGTTATAATTTAGAGACAAACTAAAACCTAAATGCAGGTCCTGTATTTTGAGTTTCTTCTGTCAGGGACTCTGGGTATTATCGCACAAACAATGCATACAGTACCAAATACTGTCAAGACCAAACAAAATAAATCTTACTTGCTACAACTCATCAAAGCAACGTATCATGGGATTCATGGCTTGAAGAAATGAGGAAGTTCACAGCAAGCAGGTTAGTTAATGTAAAACAGAAATCCTGAAGGCATCGAATTTAGACAACTAGCATACAGAATGCATTGAGTTACCTATTTAGATTAGACTAGAGCTATTTGGCTTGCCTCTCTTTCTCAACGTATGGAGTTCAGTGATAATATGGCTAAGTTGTTTTTATCTTTCAATATTGGATAGTGAATCTGGTATTACATATTCTCAGATAATCAGATACTTTGCATTGATCAATTCATTCAGGTAACAAACATAGGTGATAACAAACCTCATCTAAGAAGATAACATGTTAAAGCTGCCTTATTTGAGACTAAATCATATGTTCTGATGATGGTAATGGTCCTAAGTTTTAACACAACAACAAGGTCATAGTGTCTGTGGTCACCTGATTATAGCAGGGTGGTTCTGATAATATCAGTGCTGATAAGGAAAAAAAACTATTTTTTTTTATTTCATGAAAGCATATTATCACTGACAAGTCATGCTGCCCAACAAGCAAGATTCACAATCACTTGCAATTTGTGAGCTAGCATATGCTTCCAATGAATTATCTACTGCAGAGATTCATTCTGGATCTCTGGAACAATTTTGTTTATGATTTCAGCTCTGATCTTTCTTAACGATAAATTGTATAATCTATTTATATAAATTGGTCAGTTAGGGCCAGGATTAAGAAGTGGCATATCACATAATTCCATCATTGTCTATGTGCAATTCACCTGTTGTTCTTGCAAGTTGCAACCTTTTGACTTAAGAGCATTGGCTGTTCAAATAGAGAGGTAATAATAAAGGCTAGATAAAAGGTACCTCTGAGGACTTCTCCTTGGCTGGTTCAGCAGATGATCTAGATACCTAAATGTTGCACATTGTTTGGAAATAATTAATCATCAAATGAAAAGCCTAGGAAGCTTGATTACAAAGCTAGAACATAAAATAAAGAAATGAGATGAACTAGTTCAATGTCTTATGGATTGTACCATTGTGGAATTATGGTTCCCATTTTCTTGTGCAAATGACCGAGCAGAACTCCCTTGTTCAGACTCTTCAAGGATACTGCTGGGCGTAGCTGTTGGCACATAAATTACACGCAGCTTGAATTCATCAACAACCTTCCCTGGCTCCTTATTAAACTGCCATTATGAAACCACATAAAGGTATGACATGATGATGGGCTAGAAACAAATGCATGCAGCAAATTGACGGAAATAACACAAAATGGTGAGTGTCAGAGTAGCTACCATTGCCGCATTAATATCTTGAGTTGTTGCACCATTCTCAGCTGCAATACTTTGAACTAGGAACTTGTCCTTGCACTGCATATCAGGAGGTGCCTCGCTCTGTGCTTGCATTGTCACTAACAACAGAGAAGAAATTAAGAAGGCTTCTAAGTAGAAAACCGAGGTAAGTTAAGCAGACTTGTCCTTGCATTAAGCTATCCTTTCACTATGTAACGGATTGACAACTACCTGTGACATCACAAGTCAACCCAGGTAACACAACGCCGATATTTGGACGCACACAGTACTGCTTTGGGTTGGTTGTTTTGACCTGTGAGCCATAGACGAAACAACATATTCACATCTGCTAACAAAACCTATATAAACAACTAGGAAAATTCTGCAGCATATAAGAAAGTGACATTATACAACAGATTACCTTGAAAGCTACATAATGGTCAGTCTTGTTGGTGAGTTGCATGAAGCACGAGCTCTGCTTCAATAATTCAACTGCATGTACAAAATAGCAGTTCGGGTGCATTTTTAATCAAGGAAGACAGTGTAAACTGTAAACGACTACATATTCCATTCAAAGATATAGTAAGCTAACCCATTCAAGTTTTGAATGCAAACAAATTCAACAAATAGAACCATAATTATTGACAGCGTTAATCTAACACATGGCAGTCCAATTCAAGCTCAGCTAACAATGACCGTAATATCAAATCCTAAACACCATGAAAAATGGCAGGCACATTTCATTTAAAGCTCCATGATGAATCACAAAAACCACATCAATATAGCTAAAAGACACATATTCGTTAGCAAGAACCCAAGCTCCTGGAAGGATAAATGAATGCAATGACGACGATTATACACAATGCACATTGGGATAAATGAATGCAATGACGACGATTATACACAATGCACATTGGAAGCACGCCATCGATACAGTCCCAAATACCATGCGCATAAAGAAACACACAAATCTAGATCACTGGAATCCCAGCAAAAAAGAAAAGAAAAAATACAGATGTACCAGCCTACAAGAACACACTCTCTTCCACGATCCTAAGCTTGATGCCACATCCCACTCCATAAATCAAGCTGATCAGACTCGCAAATCCAATTAACAAGGACCAAGGGCCTCAAATCCAATTAACAAGGACCAAGGGCCTCCTCTCCAACCGAAGATCCCAGCTTTACCCAAGATCCATGACAAAGAACGGCCACGGTGATTTCCTCGAACGATCCTAACAATTCTATCCAGAGACAAGATCTGGGACAACTTACAAGGGAATGCGAGCTCCGAAGGCTGGATCTCGAGGAAACCCGCGCTTCCGGCGCTCATGGTCGCTCCTCCCCCAGAAACCAAAGAAATAAAAAAAACTCAAGCGGAAATTCAACCGAAAAAAAAAATTCTGGCTTCCCGCGGATTCAATCGGGGAAGCCAGGAACAAGGGCGCCCACTAGTCGATGTGAACAAGGAGGAGGAGGGGGCGAAAGTCCAACAATAAAAATGGTGGGAAAAACAGGAAATTTCGGTCGCCCTCTCGTGTTCCTCCCGTCTCGGGCATAAAAGGTTGCAAAGAGAAGAGAATGCTTTTAAAAAATGAAATAATGTTATCGATCGGGAAATAAATTCTGTGAGGAGATATGCAAATTTAATCATGTGCATCTTTATTTTTATAGATATCACGTGTTTATCTAGCTAAATCTCAACCCCACCTCACCAACAATGTCACTAATTGAAGGAGTGAGAAATCAAGGGTGAGGTGGAGTGAGAAATTAAATGAATGATTGAGATTGACAAGATGCACACGTAACATCTATCAGAGTAGAGATGCATAGAGTTAAGTTTGCATACCTCCTTCACGAAATTTAAATTCTGTGGAGAAGGTATGTAGATTTAATCATGTGCATCTCCATTTCTATAGATGCCACGTGTCCATCTAGCTAAATCTCAACCCCACCTCACCAACAATATCATTAATTGAAGGAGTGAGAAATCAAAGGTAGGGGTGGAGTGAGAAATTAAGATGCGTTTGGTTCGTTGTATCAGGGTGAACCGGATCGTCCCGTACGGGATTTGAATTCATTCTTGTGTTTGGTTGACTGAACGGAACCATTCGATGATTAGACGAGGTGGTACAGATTCCGGAATATTCTTGGAGATGCTGCATCTGCCTGCTCGGCAAATTTGGTTGAATCGCCAGACAGACCGCTGCTCCTCTCGCCCACTCGCACCGCCACCCGATCGAGGATTCTCTTCCTCGCCTAATCACCGCCACCCGAGCGAGGATTCTCGCCTCACTGCCGCCTCCTCCTGGCTTCCGGCCGGTGGATCCTTCCGCCACCGCCGCCGCGCCTTCACTGCCGCCACAAGCCCAAGCCCTCTTGCCTCGCCTCGTCTGCCAGCAGACTGGTCGTCCTCCTCCTTCGGGCCTTGTCACAAGAACTACTGGCTTACCTCATGCATGGCGCCTCTGGCCAGGCCACACAAGATCACTTGGGCAAGATCGCCGCCATCGCGCTTCACACATGCACTGTCACCAAACTGTTCCACCTCGCCTCACATGCGCAAGATGGTGAGGACTCCTTGTCCGAACTCATCTATACCTGTATGAGCTAGTCTTATGTGCTATTCTACTTGTAATTTCCAAAGTACTGAGGAGGCAATGTCTCAAGTCGAGTGTAAGTGCATAGTTGATTGGAAATAAAAAGTGTAAAGTTGCATTGTGTTAAGTCTCAAAGGTCGGTTTTATCATCAAAATTCTGATTTTAATAAGTTGCTTTGCTCATGAATTTTTAATGGGATAGCCGAAAATACATCGCTTGAGAAAGAATCAAACATTCAAATCGCAACCTTTTGTCATTCGAGTAACCTCTTGACACTCATATAAGTTGCGACTTGAGAATGAATGTGTGACCGCTTGCTCGACATAAACAGACACAGATGATGTCCATGAATATGCCGCAAAGCTAGGATTTGAGAAGGTCTCTCGAACAGATCATAGATGAGTGCAAATCAACCGCCGTTTTTACAAGCACAAGAAGACAAAAGTGTATGATGTCTCAGGTCAAATGACGATGTTATCCGCTTGCACACTTTCCTAATGCACACTTTCTCAATGCATTCACCTATCCAGATCGGACATGTTATCCAGCTTGCATCAACAAACACCAAGGTGATACCTAATAGTCACAAATTTGCTTCAGCTTATTTGTTCTGACTCTTGTTTGTAGCATTATCACCATTCATGTTGTTGTTTTGCAGATTTCTATAACTTGGTAGATGTATACCTTGATGTCAGTCTTTTTCCCTAGATGTGTTGAGGACTTCCAAACATTTCAACAGAAGGTTGGCATTATGAACTTGACAATCTCAAGAAGAGATATCCTTCAAAGGTTTGATTACTCATTCTAATGGAGGAAACACATTTATATGTAAGCTAGGCGCGTCCCTCAAAAATAATCTTGAGAACTGCTCTACTTTCTGATGGACATGAATTTGTTTCATATTCTCTGTTGAACATCTGTATGGATGATCATTGAAAATTGTTTCAATTGAATTCATGTGGTTAAATTCAAATTGTTAACAAAATTCGATTGAGGTCTTAAAGATTGCACTGGGAGCAAAACTACACGCCTTGTGTTAAGAAATTTTACACTTGGGAGCAAAACTACACTTGTGTATTTGTCTTGTGTAAAGATTGCACTTGGGAGCAAAACTACACTTCGGTATTTGTCTTGTGTTAAGTAATTTTATCAACATTTTAATAAACTACATGTCTGTCGGTATTTGTCTCGTGTTGTTGTGTGCGCTTGAGATCGCGTTGAGATTGCTCGTTGTATCCAGAGTCTTGGTCAATCAAGCTTCATCCTCAAACAAACCTCATCTCTCAATTAAACTTCATTCCTCTAACCAAACATCATCTCGCACCATCCTCGCACCATTTCATTCAAGCAACCAAACATCATCTCGCACCATCCTGCACCATTCCATCCAAGCAACCAAACAAAATCTTGTACCATCCCATTCAGACAACCAAACAACCTCCTGCACCATCTCATCCAGGACCATCCCATCCATCCTGTACCATCCCATTCCGTTCACCCTGATACAACGAACCAAACGCACCCTAAATGAATGATTGAGATTGACAAGATGCACACGTGACATCTATCGAGTAGGGATGCATAGAGTTAAGTTTGCATACCTTCTCCACGAATTTTTTTTCCGATCGATTGAGGGTCTATCTGCGGCTTAAAGCCGCTTAATTTTTAAAAAGCTAGTAAATTCCTCCACACAGCTTAGTTTTTAAATAGTTTTTAGTATAAACCAGAAGCTATGTATAATTAGCAAAACCTAGAAGCTAAAAGCTGATCGAGACCTATTTTTACAGTTTATCGCTAAAAAAATTAGTTGTTTGTTAAACGACCTCTTATAAAAAGCTACAACCGCATTTCAATTTAGAAAACCAAAAAACCGCTTTTCAGAAAAGCTACAGCTCTCTAAAACAGGCTCTGAATGAATGAATTGGTGCTCGTTGGGATCTTCGTGGAGATGACAATAATACCCTTAAGTGGTTGTGTTAGGCACCTGCGGGGAGTGAGTATTAGCACATTTGGTTGCTTTCCTTTCTACGGAAGGTGCGGCAAGCGGTATTTGTTTCTTATCACATTCGAGGAGCATAAAAGGTCATCAACGCTATAACAGGACGAGGGATCAGAGGAGCAGATGCTGGAGCGTAGGAGTTGTGGCAACGTGCTCAACACCTCACTGCTGCGCCCGGATAGCATAGAAAGGATCCCACCTTGATAAGCCATGACTTGCTTCCATGGTTTTGGTGACCTTCCGTGCTCTTTAGGAGCGATATGGGACACATGTTATCTGTCGCGTCTTTCACGGTGAGAGAAAAAGATCAAATTTATAAATACATAGACGACAAAGTTAAATTTGGCTAGAAAAAATCGTACAGCGCTGGATAAACCATGATTTCATTGTAGTACATCACATCTTTCGTACTATAATAAACACCCAGGTATATTTGCCAATTGATGCTGGTGGCTGGTTCAGCTCGCGTGGTACCTTTGTATTACGGCTAAGCGTCATGATTCGAGTCTTTAATTTTTTTATTGTTATAGCTCCTATTTTTTTTATACTAGCCCCTTCGCAATTTTTTATACAAAAATGGCCCTCGGCTCCTCATGCTATGTAGCGGACTAGAGACGCTGCAATGCCCTCAGTTCGACACGTGTTATCGTAAAAAGAAAAGAAAAAGCATGCAACGGCCTGGGAACGTTGCATACTACAGTAATTTTCGTTTTTTTTTGTACGTAGGCTAGTTATGGAAAAAAATACATTTTAATTTTATTAGGTTTTTTTATAAATACATTATAATAAAAAAATTGCACAATAGTTAATTCTGAAAAAAATCACACGTCGTACTACAAATATTTTGAGGACCCATATTCTACGGAGGGGCATGATATAATACAATATATTTAAGGAGGCTAGTTATAGGAAAAATTCATTATTATTTTAATAGGTTTTATAAATATATTATAATAAAAAATCGCACAGTGGCTAGTTCTTAAAAAATAATTCTACGAGTAGTTTTAAAAAAATCGCATAACACCTAGTTCTTAAAATCGCACGTTCTACCACGAGTATTTTGAGGACCTATATTCTACGGAGGGGTATAATACAATATGGGTCATCAAAATACTCGTTGTAGAACGTGCGATTTTCAGAACTAGTTGTCATGCGATTTTTTTTCAAAACTACTCGCAGTATTATTTTTTAGTACTAGTCGCTGTGCGATTTTTTTCTATTATAATATATTTATAAAACCTAATAAAATTATAATGTATGTTTCCCGAATTAGCCTCCTCAAATATATTGTGTTATATTATACCCCTCCGTAGAATATGGGTTCTTAAAATATTTATGGTACGACGTAATTTCCCCTCCATAGAATATGGGTCCTCAAAATTTTTGTGGTACGACGTGCGATTTTTTCAAAACCAACCATTATGCCTTTTTTCTATTACAATGCATTTATAAATCCTAATAAAATTAAAATGTATTTTTTTTCATAACTAGACTCTGCAAAAAAAAGTAAAATAAAAATGAAATCACTGTAGCATACAGAGCTCCTAGTCCGATGCATACTTTTCCTTTTTTTGGTAACATGTGTAGGGGCATTGTAGCGTCTCAGTCCATTGCATAGCATGAGCCGCGCTTGAGAGGCATGGTTTTCATGGCCATTTTAGCAATAAAAATTATGACAGGAGCTAGCTTAAAAAACTTAAAGAGTTGTAACAGTAAAAATTTATATACTCGCTGCTTTGCTGAATATAGATGTCAAGGCGAGGACCGAATACAAGCGCTACAACGTGAAAACACCCTCGGCACGGCCCACGGACCAGGTTATAGGCCCACATGCGATGCGACGCTCTTAAATAAGCCCCATCCCGTGTCCGCCGCCGCCGAAGCAAAACCTAGTTACGGACGCCGCTAGGGTTTATCGCCTCCGTTCGAATCAAGTACCTTGCCTAGGGTTTTGTTTGGAGGGGAGAGGGGAGGCGAGATGCTGCGGCGGAACACGCGGCTGCGGCGGGAGTACCTGTACCGGAAGAGCCTCGAGGGGAAGGAGCGGCAGCACTACGAGAAGAAGCGCCGCGTCCGGGAGGCGCTCGAGGAGGGCAAGCCCATCCCCACGGAGCTCCGCAACGAGGAGCTCGCTCTGCGCCGCGAGATCGACCTCGACGACCACGACAGGGCAGGTCCCACCCGAGCCTTCCCCTTTCATTTCCTTCTTGCTGTGTGCCTTTCGTTGGTACAAGTACCTTTTTTTTTTGTTCTTCTCATGATTAGTGGGTTGGTGCAGTTCCAAAGAACATCATAGATGATGAGTACGCCGGCGCCGCCCTCCGTGAACCCAAGATCCTCTTGACCACATCTCGCAACCCGAGCGCGCCCTTGACTCAATTTGTTAAGGTGTGTTTTTTTTCCTGTGAATTTAATGATGTTTTTCACAAGTTGAAATGGTGACTTGCGTGAAGCTAACCGGCCTTTCTTGTTAATTTGGCAGGAGCTGAAAGTTGTGTTTCCCAACTCACAAAGGATGAACCGTGGTGGTCAGGTCTAGTACGGCAGCACTCCATATTATTATGTTTACTTTGGTTATCCGATAAATTGATTACTGATAAGCATCTACACAATGTTTGGGTGATTAAAAAGTAAACAAAGTGCGTTAAAAAATGCATTTGCTTGGACTGTGAAATTCACTCCTGGCTTTTGTGAACTTTGCTCTTGTGCTTTTATTGATCCGGATTTTCTTTTCGGCAGGTGATATCAGAAATTGTTGAGTCCTGCCGCTCACATGAGATCACTGATCTTGTTTTGGTGCATGAACATCGTGGTCAGCCTGATGGTTTGATTGTGTGCCATTTACCATTTGGTCCAACTGCATACTTTGGGTTACTCAATGTGGTAAGTGGTGTCTGTCTCTTTTATGCATGCTGAGCTGATGCTTTGTACAATGTTGAAGACCATACTTTGGTCTTGGTGATAACTTGAGGTTTCATTGTTGGGCAGGTGACACGGCATGATATCAAAGATAGGAAGGCCATGGGCAAAATGTCAGAAGCTTACCCCCATCTAATACTGGACAACTTCACAACCAAGGTACTCCATACTTGAACCTTTTGAGTCTCTTTGTTCTAATATAGTACTTGTTCATTTCGTGTAAACAGCTGATAATTTTTCTCTCGTGCTTTATTTATATTGTCGTTGTAAGTACCCCACCTTGCGTGCTTGGGAAGTAGTTGTGTGTCCGAAAAGTTGAACTGGCAATTTCATAGTTAAAAGAGTTAGGACGAACATACTGAAGTGAGGACTTACCTGTATCCTTTTTAGTAAATAAAAAAATGGGTACAAGTTACTACAATATATATATTTTTTTGTTTCTTGATTTTATTCCGCCATTCTGCTAGGAAACACTGAAACAGTAAAGGCCTGTTTGGTAGAGCTCCAGATCCCAGCTTCTCCTGAGATCTGAAACTTGTAGGCTAAAATAAAGTAAATTAAGTTTATATTTTTGGCCTCAAATATAAACAAGATGATCCATCTAAACATTCTTAATGTACTCACAGCTCCAGCTTCACGGATCTGTGGAGCTAGGAAAACCCAGCTCCACCAGATCCACGGATCTGGTGGAGTTGGAGCCGTACCAAACAGGCCCTAAGTATGTCTGTTCACACGTGCATATGCACACACACAGGAACTGGAGGCTGCTGTGATGATTCTTTCTAATCTGAGTACTTTTACAAGGACTGCCCCCCCTCTCTCTCTCTCTCTCTCTCTCTCTCTCTCTCTCTCTATGTGAGGCAACATATCGCTCTCACACATGCATGCATGCTCACATACATACTCTCAAGTACTCAGAATCTCAGAGTATCGGCAATGACAGCTTCTTGTTAAGCAAATATTGCCTATAATGATGATATGATACTTATCTGTATCATAATGTGCTGAGCACCTCCAGTTCCATTGACTCTTATGCTGCTGCTGCTGTTGCTATCCTTATTTCTTTTGTTTCCTCCGTTGTATGTTGTGCTTTTTCTCTGTTGTTTCCATCTGATATATTTTGCTGCTAATGTCATAATGTGTTGTGTGCAGAAGTACTCACGCTGCAATTAGTATGCTTATTATTTTTGGTGGCTGCAATGTTGGTTTTCTCGTTAACCTGAGACTCTACTTTAAGGATAATATCTATCAATTCAAACTATATAACTGAGCAGCTTTGGTATTATGCTAGGATGTAGCAGGTTGAGGGTGTACCACATTTTTGTATTAAACTTTTCCTTTTTTTTCCCTTTTGATGCCTTGTATCTCAGCATGTGCATACCTGTATTACAAAGTTGGAGGTTACAATGATGTCTTTCTCGTTAACCTGAGAGTTGTTTCTTCTATGAAAGACACTTCAATCCATTCAAAACTAAGACTGAGAGCCTCCACTCTTACCTACTACATTTCCTTTTTCTTTCTATATTTTTTGAGGTGGGGGGTTCAAATTCCTTTTTGTTTTGTTCCTTGCTGTTTCTGCTTTGGAATTTTAAAATTTGGAGGCTGTGGTCAACTGGTGATGTTTTCTTGGTTAACCTGAGATGTGCTTACTACTATGAAGACAAATACCAATCCATGCAAAACTACTAAAATGAGCCCCCCCAACACAACTTTCACTTTTGGCTGATTTAGCTTGAAGTCCATTTTTACTGAGATGCTGTTGTATTTGGTTTGACACTTCTAATTATGTCAGATAACTCTGCTTGATAGAGCCTATAATAATTAAGTTTGGCTACTGGCCATACTGGATATAATATCAGTTTATCTTCCTCAGGGGTTCCTTGTCCTGGTTGCCTTATTATTTTAAATTGAAGTAGATCAAACTCTCATTAAAGTTTCACTGGAGATTAGCTTGTTTGTCAACACACGAATTGATCCGTCTTTGCTATCTTTCGAATACTTTGTGGAGCAATGCGTGGTGTTGCCTCTGCATCGCCACAACTGTTTGATTACCTTTAATTATTGCAGACTGGCGAAAGGACTGCTAGTATAATCAAGTATCTCTTTCCTGTGCCAAAGCCAGACTCAAAGAGAATAATCACTTTTGCTAATAGAGACGACTACATTTCATTCAGGTGTGAATCTCACTGTGTTTATAATCCTTTGTTGGTATTTTGTTGATGTCAATAGTTTCTTCTGTAGGTAAATAGTACGAGGTATAAAACACAGCTAGCTGATTTAGTTGTTCAGAAAATATGCTGTCTTTTCGTTTCCCTGAAATTTCTTTCTACGATACATACTGTGATTTTGACAGTGTTGCGATGTAAATTTTTTGTTATTTTGTTATGGAAAGGCATCACGTCTACGAAAAACACGGCGGCCCCAAGTCTATTGACCTGAAGGAGGTTGGCCCCCGATTTGAGTTGCGACTTTACCAGGTAAAGAAAGGCCATCATCCAGACATTATTGTTACACTGTTTGAAGCTTTTTTGTTGGCCTTGTTATGCTTATTGTATCTAATCCCTTTCTGTTTGTCCGGCAGATCAAACAAGGAACCGTTGACCAAAGCGAAGCACAAAACGAGTTTGTGCTACGGCCATTCATTAATACCGCTAAGAAGCAAAAGGCTCTTGGGGTTTGAATTGGATTGATTGGTCTGCAGTCTGCACTGCAGTACAGTAACTCTGAGTGTTATTTCACTATCCTTCCCTACTGTGTCTAACATTTTAGCCTGATGTTATTAGGCGTCAATGCGTCATCCTGAAAAAGGCTCTTCAAATTTATAGGGTCTCTTGAAAGCTATTCGAGCTGATGAAATGTGAAGTATTTTTGTTTGTTACCGGAAAATATCCTTCTGCTTAAGTCTGTTGAAATGTGAAGTATTTTCTCTTGTGCCTTGAAAATATCCTTCTGCTTGAAGTCTTATATCGGGTTGCACCATTTATTCGTTGATGTTTGGCGGCCTAATGGGCAATGAATAAGATGAATGGGCCAATTATGCCTTTGGAAGTTGGTGGATTAGCGCATGTGGCCCATTTAACTCAGAATAAGACCACCCAAAGCCTAGCTACCGCTGAAGATTTTTTTTTTGAAATAATATTTTTTAATGAAAAATTACAGAAATAACATGTTGATTTAAAAAATGACAAATATATCTATCTATCGGCGTTGGAAATGGCGATAGCTTTATCACCATTTCAAAAGCCGATAGAGTAGGTGTGATTTTTTTTTAAAAAAAAGGAGAAATAAAAAATATGAAAATTTTAATTTTATTTGTTAGCTGAATTAGCCCTGCACGATTTTTTGTTGGGAAAATAGCCTCTTGGCTTGTAGTGTCGTATACATGTATTTGCATGTTTTATATTTTATGTGGTAAAGTAGGTTAGAATGTGTTGTCATTTTCATTGATGTTCTTACAACTGGTATAGTCATTGTATGTTTAAAGTTCAAAAACAACAAAATGAATGAAATATAGCATTTCAGAATAAAGGGGGATTACATGATGCATATAGTTTGAACGGTACAAATTCAATACTAGTGCATTTGTAGAATTGTAAAAGGACAGGGTAAACTATGCTTTATGGACGAAGAACATTAAGATTCGAATGGGCAACAGGGTGTTGATCGTCAAGACGGCGTAGACGGGCTGATCACGGTAGTGACAAACACTACAGCTAGCATTGTTGCAGCAACAATAAGTGTGGTAGTCGCTGTTAAGGTGAACGACCTCCTTATTGTTAGTCCTTATTGAGTCTTTGACAACATTGGTCGTCATTCTAGGTCTGTAGCTTCAAGTTCTGGCTGCGGAGCTATTTGTTCTTCTTGACCTGAGGTCTTCTTGTATTTCATCGGGGCGATACACCAATGTATGAATGTAGCGTTGGGAATCTATAGGATACGGTGGGTTCACCAATTCAGTGAATTTGCAATCCGCGATCTGCAAGTAAGAGTATATGTCACATAATGAGACATGAGCCGAATAGTACATAAGAGTTATAGCGGTTACCATGAATAAAGGGTATCGGTAGAAATGATGTCATGGACTTGCATTGAACTCATCACAAACTTGCACAACGGTGTCGTGGTCATGGATTAGAATTTGGAGGTTGTAGTAACCCTTTGTTCGAATGGGAAGATCTAGGACAGGGGGATCGGGTTCTAAGGGAACGTAGATTTGAGTATCCTCGAGATAAGGGTCACGGCCTCGGAACTATGAAGTGTGAGGGTCTCGTGGTAATGTCAGATCTAGTCTTTCCTATCTACCCTTCCCACGGCTTGAGGTGTCTTCTTTGTCTATTATTGCAATGGAGGTTGGGGTAGGGAAGAAGTGTTGCCTAGGTGGCAAGTGGTTTTATATCTCACTTTGGTATAACAAAGAGGGTTACAACGTTTTGTTGCTTCGGTTTGAGAAAGCGGTGGACAGTGTGTTGTCACTTCACTTTGAGATAGGTAGTGTGTTATCCATCACTTTGAGATATCACTCTGAGATATGCAGTGTTTTGTCACTTCATGGTGCGCAGAGTGTTGCCAAATCGGTCTGAGAAAGTTGCTGGCAACGTATTGTCAAATCGCACTGAGAAAGCTGATGTGTGTGTTTTTCAATCGGCTTAACAAAGTTAATGGCATTACAAATAAAACTACTATGATGTAGTTAAGCAAGTAAAAGATCATATCCGAGTAGTACATAACTTAAGAAAGCAAAAGACCATATCTGAATGGTACATAAGTTAAGAAAGTAAAACATCATATTCAATTAGTACATCAGGTATAAAAGAAAAAACTAACTGGCGCCCCTGCGCGGTGCGACCCCTCATATGGTCCCAAACTTCCTACAACACTGCACATGTCTGGATGGATGCGTGAGCTGGCAAGGAGGCAGTCCACGATTACTCCTAGCAGGCCGTACTGGTGTTGTCGGAGTAGCGAAGATGGCCCGCGATGACTGATTCGGTCCGGACGTATTGGCGAGCTGCGATGACTGGTGGGGTCCACAAACCACCCCTAGATTTCAGCGTCGAGGGGAGTGAAGTAGCTGGAATGGGTCGTGTACTCAGGTGCTACATCGACCAGTGTTGACAAATCTTTCATGTTAGTACACCACTTAATGTAAAGAACATAATAGTTGAAAGGAGACCACGTAGGTGTACCTGGAGTCATATGAACGTACGGTGCGGAACGTTGCCAGCTAGATGTAAGTTCAAGAGCCTTTGGTTTTGGTGATTGATGTTAATTAATGTTTAATTTGTGTTTAATGACAAACCTAATCTTTATGAGACTAACATGTTTTATTGAGTATATGTTTAGCAGTCTCATATTTGGATAAAAAATGGAAAACCCAAGATATGTATGCATATTCTTTATAGTATAAATTGCATACTTTAGATTCAAGTTAAAGTATAAACATCCTTATTAAATTAACCACAAAACGTGCATCATGTTTCCCAATCCATATATTACATGGATACACATACTTAGGGGGAGTTTGTAATTTAACTTGAAAGTTTCATTGTATTGATCTATTCTTTATTAACACATATAAGGATCAAGACAAAGAAACTAAATTCTTGAGTATATATTTGAATTGCCTAGTTATAAGTATACTCATGATAATGTAGGATATACTCAAATGTGATCAAATTGAATATGTGCATATTATATCCAAGTCAATCATATCTATGTACATATACATGTGGGGCATATTCTATAGTTGATGATTTAGAGTAATGATCATTTCCATATAGTTCACACATTATGGATCATTATTTTGCATCAACATGAGTATATGAAAACTTGAGTAGTTAATATATACTCATATCAATTTAAATGAAAATTTAAATTAAGTTCATTTGTCTTAATAATCACTAAAGAACATTTCATCATGTGTTGATGGTGTTCCTTGATTAATTAAGGACAAATGAATAGTTCTTAAGTATAATAAAGCATGTGTTGCATTATTGTACTTAAGACACATATTAATCATTCAAATTGATTTAGGTTGTGCTCAATTGACCTAAAGGCATCCATTATGTGTTAATGGAGTGTAAGAGGTAATTGAGACAACCATGCATCTTGGACTAACTATTTTCATGAGTTATGATTGAGTTAGGTTAAGTCCAAAAATGGTTGAGATGAGAAAATGGGACAGTGACGCATCAAGTGAAGATGGGCGTCAAGAAGAGATCCCGAAGAAAAGAAGAGAAGAAATTCATCAAGAGATGATGGACAAAGAAGAGAAGAAGGGTGACGATCCCAGGAAGATGCAAAAAGATCAAAGATCTTAAAAGCCCCAAAGGGGATCGCGTGCGGCGGCGAAGGTATAACTAGATAGGCTAAGGACTTTCTAGTCTTTGAGTCTAGTTTTTATCGCTGTACTATTAAGAGGGGTCGAGTTTTCTAGTTTGAGCTTCATCATGTGTTGGTGAGCTCAACTTGCGTTTCACTCAAGCTCAACTTGTTTGGTTTTTGTATGGAGCTAACCATTTAGCATGTGTTGCGAATGGGTGAAGCTCGTACTTTGGTTTAGCATATCGCTTTGATTTGCATGTGTTGCAAGTGGGATAAGCGTATACGTTGGCTTTTGCATGAAGTTCGTATTTTGCATGTGTTGCGAATATTGAATTCATGCTTGGTGCTCACATGAGCTATGTACTTGCATGTGTTGCAAAGAAAAATAGCTCATGCTTGTTTTAATTCAATTTCTTATTTGAAGTGATTGCTTGGAGCTAAGTTTTGCATGTGTTGCAAAAGGAGAGGGCTTAAGCAATTTGTATTTATGGGTTATGCATGGAGCTAAGATTTGCATGTGTTGCAAATAGTGAGCTCATGCATTTGAGTTTGTTTTGGTTTTGCATGGAACTAGGTTTTGCATGTGTTGCAAAACGAGGATGCTTAAGCAAGTTGGATTTGGAGTTTACATGTGGTTCTTTGAAAACATGTGAATAGTAGTTGCAAATGTGTTTTGCAAAATATTTTGATCAAGAGTTTATCATCACATGGTTCAAGTTTGTTGACCCTTACTAGCTTGTAGTCATGCTTTTGATCAAGTCTATGTGAGGGATTTCGAGAAAATCAAAATTGGACTTGAATGACTACATTAGAGTCTTTGTTTTTGTGATTTTGAAAAATATCTATGGTTGCTTAAATCTTAAAAATGGGTGGAGATTGTAGCCCTCGTAATAAGCTTCGCATAGAGTCCAAAATCACCTAAATCGGAGTTCGGAGTCAAAAGTTATGACCGTTTTTCTCAAGGTCGCTCAGGCTGAATCAGCAGTGCGGTAGTATCGCATTTTGTATCATGCGGTAGTACCAAAAAACGGTACTACCGCCCGTAGGGGCCGGTAGTGCCGCTTTTATGTAGTTATTTGCCGAGGAGGTTCTTTTGAGCTCCTAGGTGTGGGGACCCGGATTACAAACCAACCCTCAGTGTTTCAACCGTGCTAGTCCAGAAGCATGCTAGCACACACAAATATACAAATGATGATAACACAGACATATCATAAAGTAATTAACAGCAATAAAGCAAAATAGTGTAAACATCATCATCACATTATTACAAGTATCGAGCCTTACGGCTTAAGTGTGAAAGTAACAG
The DNA here is from genome assembly GCA_036346375.1 of Guadua angustifolia. Lineage (NCBI taxonomy): Eukaryota > Viridiplantae > Streptophyta > Magnoliopsida > Poales > Poaceae > Guadua > Guadua angustifolia. The sequence continues at coordinate 41,780,115 of CM070517.1, forward strand.
CGGAAAAGTAGCAACAAAAAGAGCCAATCAGTGTGCCCACAGGCAACCGACTGGGGTACGCTCCCTAGAAGTCCAGGTCTTCCTCCTCATCAAAGTCTTCACCACAGATGTCGAACGGTGGGATGCACGCTCTGGGATAGCTAGCTATCTCCTCATCTGCTTTATAGAATAAGCAGCCCCGCAATGAAAAGCGAGAGTGAGTATGCAACATACTCAGCAAGTCTTAGAAACTTAATGCAATTAACTAAATGCAAGGCTTGAACAAAGGAAGCATATAGGGTTCATTTGCATAAAGCGAAATTGAAATTTAAATACAAGTAATAATTTCATAAAGCAGCATTTCACAAAATGTAAATAGCATAATTAATTAAATTTGAAGTATAACCATTTTTCCGTGTTCCAACTACGGTTGGCTCTAACCGCCAAACTAAAATCCGGAGCTCTAAGGCTCATGATTCCCAACCACATTTTCATTTTAAACCAAATCATCATTTTTTCCATTTAAAACCAAAACCGAGAAAATCTACTATGTGAAAGCTGCCCACGCTGTTCTTATCCGTGGGCACGGCTACTCAAGTAGTTTTGACTCGCAGAGTTGGTACACTTTACCCACATGACATGATCAACCCCTTTCGGGTTATTGACACACTTCCTTTGGTGTGCCTGCAGGAGATCATGACAAGGCCTTTATAATGCATAATACCGCTACCGACTACCGCTAAGGTTTCACATTGTTAGGGCTACATCCGCCAAAGACAAAGCCCCTCTTGTGCCTTGCAAGTACCCTCAAGAAACCGCACATCCCAATGGCGAAATCAAATAACGATACATGCAAATTACTTTGCCAAGTCGTATCCATTATAGACATGTGGTTGTATCAGATAGCATGGCCCATGGTAACACACCATCGGTCCTTAATTGACTAGGGCGACAATCACATTCGAATTTTGTGCATCCCGCACCGCCATACAACCAATCCGCCTTGTCTAAACCATTTTTCACTTTTATTTTCAAATTAATACCGCAACACCAATTGCCATAATTTCCACAATTCATTTTGAATCAAATATGAAAGCATTTCCATAATGGTAAGGTACCGACGTGATTAAGCATGGCTAAGCATTTTCTACCGTCCCATAATACAAAAATGATTATTATTAACAGTACTTAATTTTCCTAAGGTGTCAATGGTTGTCAAAATGAATATCAATGTGGTATAACAATTTGGCATTTATCTAAGCATTTAAAAATGACATTAAAGTACAGTACGCAAATAGTAAGCATGCAATAATTTAAAACAAAATAGCATTTCATAAACTTGGGTTCAATATGGTCAAGGAAGACTTGCCTTCAACCTCTCCTCATTGCTACCTCTGCTTGATGCTTCGCTCGCCAACCGCCACCGCGTTGCCTACACGCTAAACGAGACAAAAATAAATAAAACAAAAATAAATAAAATCCAAAAATTCAAAATAAATACACCAACAGATAGATCTTGATTTTAGATGAATTTAGAAATTTGAATCGTTCGAATCGGAGTTCGAACGGAGGAGAACGGGCCTTCCGAAGTTTAAATGGAGGAGAAAATCAGAAAATAAAATAAAGTGACACGTGTCAGCATGCGATTGGTTGGATTTTCGGATTTTCGGGAATAATCAGAAAATACGAAATATGCGCGCTGACACGTGGGGTCCACGAGTCAGCGACTCGGTTCACGTGAACTCGGTGCACCGAGGAGCGCACGGATGACGTGGCGAAGACGTGTAAGCTAGGGTCTACGTGGCACGGACGTGGCACCGATGGGGCATCCACGTGGCGCTGACGTGGCGAACGGACGTGGCGATGACGTGGCGGGTTAGGGCTGAAGTGGCGATGCCGTGGCGCACACGTGGCTCGCACGTGGCGCCACGCAGATCTACAGCAATGAAGTGGCGCAAACATGGCAACACGTGGCAGGCATGGGGTGACACATGTAGTATGACTAGGCGGCTGTCTCAGCGGCTTACCAGTGAACACCCGTGGCGCAGATCTAGCCGTCGGAGGAAGATCGAGCGGTGGAGAACTTCGCGAAGAAGACGTCGGCGAGGTTACGGCTTGAACATGCCGGAGGTGGAGAAGATAGCATGCCAAAAGGCGGAGGAGGACCGAATTAGCCACAAAGCGGTGCAGAATAGAAAGAGGACGACAAGGGGAACTCAATGGTACAACCGATGTTACCAGAGACTCACCGGAGAGGAAGGTTTCAACGCAAGAAAGCTTGAGACGCACTTGCAGCAGACTCGACGAGGTCGTGGCGACAGATGGCGGCGTCTCCCATGTGAGAGAGAAGGGAAAATGTGCGGCGCGGAGAGGAGAGCACGGCACGGAAGTCGGAGAGAGCTTTTATAGCCTAGGGATGCGGGAATGGGCACGAAAACCTAGGTTGGTCGGGCGGCTGAACTGTGTGGGCGACGGCGCGGATTTCGGGCGACGTGGCGCGACAAGGTGCGTTGATTCAGGATCGGACGGCGAAGGAAAAACACGGTTAGGGTTTAGGGTTTGGTTACTGTGGGGCGGCGCTGAGTTCAGCCATTGGATCGGCGATCAACGGTTAAGGAATTAGGGTTTTAACTCGGTTGAGTTCATTTGGCCGAGCAATCGCTAATGGCCAAGTGAAATAAATGATGGGCCGAGGGAATGAACAGAGTCTCTACCAAGGAAAATAGGATTTAGGAATTAAAGAAATTCCAAATAAACTCCAATAAATTCGATTAAATAGCAATTAAATTCCAATAAATCTCCAAAAATACAGAAAAAATCAAATGAAGCACAAGAAACCCAATAAAAATAAGAAATAATTAATTTGGAATTTAGATTAATCATATTAAATCCTTGTTGATTTTAAAAATTCAATTTAAGCTGAAATTAATTCGAGAAAATTGCTACGGTTTCGGATTTTGAAATTCGAGTTCCAGGAAATTGAAAAACGGAATGTTACACTAGGCCGGTACTACCACTCCTCATGGCCGGTAGTACCGCCGGTACTGTAGCAACGGCTAGTTTCAACGCTTTTAATGTCCGTTTTGCCCCCCCAATGGCTAGTTTTCTTTGTGAGGCTATAAAAGGAGGTCATGGGGGGCATTTGCTGGTTTATTGAGCATTTTGAGTGAGGTGGTTCATGTGTTGAAGCTCTCATTTGTGTATTGGCTCTTGTGTGAGTTTTTGGGAGGTGGTTTGCATGTGTTGCATTCCCACAAGTTGATTTTGAGCTAAGAGTGAGACTAATTGCATGTGTTGCAATTAGGAGTGGTTGAGTGACCTCTTGTGCATGTGTTGCACCTCAGGAAGGCCTTGGTGCATGTGTTGCACTTGGTGATCACCGCGAGCGCATGTGTTGTGCTCGGTGAAGCTCGAGCGGACTCGGCTTGTTACTCTTGGAGGTTGCCGACTCCTAGACGGCGTAGAGCGTCGTGCGCGGGAGCTCTCAAGGTTGTGAAAAGCCCCGGCAAAGTTTGTGAAGGTTTGGGTTGAGCCTACGCGAAAGCGTGAAAAACCACATCTAGTGGAATCGAGGCGGGTGCTCATTGCGGAGCCGGTCCAAGGGTTTGGGCTAGCCTCAACGTGGACTAGGAGAGACCGGCAAGTCTCCGAACACCACGGAAAAATATCGGTTGTCTCTTTTACCTTCAAGCATCTACTTTATTGTATATTTATCAATTGATTGATTGTAATTAGAATTGTTTAGTATTGATTGTTTGTTCAATTTAACAATTCTAGTATAGAGACATAATTTAGTTAGTGCACTAGTAAGCCTAGTTGATTTAGACCTTAATTGTCAAAACCTAGTTTATCGCTTCCGCATTATCTTTGATTAGGTTTTGACATAGGGGTTGCTTAGAGCGATTGTTTTAGAAGAGCGATTAATTTTGTAAAACGCCTATTCACCCCCCTCTAGGCGCATCCTCGATCCTACACTAGAGCCCCCTGGCACGTTCGGAGGAAGGGCGGCCTGCATTTGCAATGTCCCAGCTGCGGTCTACAGCGCATGTCGACCCCATTTAGATGAGGTACGCCCATGGACTTGTACGACGTCGTCACTCGTCATCTCTAAGCTTCCTGTAGGACGTAAGCTGGACGATGTGAACGGTCTTCTGGCATACATGCTGTAATGCCCCTCTTAGGAAGTCCATTGTGACATCTAGCTTGCCCCCTGGTCGACTCTGGCCAGCAGTGCGTCTATCTCCTCCATAGCCTCTCTAGCAAGGTTGCTCTACATACGCATTGAAAGGTATATTAGTTGTTACAATTGTATTAACGGTACATCATATAGCATGTGAAAAGTAGTACTAACCGAACGATGAAATAGAGTCCGACTGCGTGGCATAGGTGTCCGACGTTGAGGGAACGTGCCTCGGAGGTGTCGACGACACGCATGTGGTACAACCATTTGGTAACCGTGCCCGATGAACACTCCCCGGCATGTGATAGGCCAGCCACAATATTTGAAAAATGACTTTGTTCTATCCCTTGTGCACTCGATGTATGAAACTCCTTTGTAGTGTATTTTGAATTGCAATCATTCATCATACCTATCAAGCATTTCAGGAATTTCTTAATTCATGCACAACATAACGTTAGTGTCTTTTAAATTCTCAATGTACCCATGTTGCTACACCTATATACCATCACAACGTAGTCTACGCTACTTCTCACAGTTTTGTATATTCATAACTATTGCTACTCTATACTGCTAATTATTTACAAACCTAAATAATCTGGTCGTTAAATCAGAAATGTAAAAAAAACTATTAGCATTCTACATAGCTAATTACTTACGAACCTAATTAATCTGGTCTCTAAATCATATGTGTAAATAACTATTGCTACTCTACAGGACTAATTACTTACAACCCTAATTAATTTAGGCGCTATGTCGTCTATCTAAATAATTATTACTCTAGAAACCTAATTACTTACTTACCAATGTATTTAATCTGGTCACTAAATTATATTTCTAAATTTTAATTCAAATGAACAATAAAAATTCTACCTACTGAAACGTGAAGCTTTTCTTCCGCTTGCTCGTTGAAAACAACGGCTCTTAGTGGAAATGAGGCCAAAGGCCTCGAGGCCGCGCATAAAATTGCTTTACGTCGTCATTTGAAATAGTGATAGAGAGTTTAACCGTTTGGCGACGGCTCTTTGTCACCATTTTAAACAACGACGGGTAGGTATATTTACAATTTTTCATTTCGGCATATTATTTCTGTAACTTCATTTTTTAAAATATTATTTTTAAAAAATTCTACCGCCGAATATCGTGGAATATTTTGTGAGAATCCGTCCATTTAACTCAGGTAGTACTATGGCCATTGTCGGCCGACTTTGACGAATGATATGGCCCACCATCTCGCAGGAATACTATGATTTTCAAAATCATAGTATTGGAAACATGATCGTTACACCAACGAACTAGCACCAAACAATTAACCAGTTGATCGAAGCAAGTAAGCTCTCCAATTCCACACAAATGCTGTGATGGAGTTGATTAAGAAAAGTTGGCAAAAAGCATTTCACCGAAGCAACGGGATTTAGACATGTCAGTTTCTCTCCATTCCATGGTGATTTGATTTCTTTGTAAACTTACCCCATATATATATATATATATATATATATATGTTGTGGAGTATCGCCTGTCGGACTAAGGACCGAACATCGTAGCTTGATCCAAGAAAATCCGTACAAACCACGAGGTGAGTATGGGTTAGCCATAGCCTATTAACTTATTTGGACATGGCTTTGCTCATTGGTAGCGGAGCTAGCGGAGGCTTTCCTGACGGATTGCTTGTGAGGGCTTCCATGCATTCAGATGGGTAATTTTCTGCCGGCAGATCGGTGTACGCTTGCCATGGGCGAGACGTGGTGTTGGGTGTGATAAATGTGGATCCACGGCTTGGGTGAGTGTCTCTGTTTTGGTGAGGTTAACGTCCGGTGGTGTAAAGTCATGTCAGTAATGAACACTGTGTATGATCGCTGGCAGCACACATCTATTGAGGCGTGTGTCGAAATGTTCTCGCAAAAGGTGGGTCATTCCTTGTGGGTGCAGTTGTACACCTCTGCGAGTTTAAATCTAATTGATTAGCCGCACTGCGGTCATGGGTGTCTTGGTGAACTCTGCCTTGAGTTAAATGTTTATTATTTTCAAAAGGGTTGGTTTCATTTGTTTTAGCAATCGTGTTTTTATGTCAAAGTGACATTGTTGGATTTCGTGAATTCATGATTCGCCGCTCACGTCATGGAGGACTGTGAGTGTTATTATGCTTTACTTATTTGTTATCAATCAAATGCTCTTATAAATTCCGTTTGCAAATAACTTGATTTACAAATTCAATTTCGCTTTATGCAAATTAATCAGTAGTAGCCTTTCCTTTGAAATGGCTCGCATGTATGATAGGTTTTGCTCAAGTCTTCTTGAGTATGTAAAATACTCACCCTTGCCTAATTATATTGTAGGTAGTTGAGTTAGCGCTTCGAGTCTCTTTTCGAAGTTGTTCATCGCAGTTGCGGATCCTCTTCGTTGTATTCTATCCGAGTTTATGCACAGTCGGTTACTGCGGGATTGGATGGGTAAACCACAAGGCTTGCTTCTTTTCTTGCTATATTTCTCGAGTTGTAATATTTATTTGTATAATCGTTTCCGCTTAATTATTATATTGTATGGTTGTGATTTTCAATTGTTGTAAACATGTGAGTGCTAGCTACTGATCCAGGGAATAGCACAGTAATCATATATATACGTATCCTGCACACAGGCCTTCCGTGTACACTGCACACCAACTAACAAAAGTCACGAAAAATTCTGAAAAAAAATTGTAGATGTACTTCATAGATTGCTCTACCTATGTATGAAGTTTCAAGAAGATTCATTATATATCGAGAGAAAGAAAAATTGACAAATTTAAACTTTTTAAATTTGTCGAATTTTCTCTTTTTTTAACTCTCAATATATAATGAATTTGAACCTACAATTTTATATATAGGTAGAGAAATCTATTAAGTACATCTACAATTTTTTTCAGAATTTTTCGTAACTTTTGTTAGTTGATGCACGTGTGTATACTAAAAGTCTGCAAGACAGGATACGCTGCTATATATATATATATAAAGATATTTTTCCTATATAGGAAGCCTCTTTTTACTCCCTGAGTAATTACTCCTATGCCGTATCTCATAATGTATGGGGTATCTCATGCGACGGAGGGTATGTACGCGTAGTATACAGTATATAAGATCATCTAGGTGGTATGTACATTTTTTAGAGGTGGTATGTATATTTTTTGGACATACTCCTTTTTATATACATATATGAAGGTATTTGCAAAATATGTTAAAATTATGGACTTCCTTGCAATTTTTCATGTGGCTCACATTGGAGTATCTTATAATTATTGTATGAGTATACCCAAAGTGATAAAAGAGTATTTCAAATTCGTTTAGGTAGTATTTCAGAGATGGGAGTAACTACACCCGGGAGTAAAAGATATTTTTCCTATATATATATATATATATTCTTTTACTAGAAATTATGCTCGCTCAGCTGCAACCGATGAAGCATCGCATCGACATAGTCACATAGGTTGCTTCAACAGCCGATCGAGCGATTCCCAAAAGGAAGGCTACCGAGCAACAAACATTCAACACAGCACAATAATGAATGAACAAAAGAATAGCAACATTATTATTTTTTAGGAACTAACGGGCCGGCTACCATAGCCATCCATATATACCATTCAAGATGGCAAGGGTCTCTCTCCAATGCTCTCTGTTCCTCATGCATTACTGTCATCTTCTTCTTTACCAATGGGGGGTTCAACCTTTGTTACAGCAAATAGCTGAGTTATGTTTCTGAGAAGTCCCCGAATATGTCAAGGCATCCGTCCCAGCGTCCCTCATCTCTTGCTTCCCAGTACCCGCCTTTGTAGCGGTATGTCCCGTCTTCGTTGTCGTGCTGGAACCATCGAGGTTTCCAGCCATTGTCTTGAAGTTTAGTCGACTGCCATGAAACAGACAGCATGTCAAGTGTGATTTATACGAGCCTTTATCAGCTTTCTCAGACAGAGAGAGAGAGAGAGAGAGAGAGAGAGGCATACCATCCTTTGCCGTCGTTCCAACCTCAACTTCTCTGTATTTGCCTTCTCATATTCACCATTCTCTAGATGCCGCTGGTCTGGTCTCAGCCGTGAATCAGTAGGAGGAAGTTTCTCCTTTACCCATGGTGGTGAAGCAATTAGGATTGTATTGACTCAGTAGGGGAAGATAAACATATGGGTTATGGAATATTTACACGAGTAAATTACATTTGCATCCATACCTGAAGCCCTGGAGTCAGCTCATTCAATGTGATAGCAAACGAAGATAGATTGTATCGAGTTGGGTTGATAGAAGGTTTGTTCTTTACCCACAGTAGTGAGGCACCTTGCAATTGATCTGCGCTCTTGACCTTGGGAGTATCTAAATTACTATAATACATGCTTTCGTCCCATTTTCCTATTAAAAATGAAGCTTTGTTTCCATCATTGTCCTCTACGAAACCTTGTACCTGTGGGCACAACCGCACAAGTGCATGCAAGGGATGAACAGAGATCCACAAGAAACAGCTACGCATTCACAGGTTAAAACAGGGAATAACCGGTTACAGTAGCATTCACACTAAATTGGATGTTGGTTGTCATGCAGAGAAGGGGTGGAAGAAGTCTCCTGCAAACTAGGGTATCTATTGAAAACCACTACTTTAGTAGCATAAGTGCAAACCCCAATTCAAGCTATCCAATGAGCATGAGAACGGAGCACTTCTACCGAATCTACACATGATCGATCAATTAATAATTCTAACCACATTGATTGGACAGCTCAGGACAGGAGTTTGCAACCTTGCATTGAAATAGTGGTTTGCACTAGATACTTCCATGACCTATTATTCCTCATAAATAAAACAGGAACATGCCTTCCTCAATTGATGTGACAGATGGTAAAATTCATGAAAAAAATATGCATCAACTATCCGTGTGTTAAATGCTTCAGAGTTCTTATGCCAGACCAAGTAATGAGTGTAAACACAGATTGGTAAGAATGAATGTACTAGGAGGAAAACATGGTTCTCTCCACATCTCTCAGGCTAAAGGAAAGGAAGAGAAGTGAAACATACTAGGTTAGGATTGCGATCAAGAAGCGATGGCTCTTTGAACTTGAGTTTACATGAATACTGACGGTTCCCTTTTATGTGCATGGTTCCATGATGGCTGCAGTACAGCTTCCCAAGGATGAGGTTATGAATAGTTGTTGTCACCTGAAAAGGAATTAGCATGTGATAGACAGAATTCAGTTTTGAGAACATATAGTTCCAATCAGGGATAGTGTCATGTCTAATCATGACACACACCTTATTCCATTGAAAGATTTCACCATCATCGAATTCCAGAGTCAAAACGCCAACCGGATCAACTTGAATTGATTGCCCCCAAAACTTGGATTTCAGATTGCTGTCACCCCAGAATTTCCAACCCTTGCCTTCACAGTGGCAGGCAATCAGCATGGGATGATGACTAACCTATTGATGGAAATGATGAACAGCAATGTGTTGCAATTAAAAGCCTTTCAAGGAAATTTTCACGCTATTGAGATATCGAAATTAAGCTCCAAGATAACAAAAGGGGCATAGTGTATTATCTAGCAGAAATTGCATGACTTCGAACATTGATCTTTTGTTTCTAAATTTAAACCTCTTCTTTCTCTTCACAATTTCCTTGTATAAGTAGAAGAAAGAATTTTCAACTGACCTTTTCTGCAAAAAAACGGACCCCTCTATCAGGAAAATTAGCTTCATAAGTCTCTCCTAACAATGGATTGAACGGTTTGCAAGGTCTTGCAACAGATGAAGCATAGCCAGAGACTGCAAAAGCAGCTACTTTGAGAATTCTCATGAGGTTGTTCCCCTAAATTTCAAATTTAATAAATATGTGAGTAAAACTTGTTATAATAGAAAAGCATGCTACAAGTTGATGCATAAATTAAAGCGCTTTCCAAACTCAACAATGGCCATTTTCATAGCTGAACAAAACTAGCAGATTAAATCTACAATACTGTACAAAGACAAATATTAACATTTCACTTTTCGTAAAATGAGTAAACTGCCACATTTGTTAGCAGAGTATACTGCTTAGACAAGACTGACACGGTATGCTAGAAATAATCTTTTGTAGCAGCGGTATTCGATCAACCTCAACACTATTCTATAATCTGCAGATCTGATGCTCCTTGTTTTAGTCGTCTTCACAATCACATCTGAAGACTGGTATTCAGAGTTTCAGACTAAACTCCAATGTGGTAACAAACAAGTAACTGATGACTATTATAACTGTTCACTAGACTCTCATCATAAAACAGGCGAATATCCTAGAGATGCAAAACCACATATGTAAAAGAGATCGTACCACTTTTCCATATTCATAGGCCTGATCCAAAAGGTGTGAATACTCTAAATCTTCAAAGCACTTTTGGAGGGATGACAGTGGTTCATTAAAGTAAACCGGAAGGCATACTCGTGTCAAATCCTTGCCAACACTATCTTTAATAATGGACCAAAGGCTGATTCCTTTCTCTTTCTCAGTTGGTTCTGGTAGTTTACTCCGTCGTTCGATTTGCGGTAGCATGTTGTTAGAATCTTGCATTCGGATATCCACAACTCCCTGGCCACCAGGGTTGTCTATGTTAGTAACGCTGTGGTGTATAGAACTCAACATTGTTGAAGATCTGTTGGTTGATTCAATAAAGTAGTCTGCGGCATCAAAGAATGTAGACTCATCTTCAAAAGACAATTCACCACCATCTTGCTTGTCGAATTCATCAGATTCTGTTGTGCTGTATTCTGCGCAACAAACAAACCAGTGTAACATTAACCAATGCTAATGTAATAGCAAGAGACAATTCATGGATGCAAATTATAGACCATGGTTTAGTAAAGTACCAACAGTTTCTTTCCTTTCTTTAGGAAATAAGGCAGAACTTAAAATTACTCAGACAACTATATGAAACATAACCATTCAAAACATCCAATAGAATGGGTGGATAGCAGGATATGCAGCTAATATAGTGCAGTAATTAGCTTAGTATCTGTATGAAATCATACCACTAAAATTTCCATGCCGAGAACTAGAAAAGTCATTTCTTGTCAACGGCCCCTGTATTATTCTTCCATCTTTACCTTCCTGCACAAATATGTGTGTAATACACTATGTAAAATTCCTGCAGGAAAAAAGAGCAGAGTAACCTTTCAAGGAGAGTAACCTTTGCAACGTTAAATAACAGGTGCCATATGAGATCTATTGATTAGCAGCAACTTAAGAGCCAATAAGCATATCAAGATGAACTTCCACTATTTACTTTCAGTTACAAGCAATTTCCACTACCTGCCACTTTTTCCCCCAGTTATGCATTGAAAGTTTGCAACAGCCCTAAAGAGTGCACCACTAATTAACGTATGCAGTTGTTCCTACCTCAAAATGGTGTCTACAGGATCCAAACAAGCTTAGATGGTCCTCATAGCATAGTTTCAGTTGCTTCCGATAGCTTGAAAACTCCGAAAGCATAATCTGTTCACACTCCTGTATAAGACTCTCGTTCAGACCCTCCTGGTGCATCCTATTTCGAAGCCGTGCAGTTGAAACCAAAACATCGTTCTGCACAAAAGTTATCCTTCCACTGAGTGACCTGAGCGAATAAACACTCCTTGCCAAGATCAAGGCCTCGATCCAAGCGACACGGTCATCTTTAGAATCCGTCTTCAAATGAAGCGTCTTTGTGGGGGAAAATATGTAGAACCTCCTATCATCGGACTTGCTCTCCCGAAATGCTGACACCTAGAGATATAATGACTGACTAATTAGCTCCTCTATGTTAAATAATGGGGGAACCTTGCACATGAAAATATACAGAACTTCCCGATATGTAACACTATCCATCAGGTATAACATAGAACATATATACCAAGAGTCCAAGACTAGAATCCATCATATTAATAGATAAACACTTCAATGTTTATTAAGAACCAAGGCAAACAAAGGAAAAGCTGGAAACAGAAACAAGAAAATGGATTGGTATTCCAAGAGAAACAATATGAATCAGTTCCCTCTCCTTCAATCAAAGGTTAAGGGAGGAAAAGGCAAAAAAAAGGAGCATCTGACAGCAAAACTTGGGAGAAAAACAAGGATTTCGAGAAAACCAAGAAAATAGAACCAAGCTGGTCTCTACCTCAACCAAGCAACCTATGCAGTTCTTGAAGATCCAGATCCACGAGGCTACCCTGATTCAATATAACAAAGTCCTCCATTTTAATCCTCTCATCCCCCCTCCTCTTCCTCTCTCAATGCGACCACTTGAATCGACTGTACATGCTTTAATTCTTGGGGACCCATGTCCAATGGTCTTGATAAGACCCAGTGCTTGTACTACTACTGCGAGTTCAATAGCTAGTAAAAAACTCGTGGAAAAGCAACCTCTGGAGCAGTACACATCAATAATACAAAATTCAAAAAATAAAAAATATTCCCTGAGCATATTTTGTAGCAACCTTTTCCCTCAGATTGTAACATCTTAAAGCTTAATCATGTCACTGTTCGACGAATTCTATCATTACAGTATTTATTTTGGTTAAAAAAATGTGCACATTAACTGGAGCACGCTGGCTCAAATTTCGTTCGTAGCCCAGCAACACTGTATGTATACGTAGCACTCTACTTACATTTTTTATTTTTGCTTCGTGTAAAATAATTAACCAAGAGACATTATGTTTGTATCTAATAGGCATCGTATACTACTACAATTTACTTTAGATAAGCATTATACTTTAGATAAGCATTATGGACTAATCCAACTAGAGTATTACAGTGACAAGACGGAGACTAACGGACAAACTTCATTGTCTTAATCGATCTTCAGAGTTGCAACAAAATCCCACCATTTTCAGAAATTGAAGGAAAGCTTGGAAGTTTGACTAAATCCATGAAAGATTAGGGGCTTAATGCGCAAAAGATGTGTCTGATTTTGTGATAGAGAAAGGTATGGCATTTTTTGGGAGATCACAGCCTTTTGTTCATTAACAGTTAAAACACTTAAACCATATAAAGCTAAAGTTAGACAAGATATTGGACCACGAACGAGGTGATTCAGTGATTGATTGATTAAACTTGTTCGTAAGAATAACCTGGGATGGAGACTTCTAAAAGATGTCCATTCAAATCATGAACACTTCCTGGCAGGGGCTTCCCCTGTCTTATTCCTTTCAAAAAAAAATCATGAACACAGCAAAAGTTAATTCTGAAATTTGAGTATGCACCAGAAAACGACAAGGAATATCACGTCACTTCGATCCAGCAGTGTGACGATCTCTCCCACCAACCATTTCATCATAAACAAGAACAACGAACATTCAGTAGTGCAATACAAGAACAAAGGCGGCAGAAGAACCTACCATTCATCAATGCAAGAACTCAATTAAATAAAAATTTACAAATCTGAATACTTGATCCAGTAATGCAGTGCACTCTCAACAGCAGCGCACTAGACTGAGAAATCAACCCATGAAAATTCCCCGTAATCATTGATTCACATAAAGGAAAAAAACCAGTAAACTCAACAGAAATCACATCGAGATGGTGAAAAGAGCCCCACCATGACTCCATGAGGCCGGCGCAGAAGCGGCAGAAGAGTTCGATAGAAAAACTGCCCGCCTCCGCCAGATCACAACAAGCGCACGCAGATACCAGAAAGGAAGGAGGGCAAGCACCGACCTTGAGGCAGACGACGCCGGCGGGCTTCTCCGGGCGGCGCGCCCCTCCGATCCTCGCGGACGCACCACCGATCAGCCTGACCTCCCCGTCCTCCCCCTCCGCCAGCCACGCCCCCTGCGCATCGCTCCGAATCTTGGAGTAGGAGAGCACGCCGTCGCGGAGCGAGAACCATCGCTCCCGCCACCCGCGGCCGTAGTTGGTCCACTTGTGCAGCACCCCCGCCACCGCCACCGCCGCCCCCGCCACCGCCTGAGGAGGCTCCCGCGCCGGCGTCGGAGGTGCGTCCGGCTTCGGCCCCGCCGCGGAGAGGCAGCATAGCCCGTGGTGGTGGTTGCTCGGCGTCATCCGCCTCGCCTCGACGACGGCGAGAGGAGAGGAGAGGAGACGGGACGGGACGCTTTATTTAGCGGCAGTTAGCTGCTATTTATGCGTGGGTCAGTCGGTGGGTGCTATTTATGCCTTAATTTAGCTCTCTTTTTTCAGGATTTCCTTTTCCTGTCAAAAAAAATGCATTGTCTGTCGGCGTAAAATAGGACGTAAAAGACAGAAGATATGATTGATCTAACTTGTTGCTCTCCGTCTAAATTTATAATGCAGACTATTTGAATGGTTTTATGTATTTTATATTCTACTACAAAATTAGTTAAACGTTTCCTCTATATACCTAATAAATATACATATTTACTTCGTATTTCCTACATGTAGGTATTGAATACTGTGCTTAGTAATAATAATTAGAGGTAATCTAATTATTTTTAATATCTTTTTATCTATATACTAAAAAGATATACGCCTTATAAATTTAGGCGGGTGAAGTATCTCTCTAATAACCATCTGTCTCACGAAAGCCAATGATTCTTTCTTAGTTCCATCTCTACTATAAAACTGGACATGAGAGTTTCTTCTCATTCAGCTCCTCGCGAATAAAACAAGAAAGCATGCAAATTTCTGCCAAATAAGCTTAGACGGGTGGAGTATCTCTCTGACAACGAGCTGTCTTAACGACTTATCGTAGAGCTCACATATCTTATTGTCTCTAGAATGGTTAGACAAAGATTGATAAGGTAGGAGTGACTAGTACGTTGTAGTGATAAGTGTGAAACGGACGTGTGAAAGTGTGATAGATAGAGGTGTGCTTAAATGGCTCTGTTGCTGGCTTGCTTTGTAAAGATCTTCATGTGATCTCGCTCAACTTAGGCCCACATTAGCGCGGTAGATGTTTCATGGTTTCACACCAAAAGTATATATTAATTCCTTTACATGTTAACAACGTACGATGAGCTGGTGTACACCTTGATTGCTAATGGATATAGGAACTGGTTTAAGACACGGGGCTTTCCACATAACAGTGCTTAATTATGCCTCTAGGGCAGCCTTCCTCCTAGTAGTAGTAGTATCTGCTAGTGTGAATGATTAACAAGTGTTCTAGATTCTTTGGTACTTCTAGAGTGGACTTTAATAGGATTGCTAGTTAGAAATCCCCCGTTAATCTTTTGGCACAGCACGTAACTAAGCATGGTATGAGTGGCTGTCCGGCCATTTAGGAAGCGATATTTTGCCATCCTGGAGATTTTTTTTAGCTAGTTAAGATTTTTGAAAAAAAAATGTGAAAAATATCTTGTGAATTGCTGCCTTTTCCTACTAAAGCCTCACCTACGATCTCTTTCGTGTTTCAAAAAATTCTTGTGCTCCATCGAAGGTCTCTAGGTAATAATGGGGTGTTTGGCATAACTCTAACTCCACCAAAATCTATAGAGTTAGTGGAGCAGTATATTCCTAGCTTTAGAAATTTATAAAGTTGAAACTATGGGTACATTAAGATTATTAAGGTGGATCATCTTATTTACATTTTAGACTACAAATATAAAGTTAATTCACTTTATTTTAGTCTACAAACTCCAAATTTAAGATAGAATTGGAATCTGAAACTCTGACAAAGAGGCCAAGACTTAGCCATTGGCGTGTGTAAAGTGGATGGGTTGGAGTGTGTGCTGCCAATAGAACAATACTAACATGTGTTTAAAAAAATAAAATAAGATACGTAGTAGGAAAACTCAAAAAAATAAGAAAGAGAGCAGTGCTTTCATAATTTCTCTAATGATATAAGCTATACAAATCTTAAAGCAAATGAAAGGGTAAGTAATTACCATCTAATTTTTATTTATGCTTTAATAATTATGCAACGGTAAAAAAAAAGCATCACACAGAAGGACGAGAGAATAACAAGCTAAGCGAGAGAAAGAAACGGGAGAGAGAGGGGGGTTAAGGTCCAAGGAAGCACATGAATCCTGTCCACTAGCTGTATTGGAGCACAGGATATCACAGGGATCAGGAGTGGTACTTCACGTGCCCTGACTCGATTTAGTGGGGCTTAACGCATAGTTGAAGTGTCGAGTGTACCATCCACCTCTTAGCAAACCCCTGGGTTTATTTTATGTTTGCAAGACAAGATGGCTAGCTACCTCACTCCAAACGTGTGTTTGCGTACTCTTTGGCCACATGCTAAAGCGACATGTAAGTTGCAAAAAAGACACGTAAAGAGTGGCAAATCTTAGCTTCAAACTAAGAGCACCGACAGACACCGTTGTCATAATTGTTAATTAAGCGAGTGATGGAAGAGGGAGTTCAGGTTGTGGGTGTACAAAGCATATGGATTGTAGTATTGCACAATAACATGTGCAGAAGAAAATCTCACAATAAACACTTCTTTTGGTTTGGTGGACTATTTTTTATTTTATTTTCTTGGCATTTCTTACCATTCTATGGACATGTTTGGAACATATGGGTTTATGGAAACTTTACAAGAAAACAACGTGATTTCTGCTGAAATCCCATTAAATTCTTGTGTGGTATGAGGGTCTTATTATGTTTTGTATATTTCGATCGGTCTCAGTAGTGTAGAAATTTTAGAGAACTCCTTTATTTTCTTGTGAAATCTCAATGAAATTCGTACATCATTAAAACAATTTTTTTACAACCAAGTAGAAAACTTTTTTTAAAAAAAAGAAATTGATTAGAAACTCTAGTTTTTATTATAGAAAAAAAAACAGAGGAACTACGTATACACGCGCATACACTCGTGTCTACTAGAGAAGCTAATGTTATCCTGCTGAGCTATCGCTCAGTCCTCCGGTAGAAAACTTTTGAAGCAATAAAATACCAGTCACTCTCTAAACAGTGTTTGCTTAGAAGAGATCTTTCGGCATTTATAATTGGTCAAATCACAGGGTGGGGCCCACTGGAGTTGGCACGTGTGCATGTCTGGGTTTGGCCCGGTAGGCTTACGTCGCAGCAGCAGCTGGCGGTGCCTGGCAAAGCAACTGCCACTGAAGGATGGACCCATATTCGTGGAGCCCGCCCACCTGTCAGTGTAACTCTTTGGCATCCTAGTTCGTGAAGGAGCTGCTTGTTGGCTGTGTATTCAACCCCTTTTTAGCCTTATTTATTTAGGTTTAGATTTTTTTAATTTATAGTTTAAAGTTAGTTTTGTTAGGTTAAACAATTTAAAAGTTAATAACTTTTGTACATGATAGAGGTGGTAATTTTTTCTAACTTTAGTTTTATTAGTCTAAAACCAACCATCAATAAGTCAAAAAAGGCTCTCTCCAATAGCTTCTAGTTTTTAGTTATATAGAGATTTATGGTTTTTAAAAAGCTTAGATAAAAAGTTACTCGTTTGTTTAGGCTTTAGTTTTTTGGCTTTTAAACCAATAAAAAAGGCCAAAACGTATTTTCAGAATTAGCTCTGTTTCCAATCATGAAAATTTTAAAAGATGTCATCTTTCACACTCTTCTACCGTAGAAGGAGCCTCTAGTGCTCCACGTCCGGCTTGCCTCCATCGCACTTTGGCCATGACAACAGCCCTCCTCCTGCGTTGTACGCGTGAAAGTTGCTAGTCTTGCGCTAACCGGCTTGCTCCTGCGGCTCGCCGGCTGCCACGCTCCCCGGTGAAAGGGGGGATATACAAATGATAAGAGGTACTAGGTTTTTAAAAAAAACAAGATGGAAGACTAGAAAAGGGATTATTTCCTTGGCTGTTACACGAAACTGTCAAACTGCACAGCTGAAGCTTTTTCTTGCGAGGCTGAAAAACTGGAAGATTGAAGTTTGGTGCACTCTGATATACCATATGCATTCTTTTGTGTTATATTATTGCATTCTAAATATCTATAGTTGAACAACGGGTTTAATAGAATAATTTCACCATCCTAAAAGGAGTACACATTAACCTAGCTACACATAAAAAGATCTTGGCCTATAGAGTACTATGTATAGCCTAACAGGCTACATTTAATCCTCTCTCTATTAGAAAGATGCTGTAATTATAAAAATAGCACTTTAACCGATCACAAAAATGCTGGTAGATGACACGTGCTGGCCGCCGTGACAAACAAGTAGCTAACACAGTGGTGTTCTAGCGCGATAGTAGCTCCTAGCTAGACATATGCTTGTACGTTTTTATGATTGCAATATAGAGATCACTCAGTTATTGCTGGCTTTCTCGTGCAAGATTTGACATAATGGTTTCTTCAGGAGTTTAGAACAAAAATATATGTACATTTCTGTATAGACTAAATTACTTGGGTAGAGAAATGCTACGATTATTTTATTTGTTCTTGGATCCGATCACGTACGGAGTACTTAACTAATCGGAAGTCTAAAAAGAGTAGTACTTAATTAATCAGAGGGCCTCGCAAAATAATAATAATAATAATCAGAGGGCGGTACGGATAACCGAGTATCGAGCTGGTGAAAACGGAGTTAAGTTATGCTTGGGCCCACGTGTCACGAACAAAAATAATAACCGAAGAGATTAGGCACAACCCTCCATGAATAAACACCCCTCCCATGGGAGGCTTCACTGGAGGCGAAGGTGATGGCCTGTGTGAATCTAACAAAGACGTCGGAGATCAGTGTTAGTGACCGTACGTCCTTGCCCTCCGTTTTATTAGTGTGTATATTGTTTCAGTATCACTAATGTATTACTATTCGTAAACGCTTGTTGGATTTGATCACGTAACCTTTCAGCTAGCTGTGTTAACTGGCTGCACCCGTATTGCACAGTCCTAGGTTTCAACGCGTATTATTCTCTCGATTCACACGAAAACATCGAGAGCCATGCATCGGCAGGTGTACACAGCTTAATTACTAATCTTCTCTGAGTCATTAGCATCTCTAGGTGCATAGGAGCAATAACGCAACAGGATTAGAGTACAAGCCACCGTTACTGGTTATACTAATTAATCACTAGGTTACACGAACAAAGAGGGGGGCAGTAACATCACCAACTGCAAAAGTTAAAAAGCATGCGTGCACGTGAGGTGCTTCTTGTTGGATTTCTCCCTTTGAAATCGCTTATCGTCGGACCAAAATCAGCTCGTTGGTTGGAGAAAAGCGTCGCTCAAAGCTGAAGTTTCGAGTAATTTTTAGGAACCTTTTCTTCTTCTTTTTAGGCTCACCATTCACCGGTGAGTTTCGTGAAGAGGATTAGGGATTGCGTTTTGGGCTGACTCTGACTGACTTTGGGAGTCAAGTTGTATCATGTATTCATGTTAGCATGTTGCTAAGAGCCTGTTTGTTTCAGCTTTAGATTCTTTAAAAGCTGATTCTGAATTATGGTTGTATAGAAGCTAATTCTCCAAAAGCACATATGAAGTGGATTGTAGATTCTAGTGTATATAGGTGGGCTGAATTGTGAGAATCGAATTCTAGAATCGGGCTGTTTATTTTTTATTCTGCTTTTGGGATCAGAATCCATAATCAAAAACTAAAACAAACAGGCTTTAAGGCTCTGTTTGGCAGAGCTCTAGATCCCAGCTACACCTCAGATCTGGAGCTTGTAGGCTAAAATAAAATGAATTAAGTTTATATTTTTAGTCTAAAATGTAAACAAGATGATCCACCTAAACATTCTTAATGTACCCATAACTCTAATTCTATAAATATCTAGAGCTAGCAACACCCTACTCCACTAACTCCATGGGTTTTGATAGAGCTAGAGCTGTGCCAAACACTCCCTAATACTGATGCTGTCAGGATTCCGTGATTCTACGACCCTATGATCAGGTTTGGAGCCACAATCGTATGATCAGGTTCCTGTTTGTACGAAAACCATCAGACCTGCCTGAGTGCCCCGATCATAACATTGCTACCAGCTTACTCTGCCGATAATTGTAACCGGATGCCCAAGTAGTTAAAAGGAGTGAAATTTGCTTGATAAGCATGAATCAAACCGCTGCATCCATTCAGCTTCGATTAGTGAACCCCTGCATCCATCCAATAGGTTCACGGTCGTTTCCGCTCTCCCGTTTCACCAGTAGCGTCGCTTTAACTTCAAGTCGCACTCATCCTAATTCCTGACCTAATCATCCATTCAAGTCATTGATCAATGACCGGTCAACAACACTTGCACGACATGCCAATGTGACAATGTGCAGACTTCGACCCCAAAACTTCTCAAGAACATGGCCTAACGATCATGACATCTCAGCAAATCAATGGGCCCTGTTTGATCTGATAACATATTAACATTGCCATTGAAATCCACAAGAAACAGGAGCATGGCATTGCTTATTGCACTTCCTAACAAGAAGGCATGCAACCTTGGATAGTTTGCCACTGAAAGTGTCAAGAGTAATCGATAGGGAGTTAAAGCCATGTCGATATCAGTGTCTTATCACACCATACACGTTCCGTAAGGATTGATCTGAGAGGAGAAAGAAGTATCAGCCTCCGCGTGCCTCCCTCCTGGTGGCATCATGGAGGATGTCAATGTCGACGCCGTCCTGCGGAAGCAGCACGTACCGCACCACAGATCCCCTGATGAAACAGTTTCTCACCGATAGCTGCCAAAGGGAAACGAAGTGTTCAAAGCATGCCCAACATGAATTCTTGATCATAATTCATTAGTGTTAGTACTTGACTGATGTCCATACTCCATAGTCCTTTCTTATTCTAGGAAATAAATGCATTGGTTTGTTCTTCAGAGATTAACAAATTGATCAGCCAAGGACATAAACGTGCAAAAAATGCAAGTATAAATGTTCATTTAGCTAACACAGACAACAAAGGGATACAAGCCATACAACAGGCAACTATCATACTAACAAGACACGGTACATGATAAGCAATGACGGACCCAGACCCAAATCTTAGGGGTGCTCATCCGCCTGCAGCTCACCGCGCCGCCGCCCTCTCTGCCCTCAGCTGGCCACCCTTCGGCCCCTTCTACTCTATCCTCGGCTGGTCACCCTTCTGCTCGCCAGGGATAGGGAGTGCCCTAGCCCCCCTTAACCCCCCGGTAGGTCCGCCACTGATGATAAGAATATATAAGCTTTGCCTCCGTTTAAGATTACTTCACACATCATGTACTTATAACAGGAAGCAATATTTTAGTAGTGATATGTAGTACAAAA
This sequence comes from Guadua angustifolia, assembly GCA_036346375.1. Lineage (NCBI taxonomy): Eukaryota > Viridiplantae > Streptophyta > Magnoliopsida > Poales > Poaceae > Guadua > Guadua angustifolia. The sequence goes on from CM070517.1 coordinate 41,801,354, forward strand.
GAGTATCACTCTTAAGTGCAGACCCCGGTACCCCTCAGAATACACTGATTGGACTTATGTATCCTCAAGGCCAACTGAATATCTAGATCACCTTATTACTTGCTGTTAAATTGACTAGATCCAAGATTGCCAAACCCATGGGTTGTATGGAAAAAGGAGAAGCCAGCACAGTGTTCGCTTGCCAACCACAAGCCGCTTACATAACAATACATGTTGACAGTCTTCATATGATCACATACAACAATAGATGGTTCTATGTGTAGCGTGTACTTGAATTAACAGGCCACAAAATTCCATGTGCAAGCATTAAAACAAGCTGTGTTGACATAGTTTTCACATTCAATGATAGATGGCTATATGAGTAGTGTGCACCAGATTTAACTGGCCTCAAAATTTCATGGTCAGGCGTTAATAAGACCTGCAATAGCATGTTATAAAGTAGGAGTCTGGAGCAGGGTTCAAAAAACCGAATTTAAAAAACCGGCTCGAAATTCGCGGTACGGTTTTCGCTAAAACCGCTCGAAAAACGTCAAAAACCGAAAGGTTTAAAAATAAAAAACATTTGAAAAAAATTTGAAAAAATTGAAAACCGTTCGGTTTTCAACGAAAAACCGCTCGGTTTTCTCGAAAAACCACTCGGTTTTTGACGAAAACCGACCCGGCCATTTGAATGTTCTTCGAAAACGGTTTTGAACGGTTTTTGACGAAAAACCACGGTTTTTGGCGAAAAACCGCTCACATAAATTTTTTCAAATTTTTTATATTTTTAAATTTTCTTTTTTAATTAGAACGGTTTACCGAGCGGTTTTGAGTTTCGAACCGTCGCGGTAAGGTCGGTTTTCGCGGTTTTCGAGCGGTTTTCGACGAAATTGTGAACACTGGTCTGGAGTCACACTACTGGATCTATCAAAGTTTATTTCACCTATGCAAGTCGAGGGCAACCTTCTGAATATAACTTATATGGATAACCTGACAGAATCTGATGAATTTGTAGTATAGAATTTAACACTAATTAAACACGTCAGGATAATGCTAGAGGCGTTCATTTAAGACTTGATTTAATCAACAGACGAGGATGCAGAGGTTTGTGCAGAATATAATAGTGTAGCGCACATGAAATGTCCTATTTTAATTCTTACATGTCTTTATAGTTTTAGTCTTTCAGATATTAAAAAATTATGATGTTGTCCTGAATGTGAAGACACTGTCAATTCGCATAAAAACCCATGAACCGTCAATTTTATGATAAAGACTGCTAGAAAGCCAAGAGCACAACGATATCTCCGGCATAGCTTATAAGGTTGGCACAAGAATAGCAGAGTAATAACGAAAACAAACTCTTTGGCCTTTACTAACACAAGATAGAGCCTTTCACCACTCTACCCAGCAATCTGGAAAAGGGAAAGTAGCTACTACAGATTACAGCAAGAAGCCAAGGACAACAATCCCTGCCTTTCCTAAATCGATCAACACATCTGGCACGCAAGAACAAGGACGCCATAGACAACCCAGGAAACATTAAGACATCGACCCATATAAACGCCCATACAAAACAAGCAGCTGATGGGAATGCATTTTTCACTGGAACAAATAGATAATCAAGGCAGCAGGCGTGCATCATATCATACATACCATGTGGGGGTACTTGTCCTGGTCGACGACTCGAGTGTTCTCCAGCTTGATGTTGAGGTACTGATCGACCGAGTGGAGCGTTCCGCGGATGGCCAAGTCATTCTTAAGCTCCACCGTCACCTCCTTCCCCACGAGCTCCTTGAAGTAGGAGAAGAAGAGCTGCGCAAGAACAACAGGGAAAAAACATCGATAACCAAACCAGACGCGGTCCTAACAAGAGAGGAACGAACTGGACAAGAACCACTCACCATATTGGCTGCAGAACCCTCGCTGATGCCAACTCTGAAAAAGTTTGCAAACACGACGGCTGGAATTAGCGCCCAAACAGTTGAATTCGAACATGTAACTGAGAATACTGAAGAACAGAATAGAACCAAATCGAATCGAACCATGGATGTATTATATTAGTACGTCGCGGCAAACAAATCCAGCAACCAACTAACTGGACGGATTGGAGTACCGAATCAAATCCAGGAAGGAAAGATTCGGGATGCGATTGGTCACGGCGGCAGCAAAGAATGCATCTAGGGACGAGAAGAAGAAATCCAAGAAAGTTAGGGCTTCTTACCAACAAAAGAAATCAGATCTCCACTCCACGCCGCGCCAAAACAGTCCAATAGAGGGGAGATCGGGCGCTGGAACTCGAGGCCTCGCAGTCGCAGAGTCCAAGAAGAACCCTAACTAGGCGGAATTGAGTGCGTTTCGAGTGTTGGGTACGACCGACCACATGGGCTGGGCTGGGTGCCTGGGTCTGTGCCTGTGTTGCAAACAAAATATAGCTATTTCGTGCTCCAGCTCAGCTCAGGAGCCCGCTAACTTAAACAATGGGGTCCCGCCGCCCTTGCCGCCCCGTGTCCCCGCCCGTCAGCCGGAGAGAAAGAAGACAAGTGGGCGGCGACGTAGTTGTCTAGTTCGAGGAGGACGAAGAACTCAGTTCAGGCGGCAAGGTCGAAGAGAAGCGCCGGAGATGGCGGTGAGGTGGCCGTCGGAGTGGAGAGGAGGTGGTGGCCGTGAGCCGCCACTGCTTGTTGCGCCCCTCGTGCCCGCGGGTGACGAGAGGAAGACACAGAGAAGTGGCGGCGCTAATGGATCGGATTGCCGCAAATGTTGAGCTGGGAGTTTTAACAAAGTATAGTACTGGTTGTAAGTGCCGTTGATATTTACATATATGGCCTTCTACCATTTCTGTTATGACCCTCAGTTGTTTTATTTTAGTGCAGTAAGATCCTATATGGGTTAGATAAGCTTGAAAATAACCAAAAAAAAGTGTATACTCATAAGTATTTATAGTTTTTGTTTTTATACACCAGAACAATATACCAGAACATTTCATCCTAACGGCTAAACCGAAACGCTCGATAGAATGGAATCATATAAAATTCTATATTCTTGGGATGTCGATGCGCAACCGCCCGCGCCATCGCGTGGCTCTTTTTCCTTCTACGGTAGATTCTTTATTGACTCAAAATATTGTTGTGTGTCTTTCTTGATGAACCCCACTTGGCTCGGCTGGCAAAAGCAATCCCGCCCATCTGTGAGGCCTCCAGATCAAATCATGGGAGGTGCAAGGCATTGTAGCGGCTGTATTGTAGCAACCACAGTTTTTTTTCTTAAACTAGAGGGGATAACGAGCTTCGCTGATTTGATTCAGTTATTAAATCATATTGTAAATTTTCAAAACTTTTTTTAGAATGTCCCTCAAAGCATGCCTAACCTACCATAAAAAATTTGGATCATGATCAAACTTATGCTATTTTTAAAAATTCTGTCAGTGTTACTAATGCGTTTTAAGCAACTTCGTTGATTTGATTGAGCTACTAAATTTGCAAATTCTTGAAAAAAATTTAGAAGTGTCCTTAAAGCATGTCTACGCTACCGTAAAAATTTTAAATCATGATCAAACTTTTGTGATTTTTAAAAATTCTGACAATGCTAATGATGCACTTAAAGCAAGCTCACTGATTTAATTGAGCTACTAAATTTGTAAATTCTTTAAAATTTGTTAGAGGGGTCCTGAGAGTATGCCTGAGCTACCAAAAAAAAATCAAATCATGATCAAGCTTTTGCGATTTTTAAAAAATTAGACAATTTGGTTTCTTTTTTTTTACATGCCCCAAAAAAGATTTTCTTTCTCTGTTGCAATCTTTGTCTGTGTTGACGGTTCCTTCCGTCCGCAGCAACGCTCATCTAGTTCACAAGATTGCTGGATAGAGAAAAATAGAGCGGCAAGGGTACTTCTGAGGCCCACAAGGTAGAGAGACAAGAGAATTATATAGTTTTTGTAGATACAGTAATTCTAATGTTGATATTTTGGGCTCGTATCACCGTTGATTGGTCGATGTTAATTTCTATTTCCACACAATATTGACTAATTATTCGCTGCTGAATTTCTTCCCTCCAAATTCATGACTAATATTATCCATATTTGTATTCATATTCAACACTATCTATATCTGGTAGGTCTTCAAGAAGGAAAATATGATAAAAGACACAGGATTTACAATATCCATCGGAATATCATATCGCACCTCTACTCCACCTCAACTGCTGCATATTTTGCATTTTTCATTATTAGCAATTTAGCATTCGTTGTGACGTCCTACATCGTGGAGATTTAGCATAACAGAAGCACGAAACATCTTTGATCAAAATTTACACCTTAGCATTTCTTCCATTACCATTTTCTCACGTACATACACAACACAGTTTGCTTCCTCAGCCAAACGAAACCTCATGGCACACAGTTCCAGTCCCAAGAAACCATCACTCAACAGGTCATCTATATTTGAGATTAATTCGGTATAAATTGAATGTCCATCCGTTCTCAACGAACTCAAATTCTTGAGCCCAAATGCATACAGAACTTAAGGCAACAGGACGATGGCAAGTACACCAAAAAAGGAAAAAGACGAGGTAAAAAGGGCCTACAAAGAGAATGCCGGTTGCTTTCTTCTTCCCAGGAGCAGGGAGACTTCAAAAAGAAAAAAGAAAACAAACAAACAAACACCGAGCTCTTCCTTTCCTAGCTGCAATTAGTGCCCGGCTGGAAGCTGGATCAAATTTACTAGGGGCTAACTGACCCGTCAGCCAATGCTCTTAGAATCTGAAACCTGGGTCGACGTCCATTGCCCATCCAAATTTCGCAATAAGAGATTTATTGAAAATCTGTCAGCAAAAACAGCCAAGGGAAGCAGGTACCGTTAAGGACTATCAAATAATAATAATCAGGTCAATCATTTGAACATATGGCGTTAAATTAGATCTGAAAATCACAAAGCAGAAGTATCAAATGAAAAATTCACTGTCTGCAGAATGCAACTTCAACAGTGAAATATCATAGCAAGGTTATAGCGCTTTATAAGGTTATATTGATCCTACAGGTAAATGAAAATAGAGAAAGGTCAGTAAAATATGGTTGGCCACCCTCCAGGGTTACAGACTAACCAAACATCTTTTAAATATTTGTAAGGCAGGGAAACAGAATGGCACACCAAGTATGACATACTGAGGTGTGATATCAGTAATGTGAACTTGCGCCTATGAACTTTAATAAAGGAGCAGCCATGCAATAAACTCATAGAACTAGTTGTTGTCCTGAAACCACGATACCTTCTCAATAGGGACTTCATGACGTTTGCACCATGCCACAGTAATTCTAGGATCAAGGTAGTTGATCTTTGATGTTCCTAGTGCTACCGTCTTCAAGTCCTCTTTTATCTTCTTATCCATCTCCATCTTCTCTATCTTGGTTTCAATCTGAGATATCTTCTTTTCAAACCTGCAAGTAGGTATTGTGAGATTTCTCGATCCACTCTTTATGTTTAAACATACAGAATATGATATATCTGTGATTGAGATGTTACGCTTCAGGGGCCAAATTTCTCTTTGGCTTCCCATCTTTATCATTGCCTAGAGGCTTTCCTTTCTTCACTTTGCCCAAGTCTACTTTCAACTCATCCCTCTGGGCCTGCAGAAAACAAGCAAATGATGACAAAGGGTTTGCAACACAAGACAAAGAAACAGTATAAGTTTGAGCTAATCATTTGCAGCAGACAACCAACCTTTAATTCATCAATCTTTTCATTCAATCTAGTCATCTGGGATTCATGAGATTTTGAGACAGAACGCTGATGGTTACAGATTATGGCAACCTGAGTAAACCACAAAGCACAGTTGAGAGATGAGGCGAGTGATGATACAAGTGCTTCATTTTTTTTTCTTAAAAGAGTAACAAATTGTACCTCTTTGTTTGCCCGTTGATAGACAGCAACTTTTTCAAGAAGAGTCCCATCTTCTGTTTCTTTGTGCAACTGTAACATCGGCACAAATACATATTTCTTTACACCATAACATAACATGATAGTCACACAAAAAATGATAATGTATGCACAAATTCTTTTTGGAATATGAAAAAAAGAAAAAGAAAAGTGCAATAACTAAAGATACAGTGATTTCTTCGTAACATTAACCAACTAAATATTTGCTGTTGACTTGAGCTGCAGGCGCAAGTATAAATATTACAGTACCAAAACAAAATAGTACAACAGATGCTCCTGAATTGTCTTACTCGTGATCACCTTTAACTAATCAGAACCCTAAGAGTCCATGCAAGCCTAAGCAGTTCAACAAAGAGTAGAGGAGAGACACCTGGTAAGAAGTGAAATTTGCTTTTAACTTACAATATCATCCAAGGTGATGGATGCATTATATGTACGGAACACTTTCGCAGTAAGCCCAGGCATCAAGTCTTTTAGATGAGTATTTAGTCTAGTTGTATCAAGCCTGTCAAAGATATCATCTCCCGCTTTCTTGCCTAGAAACCATATAGGCAAAGTAGACGTGAATGATTTGACAAGGGTAGGGAGAGAGTGACGGAGGGGGAAAAAAGAAGCATGCCAGATAGTTACCAGCACGGAATTCCTCAATTGCCCTGTATACAAGCAGTTCAACCTCTACAGTGTTGAAGTATCTTATAGAATCTTTACCAAGAAAGTCAAACTGTAAAAGTCAAGAAGCATCAGATAGCATCAAAATTAAGATGTCATATTGAGTAATCATGCAGAATAAATATCGAAGATCAAGACCTGCAGCTGATTTGGAGGCACACAAGTAACATTATCAACCTTCAGCGTACAACAACCAACAGTATCAGCCTCATCATCATCCTGAAAAGGATTTGTAGTAGCTAAGAATACAAATTCATGATAGTATATGCCAATAAAGCTCAAAGCTAAATAGAAATGAAAAAAAAATGTAGAACATTGTATACTGAAAGAATATAGATTTTCGGTAGAAGAATGTCTCATTATGTAAAATCGTGATAGCCACAGCCAGGGTTAACAGTATCGATATCGAAAAAACCGATCAAAAATCGGCAATATCGAATCGAAAATCGGTCAAAAATCATCAAAAACCGAAGAGTTCCGAAATCAAAATTTTTGAACAAAAAAACAAATTGAAAATCGACCAACCAATCAAATTTTTTTGGCGACCGATTTTCGTCCGGTTTATGCCGCATAAATTTTTTCCAAATTTTTTATTATTATTTTTTTTGAATAGGAATGATTTACCAACCGGTTTCTAATGTCGAACAGGCTCAATACGGTCGAAAATTTTGATTTTCGTCGATTTTTGAAACCCTGGCCAGGCCACAGCACCATAGCTAATACTTGATAGAGCAGTCACTGATCACAGAAAGCGTAGTTGTGCATCCAGCATAAAAAATAGAAGAATTTATGAACCAAATTTTATGCATACAGAACCAAATTGCCAACCGAAATACATCCTAACCTTCTTGAATAAATTGAATATCATTTCATAACTGCAATCATATGTACCAGTAGGACAATACCTTTTCATTGCCTGCCCTAAGGGCTAGTTTATCTATAAGGTATGTTGCCACCGCAATCTGCTTTTTCGTCTTATCTTTGCTCCTGAAATCCTTCGTGTAATTTTCACGAATTTTGTGTATGTGATCCTGCCATGGCCATGCAGAAAGACAATTATTTGTACATGCAGATTCAAAACCTCCATGATACACACAATGAACTTCCTCACTTTCAATTTTCGAGACTTCTCGTATTTCTCCTTGTCACTTTGTCCCTTTAGCGAGCTGCTTGCTGCCAGGAAAACATACTTGAAATCTTTTTGGCTTATTGGATCGTTCCAAAAGGCCAACCATGTAACAGTATTGTCATGTTTGACTTCTTTCCAGCTGCAGGACACATGGTCAATCAAGAGTGCCTACATGCTAACAACTCATTCACAAATATATTTTCATATCAACAATTGGAAAACTTTTATGGTACCTTTCCCCAGGTATCGGACACTCTGGGACCGAAGCCCCTATCCCGATGTTTATTGTAATATCGCTTGGTCGAATGCGTCGCTTCAGTTTTCCCATCTAAACCGATGTAATAAAAAAACATTAAAATGAAGGCACTCACTTCAAACAGAAAAAAAAATGTGATTAACTTTTTTTTCTGCACCTTCGGATGCTCTCCACGTCCCCTGAACAGGCCAGGCGGTTCTACTCTGAAGTTACCAACCTGAATTGAACACACATTTTAGCCCAGGAGAACTGTACACAAAATGCTCTTAATATAGCAGAGTAGATAGCAGATGACACAACTGCTATGCAAGTACAGGAAAATGAGTTAGGAACAATGATGCAACAGTTTATTGTCAATAAGGAACTTCTTTATCATACAGTAACAAGCCATTCTTCACATCTAGTGCAAAAAATCTTAATTAATTAAGTAGTACGATCGACCTAACAATTGTTGACTAATAAAAAAGCGTCTGTCTAGTACAATAGCACAAGAAAAGGGAAGGAGAGAACTATCGATAAATTAACAAGAAATAAGTCATGTAACTACAAGGTATTTAAAAAAAAAAGACCTTCTCTTTAACACCGTCCACAACAGCCCACATGTACTTCTCCTCTTGTTTCAACTTCTCTTCCCGCAATGCTTTCTTCTCCTGTAAACAAAGAATTTTAAAGATTAATCACTTTAGATGATGGAGACAAGATAAATCTGCCTTCTCTAAGCTACTCAAGCTTGGGCATGATTTTGAGTCATATGTCACCAAAAACAACTGTGCACTTTTTCTGAGATCACATCAATATGAACTACGATTTCATTCTACAGAATAAGTGAGACACACAGCTTAAGCTATAACAAGTCATAAACAACTACCTCTGATGTCATCTGCTTCTTCTTCTCCTTCTCTCTGAGGTGCCATTCATAGATCGGGGTGAAATCACAAAGCTCGAATTTCTTGATAATATGGTTTTTACCAAGAATTTTTCTCCAGTCGTTGAAAAAGTTCTCGATAAAAATTTTCTTGGATGCATAGTCTGTGTCTTTCATCACAGCAAACATGGTTGCAACCTGCGACACAGAGAATTAGTAGAGGAACAAATACATAGAAGCATAGTTACCGGATTCGCTGTAAACCCCATGAATCGTGAACTGGATTCGTCGAGCCCGAACCGGTTTAGGGTACAGGGTTCATGTTCGCAGTGGAAATTGGAAGAAAAGTGGCGAACCACGAATCTGAATCCTGCACTGCGACTTTGACGAATTGTGTTTCCGGTAACTATGCATAGAAGCATGATTTGGATTCAGGAGGAACCTAATTACTACATCATTCTTATTGCTATGAATCTGAAGTTGCGAAAAAAGGTAATAAACAGCTAACGCTCTATATATCACCTCCTCCTGTTCTGGAGTCAGATCAACAGGTTGCCCATTGTAAAGCATTTTGACATCATGAGGCTTGTATGGAGGGGGGAAAATAACACCATTGTGCACCAACGTAGTCCATTTCTGTCCACCACCAGATCCAGGAGGGACCTTCATTGTCTTTGAGAACTGAGAATTTTTCATTGTTTTCTTTGTTTTCATTTTCATTTTCATTTTCTTGCTATCCTTCTTAAAAGATGAAGGACTCTTCTTTACAAGCTTTACAGGTGGCTTGCTTTTTGAAGACTCACCCATTTTCAATCTTTGTGAAAGAGGCATGTTGTCATTGTCATCAGCCTTGGAATCTCTTTTGACACTTGTAAAGGCAGAAGCATCTGAAGGCTTTGCCTTCTTGAGAGCTAAACTTGTTTGATTATTATAATCACTTGGCCTTTTAATGGAATTTCGGGGAGTGCTTGTATTATTGTTTAACCCCTTGTTGGTAGACAGGAGCTTATCCTTGCAATTTGAGATACTCGTGGATGCACTCCCAGTAACTTTTGAAAATCGGGCAGCCAATGGCTTCTCATCCTCTGAATCATCAGAGACATTACCTCCATTTTTCAAAGCAGCATTAGTGAGCAACCTCCTGGCCAGTGGTTTCTCATCCTCCGAATCGTCATCAGGTTGCTCAATTTTAGGTGTAGCCTTCTCCAAAACTGCCTTATTTGTGCTATTGGAAGCCAGTTTGGCTGAGTTGACCTTCAGACTCAATGGCTTATGATCATCATCTGAATCATCTGCCTTCTCACCTCCTATATCAACTCTCTTCAATTTCCTCTCTTCAACCCTTTTCCTTAATCCAATTGGTTTCTCATCATCTGAATCATCCGACTTGTCATCTTCCACATAAGGTCTTTTCAGTTTACTCTTACCCATTGCATTACTCTCTTGACCATGTTCTGCAGAACTGTTCAGCTGAGCAGATCCCAAAGGCCGAGGGTACAAACTGGTCGACTGTGGCTTCTGTTGCAGCAGCATCCTCGAAGCACAGGTCAACCCATTCTTCTGTGGATTCAAAGCTACGGCTTTGGGGCTCCTAACAGGCACAGCATTTCCTGACGAGCCCTCCTGCTTGGAGGGAGTGGGCCTGTTCTTCACAGAGGTACTCGTCCTCTTGAAAGAAATTGGTCCGTCGTCATCGTCGTTGTCAAACATAACAGGATTGACAACAGCCATTGCTTCCTCACGGTGGCTGGCCACCAGATGAAATAGACCAAGTCAGCCGCACCTGCAAACACAGTTTACTCATGTAAGCAAACCGTAGGCGACATTCTGCCATTCCAACACAAAGCACAAGTAGAAGAGATTGGATCAAACGAATCAGTCTATATGCACAAATCGCATCATCTGAGAGCCTATCTGGGAGTAAACCGCCTCCGGATTAGGGTTTCCCTCGTCTTCCGAACCGCACAATCCCACAGCTACCAACACAGCCGCCTTAAACATAGTCGAATGCGATTCAGGACGTGGTTTCACACCTGTTTTGACGACATACCAAGACGAACACGACCCACGACACCAACCAACCCACCGTGCTCCCACACCTCCCCCTCAGACCAGCCCCCGCGCTGAAACGAAACCGCCTCCCTCGGGAGCCGGAATGGCGCAAACATCCCCCGATCCACCGCAAACGCGAGAGGGGGCAAGGAGAGGAGACAGGGAGAGAGCGAGACGCACCTAGGCGCGTGGCCGCGTCCGCCCCCGGGGCGGGGAAGCCGTACGGATCTCGCGGCGGCGGGGCGGGGAGGCGGCTGCCCTCCGGCGAGGCGGCGGCGGCGAGGAGAGGTGGAGTTAGGGTTAGGGCTGGGCCTGTGTCCCGCTGCTTATCTATCTCCTCCTCCTCTACTGCTCGCTCGTATTTCTATCTCGCTCGCCCTCGTCTTCCTGCCTCGTGTTTTTCCCCGCTTTCTGGGTCGCCTTTTTCTTTCTTTCTTTCTTTCTTTCTTCTGCTTGTTCCGTTGTTCGGAGTCGGACTCGGACCAGAGAGAAGGTGGGGCCCACTCGCAGGTGGCGGAGGAGATGCGTTCCTGGCTCGGCACGCGGTGGGGCCCGCATGTCTGTGGGTGTGTGGATATTGAGTCGGGTCGGGGTGTCAGTCGGCGCCTGCGTGGCGCTTGGATTTATACCGTTTATCTGGCTTAAAAGTAAAAAAAAAAGTCAAAATCTAAGTAAATAAATGATGGTTTTTTAGCTAAACTTCTTAAAAAATCATAAGTCTTCATATAAATAAAATCAAAAACCTGCTAAAGAAGTGTTTTTAGCTTATGGATGGTTAGTTACTAATGTCACTGAAGTTAAAATAAATTTATTTATCTCTATCACGTATAAAAATTGATTGTTTTAATCTGTTTAAACCTACAAGCTATTTTTAAACTATAAGAAAATAAACGTGCAAGACAAAAACACCGTCTAAAGCCCTATGAATTCTCCATTAACATTTGGTGCAAAGTTTCGTCCACTTTAGACTCGAGACGATCATAAAATACACCACGCTTTAAAATAGAACATCCTTATAGTTACCTCTATAAGTTTGCACTTCTACTCTTCAAGCAAACTTAGTCATACTCGCACAAAGACAAAGTTACACGGGTCGCAGTGGTTCCAAAGAAAAGAAAACGGTTTATATTTTAGGGAAAATTCGTTTTGAGCCATTGCAAATATGCACGTTTTGAAATCTGCCATTATACTTCGCCGACTCCAGTAGGGGCCAACATTATTCTCGCGAGTTTGAAATATGCCATTTTATACGTCCTCCTCGCCTCGGGCCCACCTGCAGTCACCAATCTTCAGATTCCCACTCTTGCCTCGCCTGCTCATCCCCAAATGATTATAAAATTCCCCACCCCATTGAAGAACCCTAAAAGGCGAGTGGCGGAGGGTGGCAAGGAGGCGACCTCGACGGCGGGCAAGTGGCGGGCGCGAGCCCTAGCTCCATGGCAATGAGGCGAAGTCCAATGAAGTCGGGCTCGAGTCGGCCACGGCAAAGAATGCGAAGGAGGTACGAATGGTTGATTACTGGCGTGTGGGATCCCCGTGGTTATGCTACTGAGCAAGCAACCAAATTCGTTTGGTGCAAGATTCTACAAGTGTATCAACAATATCCGGTGAGATAGTTGTATTTGTGCAATTTGTGCTTATTTTCGGTTGGACTAATTGTGGTTTCGATTTATGTAGAATGATAAAACATGTGGATTCTTCATGTGGGAGAATGAGTACAAGGGCTATTTGCGCGGTTGGAGAAACTGGATGAAACCCGGGTTGCAGGATGTTTTGTGGATGGAGAAGGAAGTAGAGAAAATTTTCATCTAGAGCAACAAATATGGGAGGCGAAGCAACAAATTGGTGAGGCTAAGGAACAAATATGGGAGATGAAGCTTCAAATTAGCCAATTGAAGAACCGGATGTTATGTGTAGGTGTAGTTGTTGTATGTGTAGGTGTTGTGTTAGGTCTTCTTGTAATCGATAAAGTTTGAACCCGGTGTTGTCTCAATGGCCTCATGTTAACAATAATTTGTTCCTCATGTATGAAATTCGATGTCTCATAACATGGCGTACCATGAAATTCGACTTCATGTTAATAGCAATTCTTGATGTATGAAATTCGGCTATACTACTGAAGCTAGGCTACTGAGCAAAATGTATGATCTGAAGCTAATAGCAATTCTTGACTTATGTATGATCTGAAGCTAGGCTCTTGAGCAAAATGTGAACAAAGACATTACAAGAGAATTTCAACAGATAGTATTTTTATTTTCATAGCACATTAGAGTGCATCTCTAGTGTTCTCCAACAGCAAACATTACATCGAGAGCTTTCTAGTGTTCTCACATAGCATCTAGTGTTCTCACCAACATAACATTACATCAAAGCAAACATTACATCAAAGGAAATCAGATAGCTTTCTAACGACTCTCGCAGGAGGTGCACTACATGCTGCTTGAGCCTTCTTCTTTTTTGGTGTCATCTTCTTCTTGGGTGTAGTCTTCTTCTTATACATCTTCTTTGGTTCTCCTTGACTGGTACTAGCACAAGATGAGGGTGCATCTCTCTTCCTATAACCATGTTACACATTTAATGAAGAATCAAATTTTCCCAATTAATAAAGATAATAAATGAAGTATGAGAAGTTTAATTAGTTTTTTTACCTCTTCTTTGGTTCTCCTTGACCGGTACCACTTGTGCTCCCTCATCTTGTGCTTCGCAAGCTTGCAAGTCTTTTGAAAGTGCCCAAATGCTCCACATCTTCGACACTTGACAGCTTCTAGCCCTGTGTTCTAGAAACCCCTTCATTCTTTGTGCTCTTGGCCTTCTGCAGCTCTTTTTCGCTTTTGGTGGATGAACCTTGAAGCCAAGATCCACCACAGCCACCGAGATCTATCGAGCATGGTTGGAATGGTCTCGATCATAAGTGCCCTGAACTTCGCACAGAGTAATAGCAATGGACAAAGTCTTCAATTTTGACACCTCATAGCACAAATCCAACCCAATGCATGGTGCAGGGCTTGCTGTTACACCGCCATCGCCTACATGAGCACTTTTGGTTGGCCAAGTGTACAGTGTGCCTTCTTGTCACATTATCTGGATCCACCAATGTTACCTCTCGCCAAGTCATCATCACTCCTTGCAATTTTCACAATTCTTAATCTCGACTTGCTTTATTCAACTCCTTCATCACATTTGGAAGTATGCCATCTTCCATCCGCCTTGCTAACATTCTCCTTAGAGCCATCTTTTCCATAATTAACTCTCTAAGCGTGTCGACTAGCTCATGGAGATGGAGGGCCTTGTATCCCTTTATTTGATTATTGAAACTCTCAGAGACATTATTGGTCGTAGTCACACTTACTCTCTTCGAAAATCCACACTGCACTCAAATCCTCTGATGATGTTTCTCTAGCCATTCTATGGCATCTGGGTGGGCTTGAAAGATCATCCCATGTGCCATCTAAACTTTTCTTCTGTAACGCCTTGTGATGGATACAAGTGTTGTGTGAAGATTGGTCCACTAAACTTCTTCATGAAATTTGCATAAAGATGCCTCATACACTCTCTATGTTCAACTTCAGGAAAGCCACATCAACAACCTTTTCTAGACCCTTACAAGCATCTGTGGATATCACTAAACCCTCAGACAACCTCTGACTCTCACGCAAAAAGTGCATGAACTGCACCAGTTGTCCTCTGTTTCAGATGCAAAAATAGCATATGCTACATAGAAGAGCCAATTGTGCCCATCAACACTAGTAGTGAGGCCAATCGACACATGTACTTTCCAAAGGAGAGTCGTTGAATCTACACCTAGGTATGGTCTACAACCACCAAGAAACCATCTCTACATGCATCAAGCAAACAAAAATTCTCTTGAAATACATGTTGTTACCTTCTTTCTTCAGTCAATGTCAATGAGGGATCCAGATCCCTTTTTCAACCTCTGCCTTCCAGCTTGAAGAGGAACTGAAGCTTTCTTCATACTTGCCATGAATCTGGTCTAGAGCTAGCCTCATGCCCGCCCAAGCCTTGGAATATTTCAGTTTAATCTCGCATCGTTCTTCCAACTTCTCTTTTGCATCCTTTGCTCCCTTCGTGGGTTGGTCTTAACCCAAGCAAAGAATCCTATCAAGAATCCATTCTTGAGTTGCCATCTTCCCATCCATCAACTTTCTTGTTGGACAATTGTGATCAAAAGGAAGCACCTTTATCTCGCACAAAGAAACATGGGGAAGCATCAACATATGAACATTAACATGCAAAATTAACATGCATAATTGAAGTTATACATCATTCTAACTCAGACAGCGTTCATCCTGCACTGGAAGCATGAATACGCCAAGGACATCCTCATATGAGCAAATTAGCAATGAATCTTGTTTTATCGGTCCTTAAACCGTAAAATTCAAACCCCTCTTAATGGCATAGTGCCTAATAGCTTTTCCGAACGCTACAATATCGAAATAAAGCCCTTTTCTAATATCCGCTCATCAGATCAAGCAACACATTTACTTCCCGAGGGTCTACATCATCACCTCTGCCTCTTTCGGTGCAACCCCATCGCCAAAGATGTTACCTACCGAGAAGATTGTCCAAATTCGGCAGATCCATGTGTTTGTGGTTCAAAGTCAAAGTCAAAGTCAAAGTCAGTTTGATGTGTACTTGGAGGAGCACCATATAAGTGCTCATCATTCACACCAACATACTCCTCTTCAATGTCAAACACGCCACCTCGATTAATTTGATTTTCATTTGCAGGTTTAGATGTAGTTGCTTCCTGGCTTTTCTCTCTAGGACCGCATGGAGGATGCACAACACACAGAGGCTCTATGGAACACTCATTTTCCTCCACAACCTTTTTGTCAAACACTGCTATAATTAACTCAAAATGTTTCTCGGGTTGGTACATTTCAAACAAACCTACAAGCTGACTGTCATCGACTAAGCTAACATCCTCACCCATTATTTTGTCAAAGTACCAAACCTTAGCGATCTGGTTCACACTCCATTTCAATTCCGACTTAAGCTTTTCATAAGGAAATCCATTGAACACTCTCCTAATCCACTATCCAATTTCGAGAAAAACCACAGATAGCTTTTCCTACCGCCTGACTCTTTGCTCACAAATCCTTGAACCTTAAGCTCTATCGTGAACCAGTACCTACCCGCAAATGGGACTAATTAGATTCTAACCGCAAAACACAACAACAACATGTTCATACAGGGGCCGGTGCACTCTACCGTTAGCACAACATGAAAGGGAGAGAGAGATTTGGACAACTCACTGTTTGGGAAAAGAGGAACCAAAGACCACTTGCTTCGAACCTCCATCTCCCTCGCCATCGCCTTGCCTTGCCTCTCGATCGCCTCGCTTGTCGCGTGCCTTCACCACTCTTCATTGCCGAGGTCGCTTGTTCTCCGCCACTCGCCACTCGGGTGGGGGAAATCTAAGGAAACGAAGAAGAGGCGTCTGGGCTTAGGGTTCTTCAATGGGGTGGGGAATTTTGTCGGTAGGGGCGGGAGAGGGGAATACGAAGATTGGTGACTGCAGTGGGCCCGAGGCGGAGGAGGACGATAAAATGGCATATTTCAAACTCGCGAGAATAATGTTGGCCCCTACTGGAGTCGGCGAAGTATAATGGCAGATTTCAAAACGTGCATATTTGCAATGGCTCAAAACGAATTTTCCCTATATTTTATCACCAAGCAACACAGAAAATATTAACAAAGTCTACCTGTTGATGTATTGCTATAATAAAAAAAGCTACGCATGGTCATTAGAGCAAGTATAATAAGTCCTACTAGGCAGGCTATAAAGATATCCATGTCATCAAAATCCTAGGTGGAGGGGAGAGAAAAGAAGAAAGAGAATGAAGCGGGCGCTCGATTAATCGCCCGGCTAAAACGCGTCGTACGAGGGCAAAACGCCCGCTTCCGGCCAGCTGCGGGCGATAGACCCGGTGATTCTTTTCCCCGTTTTTTTCCTCCCGATCCCGTGCGTCACCCAGCCGCGCGCCAAATCGCCGCCCCAAATCGATTCCTCGCACGCCAGATTGAATCCTCGGGCGCCAGATCGTCCCCAATCGCCACCTCCCAAACCCTAGAATCATCCCCAATCGCCACCTCCCAAACCCTAGAAGCCAGCACAATCGTCACCGGCGGCGCTGCGAGATGGTTCGACAATCCAAGAGGGCACGTGCTCTAGCACCTCGAGATTCCACCGCCGGAGGCTCACCGTCCCCCACCGCCGTCAGATCTCACGGCCGGCCACCAACAAGAACCTCAACCAAGCCTTTTGTTCGGACCGGTGCGGTTCCCACCCCACCACCGCAGATCCATGGCGGCCTCCTCCGCACTGATTTGGCTCATGGGGCTTCAACAAGGTGCATGGCGAGTTCGTCAGACCTTGGTGGCACCGCTGTCAGATATGATCTGCATCTCCTTGGCCCACGAATCTTGAGGACTCGGACCTTCAAGCATGGTACATATGAGATGTATTCTACTAAAAATACTTGTTTAGGCGTTTCTTCCTAAATACACATATCATTGTTTCCAGTCCAGATGTTTTTCAAAAATATTTGAATGTTGGTATAGGTGTGAAGCATGCATGCTTTTGAGATTTGTCGCTACTCGACTTCAGATTTGGTTGTGCTTCAAAGACATTGAGAACTGATATAATGATGCAAAATTTTGTCCTGCCATATATTAGTTATGTGACTCAGAAGTGTATGAAAAATCTTGATGATTTTGCTCAATCTTTTAGAACACATGAGATAGGAATATGTTTCTAGTAGTTTTTTTTTTGCCTGGATGCATGAACTGTTACTTCTAAACATAAGCCCGGTTCATGGGATGCAGAGCACTACTGAATTAATGTGATCTGGAGAATCTGATTTTTTGCATGTAGTGTAGTGCTAGTTGAACTATAGATCAATTGAAGACTTTGGACATAGATTGTTCTCTTGACTCTTGAGTAATAACCGATCGAAAACAAAATCGAGGGAGTGAATATGAGAATGTTCTTCATGTGGTAGGACTAGCAAATCATTACACATGATTGAGAATGTTCTTCATGTGGTAGGACTATATTATTTGCTACAAAAATGAGGACTTGATTATTCATTTTATGCTTATGAGAAGCATAAAAGAATAATCTAGGCAACACTATAGATTTTATTCTAATGTGCTTTTTATGACCTGTGATCTAATGCAACAGAGGATACATGGTTATATATCTCAATACATATACTTTTTGTCAAATCAAGAATGCAGTAATCAAGTCCTCATTTTTGTAGGGTAGATGCATCAAAGTTAATAGTAGGGAAGCATAACTACAATTTGTGATATTGTGCTTGAATTTAAATATCCTATAATATTGTGCTCAAGGAAGTTTTGATGTACAAATGTTGTAAGTTCAACCATCATTAGTTGTGGTTTTGGTGTTAATGACAAATCTAATCTATTGTTAATGACAAATCTCGTATTAAGATTATCCCCTAATGCGATATTATTATTAATGACAAATCTTGTATCGAGACTAACTTATTTATTTAGACTATCTTTGGTTAGTCTCATCGCATTGAAAAATGGAAAACCCAAGGTATGTATGCGCATTCATCGTAGTATTATTTGCGTACTTTGGAGTCAAGTTAAAGTATGGATATCCCGTTAACTTAACCACAATGTGCATCATGTTTCCCAATCCATATAATACATGGATGCACATATTTAGGGGGAGTTCACACTCTAACTTGAAGAATCAATTTAAATGATAATTTAAATTGAGTTCATTTGTCGTGTTAATCATTAGAGAACACTTCATCATGTGTTGATGGTGTTTCGTGATTAAGAAAGGACAAATGAATAGTTCTTAAGTATGATAAGGCATGAGTTGCATTATTGTACTTAAGACATACTTAAATCATTTCAATTGATTTAGGGTTGTGCTCAATTGATCTAAAGGCATCCATTATGTGTTAATGGAGTGCAAGAGATGATTGAGACAACCATGCATCTTGGACTAACAAGTTTCATGAGTTATGTTTGAGTTAGGTCCAAAGATGAATAAGATGATGAGAACGGGACTTGGACGGCATCATGAGTTGATGGACGTCAAGGATGGATCCCGAAGAAAAGAAGAGTGATGATCCCGGGGGAGTGTCAAGTAATGATCATAAAGACCCCAAAGGGGATTGCTTGCGCGTGGCGGCGAAGGTATAACTAGATAGGCTAAGGACTTTTGTAATCTTTGTGTCTAAGGTTTTACCGCCGTTCTATTAAGAGGGTTGCCTCTTTCGCTGAGTTTCATCATGTGTTGGTGATCTCATTCCGCGTTCACTCGAGCTCAAACCATTTGGATTTGGTTTTTGCATGAGGGTTAACCATTTGGCATGTGTTGCGAATGGGTTAAACTTATGCTTGGTTGTATTTGGTTTTCGCATTATGCTTTGATTTGCATGTGTTGCAAATAGGATAAGCTAGTGCGTTGGCTTTTTGCGTGAAGTTCACTTTTGCATGTGTTGCATTAGTTGGACGCTTCATGTTTTGGTTATAAAACAATCTTTATAAAACCGTGAGTTTGCTTGGAGCTAAGTTTTGCATGTGTTGCAAAAGGAGAGCTCAAGCATGATTTGATGTTTGTGTGTTTGTATGGAGCTAGAGGCTTGCATGTGTTAAGTAGTAAAGAGCTCATACTTGAGATTTGGTTTTGGTGTTAGTTCGATTTGGTGTTGCATTGAACTAGAGAATTGCATGTGTTGCAATTAAAGAGTTCATGCATCTTGATTTGATGTTGCTTGGAGCTAGACTTTTGCATGTGTTGCAAAGAGTAGTGCTCAAGCATGAAATGATGTTTATCGTGTTATTTGCAAGTTCGTTGTGCGAATAAACTGAGGTTTATGAGTCCGGTATCCCGAGAGCATGTGAGTGGGGCTTGCAGCGAGTGTTGGCAAGTTGACCGGTCTTGTGTTGACCTTCACATGGCTAGGGGATTAATCTCATAAACTCGAGTTTGATTTGCTTAATCGTTTTGCAAATAGATCTTGAGTTGTTGGCGAAATGTGTTTTCGTCATTTGGAGTTGATTGCGGTTGTGCAAATGTGTTTTGCAAATAAGCGTTGGAGTTATCGTTTGATTCTAGAGCATGTGTTGGCATTTGCAAATGTGTTTTGCAAAGTGTCGAGTCATGTGTTGATCCTTACATGGCTAGAGGGTTGAACGCGTAACCGGTGTTTATTGCGGAATGCGTTTTGCAATTTGGTTGAATTCTTTGAGCATGGCTTGAATTGGTGCAAATGTGTTTTGCGTGTGTTTGATCATGTGTTGATCATTTATTGGCTCAAGGAATGGTTTTCGTTTTGGAGAATCATTTCTAGAATTATATCTGAAAATTCTCCGATTAGGCGGTGCACCGGCGTGTAATGGAGTGAGGTGGGCGGTCGGACCGCCCTATTTGTCAAGGACGCCGGCCGAGCGGCGGTTGGACCGGTGGTCCACCGGTTGGACCAAAGTGTTGGCGGTCGGACCCGTGCGGCTTGTGTTTTCTCGGGCGTGGTATGCGGCCGTGTTGGCACCGTGTGACCGGGCATGCATGCGGCGCGGCCGCCATCGGGTTCTGATGTGACCGGATGTGTGTGGTCCGACCGATCAGCGGCGCGGTGCGTATTTTCGAAGCTTGTTTTCGGGTTTGTCTTTGTCTCTGTCATAGCGGTGTGGCCATTGGGCTCGGTCGGACCGATCGAGCGGTGCGACCGGTGGAAATCGGTCGGACCGGAAGATGTTCGGCAAGAAGCGGTCATTTTTCGACCGTTATTCGTGTGGTCCGGTCGGACGGCCGAGGTCCCGGTCGGACCGGTTCTTTGTTCTGCCGTTTCACCCCAAACGGCTAGTTTCTTTGGTGGAGGCTATAAATACCCCCTTGGGGGGGTTGGGGCTTGTTGTTGATGTTATTGGCTGTGTGTTGGAGGGTTGTGCATGTGTTGCTCTTCCTCCTTTGCTTCTTGAGCTTGAGTGTGAGCACTAATTGCATGTGTTGCAATTAGGAGTGGATTGAGTGAGCTCTTGTGCATGTGTTGCACTTGAGTGAGGTCCTTGTGCATGTGTTGCACTTGGTGATCGCCGAGCGCATGTGTTGTGCTCGGTGAAGTTCAAGCGAGGAGGCGGCTTATTACTCTTGGAGGTTGCCGACTCCTAGGCGGCGTGGCGTCGTCTTGCGGAGCTCTCAAGGTTGTGAGAAGCCCCGGCGAAGTTTGTGAAGGTTCGGGTTGAGCCTACGCGCGAGCGTGAAAAACCACGACTAGTGGAAAGAGGCGGGTGCTCGAGCGGGAGCCGGTCCGAGTGGTCGGGCTTGCCTCAACGTGGACTAGGGGAGACCGGCAAGTCTCCGAACACCACGGAAAAATATCGGTTGTCTCTTGTCTCATTTATATTCAAGCACTTTACATTATTGAATATTTATCAATTGCTTGAATTAGAATTGCTAGTATTATTTAGTTGATCAATTTAGCAATTCTAGTGTAGAGACTTAATTTAGTTAGTGCACTAGTGAGCCTAGTTGATTTAGGCTTTAATTATCAAAACCTATTTATAAACTTGCATATATCTTTGATTAGGTTTTGATTTAGGGGTGTATTAGAGCGAATAGTTTTAGTGAGCGATTAATTTTGAAAAACGCCTATTCACCCCCCCCCCTCTAGGCGCATCCTCGACCCTACAAGTGGTATCAGAGCCACGGTCACTCTCATTTTAGGCTTAACCGTCTAGAGAGTAAAAAGGATGGCGCCTAATGGTCTAGTGCACTCTCACGATCCACAAATGCTTAATGGCTCAAATTATGCTTCATGGAAAATATTTATGATTAATCATTTTAAATCCATGAGCCCACAAATTTGGTGGATCGAGATGTCGGCATTTCTTCTCCACTAAATGAAATTGCTCCAACTAAAGGAGAGGAGAAATGTCTACATCTCGGCGCTCAAGCTACTAATGCTTTATTTAGCGTTGTGGCGTAGATGTGTTTAAACTCATATGCAATCTCAAGAGCGCGCATGATATGTGGATCAAGCTTCAAGAATTATTTGAATCATCCACATCAATTGAAGATTGCATTGAAGAAGTGATGTCGGTTGATGATCTTTCAACATCAACATCAAGCGATGAACCGACATCTCCATTAACCTCAACCTCCGCCTCAGCGGCGGCGATTGTTCAATCCCATCAAAAATTCGTTGCTTTATGGCTAAAGGTAAGAATGAGGTGAGTGGCGACGAAGATGAGCCCTCTTATGATGAACTTATGAATTTATTAGAGGAGCTAAATGAATTTCTTGGAAAGGAGAAAAGAAATACAAAGTTTTGAAATTAGAACATGATTCACTTCAAAATGATTATGATGTTCTAAAAGAAAATCATGAAAAACTCCTTTTCAAGGAATTTAGTAAAGCTAGTGTGGATATTGCTATACAATGTGATTTAATTGATGAATTGCCTCACTCCATTCCAATTACAAATAATTCATCAAATAATTGCATATCCACTTCTAGCGATGATTTGCCTTGTTGCTCTAATGAAATTGTTTGAGTTCTTCTATGTGTTTAGATACTAATCTTGTAGAAGAAAACAATGAGCTCAAGGCCCAAGTCATCAAATTGAAGATGACTTGAAGAGGTGCATTAAGGAAAAGCCCTCCTCGGCGAAATCTTGAGCAAACCAAGGGCGCCTCAAGACAAGCGAGGACTCGGCTACAACTCCAAGAGGAGAATAGCAAGACAAGGCACAACGTGCGTCACTCAAAGACCATCAAGTGCTTCGCGTGCAACAAGAAGGGCCATCTCGCCTCCGTGTGCCCTAATCAAGTGGATAACAAGGCCACAACACCGACTATGAGGCAAACCGGCATTGAGCACAACAAGAAGGTCAAGAGAGGACCAAAGCGCGTAGCGTGCTTCAATTTTAGGGAAAAGGACACTTCGGTAAGGATTGTCCCAAAGGTATAACTCCTAAGCCTATTCTCATTAATGAAAATTATTTGCTTAGGAAGGACAAGAATGGCAATGTGTTTGCCAAGCTTGTAAAATCCCCTATGCCGGCTAAAAATGATATTCATTTGCATAGGAAGAGTAATTCTAGTAATATGTTTGCTAAAAATGCTAAATTTCCTAAGACTAAGAAAAATCATGATGATCATATGCTTAGGAAAAATAATAATAGCAAAACATATGCTAGAATTGCTAGATCCTCTAAGCCGTTTCACAATTTCAATTATCATACGCTTAGAAGAGATCAAACTAGAAATAGTTTTGCAAAATATCAATGCCCTCCTAAGTCCTCTCACTTAAATCCAAATATTTTGTTTAGGAGGAATAATTCTCATAAAACTATTCCTAGTCATGTTAGTCATTTCAATAATGCTAAAATTAGGACCATTTGGGTTCCTAAAACTCTTGTGACTAACATTGTCGGACCCAACAAGGATTGGGTACCAAAATCCGTCTAAAAGATGTTTAGGCAATAAAGAGATGGATTGGACGCTTGCACATCAAGAGGAGAAGGATTACATTCATCTACAAGTGGTGTCAAGCAAGAAGATTATCAAAGTCCATCATGAGCCAATGCCATCTCGGGTAACAAGTATTTAAATTGATTATTATTTATGTCTTATAGCCTTGTGTAGGTTATATTGTAATATTCATGTTAAAAATCAATTTAGATTACTTGTTATGGCCACTTGCTCTCGCCTCTTACCTATTCTCTTATTGCAAATCTTGAGCAAGTCTAATAGTGGCACATTTAGGGGGAGTGTTAATTCATATTCATGTGTACCACATCCCTACGTGTGCCCATATTAATATAAGTGCATATATATATATTTTCAAATCAACCATTTAGCCAAAATTTAAAACTTTGTATACTATTACTAATCTTGTGAAAAACTAGTTGAAAAATATATACAAATGCTTTTGAATTGCTTCTCAAAGGTTTTGGCTTCACAAAATCTATTTTAAAAGGAAAATGAGTTTTAACTTCAAAAGCTAGTTACTAGTATCTTGTTTTGGATTTAAACTTATAATTTTCATAAAAATAAAAGTAAAAGGATTTTAAAAGTATTTCCAAAACAAAATCCTAGAGTTGGTCATTCTTGACAACTTTCGTGTTCAAAAGATTTTCAAAAGACCAACTTGTCAAAAGATATTTGATTTTGAAATTCATAGAAAAATTATACTTGACTCATAATGGTCATATTATTGCACTTAGTGAGTCTCTCCATTTGGATCCATTCTTGTGTAGAATTGTGATTCAAAATGGTATTTTAGACTCATACACATAATTCAAATCTCAATTTCTTACCCTTGCTTTCATTTGAATTCTTGTGTTAATTGAATTTGACTTTTGCTTCTTCAATTTGGACTAATTAGGTCAAAAGTCAAAAATCATATTTAAAAGGCCCAAATTTATGAAAGGCTTTGTAAAAGTATTCTAATATGTATTTCAAATGTTTTACAAGCTTTCAAAATGAAAATCCTATGTTGAAATCTAATTTGGCTCAAAAACGATTTGATTTGATCCAAAAACGCCTATTTAAGCAAATATGCTCAAATCATGGCATTCGAGTTGGATTTCACCATAAATCTTGGCTATAAACACTCTTGATACACTAATCTAAGCCATGAAAATCAAAATTGCATGAAATCCAAATTGAAGTGAAATTTGAGGCTTTTTGTGAAAATCAATTTCCTTTTATGCCTCAAAGCGCAAATTGCCATATCTTTCGAAATAAAATTGATTTTGAGAAAATTCTTTTGCAAAACATTTTAATTAGTCCAAAGTTCATCTCTGCAAAATTTCATATTTTTGGACTTCATTTGAATCGTTTTGTCAAAATTTGCAAAATTTGAATTGTCTCATTTGTCAGGTCCGGTCCGCCCCCCTGCGGTTGCACCGCCTTAGGGCCAGTTGGACCGACATGGGCGGTCGAGACCGCCATGGCGCAGTTTGTTCTGAAATTTCAGATTTTTCTGAGGTTTGCTTTGGGATATCTTTTGATTGGAACTTCCTTTTTCAAAAATTCTTTTTGCAATAGCTTCTTATGATCCCAAAGTTTATTTGTGCAAAATTTGAAAAATTCTAAAATTTGTTTGGTCAAGTTTTCAAGTAGTATCAGTTATGAGCACTTTAATTATTTTAAAGAGTGTTTTTCACTTGATCTTTTGAAAAGACAAAACTTGTGCAATTCAAATGCAAATAACTCCATAATTCACTTGTTGAATATCTTGGGGAGTTTATTCATTGCAAGTTTTGGGGCACTTTAATGCTTCCAAGTGAGATCATGTCTTTATTGTGCTCTGATACTAAATCTTTGAGATTTTATTGATCCTTCTTGAACTTTTGATACCGTAAGTATATGATGCTCGATTATATTGCTCGATACCCATCGATCTTATCGATAAATTATTTCAAGTGGTATCAATTCTTCGTGAGTTGATCCTAAGTGGTATCAATTGAGGATTTATTCATCCATATGCTTACAAGTGATATAATTGAGATTCTTTTCTCCAAGTGGTATCATGGATCTTATTGTTCATTTCTTCTAATGATATCCTTGATTATTTGATTTCCTCTATAAGTGATATCATTGAGTTCCTATTTTCTACAAGTGGTATCATTGAGGTCATTGCTCATTCCTTCTAGTGATATCCTTGGTTAAATAAATCTTTTCAAGTGGTATCGTTAAATTCAATTATTTCCTACAAGTGGTATGCTCATTGCCTCCTTGTAGCATTACTCCGATACCCACATTCTTGATTAAGATTTTTCCTCTCAAACTAACATTGTAAGTTCAACCGCTTAAGATTTCTCTGTGTGAGAGTCTTTATGTGTTGAAATATATAAAAGAGGAAAATCTCAATTGAGCATTGTTCTTCAATCAAAATCTGAAAATGCTAAATTCTTTGGATTTTCAAGCAAAAGCCCTTGAGATTAATTTTACAAGTGGTATCAATTGTCTCAAGTGGTATCTATTTTTTCTTGGGTTCCTCGTTTGACCCGTTTAGGCAAATTATTGGATTCTTCAAAAGAATCATATTGAAAATTTGCAAAGCCTAATAAAATGAAGAGTGAGTTATTTGAAAAAGGGTATCGCACGGGTCATTTGCTTTGGATACTATCCCTTCCTTGCTTTTCATGCTTATTTGTTTTTACAAGTGGTATCCACATTTTAATGCTTATCTTTACAAGTGGTATCCATATTTGCAAATGCCTATTCTTCCTTCAAAGTGGTATCCAAAATCCCGAATATGGTCTCTTTTCGAGTTTTCTTCTTTTGGTATCAGGCCATATTTCAAATGAAAACTTGTTTTATTCCTCGTATATCCTTTTCATTTGGGATTTTATTGCCTATCTTTTTAAATTGGTATCTAAAATCTAAATCATTGCCAAGGTCATTAGTATCCTTTTAAATTCTTGTATGACCTTTATTAGATATGACCCCTGAAAGAAATTGTTAAATGCCAAAAAGGGGAGAATGATTAAAGTAAAAAGGGGGAGAATAATGAAATGCCAAAGGGAGAATTATTTCTTAAGTTAAATGCCAAAAGGGGGAGATAATGATAAATCTTATTAAATGATATATGTTTGCCAAAAAGGGGTGGAATGTTCTTCAAGTTAATCTTTTAGTTTTCCATTTTGGTGCTTAATGCCAAAAGGGGAGAATTAGGAAGCTTAATGTCATTTGGTTAAAAAGTGAGCTTAATTTGATTAAGGGGAGAATTAATATGCATATGTGTTCAATTAGCTTAAATTCTCTCAACATGTTAGTTTTAACCAAATGTGTTTCATTAAGCTTGGATTTGTCATTAATCACCAAAAGGGGAGATTGTAAGTTCAACCATCATTAGTTGTGGTTTTGGTGTTAATGACAAATCTAATCTATTGTTAATGACAAATCTCGTATTAAGATTATCCCTTAATGCGATATTATTATTAATGACAAATCTTGTATCGAGACTAACTTATTTATTTAGACTATCTTTGGTTAGTCTCATCGCATTGAAAAATGGAAAACCCAAGGTATGTATGCGCATTCATCGTAGTATTATTTGCGTACTTTGGAGTCAAGTTAAAGTATGGATATCCCCGTTAACTTAACCACAATGTGCATCATGTTTCCCAATCCATATAATACATGGATGCACATATTTAGGGGGAGTTCACACTCTAACTTGAAGAATCAATTTAAATGATAATTTAAATTGAGTTCATTTGTCGTGTTAATCATTAGAGAACACTTCATCATGTGTTGATGGTGTTTCGTGATTAAGAAAGGACAAATGAATAGTTCTTAAGTATGATAAGGCATGAGTTGCATTATTGTACTTAAGACATACTTAAATCATTTCAATTGATTTAGGGTTGTGCTCAATTGATCTAAAGGCATCCATTATGTGTTAATGGAGTGCAAGAGATGATTGAGACAACCATGCATCTTGGACTAACAAGTTTCATGAGTTATGTTTGAGTTAGGTCCAAAGATGAATAAGATGATGAGAACGGGACTTGGGCGGCATCATGAGTTGATGGGCGTCAAGGATGGATCCCAAGAAAAGAAGAGTGATGATCCCGGGAGTGTCAAGTAATGATCATAAAGACCCCAAAGGGGATTGCTTGCGCGTGGCGGCGAAGGTATAACTAGATAGGCTAAGGACTTTTGTAATCTTTGTGTCTAAGGTTTTACCGCCGTTCTATTAAGAGGGGTTGCCTCTTTCGCTTGAGTTTCATCATGTGTTGGTGATCTCATTCCGCGTTCACTCGAGCTCAAACCATTTGGATTTGGTTTTTGCATGAGGGTTAACCATTTGGCATGTGTTGCGAATGGGTTAAACTTATGCTTGGTTGTATTTGGTTTTCGCATTATGCTTTGATTTGCATGTGTTGCAAATAGGATAAGCTAGTGCGTTGGCTTTTGCGTGAAGTTCACTTTTGCATGTGTTGCATTAGTTGACGCTTCATGTTTTGGTTCGCAAAACAATCTTTATAAAACCGTGAGTTTGCTTGGAGCTAAGTTTTGCATGTGTTGCAAAAGGAGAGAGCTCAAGCATGATTTGATGTTTGTGTGTTTGTATGGAGCTAGAGGCTTGCATGTGTTGCGAGTAAAGAGCTCATACTTGAGATTTGGTTTTGGTGTTAGTTCGATTTGGTGTTGCATTGAACTAGAGAATTGCATGTGTTGCAATTAAAGAGTTCATGCATCTTGATTTGATGTTGCTTGGAGCTAGACTTTTGCATGTGTTGCAAAGAGTAGTGCTCAAGCATGAAATGATGTTTATCGTGTTATTTGCAAGTTCGTTGTGCGAATAAACCGAGGTTTATGAGTCCGTATCCCGAGAGCATGTGAGCGGGCTTGCAACAGTGTTGGCAAGTTGACCGGGTCTTGTGTTGACCTTCACATGGCTAGGGGGATTAATCTCATAAACTCGAGTTTGATTTGCTTAATACGTTTTGCAAATAGATCTTGAGTTGTTGGCGAAATGTGTTTTCGTCATTTGGAGTTGATTGCGGTTGTGCAAATGTGTTTTGCAAATAAGCGTTGGAGTTATGCGTTTGATTCTAGAGCATGTGTTGGCATTTGCAAATGTGTTTTGCAAAGTGTCGGGTCATGTGTTGATCCTTACATGGCTAGAGGGTTGAACGCGTAACCGGTGTTTATTGCGGAATGCGTTTTCATAATTTGGTTGAATTCTTTGAGCATGGCTTGAATTGGTGCAAATGTGTTTTGCGCGTGTGTTTGATCATGTGTTGATCATTTATTGGCTCAAGGAATGGTTTTCGTTTTTGGAGAATCATTTCTAGAATTATATCGAAAATTCTCCGATTAGGCGGTGCCACCGGCGGTGTTGGGAGGTGGGCGGTCGGACCGGCCAGCGGCGGTCGGGACCGCCCTAGGGTGCATTATTGCCGGGCGCCGGAAGCGGTTGGACCGGTGGTCCACCGGTTGGACCGGTGTTCAGCGGTCGGACCCCGCGCGGCTTGTGTTTTTCGGGCGTGGCGGTGCGGCCGTGTTGCACCGTGTGGCCGGGCATGCATCATGGCGCGGCGACCGCGACGGGTTCTGATGTGGCCGGATGTGTGTGGTCCGACCGACCGCATGCGGTGCGTATTTTCGAAGCTTGTTTTCGGGTTTGTCTTTGTCTCTGTTGTGCGGTGTGGATTTGGGCTCGGTCGGACCGGATCGAGCCGTGCGGCCGGTGGAAGTCCGGTCGGGACCAAGAAGCGGCGCAAGAAGCGGTCATTTTTCGACCGTTGGCCCGTGTGGTCCGTCGGACCGGTTCTTTGTTTTCGCCCGTTCAGCCCCAAGCGGCTAGTTTCTTTGGTGGAGGCTATAAATACCCCTTGGGGGTTAGAGCTTGTTGTTGATGTTATTGGGCGTGTGTTGGAGGGTTGTGCATGTGTTGCTCTTCCTCCTTTGCTTCTTGAGCTTGAGTGTGAGCACTAATTGCATGTGTTGCAATTAGGAGTGGATTGAGTGAGCTCTTGTGCATGTGTTGCACTTGAGTGAGGTCCTTGTGCATGTGTTGCACTTGGTGATCGCCGAGCGCATGTGTTGTGCTCGGTGAAGTTCAAGCGGAGGAGCGGCTTATTACTCTTGGAGGTTGCCGACTCCTAGGCAGCGTGGCGTCGTCTTGTGGAGCTCTCAAGGTTGTGAGAAGCCCCGAAGTTTGTGAAGGTTCGGGTTGAGCCTACGCTGGCGTGAAAAACCCGACTAGTGGAAAGAGGCGGTGCTCGGCGGGAGCCGGTCCGAGTGGTCGGGCTTGCCTCAACGTGGACTAGGGAGACCGCAAGTCTCCTAACACCACGGAAAAATATCGGTTGTCTCTTGTCTCATTTATATTCAAGCACTTTACATTATTGAATATTTATCAATTGCTTGAATTAGAATTGCTAGTATTATTTAGTTGATCAATTTAGCAATTCTAGTGTAGAGACTTAATTTAGTTAGTGCACTAGTGAGCCTAGTTGATTTAGGCTTTAATTATCAAAACCTATTTATCGCTTCCGCATATATCTTTGATTAGGTTTTGATTTAGGGGTGTATTAGAGCGAATAGTTTTAGTGAGCGATTAATTTTGAAAAACGCCTATTCACCCCCCCCCTCTAGGCGCACCCTCGACCCTACAAGTGTATATGTCTTGAGCAGGGGAGTGGATTCTCACCCACCTGGTGGTTTACTTAGTTTTCTGAAGAACACACAAGCTGCGAGCAATGGGATTTCATCGCAACATATCAATGTTGGCGCCAAGACAATGATGGCGATTGCACTAGGACCTAAAAGCGCATGATATGGACAAAAGAGGAGGATCTTAGATTGGTAAGTTATTTTCTTGGGTAATGGCTTCCATATGTTACATTACTAGCACATCAATAATTTTTTAAATATTGTAGGTCAGTGCTTGGTTGAATAATTCAAACGATCCAATCGGATCAAATTACAAGAAGAATGACCAATATTGGAAAAGTGTTGCTACTGTCTACAACAGCACCACCCCAAATAATCGGGCAAGGCTGGTGAAGCAAATCAAGGACCGCTTTGGAAGAATTAAGAAAAGGGTTGCATGGTTTTGTGCTGCTTGAAAGGAGGCTAATGCTTTGTGGGCTAGTGGTGAATCTGATGTGAATTTAATGGACAGGGCACTGAAAATTTATGAGGATGACCACAAAATAGATGGTCCATTTTTGTTTAAGCATTGTTGGGATGTTCTTCGAAGGAACCAAAATGGGATGCCTATTTGCTACGCCTTGATGAGCGAGAGGGCAAGAGGAACCTCGATGTTGATGAGGATGTGGGGCAACAATTCTCTCTAGATGATGTTGTAGACGAGAGGCCAATAGGAGGCAAGCGAGCTAAGGAGCAGCTCAAGAAAAAGAAAAAGGACCAGGCTTGTATAATAGACCTTGAAGATGACCTGAAAAAGTTTGTGGATGCTCAGAAAACAGCAAATGAAGGCCGCAAAGAGATGTTATAGACACAAAGGCGTGTCTCTAGTGAGAATCTTGAAGCTCGGAAGCTTGCGCACCTTGCAGCAAAAGAGAATAAGGAGGCAGTTATGCTAGAAACGTATCGATCCTTGTTGATGCAAGATACAACAGTCATGCCTGAAGATGTGAGATCTGAGCATGTGCTAGCATTGAGGTGTTTGAGGGAGAAGTTATTTCAAAAAAATGACTAAGGTACTGCCTCTTGACCAACCAAGATACTATGCATTGTCATGTGTGAACTGCATGACCCAAAAAAAGAGTCATATATGAGGAAGATATATGCTGATTAATTGCCAGATGTCAGCTTCTTGAGATGAGCCATTTCCCATATTTGTTCTAGAGATTGTTGTGGCAACATTTCCTATAAATATTTGCCCCATATATTATTTGTCAAATAAGAAAATTGTTTCCTTTCAGCTTCTTAAAGACTACCAGGCTGGGGCTTCGGGTGATTCTTCAAGGAAACCACTTGGCACTGGTGAAATATGAAGCTGCTCGGTATCTCCATTAGGTATGATTCCAGTCCATGTATCTTTTGCTTCTAGTGGAGTATTGGTAAACTTGTGGGCAATTGAGTCCAGTAATTGAAAAAGTCCATGTATCTTTTGCTATTAGTGGAGTATTTGTTTTGGAGCAAAGGAATAGTATATGAATTTGAAGGATTTCCAAACCCTAGGAATTTTTTCAGATGTTTCCCCAGAAAATAGTTGCACCTGAATTCAGTGGATGGCAGTGAACCACGGGGAGTGAGGGTCTCTGGAGAATTCCCCAAATTGGGGTCAGTATGAGCATGCTGCATATACTCCTAACTTCATTGTTTCTGATGGGGATATACCAACAGTTATCCTTGCAAATACCATCTATTTGTCTGCATTGTTGTGTGTTACATAGTAATCAGTACAGACAAGAAACATCTTGAAATTGTGGGCAATTGAGTCCAGTAATCTGTGCTACATTTAGCCCAGTAATCTATGCTGCATTTAGTCTAGTAATCTGTGCTGAAATTGTGGACTACTAAGTTAATGACCATGCATTTAGACTACTCATCAAAAAACATGCATGAATCTGAAGAGTTCAAGAACACTTGGCATCAAACCAAAACAAAAGCGATCCATACACCGTGACATTGAAACTCGTGCTTTTGGTTTTGTGCTGAAATTGTGGGCAATTGAGTCCAAGAATCAGTCTTTGATTTAGTCCAAGAATCAGGCCGCATTTAGTCTAGTAATCTATGCTGAAATTGTGGACTACTAAGTTAATGACCATGCATTTAGACTACTCTGTACTGAAAAAACATGCATGAATACAGTAGTTCAGTAACACTTGGCATCAAACCAAAAACAGGTGCGATCCATACACCTGTGACATTGAAACTCTGTGCTTTTGGTTTTGTGCTGAAATTGTGGGCAATTGAGTCCAGTAATCTGTGCTGCATTTAGTCCAGTAATCTGTGCTGCATTTAGTCTAGTAATCTGTGCTGAAATTGTGGACTACTGAGTTAATGACCATGCATTTAGACTACTCAGATCAAAAACATGCATGAATCTGAGAGTTCAAGAACACTTGACTACAATGCAGTCCAGAACAGCACACATCTATATAATGCTCTCCTATCAACCCCATCTTCCTCTCATTGTTCTGCTCATCCTATCAATCCCATCTTCCTTCCCCTACCTCTTACCTTCCTACTCAGCGTACCAGCCATGTCGGATTCATCTTCCCACTCAGATGAACTAGCCCCTTCCAAAATCATTGAAGAGTATGTTGCTGAGCAGAGCGTCCTAGACTCCTTTGCTAGGAAGCTCGCAATGAAGATCAATGCTACCTCCTTAGTGGGGTATCTCAAGCGACAGTATGGTCCAAGGAAGAGCATCCGGAGGATCATGGTGGTGC
Source organism: Guadua angustifolia (assembly GCA_036346375.1). NCBI lineage: Eukaryota > Viridiplantae > Streptophyta > Magnoliopsida > Poales > Poaceae > Guadua > Guadua angustifolia. Next base: position 41,834,142 of record CM070517.1, read on the forward strand.
TTATCGGCGTCTTGTGGAGGACTACTTATTTGAAGAACCACTGCATTCCCGACAATATGTTTCAGACTAGATTTCGTATGAATAGGCGCCTCTTTCACGCATTGTGGATGCACTTGGCGATGGTCTCCTATTTCACTTATAGGGCGATTGTCTTTGGTCGAATAGGTCTTTCACCATTGCAAAAGTGTACCGCAGCAATGCGTATGCTAGCATATGGCACCCCTGCAGATGCCCTTGATGAATACTTGAAGATAGGGAAGTGTACTGCATTAGAGTGCTTAGACAAGTTTGCACGGGGGGTGATTGAGGTGTTTGGTGGGGAGTACTTGCGACGCCCCACACGTGAGGATGTTGAGCATTTACTTCAGGTAAATGAGGCTCGTGGTTTCCCTGGAATGCTAGGAAGCATAGATTGCATGCATTGGCGGTGGGAAAAGTGTCCTTTAGCATGGAGGGGGCAGTTCACTCGTGGAGATTATGGAGTACCAACAATGATCCTAGAAGCTGTTGCTTCCCATGACCTTCATATTTGGCATGCTTTTTTTGGAGTTGCTGGGTCAAACAATGACCTTAATGTGCTGAACCGTCCCCACTGTTTTTGATGCAATTGAAGGAGAAGCCCTCAAGTTCATTTTTGGTCAATGGGAATGAGTATAGCATCGGTTACTACCTTGCTGATGGCATCTACCCAGAATGGGCTGCCTTCATGAAGACTATACCACTTCCCCAAACAGAGAAGCATAAGTTGTTTGTCAAGTTTCAAGAAGGTGCAAGGAAAGATGTGGAGCGTGCTTTTGGGGTGCTGCAGTCCAGGTTTTCCATTGTTTGCCGGCCTGCGCGACTATGGAAGCGCAAGAGTGTTGGGAGGATCATGCTAGTCTCCATAATATGATAGTCGATGATGAGAGAGAGGAAGCTACCATTCATATTGACTTAAATGAAAATCCAGGGGCATCATTTGCTCTACCAAGTGAAGTGAACATTGGTGGTAACTTGTGTTTTGGTCGATGTTTGCGTAGAAAGGCTTCTATTCGTGCTCATCCACAACATACCCAACTCAAAAATGATTTGGTTGAGCACATTTGGCATAGGTTTGGAAATAACCATCATAATTAATCATGGTAGGATACTTAAATCTGCATGTTTCTATCAATACTTAAACTCGAATACTTACCCTTGCAATGTGTTTCCTTTTTATCAACACAGGGCTCAAGGATGATGCAAATGGGTTGGATGCTCTCTCTCATCAAGTTCAAACCATGGCTTTATGCCTTTATCGTCGTTTAGATCAATAACTGTGTCTTGTTTGCCATAGAGTTTATTTGGCCGAACTTTATGTTAATGTGTTTCCTGTAATGTCTTGTGTCGTGTAATGCCTGAAGCATCCAATGTTGCTTGAAAGCAACAAGTTATTTGGGTATTGAACTGAACAATTTTAAAGTCAATTTGTTTTGGTATGTCCTGATGTATGGCATATTGTGTTGCTAACTGTTTTGGTATGTTCTTGTTTAATTTAGAACGCAAATCAGCCGACTGCTTTGCTTGGAACATATGAATTTTGACATATGGCATAGATTCGCATCGATTTCTAAAAAATCTCCAGTGCTTCTCAAAAAAAAAAAAAGAAATTCTCCATTCCAAGTGGACTTGCACTCGTCTGTTTGTTCCGCTTAATGAAGTCGTCAAACTTCGGTTTCTTGTGATGAAATTGTTAGCTAAGGTGCATTCTTCATTTGTATAGTTCTCCACGCCAAGAGTCGATATACAAGAGTATGTGTGATGAAATTGTTAGCTAAGGTGCATTCTTCATTTGGTATGCTTTATGGTTTACATATGAAGTTTGATGAAAGAGCTACAGAGATGTAGATCACAGTAGATCTTATACACATGCAAGCATTAATTGTTTACATATTTAATACAGAGCATCTCTTAGCCAATCTAATAGCCAAGCCATTACATGAGTTGGCTTTATTATTAGCTCTATATGACATGGCACTTGTATACAGCCACCAGCAGGCTAAATTATTAGCCTTGCTCTTAAGCACTTAACAGGAGATGTTTGAATTATGAAGCACCCTTGTCCTAGCAAGAGCATGCTGAGACTTCGTACCGAGCAGCCTGAATTAAAGTCTAATTTCTACAAATATATATACATTCAACTGCATATCGATGGGAAAGCGCGTAGCTGTGATCCTCGAAGTTGCAGGACTCATCCTCGACCTTTTCAATTTCACCGAGCACAAGAGGTGCACTCAGGGTTCAAAAAACCGAATTTTGAAATTCGTCTCGAAATTTGTGGTACGGTTTTCGTAAAAAATCATGCAAAAAACCACTAAAAACCGTCAAAAACCAAAGAGTTTAAAAATAAAAAATTGAAACAATCGAAAATTGTTAGGTTTTCTACAAAAAAACGCTTGGTTTTCACCGAAACCGACCCCGTCATTTGAATGTTCTTCGAAAACGGTTTTAAGCGGTTTTTCATGAAAAACCGCTCATATAAATTTTTTCAAAATTTTAAAAAAAATTATTTTATTTTAATTAGAACGGTTTACCGAGCGGGCTTTGATCTCAAATCGGAACAGTAAGGTTAAAAACAGCGGTTTTCAACGGTTTTGTGAACCATAGATGCACTCACTTGTGTGAGTGCGTTATGGTGGTGCGCGTGCGTTCCCTTATCTAGCTTTTTATAGTTTTTTTTTCAAATCAAGCCTCTGTATATGCACTTGTAAATTTGGCTTTTTCTCTTATCACGAAAAACACAGCAAGTGACACCTTTTACCTACTGCACCTGAGAGAGTGCGACAAATGACCAGAGACATAGGAGCTCAGTTGACCGCGACAGTAGGCGCATGGCCCACCACGGCAGTCGGGGTGATGTGTTGTAGCCCATAGCGAGGTGTTATACCCTACCGTGAGTTGCTGCAGCTTCTCCCACGATCCCTTGTCCTGCCATGATGTCCGTCACCTTCCGTGTTTCTTGGACGTGACAGAGGACAAATGTTGCCTACCGCGCTTTTGCACGGTGAGGGAGGAACCAAATTTATAAATATATATACGGAAGGCTAGATTTGCTAAAACAAATGTACACGTATCTAGATAAAGCAAAGGATTATGCAATTCCCTTATTGAATTAGTGTTTCTTTTTAAGGGTATGGTATGGACCTACTCTTCCCTTTTTTAAGGATTAGGTGAGAAGGATTTCTAACATGTACGTCAAGCAGTTTGGAATCGCAGTTTTGTGATGAAAAAAAGATGAAGACTATTAGTACTAACTATTAAGGTCATCTTTAATAGTGTTAATTTAGTTATTTCTTAGCTATATCATAGTAGCAAAATCCTATGTAGAGGAGAGAAGAGATGAGGAAAGGGAACATGTTGTTTCTTATGTAACAGACAACCTGATCATGCAGATAGAGTGTGAGAGTAAAATACGATAAAAATAATATTAATTAGTTAGAAGAATGATTTTAGAGGTACACTACCGGTGATATTGTCTGTAATGATATCTCTAAATGAGTTAAAATCTTTAAAGACAATATTAAAAGATGAACTATTATAAATGACGCAAGACATGGACGCATTGACATGTCAGTCCAATCGTCCCAAATTTAACCATTTATCCCAAAGAAAAATAAAGGAAACAAAACTAGCAGTGTCCAATCGAAGAACAAATGAGACGAGCCACCCAACCAGGGTTTGCAATATCATTGATAATTGCAATATTATCCCGCGTATTAAGTCGGCTCGATATATAAAATCGCTAGATAAATTGGTAGAATTCATATACAAATTTAAAAAATTAAAAAAATTATCAAACAGTGCAATTTTTTCGGGGTAAGGTCCTAAGGCAATGATAATGATGCTATAAAATTTTTAGATGATTATCAGATCTATGTATTTTAAAAAATTCTGACAGTGCTACTATCTTTGTATATACAATTCTATTTTTTAATTTTCTAGAGGCACTAAATGAAGTATAATATTTATGCAATTTTTTATGTGAGGTCCAGAGGTAATGGTAATGATGTTATAAAATTTTCAGATAATGATTAGACCTGTATATTTTTTAAAAATTTTGACAATATTACTGTGTCTTTGTATATGCTATTCTATTTTTAAATTTCTAGGGGTACTAAATGAAGTCTAATATTTCTAAGAATTTTAATACATGATCCTTGAGAACCTTTTATGGTACCATTAAAATTTAAGAGCATGACAAAGCTTGCAAATTTTTATAAAAAAATGAAAGTGTCTTTGATCCTTTTTATTAATCGTTGTTTTGATTTTCCAGAAGTAATAAATGAATTTAAAAATTGTTAAAATTTCTCTGAGGTGTTTTGTAGATTTATTGTGACGTATTATGATTTTTTTTGCAATTTTCCTTTTTTTTATTTTTCATTCGATTGCCGATTTTTTGTAAAAAATCGCTTGATAATCGCTGAATACCAGACAATAATCGACCATATCGAGCGATAATTGAGATTTTTTTGCTCGGTTTTATTGTCGATTTCGAATTCATTTGACTTCACAAACCATTTGATATTTGATGGTTTTCGATCAATTATCGATGAAAATCGATAGCAGTGAATTTTTTATTTTTCACTGTAAATCAGTATTGTTAACCCATATCCAACCAACTGTTTTTTCCTTGCACACAATCACGAACCTCCTCCCCTCGATCGGAGCCTCGATGGTATCGAAATCCCGACGCACGAGTCAGGGAACCGAAGCCCATGAAGCTCCAAAGCTAGACAACCCCCAAATTTACTAAATTGCCCTCACCAAACTTATTAACGTTTTGTTGCAACCAAATGTTGTGTAGAGTTTTAACTTATTTTACGCTGGTAGAAACTAAGAAATGGAAGTAAAATTCTTACAAATTACTATCTCTTATTTGAAGGTTATTTTCATGAGCGGATAGTTGAAAAGACATTTTTGAATATGCTAAGGAGCTGCTAAGCCGTACTTTTGCATGACACACGAGCATATCTTGTTTATTTTTTATATTATTTCTGGATAATCAAGGACCATTTTTAGAGAAATACGATATTTAAACAAGAGCCATATAGGAAATGAACATGAACATACGAAATTTCTAAAGTAATTATACTTCATGAAGAATAGGTTTTACCTACTCAGATTTTAGAGGAAAGCCCCTGGACGAACAGAGTGCAAATTCCGGGTTTGGAGGAGAATAAGAAATAACCAAATTCATCAGAGGCCAAAATGGTCATATCGCTATTGAGTTAATTAGTTAATCCAAGGAAAACGAGCTAATAATCTGTTGCGATCCTATCATTCACTCTCTTCTTCTACTCCCCATCTCCGGTTCTCCTTACTCCCACCTCCCATGGCGCTCTCCATTTCCACACCTACATCCTCCTCCCTCATCCCGGCCTCCCGCCAGGTAGCCTCGCTCGCCCCCTCTCCGACGAGTTTTCATTTGCCCGATTTGTCCGCTTCTCCCCCCAGTTTCTTGGTTCATTTCCTGTTTTCACCCGTTCTTGATCGTTGCTTCAGGTTGGCAGTTGGAGTTCATCAGCAAGGTTGGCTAATACTGCATCTTTTAACCTCCGGAGGTTGGTTCTGGCGGCGCAGGCTGCCGCCGGCAACACTCCCTCTTCGTCCGTGGGCGGTACTGGTCCTGTCTCTCGGCTTCTTATGACGTGTGGTGTTCTTGAATCTTGATTCGATCTGCTTCGTTGTAGAGGTGGTCACTGAGTTCGATGCGGTGGCCAGCTTCAGCGAGATCGTGCCGGACACCGTCGTGTTCGATGATTTCGAGACGTAACCACTGATTCTTTGCTCTCGAGTCTTGACCCTTGGAATTTGGTTGGTTGATGGAAGTTTATACATTATACTGTTAACCAATTGCAGGTTTGCGCCGACGGCTGCCACGGTGAGCTCCTCGCTGCTGCTTGGGATCGCTGGGCTCCCGGATACCAAGTTCAAGGTGAGGAGCTATTGAAATGTTAACTGAATCTTACACTGGAACAGTAACATGATTAGTGTTCGGGCTGTGTGATTGTTGTAGAGTGCTATAGATACTGCGCTGGCAGATGGTGAATGTAACTCATTGGAGAAGCCTGAGGACCGGATGTCCTGTTTCCTTAACAAGGTTTGCATATTGCATTTCAGTTTCAATATTACTAGCTCTGTTAATCTGAGGAATTGAACAGAGAAGAAATTTGGCAGGCCCTGGCGAATGTTGGAGTTGAATTGGCTCATCTAGTCCCTGGACGGGTTTCGACGGAAGTAGATGCTCGGTTGGCTTATGATACCCAAGGAATTATCCAGAGGGTATGAGCTTCTTCCTTCTTTTGTTGTTCGTGTTGCTTGACTGAAATGCATAGCCGACGTATAAACAATTCTGTGGGCCTTCTGTTATCACTATTTATGAGCTTGCCATGAATTGATTGAGTAATTGTTTCTAACAATGTCTGCGTGTTAGCTTTCTTGGTGTTTGACCTAGTAAAACACCAGAAGTGTGGTGCTTCAATGTATACATAATAGTGATAGAAAGACCCTCATTTATTCGGATATAGTTTTTTATGTTACCTATGTCAATGTTTTTACGTGCTTTCGATGCGTACGTGCACGACAGTAGTCAGTAGTATCAAGGTAATCGGTGGCATTACTTGTAAAGGGGGCTAAGTTGATGAAGGATAAAGGGAACATATCAGCTCTAGGATATCAGCATGAGGATTAGGACTAATGGCAAGTTATTTTGATGTTTGTGAAACATGTCTCCATTGTAGCTTACTTTCATCACATTATTATACTCAAATAATTTATGAGTAAGTAATCACTTAGCTTTAATGGTTATAAGTATATTTGAAATTTGTCATGAAACAAGCATCAGTTTGGCTCTGACGGGCTAAAGCTTGTTAGGAGCAAAGTAATGACTAGCTTTAAGTTTGATATTTCACTGGACAGTGGACTAGTTAACTGATGAATGGGACCATGTTGGGAGAAAATGGTACATGGAATTGGGATTACCTTTTTTTTCCATTATTGCTAGACATTAATTGAGTTTTTTTTCCTGATGCTGCAAATATGTTTTTTAAGCTCTTGAGTGAACTTTTTTCCCCCAAATTGAGAAGAGATTTTACAATCATGTCCTTGTTTTTCAACTGCTTTGAATCCTTTTGATCACTGTCATACTCAATTTGCCAACCAGCTCTGTTAAGAAACAATATTACTGTACTTATTAGAGATCAATGTCACTGTATGTTTTTTTGGTCCACATTTCTGCTTCACTTCTAATATTACTGTACTTTAGCCATGATGTTACTATTCAACTGAAGTGTCATTTCAGTGCGCTTTATATCTCTCGTCTAGGATAGGCCTAGTATGATTCTACCTCTTGTTGGAAAACCCGATCATTGGCCAATTTCACAGGCTAAAAGCCATTTGATCACTCAAGCATTTTCACTTGATAAAAGTATCCGACCAAAGGGAGGAATTCTATAAAAGGTAGAGCTGTCCCTCGAGAAAAAAGTATAGGAAATCTTTTCTGGTAAATTAATCGGCTAAAACTCTAGCTTGGAAAACCGACCTAATAAAAATCCCTATCTAGTAGATTAGCAACTTATAGAACATAACTTAGAAAAAGATAATTAGGTGACCTATTTCCAGACTAAAGCTCCGGCCTCCCTCTATTTCCTGCACCCGTATGGACGAGGGCTCTGCTTGCTCTACTTCATGTCCCGGGTGGTATGGAAAACCTGAAAGTTTAAACCATAAACCTTGGAATCAATTTTTCTAGAGGGAAATTCGTTTATAATATTAATAGCTGTTCCCAACCTCAGGCCTGAGCTTGTTAAGTTATTTGTTATCTGAGTTCTGGCATTTAAAGACATGTCTTGCTCATATCCTTGTCTAGGATGCTTGTGACTAAAGCATATATGATGTTAGCTGTCAGATATCCTTTGAGAAAAACCTCTGTGCTCCTCAGTCACAGTTTGATGAAAAATATTTAATTTGTTTATGCTTAGGTGCATGAACTGTTGAGGCTATACAATGAACATGATGTCTTACCAGAACGTTTGTTATTCAAAATTCCTGCTACATGGCAAGTAAGTGCGCAATGCATGAATCTGTAAGTTCGGCCTGGTTAGTACCTGCTGTCTTTATACATCTTTGTCGTCAACTTGTTTACAATTAGGGTATAGAGGCCTCGAGGTTGCTTGAATCTGAAGGAATCCAAACACATCTAACATTTGTTTACAGGTACGTACATTATAGTTTACATCATTTAGTTCCAACCCTATTGCTTGTAGAGGGGAAATGTATGGATGTTTTCCCCTTTTTAATGTTGCAATGCTTGGGTGCTTGACAATTCTTTTTTTTAAAAAAAAAATAGGGCAGGAGAACTGCTTCTAACGTGGCAATACTTATAAAAGTTGAAGGGGGCTAATTAAGATTATGGCTTATTTTCTGTAACACCCCAGTCTAATATCTGATCCTAGAATGCTACTACCATCCATGTTCACTCCAAATTTAAACCACTACAATAAGATTTCGACAACACTTTCCCTAGCTATACTACTACCTAAAGATAATCAATGCACTATTAATGAGCTACATCTTAGAAAACTAATACCAGGAGCAAGAATGAACATATCACAATTATGCTTGGGGCCTCGCGCCCAAGAATGACCAGGGTGTAAAAACTGTTGGAATAGTTTGAATGGCAGCTTGATTCATGCAATGGGCCAATGGGCCAAAGGAATACATGTACAGAGAGGATGGAAAAAGGCAAATAACACCCTATACAAGTCTAGTTTAACACCCCCCTCAAACTCAATGTGGATCCACAACATTCAGTTTGGAGAGATGAAGATCATGTTGCGCCTTAGTTTGTGCCTTAGTGAAGAAATCCGCGATCTGAACCTCGGAAGGCACATACTGAAGGGCAACCACCTGCTGCTGCACCTGCGACCGAACATAGGAAGCATCAACGCCAATGTGCTTGGTGAGCTCGTGCTTCACCGGATCTCGAGCAATGCTGATCGCGCCCATACTGTCCCGTCGTAGGGGTAGACACAGTGACGCCAAAGTCTACCAGGAGCCACCGTAACCAAGTCACCTCGGTAATCCACAGAGGCCGGCCGAACTCAAATTTCGGCCTCGGTATGGAGCGAGAAACAGCAGTCTGCTTCTTGGTCTTCCAGGCAATCAGAGAAGAATCGAGAAAGACACAATAAGCAGAGAGGGACTTACGATCAGAGGAGTCACTAGCCCAGGAAGCATCTGAATAGGCCTGAAGCTGCAAAGGGCTAGAGCAAGAGAAAAACAGACGGCGATCAATGGTACCACGAAGATACCGCAGGACTCGAAGGAGGTGACTGTAGTGTATCTGAGTAGGAGTCTGCATAAACTGGCTCAGGATGTGAACAGCGTGGGAGATGTCAGGGCGAGTAATGCCAAGGTAAACAAGACTCCCAACTAGGTGACGGTAGCGAGTAGGATCCTCAAGAGGAGTACCGTCAGTAGGACGAAGCTGAAGGTGAAGCTCCATAGGAGTGGCAACAGTACGTTGATCGGTGAGACAAGCCCGATCAAGGAGATCCTGAATGTACTTCACCGGGAGAGGTAGTAGCCCTCAGCGTGGAAGTGACCTCAATCCCAAGGAAATACCAAGAGGACCCAAATCGGACATCCAAATCGCCATCGAGACGCGCCTTCACAAAGGCAACGTACTGCGGATCATCACCTGTGATGAGCATGTCATCCACGTAAAGAAGAAGAAGAGTACGACCACGAGGAGAAGTGTGAACGAAGAGAGCAGGGTCGTGCTCACTAGCAACAAAACCAGCAGTGGTGACAACAGAGGTGAAACGCTCAAACCAAGCACGAGGGGCTTGCTTGAGCCCATAGAGAGGAACGGTGAAGGCGACACACGTGGCCATCTGGCACAGAATAGCCAGGAGGTGGGTGCATGTAGACCTCCTCACGGAGCTCTCCGTGAAGAAAAGTGTTCTTCACATCAAGCTGGGAGATGGTCCACCGACGAACAGAAGCAACAGCCACAAGTGTGTGCACAGTGGTCCTGTGAGCAACAGGAGCAAAGGTCTCCTCATAGTCACGCCCATACTCCTGCTGAAAACCACGTGCAACGAGACGCGCCTTATAGCGCTCAATAGAGCTATCAGAGCGAGTCTTAATCTTATAGACCCACTTGCACGTGATAGGAGTGACAGAAGCAGGAAGAGGGGCAAGGTCCCAAGTGCCAGTGCGCTTTAGAGCAGCAAGCTCCTCAGCCATAGCGAACTGCCACTCAGGATGAGTAACAACATCGCGATAGGAAGTAGGCTCAGAGGAGACGGTAGCAGGAGCAACGAAACCATAGCGATCGGGACGAGGAATCGTACTCCGATCACGAAGAGTGTACCGCGGTGAGGGAGCAGAAGAGGTACGCTCTGAAGAAGGAGCAGAGGGAGAGGACTTTGAAGAGGGAGAGGACTCTGAAGTGGGAGTAGGAGCTGGACCTAGAAGGGAGGAGGAACTGGGAGGAGGTGGACGACGAGTGTAGTGGAAACGGACAGGAGGAGGCGTAAAGGCAAAGGAAGGCTGCTGAGGTGGCGAGGGAGGGGGTGGAACAGCGGACGAAGGGTCTGGAATGGAAGGGGAGGGTGATGGTGGCGAGGGTGGAGGTAAAGGTAGGGACGGAGAGGATGGTGGTGGACAGAAGGAAGCATCAGGTAGAGTGAGGAAGGAGAGCGAATGAAGAAGGATCGAGACTCATCAAAGGTGACATCTCGGGAGACCCGGATCCTGCGAGCCACAGGGTCCCAACAGCGATAACCCTTGCGCTCAACATCGTAGCCAAGAAAGACGACTCAACGGATCGACGAAGAAGCTTCGTTCGCTCACGGGTCAAGAAGCACAAACACAACACACCGAATGCACGAAGGTGACTATACCGAGGAGTCCTACTAAAGAGACGCTCAACAGGTGGCACCTCAAGAGCGAGAGAAGGTCAAGGTTCACAAGGTAGACAAAGAGAGAGAGACCTCGGCCGAAGTGGGGTGGAACAGAGGAAGCCAACATCATCGCTCGAGCAGTCTCAAGTAGGTGACGATGCTTGCGCTCAGAGACACCATTTTGAGCGTGAGCACCAAGACAAGAGTCTTGAGGAAGGGTACCTGCTCAAGGAGATCTTGACGAAGAGAGGTGGAGAGGTACTCACCAATGAGTCAAGACGAAGACACGAATAGGCGAGTCAAACTATGTGCGGACCATAGCAAATAAAGCCCGTAAGCGACAACACGATGCCGAGAGGTCAAGATAGATCCAAGTGTAACGAGAGAAATCATCAATAAAGATCACATAATAACGATGACCCCTTTCAAACGGGGAGCCGCCCTATACATCGAGAATGAACCAAATCAAGCGGTGAAGAGACACCGAAGTCATGGTGGGATAGGGTAGTCAGAGTCGCTTCCCAAGCTTACAAACCCATACAGACGAGGAGGTATCACCAGAACCTTCCCAAGAATACCACGACTCACTAACAAAGAAAGACGAGACCCACACATGTGACCTAAACGATGATGCCATCGAGCAAATCAAGCGGAAGCGAGGGTGGCGAGGACGGTGACATCGAGACGGCAATGATCGGTCAGCTGGAGGCGGACGTGATTTAAAGCGGAGGAAGGCGGCGACCAAGCTCCCAAAGACGCCGAGAGTCACGGACCGACGGCCAAGACCAACCAGGTCCGGTGAGACGATCCTGAATAGAACAAGAGTCAGCCTCAAGAATGATACGACAATCAAGGTCAGCGAGTTGGCCAGCAGAGATAAGCTGTAAATCAAGGCGAGGAACATGTGAAACAGAAGGAATATGAAAACAAGAAGTGTGAAGAGTGCCCCGACCAAAGAACTTTGAGGAAGTACCATCGCAGATTCTGACAGACATAGGAATAGCTGAAGAACTCAGTGGACCAAGGTGAGTGGGATCAGATGTCATATGGAAAGAAGCACGAGTCAAGAATCGAGGCAATCAGATATACGAAAGACTGCAACAGACGGTCTGAAGAAGGTGTCGCCAAAGTGGCGCTCCATGCGCCAAGACGCTGAGTCACATCTGCATGGTCGCTGTAGGCGTCAAAGGGCGAGAGGTACCAGCTCCACTACCTCCACCCTTGTGGTTCTGAGGCCGCCTCTTGCACTGCTCAATGGTGTGCCCAGTCCTCTTGCAATAGTTACAGTGAACTATTGTGTTATGGATCGAATTTATGTTAGACGGCAGGAAGGTCAGGTCAACGGCCAGGCACGGGCTTAAGGGCTTATCACGCCACCGCACCTTGATTCTTTAAGATTTATCTCTTGGTTAGTTACGTATTAGGATTGAGTCAGTTTCCATGTTTGAGTCAGTTTCCATGTTTGAGTCCGTTTCTATCTCTTAGTCTCTTGATTGTTAGGATTAAGGGGTTGCCCAAGAAGGCTAATAAAAGGAGAAACAGAAGATGAGAAAAGGTACGCTTACAAGATACCACCAAATCCATCTCGGGCCGCTGCCGATAACCCACGGTGGCTCAGACTGACTGTACCTTGGCCGGCGACTCCTTGTCCATTACGACGTCGACGTCACACGGCCGCCCGGGGCTCAGGCCGGGAACTCGCGCTTACGTCCAGCAACATCTAAGCGATCCACAACAACTGGTATCAGAGCCCGACGATCCTCCCCGGCAAAACATGGGAAGTGGAGAGGATGAATGGCGATCCAAGATAACCGGCGATGTCGAGGGCCTCAAGACGTCTCTGGCGGAGATTCAGAGGACCTTGACTGAATTGGTCAAGTCGCAAGGGAAGAAGACGGAAGAAGCAAATGAGAGCGGCTGGGTGCACGGCCGTGAATTCTCGGAGCAGGGAGATCGCGAAGCGCACGGGTCTCTGGGATTCGCTGCTCATGGACCCAACGGCCCTGCTTTCCATCGCAGAGGACCACGGGAACATGGCGGTGGCGACGACCCCCTGATTCCACGAGCACCCCGTTATGAGCTTGCTCTCTATGACGGAACAGAGGACCCATTGCTCTGGCTACGCCAGTGCGAAAGGTTCGCAAGGGCTTATGACCTTCCCCGGCGCAAGTATGTGCAGATGGCGGGGCTCCATCTTCGCGGCGAGGCTCAAGAAGTTCTCGACAATTGGGAATTGGAGGAAGGACAGATTTCCTGGGAAGACTTCTCTGAGACGTTCCTCCAGCGTTTCACAAGGAACGCCACTGCAGGTCCTCTCGGGGATCTTGTCAATTTGAAGCAGGAAGACCGTCGCGTGGATGAATACGCACGGGAGTTCCAGCGTTTACTCGCACGCGCTCCGCACATGAGAAGGGGGGATCAGATCGAGACATTCACGGCTGGGTTGACCTTCACGCTGGCTGCTGACGTGCGCCGGGATAGACCGCGTGACCTCGCGGAAGCGGTGGGGCTAGCTCGTGAAGCAGAACGTCGGGAAGATGCTTGGATAGCACGAGCGGCTCAGTAGCGAAGAACACCGGCGTGCACGGCCCCATTCACCGAGGGGACCTGTCTGACGCGACTCGATGGGGATGGACGGCGCCGCTCCGGCCCGAGAGAAAGACTCGTGGCGACGACTCAGAGAGAAGGCGTCAACGGAAGCCGCCAGCAGCGCCGCAACCGCTACGGGTACCATGGTGTCCCAAGCCTCGTCTTCAGCAACGTCGCCTTTCCGCCTCCGTCTCAGTGCAGATGAGTTGGCGGAGCGGCGGGCAAAAGGATTATGCTACAACTGCGATGAAGTATTCACACGGGGACACCGTTGCAAGGGTCTGTTCTACTTGGAGGTTATGAATGAGGAGGAGGAAGACGCAACCGAAGCAGAGGATGGGGCGACGGCGGAACTATCAGCAATCGCGCTCAAGGGTCCTCGGAATAACAGTACCATGCAATTGACCATAACCATCCGGGGCCAATCAGTACAGGCGTTAGTTGATACGGGGAGCACTCACAACTTCATCAGCGGGTTTGTTGCAAGTCGTCTAGGCATTCAACATGGCCCCGAACCGACGGCAGTACGGTAGCCAATGGCGATAGTCGCCGGTTCGGGCCGCCGCAGAGGAATTCATCAGGAAACCTACACCTTCCGAACCCCCTTCCTGATCATACCATTAGAAGGGTTCGATGTGGTGTTAGGGGTCCAGTGGCTCAAACCGTTTGGCGACATCAATTGGAATTTCGATTCCATGCGAATGTCGTTCCAGTTCGCAGGGCACACCATCTCTCTGTCACAGCAACCAATGATCGTCCTGAGCCGTTTGCACTTCGGGCGGCCGTCATTAAGGGTCATCGGCAGTTCTTGGTCCATCGGACAGCGAACCAAAGATCTCGAGGCAACATGGGTGGATGCCATTGTCCTCCGCCGAAGCTCATCTCGATTTCAAGCTTGAGGACAAGCTTGGTCTTCAGTGAAGTGATGTTATGGATCGAATTTATGTTAGACGGCAGAAGGTCAGTCAACGGCCAGCACGGCTTAAGGGCTTATCGCTTACCCGACCTTGATTCTTTAAGATTTATCTCTTGGTTAGTTACGATTAGGATTGAGTCCGTTTCCATGTTTGAGTCGGCTTCCATGTTTGAGTCCGTTTCTATCTCTTAGTCTCTTGATTGTTAGGATTAAGGGTTGCCCAAGAAGGCTAATAAAAGGAGAAACAGAAGATGAGAAAAGGTACGCTTACAAGACCACCAAATCCGGTCTCGGGCCGCTGTCGATAACGGCCACGGTGGCTCAGTCTGACACTGACCTTGGGCGACTCCTTGTCCATTACGGCGTCGGCGTCACACGGCCGCCCGGGGCTCAGGCCGGGAACTCGCGCTTATGTCCAGCAACATCTAAGCGATCCACAACATATTGCACCAATGGTACTCGCCACAGCAACGGAGCCTCCTGCCGGTGCAGAGAGAGTAGTCACAGGAGCTGTCGTAGGAGGTGTGGAAGCGATCAAGACGGATGAGGAGGACGAGAGAACGCCACGAAGACGAGTCTCCTCTCAGACGGACAGGTGGCGCGCTCAACAGGGGATACGAGGCGAACGAGCCAGCAGCTGAGCACGGAGCTGCTCAAACTCCGGTCGAAGTCGGCGGAGGAACTCAAAGAGGCGAACAGCACTCTTGTGGTCCCTATGAAGGCCACAGCAGTCGCAGGTCGGACTGTAGGGAGGCTCCAAGGAGTCAAGCTGACGCCACACATCGATGAATCTGGTAGAAAGCATCGACAGTGGAGTCTTCTTTGAAGGAGAGCTCGCCAACTCTGAGTAGAGATGTAGAGCATCATCGCCGCTTTACCGAACCGAGCTCGCGACGCTCCCACATCAGCTGAGAGGAAGGAAGGGCGGCCAGATCCATGGCAAGCTCAACCTTCATGCTGCCTAAGATGACAAAGAATAAAGACGAGCCTCATCCGCCTGCCAGCACTCGAGAGTCTGCAGATTGGCAACGCATCGATCGGTCTCCGCCAGATCTTCGCTATAACATCTCGCAGAGATCGAACACCATCTCGCCCAACCATCGGCCGAATCGACGAACCGAATCGGCGGGCGAGGACGAGCTCCAGTGAGGTGACCCCATAGACGCTGGCTATCAAGTGAGACCCGGAGCATAGTGGACCACTCTCGAAAGTTGGTCCCATCAAACATAACTGGTGGGAGAGGCATCGGTCCCGAGGAACGAGATGCAACGACCATCTTAGATGAGCACGGAAGGAGTGGCAGAGCAGAGTTTTTTTTTTTTTGCTACAACTCTGCTCTGTCAATACTTCACCGAAGCGGCCAGACCGATCGCGGACAGAGAGGGCAAAAGAGGACCGCTGGCTGAGGAGGACGCCGTGAGCGGACGCCGGCGAGGACGGGCGGAGAGGACGCCGACGAGGAGAGGAGCAAGGCGGCGGCTCGAGCTGAACAGAGGAAGCGCCGGAGAGATGCGGTGATCGCTATCGCTGGCTTTGACGGAGGAGACGCCGGGGCAAGCTGCGGCGACGACGGTAGCGTCCCCGGCGAGGCACTCGCTCGAAGAGGAGGATGACCCGGGCGCTCGATCGAAGAGGCCGGAGGGAGCTGCAGCGAGCCAGAGCAGGTTGACGCCGATCGGAGAGAGAGGAAAGAGAGGAAGGCGCCGCCGGAGCAAGCTGCGGTGACGACGGTGGCGTCGCCGGCGAGGATGGCCAAGCGGCCAAGCATAATGTTGTTGGTGAGGAAACCCTAGAATGGTAGTTCTGATACCATGTTGGAATAGTTTGAATGGCAGCTTGATTCATGCAATGGGCCAAAGGAATACATGTACAGAGAGGATGGAAAAAGGCAAATAACACCCTATACAAGTCTAGTTTAACAAAAACAACTAGCATCGGCATCAAAGATTAATGACCACATTAGTAGTAACAAAAGTTCAACAAGTACCATAGAATCTTAGAACCAACCACGCTCCCCACATAACTACACTAGTCTTAGCAAAATAGTACATAACATTAACTAACTCCCAACTAAGTTTAACTAAACCATAAATTGTCTAAACATAAATGATTGTGATAGCTAACAGTATTCGAAAGGCGTGGACGCGTGGTGCAAGTGTGCTACTCCCACTCCCATGCATGTTGCCATCAACGACATGGTTGTTACGGCATCGCCAAGGCGTTGCGGCGCTGCTGGCTAGACGACGTGGGTGCTCTCCTCACCTTGGAGATCTAGGCAAGCGCCTAGATCGGCGCGACGCCCATGGTGTCCACGGCAAAGGTCTACGCATCCACAACTGGCTAGGCAGGCCCGCAGGGTGAAGGATCAGATATTGCAAACCCGCAGGGTGAAGGGTTTATTGAGTGGGCTCTTCATTGCAACCCTCGGTAGAGGAAGTCACTCCTTGCCTCCTTCAACCCTAGCCGTTGTCGCCTACGACCCTAGCTGCTGTTGCCTACAACCATGGCCGCCCCCCTTGATTGCGCCGGATGCCAAGGAGCTCTCCTGCCTCCTCCACTCCATGCACCACCTGCCTCCTCCATATTCTTCGGGCACCCTTTGCTGCTGATCTGCTGCTGCAGCTACTGCTGATCTACTGTTGCTGCTGTTGATCTGCCGCTGACAGCATGAGCATGTTGTGTTGATCTCCTCCTAGTCCTGCTCTTGGCACCGATGAACAAAGTGGTGTTGCAGGCTGTGAGAGAGATGATTCGGATTATTATTGTTAAATGTTAATGTTAATATTATTTGCAATTTCATGCTTTTACTACTGATGATCTTTTGTTGTTGGGCTATTCCTATTTAAGACCTTATGTTTGCCCTCTTGGTTGTTAATTATGTTATGGACTTCTTCTCTACCTTAATATGTTGTCTTGTACTCTTGTCATAATGTCACTCGTTGTACCTTGCCTTGAGGATGCCATGGTACCGCCTTGTCACCTAGGCGTCCTGGCACCTGGCACTTGCCGTGGTCGCCAGGTACGCCTTGACAACCATGATCAGTGGTTACCTATAAACATAAACAAAGCAAGGGTGAGTCCATGACTTAGGAAGTACACAGTGAAACATTAAACTTTTCCATATCATCCACATTATTCACACCCCATGAACATTAAGCACATATGTATATCTCTCTTTTCATTGATGCAATGCAAATGCTCGTGCACATGTCTTATCATAATCATAGCTTATACCGGTATAGCGAATTGAGCACCCATCGATGCTCACTCAAGCCTACCCTCTTTCATGGGGACCTCAAACGCCTGTCCTCTTTCATATGGGGACCTCAATCTCCACTCCTGTGGACGTGGAGTGCCTACTGAAGTAGGTCTTACTCTTCTTGCTCCCGTAGGGTGTCCACACATGCTATCTCTTTCCATGATATGAATGCACATGATGTAACATTTTTTTAAAGCATTTATCATGTGCCATTAATCATTATCCATCATCATGTAATCATCAAGTAACCATTATTAAATTATCATGTAAACATGAATACTCAACTTATAACTAGTGTTACATGGACACAGACACAGGAGTTGGAGTCTGACTTAGATTCGGGGTGCCTGATTCGGCAAATTTTTTTGAACATGAGAAATGCTACTAGGAATCGAACACAGGTGTCGAAATCTGACTCAGATTCGAGGTGTCAGGAGTCGGAGTCTAACTCAGATTCGGGGTGTCTGATTCGGCAAAATTTTTTGAACATAGGAAATGCTACTAGGAATCAAAAACGGGTGTCGAAATCTGACTCAGATTCGAGGTGTCCGATTTGGCAAAACTTTTTGGACTTGGGTGTCTGAGCAATAGTGCTCATAACAACATGGTAAATATCGCATCAAATTCAATTAATAGAAACCGTCAACCCATTTTACAGTTCTACCATGCACTTGCCTTAACTGTGAAGGAAAACTTGACCGAACCATCAGAAGAACCTGAAAAAAAAAAATCATGATACAACACCTCAAATGACTGGAAAACGTATGATTACAATAAAACACAGGCTCCTACATTTTAACATGTCACTAACCCCTTCTATAATTACCAGTTTTGCTGTCTTGGTAGAACAAAGTGTGAAACTTGCACTTTTGCACTCCAGAAGGTTAACCTTGAAACCAATCTTTATATTCAATGACTACACTCAAAAACCCATCTTTCTTGGTTAGACGACTTTTTAATACCAAGCTGGCTAGATTATTTGAAAGGCACACAACACTCCTCTGATTTTCCTGGTACAGTAGGCTTCTCAATTTTGTATCTATTTGTATACACCATCAATTGCACTAAATAAATAAACTAAGACATCTCACCATCAATTGCAGTAAATAAATACACTGAGACATCTAGATAAAATTATCTTCAACACTTAAGTTAACACAATTATAATTCTATTACCTGATAGTATTATTTCGCATCACAAAGTAACTGCCCAGAGGAATGAAGCACTGCATAACAGTCAAATTCAGATCACCATAACTTTTGATCTACCCAATGGATTTTCATGTTCTATAACTCTATGGAAAGAAAAACAAATTTTCTACAACTTTCTAGTAGATCATATTTTCAGATTAGTCTTGGACCGTGCTCTAATTTGCACTACAGGCCACTGCTCATGAATCAATCTAATATATATGGTCTTCACAACATCTCGCATCTACCCTTACTAATCTGCAGTTTTAACCCTATCTACTCGATGAACTAGCAGAGGGAAGATTTTTGGATCATTACCCTAGATACAAACGTTGAAGATGACGGCGGTGGCGAGCTCTTCTCTTCTTCTCCCTTCTCTTATTCTCTCCTGGCTTCTGTCGTGGCTGCAGAGGTATAGCAGCAGCAGCAGCATCACATCGGCATGTGCTCCTTGTCTTCCTCACCCCCTCTTCTACCTTCCTCTTTCCAGCCTTGCCTCCTCGCTGCTTCACTCTTGCGCGATGGCAGCAGTTGGAACAGCAGCAGCAGGTGCACACACGGGATATGCATGGTGCTGCATGCATGCAACGGCAGCACAACTACTATCTCATGATGTGGAGGCTGTTGATTTATGATCCAAATTCAGAAGAAGGCTAACTTCAGTCTCCGCTCCGCGGATCTTGACCTAGGTCACCGCCTATATATATTCATCTTGTAAGCCATCACGAGGGATCTCCGGCGATTATGTAAACACTCCCGAAATAGTGAAGTTTTGCCGGCCGACGCCCGTGGTTTTTTACCCTTCTAATTGGAGGGGTTTTTCCACGTTAAATTCTTGTGTCTCGATCTGTTCTTGGTTTTGATCTACTTCGTTTTCTTGGTTGCGTGTCGATTTGCTAACAGAGGCTTCGGCCAGCAGCGTGCACAGCAGGGCCACACGCAAGCCCTGCAAATGCAGCGGCTGGCAGCAGCTCTGTGCAGCAAGCACATGCACAGCAAGCAGGCAAACGCACTGCATATGCATGCATGGCGGTGCTGCACACAAGCCATAGTCACGGCAGTATTTTGGATCACAAGGTTAGGAGCCACGGCTGGCGGCGGCAGCGATGGCGTGCAGCAGACGTGGGAATTAGGAGTAGGGTAAATAAATTTTGGGTTAGGGTTTAGACTAAAAGCTCACTTTGGTTAGACTTCAATTTGGGTTAGGATTAGGGATAATTAGCCCACTAATGATCCCAATAGCATTCATTAATTAATTCTTATTGAGTAATTCGCATTTTAAACTTAGGAGTGGTGGGGATGTTACGTTTTCATGCGTCACTTCTCTGTGTATCACCAACATAAGTACATACCGTGCTTTTGTATTAGCCATTTAGCCCAACGAGAGGTTTTCAGTTGATTCTATGTGGTGAATTATAGCTACTTCGTAGGCCTTACTAGTTGCTGGGAAGAGCAAGTTTACCACTAAAGGACATGCACTATAGCAGTGCACTCAGTTAGTCTTGCAATTTACATAAGATGATATTGTTGGAGTGAGATTGCAATTTACATAAGATGGTAATGTTGGAGAAGGATTTCTTCCACCGCGGGATATGGAACTGTAACCTAATAATTAATAACTCAGACCTTATGTATATATTTTGTTGTGGCTGATCATCTTCTTCAGTTTTGCACAAGCAGCAGCTGCAGTGCAAGCTGGTGCATCTGTTATACAAATATTTGTGGGACGTGTTCGGGTTAGTTCGTCCTGTCCTCTTTTTTCATGATTCGTGCTAAAATGAAAATGTTATGCTGAGCACAAATTATGCAGGATTGGGCAAGGAATCACTCTGGTGACCCAGAGATAGATGAAGCTTTGAAGAAGGGAGAAGATGTGGGGCTTTCTTTGGTTAGCATCAGTTACCTTTTAATTTTGTGGCTGTTTTTTTTTCTTCTAGAGTACTTTTTTTTTGTGTGGATGTTTCTGAAAAATTATATCATCATAATTCATAAGCCAATATCTGGAAACAGGAGCTGCTTTGCCTTACCGGCTTGGAAAATTTTGGTACCTGGTGTTGTTTGGTGCTTGACTATTCAACTAAAGAAGGAAAATCGAAAGATTCAAAGTTCTTGTACTCAACTATCAGCAATTAATTTTGAACTATGCTTGGATTGATTTTAGCATTCATTATTATTTGAAGAGTTCATTTGATTCTCATCATCAGCAGATTTGAGCACATCATGTGTTGGTTTGCCATGTTGCCCATGTTATAGTGTAATTAACGAAACTAATGTAATTGAACAATTAATGACATTTATTAAGATTGTCATTAATAAGGGAACTAGGAATAAACAACAGTGCCCTTATTCAAGAGCTGATGTCTGTCCAATTAGATGCTGAAGTTAACATTGTCCAGTTTACTTTCTCCATTTTTGTGGTGGCCTTACACTTTCTGCTACTTCACTAGGATTTAGTATTCTATGTAATTCTGAATTTTAATTCAGGTGAAGAAAGTGTATGCCTACATTCATAGAAATGGGTACAAAACAAAGTTGATGGCCGCTGCCATACGCAACAAGCAAGATGTATTTAGCCTTCTGGGGTAAATCTTTTATACTATTTTTTTGTAAATGTATATCCAAATTGATAATCGTGGGTGTTAACATGTAGACACTAATGTTTCTTAAATGTAGGATTGATTACATTATTGCACCTGTGAAGATATTGCAGTCTCTGGAAGAAGCTGTCACTGACCCTGGTGTGAAATATGGTTATGTCCCGAGGTTGACTCCTGCTCTTGCCAAGATGTACAACTTCCCTGAAGAGGAGGTCTGTCCGCTTATGCTTGATCTTGTGCTGAATTCACGTATCTGAACAGTTCGGTTGGCAAATGATTCTTTATGATGATTGATAATCATGCACTGTTTTGAGAAGAAAAAAACACACCACCTTTTAGCACTCCATCCAGTTACCTGCTGAAAGAGTCATAAACAGAGTGATGATGTTTCTAAATTGATACATCTTCACTTGGCATGTGCATTTCCACTACGGGAGAAAAGAGAGTAGAAACGAATTAAAAAGAAAGGGAAACGAACTGTTGAATCATTTATATGCCAAACATAGTTTGGAAGTTGGTCCTTCTATATATCACCCTCCAAGTAAACAAAAGTCGTGTTGAAGCTAGCACTATAGCAGGCATAGTTGTGATTCAACAAATGAGCTGTAGTGCCTGCAAGTGAAAAGAATTGTTTCTGAAATTGCCAGAAATAAATGATAAAGTCATTAATAACCTTAATGAAGATTTAAGAAAACGAAAAGAGACGAGAACTGATCATCTTGTTTTGATTTGGTATTTGTATGCTGATTGTTCACACATCCGATCATCATTAATGCAGCTTGTAAAGTGGGATCAACTGAGTCTAGCAGCTGCTATGGGGCCAGCTGCTGAAGAACTGCTTGCTTCTGGTTTGAAGGGATATGTGAACCAAGCACGCCGTGTGGAGGAGCTCTTTGGGAAGATCTGGCCACCTCCCAATGTTTAAAGGCACGCCTTTCTCAGATCATCACTGTGCCACAGGCTTTTGTTCCGACAAAGAGTAATAACAACAGCCAAGGATAGTGCTGGCCGGCATTTGCTCCCTTTTGCTTAGGACACTCTCTTGACTGTCTGTACTGTAGTTCACTAGCTAGCCAGTCTCACGATACTGTACCGAAAAATCTTTGTTTCTCTAGATTGGAAAACGAATTGCTACAGCTTTTGGTTAGCCTGTCAGATGTGTTTTTTTTTTTTTTTTTTGTAATTTGGATGCGCTACTGGATTGATCTGGACTCAAGCAAAATTTGTCTGCAAAAGTCATAGCACTGGTGGCAACAGTTTCTTGCTTCAGGTATTGGTGTGGGTCTACGAAAATCAGATCATCTGCGCTGCAATTACTCATTTTTATTTCTTTTATAGAAATTCGCCTTCTGCTGGCAGTCCAAATTCTTTATTAAATGGAAATGGAAAAAGAACTCTGGTAAGTACTAACTGATTCAGATCAAAGCTACTCCTCACTTTACATAATACTTTGGTGTTTCTTTTTAGCTATGGACCTTTGACTGTAAGTTACTTATGTTATAGTGTTATGGCCAAACAAAATATCTCTCCTTTATCGTTTCAGATGTTGGAGCAATTTGATGACATTAGCCAAAAATTTCCACTACAAGTGTTCCTTAGGATGTGAATTTTGATTGCTCTCCACTTTTGTGATCTGAAAAGCTTATCAACCGAATAGACGATGGCAAATTGCAGCATGAAAAGATTGCTTCGTAATGCAGCAATACATCACATTGTTTGCGTGTGCTTACTGTCCTTGCCATGTAGCTTCCTTAACGTTTGGAGAGAAAAAAAATCACGCCAAATTAGTAGATGTAGAATCTGTTTCCATTGTTCAGGCAAGGTCGGTGTCCGGACAGGCCGGTGGTTCACGCCGATGCAGTGGACCAAGTGAGGGCATTTTAACCAGTGGTGAGAGGAATTGATCAAAACCTTTGGTTTCCATGCCCTTCTTTCCTTCCCTTTGTTTCGTTGGACAACCTGGATGAGCCCCTTCTCCTCACATGGTACGGTTGTTAATTTTGCTATATCTATCAAGCCTTTATCTCCTGTATAAATCATTTCTTTGCAAATTTTTACATGCCATATACGCATTTGATCAAAGAAGTAGTGAAATATTACGAAATTAATGAATTGTGTAGCTACACTTTTAGTTTCTGTTTCTGGTGGATTAATCATTTCGCTCCTGGTGGGGTTTTTAGCTGTACTTCCATTTCTACGGTGCCTGTTGGCCTTCTTATCATTCATGGTGTCATATAGTAAAATGCCTTATGCATTCGGGACATTTATGAGTTTAATTTAATTGATCATGTTGTAACATCACCGTGCTTTTCCATTGATTTGCTCAGCCAGGTGCATCTGTTCATGATTCTGTGTCGTCGGTTCATTATGTGTACAACTTAATACTACAAACTTTTTTTAAAAAGTATTTCACTTTTCTTTTAATAATTGTAATACGTGTGTTCTTGAATTAGAACTGTACCCAATACACTATAGAACATCTTGCACCCAATCTGTGTTCTAGTTTACAATCGACAAGCAATGGAAATGTCTAGTCATATATAACGGCCTGGTGAAATGCTAAGTACTTGAGGGTACTTTTGCACATTCCAACTTTCTAAAGCGCATCTAGGCCTTGCACGAGCTGCCATGGGCGCCAATTTTCTCTGTGGCAACTGAAATGGGGCTCTCTCCGCTCCTGTGCTTGGCAGGGATGGCATCCAGATGAGGATGAACTCATGGCGGGACGGCGTCGCCGGCACCAACTGCCCGATCCCTCCCGGCTGGAACTGGACCTACCAGTTCCAGCTCAAGGACCAGATCGGCAGCTTCTTCTACTTCCCTTCGCTCGGCCTCCAGCGAGCTGCAGGCGGGTACGGCCCGGTCACCGTCAACAACCGCGCCATCGTTCCGATTCCCTTCGACCAGCCTGACGGGGACGTCACCTTGTTCATTGGAGATTGGTACACCAAGAGCCACATTGTAAGCTCTCAGGTCTTGTGTTTGTGATTGCAGTTTAGTGTCAATATCGGGGATCTTTCTTGATTTCTGGCGCTGTGGCGCAAGCATGGTGTTCATCAGAGAATGACTTCTCAATACGTTCTTACCTTAACCTGACAACATAATAAGAATTGTGATACAGTAAGAAGCATCAGCGCAGATATTGTCCGATCTATCGATTAAGCTATAATGCTTTCATTTTTGCAAAGGTTTTTTCTTCTTTAAATGTGTGAGAGTGTTTTCTGTTCCACGTAGGAATTGAGGAATATGCTAGATGATGGCAAGGATCTTGGGGTACCGGATGGAGTTTTGATCAATGGAAAGGGCCCTTACAGATATGACACCACACTGATTCCAGAAGGCCTCCAACAAGAAATTGTTAGAGTTGAGCCAGGTGTACTGTCTTTCATCACAATTTTTCTTTTTCGAATTTGCAGCTGTGCACGAGCCCCATTATTTTTTGGCACATTATTGTATAATCCTGTTTTAAACTAGTAATGTATCAAGTTGTTGTTTACAAATATTCAAAATTTCCAAGTACAATGAATATGATTGCAAACCATTTGAGCTGGAATTTGGAAACGTAAAGAATCGTACTTCATGACCAGGAAATGAATTAGTATAAGTATTATTAATTATGTCTCATTGAACAGCAGCATTTTATCAATTTGGTAGCTGCAAAGATCGGATTTTTCCATTTCTTAATGTGAATTAGAAATTACACGAGTGAAAAAAAGAGAACAGATTAGAAAATATTTAGCTGCATTTAGATAGCAGTGTCAAGATCGCTTAAAGATATATCTTGTTGATCAGTTATGAGCACTATTGCAAATGCTCCCAAACTGTCTGTCATGCGAAGTATAACGCTCATAAATCCGAGTTCTTGAAACAGGCAAAACAAATCGCTTCACGCTCCTAAATCCGAGTTCTTGAAACAGGCAAAACATATCGATTCCGTGTTCACAATGTTGGCACCTCAACCAGCCTCAACTTCAGAATCCAGAATCACAATATGCGTCTACTAGAGGCTGAAGGAACCTACACTAACCAGCAGAATTACTCCAACCTTGACATCCATGTGGGACAATCATACTCATTTCTTGGTGACCATGTACCAAAATGCTAGCACTGACACTGACTACTACATTGTGGCAAGCCCAAGGTTCGCGACCAAGCCTCGCTGGCATGAGGTCACTGGTGTAGCCGTCCTGCAGTACTCAAACTCCAAAGGCAGTGCTTCTAGCCCCCTCCCTGATGCTCCAAATGATTCCTATGACAAGTACTATTCCATGAACCAGGCAAGGTCTATCAGGTCAGTACCAATGGCATGAACAAGAGTGCTCTATCGTGTTCTTAACATGCAAATATCTTTGGCACTAGCCTTATCATTAACTCTGAGCCGCATTTAAAATCTGTGATACCTTTTTTTTTTGTATTTCGCTCACCAATATCATTTTAGTTATAAAGATTTTTAACTTTTATGGCTGTATTTGATGCTCTCCATTAGACCATTGCGATTGTTCTTTCAGAATGAATGTGAGTTCTGGTGCTGCCCGTTTAAACCCACAGGGGTCATTTCGCTATGGTTCTATCAACATCACTCAGACATTCGTTCTGAAGAATGAGTCGCCCTTGCGCATCAATGGAAAGCGTCGAAGGACGATAAACAGGATCTCATACTCCCCTCCTGAGACTCCACTGAGGCTCGCTGATCTCGAAAACTTGACTAAAGTCTACAGAACTGACTTCCCCACAGTGCCAAGCAATGCGCCACCAATGATGGCATCATCTGCGCTGAACGCTTCGTACAAGGGCTTCCTCGAGATCGTCTTTCAGAACAATGACACTGATGTTCAGACCTACCACCTGGATGGTTATTCATTCTTTGTCGTTGGGTATGTGATGGATAACCAAAAACTCAAGTTATATCCAGTCTCGAAATCAACTTATTCATGTAAGTGAGCACTATCATGTTGTGAATTTCAGGATGGATTATGGCGAGTGGAAACCAGACAGCAGGGGTGCGTACAACAAGTGGGATGCCATCTCTCGCAGTACTACTCAGGTACACTACACACACCTTCTAAAAGATCATCTGATCATGTGTCAGTCCTATTCTTCACAGTTGCATCCTTGGACATTCTGCGTGCAATGTGAAATTCTGATCTTTTCCAAGGTCAACAGGTCTTCCCTGGAGGGTGGACTGCGGTTCTAGTCTCGCTTGACAATGTCGGTATCTGGAATCTCCGTGCTGAAAATCTGGATAACTGGTACAATGGGCAGGAGGTCTATGTGAAAGTTGCTGATCCATTGGGCTGCAACATCACTGAAATGGTCGCTCCGGATAACACCCTGTACTGTGGTCTACTGAAAGACAGGCAAAAGTATGATTCAGCTGAACATTTCTACCCCTTTGGTGTAGTGAAATAGTGTCTAGTGATGCACTCTGTTCTTGAGCTACAACTAACATAATAGTTTTGAAAATCTTTCAGGCCACAGATTCACCAGCAAAGCAACAAGTCATCTGCGCAGGCTACAGCTCGATGGAGTGCCAGGCTTGTCCCATCCGCGTTGCTGATCATTGCAGCTGTGGTTTTCAGTTAAATTTGTCAAAGTCAGAGGATTAGTTAGTTAGGCTTTGTGGGGATAGATATCCAACAACGGGATGTCAGGGAAATTCCCCCTACGGACTCTGGTTGTGATTTTAAGTTCTTTGAGAACTTGAAAAGCTCTTTCGGCAAAGGCCAAAAACTAGATACTAGAAATGAAATGCTGTTGATTTGCCTACTTTTCGTCTCATTGGTTTATCATTTCAGGTAGCATGTTCTTGTCTACAAGCTGGTAGTACAAACCTTGATGCTTCGTTGATTTGTAAATAGCATGCGACAAAGGCTTAATTTCCTGGCATGATTGTTTCTAATTTACAAGATTTGTGAATTTGTACTGAACTTTGGACATGAACCACATGCAAGTAGCCTCCAATAGCAGGAATGCATTTTCACAAACATACACAGACAGACATCAACGACAACTCACAGTGATAGACTGCACTATTCTGATTGTAGATAGGCATTGTTCGCATCGATGTAATGTTCTTGAAATTAATAAAGTTTCCTTTATCTAAAAAGATAGGCATTGTTCGCATCGATCGGTTTGCATGTAAGCAGAGTTGACACAAAGATAGATGATACATAGCTGAATTCAATACTTCTACTATAGCATATAGCTTCATCATGATTGAAGCATCTAGCCTGTTGGTTCCATTGCGTCCAGAAGTACTTCTTCTTGGCCTGTTTGATAAGAAATTAAAACATGACATCATGACATTCCAATCCAATCAGGGGAGGGGATATGAGGAGTGCAGTTGATACTGGTGAATTTATCCTAGGCTATCCAAGGTTTACTCTTAATGTTACTCTGCAATATGTAAAGTTTACACATGAATTCAAATTTTGTAAGCTTTACAAGAAATCCAATTGTCATGACGTTTGACCTGCCGGTGTTAATATGCTAGTTCGATTTGTCCCAGGCTCCCAGCAGCACTAGACTAACCAGAGCAAAGAGGATTAGAGGACTCAGGGTTATGGCATTTCGGCAAATAGCTAACGTAATTAGTCAACAATATGCTCATTTCCAATCTTCATTTTTTTTTCTCTTCTCTCTGTTTTGCTGAAAAGATGCATGATCTAGATATGGGAAAAAGAGCAACAAAAGTTCCAAGTGTATCCCTCAGTGTTTATGTTTAGGTTTGTGTGCGTCGTATTGGCCGGCACTCTGTAATAATACTTTTGTTCTTTTCCACTCTTCAATGAAGGGCAGAGCTCCTGCCATCTTTTTTTTTTTTAAAAAAAAGAAGTTCCATGTGTACCAAATCAAGATTACCTTGTTTATGAGTCCTGAAACAGGCGTATCTCCATGCGCCTGCTCCTGTCAAAGTACCGAACAGTGGAAATGTGCTGGACTCTCGCCTTGTCTTCGCCCTGGATACGCTCCATGAACTCGTCGCGCATGCCCACCAGCATGAGATTCTGCAGAGACATGAGGGATTCAATGCCGTGCGGCACCTCCTTGAGCTGAGGGAACTTGACCAGTGCTAGCCACCGGAGGTTTCGCATGGTCTGCTGCTCCACAACCATCGACTTGACATTCACAAAATCAGCCATGACAAGCGTGTGGAGCTTTGGTAACCACCCTCTCTGGAAGAGTACGCTCTCTCCGTCGTATGCGTGGGTAATTTGGAGCACTGCCAAGTTGGATAGATGGGAGATGGACGTGAAGGGATCGGAGCTCAGCTCACTGCCCACGAGAAACAGCTTCTCAAGCTTATCTCCAGCTGTGTGAAAGAAAGGGGACTCCATCGCACTCTGGTGCAACCTGCCATTCAGCCTGAGTTTGCGCAAATTCTGCGGCGGGGAGTCGAGTGCTTCGAAGTTGACATAATTCCCTTCAGCTGCCGTAACCTTCAGTGTGCGTAGAAACCGCATCTTGATGATGGATGCAGAGAGCTTGGGGTAGTGTTCGTCTCTGACATCTTCAATCGCCAATGTCCTCAGCTGCGTCATGTTCCCTAACTGTTCCACAAGATCCATGTTTGCAAGGACTCCTTTAAGACTTTGCAGCTCCATTGATTCCCACACCCTCTTTGGAGTTTCGACACCTCTGGATGTCTCGACAATTCCAAATAGAGGAGTCATCGCCTTCCCAGCAAGTAGGTGCCTTAACCTCCTCAGTTTGGTGATCCCAGCTGGCAGCTTCTCCACATTGGTGAGGTAAATATCAAGAGTTTGGAGATTGAACAGCTTGTTGATTGATCGCGGCAGCTGCTTGATCTTTGTTCTTCTCAAGCCAAGGTAATGCAAGTTGAATAAGCTGGACACTTCTTCAGGTACAGCTGTGATGGGAACATTTTGCAGCTCCAGAACGTTCAGATACCTTGCACTGCGTCCTGTGCTCACAGATGGAAAAGAAGAACAAGAAGAATCAAACTGATAGAGAGAACGAAGGCGAGAAGCATCTGAAACTGACTGAATTCTATCACTGTGCTCATGGATTGACAAACGGCGGCACCTGTACTCAGGCTCACCGGGCTGCGATTGACTATACGTCATGCAGAAGGTCTCCTTTTCTGATATGGAGATGGCCAGCTCCCGCACAATGTCGTGCATTTGGAATATTTTTTCCTTTCTGAAGTGCTTCCTCTCCACAACCTGGAGCAGGCATCGGTCTATTAGCTCATTCAGGTAGTCCTCGGCAACCTCTTCTGTTGTTCTTTTCTTTTCTGACTTAATAAGACCCTCTGCCACCCATAGCCTGACCAGCCATTTCTTTGTCATCATGTAATCCTCTGGAAAGATGCTGCAGAACACAAAGGCGTTCTTCAGGTGGCCCGGTAAGTGCTTGTAGCTCAGGTTCAGAATCTTCATCACTGAACTCAGGTCCTTGTCGCGCAATCTATCACGCAATTCCCAGCTTAGCTGATCATTGTACTTACTCCAATCTTCCATACATGGTTTTTTAAATGAGAGCATGTTACCCACGGCAACGATTGCTAACGGCAAGCCGTCACACTTCCCTACGATCTCTCTCCCCAGTGGCTCCAATTCTTGAGGGCAAGCTCTCTCCCTGCAGTTCTTGAATGCCCATATGCGAAATTTTTTTTAAATAATATTATTTTAATTCGAAATTGCGACATTAATACACGTTTTTAAAAAATTGCAGAAATAATATCCGGTCGCCAAACCGTTTGGCGATAATAGGGTCGTCGCCAAACGGTTTGGCGACTACTGAGTAGTCGCCGAATAGTTTGGCGATAATAGCCTAATCTCACAGATCAAATCGCCGATGACGGCTTGTCGCCGAAGTCGAGGAGTGGTCGCCAAACCGCTCGGCGACTACTCGAGAGTCGTAAACGGCTCGGCGACTACTAGTAGTCGCCGGCGGTGTGGCGACTACTAGTAGTCGTTCAACTGTTTGGCGATATATCGTACATTTATTAATTTGTAAGTAAATTTTTTGTGAACTGTTTATGCAATAATTGTTATATTAAACAGGAAAAACTAAAAAACTCTTGTCATGTAATAGACGGAAGAATTATTTTAGTTCGTTAGTGATACGATCTCACTTTCGTATTTTCATAGCCCCGCGGATTGGCAAGACACGGTCAAAAAAGATGAATAAATGAAGGCCGGCCTCACGCAGAGGCGGGCTACCACTTACATATGGGCGAGATAGGAAGACGTTCCTCCGGCATTTTGTTGCGAAGTCGGAAAAGGCACTAACGACTCTGAAACCACGGAAATCGTGGGCACTAAGGGTTTTCGTTGCCCATGACGTGCAGGCGACACGGTCCAAAAATTACGAAAAAATTCTAGGACGGCCCACTTAATGCGGGCTACCACTTACGTATGGGCGAGATAGCCGACGTTGGCCCGACCATTTGTTGCGAAATCGAAAAGGCACTCGCGGGTAGAATCAGCGAGCACGTATAAAAATTAAATTGGACAACCACGACGTCGGAAAATTTTGAAATATTTTATGGAGGTTCCTGATAAATCAGTGATATTACCATAAAAATTTCAAATAATTTGAAGATCTGAACAATGTTTTTAAATTCAAACAATAAAATTTGATTGTTATGAACTTTTGAAAATTTAATTTTTATTGTTATGAACATCATAGACTGGAATTTTCAAGATTTTATGGTCGACAACAACTCATGTTATGAACACTTAAATTATTTATTGAACATATATAAGGGTACATACACTGAAAGTTCTGATGAGAAAATAAGCAATAGATTAGATTATATTATATTACTAGGGCATTACAACAGTGACGAGGTTAATAAGGAAAGCACTGTTCGTCGTGGTGGAACAAATGATCGTTCCGCCTATCTGGGTACAACCAGAATGATGTCATACATTTTCTGCATATTACCTGACCCGTTCTAGTATTGCGACCAGTCATCGGACACCGCTCAATCCCTACTATGAAAGAACTCCATGGGGTTCCGCAGTTCTCCCAGCTGTCGCCGATTGGGTGGCCTATGCCGTACGTCTCGGGTGTATAAGACTTAAATTTTGGTTGTTCTTTATGTGGATTTCTGGCCTCCCATATGGGCATGTCATCCCGATTCCCGGCGTCCCCTATGTTAATACCATCCGGGTTCCCGGATGGTCCGCGCAACGCGTCGAGGATTTGTTGCGTGGTGCGGGCCTCGGCCGGCTTCTTCCCCTTGTCCCTTCTTCTTCGAGAGGAGGAACCTCTTGCGCCTCTGTTGTGTTGGCCGTTGTCGGAGACATGCGGAGGCGCCTGCTCTGTTTCGGCTCGCACTCCACTATATGGTGCAGGAGGTGTGTGTTGGGCTTATGGTTGGACAACCGGAAGCGTGCCCTGCATTCAATGCAGTATGCCCGCTTTGGTGGTTGCATAACACCATAGGCGTACTCGGGGTCTGGCTTTTCTGGGCGGTAGTGGCACCACGGAGAGGGTTGCTCGCCCGATTATCCCATGCTGAGTTGCTCGAGATGTGGGTGGTGCGTCTCGGGTCCACCGGTTGAAGTACCAAAGATCGTTCCTCCTCGGCCAAGGGCACGGTAGAATCTCCGGTCCGCTAGATCACCCTGGCAGGTATCAACCACTGCCTCCAGGCCATGTACGCAGACGTCGGGGCTTTCGGGTGGCCCTGGAGGAGGTTCCTCCTCTGACTTGTTGATGTTCGAAAATGCCCTTTTGAAGTCCTGTGTGCGATGAACTGGTTTAGAACTACTACTTTGTGAGTTTAATATGAGTATGTCGCATGAAACTCACCGATCGGTTGGCCCCTTGCACACCGGCCCTAAGCTCTGGTCGATCTAGAAAAGGGACATATCCTCGCGGCCTCTCCCACCGGGTGAAGTTCTCGGGCGAAGCGGGGTAGGCGTCGTGGCGCTTGTTGAGAAATTCAGAGTCGCGTCGTCCGCCCGTCGATCCATTGGAAGAAGCAACACCGGTCCTTCAGCCGAGAAAAGAAAGAACGATGCATGAGATGGTAGTGTTACCTCATTGTGTGGACACCGAGAGGTTTACCTCGAGGTGCGCACAAGATGAGAGTGAGCACTGGCGGCCGTGTCCGGATGGGTAGATTGCATCATCTTTGCGGTGAGGTTGCAATCGCATTTGGGCGGGCAGCTCCGCAGAATCGGGCGTCGACGCCATCATCATCCGGATATTCGGGCGGGATGACTTCGCTGTCAAGAGGCGACGATAGAACGACATTATGCCCTAATTTACGTAGATTCATTTGAGGTTTATTCTTTGGTTTGGTGTGTTGGATGTCTACCCTTCGCCATGTTTTATAGTGGTGGTGAGGGTTACTCTGCACGACGTGTCACCCATCATCAAAGCCGCGTGTTGTCACCGATCTGGCGGGTGCGGCGTGTTGTCGTCTCATCTGGCGAGTGGTGCGCGGTTGTCGTCTCGCCCGGCAATGTGGTGCAGCGTGTTGTCGTTTGAGTCTGGCGCGGGTGCGGCGTGTTGTCGTCTCGATCTAAAAGCGGGTGCGGCGTGTTGTCGTCTCTGCCGAGCGGCGTGGTGCGGCGTGTTGTCGTTTCATTAAAGCGGGTGCGGCGTGTTGTCGTCTCGATCTGGCGGGTGCGATGTGTTGTCGTCTCGATCAAAAGCGGGTGCGGCGTGTTGTCGTCTCTGCCCGGCGGCGTGGTGCGGCGTGTTGTCGTTTCATTCAAAAGCGGGTGTGCGTGTTGTCGTCTCGATCAAAAGCGGTGTGTTGTCGTCTCGATCAAAAGCGGGGTGCATTGATATCGGAAGGTAAAAAACGTGAACATCACTATTAATATTGTAAAACAAGATCTGGCGGTAGGCCTCCAAGTGTCGGTCCACCTGTGCGGCGTGGGGTCCGCCGCCATGTCTTGACTGTGACAATTAACATATAGTAATATGTTAATAATGTTACAAAAATTAGAATAACATATACATGTACAAGCACTCACCTCGAATCGGGCGACCACCTCCTCAACGGCCCGTGGTTCTTCCTACCGACGGTATCGTCGGTCGATGTCAGGGCCACTCCGACGAACCTCTCTGCAGTCACCGCCACCCCGCAGAGCCACCGAGGGTCCGTCGGTGCCCGGCGATCGGCAACCTGTAAGCATGGCGACGTCTGCGGGGTGACCGTCACCTCCCGAGCAGCAGTGGAAAGTGTGCGTCTCGGCGCCAACGGTCCACCAGACAAGACAGAGAGGCTCGGTCGAGCGAAAACGCCGGACCGCTCTGGACCGTCGTCGCCCTCCGCAGGATCCTGAGCCTCAGCCACGTCCTCAGGTGAGGCCTCGATCATGCGAGCGAGGGGAAGCAACCCAGCACGTGCCAACCTATCGACATGTAAATTCAATTGTTACAAGAAATGCAATTGTGCGAGCAATGAAACATGTAAATGTAGTGCAACTCACCTGGCGTAGAAGGCTGGGTGGAGCCGCCATGCCCTGCCGGGCACACGGACCCGCAGCAGAGGCACGTGCTCAAGGCCCCGTGTGGTGTGGATTTAACGCACGCAGTGCCGCTCGGTCCAACGAAGAGTCAAGGAGTGACTCGGGCTCGGGTGCTCCATCCTGCAAGTAAACATGAAAACAAAGACGATTAGTAATGTAAATCAAAAGATCAAGAGTTGGACATAAATAAACAAACGCAGGACATGTTACGCAATTCAATACAAAAGCATGACAAAAGGTACAATCGTAGATAAAACGATTCATATTACAGAATTCAAAACAAAATACATAATTCACTACATAAACATGATGGAAGGTCCAACATACTCGCAAATACCTAACATAGGATAAAATGGTACATATTACACAATTGAATACACATTACATAATTCAATACATAACACTAAGGGCATTATGCGTTGCCTTGTGCCCGTACTCACCGTGACCGAGAACACCTCCTAACAGGCGACCCACTTCAGATTCATCCATGTCATTGCGAATGCGCCTAGGCTGTGGACGGCCACCGCCTACGGTGCACACCTCCGTAAATTTGCATCCGTAGACATATGCGCACATCTGTGTTAATGGCGGTGAAATCACCATGTGCTCGAAAACCACGGAACTCACCGGACGGTGTTGACAAAGATGACCCTTCAGTACAAAGGGACACGATCGCGCCGTGCTCATCCCAATTTGCCCACAAGCTGCGATCACATGCGGCGGGGAATATGAAGAAGTCTTGGCTTGTTGCGGTGCATTCACACCATCCGGTGGCCCCTTGGCCTAGGTTAACCTCGTGTGTAATAACCGTGTGTCGGTTCCCAATCCCCTTACACCGGAGAGTCACTTGAGCGGTACTCGGTGACTCGGCTACGCACCATATGCGGTGAGCTTTCTTTGGTGCGTTCCTCCATGTAGGCCATCATCCGCGACAATCTGGCGTTTGCAATGTCGTGGCATGCGATCTGATCTCGCATGCCTTTTCGAAGTACCCAACGATGCGGCAAGCATGCCTTCCAGATGGCCACAAGTGGTAGCGGGACGCAGCCTCGATGACCCAATTGTAAACCTCGGCTATATTCGTTGTCATGACACCGAACTGTTCAAACATATCGCTTAGCACGATAACTCTAATTGTTCAATCGTCACAGCTATGTTAATTTAGTATACTAACCTGGCGCCTCCAGTGTCATGGAGCAATGCCCACTTCTCCAACGGCTCCGCCTCTATCCAGTGCGAGAAACACTTAATGTTTCTTGACGATCGTCTCCTCGATTTGGAGGATCGGCGCTCAGGGTGATAGCCTTTTCGGTGGGCAATCGTTCGGCGTTCTTTGGTTGCTTCTTCAGCTCTTCAATCTGTGCGGTAGTGTGCTTGTCCAACTCGGCCAATATCGCGTTGAACTTACGTGCTTGGTTCTGCTTGCATAACCTCTTAAATAGGTTCATCAGCTTCTTACTCTTGAACTGCCTGAAAAAATTTGCTCCCAAATGTCTCATGCACCACATTGCTCGCATGTCACGCCACGGAAAAAGGCTCATCAAGGTCCTCTGTAGAGTCTTAATTGCGAAATGATACCTTTATGGCGGTCATGGATGATGCACACGTTAGGTGATCACGAACTACCCGAACTTCAAATGTCCGAAAAACCACACCGACTATTCCGGTTCTCACCCTCAACAAATGCAAAGGCCAATGGAAGTATGTGGTTGTTCCCATCAATTGCAATTGCCGTTAGAATCGCCCTTGTATTTCCCGATCAAGAATGTACCATCGACGACAACAATGGACGGCAAGATGCACGAATGACGCAATGCAAGGACCCAAATGAAAAGAAAGCTCGACGAAATATCGAGACCCGTTACCATCCGCTTCACTTTCTTCAAAAGCGTGTATGCGTTCGGTTTGTTTCCTTCAAGACATCAAGCACACGAGGTAGGTTACAACACTGAAGCCTCATATGTGCCAAACCTCTTCTCTAATGCCTTTTGCTTCGCACGCCAGCCATCGAGTAACTTATCCGATACTTAAATGTTCTCAAGATTGCTTTACGAATATAAGAACACTCAATGTCCCTCTTCTCGATGATCTCATTGAACATCACGCTAGCGATTAGAGCCGCATTCAAGTTGCGGTGTTTCACCGTAACATTTTCTAGTCGCATGTGTGCCCATCTACTCGTGATGCAATCCAAAATGTCTCGCACTTGACTTGTAAGCATGTACTCGAATTCACATCCTTCGGTTCTCGCACTTCACGTGTATCTATCTCGATGGACAAAACAACTCGAACTCTCTCTGCTGCGATAGTGCCCACAAACCTCACCGCCAACTTCAACTCGTAATTGTTTGCGAAAACTTGATTCAAATTAACGGCATTGCTACCATACTCCCAACGCGACTCATGCCCCCACAAAACTTCCATACTAGCTTTGTTTTTCCTGTTCCACTCGTCGGGGATGGGTACATCCGTTGCCCAAGATTACTATGCATTTCATCATCTCCTCCTCTTCCTCATCTTCGTCGATGTCATCATCACACTCCAACATTTCACTTCATCTTGCCTCGCCATATGGTCCACCAACTCCAATTGATCAACAATTTGCTCGATTTCCTCCTTCATCTGCCCGACCTTCGCGTTTGTTGCATCCTGTTATCATCCTCATTGCTACCTCAACCGGCACCACTACGAACTTGTTCAACAGAGCCGACGTCTTTGCTTTACCACGTCGCTAATATTCACCTCTTCTCTAGGGCACGCCGCACCAAAGATTACACATTCAAGGCTAGATCCCTTGCACCACCTTAACCATTTTCGCCACAAGTACGTCCGATCTATTTTCTTCAATTCCCACATAGCGGGTCACCCTTACTACGCGTGAATACGACTTGAATGGTAACAGAGTAAACACTTGCATCCAGGAAAAATATTTGGTCAACCAAAGCTTTATATCACGGATGCTAACTCTATCGAGACATAAGTGTTCCGCCATTGTGATCGCAAAACCGCTCAAATCAACACCATTACGCCCAATTTTTATTTCACCATCGCAGTAATATACCCTAAATTTCATTTGCATCCGAGCATTCTGCGACCACATAAACAAAATTGATTTCTAGATCACCACTAACGTTTAATATCACTACACTAACTAAACAAAATTAATTTTTATATTGCATCAATATCTAAATTAACAATTCCCTCCTAAATAAGAAAATTATCATGCTTAGGCATTTTGTACGAACAATCTAAAATCGCTATATTGCATCAAATCTAAATTATCTAATGTTGCATCAATATCTAAACTCTCTAGTATCGACATTGCATTAATATCTAAAATTTCTAATATTGCATAAACATCGATATTGTATCATTTCTAAAATTTCTAATATCTAAAATCTCTAATATCTAACATTTCTAAATTCTTAATTTTCTAATATCTCAAATTTCTAAAATTTCTAATATCTACAATTTCCAAAATTTCTAAGATTTTCTATTTCCTAAAATTTCTAAAATTTTCTAATTTCTAAAATTTCTATATTTTCTAATATGACAAAATATGTAAATTATTTTACACTACAAAAATTTAATAAAAAATATCAAAAAATACCTTTTTTTTTTTTTTTCTTCCTCCTTTCTTCTTCCTCCTCCTCTCCTCCCCTCTCTCTCAGCGATCTCTCTCTCCTCCTCTCCCGGCGCCCTCTCCTCTCCCCATGGACGCCCTCTCTCTCCCTCTCCCTGCGCCTCTCTCTCCTCCTTCCTCTCCCTCTCTTCCTCTCTCTCCTTGTTGCCGATCGCCTCGGCCCTTGCTTTTCTTCTTTTTCTTCGCCTTGGCCTGAAGGGTTTACCTCTCGCCGAACAGTATTCGGTAGTAGTCGCCACACCGCTCGGCGACCTCTTGAGTAGTCATAAGCGGCTTGGCGACTACTCGAGAGTCGCCAGCGGTGGCTTACACCTCGACTTTGGCGACAACCGGTCACACCGGCCGACACGGGATTACAGTATAGTCGCCAAACCGTCTGGCGACTACCTATTATCGCCAAACCGTTTGGCGGCGACCTGATATCGCCAAACGGTTTGGCGACCGGATATTATTTCTGCAATTTTTTAAATTCGTGTATTAATGTCGCAATTTCGAATTAAAATAATATTATTTAAAAAAAAAATTCGCCCATATGCAAAAGAGATGCCAAGAGTCTGCCTCATTTAGCTTCTGCAGCTCAAGAACCTGACATTCACTTGCTAAAGAAGCAACTTCTTTGATCCGGGTTGTTATTACCACCTTATTTCCATTGTTGTTGTTGCCTACCGTGCCTTCTAGGTTCATCCAAACATCTGTGCTCCATACATCATCTAGTACAAGAATGAACTTTCTTTGTTGCAATGTTCTCTGCAGGACCTCGATTAGATCTCTACCGCTTACACTGTCAATGTCAGATGGACATGCTTCTCTCAAGATGTGCCGTACCACCTTCCTTATGATGTCATAAGCATTGAACTTCTGGGATACTGTGATCCAAATATGACAATCAAACTGGTTCTTTATTCTCTCATCTCCATAGATGCTGTTGACAAGAGTGGTTTTCCCAGATCCTCCCATGCCCCAAACTGCGATGACCGAGGTCGAACTTGTTCTCTCGGTTAACCATTGCGTTAACTTCTCTCTTTCTTGTTCAACACCCACTATCTCATCAGCTGGGTAAGAGAGATGAAGAGGAAGGCAATGATCGCCGGTGTTGGCTGCAACTCTACCGCCACCTGGCAGCTGAATCTCATATTGCACCCGCAGATTCCGAAGATTCTGAAGGTGAGATTGCAAGTCCTTGAGCTCTCTTGCGATTTTGTGCCAAGAAGCTTTCCCAAGTATACGGAAGTAACTCAAGAACTCCCCAGTAAAGAATCTGCTCTTGTGTTGAACAGACAGGTAAAGAAACTCATCCATGATATCCTCAATTTCAAATGCTAGCTTTCTTACTTCCTGCAAGTACACTTCAGTGGGCTCATTGTAGCCTTCTTGGCTTTGTGCTTGGCGCAGGAATGCTTGCATCAACTTGAGCTCAACTTCAATCTGCTTTATTCTACTCTCGATCTCATTTATTATCGTCAACTTTGCGTCTAAACGTACACCCATTGTCATGATTGCAGATGATGCTAAGACAGATCCAATTTTGCACAGAGTGCCAAATACCACACCTTCTGCCATCCTGTATTTGTTTATCTGGCATGAAATTTTTTTGGTGTGTTAGAAATCAGTCAAGACCATCCTCAATTTATTAAACTAATGGTATTTAGGGAAAATATACATGTGATTTTATGATAAATAACGTTGTGTCCACTTCCTTATAGATAAATATATTATCCTCAATGTATTAAATTAATGGTATTCAGAAGTTTTTTGGAACACTAAATACATGTAATATTAACCAGGAAATTACAATCATATTATTTTGCTCATATTAACAGAGGTGATTTTTTTATAACTAAGTAGCTAAATAAGATGTCAAGAAGTAGATAATTAATAATGAAAACGAAGGAGGCCGGGTTGCAATAAACAAATAAGGAGGGCATACATAACTTTCCCTTAATAAAAGTTCCAACATTCCCAAAGGTATCTGAATGGTATTGGAAGTTGCAGTTAATCTTTTCTTTGTGTGTGTGTGTTCTTGACAATCCGCCTTCAAAATCTCAATTGTGTAGCTAGCAGTCCACTTCTCTCTTATTTGTTCCCTTTGCAGATTCTTAAAAACCAATTTAAAAACATCTGTCCAAACGCTCAGTCTAGGTAGAGCTCTGTCAACTCATATATGCTCCTAATTGGTTATAGTTTCATTTTTATGGACGGCCCTAATAGGCAACTGGGATTACTAATTTGAGGGTGTTTTCACCAAAGATTTGGTGAGGATGTCCTCTCCTTATAACATGTAGCATAATCTCATTTCTTCTCCTACTTTTCTTCCCCTTAAAGGCTCTCTTGTCATAACATTTGGCGGCACCCACTTCATCCCACTTTCCTCCCCATTCCCTTCTTCTCAAACTAGAAAAAAATTTTGTTTTAAAATTTTCCCCAAGTTTTTTATTAAGAAGTATTTTTTTAACAATTTTTAAAAGTTTTCTTATAAAAAATTTTCCAACCAAAAGTTTTTTGAGTCGAAATTTTTTGAACTGAAACTTTTTTCAAATTGAAACTTTTTGAATTGAAAGTTTTTTATCTAAAAATTTTCAAACAAAAAAATTTTGAATTGAAAGTTTTCAAAATGAACGTTTTTAAAATCTCCCTACTTTAAATTTTTCTGATTTGAAATTTCCCTAGTTAAAATTTTCTTAGTTAAAAGTTCTCAATTTGAATTTTCTTGAGTTAAAATTTTTCCTGTTGAAATTTCCAAATTGAAGTTTCCTAAGTTGAAATTTTCCTAATTCGAAGTTTTCCAACGATTCAATTTTTTTGAGTTGATTTGAAATTTGTAGAGTTGAAATTTTTCCTATTTAATTTTTTTAGCTCAAACTTATTGTATAAAATTTTCAAAGTTAATTTTTTTTTATTTGAAAATTTTGTGTTATAGAGGAAGGAATGCGCTGAGAGAAGTGAGTAGGGAAGAGGAAAGGAGGAAGGGAAAAGAGTGAAGATGGATAGGGAAGATAACACAATATCCTACAAAGGTGCTATTAAATATGTTAGTTTGAGAGTAACCTCAAACTAGTCATACCTATGGGCAACAACGCATGACGCATGTCCGATCCTAGACCTAGTAACACAAACCTCTGATCCTAGACCTAGCATCATAAGAAGCGCACCTAATAAAAACAATAACAAAAAGTTTGGTACTCATGTGGGCATGCTTCCCTATTTGTGAAAAGTGCATGACCACTGTTGCAAAAGTATCCAATTTATTTTGATACAATTCATGTATTGTTATGCAAAGTATGAATATCAAATTATTTTATATTGTACAAGATACTCATATTTAAACACACATACTCTGTTATGTCATATCTAAATTCCGATGATACCACCTGGATGCAAGAGGTGCCAATGGCACAAGCAGAGGCCCACCCTATTTACATAGGGAATCTAACAAGTTCACCCAGGAGCTTTTAAGGATAGATAGGAAATTTTCTCATATATCAACAAACAGTACTCGGAATAACAGAGAGAGCTCACTAACAGACCGATTTACTCTCAGCCAAAAAAAAAAAAAACGTCGAACGAACAAGTTACAACATCTCCAAAGCAAGATAGATATTGTTTACCTTCACTCTTCTCTCTCCATCCAGCCACCGATGGACGCAATTCTGCTAGCTAATGCCGGAATGCCCAGCTCAGCCGGCCGCCCGGCCGGCCTGGGTTAGTTAACATGCATCAAGGTTCGTGCATTGCGAGAAGAGAGAGAGGAGCTCCCATGGTGGGAGAGGAGGCAGCAAAGTCAACGCGAGTGGAGAACGGAGACAGGCCTATAAATCACTGCATGGAACCGCAGTAAGCTGGTAGCTGGTTCAGTTTACGGTCAAGTGTAGTCTTCAGTCCAAATTGCGCTGTTGCCCACAAACTTCAATGTGAGGACCAACTTATTACTC
Organism: Guadua angustifolia; assembly: GCA_036346375.1. Lineage (NCBI taxonomy): Eukaryota > Viridiplantae > Streptophyta > Magnoliopsida > Poales > Poaceae > Guadua > Guadua angustifolia. Next base: position 41,875,658 of record CM070517.1, read on the forward strand.
TCTTCGGTAAGAAAAGTACGTTTTGGATTACGGTCAAAGTATGAAAATCTTATATTTAGATATTTTATGAAAAATATTTTCATAATTTTGTTATGTTCTATAAATATATTACAATATAAATTAGTTGTCTAGACATGTTTTGTGAGTTGTGAGTGGAGGGAGTAAGTAGCTCAGGCCTCAACTTAGAATCAGTCAAGCAGGTCAAATGAGCATGGATTAAGTTAGAGGAAATCCTTGTGTATGTAGTCCCCGCTTATGCCATTTGCAAAATTGTCTCCTCCCCCGCCACGAGTGTGCGGCAGGCGACACCTATTTCCTGCCGCTCCCGATTAATTTTGTAAATACAGGAGCTAGATAAGCTATATCTCTGAGTTGGGATAGCTAAACTATAATCCAAGAGGCATGGGATCACATTCCATAGAGCCCATGGACAAACCCAGACCCAAAACGACGTTAGCCATAACACAAGGGTGCCATACCATCCAGACTGGCCACCACCACCAGTTGGCTGCACTAACCAATTGTTTCCATACTCGTATAAAAAAACACTTCGATGATTGATAACAGCGCTAAATTAGCAGCTATATGAATTCATGGAATTCGAACATGTCAGGTTGTCAAACACGGCAATCATGATCTCAAGGGTGGTATGAACGGGAGTCCATTTCAACGCTGACTGCGGGTTAGACTTCAAGAAGAGCTACAATGTGAGTCCATTGCAAACTGACACAAGAAACTAATCTAAGAACAGAGAAAAGAAAACCAGCCACTGAGCAAATAAAGTAAACAAATAAACAACAATACATTGCACCGCGAGTCTGCAAGGTCGACTTATTTTCCAAGAACTGCGAATAAATTTTTGTTACTCATATCGCATTAGTCGTCAACTTAGTCTGCGTCAGGCCACACTAAAACAACATAGTAAAGAAAGTAAACCACCTTCAACCCAACATTTGGAAGAACTCGTCTGAACAATGGTGACTGACTTGACTTTTGTTGCCCATCACTTTCCTAAAAACAATCAAATTTTGTATGTCATATGTGAGCAACCCATTCATCCATCTAAGAAACGATGAATGAACTTTTGGAAGAGGTTGTTGCAATGTAAAAAATGTCAAAATTCATTGTGCCAGTACACTGTTACATCTTGGGCAATATACATGTCATCTGCTTGCAAGTACCAGATGCAGTTCATTGACTTGTTCCCTAGAGGAAAGGAAGGAAAGGTACATAACGAAACAGTGGCACGTCCATCAACAGATCACAATGGCGACACGACCGCTCTGTGCTTGTGTTCGTAGCCGCTGAGTGACATCCTCAGCTCCACCTTTCTGGGAGGCAAGTTGAAGTCCATTTAGGAAATATAGTTTTTCTTCCTCAAAGCAGCAATAGACATCTGAGAACTTCTGTTTCCTCCATGCCCCCATGGCCATAGATACTCTTGAGGACAGTCCACTTGCAACTCAGCTGTCATCCTATTACCTGATTGCCTCAAAGCAGTATGATCTTTGAGATCTTGACCTCGGCAATGGGAGGTTTAGGAGTTAGGACATCTACAAAGTATGTTGTGAAGTCAAGTATCTACTAGCTTCCGACAAATTGTCATCCCATCCCCAATTGGCACCTGCGAATCTCTCAAAAATATAGTACCATTGTTAATCAAGATCCAGTACTAAAGCACATACAGATAGTATGAGCATATAATACATGAGAAGGGCATGGGATAAGGGGCACTGAATCATGATATAAGCATATCAAATGAAAATCTAAGTGATACCAATATTATGGTTCTCATTTGTGTATTGGTTGCAAGAGTACACTTCTAATTGGAGCAATGCAACATATACTGTTTTCTTCTCACATAAGTTGTACATAAACCAAAACGGATGGTCAATGGTGTATCAAAAGAAGGTTTGGATACAAGGGGTTATAAAGGTTTTGAAGCAGTTGACCATTTATAAAGATAGTGAAGAGGACTCAACACATTTAGGGGGTGTTTGGATGAAGGGGATTTCTTTGTGTGTGTGTGTGTGTGTGTGTGTGTGTTTGGATTTGGTTCAAATTCTTTCAGATTTGAACTAAATCCTATGGATTCAAATCCAAATCCCCCCATCTGAACAGGTATACATGGCCATGTCTTGAATGTGCCACAATATCAGGCAAATAAAAATTTTGAACTTGGGATATGTACTGTGCTGGCATTGCAGTAATACTACTACAAATCATTGTTGGTGCTCTTTACATGCTCCAGACGACAGAATAATTATAAAGAAATATAAAAGATTTTTTAAGGCTTCACAATCATCATTGGCAAGTAATGACTAATAACCATGCGATAGGCCAAACATATGAGAGGTGGAGAGAGGAAGAGACCATGCTGATATTGACACGTTTATCCTCCAAAAGTTTCCTATTGAAGTTTCTTATACTGAGTGTCTTTGGGTCATTCACCTAAGAAAAAATGCCAGAGAAGTATTATCTAGTGTACCCTGTAACATCTTTATCATGTCAAAGCTCAAAAAGAAAGAACTTACTAGCGGATCAGCAACCCTTCCGTACCAAAGGACATTGTCCATTACAATTAAACCGCCAACTCTTACCTGCAACACAACAAGATATATTGCTCAACATATAAAAAACACAAATGCTATGATCATTATATATGGAAATGTACAACTTTATATAAAGCGGAGAGAATCGGCCGCTCCTCAGGTGCGCCATGTCAGCGTCTTCGTGAAAAGTCCCTCCGGAAAATGCGAAATAGCGTTTAGGTCCTCCGGTCATTTTTAGCAAAAAGGACAAGGAAAAAACCAAAATTACGTCTAGGTCCCTCTGCGGTTTGCATTTAGGTCCTCCTGGTGATTTTTAGCAGAACGGACCCCGGGAAAAAAACAAATTACGTTTAGGTCCCTCTGCGGTTTACGTTCAGATCCTCTCGGCGGTTTTTAGCAAAAATACTTCCATGGTTTTCTCGACAAAAAAAAACACAGATTTGCCGAAGGTTTATAGCAGTTCATAGATTCGCTGACGGGTCCTAACGACCCATTTTTTTAAAAAAAAAACATGAAAACCAAAATTACGACCGAATTTCCCAAATTTCGCATGTTGCAGCGTCACGCACCAAAATTTCACACAACGCAGCGTAGCGCATAACCCTAGCTAGTTAAAAAAAAAACATGAAAACCAAAATTACGACCGAATTTCCCAAATTTCGCATGTTGCAGCGTCACGCACCGAAATTTCACACAACGCAGCGTAGCGCATAACCCTAGCTAGTTATAGACAGAATCGTAAAACTTGAGGCAAAAATGGAGAATCTTCTACATTATTATTAGAAAACATTATGGGGAACAGGGAGTGGAAGACCACATCCACATGTGTTAAAGACCAGAATGAGTTATAAATAACCCAGAAGGTAAGCTGCATGTTGAATCTTACTAGCTTAAGTAGAAGTTCAAAATATTCCTCATACATTCTCTTGTCTGCATCAATGAATGCAAAGTCATAACTAGGAAAAAAAAGAGAAGGAAAGGATTAGTTAGAACATGTATGATGTCAACTAATATGATGACGGGGATTATACCACACCAAAATTACTATACCCGGAAGCTTCACCACAATCGAGCAATGACCTTAGGGAATCTGCACCTAAAGCGTGCTTGACATCAACCTAAGCAATTTTAAGACAGAATGAAAGATCAGCATAGAGAATATAATATGCAATAATACAAACTGCTCCTTGAATACTAGCATGCTATACATTCTAAGCAATTCCAAAAAAAAAGGTCAATGTTTCAGTTAAGTGCTTAGAAACCATTAAAGAGGAAATATATATTGATCAATCCTATACACATTAGATTCCCTACAAAATGAATGCAATGTATTAAATGGTGGCATTCCTAATTTCATAAACAGCAGTGTGCTAGATAAGTCAGTACAAAGTGGAACAGATGTAAAAACAATGATGTAAAATAAAAAAGATGGTTTTGCCTTGCTTCTGAAAAAATGTTTTTCCCATGATTTATATGGTTGGGAGAATTTTAACTTTGCACCAAAAAAGTTCTTCAACCTACTGAAACATCAAATGCAATTAATTGTAAATTTATAACCAAGGATAAAGAAGTAAACTACAAATATAGAAAATTATGCAGTTCAGAATCATTGGTTATGATCAAGCGATCTCATCAAGCAAAAAGGGCCGAAAATAATCACCTTGTGTGCAACACCAGCACGCTGATAGTATTTCTTGGCAACTTCAAGACATCTTTCATCCCTTTCACAAGCAACCAAACGACCTGATTCAGGAAGCACTAATGCAACAGCTAATGATGAATATCCCTGTGAAAAGATTAAAGGAGTGCTAAGATAATGTTAGTGAATTTGCAATGCTTGTTGCTTTCCTACAAAATTAGCTCGTTCACAAAGTTTGCCCTGTTTGGCAGAGCTCCAGATCCCAGCACCACCTTAGATTTGGAACTTGTAAGCTAAAATAAAGTGAATTAAGTTTATATGTTTAGTCTAAAATGTAAATTTCTGAAGCTAGAAATATCTTGCTCCATCAACTCCACGGATTTTGGTGGAGCTGGAGCTGGAGCTGTGCCAAACGCCCTCTTAGAATGATCACTAATCATTGCAGCACTTGACAAGTTGACACAAATAATACATCATGAAAGACATTATTGTCCCTGACGGAAAATATTGTTTGAAGGAAGGAAAACATGTCAAAGGTTCAAGCTTCAGAATTCTGAAAGTACCATTTGTACGCTTTGAAAAGATGCAGTGCCTATTATGATATCATTTCCAGGGAAAAAAACAGATACCATATTAGTCACAGATGATCTGTTAACTGTTACGTGCACGATCCGCACACGCAATCTTTTCCCTGATTCTAGCCGGCTGCTGCTAATCTTTTCCCTTATGTGCCATGTACGGCCCAGGGTCCATGGCGCCCTTGATAATGCCAGGGTCGACCCATAACATTATCCCCTCCTTGCGAATCAACCTTATCCTCAAGGTTGAAAAGATGCAGTGCCGGCCGACGAGGCGCGGAGGTTGGAGATGCGATGATGGTCATGTAGGAGGATATCATTTAGGGCCCCAGCGCCTTGGTGCATGTCTGAGCCACCGGCCGATTATCGATGGCGCTACCGATCGCTAGAGAAATTGCTTGGATGCCTCTCATTGATAGATACCATATTAGTCACACAATGATCTGTTAACCTACTCATGTATATCTTTTCCTTATGTGCCATGTAATGCCCAGGGTCCATGGCGCCCATGATAATGCCAGGGTCGACCCATTTAACCTACTCATGTATACTTCGTATTTTTCTCGCACATATGTGTGGATTCTATGTTTGGTGAGCTAGGATAACACATCAGCAACTAATATAACATCAATGTAGCATGCTTTGGTTCCAAGAAAAAACAATAACTTAGTACTGTTCAGTGTTTCATGACTGAGAGTGGACGGTACGAAAATCTAAATTACAAAACACTAGATTCACATACAGTATAGACGCCGACTTCAATGCATCGCTGTGCCCCAAGAATTTGCGCAAGCATCGCTAGCAGCTGAGCCTGTGCGGGAGAAACCTACCAAGACAAAGCAACTGGATGAAAGTGACTACCATTATACAGAATTTTGGTAACGTATCCAAAAACTAAAATAATATTTTTAGAAAAATAAATTATAAATATGTAAAAATGGACTTCTTTTTTGTGTGTCCTAGGGAAAAAATTAAGCCTGTTCTAGGGAAAAGCGAGAAAATGGCACTAAAAGAATAGTAGACTCATCCTCGCACAATGATTTGGACATGTCTAAAAAAACCCTAGTTGTAGGTTCAAGTCTTAACTGCAAATACAATGCATATCATCAAAAGACAGTATTATACGCATGCAATCCCTGTATACCCAGAATGTCCATGAAAGTATGCAATATGCTAACGAGCGCCAGCCCGTGCCATGGCGCTCTGAGAAAACCCAACAACGTTGATAAACTGTAATTCGCAAATGCCGCACTGGAGCTGCAGTATAATTAGCGCATACGATACGATGTTTCGAGTCTTAACACTTGAACGGAGGATAGAGTAATCCCAAAAATACACCTTATGGACGCAATGTAACCAAACGAATACTCTCCATCTAAATTCTAAAGATTAGTACTCTTTAAGTTTATGCATGCTAATGTACCTGCATCTGGCTTCCTCTCATGGCCGCTGTCTCTTCGCGGAGCTCCCGAAGGATCTAAAAAGCATCCAGGGCAGGATAAACAAATACACATTGGTCAGAACCAGACTTTAACAAAATTTCCCCAAATTGGCTCAAAACGAAACAGAGAGTGGGAGAGCGTGAGGGGCGTACGGGGTGTTCGCGGACGTTGGAGACGAGGTAGTCGTAGAGTTGCGGCGTCATGCCCAGCTGCTTGCGCCCGCGCCGCGCCTCCTCCACTGCCGCTGCTGTCGAGGAGGAGGAGGAGGAGGAGGAGGAGCGCATGCACAGGCGGCAGCTCCATGGGGGAGAGCCGCGGCAGGGCGGAGCGGTGGCTGGGGTTAAGGATCGGAGGACGCGAGGATGCGTGGAGCCGAACCGGAGAGCCACCGCCGCCGCCGACGGAGCAAGGGAGGAGGAGGCCACAACGAAGCGAGGCATCGTCGGGGGAGACAGCCGCCAAGTAGAAACGGAAACGCAGATTAGCTTGGCGTCTGCTGGGGCCCACATGTCAGTGAGGTGCGGACACACTGGGCCCGATAAAGATGGGCGGGTTTAGTAGGGCCGGGCTTGGTCAGCAATGCTCACAAAAAAGCCCAACACGCCTGTTCTCCGTTGCTAGCTCGTGTGCTACATGGAGCGCTGTGAGGCCCATTTTGAAACACGAGAATTTTTTCCAAGTTAAACTGTTTTCTATTAAATTTATGTGGGATTTCAATGAAATTCATGTGCACCGAGTAGAAATTTACGTAGAAATCTAATGATATTAATTAATGTGTTCCACGTCGGTCTTACATGGGTGATCATGACATGGTGGGAGCGTATTAACTTCTTTTAAGAGAAGTTAAACTTTTAAAATCTTATTTGTTAATATCTTCTTAAATATTTAGATTAGATGTATAAAAACTATACGTCGTCTCGAAAAATACTTTAAAAACCAATAGCCCCTAAAGTAGAGTACACCCCAGAAATTACAGGAGCAGCCTTGGCAATAAACGAAATTACAACCAAGTCCCTGCCTCCTGTATTCTAAGCGACCTCGCCGAGGAAGATGAGTATGGGGACGAGGCTCGCTAGGTTGGCGCCTCGTGACGCCGGTGGGAGGCTTCCGGATCGGCATCCCAGCAGCAAGCAACGGGGATTAGAAGATGCGACGAGCTCCAATAGCTAGATGGGGAAGAAGCCAAGAACAAAAGAAGATCAAGCGGCTAGGCTAATACTACTTACTCTACAGGGTGGAACCCCTCCCGGCGGCCGGCGTTAAGCCGGAGCAGCAGCATGAGGGGGGCCGACGGCAAGCACCAAGGGGAAGGACCGGTGTGAAGCCAGGCGCAGATCGAGCGAGAGGTAGTGTGTCACTGTCCGGTCTGTCCTCCTGAGCCCTCACCAATTGAGCTACAAGCCTACAACTTGATGGACATATCAGACCAACGGAGAAAACAATGAGAAAAGGGTAAGACATAACGGAATGAAAAGAAGGGAACAGCTCGGATTTTTTTTTTTGGGAGAAGTGCAAGTCAGATATATGCACACAACTCACGTATACGACACCATATATGATGTGTATATTTTCTATACACGTTAAGAGGTTAATTAGAGACTCTCTATGGCTTCTAGAACGTAGAAATTTTTTGTGAGCGCGTGTTGACGTGAAGTTGGAAGGGGACAAAGGTTGAACGCATGACGGCGCCTCTGCCAGCCGAGCAACTATCAATTCTCGGAACAACTCAGATCTTGAGACGAGATGGCGACGACCTGTATAATTAATCCTATATAATAACCGACATGGTTTATCAATCTCGAGTTAATTACATTGATAAGGGCATCTTAACTAATAGCTTATCGAATAAGCCTGACAATTTATTAGTTAACACGATATTTCAGAGTATTGCAATAGAACACTAATTAGATACTTTAAGAAACTTTATTACATTCCAAACGCAGTACTTTCTTAGAGTCTTCCACCTATCGGTTAATCAGCGGTCCGATTAAATTTATCCTAAAATTAAATAAAATCCATAGTTAGTGGCGAATAGGTTCTTGCATGTTTTAGATTGTCCAACATGTTTTTCTTATTATTCTGAGATTTATGAAATTATTTTTTGCAATTTTTAGAGCTTAATCGGATTTATATGGTCGCGTTTTATTTAATAACTCGATCGATTGATTTAATTGTTTTTAAATAATTTTCGACTGATTCGATCGATTTTAAATTTTTGACAGAGATAGATAATTATTATTTTAGTTAATTTACTCAATTTTAGTTTTTTTTTTGTTTTTCTCTTTTCTTTTCTTTTTATTTTATTCTCTGGTTCATTTATCAACCATGGTTGATTTATGCATTTTTAATGTACTATCAATCTTGCGATTATTTTTCTGCGACCAAAGACAAATTTTACGCATTTTAGAAATTCTGAATTTTTCTTACTTTTCTTCTTCTTCTTTTTCTTCCCTCTCTCTCTCTCCCCTTTTATTTAGAGTGTGTTTGGCGGGATTCAAACTTCTTGATTCGTGAATCTAGTGAAGTGAAAATTCTAACTTCACCAGATTCGTGGAAAAAGTCGTGAGTACATTAAGAGTGTTTAGATAGATCATCTTGTTTACATTTTAGATCAAAAATATAAACTTAATTCACTTTATTTTAGCATACAAGTTTGATTTGGGAGAATTTGGAATCTGAGCTCTACTAAACAGCATCACCACAGGCTACCGATCTGCTGGCGCTTGTGCATAGCGGTCTTGACAAGACGGCGTCTGCCATGACCGGTTTGGCCTCTTCCGGTTTTTGGCTGGTTGAACAACTCAATAATGCAGTTTTGATGCTATTGTTTGGAATACCCAAACTTTATGATAATTTTCTATAGTATCAAATTATTACTTGTATGCTGATTTGCAAACAAAAATAGTAAGAATCATGTGGACTGTGAAGATTTGGACTAATCTGGGACTACTAATTTTCGTATCTTCTACTCAATCCCTACTGTCATTTGCGTCGCACTGATTTTTTTGTGGTACCAAAATAACAGGTAACATTTTCTTGGTCTATGATGATCATCTAACTAGCACACAGGTTGGATGGTGTTGCGGTAATAGCCTTAGCCTACCATGCGCCGAGGGAGCATGGGTGGACTATTGGGGAACTGAAAGGACCGAGATGTCGCCTAGAGGGGGGGTGAATAGGCGTTTACAAATTTTAAATCGCAGCGGAAATTTAAACTTCGGATACTCCGGAATTAACTTCGATTGTCTGAGAGTGGTTGGATAGTCCGAACCTAATTTGGATATTCGAACGGTTCAACACAAGAACCCTAGAAAATAGATCTAGCAAATCTAGAGTATGAATCTAGGTTCAAATGATGTATTTTGACTAAGATTACTTGCGGGAAAAGAAATCCCACCAATATCTACTCTAACACCCTATTAAACCCTTGAATCCCCAAAGATTTAACTAAGCACAATGTGAGTAAGTGAGAGACTCAAGAACCAAGGAGACAAACCGAATTTTTCGAAGTTCGGATCCTTAAGGATCCTACGTCTCCGTTGAGGACAAAGCAGGGTCTCTTTCAACCCTTGTCCTCTAGGTGTTGCACTAAGCACTCACCGTTAACTCTTTGAATCCTTCCCTCATGAGGTGGATTCAACCTTCACAAACTTCCGTGGCGTCCCACACGAGGATTGGGGCTCACCGGTGACTCCTAACCGTCTAGGAGTCCTCAACCTCCAAGAGTAAAGAATCTCACAAGAAATCCGCTTGAGGATGAACCACGTACTCAAGATGAATCACAACCACTAGATCTATCAATCTCTCCACTTGACCTCCCTCTAAAGATTCAAGAATCAAAGATTTGAGGGAGGAGAGAACACTTAGGCTTGAGAGAGTGAGAGAGCTCTTGAAAAAGTATTGAATGCACTAGTCCTTTGGTAGGTGGGAGTGGGGAGGTATTTAAAGCCTCCCAAAACTAGCCATTTTTCACTCTGAGACCGGTTTGGACATTCGAACCCATGTTGGATAGTCCGAACCATTTGAAATCGGTCTTACTGAACACTTTCGGTCGGATAGTCCGAACGACCCTTGAATAGTCCGAACCAAATGAGATTAGAACAGCGAAGCGTCTTGTTCGGACGGTCCGACGACACTTCAGACGATTCAACCAAAAGACTTAACCCTAACCGAGGGGGTCCACTCGGATACTCGAACCTATGTTGGGACATTCAACCAAAAGACTTCGACCAACGAGAGGGTTAGCTCGGATATTCGAACCAAGTTTGGACATTCGAACCAAATTTTGCCGAGCAACCGAGCAGTTCGGACATTCGAGCGTTTGTTGGATACTCCGAACCAATTTGAACTTTTTGCCCCCAAGACTTTACACATTGACCCATATTTAGACTAGGATTCATCCTTGAGCACATAGAATCATTCTAAAACTATTTCTTGCCAAATCCCTCTTAATAGTACGGCAATCCTTAAACTCAAATAAAATTTAAAAAGCATATACAACCGTTGAGTTTAACCGACGCCTTTTCTTCTCGAATTTGAGGTAATTTGCATAAACAAATATGACATGGTATCACACAAATGCATTGCTAACCAAATAGTTCGACAAGCAACCAACAAGTATAAGCAACAAAGGTTCAACTAGCAAAGCAAACAACCACAAGCAAAGCGAGAAACAAATAAATCTAATGACCCTCACTCCCCCTTTGGCATCAAGACACCAAAGAGGTCACTCCTCGCTGCCATCATCATAAATCGCCGCCGGCGTTCTCTGAGCCAAGCACATCTTGAGTCGCCCTCATCATCACCAGTAGGTGCCGAAGTGGCGGGAAGGTCAAAGAGCTGCCGGGTCGCCGAATCAACAGTTGCAAAATCAGACTCTGACTCGGACTCCTCAGAGGAACACAACAAGTTGAGCTTTCCCTTGATGACATTGAGCTGACGGCGAGTGTCGGTGATCTTCTCATTCATCTTCTTGATCTTCCTGTGGTTCTTGATCCCAAGACAAAAGATAGCACGAAGCATGTTCTTTATGGAGCCGCTTGGGGAAGAAGGATCACTTGCCGAGGGCCTCACTGAAGTTGCACCTGACCTGGTAGTGGGCGCTGAAGGAGGAGGGACTGGCTGAACTGGAGGAGGTGGAGCCTTGATCACACGAACACGGTACGGCACATGCTCCACATCTTTAGCAAACCACAATCCTGAGATGCTCTCAACCATACACATCACGTATGGAGCGAATCCGCAACTGCTGCGCGGGCTGAGGGAGTTGAGGCGGATCTCTTGCCAAATAAAATCAAATACATCAAACGGCCTAGAACCCTTGCCAATCCTCAAGAGCAGGTTCCTAGAGTAGGAACTGATGTTGGTGGCGTCTCCCTCCTTGGGCCACAAGGTCTTCCTCAGCAACTTATAAAGGATAGCATAGAAAGGCTTCAAACCTTTTGTGGTGCCCAGCTTGAAGTTCTGTGATTCGTCATACAGAGGAGTCAAATCATTAATATTGGAGGAGTCAAACACATGCAGCTTGTCCAGATTGTCCCAGCCATCAGTGGAAAAACCAATGCAGTCAGCAAATTGAGCCTTGGTCACTGCATAGTAGAGCCCATCCACCATGAACCACATGGTGCTCTCAGCATCTTTGTCAACATACAAGGTCGCATATAACTGTGCCACAACTTCATTGTTCCATTTGCATTTGAAGGACATAATCTCTCTCAGATTGTGGCGCTCACAAGCGGCAATCACTTCATTGAATCTGATGTCCTCCTTGTGTCATGTAATCCCGATCAATGTATTGCATCAATGCCCTGGGTTCTTCTTCTCGGCAATCCGAGTCGTAGAAATCTGTTGGAAGTGATTCCAGAACCGCTTATCCACATAGTCTTCTTGCAAATACAACAGCGGATCCTGACTCCTGTGCTGGCGGACTTCTTTGCCTCTCCCTTGCCCAATACAATAATCCACCTTCTTCTTAGGAGTCACACCCATTGGAGTAGCACGGCGAGCGGGGTGAATCTCCAAAGGGCCAATCAGCTCTCCAGCCCTGCGCTGTGCAACACACTTCTCAGCCCTCAACCTAGGCATGGCAGCCCTAGGATCCTTAGCACCACTGCCTCCCTGACCCTCACCTCCTTGTTCACCACCACCCTGACTTGGAGCACCCTTATGAGTTGTCTTCTTCCTCTTGCAAATCACTTGCTTCGCCTTCCTACCGGTGGTGAGCGAGAGGAGACTGAGGAGGAATCTGAGGGGATCAACGGGGCAGCCGAGGAGCCACGGCGGAAGATCATGCCTAGCCTTCTTTGAGCGAGCCGCATCAATATCAGCTTGGCTAGAGCGAGGATTGCCACCTTGAGAGGGATCCATCCTAAAGGTATACAAGGGTTGAAACAAGATTAGATACTAATTACAACCTAGACGAACAATAAAGAGTTGAAATGAAGTCACATCCTTCGGATAGTCCGAAGGTTTCTTCGGATAGTCCGAAGTTTTCATTCGGATAGTCCGAACCTCTTCGGACATTCCGAATGGAAACTCGGACATTCCGAGGTGACAGTTCACAAATCCTAAATTATCAATCTAGATAATAATTCAACAATGCTAAGGTCTAATCGTAGGGAGACTATCCTAGCAAGGCCTAGTGTAGTCTAGAGTTCAAGAGTTCTCAAATTGGGCGAGAAAAAGATCGAAACAAGGATTGATTCAAACCAACCTTTTGGAGATTAAAGACCAGGGAATCCGAGACGGATTTGGGGCAAATGACGGGTGGAGATGAAGCCCTTGACCTTGAGGAGGATCTTGGCGCCCTAAACCACAAAACCTCCGGCCAAAACCCTAGATCCGAGTGGGGGCGGTTTGGAGGAGAGAAAGCGAGATGGGAAGTGAAAAGAAGGAAAGAGGAAGAAGGGACTCAGGCGGGCTTAAAAGGCCGAGACCCCCTTCAGACGATCCGACGTAAGTTGGATAGTCAACCGATTCGATAGTCCGAATGGAATTTCGGACAGTCCGAACTGTTTTCTCAGGAAGGCATGAAAACAAAGGCAGGAATGACTCCGGAGCGATAAATAGATGAGAGGACCTAATGAGTCAAGTCATCAAGTGATCAGCAAGCAATGCAACAATTCAAACCATGATCACAGGATGATTGACAGGATCCGAAGATCAAAAACCAATAAACACAATAAGATAAGAGAAATAACGCAAATAAGAATTTCCAAAGACCTTTTTCAATCACCAATCAAGTTGTGAGCATTTTTCAAGCCAAATTGCGAGAGTCTAGAATATTTAGCCCACTCCTCAACTCACAGAATCTCTTCTCATCAAGTGGCTTGGTAAATATATCGGCTAATTGGTCATTTGTGCTCACATGTTGAATATCGATATCGCCTTTAGTGGAGTGGTCTCTTTGGAAGTGATGGCGGATATCGATATGCTTTGTACGGGAATGTTGGACGGGATTGTTGGCAATTTTTATGGCACTCTCATTGTCACACAAAAGTGGCACATGATTGTAGGTTAGGCTATAATCATTTAGAGTTTGTCTCATCCAAAGCAATTGGGCACAACAACTCCGTGACTATATATTAAACGCGGCCTACCGTGGATAGAGACTACGAATTTTGCTTCTTAGAGGACCAAGAGACAAGAGATCTACCTAAGAATTGACATGTCCCCGAAGTACTTTTCCTATCCACTTTACATCCGGCATAATCCGCATCGGAATAGCCAACTAACTCAAATGATGAACCTTTTGGATACCAAAGCCCAAAATAAGGAGTGTGCACTAAATATCTCAAGATTCTCTTTACGGCCACCAAGTGGCATTCTTTAGGAGCGGCTTGAAATCTTGCACACATGCACACACTAAGCATAATATCGGGCCTAGATGCACAAAGATAAAGTAGATAACCGATCATCGAACGATATACCTTTTGGACGACCGGTTTACCTTCTTTGTCGAGGTCTAGATGCCCGTTGGCTTGCATTGGCGTCTTGATTGGCTTGGCATTCTCCATACCAAACTTCTTGAGCATGTCCTTGATGTACTTCGTTTGGCATATGAAGGTTCCTTCCTTGAGTTGCTTGACTTGAAAACCGAGGAAGAACTTCAACTCGCCCATCATGGACATCTCGAATCTCTTAGTCATGATCCTGCTAAAATCCTTGCACAAATGTTCATTAGTAGATCCAAAGATAATGTCATCAACATAGATTTGACACACAAATAAATCATTATCAATATGTTTAGTAAAGAGAGAATTCGGCCTTTCGACTACAAAGCCTTGACCGAGGAGAAAGTCGCGAAGACACTCGAACCACGCTCTCGGTGCTTGCTTAAGTCCGTAGAGAGCCTTGTGTAGGAAGTAGACGTGGTCCGGATGGTTCGGGTCTTCGAAGCCGGGTGGTTGCTCAACGTAGACCATCTCGGAGAGTGGTCCATTCAAGAAGGCGCTTTTCACATCCATTTGATACAACTTAAAATTATGGTGAGTAGCAAAGGCAAGTAATATTCTAATGGATTCAAGCCTAGCTACGGGAGCATATGTTTCATCGAAATCCAAACCTTCGATTTGTGTGAAGCCTTGAGCAACTAACCGGGCTTTATTCCTCGTCACTATTCCGTTCTCATCTTGCTTGTTTCGAAAGACCCATTTGGTTCCAATCACATTTTGCTTAGGCCTTTCGACAAGCTTCCACACTTGGTTCCGTTCGAAGTTGTTTAACTCCTCTTGCATAGCCATCATCCAATCCGGATCTTAGAGTGCTTCTTCTACCTTAAGCGGTTCAAGAGAAGAAACGAAAGAGTAAAATTCACAAAAATTTGCGACACGAGATCTAGTCGATACTCCCTTGTTAATGTCTCCAAGTATGTTGTCGACTGGGTGGTCTCGTTGTACACTTTGGTGGACTCTCGGATGAGGTACGGTTGAGTTGGTTCTTTGGATTGGACCCTCGTCGTCTTGAGAGGCATTTGAGCCGTCTTGAGCTCGAATTGAGGAAGAGGGAGCAACATCCGGAGCGTCCATCGTCGCGTCATGACCATCTTGAGTTGAAGTGCTTGGAATTTCGTCTTGCTCAAGCGGTCTTACTTCTCCAATTGCCAATTTCTTGATTACTTCGCACGGGGGTTCTTCCCTGTCAATCATAACACGATCAACTTGTTCTACTTGAGAACCGTTAGTTTCATCAAACGTCACATCACGCGAAATTTCAACCACACCGGTGGTGTTGTTGAAAACTCGGTATGCAAAGGCATTTGATCCATATCCAAGCAAGAAACCTTCATCTACTTTAGGAGCAAATTTAGACGACTTAGCTTTCTTGTTGAGAATGTAGCATTTACTCCCAAAGACTCGAAGTAGGATACATTTGGCTTCTTCTTGGGTGAGGAGCTCAGTCGCCGTCTTCTTCAAAATCTTGTGGAGATCTGAGACGGTTGGTACTATGACACGCTGGTGTTGATGGCCTCCGCCTGCAATATGTCGGAGACCTTGTACTCGTCAAGCATCGTGCGCGCCATCTCGATGAGGGTTCGATTCTTCCTCTCGGCTACCCCATTTTGTTGAGGGGAATAGGGAGCCGAGAACTCATGCTTGATGCCTTCTTCATCGAGAAACTCCTCAACCCCGGTGTTCTTGAATTCGGTGCTGTTATCACTCCGAATTCTCTTGATCTTCACCTCAAACTCATTTTGAGCCCTTCTCATGAATTTCTTCAAGCTTCCTTGAGCTTCGCTTTTGTCATGCAAGAAAAATACCCAAGTAAAGCGAAAAATCATCAACTATAACTAAACCATACTTGTTTCCTCCAATGCTTATGTAGGCAATCGGTAGAATAGATCCATGTGAAGCATCTCCAATGGCCTCAAGGTGGTCATCACGTTCTTCGCGGGATGAGTAGCTCCAACTTGCTTTCCGGCTTGACATGCGCTACACACTCTATCTTTCTCAAAGACAACATTAGTTAATCCAAGGATGTGATTGCCTTTAAGGAGTTTATGGAGATTCCTCATACCAACATGGGCAAGTCGGCGATACCATAGCCAACCCATGCTGGATTTAGCCATAAGACACGTTTCAAGGTTAACTCTATCCGTAGTGAAATCTACAAGATAGAGATTCCTTTTCAACCGTCCCTTAACGGCTATTGAATCATCATCCCTCTTAACGACATCCACACCCTTATCACTAAACACACAATTATAGCCCGCCTCACATAATTGAGCGACGGACAACAAATTGTAGCTTAGTGATTCAACCAGCAAAACATTGTTCAAATGGAATTCATTTGTAAAAAGAATTTTACCTAAACCTACTACTTCACCTTTTCCATTATCGCCAAAAACGATGCTTTCACTATTCATTCCATTGGCGTCCAAATGAGCGAACATTGCCCTTTCTCCGGTCATATGATGTGTACATCCGCTATCCAAGATCCAACTCGATCCACCGGAGGTGTAGGCCTACAAAATGAAATTTAGTTTTTGCTCTTTGGTACCCAAACATGCTTAGGTCCACGCACGTTAGTAACAAGTGATTTAGGAACCCAAATAGATCGCACATAAGAGTTGTCTTTGGGCTTACCCCCAATGTGACAAGCAACTACCCGACCTAAGTTAGTTTTCTTGAGTACATAAGATGCAAAGAATGTAGAGTGAGTTTTGTACTTAGCGTTTTCCTTGCTCTTAACAAATTGGATGGCTTGTTTAAAGGAGCAACCACAATATTGCTCTTTTTCCTTTTGGTGGAGTGTATCCAAGCCCATGCTTCATAAGCGTTACCTTGTAAACACCTAGGAACTCCTCTAGTCCCTTACTTGCCTTGTAGGACTTTTGAAGTCCATCTTCGAGCATCCCCTTGAGCTTCTCATTTTCATATGCTAACACTTGCAATGTCTCAAGGTTAGTGGCATAAGTATCAATATTGACGTTGTAGCATCTAGCGCATCCATTGCTCGTAGAAGGTAATGAAGAATTGGAGCTAATGATTGAGGTAATCGGAGGGCTATTCTTGAGATCAACTAGCTTCAACTCAAGAGCCTTGCAAGCATCCTTTGACTTCGCAAGTTCCTCTTCGAGTGAAGCGTAGGTGATCTCAAGACTAGTCACCTCGGATTTGGTCAATTTTAAGTCCTTAACCAATTCCTCATTCTTTCCTTTTTCAAAAGATAAACTCTTCTTTAGCTCACGGTTTTTCTCCTTTTCGAGGATGAGCAAATCCTCTTGAGCCTCGAGAGTAGCTTCCTTTTGTTCTACGACTTCCTCCAATTTTTCAATATCTTTTAAGAGCAAGTTTAATTTATGAATGTCAAAGTTCTTCATAGACTTAAGCACGGTGTTAACATCATCATCATCACTATCGCTATCGTGCTCATCTAGACATTCATTAGCAATGGAGGGAGTGGAGTCTTTTGATGATACCTTATGCCCCTTTGCCATAAGGCACATAGGAGCGTTGTCATCGTCATCGCTCAAGTTGTCGAAGAGGCTCTTCGACGTTGTTGAGGTGGTAGGCACGGCGATGGCGACGGAGGCAATTCCTTCTTCCTCGCCGGAAATTGACTCGGAGTCAGAGTCGGAGTTGGAGTCGGTGTCGGAGTTCCACTCCTTTCCAATGTAGGCACGACCTTTGCCCTTGTACTTCTTGCTCTTCTCCTTGTCCTTGCTCCGGTACTTGTCCTTCTTGTGAGACTTCTCATCTTTGCCCTCCTTGTGCGGACACTCGGCAATGAAGTGACCGGTTTCACCGCATTCATAACATCTTCGGGTGGAGTGTCTACCCTTTGACTTTCTTCCAAAACTCTTAGACTGACCTCCTTGTCTGAAATTCTTCTTTTTGAAGAATTTGTTGAACCTTCTCACGAATAGGGCCATGTCTTCATTTGTCAATGGACCACATGACTCTTCATCTTCGCTTGAGCTCTCTTCTGCTTGGCGCACTACCTTGACGGCCTTGAGGGCAATGCCTTTCTTTTTGCCCGACTTGAGTTCTTCAACGACTTCGGCTTCCTTTACCATCATCTCATCCATCATGAGCCGGCCAATGACATCATGAGGTGTCAAAGTGTCGAAGTTTGGCCGGTCTCGGATCAATTGAACAAGGTTGCGGTTGGTAGGAGTGATCACGCGAAGCATTATCTTCACCACGGCCTTGTCCGTAAGATCGGTACATCCAAGGCCCTTGGCTTGATTCACAAGCACCATCAAGCGGTCAAACATTTTATTGTAGGACTCTCCTTCCTCCAATGTGAACCGGCTTAGCTCACCAATAATGAGCTCTATCTTTGATTCGCGGACACTTGAAATTCCTTCATGACTGACCATAAGCCTATCCCAAATGGCCTTTGCTTCCTCGAGTCCGTCGACTCGGTTGAACTAAGTATCACTCAAGGCGTTGAACAAAGCATTGACTGCCAAATCATTGAAGTGTTGATCTTTATCTTCTACGGGAGTAAGGTTGTCCGGATCAACGGGCTTGAAACCTGTTTGCACAATCTTCCAAATAGAAGGGTGAAGCGATCTCAAGTGCATCTTCATCTTATGTTTCCATGCCGCATAGTGAGTGCCATCGAAATGAGGCGCTCGACCGGAGGGCACGGAGACATAAGATGAGGAGCTTGAGACACCAAGAGAGGAATAATCAAATGGAATAGCAACCCCAATACCGGGGCCCGTGCCCTTGTCTTGGTCATGGGCTTCGGTATTCTTTTGTGTATCCGACATCTTCGATTCTCCAAGCGATTAAGCCAAACTACGGAGATTTGACTCTGATACCAATTGAAAGGACCGAGATGTCGCCTAGAGGGGGGGTGAATAGGCGTTTACAAATTTTAAATCGCAGCGGAAATTTAAACTTCGGATACTCCGGAATTAACTTCGGACTGTCCGAGTGGTTCGGATAGTCCGAACCTAATTTCGGACATTCCGAACTGGTTCGAGCACAAGAACCCTAGAAAATAGATCTAGCAAATCTAGAGTATGAATCTAGGTTCAAATGATGTATTTTGACTAAGATTACTTGCAGGAAAAGAAATCCCACCAATATCTACTCTAACACCCTATTAAACCCTTGAATCTCCAAAGATTTAACTAAGCACAATGTGAGTAAGTGAGAGACTCAAGAACCAAGGAGACAAACCGAATTTTTCCCGAAGTTCGGATCCTTGAGGGGATCCTACGTCTCCGTTGAGGCGGCACAAAGCCGGGGTCTCTTTCAACCCTTGTCCTCTAGGTGTTGCACTAAGCACTCACCCGTTAACTCTTTGAATCCTTCCCTTGCGGAGGTGGATTCAACCTTCACAAACTTCCGGCGGCGTCCCACACGAGGATTGGGGGCTCACCGGTGACTCCTAGCCGTCTAGGAGTCCTCAACCTCCAAGAGTAAAGAATCTCGCAAGAAATCCGCTTGAGGATGAACCACGTGCTCAAGATGAATCACAACCACTAGATCTATCAATCTCTCCACTTGACCTCCCTCTAAAGATTCAAGAATCAAAGATTTGAGGGAGGAGAGAACACTTAGGCTTGAGAGAGTGAGAGAGCTCTTGAAAAAGTATTGAATGCACTAGTCCTTTGGTAGGTGGGAGTGGGGGAGGTATTTAAAGCCTCCCAAAACTAGCCGTTTTTCACTACAGCCCGAGACTGTTCGGACATTCCGAACCCATGTTCGGATAGTCCGAACCATTTGAAATCAGTGCTACGGAACACTCGGTTCGGATAGTCCGAACGACCCTTCGGATAGTCCGAACCAAATGAGATTAGGGCAACGGAACGTACTGTTCGGACAGTCCGAACGACACTTCGGACAGTCCGAACCAAAAAGACTTAACCCTAACCGAGGGGGTCCACTCGGATACTCCGAACCTATGTTCGGACATTCCGAACCAAAAAGACTTCGACCAACAGAGAGGGTTAGCTCGGATACTCCGAACCAAGTTTCGGACATTCCGAACCAAATTTTGCTAGAGCAACCGAGGGCCAGATTCGGACATTCGAGCGTTTGTTCGATACTCCAACCAATTTGAACTTTTGCCCTAAGACTTTACACATTGACCCATATTTAGACTAGGATTCATCCTTGAGCACATAGAATCATTCTAAAACTATTTCTTGCCAAATCCTCTTAATAGTACGGCAATCCTTAAACTCAAATAAAATTTAAAAAGCATATACAACCGTTGAGTTTAACCGCGCCTTTTCTTCTCGAATTTGAGGACCTCTTTCCTGCGACTTTCCCATGAGCGTATTCATCATTCACAATACTCATAAAGCTCATTAGTCACTTAATCTTGTTGTCATTAATCACCAAAATCATTAAGGGGCCTAGATGCACTTTCAGGAACACGACGCAACCCCTGCCCTTGCAGTTACTGAGACCATTGCCTTCATTTCTACTACCCAAACTTGTACTATCACTTTCAACCTTTTATCCTATTTTACCTTGCTACTGCTATCTGATGGGTGCTGGCAATACTACTGGTGCTTAAAAGAAATAATATGGCTATGGGGTGGGATTTCCTGGATATAAGGAATGAAAAGGAAAGGCAGGATGTGAGGTTTTGGCGTTGGTGAAGGGGTTGCAGAATGGCTGCTACTCGCCTTGTGATTCAGCCCTTGTGCTCCTCTTCACTGGATGGCTCTGGTCTCCTCGTTCTTGGATGATGACCTCCTGCCTTTAGACTTCTGAGCTTGCTTCCTATGGTCTCCTTGCCTTCTATGTTCTTTTTTTCCGGTTGCTTGTGTCCACTGGAATGCGGCTGTGTCCGTTGAAACGAGGCTTGCCTTATAGGGTCTGGCTTTTAAGTCTTAGAGCAGAAGGATCTCGATCAATACGTGCTTGCTTTACTGAGGATAAGAATATTTCCACCGTGCGTTATTTCTAAATACGCGCATCTACGACACAAAACAGGTTTGTATTTTGTCGAATGATGCTAACAATTCGCGAGAGGTAACTAGTTGGCCGCAGACAACATTTGGTACCTCGATGAGCGATAATAAATAATCTAGGCTGACAACTATGCTACTCAATTTAAATTATTTAATTCTTTCTGCATTGTTAAATTTTATTGGCTTACTTGTGGCTGTGATATTTTTGTTGATTGCAGGTTATACGCAGATTTGGATGGCAAAAGACTTTACAGAGACGAAGATTTTTATTTTCTATTTTTTTGTAACTATTCATTCTTGTAAATAATTGTAATTACAATTTAAGTTTTCAATATAATAAAGTTCATTCGATTGAATCCAGATGCAATTATTTAATAAGCGTAATTAATCAATGTTGGTTATTTTTGTTAAATAAGTTTTAAATAACTGTTAATGATATTCTTTTGTTTAATAAAATTTACGGTTGTTTCGCTATCAAGACTCAGACAGCCATGGCATCAGTGTCGGCACATGCTTGGAACCAAAATATTTCAAAGCCATGGCATCAGCGTTCCTAGCTAGTCCCGTTGCATGCGGCGTACGTACACAAATATTCTTGTCAAAAGTAGTACCGGATTCGATCTCAGCCTCTCAGAGTAATCTAAACTAATTAATTACCAAAATCCAGATTTTTCTTGCTGACACCAAGTAAACGTCCGGAAAACACACAGACTTGGTATCTAAGCAACGTGTCAAACCGGCTTTTTTGCTTATTTTAAAACAAGGAGAAACTGTTGCATTTGTTTTTGTCCTTGGAGCACGTACGTACACGTGTAGTACGACGGTTGCAATTAGTGTCTGGATGCAGCATAGTAATTAAGAAGAACGTGCGGCTAGATTTAGTCAACACCGAGTGCTTGATATTTTGGACGCATGTATCTCCACGGCATAGATCGATCTCCCCAGGTACATCAACAAATTTCTACATCGTTGAAAATTAATTGGTATGACTTCTTTTAAAGGTACTTCTGACATGGACAAACTAGTATCTTATATCTTAAGCCGCGAAGAATTCCAGCGCTCCAGGGGCCTCAGCTCAGCTTATTTGTAAATCATGTGTTTTATGTAGGCGAGGGCAGCGACAACTACAGACGAATTATTTTTTTTAATAATACATTTTTATTCAAAATTTCAAAAATATACCACGAAAAAAATAACAGGGCGACATTTAAATGGATATGCTACGCCGCACGATCAACGGCGCTAAAAGCGCGACCATGCGGAATAGCCTTCTATCGCCCTTTGGTTTATGGCAGACCTGTCCGCCAAAGGTATATAATTGCTTTTTTCGTGGTATATGCCATGGATATGCTATTCGGCGCAGGCAGAGATATGCCATGCATACACGTGCACTAGCTTGGCTGTTGTGGTCCACTCTTACGTGTGGAGCCTTTGAAAATGGTTTAATACTCTTTAAATGGTGTTGTTATATTTTTTTCTTTTCAAATAAAATATCTCTTTATTTTTTGGTATACTATACTAAAAAAATGGTTCTAAGATAGTCTAAACCAAATTTCATGAGAAAGTTCATCTAAGCCCACTTTTCATAATATAATTTGTGTATATACTCTTTTATATATGGAAAAGGGTATATGACAACAACAAAAAAGAGTTCGAATGAAAATTTTTGACAAGGGAACGTTTGAAAATGGTCCACTCTTACGCGTGCACTAGCTTGGCTGTTGTGGTCCACTCTTACGCGTGGAGATGGCGAATCTTTGACAAAGGAACCTTTGAAAATGGTTTAATACTCTTAGGTGCCGTTTAAATGGTGTCGTTATATCTCTTTATTTTTTTTCAAATAAAATGTATCTTTGTTTTTTTAGTATACTCTAAAAATGGTTCTAAGATAGTCTAAACCAAATTTCATCAAAGCCCACTTTTCATGACATAATTTGTGTATATACTCTTTTATATATGGAAAAGGGTATATGACAAAAATAAAGAGTTTGAATGAAAATTTTCCAACCAAATCACGTTGCAGTATCTTAAACTTACTATTTAAATATATTGAAAGTGATACATGAGAAAAGGTTTAGAAAGTTGGCATTTGAGTTTAGAAAATTTGGCCACAAATATACACAGAAATATTTGTGTACTTGTTGTGCCCGAATTATGCTTGCTAGTAGCTTTTTCCAAGGTACTTGTACGTCATTATTTTTTAAAAATAAACTAAGATGTAATCAGAAAAGGAAGCAACTTATACACGAGCGCTGATTTCTAATCAAAACGGGCGGGCAACCGGTAACCATTGAATCCATGCCTACAATTTATTCCACAACCTAATGACATCCCACTAAACCCCCACGTATCTCACTGCCCCATCTTAGGTGGCGTTTGGTTCCTCGGATGAGTCTGGATACGATCTGGCTATCTATGTATTTTAGAGTATCCAACTGTTTGGATGAATGAATCAGCTGACTAGGGATATCCAATTTTAAGGAATATTCCAAGAAGATGCCGGATTGCATGATCTCACAAAAAAAACCAGATGGCCTCGTCCCACGCGCAACTGGCTCCCTCCCACGGGTTTGCTCACCTCCCTCCCGAGCCTCCCCTAGCCAGGGTTCTCCTTCCTCTCCCAGCCGAAGGAAGCGGTGAGTGCAGATCCTGCCATTGCGGCGTGGTCGTGGCAGGAGCGAGTAGAGTCGCCAATGTAGGAGCGGAGTGGTCGAAGCGCTGCGCTGCATAGACTCCCGCAGCCTACTCATGTGGTCTGCAAGGGGCCCAGACGTCGCCGTCGCCTCCTCCCGCCCCGGCCTTAAGGTAAGCAAGCACGCTCCACCTGCACACTTTCTTCCTGCGTCTTCATCTCAAAAACTAACTCGATCGACGTAGTTAGGGTGTGGATTATAAGGCAGAATTAGATCTAATCCCTGAATTTTAGATAAACAAAGTGAATGACCAAAAATGACGATCAGAGAGAAGTGAATGATTACAAATCAAATTTTACTTCTAAAAAACCAAGCTAAAGTCTCAGTTGGTCAAATATGCGCGAAAAAAAAAATTCAGAGAAAATCTGCTTTAGGGCGACTATTCCGCTCCTAGATCACGATAGTACGAGGATGAATAATAACCATAGTGGTAGTGTCAGATAAATAGTAAAATAGGGCGATGAACTGTATTTTATCACAAATTCAAATCAAAAAATGATGTAACTTTTGATTGAATGATCCGAAATTTATAAAACTTTTTGTGCACTTTCCTAAAAATGCCAGGAACCTATTCCAATCTTCAATCACAAGGATTGATGTCAAAGTTCTGACCTTTTTCAAAAATACCAAAGATTGCAACAAAGCCAGATCAAAAACCAAAACTTTACCCTAAGTTTGTTCGTGAGGATTTAATGTTCTTAGATAACCTTCCACATGTCCCAACAAGCAAGAACATCTAAAAAATTGCTCCCAAACTGCTATGATTAAGATTTACCTCAAAATCTTCCTTTCTAACCCAAGAACCGATTTCTTGAACAAACTTGGATCATCAATAAGAGGTTTGCCTAGATGAATGGAAGATGATCTACAGAGGATACATCCATCAATCATTCACCCTTGGTACGTAGCACAAGATCAAATAAGAAAGAAACTACAAGAAAATATCAAGAGTAAAGTAAGAAGAAAATCAAAACTTGAGGCAAAAACTTGAGTACGAATTTAATCTTTATTTCAGAGCAAGATGAATGATTACAAAACCTCTCACCTAAGGACAAAACTCCTAAGGAGCACTCACACACCCACATAAGAATACAAAATCTTATAGAAATCCTAATCTAGAGTCTTGGAACTTCTGGACTTAAAGCCTCACCTTCCACTATATCTCCTTATATAGTAGAGGCAATCCTAACTCTAGACTTGGACACACTTGTGGGCTAACCCGAAACTCAAAATTCTTAACGGGTTTTTCACTTACACAAGCACGCTTCTCAAAGTGGCCATCATATTAACGCCAAATCCGCTCCGCGAGCCCGCATTTGCGTCCAACTCCACTTTGGCATGACCTAAACTACTTAAGCTACCACCGTGATTTTTTAAACCGCCTCAACCGCCGGTATTAGATAAATTATCAATTTGCCCTAATGATCGATCTTCCTTTTCCTCAAAGCATAGCATGCTTTGTGTTTTTCCACGTGGCCACAATGACTTGCTGCTAAGTCTCTCACGCGTCCGGACTTCCCTAAACCACCTTTGTTTGCAAGCGGACCTAAGTCATTTGACCGCCACATGTCCTTTTCTGCTTTACCATGGCGGCATCGGCATCCTTGACCATTTTGGACCTCAACTCCTCATTGAGCCTAGTCTCACTCCATGTTGTTGCCAGCCATATCCATCACCAGTGCTTCATACTACGGTTCCTTATCTTCTTGTCTTGCAACCACTTCTTGGCATCGGTCATCTTTTAACATTCCTTAACCACTAAGGACCTCAGCTCTCTTAGCCTAGTCCCGGTATCGCCTTCGCCTTACCATGACTTAGCCTCAAAGTCCTGCAACTAACACAGACAAGAAAAATATCATATGGCACTGTTCACAATAAATACATCAATCAGCAATTAATACAAACATTAAGCACAAACATCACTGGAAAGTTGGTACTACCGTCGCACAAAGCCGATAATACTGTAAGTCCGGTAGTACCGCTCCATTGAACCAACCTGAGAGACACTCTGAGAAAATAGCTACAACCGCTGGAGGCCGGTAATACCACACCTCGGTACTACTACTCCTAGATGGCTGGAAGTACCGCCCTTGCATTACCCCAGAGAAAAAGCACCTCGAAAAGCTATCAAACATCCGACCGGTAGTACCGTCATCCTAGACTGGTAGTACCATAGCTCTCACAAGGCCGGTAGTACCGCTCTTGACCTGACAGCCCTCAAATTGCTTTAAATCCAAAATTGAATTAAAAAACAAACTTAAACTTGAGCACCACATAGTTAAACACAGTCAATAATTCATTACCAATAAAGATATACCTCTATATAGTCTTTCACAAAGAGAGAAAAATGATGAATGTACCACTGCTTTAGCATTTCTCTCGGAAAAAACCACGGTGGAATGTAATAAATAAATACTGTAATTAACTAGCGTTAGGTTTTTACCTTACGTGTGTGACTAGTTTTCGGCTCCGTTATTCACACTCCGTGGCTACCTCGATCACTCGCGTACGTCTCTTCTAGCGACAGTAGTAGACAAGCATATATACTCCACGTATCGATCTGCAACACCGAGCTGGCCGGGCACGATCGAAGCTTGTAATTAATTCTTCTACTCATCACTCAGATATGCGGAGCAAATCCAAGCAGCTGGACTTTGCGCTGGTGCCGCTGGGGCTGGCGGTGATGGTGGGGTACCACCTCTGGCTCCTCCGCCGCATCCGGCGACGGCCGGCGACCACCGTCATCGGCATCAACGCCATCAACCGCCGCATCTGGGTCCGCTACATCATGGAGGTATCACCATTACTAAACACTAGGCACGTATATATGGATGCATGCATGGGTATATGACGGATTCATGGTCGTTGCATTGGCCGGCTTCGTGCAGGAGGCGTCGGGCAAGCACGCGGTGCTGGCGGTGCAGACGATGCGCAACAGCATCATGGCGTCCACCGTGCTGGCCTCCGTCGCCATCACCCTCAGCTCCCTCGTCGCCGCGCTCATGGCCAGCGGCGCCGGGCAAGCCCTCTTCTCCGGCGGCGGCGGGGGCCAGCTCGTCGTGGGCGCCGCCAGCGAGGCGGCGCTGTCTGTCAAGTTCTTCGCCATCCTCGTCTGCTTCCTCGTCGCCTTCCTCCTCAACGTGCAGTCCATCCGTTACTACAGCCACACTGGCATCCTCGTCAACGTGCCGCTCCACGCGCACCGACTCCGCCGGCCGGGCCTCGCCGTCGACTACGTCACCGCCACGCTCAACCGCGGAAGCTACTTCTGGTCGCTCGGCGTCCGCGCCTTCTACTTCTCCTGCCCGGTGTTCCTCTGGCTGTTCGGGCCCATCCCCATGTTCGCGTGCTGCGTCGCCATGGTGTGCGCGCTCTACTCCCTCGACGTCTACGAGGAGTGGGACAGGCCGGATGATAGCGGCGAAGACCGCGACGAGAGATCGGGCCAAGAAGAAGATAAAAGACGGCCGCCGCCGGTAGGGCGACGGCTCAAGAAGGCGTCGTCTGAATCGAAGTTCAGGTCGATCCGTCCGCTTCTGTTGGTAAGAAGTTTGGCATGAGCCAGGTGATCTGGATTCAATCGCTCGTTGAATTCAGATTAATGAAATAAAGTCGTCTCTTTGGGAATCGTACCTAGGAATCTAGGTAGTACTAGCATGATGCAAAGTTAATTCCGTGATGTAGTACCTAGGAATCTGCATTTTGTTTTCATAACAAGATGGAACTTTGAAACCATCAACATCGCATGACGGATCGACTAATATACTCCAGACTTTCTTGAAGAGACGAGATACACAAGCATCAAGTGAGCCTAGAACTAATTTACAGTTCATACAACAAAATATGCATCATGGAAAATAGTTAAAGAGGGTATTCTCCAATCTCCTCAAAACAAAACCAAAAAAAATCTCTAGATGAACCATAAAAGTGTGTATGATAAAAGATTAAAGAATTGCACACACACCAAAGACCATATCCAAGAAGAAATACCACCACCTAAACAAGCCGGTGATGCTGATTGCTATGGTCCAACGATGGTGTGAAACTATTAAACTGTTTATTTCAGTTTAGGCTTTGTGGTTTTTGACTTAAAGCTAGCTTTTTGGCTTCATAATTTTTTAAATCGTTTGTTTTTAAGCCAAGACATGCTGTTTGTCATCCTGGTTTTTTGATGGGTTGGATGGTGTAGTTTTTTGATCCTGTCGCCTCCCGCTGTTCTACCCTTAGGTCCAGCAGCCTCCACCCGCGCCATGCCGAATCTGAACACCTCCCACTGTGCTACGGCCGGATCCGTTCAGCTCCACCAGTGCCACGCTCGGACCCTGTGGCCTCTCGCCATTCCAAGCTCGGGTCCGACCGCCTCAACCCGCGCCACACCGGATCCTGGTCAACGGAGGAGGAAGGAGGCTAGGGATGGCGGAGGAGGGAGGAGGTCGGGGCGGTAGAGACTAGAGCGGCGGAGGGATAAAGCATGTCGCACAGGGGAAGAGAGAAGTGGAGGAGAAATGAGATGAGAGAAGGATTTTTGAGTTTATATGCGATGTCATTTGGTGAGTAATTTTAGAGACTTCCAGTGACAAAGGGTTTTTTCATCCTAGAAAAGCCCAAAAAAGCATATTTCACCTAGCTTTTGGCTTATAGCTATATTGAGACTTTAGGCTTTTTTTTTAAGTCCGGCTTAAAAATTAGTCGTTTGTTTCGGCTTAAACTTTTTTACTTTTTAAGCTGAGGAAAAACTGAAACAAACAAGGCCTTAGTATGTAGAGATAGATAACCTAATGTTTCCTGTCATGTTGTACTGTTTTAACGTTGACAGGGTGGTTAATTCCAATTAGTGTATAACTAATAGGTTTATGAGCTTCTCCAAATTAGTCCAGTGACACCCAATTCGTTGGTTTTTAGTGATGTGTCTATGACACGCGGGTCCATCTGAGTGTATGACAGTGGGCCAGGGTGTCATAAAGTGAATTACAAATTTTAAAGAGTGTCAGTGGCGCCAATCTCCCAAAGAGACCAATTTCAAAAACAGAACCAATATCTCTGGCATTTAGAAACCATGAGTTCCATTTCTGGATCACACCAATGAGAAATGAAAAACACCACAAAGCAACAAATAAACATGCTTCGAATCAGATGGTCTCACATATATAGTTGAGTATGATTCATGATAGAAGATGAATGATCTGCCTTGAGGCCCTGCAATCCCAACCATGATGCATCCATACAACCGAGAAAGCGATGCAATGGCCCTGTCGTTTGAAATGTAAAAAGAAAGATTTATGTTACATTTGTCCCAACCATATTTGGTCAACAAAAGGTAAGATGCTATGTCCCAATTAATAAAATTAAAGATTCTTTGAATTTATTATAGAGAAATGGACATGCTGTAGGACAAATTAAATGGGAAGGCAAAAACAATACAAATAATCTTTCTATTTGTTGCGACATTGCTCCGAGGATGTGGGAGCAGAAGCTACACTTGATGCATACATCTACCATAGACTGCAAGCAAATAACAAAAATCATTGAAAGAGAATGCAAACAGAGCACAGAACAACAAAAATATTTTACCAACTTGAAATAAAATTTAAGAAAAATATCGTCATTGTTGGTTGCGGGAAAAAACTTGTCAATGGCAATACCTGAAGGACAGCCTTCCATTGTTCATGAAGATTCTAAATTCTAGCCCCAAAAACAGAATTAAAAACAAATAGCCCGATTCTAAGAATCGATTCTCACACTCTAGCCCACCCATATACACTAGAATCCACAATCCACTTTCATATGTACTTTTGGATTCTAACTTTTGGAGAATTAGCTTCTCCACAACCACAATCCAGAATTAGTTTTTAGAGAATCCAAAGTAGAAACAAACAGGCCCTCAAAGCTTATTAACCACAAGAATGGTTGGGATTGAGAGTCGAGTTCCTTTGTGATTTATGGTTGGGTTTTTCTGAAAAGAAAAAAATGCTTAACCGTATTTATTCATGCTTAAGAATCGTTGTTTTACTTAAAGATTAGGGTCACGCCCTAATATTTTAAGGTTAGGTGACCAACGAGAATTTTTAAAACTTTGATCTTTGAAGCGTAGTTAGAACATTGAGATGAAGTAAACTACCTATTTGGTTAAAATAAATTTCTCGGTTAGTTAAAGACAACCTAATATAATGTGTTGGTAGAGAAAATTTATCGAGATGGTATGTGATCCTAAATTGAAGGTTGATTAGAGTTATTTTGCATGTTGTTGCGAGCCATGAAATTAAATGGAAGTATGGGGTGGTGTTCCTGTAAGGCTAGTATTGATCACGACTGAAAAGGTTTAGAATCTTCTATTTGATGAACTTACCATAGCAAGGTGATGGTGTAAAGTACTGGAGTGTGGTGGGGTAAAGTAATAGAGTTTGTTGGTCTATATTGCTTATGGATCATTTAATATTGTGTGTCAACAAAATGACTTAATCAATGTATAGCCAAAGAATGAGGACATATGGAATAATTGTATTGGTGCTTGGTTTATCCTTAGCGAATGTCTGTCTTGGAGTCTTACCGGTTAAATATGTGTCGAGTAGATATTGTTTAATTGTTGGAATCATTCATAGGTGGAACGGGTTTCGAATGTTGAGGTATTGACTTATGGGTAGTATGAATTTTAGATGTTAATCTTACTAAAGGGTTCATTGAAAAAAGATGTCTTGAACTTAGATTATGAAGTGGTATGATTGATTGTCCGTTATGGTTTGTAGACTAAAAGTAAATGTTGTTGCATTGTCTTATGTTGAATTACTATCACGTTGGATGTTTTTAAAATTATGACAAGGTTCTCCTGGTTGATTGTCATGAGATAGAATTGGTTTAAGGTTGGATGATAACATTGCCTATTATGGTTATAATTACTGGAGAAGGTAATAAAAGAAAGAGTTGTTTTGTAATTCATGTTAAATCTTGATGGGGTCTCTTAAGGTGCAAATTGTGAGTATTAAAACCTTTAACGGTAAATGCATTATAATACTAGAGATGGTGGGATTTGAGGTGAACCTTCTTTTAAAGGTATATGGAATCAATTGTTCGTATGGTCTTTTGGAGGTATGTCTTTTGCTAAGGTATTATGTACTATGTGTAATAGATCTTTCTTAGATTAGTGGGAATATTGCCAAAGTGCAGAGTTAACTTTGAGGTTTGAAATTGAGGATGAAATAAAGAATGATTAATCTTGAAGTAATTTGTTGATGGTTTTTAGAAGGCTTTATTTCGTTGATCAATGCAATTCATTTGTCTTTGCTAAGAAATTTAGCAAGATATGATTGTGGCATTTACACTCAAGGGGTATTGGATTGTGCTCTTTAGCGTATAAAATGAGTTATATGTTGTATTATCAGTTATGAGAAACAATCAGACCTAATGTAAGGTTTTGGAAACTTTTGATGTGGAAATATTGTATCTCTATTTTGACTAGAGTTGGATTCAAACAAAATGGGTGTGGTATTTATGAATATTTCTAAAAGGTGAATCTTATGATTGTATCATAAGTGATTCTTATTGGTGAAATGTTTTCTTTTTGTTGGAAATTAAGGCCCTATTTGTTTTAGCTTTTGATTCTGGATTTGGCCCTAAAAGCAGAATTAGAAACAAAAAGCCTGATTCGAGAATCCGATTCTCACAATCCAGCCCACCCATATACACTAGAATCCACAATCCACTTCACATATGCTTTTGGATTCCAGCTTTTGGAGAATCAGCTTCTCTACAACCACAATCCAGAATCAGCTTTTAGAGAATCCAAAGCTGAAACAAACAAACCCTAAGTTTCCCTTTCTCTTGAGAGAAAATAGTTGTGGGTGTAGATATTTGTTTCGAGGATCAGTTTTCTTTTTTTTCGAATTCTTGGATTTGGGTAAATGTGAGATGATTTGCTTTGGTAAAAGCGAGCTAATTTACTTTGGTTGATGTGATCGCATCTATAAAAGATTTATGTGGTGTTTCTCTTTTAAATCGAGTTTCTCCCGATATGAATTTTATCGCATTAATTTGAAGATGATGAAAGTGGTTAGTTGGTTAAAGAGAATTGAGATTTCCTTTGCTTTCTAATGTGAGAAAAGTAAATGAATGGTAATGGATTGGTATTGGTCCTTTGGTTTTGAGGTCACCCATTTGTAAGAGATCGGAATATGTGACAATCTCTTGAGGTAGTTTTGTTAGGAGTTGTTCTTTGAGTAAGGCCTTGCCTTGAATCTTGTCCCATGCAATTTAAAGAAGAGTTAGAGTGAGTGTTGAGTCGAAAGAAGATGAATTGAGTTAAGATGCTTGTTCGGAATAATCTGAGAGAAAAGCAATTTGGGATTTGGAGTCTCACATGTGTGAGAAATTTCCAGAGTTGATCCTACTGGGTTTGTGTTGTGATTTAAATTCTTTGATCTATCCATTTCGATTAGTTGGCGTTCATAGAATTTGGGGTCGAATTCCTTTAAGAGGAGGAGAATGTAATATCTCATATCATTTTCCAGGTGCATTTGTGCATTCATTATGGAAGAGGTGACCCGAGTGGGCCTCTATATCTCACACGTAATGAGACATGAAAGTCCTACTTCAGTAGGCCCCTCCACGGTC
The DNA here is from genome assembly GCA_036346375.1 of Guadua angustifolia. NCBI lineage: Eukaryota > Viridiplantae > Streptophyta > Magnoliopsida > Poales > Poaceae > Guadua > Guadua angustifolia. Next base: position 41,908,050 of record CM070517.1, read on the forward strand.
TGGAAGGGAATGAGAGGGTGCACACCGACGGGTATGCACCCAGCTATACCGGTATGAGCTATGAGATGGGCATTATGAGCATGCATGTTGCATTGCATGAGTAAAGAAAAAGTAAAGTTGGGTGAATGTGTTCATACTCTTATGTGATTATCAAGATATTTTTACTCTTAAGTGTTTACCAATGTGTTGTTACTCTTGTGCGGTAATCATTGAATGTTACAACTTATTATGATTTATTGTTATGCGATACATAAATTGATATGATGCACTTTGCTGAATTTTGGACTCACGCTTGTTTATTTACTTGTTTTTAGGTACATGGAGAGCGGCATATGAGAAAGAGGTTTAGCATCACTTCAGTCACACTAAACATCCACGTAGTTAGAGTCGTTGTAATATATTTCTCTTATGGTTAGTGCTAGGTTTTCAAATACTCTCTCTTGTCTAATTAGTTTTTGTAATGAGCTTATGGTTGCATGGCGTTATATTGGGTTTGTTTTATTTATCCTATCTTGCAAAATATACTCTTATGATTGTGTAATGATTAGATCTTAATGCTTGTGATGTTTTGTGGTTGAAAGTTACTCTAAGTGCGTAGAGGTCATGCTGAGATTTTTAGTATTTTGGGTTGATTGGTTGTATGTTAGTGCTAGTGGGTGTGACTTAACTGTGGGTCTAGATTGAGATGTTGTTGTCGCTGAATTTTAATTACTCAATTTCTATTCTAGTTGTTTTTATGCTTGTGGATATCAATCTTTAGGTTGTCTTGTTAATTATGCTCTGGTTTGTGACTTATAGTTTGCTGTTGGAAGTGATATGATATGTATTATACTTACTGAAATTTTATGTGTCATTGAAGTATTTTGTTGTAGTTGAGATTGTAGTAGTAACAGAGTCTAAAATCAGATGAACACGTGAGGTATGACCTTACTTCTGCTTGAGCTTGGATTGATATTTTGGGCTTGGTTCTGAGCTTGTTGGTGACCAACTTTTTCTGTTGAGTCTACTTTTTTCTCCTTTTCCCTCTTTGTCCCCAAGTGCCCTTATATGCGGGCTTTACGAAGGAGGGTCGTCCATGAGTTCCATTTCGGATCACACCAATGAGAAATGAAAAACACCACAAAGCAACAAATAAACATGCTTCAATCGTGGGCCGGCATGGTCTCACATATATAGTTGAGTGCATTCTTGGATGGGGCCACCACTCATCGAGGATCACGGCCGTCTCGATTCCTTCCGCATCCATTGATTTTCTTGGGACCCAGCGTCGCACAACCTTGTCCTCTCGTGAGCGGAGTCGGTGCGAGTGGGGATACATATAGATCCATCCGCACGGGCAATTCACGCTTTTAGTGCCCTTTGCAAACTTCGTCTTCTTCCTCTAAGCTTTTCTTGTCTCTTGTCACTTTTGCTTCCATGGCTCCTCCTACTTCGCCTTCCATTCCTCCCTCCAGTAGAGATTCCTACAGTGGGGAGGCTCCACCACCATCGTCTTGAGGGCCCTCTCTTCTTTGGTAGGGACCCCACACTCTGGTGCCCGCCGACGAGATCATCATCACCGTGTGGGGCATCATGGCGGGCTTAGTACGCCTTTCTCGACTTTTTCTCACCGTCCTCCACTTCTATGAAATCAATCATCTTCACCTCCTCCTAACTCCATTCTTTTTCTCGCCATCTTCGCACACCTCTGCGAAATGTTCTTGGGGTGATGCAAACCCCCCTCTTCGTTACTTTTTTTTCTCTGCGCGCCTCATCGGTGGCGAACCCGAGGCTGCCATTTTCGTCTTCGGGATGGGATGGTACGCTCGATACCTCCCTTCACCCGAGTCAAATTGGAGGGCTGGCGCGCAGAATGGTCTGTCGTCAATGCGCATAGCGGCATTGATCTTGGAGGTGCCCGGGACGACCAGCGGCGATCACGCAAAGTGGAACTTCGCCGTCGAAGAGACAGCTGAGATCCGGGTAATGGCGGCCGCATTATCAACTTGCGGGCGCCGGTTTAAGGGGCGATGGTCGTTAGGGATTTTGTATCCCAAGACTTAGCCCCTTCGCCCGCGCGTTACGCCCGACATGGTAATACCTGACGGGCGACATCACCGCACCTTTCCGTAAGTCTTCATCTTTTCTCTTTATGCTTCTTAGTATTGCTTCCTACCAACCGGCGGTCTTTTTCTAACTTTGGCCAGCGCGAAACTTGGATGGGCCACGCATCACCACGTGGCTCTCTGGGCTCATACCACGGTTCCAGTGATTTGGAGCGCCTTCTTCGCCATCGGCCACTCGCCGACTTAGGTCTGCGGGCGCTGAGGATCGTCGAGTTATTACCGCCAATGGACTCCACCGGCCTCGTCTTTATGCCGCGCGCACCTCGACGATCGAGACACACCTCCCCTCACCGTCGGGCGGCGGGCAGCGGCCACTTGTTCCGGACGCTCAAGCCGGACGCAGAAGACCACGCGGCGGCGAAATCTGCCGCCACCGGTCGAGAGGTGGCGGTGACTTCACATGGGCGGCAGCGTAACCGCCTAATTGCAAACACCGATCACACGGCGCGCGCCGCTATGGCGCCGCCATCTTCACCACCGGCGCCACCAGCACCTTCACCACCGGCGCCACCAGCGGCGCCCGGCTCCGGCAACCACGGCGCCCATTTACTACGGCGCGGTTCCTTCTCCGACTCCTCTGTGGCGCGATCTCGCCCTCGCGGCGCCACCACCTTCATGGCGCGGGGACCCCGCCGTAACTTCGACAAGCGGTGGAGGTCCCCAAAGCCCCGGCTTGAGAGGCGGCGCCAAGGCGGTCCCTCAAGATGTTCCCGAGGAGCGAGCGCCACCGCGCGCGATGGAGGCTTCGCCCGAGCGCCGCCGATCGCCATCGCCATGGGGGCGGGGCGGCGGCCCGATGGCGGTGCACCTCGCCAACTCGCCCCCCGGACCATCGCCACTCCTGCTGAACGCATCCGCTGAGCTCTTCACCGAGCTCAGCAACTTACACAGCTCGCTTGGCGCACTCCTCGCCACGGCCGCCGGGCATGGGGCCGGACGGCGAGGCAACTGACAGGGGCCATCGATGAGTGGCCAGGGAGGGGAGAGGTCGAATCTGGCGGTGGCGCAGGAAAGGACCACCGCGACCGCCCTAGTCACCATGCAAAGCAACGGGCAGAAAGGGCCGAGGCGGCGCAGAGGACCTCTGAGTATGAGGCTGACCGCCTCAGGCGCAATCTCGCCGCCATGCTCAAGAGAGCTTTCAGTATGAGAGGACCTTTGGGCGTGGTCTTGGAGGCGCCTCAAGACACACCGCCTGCGATGCGCCCATGCAACCAACCGGGCGCAGAGGCGCCGAGATGCCCGCGCCTAGCCGCACGCTCGGCCGGGGAGGGCAAGAGGTTGCGTGATGACCGCCACCTTCGTGTTGACTTCTTGGGCAGCCGCGATGCTTCCTTGGACCGTTGGCGGCGATGGAGACCGGCATTGTGGAACGCCGCCCTCGTGAGGCGTGAAGCAGCCATGAATACTTGGCGAGACGGTGCAAGTGAAGCCATGGATGTCGCCACTCGTGTGGCGGAGGAAGAAAACGCCGGCGACATCGGCGTGGGCGATGAGTGAAGGCTAAGCGCCACTCTACTTTTGCTTTTACTTCTTTTGGTGATCGGCTTCCTTCTTGTCTAAAAACATTTCAATTAACTTTAGTTGTAATGGATGCTTCGGTTTACCTTCATGTTTGCTTTGCCATGCTTATCCAATATTGCATGCCAAAATGGCCAGGTAGCCAGTCGGTAATTCGGCTAAGGCACCAATTAAGCCTTTGAGCCTAAGCAATGTTCCAGAATTCCTGCAAAGGTTGCATGTAGCTAGCCACAAGTGTGAGCATTATACGCATAAGTTACATAGGACTTAGGTAAAAACTGACTTTGAGGTGCAATAATTTATGCTGAGCACAGGTGATTCTGTAGTCAAGATTTTATGCGGGGTTATCATTGGTGAAACCTTTAGGAACTTAAATCCTTGTGATCTCTTAGAATCGTACCCGATGTGGCAGCAGTAACAAGCCCCGAGGAGTGGTTTGGGCGGTGGTACTCAGCGGTGACGACCAGTGATTAGCCGAGAGCCAACTTGGCGTCTGAGCCGTGTTTGAGCTCCGTGCCCAACTTACACTCTGGTCATAACTTTACTAAGCTCACATTGAAGACTTTTCCTTTATCACCAAGGAGCCGTCGGAGTTTCTGAGATCCCGATTCATGATAGAAGATGAATGATCCCGGTGGTATAAGTCCCCATCCACGAGTATAGCACTTGGCCTTACGTGCTATTTTCACCGGTGACGCATCATCGTCGGGATCACTTGGTCCCGCAGAAGGCTAGGATCGGATCCATCCGCGATTTTCCGGCCAAGTGTGGCGAGCACTCGGTGTTCGCCGGGTACTTTTGGGCCAGCATTTCCCACATCGCCTTGGCAAAGACTGCCGCCTTCCCTCCCGGACACAGGGGCGATTTGACCGCCTTCCTTCCTTCGAGCTCGGAGGTTCGTGGCAAGAACGCCGCCATCCCGCTGGCCGGAGGCCTCGACGATCATACCGTCGTCCCTCTCTGAATCGGGTCATGCGGCGGTGACACCATCATTCCCATCTGGATCATGGGTGTAATGGGCGGTCGCGATAGTCTTTCTTGAAGACCCCCGGGACAGGAGCCTTTGAGGATGCAAGCCGCGAAAAGCCCATCCTCAAGATGATTATCAGCAGGGGATATGAGTATATCCCAATCCTTCAAAGCGTCGCTCCATTTTCTCCGACCTCCACCAAATGCGCCGCCATGGTGGGGTCAGGGCATTGATATTCCTTCCTCGCTTGATTGATGACTAGTAGGGAGTCGCCCTTGACTTGAAGGCGCCGGATACCTAGCAAAAGCAATCTGTGACCGCCTTAGCAGACCTTCATACTCGGCAATGTTATTAGTAGCTTTAAAATCGAGAACAACAACATACTGGAGCACGTCACTCGTCGGGGAGACTAAGACAACGCCAGCCCCTGCGCCCTCCAATCTGAACGAGCCGTCAAAAAACAAGGTCCAGGGAGGCGACGCGGGGGCTTCTTCCGCTTCAAGAGTGGCGGGAGTCCACTCGGCAACGAACTCTGCCAGCTTTTGACTTTTGATGGCAGTGCGGGGAACAAACTTAAGATTGAACTCTCCCAATTCAACTGACCATTTGGCAATACGACCTTCTGCTTCACGGTTGAACAAGATTTCCCGCAATGGATAGGCCGTAACCACAGTAACTTCTCGCCCTTGGAAATAATGCCGCCTTCCTAGGCGCCACGTAATTGCATACTGACATTTTACGAGCTTGAGGATACTGGGTTTACGCTTCATGCAACACCTTACTAACATAATAAACCGCCTCTGAACACCTTCCTCTCCGCCACCAACACAATGACGACCACCTCGGTGTAGCGACAATATACAAAAGCGGCCGGTTCACCTTGCGTAGGGACACCGATCTTGGAGGAGAGGTAAGGTACCGCTTCAAGTCTTCAAAGGCCTTCGAGCCTCATCAGTCCACTCAAAGTGATTAGTTTTCTTCAATAGCTTGAATAGGGTAGACTCCTTTCTCCCAATCCGACAATGAACCGCCTAAGGGAGGCCGGCGACCGACCAAACATTGAACACTGCTTGAGTCGTCTTTGGCGGCTTCATGTGCTCAATCATTTGCTATTTTGTCCGGATTGGCCTCAATACCTCGGTTAGACACGAAACCCCAAAGAACTTAGGAGGAACCCCGAATACACACTTTTTCGGATTCGACAGAGCAACTCTTAGAAGATTGGCGAAGGTTTCCTCCAGTCTTGAATTAAGTCTTCACCTTTTTGACTTTCACAACCGGATCATCAACATATACTTCAAGATTACGCCCTATCGTGGATGAAAAGAAATATGCATAGCACGTGGTAAGTGGATCCGGTATTTTTAAACCAAAAGGCATCCTAATATAACAATAGACACCCATAGGGGTTACAAAAGCGATTTTTCTTCATCCTCCACCGCCATACTAATTTGATGGTACCCGAGTATGCATCCAAAAACATAATAATTCACAACTGTAGTAGAGTCAACAATAAGGTCGACTCGCGGCGAGGGATAAGGATCCCGGACAAGCTTTGTTGAGGTCGGTGAAGTCGACACACATTCGCCACTTCCGTTGGATTTTTAACGAGCACGGGATTGGCAAGCCACTCGGGGTGGCGACCTCCTGATGATCCCGTGCTCAATAGCTTTCCACCTCTGCGCCGAATAGCAACTTGCCGCTCGGAGCTTGCCGCGGATCTTCTGAGGCCGAAAGGCGCAGGAGGCGTTAAGCGGTGCTCGATCACCTCCTGGGGACCCAGTCATATCGGACGGTTGCTTAGCGAACCGTCGGAATTACCGGAGGAAGGTGACGAGCGTCTTCCTATTGGCGCCGAGGTGGCGCCAATGTTGATGATTTCTGGGACTCGCGCCCTCACTAGGCGACCACCTTAACCTCACCGGCAGAGTCGGGTGGCGTAGTCTGAACTGAGGGCTCCGGCGGCGGCATCATCACGCCCGGGGCAAGTGGCAGCACTCATATCAAGCGAAAACTTATGACAACGCAGAGCTTCAGACTGATCTACTCGAATGGTTATGGGGCCGGCAGGCCCTGGCATCTTCACCACCATATATGCATAATGGGTCACCGCCATGAACTTGGCCAGCGCCGGTCGACCAAGCAAAGCATTGTAGGGGAGATCAAAATCAGTGACTTCAAAATCCACCAACTCGGTGCGATAATTATCCTTCTCTCCAAAGGTGACGGGGAGACGCAGCTGGCCCACAGGAATTGCACTAACCCCCGGGGCTATTCCAAAGAAAGGCAACGACGGATGAAGATCCTGCCGCGGGATTTGAAGAGCCAGAAATGCCGTAGAGGACAGGATGCTGAGAGAACTCCCTCCGTCCACCAAAGACACGCCCAAATGGATATTCGGATGTGGGCGACACCCTGTCGGGAGATGCCCTGGCCGCAACATAATCAGGTGGTCGGCTGATCAAGATGATCGTCTCCTCCGACCATTTCAGCATCCGACGCGACCCTGAACTCGGCCCTGCCGCACACACTTCCCTCTTCAGCCGCTTGCAAGCGGTATTAGAGCGAAGGGCGGACGAACCACCATATATATACGCCAGGGTATGGTCCGCCTGCTGGAAAGCCAGCGGGGCGGGATCTTCACCACGATCACCGTCACGAGAGTGACGCTCGTCATCACGAGGGCGGCGTTCCTTGATCCGCCGCTCTACCATCCGGTCCACGACCTGACAGCTGTCCAGGTCATGGGTGTCAGTTCGATGAATTGGGCACCAAGGTCCTCTTTCCTTCCGCCCGCGGCGGTCGTTCCTACGACCGCGGCGGTTATCACGCCGGTCACGGCGATCACCGCGCCGATCACGGCGATCATCATCCCGCCGATCACGGCGATTGCCGCGTTGATCCCGACGGCCGCGCTCCGGCGACCGAGCCATCAGCGATTCGCTTCGGCGGCCAAGACCGCGGGTCTCTCTCCTCCGCTTCAGCGCCTTCTTGTTTGATGGCGGAACCCTTCGAGGTCGGCTTCCTCTTTACCTCGACCGCTCTGGGGCCCGATCCTGCCCCTTGCCTCCAGCCAGCCGCGCAAGACTTATGCGCGAGGGAAAATTCTTCGAGGTGGTACCAATAGTGCGAGTGGCCATCTTCTCCTTCATCTTGCGGATCATGAACGCCTCTTCGGAAGCGATGACGACCGATTGCTCTCAAATATGGGGAATCGTGTTGCGGCAATGGTAAAACCGCCGGATGAAATCACGCAGCGACTCCCTTATCTTTGCTCCAGGCATGCAGATCATCCTCCACGCTTGCATTGCTTGAGGAGCCACAGAAATTGGCGCACGAAAAAGGCCACCGGCTCCTCCCACGAGTGCGACCCTCGCGGGAGGTTCAACAACCAAACGGGCAGAGCCGTCAAGGCCGTCGGGAAATAGTTGGCCATAACCTTTCCGGACCAGCAGCGCTTCGCACCACCGTGGTATAAATTTGCAAAACTCCTCAGATTGGTGGTGCCGTCATAACTTTCTATAGGCGCCGGCGAAATCTCCCGAACCCTCCACAGCGTAATCGCGGAGAAGCGCTGATATCCAACACCATAAACAAAGCCGGTGCGCCCTCTGGGAATTCGGCGAGAGCGCGAGATAGGACTCTCCGTGAGTAGGAGGAACTTCCATCTTGAGGCCACCCTCTTCTGGCGCCCTGCTCTGAACAGGGGCCAGTAGCGGCCGCGCTGTCAAGATCACCGCTCACTTGACGGGCCTCGTCAAGATGACTTCTTAGGTCCTCACGGTTCCTTCGGAGCCGGGACCGGCGCTGTGCCAAGCGCCTCCTCCCCTGCCACAGCTTCTGGGGCAGGCCGCCACTACCAGGCGGTGGAGCCTTGCGAGCCCCCGGCCAGCATACAGGTGGTGGCGGAGTACCACCGATACTCTGCCGGTGGGCCCCACCGGTTGGGCCGCACTAACGAGGTCGACAAGATCCGCATGACCACGGAGGGCCGGGAGTCTCCCTAAGTTCCACCGAGGGTGGTCCAGAGGAGACGAGTGCATGCAAATCCCGAGAGGGTGGGCGCCTCCATAGCTAGCCGACGCCAAGCTGACATGCCGGATGCCCCCCGGCCGCCAGGGCGTCACGGCACATGGGTGGGTAAACGGTCTTTACGATTGACTAGATTCCCGGGATATACTCTGAACATGGCCCGACACCTCCCCTTCCTGGCGCGCCCCTGTCGGTGTATTTCAACTAACAGGCCCGAGTCTACAGACCAGATTTGGTTCGATAGGGGGTGTCTTTGGTAGCCGGCAAACCCTAACAGATGGAAACCCCAGCACCTCTCACACTAACGAGTTCTAGAGTCTAAAATCTAGATGAACACACGATTTTACCCAGGTTCAGGCCCCCATGAAGAAGGGTAACAGCCTTACATCCTGCTTGAGCTTGGATTCAGTATTTTGGGCTTGGTTACAGAGCTTGCTGGTGACCAGCTCTTCTGTTGAGTCTACTTTTTTTTCTCCTTTTCCCTCTTCGTCCCCCAAGTGCCCTTATATGCACGGGCTTACACGAGTCAGACGAAGGAAGGTCGTCATCATGCCTATCTTACATGCATTTATTACACCTTTATCGTCATGTCCCGTTCCTTGGCGCTAATTAATGCCAGCGCATGCCTTCGCTCGGCTCTTAAAATATGACTTCTCTGTGGTAGGTAGGAAGCGTCGGAGAGCGGGCTTATGGTGAAATTCATGGGACCGACATGCCTAGTACATCGAACTGTCTCGACCGCGATGCCTGGCGGCGAAACTTCGTGATGAAGCCACCGCATCCTCCCCCTTTGCATGGCGTGAACAAGCGAGGCGTGCTCGCGCATGCCACGGGAAATGGCGGCCGGGCAAGGCGCGGCGTGGTCGCCACCGCCACCGACGCCACGTGGACCGGCACCGGTGGTGGCGTGCTTCCCAACCGCCGCCCGAGCCGCCACGTGAAATTTGGCGCCGAAAGCAGGCGTGGTCGCCACTGCCGCTTCGCCGACGCCACGTGGACCGGCACCCGTGGTGGGCGTGCTCGCCTAAGCGCCCGAGCCGCCACGTGGGCGGGTGCGGCAGCGGCGTGGTCGCCGCCACCGCGCCGCCGCCACGCGGATGGCGCTCAGGTGGGCGGTGTAAACACCCACACTTTGTCGAGCAGCGCCGTGGGCCACACACGCTTTTGTGCGGCGAAGAGGGAACCCCGGTGTGTAGTACACCGACAGTAGTAGTAACATTCAGGGCACGTGAGGTGCCGGCGTGTTACGCCATGAGTTCCATTTCTGGATCACACCAAGGAGAAATGAAAAACACCACAAATCAACAAATAAACATGCTTCGAATCATATGGTCTCACATATATAGTTGAGTATGATTCATGATAGAAGATGAATGATCTGCCTTGAGGCCCTGCAATCCCAACCATGATGCATCCATACAACCGAGAAAGCGATGCAATGGCCCTGTCGTTTGAAATGTAAAAATAAAGATTTATGTTACATTTGTCCCAACCATATTTGGTCAACAAAAGGTAAGATGCTATGTCCCAATTAATAAAATTAAAGATTCTCTGAATTTATTATAGAGAAATGGACATGTTGTAGGACAAATTAAATGGGAAGGCAAAAACAATACAAATAATCTTTCTATTTGTTGCGACATTCCTCCGAGGATGTGGGAGCAGAAGCTACACTTAATGCATACATCTTCCATAGACTGCAAGCAAATAACAAAAATCATTGAAAGAGAATGCAAACAAAGCACAGAACAACAAAAATGTTTTACCAACTTAAAATAAAATTTAAAAAAAATATCGTCCTTGTTGGTTGCGGGAAAAAACTTGTCAATGGCAATACCTGAAGGACAGCCTTCCGCTGTTCATGAAGATTCTAAATTCTAGCCCCAAAAACAGAATTAAAAACAAATAGCCCGATTTTAAGAATCGATTCTATTTGCACCGGTTTTTGGAAACTACGAGAAGAATCGGTAGAAAAGCACGAGTTTGGATAAAGCACGAAGCACAGTTGGAAAGATTGAATAGCATATGGATAACATCTGGAAACAAAGTCCAAAAAGGAAACTATAGCCGATTCGGATTAAGTTGACGTATTGGACCAGGACTCGGATCGGCCAATGGGTATAAAAGGCGCACCAGGGCTGCTTGAAAAAACAACAGCCAAAACCACATCTACTAGTTCCTTTCATAGTTTTTAGTTTTTTGCTCTGTAATCTTTCCTCCGTAAGTCGACATTGATCAAATAAAGTTGCGAATCGCCGATTGTTTGATCATCATCGATTTCTTTAGGTTTGATTCATTCTGTCTTGTTGCGTATCGCCTTTTCAGAATCGATCTGCCTTTTACCCCTCGGATTAGTCTTAATCGACTAGTCTAGTTACCCTTCTAATCGGCTTTTCGGCTGATTTCTGTCTTAGCCGATTTGCATCTGGAAATCGGCTTGATTGAATTTCACAATTTTGCTCCTTATCGATTACAGGGTCAAATCGATTGGCACGCCTCGCACTTGAACCCGGCGTTCGTCTGGTGTGTTGTAGGCCAGAAACCCTCTTCACGTTTTTGGCGTCAACACATTTTTGGCACGCCCGGTGGGACCAGATCGGAAAGATGACTGCAGGTAAATCCACCGCACCAGCCGACGTGAACACTGATGCCATAATCGTCCCTACCTTGGACGATTTAACCCCCGAGCAGCGTAAGGAAATCGAAGATCGAAAAGCTGCCTTGGAGGAATTGATGCTGGGTTGCTATCAAAAAACCCGACGAGGAGTCACACAGAAGATGGCGCTTCCAACATTGAATCCACTCGGAGAAGCTGGCGTCACGACAGCTCCGGTAAGTCGATATATGCCAGCTCAAGCCAAGTTATCTACTATGATTGAACAATCTGTGCATCATACATTAATTAATCAATCATCGGCTTTGGTCACGACATTAAAGCCGATGATAGAAAATAGCGTAAAGTCGATTGCACAAGAATTGGCAACATCAGGAGGATCTTTGGACCCATTCTGACCACTCCCAACATATCCGCGTATTAAGTGGGCGCCAAACGCCAACACGATCAAAGCGTCGGCACCCGCGCCCTCACTAATGCCGACCCAGCCCACAGTGTTGGCACTAGCAAACCCTTGTCTAAGCCCAGTTACTCATTACCATGCATATACCGACGCTGCAAAGTTAGATCCATCGGCGTCAGGTGTTTCCTGCGTTCTGTCGGCTCCGCAGCCGACTGAATTAGATAGGAATTGTAAACCCCAAGGGCCATTTCAAGTTAGAAATCCGGCTCCATATAAAGTAGTTACATACACAGAGCCGTTTGTTCCATTGCCTGAGGTTATGACTGCCAGAGCCGATGGATACGAATCGTGGCAACAACAGTATCCATCGGCTAGAGCAAGCCGACCACCGTAGAGTTTACACTCGGGGGCAAGATCTTGCCAAAATAATTGGCCAAACCCTAGTGCTCCATCGGCTAACAACATCAATTGGGCTGATCGATTTCTATGGTCTTGAGGATCAATTTGGCTTCTGACCCAAAGGGAGGACAATCGGCTATAAGCCGTACCAGATTACATTGACCGCATGTCATATCCCCGTAACTTTAGGATTTCGACTTTGCGAAGTATTCGAGGGACGATTCATCACCACTTTAGAGCATGTTGGAAGATTTGTCGCTCGGTGTGGTGAAGCGGCTCGATCGATGGGCTAAAGATTAGGCTTTTTCCTTGTCTTTATCAGAGCGCCTTCACTTGGTTTACCAATCGCCTCCAAATTCGGTCCATTTTGGAGCGATTTAGAAAGTCGATTTCATGAATACTTTTTCTCCGGTAGCTTAGAGTTGAGAATTTCAGACCTAAGTGCTGTCCGGCAAAAGTTTAATGAGTCGGCTTCTGATTACATTAGAAGATTTAGAGAAGTGCGAAACCGCTGCTTCTGTGTAGTATTGTCCGATAACCTACTAGCCGATTTAGCATTTCAAGGATTAATTCCCCCACTTAAAGAAAAGCTTGCTGGACAGGAGTTTACTGATTTAAGTCACCTGCTTCATCGTGTATCGGCGCAGGAAAGCCGATATTTAAATAAAGAATTCAAAGACAGAATTAGACTAAATGGCAATGGAAAAGATAAAGCTAAAATAAACATGGTCGAATATAGTTCAAGTGAAACTTCCGAAGATGAAGCAGATATAAATATAGCCGAATGGATAAAGGGTTCTAAGAAACCACTCGTCTGTTCGTGGCTCAAACCGATTAGGGGTAAGTCGGAGGTTAAATACGCTTTTGACGTATCCAAGTGTGACCGCATATTTGACATGTTGTTACAAGAGAAGCTGATACGATTGCCTGAAGGACATACCATACCATCGGCCGATGAGATCAAAAAACGACGATATTGTAAGTGGCATCATTCTTTTTCCCATAACACCAATGATTGCAACATTTTTCGGCAGCAAATACAGGCAGCTATTGAAGACGGTCGGCTCAAATTCGCAGAAGAGCCGGCCATGGAAGTCGACGTCAATCCCTTCCCAATCAACATGGTTCAGTGCTCCGGCAAAGGAAAAAACATCATCGATGAGAGGCCCATAGCAACGCAGCAAGTCGACATAGAGTCAAGCTCACGAGGAGAAACACTGAAGATAACGATCGGCTCACTTCAAATTGAAGCCGATCAAGATGGGAAGAATTCAATGACTGTAAAGCCAAAAGGGGAATTACAAGTCGGACGATGGTACAAAGCCGAAAGATCTCCGCCCCGGAAACCAGCATTCAAACCCAAGCCAACTTTTTCACAGTTGCTTGAGAAATATGAAAGAATAAGCCGTCGGCAGGAGCGTCAGACTCGCCGACCAGACGGGCCGCATCGGCCAAACAATGAGTTTCGGCCAAGCAATTTGTATCGGCTAAACAATGCAGAGAGAGCTCATCAGAGATGTCCTTTTTGGCAATTCTGTTGGGAGAGAGGTATGGCCTTACCGCCTTCGAGGTCATGTCCCATGGAGCATTACCCGCAAAGAGATTGGCCAAGGCAAACGGTGAAAGAACGGCTGTTCGACGCAGCGCCGGATCGGACAGGACCATGACATAAAAAGGCGATAAAGGAAAGGTTGGGTACACAGAATGGAGACGAAAAGGTCGAAATTACAGAAAATCTGGCTAGTAAGATTCGCAAACCGATTGAGCCTAAACCTAGGTGGTGCCCAACTGGACTTAGCCGATCACAACGCAGACGGCTTCAACGCCTAAGGACGCAGGAGATCAGAGAAGCCGAAGAAGAAAAACAGAGAGATCAAGAGTTTAATGAGCTGCGGCCAGTGAAACTTGTTACAAAGGAGTGGATGAGAAAACAACAAGCCGATGATGAATCAGATTCCTCAGACGATTTGCTGTCACCAATGATTCGGGATGACACTCCTCCCATGGATATCAACATGGTATTCACTCTACCAGCCGAGTTCAGAATTAAAAACGAATCGGCTAAGGACACGTTTGCTCAACTATGCTTAGGCGCACAAGATGCTGTATTTGAAAAGCCACAGGATCCTCATCGGCATTTAAAGCCGTTGTATTTAAAAGGCTTCATCAACGGAAAGCCGATATCCAGGATGCTTGTAGATGGAGGGGCTACTGTAAATTTGATGCCACTCTCTACTTGCAAGAAGCTGGGCAAAACTGACGAAGACCTGATTAAAACAAACATGGTGCTAAATGACTTCACGGGTGACCCCACTGAGGCAAAAGGGGTGATGGTCACGGAGCTAACCATCGGCAGTAAAACTTTGCCGACCGCGTTCTTTGTAATTGAAGCCAAAGGGAATTACAGTGTGCTTCTCGGACGAGATTGGATACATGCCAATTGCTGTATCCCCTCCACAATGCACCAACTTCTTGTACAATGGAACGGAGATGAAGTTGAAGTTGTATCAGCCGACACATCGGCTCATATTGCAATTGCTAGTTCAGATGCGAATTGGCCGCACGAAGAAGCAGAGTGCATATCAGGTAAAGCTCTAGACGATTGTGACTTCATATGCATTGGGAAGTCGGGTTTGATGCCGATCAGTGTGAAGCCAGGCACATTTGATCGGGCAAGTGAAGTTCTAAGGAGATGGGGTCAGAAATGATCCAAGCATTACAGGACAGGGTGAGGAGCTATCGGCATGGGATAAATTCCTGCGAAGCTATTGAAGATTTCCAAAGCAAAAAATTGGGTCAAGGTTTCACTTCTGCCGATATGCTTGAAGAAGTCGATATAGGAGAAGGTGATAGAAAAAGGCCAACTTTTGTAAGTGCAAATTTAGGTCTAGAATACAAAAATAAGTTGGTCAAAATACTTAGAGAATACAGGGATTGTTTCGCCTGGGAGTACTATAAGATGCCTGGGTTAAGCTGATAATTAGTGGAACATCGGCTACCTATCAAGCCGGGGTATCGGCCATATAAGCAACCTCCACGGCGTTGTAATCCAGAACTGTACAATGTGATAAAAGAAGAAATTGAGAGGCTGTTGGAGGCCAAGTTCATAAGACCTTGCCGATACGCCGAATGGGTGTCTAACATTGTTCCCGTCATGAAAAAGAATGGTAAACTTCGTGTGTGTGTGGACTTTAGAGATTTGAATAAAGCCACGCCAAAAGATGAATATCCGATGCCTATAGCCGATATGCTTATCGATGCTGCATCGGGTAATAAGATTATCAGTTTCCTTGACGGGAACGCTGGATATAACCAGATATTCATGGCAGAAGCCGATGTCCCCAAAACTGCCTTCAGATGCCCTGGCGCGATAGGGTTGTATGAATGGCCGGTAATGACATTCGGCTTAAAAAACGCAGGCGCCACTTATCAACGCGCCATGAATTTGATTTTTCACGACCTAATCGGCCATATTGTTGAGATTTACATTGACGATGTGGTGGTTAAGTCTAAGGAAGACTGGCAGCACTTGGCCGATTTAGAAAGGGTATTTCAAAATACGAGAGCTCATGGGTTAAAAATGAATCCTTTGAAGTGCGCGTTTGGTGTATCGGCTGGCCAATTCCTAGGGTTTATGGTGCACCAAAGAGGAATTGAAGTTAACCAAGCAAGAGTTAAAGCCATAGCCGATACGAAACCGCCAACATGTAAAAATGAATTACAGAAACTGATTGGCAAAATTAATTACTTAAGACGATTCATCTCGAATCTGTCTGGTAGAATTCAAGCTTTTACGCCATTGCTAAAATTAAAGGATGATCAGAATTTTATATGGGGAACCAATCAGCAAAAAGCCTTCAACGACATAAAACAGTACCTGGCGTCACCACCGGTCTTGGCCGCACACAAAAAGGAATTCCCTTCAAGTTATATATATCAGCTGAAAACGAGACCATCGGGGCTGTATTGGCGCAAGAAGTCGATGGCGAAGAGCGAGTAATATTTTACTTAAGCCGACGACTGCTGGAAGCTGAAACCAGGTAGCCACCGATTGAGAAGTTGTGCTTATCCTTGTATTTTGCTTGTACGAAATTGAGGCATTATATATTAGCATCGACTTGCATAATAGTATGCAGAAACGACATCATTAAATATATGATGTCTGCACCAATTTTGAGAGGACGACTTGGAAAGTGAGCTTATGCTCTAACCGAGTTCGATCTACAGTACGAATCGGCTAAAGCCATTAAAGGTCAAGCAGTAGCCGATTTCATAACTGGATATGATACCATGGCAGGAATAGTCGATGTAGCCCCATGGCAACTGTATTTTGATGGATCAGTTTGTCAAGAGGGGAGTGGAATGGGTATTGTGCTGATTTCACCAAAAGGACATAACATCGAGTTTGCATATCGGCTTACAAGCCGATGCTCTAATAACCAGGCCGAATATGAAGCATTGCTCAAAGGGCTGCAGTTGATAGATAGTGTCGGGGCAAGTAATGTGGAAGCATATGGTGACTCATTGCTGGTGGTGCAACAAATTAAAGGAGAGTTTAAATGCAACGACGAGGTACTATCAAAGTATCTACAGTATTGTCTTGATGTCATCAGCACTTTTACGTCATTTTGTATAAGCCATGTGCCCAGGGAAATGAACGACAAAGCCAACGCATTGGCTCAAGCGGCTTCAGGCTATAAGGAATACAGCCGATATGAAGCGTTTGATTTGATCAACAAAATAGTGCTGTGCGTCGCTAATGCCGATTGGAGAACAGAAATAAAAGCTTACCTAATGGACCCATCCAGGCCTACCGCGCGAAAAGTACGTCAACAAGCGTTGAGGTATGTTGTGCTAGAAGGGGAGCTATATTATCGGACAATGGAAGGTTTGCTGTTGAGATGTCTTGGGGACGAGGAAGCAAAGGTAGCCATGGGAGAAATTCATGAAGGAATTTGCGACGCGCATCAATCGGCTCACAAGATGAAGTGGATCCTAAGACGAACGGGGTATTTTTGGCCGACAATGTTAGAAGATTGTTTCAAGTATTACAAAGGGTGCCAAAGTTGTCAAAAGTTTGGGAATGTGCAACTCGCACCAGCATCGGCTTTATACCCGATTGTTAAGCCATGGCCGTTCAGAGGATGGGGGATAGATGTAATCGGCCAAATATTCCCAGCATCAAGCAAAGGCTACAAGTTCATCCTCGCGGCCACAGACTATTTTTCAAAATGGGTTGAAGCCGTTCTGCTCAAAAAAGTCACCAGTGTAGAAGCTATCGGCTTTGTTAATGAACACATTATCCATCGATTCGGTATTCCTCAGACTATCACAACCGATCAAGGAACTGTGTTCATGTCTAACGATTTTAAGAACTTTGCAGAAAGCCTGGGCATCAAATTGCTTAATTCATCGCCATATTACGCTTAGGCTAACGGACAAGCCGAGTCATCTAACAAAACTTTGATCAAACTAATTAAAAGAAAAATTGATGAAAAGCCTCGAACTTGGCACTCTACGCTATCTGAGTCTTTGTGGGCTTATCGGCTAGCGTTTCACGGATCGACTAAATTATCACCATATCAGTTGGTATATGGCAGAGGCCGTGTGTTCGTAGAAATAAATATTGAGTCGATGCGAGTAGCGAGGCAGAATAATCTATCGGCCGATGAATACAAAGAATTGATGCTATACAATTTGGATGACTTGGCAGAGCTAAGACTGGTTACTTTAAATCGGCTTAAAAAGAATAAAGAGAGAGTTGCAAGAGCCTACAACAAAAAAGTCGTGCCCAAATCCTTCAGTGAAGCCGATTTGGTTTGGAAAACAATATTGCCGATCGGCTCTAAAGATAATCGATTCGGCAAATGGTCACCTACCTGGGAAGGACCGTATAAAATAAATCGGCTCGTTGGCGGAAACGCATATATACTTGAAACACTGGAGGGGTTGGTGTTACCGAAGGCAATTAACGGAAAGTATCTAAAGCAGTACTACCCTAGCGTTTGGATCGGTGCGTAATCAAAGATACATCACAAAATTCAGAAATAAATCGGTTAAACAGCCGATTAGACAAAACAAATGTAATCGGTTAAACAGCCGATTCAAAGTATTACAAACAGTAACAAAACATAATCTCAAGAGTTACAGCGAATAGATTACAGATTTACAACCCAGACCCAGGGAGTCTAGCGCCTAGACCCGACAGCGTTGCGGCGGCCTTGCCCAATGCCTCTGTAATACCGTACACAAGATCTTCATCAGCCTTGGCATCTCCAGGCACTGGGATAACTTTGGCCGATTGCTCTTTAACCTTGGTGACGGCTTGGCTGATGTTCTTTTTCTGGTCCTTCAAAGTTAAGGCCATAACATTCGAAGCAGAAAGGGCATCGGCTAATTGCTGGTTGATCTTGGCCAACTCCTCCTCAAGCTGTTTCTTAGTTTGTTCCAGCTTTTGAGCAGAAGACTTGGCAGCCATAAAAGACGCAGCAGCTTCGTCATACTTCTTCTTCTCGGCTTTTGCTTCAGCAATCAGCTTATTCAGAAGATGTTGATCGGCTTCTTGGGCCTGGCGCTGGACAATTCTAGCATTAGCAGCATCAACCTCTGCTTTCTTCTCATCCAAATAGCACACATCAAGTAGTGCGCTCATGGCTTCAGCAGGGAGGTCGGCTTCGACGGCATTCATAGCATCGTGAATAGGCTGGCAGTTGGCTAAAATAGATGCCTCCGGCTTAGTTATTTCAAGAAATAGCCGATTCAGTTTTTCTTGCATATTGGGCGCTGATTTGACTACCGAAGCCGACGCCTTCATGGATACATCCAAGATTTTTCGGATGTCCGCTGGGTAGTCATCCGTCGCCATGACTTGGATCAACCAACTCGTCCAGAGTAAACCCAAGAAGGTTGGACAAGTCGTTCGGCGCCGTTTCAGATGTGGGCAAAGCCGACGAAGCAGGCGACGGAGGAGTCGGAAGCTTTGAAGTTACAAGAGGTAAGGCCGAAGTCTCTTGAGGATCGGTTAGAATACCGGCCGGAGGTTGAGCCGAGGTCCCTTGAAGTTTGGTCAAGATACCAGCCACTTGAGTCGATTCTGTCGGCTAAAAAATAAAATACAAAGGGCCAGCATTGCGAGGTTAGTAAAAGAATTCTCGCTCTCGAGTGTATGCAAATAGTACGGCATTTACCTCAATATTGGCCGATACGCGGAGAGAACTTTCAGCGCTTTGTTCTTTGCGCTTCGGGTTTTTCTTGGTAGGAACTTTAGTGGACTTGGGTTTTTCTACAAAGATGGACGATAAATGTTAGAAGCAACTACAGACTCATAACATTTGCGAATTATCGGCTCAAAAAAATGCTTACTTGAGGGTCGGTCTTTAGCAAGTTCTGATAAGGATGGACTCTGAATGCGAAGAGTATCAGAAGAATATCCAGTCAAGCCAGTCGTTTGGTGAGGCCTTTTTCCTTTGGATCCCTTGGCCGATGAATCCGCAATATTCTCATTGACAGTTGCAACATTCTGAAAAGGTGCAAAATCAAGTGATTAGAAACTAAAAGCCGATATCGAGAACAGGGATCTTAAGAAGATAAGCCGATACCTCTACAGCTACGGACGAGTTAGTATAACCCGATGAACTGGAAGAATTTGAGCTATCTTCGCTCGAACTGCTGCTGCTAGAAGAAACTACCGTCGGCTCATGAAAATCTGGTAAAAATTTCTCTATAATAGCCGACGGTGCGCGATCCAGATAGAGGGCTTCTGATATAGGCCCCCACCAAGCAGAGAATTGGCTAGCACGGCGGGAGTTCAAGAAAAAGTGTGGGAGACTGATAACTTGGAACTCATCGGCTATTTCTGAAATTATTTCAGCCGCAGTCCCGTTGGTCACCCTGGCCCTTGGCTCAAGACAATGGAAGAGGGGAAAGCCAGGAATCACTTGGCCGAAACCCAGCTGACGAGCATACACTGAAGGGTGATAAAATTTGTACGACGGTTGGAATGTCCTGTTACGTGTGTTCAAACCGACGTGAAGAATGCAAGGAGATATAAAGATTTGATACAATTCTAAAGTCGATGCTGACATCAAGGAGCTATCAGCATCCAAATGAAGAAACGAAGGCCACTGAAAATCGGCATTATTGCTGTAAGGAAAGAAGTCTTGTTGGCCGAAGATCGTACTGTCTAAGTGCAGAAAAAATGATAAGTATTTCTTGAAGTCGGCTGGGGTGATTTTCACATCACCGCTGGTGCACATCACAAGCCTTTCTCCGTGCGATCGGCTGGCCCTGTATTGAGGAGTGGTGCCTTTAGGGTAGTCTTCACGGGGAAAAGCCGAACCTTCCGATAGCTCTGGAATCAGCGATCGGCTAAAAATGCTGTAAAGCCATAATTGAATAAACCATAATGGCCCTCCGACATTACTCACGACAAATTGGGCGAACCCAGAAAAAAGCCGACTTCTGATAACATGCATCATCTAGTAAACTGCGCCAAGAAGCATTTTTCCGAGTGCAAGCCGACGGCCGTCTACTAGCTGCTCCGCCACAAACTGAAAAACTTGTGTTGGACCCAAGGAAGCCCCATAGAATAGAAACCGATCCAGCCACAAGTTCAGAAAAGCTACATGCTCCTCATCTGATACTAGCCCGTTGACCTTTTTATTATGACGAATGTACTTAGACCACCCCTCGCCTTTTGATTGAATTAGCTTATATCTTGGCCTGCCGCTAAAAGCCGATATCTGGTCTCCATCTGGCCTAAGGCAACAAAGCTCAGCTATGTCTAAAAGGGTTGGGCCGATGGGGCCGGTCCGGAAAAAAAAAAGCATTAAGGGTGTCCGACCAAAAATAGCAGGCCGTGGCCACCAAGGGCTCATTGGCTTCAGGGTTTGCAAGGCTCAGCGGAAGACACTCAGCTATGCCCATATTTTCCCATTCAGACCTCTTTTGGGCCGACACTCGGATATACCAGCTCCTCCATCCCTTAAGAGCTGTCGGCCAGGCTCTAAAACTTTTTCCCCATTCTGTTATGTTATAGCCTTGAGCCGATAAGGGAAGTCTAGGAATTTCTTCGTCAATAACCGTAGCGACAGTTAAGCTTCCTACCGGGCCTAGATAATACTGATCATCACTTGCTGGGATTGGAATGAATACCTGAGAAGGATCCATTCAGCCGATCGTTGGTTCGTCTGGACTCCAAAGGGTGAAAGCCGATGGCAGAGAGCTGATCGAAGGATGAAAGTCGATGATAGAAAGTGCGAGAGCCGGAAAGCGTGAAAGTGACCGTGGGGGTCCCGCATATATATAGCACGGTGAAAAGTAAAAGTGGCGGGAAGTGAATTCGAGGCGACACTTGCCATTAAACCACACCGAGATTTTTGCGGCGCAATTAAAACAAGCGGTCACTAGAACGGTTCTTCAGCTGACAAGGAAGAAGCCGATGAAGAAAGAGGCCGATGAAGGAAAAGCCGATGGATTTTTGAAAGATAACAAGTTATCTTCCAAAAATGGGGGGCATATGTTTGCACCAGTTTTTGGAAACTACGAGAAGAATCGGTAGAAAAGCACGAGTTTGGATAAAGCACGAAGCACAGTTGGAAAGATTGAATAGCATACGGATAACATCTGGAAACAGAGTCCAAAAAGAAAACTATAGCCGATTCGGATTAAGTTGACGTATTGGACCAGGACTCGGATCGACCAATTGGTATAAAAAGCGCACCAGGGCTGCTTGAAAAAAGGACAGCCAAAACCACATCTACTAGTTCCTTTCATAGTTTTTAGTTTTTTAGCTCTGTAATCTTTCCTCTGTAAATCGACATTGATCAAATAAAGTTGCGAATCGCCGATTGTTTGATCATCATCGATTTCTTCAAGTTTGATTCGTTCTGTCTTGTTGCGTATCGCCTTTTCAGAATCGATCTGCCTTTTACCCCTCGGATTAGTCTTAATCGACTAGTCTAGTTACCCTTCTAATCGGCTTTTCGGCTGATTTCTGTCTTAGCCGATTTGCATCTGGAAATCGGCTTGATTGAATTTCACAATTTTGCTCCTTATCAATTACAGGGTCAAATCGATTGGCACGCCTCGCACTTGAACCCGGCGTTCGTCTGGTGTGTTGTAGACCAGAAACCCTCTTCACGTTTTTGGCGTCAACAGATTCTCACACTCTAGCCCACCCATATACACTAGAATCCACAATCCATTTTAATATGTGCTTTTGGATTCTAACTTTTAGAGAATCAGCTTCTCTACAACCACAATCTAGAATCAACTTTTAGAGAATCCAAAGCAGAAATAAACATGCCCTCATAGCTTATTAACCACAAGAGCTGCCAAATCTTCGCAATGTCCTCAGCGATTATAAACAGCGGGGCTCTCAACGGTCAGCAAAAGTGGAATAACTGCACTAATGCTTGCGATCTTTCTGATCAGCTATAAGAACCTTAGCATTCCCAAACACCACAGAATAGGAGGCAATAACACCACACATGCATGATATACCTACCTCGTTCTCCACAACGACAAACAACAAGAAGCGCTCTGAGGCAATAACACAAGAGAGATCTTGTGCTCACCAGCGGCGGTCTTGAGATTTTAGGGGCCCGGGCCGAGATTTAAAATAGGGACCCTTCTAAATAATATATATGAAATATCAAATTACAGATCCATCTAATTAATATGTTAAACATAATACATGTAATCACGTTAGTTAGGATAATTGGCAAAATCAATATGACAATACCTAACGGCTCACAGATGAAATGTCGAGACGGAGACACGGCGCTCGCGATCGCGAGGGCAACAACCAGCAGACTGCAGACGGCAGGGGCGCAGCCGCAGGGCGCGGCGGCGCGCTGCGTAGACGCGGTGGCGCGGACGGACACTCGTCTCGTCGTCCCGCCTGAATCCTCAATCCTGATCGCCTGATCCGCTGATCGCCTCTCGCGTAGTACCGTAGTCGTGTCGCGTCGCGGCGTCGACGCGTCGCCCGTCCTTAGCCTTGGTCTGCAATAGCAGATGAAATGTTTTGCCACGCCAACCGGTCTCTGGAGTTTGGAGTGGGGCCATCGACGGGAGTCAGGGCGTTGATGGGTCATGAGTCCACGCACGCGACTGGCGGGCCACGATTCACGAGGCGTCACGGCGTCACGCGCTGGCCTCAGCCACTCATGAGCCACCGAGCCAGGACTCAGAAGGTCGGTCACGCAATCACGTTACTCACGTAATCACTAATCACGTTACTCATATTCATATACAATATACATGCAACTAAGCAAGGGTGAGGCCCATGGGTTTAGGGGGCCCGGGGCGGTGGCCCCGCTCGCCCCCCTCCAGGGCCGACGCTGGTGCTCACCCAGCTATGCAGAAGCACGGAGGCACATGAAAGAAATACATATAACAACTTAGGCTATTCCCAGCGCATGGTAACATACCCATTTAATGCATGCTATATAAGCATTTTTTATGATGTGGCAAGAGAGTTAAGAGGAAAGAGAAGAAAGTTGTATCTTAAGGAAGATACCACTTGGGCACAAAATCATAGACATTGAAACTTGAATAATCTAAGTGGCCCATAATTCATACTCTCATACACATCTAGCATTTAATTATCTTATGGGGGCTAAGAAATAATTCATGGTACCATTATTGGGATAGTTATATCTTCTATAATACTCCCTCCGTTCCTATTTGTAGGGCGTTTTAGTTTTTATTGGAAGTTCCGTTTTGTAAGGCGTATGCATTAACTAGCGCATGCATAAGCAGATTAATTGGCCAGCAGTAATTACCAACCGCATGCATGCATGGGCGTGGCCAATAGGTGCTCTTAGGAGTAATTACCAACTGCATGCATGCATGAGCATGGCCAACATGCTCTTAGAAGTAATTACCAACTGCATGCATGCATGAGCATGGCCAATATGATATGGTCGCTGTATGCAAAGTGAACGAGGCATAATTAATCACGGTTAATTAGAGGAAATCCAGAAAACAAAACGCATTGATGATTTATCTTGTCTTCGCAAAAAAACTTATACGCCCTACATATGGGAATGGAGGGAGTATCATATGACATGGTAGCTTTGGATATTGTGACAAGATACAATGCACATGAATAGCCTTAGGGATGCAAACGTTGGTAGTAGACTAGCTCCTATGACATTGTCCGGACACATTGAAGGAGCACATAGAACAACAATGCAAGAGGCTTTCACTAATCCCAGACGCGTGCTATACGCCTATACCTCGTCCTCAACAGCAACAGCCACCAGCTCTCTCAGACGATAACACAGACACCTTGCGCACGCGAGGAATGCAGGAGCGCAGAGGCACCCAACCCCTCACGCGCGGACGAAATCCAACGTAAACAACGCCGCCGCAGAAAAACACGAGTGGGAGTGGCACGAAGCCGCCGGCCAATTCAAGGCGGACCGCACTCGCCTTCGCCGGCGCTATCGCTGGACAGAAGCTAAAATGGGGAGGGAAGGGAATGGGATCATCGTTTCCAGGATCAGGAGAGCAATGCATCTCAAACGCATAAAAGCGACTCGAAGGCGCGACGTAAGTACGTTTCTTTTTTTTTTTAAATTTCAGAAGAGCTGTAAAATACGCATGTGACGCCAGGGAATTAAATTTCGGATTTCGGGACTCTACGAAATCCAAACTATCAGTGGGATAAAAAACTTGAAATGCTACAGTAAATTTCATGAATTTTGACCGGAATTTGAACTTTTAGGGCCAGATTTGGTCCAATAACCCATAAGAAAGTGATTTTCTATGAAAATTTGTTGAAAAAATGAATTTTTCAGACATTTTAAAATTTTGACAAACAATGTTAGATTTTTATAAAATTGTACAAGCTTGATAATGAGCTGAAAATTTTATGATACTATCTTGAGCAGTGTAGGATCATACATAAAACTTTTCAAAATAATTGAAGTTCATTTCTTTTAAAAAAAATCAAAAACAGAATGAACATAATTGAGACAGTTACCTTGTCATAATTTTATAAATTTTCTCGTGTGATCATGATCTAAAATTTTTACGAGAGATTTCTAATTGCCTCAGTACCATTATATAAAATTTTCAAAAAAAATTTAACTTTTTTGTTTGCTCAATCAAATCTACGTAAGCACTGAACTTTATTTGTTATATTATATTTCAAAAATCAAACAGAGAAAGAATACAAATGGTATTGTGCTTGTAAGAATTTTATAAATTCACTAGAGGGTGATAATGATTCAAAACTTTTATGAGATATTAAGCATTTCCTTATCAACCTTCTGTAAAAATTTCAAAAATTTTAAACCTTTTTTGATTGCTAAAGCAAATCTATGTATTGATCATCGGGTTTTTACTAAGACGTAGCACTGTAAGAATTTTTAAAAATTATTTAAGCATGATCATCATCTAAAACTTTTATATAACCATTAATGTTACATCAAGACCATCCACAAAAATTTTAAAATTTTATAACATGGTTTGGACAATTTTTTATTTCGTTCAAATTTACCGATAAACCTTTTAACAGGACAATAGCACTGTTTAAATTTTTAAAAATTCACGACATTTGATCATCATCTGAAAATTTTATGAAATATTATAGATATATCAAGAAAATCCACAAAAAAGATTCAAAATTTTATAACCTCGTTTGTTCTAATTTTCATTCAGTTCAAACTTGCCGGTCAGTGTTTTATCAGGATAGTAGCAATGTTTGAATTTTTAAAAATTTCTCAAATTTGATAACCTGAAAATTTAATGAGAACATATCTAATGTGTCAGGATGGGGAACCGTCCCGGGACTCCACCGATTCACCCAAATGCACAAGACATCTCAAGTGAATCAAGGAACCTCGGGCGTTCGCGATTATACCGTGTTGGTCCGTGAAAGTTCGCCAACACGAGCATTCTCATCAACGATTGACATCACAACACATACATAATTAGCGGAAGCATAAAGCGTTATTACATACCAAAAGGAGGACTGCTGTCCATAACGACATATTTAAAGTTATTACATCAAGTAGCAGCGGAAATCACAAGATAAACAACAAAAGGGCCGACATGGCATGCCCCAAACCCTCGAGCAACCAAGCTGGGGCAAGAACGGCGACTAAACGTTAGAGTTGTCGAAATCTGCCCGGTAAAAGTCCCCGGGCAGCACCTCATCCTCACCTGCAGCAAGTGGACAATCCGATTGAGTACAAAGAATGTACTCGCACAATAATATACATTTCATGCTGATTTCTAGCTACATGTGGTTGCTACATCAAGGAATGCAAAATGGCAATCTCAGCATAAAGCAATATTTGGGATAAAGCATAAACATGTATAGATTGGCGAATTGCATTTAGTAAACATTTGGAAATTCTAGTACATAATATAACATCATCATAATCACAATCATATCATGCCTCCAAGCATTCTCCGAACCATGAGTTCCATCGCTCATGTTCGACTACACACACGAGTACTCCAATACTCATGTCCTTTTTCCCACTCCCATCCCATTCTTACAAAACCTTAATACTCGCCCGATGGTGACAATTCAAGAGATCGTCCTTAACCATGGACGCGGCTATTGAATAGTTTAAACTCTGCAGAGGTGCGACTTTACCCACACGACACGCCACACTCGTAAGCCAAGCTATTAACACATTTCCTTAGATGTGTCTCACGAGGTGAAAGCGTGACAAACCATTTTCGATATGCATGGTAGTGTATCTAAACCATCCGGATGATTGTGACCCTCGATCCCGCGTGCCCGGTGCTCGGTGTGTGTGGATCAAGGAGTACACCGTTGTTGGATATCCCCAACTCAACAAAGTTCGAGGGACTCGAGGACATTCCCTAACACTCCACTAAGCCTGTGGAATTCGGCGGTCATTCCTTGACGCTCCACTAAGCCCAAGGAATTCGCGTGCACATGGTTTACATAACCTAGTCATACATAAGTACTTGGTTACGGGTCCCACAAGCGGCGTGTGGTTATACGATAGTTACTCAAAGAGACGTCACGAGATTTAATCCTTAGGGTCCTTAACCAAAATCTCTACTCATTAACAACAATTAAAACAACATCATCATAATAATTCTCAATCATTGCGACCAATGGACTAAATCCATCTATCGCGGTTTCTAACGACGTTCTAAGCATGGCTAAGCAATTCACACGAACCCATATATAATAATAAACCAACCACCTAGGGCGACAATAGCACACGTAAAGAACATGATAAGGGGATAACATCATAATGTGGGAATAGCTAAGATTTCTACCCAATCATAATTGTAATTGAAAAGTAAGCATGCAATTGCTAAAATACTTTCGAAAATGTAACTTTCAAATAGTAGGAGCAATCATGGTCAAAGAGTAAGGTAGTGCCTTGCTGCTCGATCTTGGTCTCAAAAGCGTAGTCGTACTTTCGGTGTGCCCTCAAAGCGTCAACACCTAACGGAAAATCCAATTCAATAAACACCAAACAAGGATTCAAATAGTGCACATGAGTAAAAGATGCATGACATGCTCATGATGTGTAATATTAATCATAATATGCAAGTACTAATTGAGTTTTAGCGCCAAAAGTTCAAGTCTTAGGGCTTTTATCGAATTATGTTCGAGTATCCGGATGTCACTTGATTTGTCTCGAGTGGACCTCTCGGTATGAAGTTTAAATTCTCTTGATTTGTCAGAAATATGATTCAGAGTATCCGAAGGTAGGTTCGAGTATCAGAGGGTACCTCGGAATGTCCGAAGCAGCACCTTCTCGGTTAGCCAATGCACCCTCAAGTTAAAATCCTATTCTGATTGTCCGAAATTCTATTCGAGTATCAAGAAGGGTTCGAATGTCAAAGTGAAATCTCGGACTATCCGAATTGGGCGTCTCTGTTTCAAAACGGCTATTTGTCTATTATCCTCTACACTTCCAAGTAATGAGCTAGGGTTTTAAAGGGATGGACTAGGGCTTCAAAGGATGGACTAAGGTAGAAACTTACCACTACAAGGTTGCCTTTGCCCAAAGTGGATGTTGGCTTTGGCGAGAAACGAAAAGAATGTCACTTAGGTCTTGGCGGTTCACCTCCTCCTAGCTCGAGTAGGCCGACAACGCCTCACTTGCTCGTGTTTGCAAAGTAGACTACTAGACCTCCTCCTCAAGCTTCCATACGACATCTGTGACCGATTCAAAGTGTGAGGATGGATTCCATGGGGAAAATAGCAATGCGTTACAAGAGCGTAAATTTCGAACAAGGATAGCAAGAAAAGCGATTGCCACTTACCCAAAACTTGGTTCTCAAGAATCCATTTGGATGGATGTGAAGCTCTTAACCTTGGCTACAAGGTGGTGTAACATGCACAAACCAAAACCCAAGTTTGGAGGGATTTGAGGGGAGAAATGGCAAGAGTGGAGAAGAACACCTTGCTGTTTTTACATTTCTTGAGTTGAGCAAATGAGCAGGAAAGGGAGAAGAAACCAAGGTTGAGACCTTATATAGGTGCCCACTCATGCCTTACATGTGGGGCTAGGTCCCACATGTCATAGAGTAGGTGGAAGAGTGGGTATGGGTGGTTGAAGTGAGAAAAAGCATGGATAGGATGTGCAGTCCACAATTTTCTAAGCAATGGTAGGTCCATGTGTCATTGACTTGTCATGTACATAGGTAGGGGTGAGTAGTGTAGCAACTAGTAGGGTAGGTATGTGCAGCCTTCACTCCTCTCTTTTATTCATATGGCCCACATGTCAATGACTAAGGCAAAATGGCATGTGTGCGATTTGGAAAATGATGTTTAGGGTTTTGCTACTCCTCTTAATACAAGATGAATGTCCTAACACTTGTATGATTATTATTAAGCGAGGATGCAACGGTATGGGAGATGTTAGCGACAAGCCTCACTTCTAGGACTAGAGAAAAATCGAGTCATTACAAGGAACCTTCCAAAAAAATTTCAAAAATTTTTGACATCGTTTGAACTATTTTTCGATAAGTTGAAATCGGGCAAAATTTCAGAAAATTCAGACGAAATTTCGGATTTTTGGCCGAAACTTCGGTAATAAAAAAAAGGATTTGAATTTTTCTTTTTAAACTTTGAACGGATTTCATCCGAAATAACAAAATTTCACCGAAATTTTGGATTTTAGCCACCAACAAAATTTTATCCAAAACGAAATTCAAATCCTTGTGTATTCGAGTCCCACTGGGCGTCATACAAAACGAAATTCAAACACAACACAAGAAGCGCCCATATGGCCTAATGGATAAGGCGATTGTGGGTTCGAGTCCCACTGGGCGTCATTGGATATTTTTATTTGTTTCTTTCATGTTTGTGATAAAAACATGGGCCCACCGCCATCGCCATGCCACTGCTTTATTTTTTGTAAGGCAACCGTGCCACTGGCTTGAAGTAAAGACAGGCAGTAGCAAAGCTGGGGGTTGGTGCCGTCTTTCCAGCCAATTAAAAAGGACGACCTACTACCAGTACCACGTCTGTCTCATCCAAAAACAGCAAACGTTTGATTTCCCCCCATCTCCCAAAGCGGTGAGAATCGGCGCGCAGGGCAGCGGCCATGTCATCACTTTTGCGAAAAGGCATTCCAGGAATTCCGATATCGCGGTCAAGCATTTCCACTGCCACTTTTGCAAAAAAGGCCTCATGGTTCTGCAAATTCTTATTTAGCACTAGACCGAGCTATTTTGCAACACAATCCTCACGATTCTAAAAAATTACATCCAAACTCAAACCACGCACTTTTGGGAAAAAAAAAAGGCTTGTGCTTCCAAAAAAATTGCGTGAGCTAGACTAAAAATTCGCCAGGTACAGCATTACTCGCAGCTCTACCTAGTAGCAATGGTTTATCCAGACTTCAACATGAAGCAGCAGACCACTACGTCTACCACTAACCCAACCACGCTCGGTGTAGCGCTCTGATCTGCTTAATGTTTTCTACATCCCAAGGTTACAAGAGTGAACGACAGGTAACATCAACCGCCATAGTGACATAGTATCAAA
Organism: Guadua angustifolia; assembly: GCA_036346375.1. NCBI lineage: Eukaryota > Viridiplantae > Streptophyta > Magnoliopsida > Poales > Poaceae > Guadua > Guadua angustifolia. The sequence goes on from CM070517.1 coordinate 41,938,104, forward strand.
ATGCTGGTGAATGTGCCTGAGTTCGCAACAGATACAGAAAGTCAAAAATGTTGATTTTACCCGGAACAATGAGCCAAAGAAAACAAATTGGAGTCCTTAGCCAATTTGGACCCTTCACCTTCATTTTTTCCGAATTTAGCCCCCCTCCCGTTCATTTTTGAAGATTTGGCCCCCACCCGACAGGGTTTGTAGCAGCAAGCGACAGCCCTGTTTTGGAGAGCTTTAAACCAACTTCAGCTTAAAAAGCTAGCAAACCCTTCAAACAGTTCAACTTTTAAGCGGCTTTTAGCATAATCTAGATGTCATATATATAAGCTAAAAGTTGGATTAAACTTGCTTTTGCAACTTATTGATAAAGGAAATTAGCTATGTGTTAAATGGTCCCTTATAAAAAGCTATAGCTACTTTTCAGCTTAGAAAGCCAAAAAACAACATTTCAGAAAAGCTACAATTCCCCCAAATAGGCCCGACGTCTCCCTTGGCCCAAGGGGCCAATTCTGCAATAAAAAAGAGCTCCAAGGGGCCAATTTTGCAATAAAAAAGAGCTTAGGACCATAATCGCCAAGGCCTCTAAAATTTTTCCCGGAACATACCTCAATTGAATCAGGCAATGGCAAAACTGGCACACATAATATGTTGAGTAAATTTCACAAAACCGCACTACTATTGGTAAAACTCTCATAAAACCACACTTTTAAGTAACAATTTCAAAGAACCACACCTCCCTTTGCATAAAATTTCAGAAAACCACATTCTTAAGCACTGCCGTTCTATCCAATGAGCCAGGCCCACTTGTTGGTCTCACAAACCTATCCGCATTAGAAAACAGATGATTGGAGACTAACGAGTGGGCTCAAATTGTTGGATACTTGAAAGTGTGATTTGTGAAATGTTATGCAAAGGGAGGTGTGATTATCTGAAATTGTTACTTAGAAGTGTGCTTTTGTGATAGTTTTACCAAAGTTAATGTGGTTTTGTGAAATTTGCTCAACATGTTATGCTCGTCACTGTAAAGCTAGCTCAGATGTAAACAAATATACAGGACAAAATCAAACCGGCTAGAGCTGTATAGAGAGAGGACGCCCTCTAGCGCTAATCAAACCCCGTATGTTGGCCGACCTAGTCTTCTCGGCTTAAAATCCATTCGGCTTATTCCCAGCCTTTGAGGATTTTTGCTGCTGATCCAAGTCACGGTTGAAAGCAGCATCCAGGGCCTGCAGATTAAATATAATCAGCTTGCTGACATTTCAACTGGAGAGAACTTCATAAGATTACAACCATGAAAGGGATCGTGCTGTAAATGCATTTTAGGGAGATTCATAGCAGGCAGTAACCGCAGTTGGTTCAGTAGTGTGATGTAATGAGCATAAACAACGGTGAACAAAACGAAAAGCATGCAAAACATATGTAGAAATGCATATGTTAGTTCGTGCAGAAAGGAAAAGGCAGAGAGTTTGCTAGAGTCATCGCAATGTAGTTCAAATAAAGCACTTATAGCAAATAGTAAAGAAATACAGAAAGGAACGATAAGAACCTGGGTCATTGGCTTTACTAGCTGAGATATTTCATGCCTCACATCAGGTTGTGCTGATTCCTTTATATTCTGCAGGTACGAAGTTGCACACATGATGCATCAATTTCAAGCAGCCGAAATCTCATCACCAATATCTTTTAGCAACAAGGCAAACAATTCCATAATAATGTATCAATAGAATTCAAAGGCAATTTCACTGAACTCATTTGTAATTACATGTTTTAGGGGCATTATAATTAAGGGAAGAGCAATTCCAGGAATCAAACGGTCTATAACTCAGTTGCCCACAGTATGAGCATGTCGGAGGGACAACTGTGCTGAGAAAGATTCACCTGCAATTTCTGATATATCTGTGTCATCGCATCCTTAACCCTTTGAACCTGTGAAACAAGTACATAAACATTGAAAGTTGAAACAATTGGCAATAGAAAGAAATGGTCTTGAAAATATAGTTCAGGCTTCAAGGCTCAAGCAATATTTGGTTGTAGGACTACACGCATCCTGTATCAAAAAAATGAGAACACAACTATGGCCCTTGCAAGCTGGTTTTCTGGATGTTTCAATTGCTTAGGACAGTTTATAGTATGGGAAAGATTCAGCTTAGCGCAGATTCATGTACACTTGTTATCCTCACCATACAGTATTCCTCAGGATATCAACGCTCATTAGAATTTGTCTTTTGATTTGAGAAAGAATTGTCTTAAGCTAGACAATTCACGACAAGGGGGAACAGTGATCACTCTAGTTTTGTAGGCCTTCCAATCCCTTCTTATATTATTGCACCCACACGCTGATATGAAGGCACCTCTGCCTAGGGATGAAAACGGATATCCGAATTTCTGAACAAATTCGATATTTTTAAATAGATATATAACGATTTTGGTTTTCATTTTTAACACTTTAGCAAGCTTATTATAAAAATAAGATTATAAAATTAGATAAAAAAATTACGCATTATTTGCTTCCCATAAATAAAAAGGTGAAAAAATATCCGAATCCGTATCCGATTGATATCCGAATTTTGTTTCTATCTTTTAAATAAATATATAATGAATTTGAGGTTCATTTTTTATGAATTTGAATAAGCTCAACACCACAAACAAGAATATGAATTCGGATAGAAAATTCTATATCCTATTTGTTTCCCATTGAAGAACAAAGACAAAAAAATTGATATCCGAATTACTATCCGTTTTCATCCCTACCTCTGCCTTGTGGAAGTTCGCCCTCGAGATTCTTCTTTACTATGCTTTTCCATGTGTGCGCCACTTGAGTCATCGCATTAAGACACAGGGCAAGAGGGTTTTGGCCGAAGTCACGGATGAGAAAGGGGACAGCGGAAAGAAAGCTCCATGCTCTAAATGGAGAGCTCAAACTAGAGAAAGGGCAAAAGAAGCTCACTCTAAAGTCTACAAGGCACATGCTGACCAATTACCTTGACTGTCATGGCCTGTTTGGAAAAAGGGGAATTTGGATCCAAATCCTTAGGATTTAGTTCAAATTAAAATTAAATAGTAAATATTCTTAGAAATGCCCCCATTCCAAATAGGCTCTTAATAGGCATTAATGCTTTTTTATTTATATGGAAATATAGACACATGACTAACCTGGCACCAATGCATGCTCAACAATTTATATCATGTGCATACATGCAATACACGCAATGTGTATACAGAGTAATTGCTATATGTAAGCATACTTGACAGTGTATATCAAAATTTTACAGCTATACAATTGTTGACACATTTTGTATACAAAATGTGCATGCATGAGCAATTTGTTATATTACAATTGTTGGCAAAAAAACACAGTATTGTTCATGTATATAACCAACATTTGTGTACAACAGGGCTACTGAAAAGTACCCAATTTTACATCTAAATCTTCGGTTACCATTTGAATCAAGCTATTTTTGTCTTCAGTTTCAATCGATTTAATATTTTGTGGATCAATGTTGGAAAGTGGATTTGGAAAGAGATTAGTCTCATGCTAAGAGGAAAAGGAAAGAGATGACCTGCCAATGGATTTGCATCCTCAGCATTATGTGTCCTACCCTGCATGCAATCAATCCCATATAATACATTACTTCGATGAGTAAATTTCGCAAAACTACAGGTTTTTTGTACAAATTATCAAAAAACTACAGATTTTAGCTTTTATTTCACAAAAACTACAGATTTTAGAAGAATTTTTCCCAAAACTACAGGTTTCTTGTACAAATTATCATAAAACTACAGATTTTAGCTTCTATTTCATAAAACTACAGATTTTAGAAGAACTTTTCCCAAAACTATAGGTTTCTTGTACAAATTATCAGAAAACTATAGATTTTAGCCTCTATTTCACAAAACTACATATTTTAGGAGAACATGTATCATAAAACTGCATGTTTTAGAAGAATTTGTTTCACAAAACTATAGGTTTTGGAATTAACCGTTCTTGTAACAGGTCTAATAGTGTAGGCCCACATGGTAGTCTCACACGCCCTCATTTCCCGTTTCACTCGCATGTGAGGCTATCATGTGAGCCCAAACTACCAATTCCGTTACAAGAAACGATTAATTCTAAAACCTATAGTTTTGTGATATAAGTTCTCCTAAAATCTGTAGATTTGTGAAATAGAAGCTACAATCTATAGTATTCTGATAATTTGTACAAGAAAGTTGTAGTTTTGTTAAATAAATTTTTCTAAAACATGTAGTTTTGTGAAATAAAAGCTAAAACCTGTAGTTTTTTTATAGTTCATACAAAGAACCTGAATTTACTAGTTTTGTGAAATTTACTCAACTTCTATTGCCATGAACGGTAGCCGGCAAAGTCTATGAAATCCATGTGTTGCACCAGCCCATGTGACTAGCGGCCCATGTGCCCATTCCCGGCGCCGTTCACATTCACATGCACCTCCCTGCTCCCCCTCCTCCCTCTCCAATCCATTCACATGCGCCCCTCGTCACCCAGCGGCTGCCCCCTCTCCATCGCCTCTCGTCACCCAGCAGCCGCCCTCTCTCCATCCCAGCCGCCTCCTTCTCTCCATCCCCCCGGCTCAAGCTGCTCTCTCCTCTCCTCGCCCCCAGCTCTGGCAGATGCAGATCAAAGCAGCAGAATGCCAAATCTGGGACAGTGTATCCAAAGCCGAGGCTGGAGACGCTCGAGGCGGAGGAAGCCGAGAGGGGGAGGAGGAAGCCGGGAGGTAGACGGGGAGGGGGAGGCGGAAGGGGCTTACCGGCGGCAGTGGTGGCGCTGTTGCTTGCCAGGGTTTCTCCACCCAGTCACGTGAGTCTTCCTTCTTTCCCAAACCTCCTCCCGATCCCAATGATCTATCCCGTCTGCAGTCCAGTTCAGTCCCAGTCAGGCCGCCCGGACGACGACTAGTCGTGGACGCCGCGACGCCAAGATGTCCAGGCGGCCGCCTAGACGCCTAGTCAACGACTAGGTGACGCCATAATAACAGTGGTAGCCTCACCATCTAGCTAGACCACCCAAAAGTGAGATAACTATAGTGGGAACGAAACCATGAATCTGGGACATTCTTAAAGTTACGCTGTGAATACCAATACTGTACTGTACAACACAATATTACAATCTGCTACTTTTTTAGCAATAGTTTTCTTATCAAAATGAACGCAGTATGCAGAATGCCAAAAAAAAAAAAAAAAAAAAAGAACTGGGTTGTTGCACACAGCATTTAACAGCCAAAAAAGAAATAAGCTGGTGATGGTGAATTTTCAATCATGATACTGCATTTAGTCCCATAAAGTGTAATAGTGAGAAAATAGACAACCATGTCAAGTAACTCCAACAGACTCCACAATTGAGACTGTTCATTTCTACTCGCACTGATATTAGTTAACATAGCACTTATAGTGTGCAGTAAAAAATTTGCTTCTCATTCTTGGAGGAGAAAACTACATTCGCAGAATCATTTGAGGAACAAAAATCTAGAAAGCCACTAAGCTATGGTACTAATTTCCACCCAAATACTGCTCATGTGTTACAAAATACTGCAGACAATGATGGCAGTGATATTGTACCTTGTTATAAAGGGCTGTGGTTGTAATTGGGTATGATGACCAAAAATGGCGCAGCAATTCCTGGATGGCCGTCCAATGCTAAGAAAACAGACAGTTAACAAGAAATTCCATCAATACAAGAGTAAAACAACATACATACAAGAAACACTTCTAGACCACTGAGATTAAATTTTAGAATGGACCAACAATACATACATACATACATACAATATATAACCTACAAATCAAACCTGAAAAACAAATATTCTAGCACAACATGTTACATAAAAGGTAGATAGGTGCAGGATCTCACATCCATAAGTTCATCTCGTGTACGGAGAGGCAGCCGACCGAGGAGACTCTCTTGGGGATTCTTAAGATTAAGTCTTCTTGAACGTGAAACTCCTTCGTTCAATTCATTAAGAACCTAGGCCCATACCATGATGTAGGTAGTTAGGTTTTCCTGCTCACGCAATTTAATAGCTTAAGAATAGAGAAGCCACGGTAGCAGCAATACAATTTCATGCAAAACATACATTTGTCTGGGAAACAAACAAAATATTCACATGTTGATAAGTTCGACATAGTTGTAAAAGACGGAATGGATGGATCCTATACGTTAAGAATTTCAAAAGAAACAATTGAAGAGAAACTAGTTCACCTTGCAAAATTGATACTATTTTTTTGGTGATGCAGAGTCACATACCATGTAAGGTGCAAGTAATATATCAACATATTTACACCAAACAGTCAATACATGCTTTCTCATAGCAATCACATCCCAGAGCTAAATAAATTTCTGATCATCACGAAAGATATTTGGTAGAAGTGTTTGTAGATCCTTGGGCCTATTGCGGTGCTCACAGAAATGCATTGGCAGTTCAAAGTTCATTGTTTGTTTCTGTGCAACTATTCTTCATGATGTGTTGGAAGAATAAACTTGATTCAGTAAAATTTTACTGACACAAAGAACCACCACCCTACCCCAGCAAAAGGGAAAACATAGCATAGAAAATGTATATACACAGGAAACAAGACTCGCCCACATTGGATGAGGCAATCCCATGACGAAAAGGAGGATCAAAGAATAGAACAATGCAAACGATAAAAGAACTGGATGTTTTACCCCATGCACGGAAGAGTTCTCTCTCTTTAAACTGCCATGAATCAAGCAAACAAAACAGACAAGCTCTTGTTTTTATCAGGGTTGAACATTAATGGTAACCTGCCTAGTTACCACTAGCTTTTGGCTGTTCCCACTTGCCAGTGGAGTGTGGAGTGCCACATAACCACCACCTTTGCAAATGTCCTGACTGGTGGTGAACCGTTAACACTCCTGACCGGCCAGGAACTGACATATGACCTTTATGGTATTCAAACTAGTATCAGTTTTCTAAACCCTTGTTTGTACATTCCCCTTGATTTGACCAGTATCCCAACAACTTTGTTTAGCAATTAGTACTGAATCAGATTCACTTACAGAGCTGGATCTATCAGGGAAACGGGGCATAATACCCACAAAGTTAACTATAAAAGATTTGGATTAGTTTCTTAAGTAAAATTGTTTACCTTAAGTGTCACATCTGACTGAACAACTGGACAGTTCAATCCATTAACTTTTACAGAAGATATTTGATCCATCAAATGATGGAATGCGTCATCTGTGCTTAAACTGCAACTACGGGGTTTTCTTCCATCATTGCTCCCACCTAAAGGTCTCAGAGCATTTGCTTGTTGGGAATCAAAATATTCTCGAGGATCCTATTGAGACAAGAAAAGCATAATAATCCATAATTTTGCAATACCTTATTGTGGTTGATACATCTACTATTAGGCCATGAGAACCAACTTCACCTTTATACAAAGTGGTGTGTATGGGAGGCTTCGTGGAGCTTGCAGATCCTCTATCTCAGTCATGCGGGCCACCTTTACCCATCTCTCATTATTAGCATCATCAGCAATAGAACTAGAAGGTGGTTCTGCATCTATTCATCAGCATAATAAGGAACAATTTCAGGAGAGAAAAATACAACACATCGTGGCATGATTTCTAACCCTTCTTGGACATAGCAAGTGCTTCAGCCACAGTCTTCGTATCAATTAATTCCACATCTGCAAAACACGCATAACACAATATAATCACCTTACATACTGAAAATTTACAATGTGTTAAAATTAGCAAAGCCAATAAGCAAATGCAGAGCAAGAAAATGCAACCAAAATTTGGAATTCCTCTGCTGTGAAGAGGAAAGTGTAGCACCAACACAAAGCAATTACTACAAAGTAATATTTTGCAACCAACCAGCAGTTCAGGATAGTTGATTTGTACAATTACAGGTGAATTATATGTTTTGGGCTCAATTACCTAAGAATTAGAGTAATAATGCATCATTCAATGGACAGCAAGCCAAAAAAAAAGTGTTCTATTCAGTTGCAGAAGGATTATTAGCATCCTCAAATACTTGAGGACAGTATCATCTCATATGACAACATTATAATAGTGACAACATGCTTGACCAATCAACTTAAGTATCAAAGAATCAAAAAGAGTCAGCATAAGGTTTTTTGACTTGAGTTCAAAAGTTCTACCTGAAGATCTCCCTTCAAGAACAACAGCAGCATGCCGATTCAGATCCTGAGAAAGTGTTCTTCTAGCCAATTCACTATCAGTATCTACTGTCTGTTTGCTGCCATCACGGAGAATCCCATGGTCCTGCATGCCCGAAAGTGGTAATGATATGAACACTTTCAAGATAGGATAAGCACTTCATGAGATTATGATCAAAATAGCAAACAAATTTGCTCAATATGAGAAAAGGATAAATCACTTTTGTCTTTGCGAAGTTGTAGATATAACAAAACAGTAGCAAGAATACAAACACACCGGGAGATGGATGTAGTCATCTCCTGCATCCGCCTCCATGTCTAATGTTGGGTCAACTCGTTTTATCTGCAAACAAGAATTGAACCACTAAAAAGGAAAGAATAATCCCAAGCAACAGCACCAAGGCATTGCAACAAAATATGCAGGATTACAACAATAAACATGGAATCATACCTTGAACTTTGCCTCCTTGGCTAGTATATCATCATTCTTCAAGAAAACAGCTAATTCCTCATCTTCAGCAGCCTCAGCTGCTGCCGCTACAGTATTTTTTGTCCTAAGTAGATACTCAGCTCTACAGTATTTTGTCCAAAAATCTTTTTCTGACATCTTTTTTTGGATATAATTACATGAGAGGATGAAGGAAAAAAAAGAAAGCAAAACGAGAAATCAACATCCACTTTATATGATGCAGCAATAGTATAAAATTAGCACCATCTTAAGCCCAAACTTCCTAAAGGATATGCTAAGACACAGCACAATAGTATAATGCAGATAGGCAATATCTTACCTTTTTTGGAACAAAATCTAAAAATGCTCGATGAACAGCCGGCTTTTCTGCAAAAATCTGCAAAACATCAAAGAATACAACTAATTTGTTCAGTAATTTAAGTCATCACCTCATTCCAACATCCAAATTTACAATCCTGTAGTTTAGCACTTGCTCAGTAAAAAAAATGCATGCAGATACACATGATTATTATTGAGCAAATGAAACCCAGCCCAAAGACCCTGACCAAGCCTGGTTTAGGACCAGGACAAGCTTGCAAAGTCTGGGTCCGATGGCCCAAACAGGCCAATCCCAAGTGTTGCCTAGCTGGCCTGGATGCAAGAATGACTTTCAGTGGCCCAGCTTTTAATCAGGTCTAGCTAGACATATACACCACCAATAGAATTTACAGCTGTGTGAAGTAAAAATGGCTTAACGAGGGATCATGCCATTGTGCATGCCAGGTATCAAAAAACAGGTGAGGTGTAGGGCCTGAAAGGCTGAAACGCGATGCAATAGGTATCAAATAGTTGGCCAATTGAAACCCTTTAAAAAACACAATTTTTTAAAATTCCATCACCCGCAAAGTAGATATAGTTTTTTTTCTTATAGCATAGCACAGCACCTATGACGGTTGAGATAATAGCAAAATGATGCTACCATGCAGACCTGCATTTAAATGATGATTCGCGACAAACAATCATCAAAGTAGAAAGAATGTACCTGATGGATAATCTCAGTAGTGAGATTGAAAGTGACCTTGTTTGTCTGTGAAATGTGCAGAAAGTAGAAATAAGTAAATTAACATCATCAGCTATCACCATAGTCAATGTCTGACATGATAGAATATAACAGAAACCATCATAATATAACACATGTTGGTATAGAATTATGGGCCTGCAACTACAGAAGATCAATAACATACCCGACCATCAGCCGATGGCCTCACATCAGCTAGCATGGCACTTTTGAAACCTGGCCTTTGTTTTGATGCTTTATTTGCTTCATCATCAAGTAAATTCTGCAAAAGGCTGTAAATAAATAATGATTTCAAGTAAATGGTATTTGTGCACAGTGGATTTTACCTTTCTTGTTGCCCAAAATTCAGATTCTTGCAGAATATTGCCAAGAACAAACTTCTTATGTAACTTCTGCAATTCACTGTAAAGAGAAACAAACTTAACAAGTCTACAATACAATATAAGTGTGTTTTGTCTTCTGTTGGGTACTTGGGTACGACAGATTACAGATCCGTGTGCATCATTCACTCTTAACACTACATATGAATATAAAAATTCATCTGTATGCTTAATTAACATAGCAGTATGACCATGCTCCTGAAGTGAACTAATGATGGGCAAAGTGTTTGAATTAATCATGTGATATAGACAACCAGAAACAGTATAAGAATTACATTCCATATAAAGAATGGATAGATGAAAACATTTGCACTTTATTTAGTCTCTTTAAAGGTGTGCAGCAATACGGCATATATTATTTCAAATCTAGCATCTATGCTACCAGCTTTGTGACGTGACACAGATTTGTAGCAATGCTCATGAAACTGAGACCAGTAAAGACTAGTGAAAAGTGAAGCTCTAATATCATCTTTAACTAGAAGAACCTAAGAAAACCAAATGCACGTTTTACAAGAAGAAAAAATTAAAATCAGTTGATCAATTGAAAAACACAAACATGTAACAGCTCAGAAAATTACTTAAGAGAACAAAACAGATTAAAACGTTGCCCTTAAGCATTAGATTAGCATCACTACTTTCACTACTTCATGCTGCTGTGAACAGAAGAAAAGGGTTACATTACCTATCCTCTCGCAGCAATTTCATCCGTCGTTCCATTTCTGCAGCACTGAGCTGTTCTGGACCAGTTGATGCAATTGAGTTTTCAGGAGGCACATTTGGTCTAGGGGGCATGGTACCTTGATGCTTGCCTAAAACTCTTGCTGAAAGGACGATGTCATCTGTTATTTATATGTTCTATTGGGCAATAACTGTACAGATTACAGGTGAAACTCAAAAACAGAATCTTCAAGTCAGCACACGGAATAGCCCTTAATGAAAAAACAGTTCTCAAACCATGTGCCTGTTCACATTCTTAAATGTTTGATAACTTTATTGCATAACAACTTGCTAAAAAGTAAAAACTAAATCTTGCAAAAAAGGATGTATCTAGTAGATTCATTTATAATAAGGTAAGAAATTGGCTATTTGATACTTAAAAAATAAGTCGCACTTCAGGAAAAAAAAGTGTATCCGTGTTTAATGTCATGTCCTACATTTGATATCTTAAGAAGAAAAGATTAGCTATTCTAGGAGTCAGTCACTAACTACAGAATGAGTATTACCTACAAAGTCGCGACACAAATCACGGTTAGCAACATTGTCAAACTCAAACATGTAGCCTCCGCCCTGAGAAAAAATGTTATGCATATCACATCATCCTTGATCACAGAAACGAATGTAAATCATATGCCTATAAATCAAACTCGACAGGATATGTTTCAAGTTAATTGCCCATACCTTTTCAGAATCTTTTGAAAGATTCAATAATGGTGGTGCTGGTTTGCTACCATCTATTTTATTGAACTTGTGACCTGCAGCACAAGGAAGGAAAAAGTACAAAATTACTATCAAGCATATCGGTGATGTACATGAAATCAATTCAACCGTTTCACAATGCACAACCTACTCTAGCACAGTTGAATATATAATCTTGGATTTATAGGCTCAGTTAATCTATATTTGTTAAATAATTTGAAACAACCCCACACTAAATCAGAAACCACATCCAATAAATGCTCACCTATCTGTAGCTATTGCTAAAACATCAGGATAATGACACTACGTCGATTTTCTACAACATTCCAATGCTCTGTTTGTGAAACCAGCACTAAATTTGAAAAGGGTAAGTACCTTTGATGCTCCGGAAATCGACATTGAGCTTCATTGCCGATCGGGGATCATTAGGGGTAAAAGTAAACTTATCTTCATTCTGCAATTACAAGAACAATGAATAGATTCCATTTAGACCCAACAAGCTCCTTATGATCACTTGCAAGCAGTGGTCAAGAAAGGAATGAAAGGTTCACTCCAGTTGACAGACAGACTATGCAAAAGCAATTTCCACAAAGTCAAACAATTGCTGTGCCACCCTGAATCGGCGCAAAGCCACAACATATTGAGTACACGATACATAAAAATGCACCAACCCAAAATATATTTGGAACGCAGATTGCAACAAACACTATGAGCAAACGAGGCACCCAGGCTTGGCACACATTACTCGAACCATTACGCTAACTAACCTCCGATCAAACTCGATTCATTCCAGAACTAAACCCCTGGACTGGATGAGCTACATACATATATAATATAACGCTGTGGAAAGCAACATGTCAGGCAAAAGTATATGGCGGGTTGAAGTTCAGAGGAAGAGCAGAGAGTTTCTTCAGAACGAGAAGAAGCCAGGAAGGGACGACTACACTTCAGATTTTGGACGGCGGAGATTTTGTTAACTAAGAAGTACTAAGTATCATCCAAGGGTGTTGAGTATAAGTAGTAATTACAGAGGTGGCAATTACTTTATCTTGTCGTTTACTGTGGTCGTCAAATTTACTTTCACTTTTACTTTTACTTGCTGTAATCTGGAACACAGGCTATATAAGCCAAAAGCGAATGGAAACGAAGTAACAGATGATCAACTTTCTAGTCAAGTAAAGTAAAGTAGTTTGTTAGAACCGCCGCTGGTAGATGATCGCCTTTTCTAGTATAGCCGTTCCTTTCATCTGCGATTTGGCCTCGCTGCATCGGAGGTCCTGACAAAGGTATCGAGCATAGATCGGTTCTTGGAGTATAGCCAGATCAGTGAAGGTTGGTTGCGAGACTCTGTTCGCTCGTAAAATCCCAACGCTGATTTGGATCGGTTGCCTCTGTACTGGATCGTCAAGGAAGATCAACTGGAGAAGGCACGATGGTCGTAACTACTAGGCTGCAAGAAAATATGGCAAGCAGAGAAGAACTAACTGAAGTGAGAGCTGAGATTGCAGCGATCAAGGAAGATCTGGCGGATCTTAAAAGCGTTGAAGGTAGAGTTCAAGGAAATCAAAGATCTCCTGAAGCAGATGTGTATGGCTGGTCCATCAAGCCCAGGGCAGGCGAGAGAAGATGATCAGAAGAGAGCAAGCTTATCGGTAGCTGAGGAGGGAGAACCCAAAATGGTAGCTACTGACCTTTCGTCCACGGGAATACAGGTAACAAATCTTAATGCGTCTATTCCAGTAAACACACATAAGAATCAGGGGACAGACTATATTCATACAAGTAGGCCATTTACAAGTGTGTGGAACAATTATGGGGTGAGAAATCAGTATGCTGGGGTCCAATGGATTGATGGTCAAACTAACTTACCTATGGGAGAAGTTAGTAATGCTAATCACTATGTCGAAGCTGTAATCAAAGGACCTAGACTGGAAATACCTTTGTTTGAAAAAGAGGGAGTACTGAACTGGCTTAAACAGTGTGAGAAGTTTTTTGAAATTTCCCGCACTCCGTTGGATCAGGGAGTGAATCTTGCTTCAGCTCACTTGACTGGACGTGCTGCGACATGGTTTAAAGGAGTGGGCATCCCAAGCTATGCATTGACCTGGCCGCAGTTTTGTGCAATGCTTAGCGATCGTTTCTCTGAATTTTCAGCTCATGATGCCGTAGAGGCACTGCTAAATATAAGGCAACAAACAACAGTATCTAACTATATAGACAAGTTTGAAGAATGTGTTGCGCTGGTTAAGCGGGATCATTCATACTTGCAAGAGCATTTCTTGTTGAGTTGTTTTATTGGAGGTTTAAATGGAGATATTAAGCATGATGTGTGTGGTCAGCGACCTCAGGGACTGATGGAAGCTTTTTGGTATGCCAAGGTTTATGAAAAATCAGCAGCCGCCAAGAGGAATCAGGTGAATGTTAATTACAGTAGATTTGGGGAAAATAGTAGTAAGATCATTCAATTGGACAACAAATCAGCTACTCAGGAACAAATTGAACATGCAACTCAAGTCAAGATAGAAGAGAGAAACAAAAACCCATGTTGGTACTGTAAAGAACCATGGAACCATACTCATAAATGCAAAATTAAAAAAGCACTCCATGCTATACTGATGAGAGGTGAGGAGAAAGAAGAATCAATTACTAGAGAGGGTGAACCAGTTTTGGAGAGTGAATTTGTGTCTGCTCCTGAAAGCCTGGAGGTAGAAATCCATCCAAAGAAAGCGTTTCCTGATTTTGTTCCTTGAGGACAAGGAACATGCTCAGCAGGGGTATTGTCAGGCAAAAGTATATGGCGGGTTGAAGTTCAGAGGAAGAGCAGAGAGTTTCTTCAGAACGAGAAGAAGCCAGGAAGGGACGACTACACTTCAGATTTTGGACGGCGGAGATTTTGTTAACTAAGAAGTACTAAGTATCATCCAAGGGTGTTGAGTATAAGTAGTAATTACAGAGGTGGCAATTACTTTATCTTGTCGTTTACTGTGGTCGTCAAATTTACTTTCACTTTTACTTTTACTTGCTGTAATCTGGAACACAGGCTATATAAGCCAAAAGCGAATGGAAACGAAGTAACAGATGATCAACTTTCTAGTCAAGTAAAGTAAAGTAGTTTGTTAGAACCGCCGCTGGTAGATGATCGCCCCTTTTCTAGTATAGCTTCGTTCCTTTCATCTGCGATTTGGCCTCGCTGCATCGGAGGTCCTGACAAAGGTATCAGAGCATAGATCGGTTCTTGGAGTATAGCCAGATCAGTGAAGGTTGGTTGCGAGACTCTGTTCGCTTCCGTAAAATCCCAACGCTGATTTGGATCGGTTGCCTCTGTACTGGATCGTCAAGGAAGATCAACTGGAGAAGGCACTGATGGTCGTAACTACTAGGCTGCAAGAAAATATGGCAAGCAGAGAAGAACTAACTGAAGTGAGAGCTGAGATTGCAGCGATCAAGGAAGATCTGGCGGATCTTAAAACGTTGAAGGTAGAGTTCAAGGAAATCAAAGATCTCCTGAAGCAGATGTGTATGGCTGGTCCATCAAGCCCAGGGCAGGCGAGAGAAGATGATCAGAAGAGAGCAAGCTTATCGGTAGCTGAGGAGGGAGAACCCAAAATGGTAGCTACTGACCTTTCGTCCACGGGAATACAGGTAACAAATCTTAATGCGTCTATTCCAGTAAACACACATAAGAATCAGGGGACAGACTATATTCATACAAGTAGGCCATTTACAAGTGTGTGGAACAATTATGGGGTGAGAAATCAGTATGCTGGGGTCCAATGGATTGATGGTCAAACTAACTTACCTATGGGAGAAGTTAGTAATGCTAATCACTATGTCGAAGCTGTAATCAAAGGACCTAGACTGGAAATACCTTTGTTTGAAAAAGAGGGAGTACTGAACTGGCTTAAACAGTGTGAGAAGTTTTTGAAATTTCCCACTCCGTTGGATCAGGGAGTGAATCTTGCTTCAGCTCACTTGACTGGACGTGCTGCGACATGGTTTAAAGGGTGGGCATCCCAAGCTATGCATTGACCTGGCCGCAGTTTTGTGCAATGCTTAGCGATCGTTTCTCTGAATTTTCAGCTCATGATGCCGTGAGAGGCACTGCTAAATATAAGGCAACAAACAACAGTATCTAACTATATAGACAAGTTTGAAGAATGTGTTGCGCTGGTTAAGCGGGATCATTCATACTTGCAAGAGCATTTCTTGTTGAGTTGTTTTATTGGAGGTTTAAATGGAGATATTAAGCATGATGTGTGTGGTCAGCGACCTCAGGGACTGATGGAAGCTTTTTGGTATGCCAAGGTTTATGAAAAATCAGCAGCCGCCAAGAGGAATCAGGTGAATGTTAATTACAGTAGATTTGGGGAAAATAGTAGTAAGATCATTCAATTGGACAACAAATCAGCTACTCAGGAACAAATTGAACATGCAACTCAAGTCAAGATAGAAGAGAGAAACAAAACCCATGTTGGTACTGTAAAGAACCATGGAACCATACTCATAAATGCAAAATTAAAAAGCACTCCATGCTATACTGATGAGAGGTGAGGAGAAAGAAGAATCAATTACTAGAGAGGGTGAACCAGTTTTGGAGAGTGAATTTGTGTCTGCTCCTGAAAGCCTGGAGGTAGAAATCCATCCAAAGAAAGCGTTTCCTGATTTTGTTCCTTGAGGACAAGGAACATGCTCAGCAGGGGGTATTGTCAGGCAAAAGTATATGGCGGGTTGAAGTTCAGAGGAAGAGCAGAGAGTTTCTTCAGAACGAGAAGAAGCCAGGAAGGGACGACTACACTTCAGTTTTTGGACGGCGGAGATTTTGTTAACTAAGAAGTACTAAGTATCATCCAAGGGTGTTGAGTATAAGTAGTAATTACAGAGGTGGCAATTACTTTATCTTGTCGATTTACTGTGGTCGTCAAATTTACTTTCACTTTTACTTTTACTTGCTGTAATCTGGAACACAGGCTATATAAGCCAAAAGCGAATGGAAACGAAGTAACAGATGATCAACTTTCTAGTCAAGTAAAGTAAAGTAGTTTGTTAGAACCGCCATTGGTAGATGATCGCCCTTTTCTAGTATAACCGTTCCTTTCATCTGCGATTTGGCCTCGCTGCATCGGAGGTCCCGACAAAGGTATCGAGCATAGATCGGTTCTTGGAGTATAGCAGATCGGTGAAGGTTGGTTGCGAGACTCGTTTCGCTTCGTAAAATCCCAACGCTGATTTGGATCGGTTGCCTCTGTACTGGATCGTCAAGGAAGATCAATCGGAGAAGGCAGCGATGGTCGTAACTACTAGGTTGCAAGAAAATATGGCAAGCAGAGAAGAACTAACTGAAGTGAGAGCTGAGATTGCAGCGATCAAGGAAGATCTGGCGGATCTTAAAAGCGTTGAAGGTAGAGTTCAAGGAAATCAAAGATCTCCTGAAGCAGATGTGTATGGCTGGTCCATCAAGCCCGAGGCAAGCGAGAGAAGATGATCGAAGAGAGCAAGCTTATCGGTAGCTGAGGAGGAGAACCCAAAATGGTAGCTACTGACCTTTCGCCCACGGGAATACAGGTAACAAATCTTAATGCGTCTATTCCAGTAAACACACATAAGAATCAGGGGACAGACTATATTCATACAAGTAGGCCATTTACAAGTGTGTGGAACAATTATGGGGTGAGAAATCAGTATGCTGGGGTCCAATGGATTGATGGTCAAACTAACTTACCTATGGGAGAAGTTAGTAATGCTAATCACTATGTCGAAGCTGTAATCAAAGGACCTAGACTGGAAATACCTTTGTTTGAAAAAGAGGGAGTACTGAACTGGCTTAAACAGTGTGAGAAGTTTTTTGAAATTTCCCGCACTCCGTTGGATCAGGGAGTGAATCTTGCTTCAGCTCACTTGACTGGGCGTGCTGCGACATGGTTTAAAGGAGTGGGCATCCCAAGCTATGCATTGACCTGGCCGCAGTTTTGTGCAATGCTTAGCGATCGTTTCTCTGAATTTTCAGCTCATGATGCCGTAGAGGCACTGCTAAATATAAGGCAACAAACAACAGTATCTAACTATATAGACAAGTTTGAAGAATGTGTTGCGCTGGTTAAGCGGGATCATTCATACTTGCAAGAGCATTTCTTGTTGAGTTGTTTTATTGGAGGTTTAAATGGAGATATTAAGCATGATGTGTGTGGTCAGCGACCTCAGGGACTGATGGAAGCTTTTGGTATGCCAAGGTTTATGAAAAATCAGCAGCCGCCAAGAGGAATCAGGTGAATGTTAATTACAGTAGATTTGGGGAAAATAGTAGTAAGATCATTCAATTGGACAACAAATCAGCTACTCAGGAACAAATTGAACATGCAACTCAAGTCAAGATAGAAGAGAGAAACAAAACCCATGTTGGTACTGTAAAGAACCATGGAACCATACTCATAAATGCAAAATTAAAAAAGCACTCCATGCTATACTGATGAGAGGTGAGGAGAAAGAAGAATCAATTACTAGAGAGGGTGAACCAGTTTTGGAGAGTGAATTTGTGTCTGCTCCTGAAAGCCTGGAGGTAGAAATCCATCCAAAGAAAGCGTTTCCTGATTTTGTTCCTTGAGGACAAGGAACATGCTCAGCAGGGGGTATTGTCAGGCAAAAGTATATGGCGGGTTGAAGTTCAGAGGAAGAGCAGAGAGTTTCTTCAGAACGAGAAGAAGCCAGGAAGGGACGACTACACTTCAGATTTTGGACGGCGGAGATTTTGTTAACTAAGAAGTACTAAGTATCATCCAAGGGTGTTGAGTATAAGTAGTAATTACAGAGGTGGCAATTACTTTATCTTGTCGTTTACTGTGGTCGTCAAATTTACTTTCACTTTTACTTTTACTTGCTGTAATCTGGAACACAGGCTATATAAGCCAAAAGCGAATGGAAACGAAGTAACAGATGATCAACTTTCTAGTCAAGTAAAGTAAAGTAGTTTGTTAGAACCGCCGCTGGTAGATGATCGCCCCTTTTCTAGTATAGCTTCGTTCATTTCATCTGCGATTTGGCCTCGCTGCATCGGAGGTCCTGACACAACAACCCTCAAATTTTTCGATCCATTCCTCTGATTCGAGCAGCAGAGCAGCATGCTTCAATCAATTTGTTCCGTTTGGCACCCAATCAGAGAGCTGTTTGAGATCAATCAGGTGGGTACTCGAAACCCGATCGTAACCCAGCAACGCGGCGCACAAGCCAAGCCAACCAATACGAAGGGGGGGAGGGTTCAGATGGGGGGAGGAGGAGGGCACGCACCATGCGGAGGACGCCGGTGGTGCCGGGATCCTTGAGCGTGGTCTTGTACTTGGCGCCGATCGTCATGGACCCCATCGCGGCCGCCTCCTCCTCCTCGCTCCCGCCGCCGCCGCCGCGGGGATAAGGAGAGGCAGCAGCTAGGGTGAAGCAAACGACCACACGGGTGAGTCGCCGGCGCCGGAGCCGATGGGGGTGTCAAGTAGGGCCGGTGCGACGCCGCGCTCCGCGCCCTGTGGTTCGGAGTTTGGACTGGACTCGAGTCGGCTGCTGCCGATGCCATGACCTATGGGTATACTGCAGTACTTTATTGGGGAGGGGGGCGTCCGCACCGCAAGCCCAGATGCTTCTTGGATGGGCCCAAATTCAGCCCATTTAATCAGACCCAGTACAAGGAAGCCTTTCTTGAGAAGCCCAACTCCTGGCTCTGAGACCATGCCTCCTCTCCATCTTCGTCTTTCTTCTTCGTCGCCTCCTCCATTTTCATCTTGCTCCCCGCATCGCAAACTAGGACGACGTACGTGCGTGTAGTGGAGTGATCGGTCGTAAATTGTTGGAGAGAGAGAGAGAGAGAGAGGATGAGGAAGGAGGAGCTGGACTACGTGCTGGTGCCGCTGGGGCTGGGGCTGATGGTGGGGTACCACGCGTGGCTGCTCCTCCGCATCCGGCGCCGCCCGGCGACCACCTTCATCGGCGTCAACGCCATCAACCGCCGCATCTGGGTCCGCCACATCATGGAGGTGCGTAGTTCGTACGCGCGTAATATATCGATGCATTTCTTTCGATCCATCAATCCAGTCTCCTCTTCATCGATCGCTCGCGGTGTTAATTTGGAACAAATTGCCGATCGAGGCACGGCCTGCCGTCAGATGATCGTCGTTGGATCGATTCGATTCTAGGCCTATATACGTAGTACGTGTTCTTGGTCTTTCGTTGAAATGCGCGCGCCATGTGCCCATGCATTGAATCGACTAAACATAATGGGGTAAAATGAGGCGAACTTAGTACTCTCTTTGATTTTTATAAATCGTTCATTCACTTGGATATTGTAAATTTATAAACTTTAATCAACAATTAGTTTAATAACATATAGATTATATGACACAAAAGTGATACCATTATATTTGTATTTGAAAGTATTTTTCTATGGTCATGATTTTGTATCTATGAATAAAGTATTATATATAAAATAAATTAACAGTCAAAGTTCAACTCTAAAAACCGCATCAAGTTAAATCACATCCTATAAAAATAGAAGGAGGTATTTTGTTGGTACGTCCTCGACAAATTCTGCAAAATGTCAAGATTAAAATGGAAATAAAAGAAAGAAAGAAAAAAAACTGAACTGGAGCAGCACGAATTCTGTACCAGGCTTTATCTGTATCAGTAACTGTTAATTAGTATTCTCGTGAACCATAGTAGGGAGTTAGTTAGGGACAATTAAGTTCAGATGCGTACGGAGACTATGAGCAAGCATATATGTATGTAAATTGTAAATTTGATGTAGTACTACTACTAGCTAGAAAAACAAAATACTCCAATAATCTCGCACTAAGTTTTAAGGTACGTAGTACACGCATGAAGTAGTACTTCCTATCACTACTCCATAGCTCATGCCTTCATCTGTCGCGCATGTCAACCTATGCGCGCATGGGTGCAGGACCCGTCGGGCAAGCACGCGGTGCTGGCGGTGCAGACGATCCGCAACAACATCATGGCGTCGACGCTGCTGGCCTCCACGGCCATCACCCTCAGCTCCCTCATCGCCGTCCTCATGTCCGGCGGCGGGCTCCTCCCGGACGCGCCGCTCGTGGTGGGCGCCACGGGCGAGGCGGCGCTGTCCGCCAAGTTCTTCGCCATCCTCGTCTGCTTCCTCGTCGCCTTCCTCCTCAACGTGCAGTCCATCCGCTACTACAGCCACACCAGCACCCTCATCAACGTCCCGCTCCGCGCGCACCGCCGGCAAAGGCTCGCCGCCGACTACGTCACCGCCACGCTCAACCGCGGCAGCTACTTCTGGTCGCTCGGCGTCCGGGCCTTCTACTTCTCCTGCCCGGTGTTCCTCTGGCTATTCGGGCCTATCCCCATGTTGGCGGCGTGCGTCGCCATGGTGTGCGCGCTCTACTTTCTCGACGTGTGCGAGGACTGGGAGGAGGAGGAAGACGACGAGCACGAACACCAACACGACGGTGCGATTGCTGATGAGAGATCAAAGAGGAAGGATGCAAGGGTGGTGCTGCATGGAACTGAGCAACAGGTGTAGCTAGGGGCGTAGTACTGATTTATGATGAAGTAACAAATAGTAAATTGTCAGCTATATGATGGAATTTTGAGTATGACCGTTTCAAAATGAAGAAATTGAAGGCGAATTAGAGCATGTACAACAGTAATTAATGAGCCGTCTGTAAGTTGCCACGTAATCTTTATCATCCTATATGGCATAGAATTAATGAGGAGAGAGGCGCTTGCCGTCTCTTCGTGAGAGGACGGCAGTGGCCCGTGCTCCGATGCAAAACGACGGCTCCATCGCTCGTTGTAGGAAAGAAGCCGTCTATATACTCATGCTTGATCACGGTAATTTATGGGCCCATGCATAAATTAATTAGTTTATAGACTGCCCGATGCATGCCATTGTAGAAGTTATGCATTTTGTTGTCTTTATGTGATATGGCATACACTTAAAGATAACAGCTGCCTAGACTGTTGTACATGTCTTTAGTGGGGAATCGATGAAATTAGGCTCCCATCCTCCATTAATGGTGAGGACTAAACCGGCAGCGACATTCAGGGACGATTGGAAAAGAAGTGGAAGGGTCGAGGGGAATACAGAGGCGGCATTAATCGATTGTATCTGATACATGTGTCATGCCTTCTCCCTATCATACTGGATTAGGATAGGGAGTGCTCAATGTATATAGGCAATATGCTATGTATATATAGGTATACATACGTAGATAGGGGGTTTCTAGCTTTAGGGTCCTAGGAAGTCATCCTTGCTGTCAAGGCCTAGGGCTAACCTTGCGTGTCGGTCAAAATTGGTGTTGGAGAAAAATAGAGGAGTGCTCACTGTTCATGATGGACGATGGTAGAGCGTCTTGAAAACTAACTTAAAAAAAAAAGAAGCTATGTAACTAGCACGTCAGTCAAAACCGGTGCTCTGGCTCCTTCCTACCTTCTCCTTGCGTACGCCAGTGCCAACACATGAACTAGCATCAATCAAAGAGCCCATCGACAGCTCACACTAGCAGAAAATAGAAAATTCGATCCCTTACGTGCCACGAATTAATTATCTTGACGGACCCGCGCGCGCGCAATGACCGTCATGTTTTTTGAAACTGAAGGGATCTCTGCGTGTTCTGGTAGTGTGACTCTCTCTCTTTCGCAATCCGTGGCAGGGTTCAACTTTTCGTTTTGTGAAAAAATTCGGACCCTCTCAAAATCCTAAATTTCGGTTGAATTTTGTTTTTTCGGCCGAAATACATTCAAAATTCAAATCCGGTTTGTTTGGCACCGAAATTCGCCAAAACTACCCGAAATTTCGGACAAAATGCACTGACTGAAAATTGATTCAAACGATGTCGAAAAATTTTGAATTTTTTTTTGTAGGTTCCTGACACATTAGATATATTCTCATAAAATTTTCAAGTGATTTTTAGTTCTGTGGATTTTTAAAAAAATCAAACATTGGTACTGTCCCGATGAAATGTTGATCGGCAAGTTTGAACCCAATGAAAAATAGTACAAACGATGTTATAAATTTTTGAAATTTTTTTTGGAGATTACTGACATATTTATGATATTTATTTAAAAATTTCACATGATTATCAAATGTGAGGAATTTTTAAAAATTCAAATATTGGTACTGTCTTGGTAAAGCGCTGAGCGGCAAGTTTCATCCGAATGAAAATTAGAACAAACGAGGTTATAAAATTTTGGAAATTTTTCTGGATGGTCCTGACACATTCATAATATTTTCATAAAATTTTCATATGATGTTCAAGTGTCATGAATTTTTAAAAATTCTAACAGTGCTACTATCTGTTAAAAGGCCTCAATAGATTTACTTTAGCAATAAAAAAGGTTTGAATTTTTTAAAAATTTTACATAAGGGTGACAAGGAAATGCTTAATATATCATAAAATTTTTGAATCATAATCACGCTCTAGTGAATTTATAAAATTCTTATAAGGTACAGTGCCATTTATGTTATTTCTCTGTTTGATTTTTGAAATATAATACAACAAATTAAGTTTAGTGCTTACTGTATTGATAGATTTTATTGAGCAAACAAATAAAGTTTAAATTTTTTTAAAATTTTATAGAATGGTAATAAGGAAATTCTTAATCTGTTATAAAAATTTTAGATCATGATCACACTCGAGAAAATTTAGAAAAATCTAACAAGTTTACTGTCCCAATTATGTCCATTCTATTTTTGATTTTTTAAAGATAACAAATGATGTTAAATTATTTTGAATTTTTTTTTGTATGATACTAAGCTACTAAGGATAGTACTATAAATTTTTCAGATCATTATCAAGCTTGTAAATTTTTTTAAAATATGACAGTGTTTCTACCCAAATTTTAAAAAACCTCAAAAAATTAGTTTTTCAAAAAAAATTCATATAAGATCACTTTATTAGGGGTTATTAGACTAATTCCGGCCTAATCCGGGTATTAAAACTTAAAATCCGGATTAAAAACCCGAAATTTCGCTGAAATTACCCGAAATTCGGCCTATCCCGAAAAGCGAAATTTCGATCTGTCCCAAAAAGCGGCCGGTATATCAAAATTCGGCCTATCCCGAAAAGCGAAGCGAAATTTTGATCCCTGATCCGTGGGATGACAACTTACAAAATGTTATTACTACTACTGGCAGATCGAGAGGATACGTGCAACACCTAGCTAGCTGGAGAGTCATTCAGTCTTTTGGTGAGGGCCTTCAGCTTGCTGTCTAGCCGGCTAACCTGCGATCGAGTGCGTATACATCCTGTAAAGTTTCAGGGTATGATCGACTTATCGAGTGCTTCATTTTGTGACACAAAACAACGACCTCGGTGGGCCATGCATATTTACTTCTTGTTCAACTCTGGATCATGTGTTCATCTTGGCGATCGATACGATGCACAAGATTGTCCCGCAGAAAGTCCACTCGTGGAGACCACGCGACACGAAAAACAAACCATGCACGCATGTGCACACCTGCGTTGGTAACACATCCAGATCTGCATCTAAGACGACTGTGCTATATATAGCTAGCTTTTAAATGTGAATTTAACAGATCGATCGATTGGTCAAGATTTCGACACAAGATCGATCACAAAAATCTTCTGCAAATGTATATGACGATTCTTCTCGATCTCTTGAGGGAACCGAGAGATAGATCACTAAATTTTATAAAATTACTGTTTTTTAACAAACTATCAGAAAGCTACAGATTTTAGTTTCTATTTCACAAAATTACAGGTTTTAGAAAACTTGTTTCGCAAAACTATAAGTTTGTTGTACAAATTATCAAAAAACTACAAATGTTAGCTTCTATTTCACAAAACTACAGATTTTAAGAGAACTTGCATCATAAAAGTATAGGTTTTAAAATTAAGAAATACTAAGGAACAGTATACAGTTCCCTAACTTTCCAACGATACAGCCTCATGCAAGTTAGTACTATGACCAGAAGCATAGTGAAGTACTCCACTCTTACTAGCATTGTTGTCCTCTCACTTCTAATGCTTTACTTTTTCTGGTAAAGTGGTGTGTGCCGTGATCTATAGGATACCTGATGAAACGTATTAATAATCGTTTCACTCTTTCTAGCCAGTATATAGCAACTTGTCAGCCAAGTCCTAGCTAATATGTACGTTTGATTGGTACATATATTAATCAGAAATTAACGGGGTTCAATTGGTGCTGATTGATTGTTCTGTGATGGATTGGTTCTAATTTTTCTGTAGGTTAGATTGATGTTTCGTTAAGTTCATCAATTTCATAGATTTTCAACAAGATTCAGTGCTAAGTTTTATGACGTTTTATTAATACGTTTTATGAGGTTTCATCGCATAGTTTCGCATTTAAGTTTACAGTTTTATTAGGTATTTGATAGTTTTTATGACTATGTGTTTAGTATGTTTCATGTTTATGTTTTCTAAGGTTTCATGAGTTCACGGCCAAAGGTGGATCTACTGGTATCTTTGGGCCACGGCATACCTGAGATTCAATCAATCTGATCCATATGCAAAAAAATACGAAGTTTGTGGCTGTGTACAAACGTGTGAGACAAAGAAGCAGATCGATTGCTTTTCTCCCGGCGCAAACGCACAACAGCAGCGGTAGCCAGTGATCGAAGCGAAGAAAAGTCGTGGAGCTACAGTGTTTTTCTCGAAGCTATAGTACCTCACTAAAGTTTTCTCGGTGCTACAGTGATCACGAAAAATACAACGATAACTCCTGTTTTCGTTCTTCGTTTGCATGTCTGTTTTGGTTTTAAATTGATTTATTATTTTATTGTGATAATTTTGATTTGATCCATCCAAAACCTTTCTAGGGCATTAAGTGATTGATCTGAAAAGTTTGATTGGTTAATTCCTTGTAGATTTTGATTAATTTCATAATTAGGGTTTGATCAATTTCCGTCATTATCTTATACAGTCAGCTTGTGAAGGTCATAACTTTAGATCCGTAGATCCGATTAAACTGATTCTTGTTGGAGTTGCTTTCTTGTATGTCAGCCTTCAATCCTACCGACTCGTTTTGCTTCTTTTGATGCACAGAAGGTGCGTAGACTTGCTGAGTTTTACCCTAATGACATCATCTCAAGTACCGATTTGATAAAGGTTGAGTTGCAACTTGATAACTATATTAACGACATAAGACTAGATGATAGATTCAAATGTCTAGAGAATCTTGTTGATCTCTCAGTTAAGCTTGTTGAAACAAAGAGGCATATAGTTTATGATTTGCTTTACTTGCTTCTGAAATTGGTATTGCTTCTACCGGTGGCGACGGCAAGTGTTGAGAGGTATTTTCTGCAATGAGTTTAGTCAAAAGTAAGTTGAGACATAAGATGGATGATAGTCTTTTGGATGATTGTCTAGTCACGTTTATTGAGTGAGATATTTTCTTCCAAGTTGATGAAAATGATATAATCAAGAGTTTTATAGCTATTAGAAGGTGGAGGCCAGACAAGAAGGACAAGAAGTAATATTGTATTCTTTGAACTATTGTAGGTGCGTAAGTTTCTTTTATGCGTATTTCCATACTTAAAATGTTCGAACTATTTATATTGTAATTTATACTTGTATTATCATGTTTCTAGTTATTTTATACTCGTATACCGAATTTCTCGATAACATTTGTAGTTGTTTACCGAATTGTTCATCGAATTTTACCGAATTGTATATTATAGTATTAGCTCGGCATACCCTAACTTAAAATCCTAGATCCGCCACTGTTACACGGCTAAGTTTCACAACATTTCACAGATAAGTTTTATAAAGTTTCACGAAATAAGTTTTACGATATTTTGTAAGTTACAATAGATTCAAGTATCGTAACTTTTTATGGATAAGTTTCATGACGTTCCACGAACGTTTCATTAATACGTTTAATAAGGTTTCATCACATAGTTTCACGTCTAAGTTTACAATTTCATTGGGTATTAATAGTCTGTACGACTATATTTTAGTAAGTTTATGTTTCAGGCTAAGTTTCACATATAAGTTTCACGAGGTTTCATAGTATTTCAGCTAAATATGTGAACTCTGTGAAACACGCTTGATTTTTTGAATATTTGGCGAATCTTATGAAACTGGTTTCCATTTGTTTTTCCTTAGAACTTGTGAAACTCTAAAGTTGGTGTTTCTTGTAATGGTGTGGGTCCACACTGTCAGACCCGTTAAAAAAAGACCAATTCTAAACCTGTAGGTTCGTGATACAATTTATTCTAAAATATTGGTAACTATTGGAAGTAAACCAAACATGTCTAAATCAGTGCTACTTGTGTACTTGCATGGTGCTGTTCGATTTCCGCTTGCATTTCAGGGTTTGTACTTAGTACCGTTCCCTTTTTTCTTGCTTAATTATAACCGGAACGTAACCGGCCTAAAAATTGGAGGAGCGGCTCTATGACCATGAAGTCCTCGTGTGTATATGACTATTCTTCTCGATCTCTTGAGGGAACCGAGAGATCATATGATAATGCATGTGTGTGCGCACACTTTTATATATATATATATATATATAAGAAAATGATTCCATACTTTTAGATGTATGTACTCTTACCTCTAATATACCATTTAAATGATGTTGTTATACCTCTTTATCCTTTTGAGTATACTCTAATACTGATTATAAGATACTCCAAAGTAAGTTTTATGAAAAATTTCATTAAAATCCACCCTTTATAGCATAACTTGTTTACGTATTCCTTATACATATGAAAAAGGGTATATAGCAAAAAAATAAAGGGTCTGATGAAATTTTTTTAATCATGCTGTATTGGAGTATCTTAGAATTATTATTGTAGTATACCGAAAGCGATAAAGAAGTATAAAGCGTTTATTTAAGTAGTATATTAGAGGTGAGAGTATGTACTCCCGGGAGTACGAAAAAGGCTTCCCCCTCTCTCTCTCTCTCTATATATATATATATAGGAAAATGATTCCATACTCCTGGGTGTATGTACTTCCACCTTTAATATACCGTTTAAATGATATTGTTATACCCCTTTATCCTTTTGAGTATACTCTAATACTGATTAAAAGATACTTCAAAGTGAGTTCCATGAAAAATTTCATTAAAATCCACCCTTTATAGCATAATTTGTTTACATATTCCGGTATGTAGCAAAAAAATAAAGGGTTTGATGAATTTTTTTTAATCATATTGTATTGGAGTATCTTAGAATTATTATTAGAGTATACCGAAAGTAATAAATTAGTATAAAGAGTTTATTTAAGTGGTATATTAGAGGTGGGACTATGTACTCCCGGGAGTACGGAAAAGGCCTCCTAGGAAAATGATTCCATACACTACAGGAATCCGCATTATTTTAAATCGTAGAAAGCCGATTTAAAATCTGAAAAAAATTCGTCGGTTTTCGGTATTTTAAATCGGCTTTCGGTTTCGGCCGACAAAAAACGATTAAAATCTGATGAATTTAAATTGACAACCAACAAAATAAATTTATTTTCGACTGCTTACGTGGTCGAGCGAAAATACTAATCGATGCACCGAACCACGCTCGGTCGACGCAGCATATGTATTTTTAAATCGGCTAAATTAATTTAAATTAACTTATTTTCGTCGATTTTTTTGTTATTTTAAATCGGCCTAACCGCCAAAAAAATGCAGAAAATTAAATCGACAAAAATGTTATTTTAAATCGGCCGGTTGTTATTTTTTAAATCGGCCAATTTTTTTTTTTATCGGCGGTAATTTAGAAATAATATTTTAATATAAAAAATTAAAAAACATATAAAATCCCGTAAAATCACCAAAAATCCTAGAAAATAACAGAAGATTCATCTATATTTTCAGCAATGATATCATCACATGCAAAGCGTAACGATCATGTTAACGATCATTTTGGATAGTGACGGTGAATAGGCAAATCCACCAATAACATACTTAAAATCTCCAAAAACTTTCTCCGTCCAATGGTCCAAAGAGATGACTACATATCACTTGCAAAGAATGGCTTGGCAATCTAAAAAGGCAATCTAAAAGACACGCCACCAATACCTCTGGCGATGAGATGTATTCTTGCATTATGTACCAAAGTTGTGCATTTGTCTCCATCACCGGTTAATTAGAAAAAGAATGAGAACCGAAGGTGGAAGTCTGTCGATAATCAGATCAACAAGGTGCCAAGCACACACCGAAAACGGAAGCCATTCTCGATTAACTTTGGAGCTTCACCATCCTGCAAAATATATTAAAAAGGAA
This sequence comes from Guadua angustifolia, assembly GCA_036346375.1. Taxonomy (NCBI): domain Eukaryota; kingdom Viridiplantae; phylum Streptophyta; class Magnoliopsida; order Poales; family Poaceae; genus Guadua; species Guadua angustifolia. The sequence continues at coordinate 41,966,797 of CM070517.1, forward strand.
CTCGTGATGTTGAAATTATTGCTTGTAGATCCATTGAAGTGAACATATCTGAGAAAGCTAGACAATATAAAGCGTAAAACGGAAATATCGGGTTTTATAAATTCCACATGGGTATCAAGACATCAAACATGATTTACAAATATATAAATTCAAAAATCTCAAGCTGCTAAACTAAAAGAGATATATGTTAGAATCACCAGTTAATCCCATTTTACAACCAGAAAATTTGAACACAACCAAACTAACGTAAACAACAACAATTTGTTGTCAGCCTATCGCCCATAACATCTTGAATTTACTAGTCACTAATTTCTGTTAGTGTATTGCTATTTCCAAGGCACGGATTACTCTGCTGCTAATTTTTTGTTCTAGGTTCTCCTCGTCCAGAGATGAAGGTTTGAAGCAGGTGATGAGCATAATTCCAACTTAGCTTATCATCAGTCCCCATGAAAAACACCATATATATAACTGTCCATATATTAGTTCTCATCTACAAAAATTATGTTTATCGACATTCTCATATTACGACTTGCTAAATCCTCATATATGCATTTGGATGTCCTCGAAAGAAGGTTCTATATCCACTAGAATCCAGCAAGCAATACTTGCTTTTGGACATACAAATATTAGCATTTGACATATCCATGAAACCAACAAATTGCAAGAAATCGCACTAGCCAATTGAAATGGTATCGAGAGTCGATTGCTCGATCAAGAATCAATTCATTTTAAACTCATGAGCATTTAAGCATATAGTACAATCCAATGGAAAATGGTGTTAACCAAACGTATCAAGCAAACCATATGACTAAAAAGATTAAAAAAATCTTCACAATTCACCACATTTTCGCCAAAAAAGAAGAGATTTCCCCCAAATCTAACTGAAATACCGCATGAAATCAACAACTTCATAACAAATTTTAGATAGTTAGTTAGTAATCGAGGAATGAGGTATATACCCTCTTGCGCATGCTGCCGAACTCACTTGACTTGAACTCCTGGCGTGTGGAGAGCTTGAGGCGGAGAAGGAAGAGCTCCCCTTCAGTCCACCACCTCCTCCTCCAGTGCTCCAGCGTCATGGTCCAGATCTCCTCCAACAAGAAGAGCCGCTCGGATCGGAGCGCTGCGTGGCTGTGGGTAAGGGAGTGGAGGTGGCGAGGCGGCTAAGGGTTTGGCTCCGGAAGTGAGAGATTGGTGGTGGGCGGCGGCGCAAGTGTGTGGGGGGCGGCAAGCGCAATGCACGGGCGGTGCATGGAGGGCGTGTGGGCGGGAGAGTCTGCGAGAGGAGATTTTTTGGTGGCACGCAGTATTAGGTCTCCAACTATTTTCGACGGCCTACTTTAGCCATTTAAATTATATCTGTATTCGACGGCCTTGCAATTAGTCGACGAAATTAAATGTGTATTTTCGACGGCTTAACAGCGCATTTAACTTAAAACTTATTTTAACGGCTATTCTATGGCCGACGGAATTATAAGGACATTTTCGACGGCTTAAGTTTGTGACGCAATTTACAAATTTATTTTCGACGGTTTCCTTCAGTAGATTTAAAATAGTGTTAACCTAACGAATCAACCACGTTTTCTGTAGTGATACTCCTGAGTATGTACTCTCACATCTAATATACCGTTTAAATGATGTTGTTATACCTCTTTATCTTTTTGAGTATACTCTAATGCTGATTATAAGATACTCCAAAGTGAGTTCTATGAAAAATTTCATTAAAATCCACCCTTTATAGCATAATTTGTTTGCATATTCCTTATACATATGGAAAAAAGTATGTAGCAAAAAAAATAAAGGGTTTGATGAAATTTTTTAATCATGTTGTATTGGAGTATCTTAGAATTATTATTGGAGTATACAGAAAGTGATAAAGGAGTATAAAGCGTTTATTTAAGTGGTATATTAGATGTGGGAGTATGTACTCTCTCTATATATATACACACACGTACACACCAGTACATGTATATCTCTTGGTCAACGCATCAACAGAAGTTTCTGCCCAATCTAATTGTTTAATGCCTGCATGGTTTAATTAGCTAATTTCTTGAATGGAGTGAGCTTCGTTTTATTTTAATTCAATTGTCTCCCGTTTGCGTGGTCACTGTTTTTCCCTCTTGAATCTCTTGGTGATTACACAGATCATGCGGGCATGTTGCTATCAGTACGCGCGTGTGTGTATTTATTTATCTAATCATTTCAGATATATTCCAGCAGGTGCAAATTATTCGACCTAGCAAGCTGCATGCATGCCTAATCCTTCAACGGTTCAGTTAATCAGTTTCTTACGGATCTCCTTCGATTCAGAAACTACAAGCTTCACCCATAAAACGGGGCTAACTATTTTTAGATAGCTGGATGCATGCATGTATGCAGCATGATTTCTAGACAGTTTAGCGTAAACTAAAGAATATGCTATATAGGCACAATCACAACTTGGCGAAAGCTAAAGCATATATATTGCCAAGCTAGCGTTACATTAGGCAGAATTAATATTGTCAGTTTTTTTTTTCTTTTGTCGCGACGAACATATATATGCTAGTAGTAGTAGGTAGATTATCTAGGAAGGCGTTTTTCATCTCAGGATGCATGTCTACCCCCTATCTTTTGCCATGCATGCCTTCGCATCACGCGACAAACACCGATATATCCAATTATGCCGACGGCAACACATCTAGCGCAATAAGCATTAATTTGTGAAGAAAATGGCCCAGTCGACCAACCTCATCCGCCCGATCACGAAAATACGGCTCAGATCCACGGGGATATCGCATCCCGGCCGTTACACTTAATTTTAAATCATTTCATCAATAGAAACGACCAAAAATAACGAATCATTTTTTTTTGAAAAGCAAACAAAACAGTAACATTTTTTTTGAAAGGCAAACAAAACAGTCATACATATCTATGGACTCGATCCATATATATACACACACTGTTACCAAAGTTTATCTAGAATATATATATTTATTGTCGAGTATTGGATAATTTCCATAAAGAACGATCCATATATATACACACACTGTTACCAAAGTTTATCTAGAATATATATATTTATTGTCGAGTATTGGATAATTTCCATAAAGAACGGTTATACTCTGTCAGCTAGTTTTTGGCCAATCATATCATGCATGCTCTTAGATGGTGTCCCTAAGAAAGACCCTCGTATAGTTTAGCCGGCAGGTTCGCCCGACCGGAGTAGGCTCGGTGCTCGCCTACGAGCACACAAGCTCACCTATGAGCACCCAAGTTCGTACCTGAGTATGCAAGCTCGGAAATGCGCGCACAAGAATCGATCAGAGCTGGGGAAATCCTCGAGCATAATCGGAAGGACGTGTTCACACCCTACAACGTTTACGTGGCGATAATTCCGTCGTTATGCCCACAACGGGAACGTGGTAAGAATCAAGGCTACAGTTACAGCCATGGTTAATGCATTATAATACGCATTATTCGGCTGCAGTTATTTTAAGTATCTTGTAAACTATAAGAACCCCCGGTAGATCGGTAAAAGGGGGACAGGAAAAAAGAGAGAGCAAGACTCAAACACATAGAGATACACGAGCTTTCCTGTAAAAGCTTGACAACAATAGTGAAATCACTGGAGTAGGGTTATTATCTCCGCTGTGGGAGGCCCGTATTAGTATAAACCCTTTGTCTATTTTCCGAGTATCTATTCTTAAGAGCATTCTTCAGACACAAACCCTTCACCAAAAAGAGGCTGTGTTATATGTATATATATATATATATACACACACATACACACACCTTGCTCTTTATTTGCTCAACACTGTCGTCGTGTCCCCATAACCTCCCCAGCTATAAGTCTCTCGCGCAAGGTATGATGCGATCTCGATCGGTTGCAACATGAAATATGGCTTTCTTTGTCACACCTCTATCTCTATCTATTCATTTGCCCTTAGCTTTTGTCTACCACATGAATTAAGTCATCAGGCACCAAAGTAAGCTTTTCAGTTACGTATGCATGCTCCCCATTTTGCCCTATAAAACGGGCACAATCGGGCCCCTAGGCGTGTGCCTTGCTCACTCCTCCATTCTTGCAACTTCAAGCAACAAGCTAGTTATTTGCTCTCTCTCTCTCTCTCATGAACATGCAAATGAACTCCATAGTCCATGCATCCACCTCGCCAGCATCTCTACCTCCTCCACAAGCCAAGAACGACCAAGAACCGACCGAGGTGGTCGTGCACGTCGCGATCGCCGAGGACGTCCCACAGAGCGACGACAACGAGGCCGGGGCCGTAGACTACTCCGGCAGGGCGCAGTGGCTCCGCGCGGCCGTGCTGGGCGCCAACGACGGGCTCGTGTCTGTGGCGTCCCTCATGATCGGCGTCGGCGCAGTGAACCGGTCCGCGAGGGCCATGCTGGTCTCCGGCCTCGCCGGCCTCGTCGCCGGCGCTTGCAGCATGGCCATCGGCGAGTTCGTGTCCGTGTACGCGCAGTACGACATCGAGGTGGCCCAGCTGATCAGGTGCCGCCGCAGCCGCGCTGGCAGCGAGGCCGAGAACATCAAGGCGGAGGAGGAGAAGGAACGCCGCCAGTTGCCGAGCCCAGCCAAGGCTGCGGCAGCGTCAGCGCTGGCATTCGCGGCCGGCGCCGCGCTGCCGCTGCTGGCCGGCGCGTTCCTCCGCCAGTGGGCCGCCCGCGTCGCCGCCGTGTGCGCGGCGACCACGGCAGCGCTGATCGGGTTCGGGGCGGTCGGCGCGGTCGTCGGCGGCGCCAGCCCGACCAGGTCCGGCTTCCGGGTGCTTCTCGGCGGGTGGGCCGCCATGGCCGTCTGCTACGGCGTGCTCAAGCTGTTCGGCCTCGCCTTCGGGGCACAAGTGTCAGCTGCCACTTAATACATGGAGTTAATCACCTTTACCGGTGGGTTAACTAATAATAATAATAGCAAAATTAATCTTCTTTTGGTAATGTATGCAAGTGGAATACAATATTATGTAAGGGGTTCATATGCAAACGTTGCACGACTACTTCTCTTTAGAATTTATACAGACCGCTCGATTAGGATCTAACGTTCAAAAGGGGACCCCATATTACGATCGCGATCCAATTGTGGCCTGGGGGACCGTGAGGAAAGGTTAAAAGGATTTTTCTGCAAATACCTCCTAGACTTTCGTCTGATCCGGTCATGTCACGTCATGAATACCCAGCCCAGTAAGCCCACGAAGAAGAAGCCCACGAGACTGGAGGAGCAAAGAATAATGCCCCTCCTAAATCTTGCAAAGCTCCGGCCAGCACAACGAATTTTTTTTTACGTTTTAGTTCTTTTATAAATTACGAATAGGTCTTTTCGCGATTTTTGTGAGTGCAAGATTTTTTCCTTTAAAATCACGTTCGGATCCCTCGTGCGTCATTTTACGGAAAGAACCTCCCGTTAAATTCAAATCGCGAACAAGCTCTTTTCTAATTTTTCAGGATAGCGGATAGGTCCAAAAACGTAATATTCAGGTTCTTGCTCCTTACGTCTAGGTCCTTTCTCCGTTTTTCCCAAGAAAAAATGTTTTCGTCACTAGAAATATCTGTGCGGCTCTATCTCTAGACTTTTGTCCCAACTCGATTTCCCATCCCGATCTCTGATATTTTTTAAAACATGTATTATTACTCGGTGAACGCGTAGAGTGTTAGAAATGGTAAAAGAAGGTTGTCATCTCTAATAATTTTTCGCCCTTTTTCCTCTAAACTTTTTCTCCATCATGCGGTTTTCAAATTTCGGTCTCGATATTTTACAAATAATTGCCGAAAGAGATATTTCTACAACTCTATCTCTATTTTTTTCTGTTTTAGCTCATCGATCTCTAATATTTTTTAAAACATGTATTATTACTCGATGAGCGCCAGAGAGTGTTAGACTCGGCAAAAGAAGGTTGTCGTCTCTAATAATTTTTCACCCTTTTTCCTCTAGACTTTTTACCTGCCGCGGTTCTCCAGCTCGGTTTCCAATATTTTCCAAATAATTCATCGAAGTAGATATTTTTACAACTCTATCTCTCTATTTTTTCCCCGTTTCGCTCATTATTTCGACGATTTAGGAAATAAGACGCCGCCAAAAAAAATTCCTACAAAAAAACGACGCACGTGGCGTGTTACGCCGCGAAAATTTTTTGTGTTCTTTCGGTCGTTTCGCTCATTATTTCGATGATTCAAAAAATAAAAAAACGACGCCGGAAAAAATAGAAAAATTTCTACGAAAAAATGTCGTGCGCGGCGTGTTACGCCGCGAAAAATTTACTAGTGTAATACAGGATAGTGTAAGGATTACCCAAAGATTGCACGTCTGATCATCTCTTTCCTGATTTTATAAGGTTTTGTTTAGTTGGTGAGATGGGATTGAATAGGATGGAATAGTCCTGTACCATTTGTTTCTATTGTTTTGGGTTAATATAATGGTTCAACATCTACAGAAAATATTTCTCAAATTTGTACCACACCGTCCATAACAAGATGATTCCATTCAAACAATCAAACACATAGATAATATTTTTTGAACCATCTTGACGAATACCCATACCATGGATACCCCACAGCAAAGGATACATCTGTTTCAAGATCGCATTTCTCGTCCTTCTTTGGAAGGGGGTCGCTGCCGAATCTCGGGTCGGACGCACCCGCCGACCCCAACCGACCAGGCCGACATCTCCGCGAGCACCTACTCCGACCCGACCCGCGATCGTACTACCGTGAGGCTTCACCAGACCCGATTAGGGTCCCCGCAAGCCTCGGCCCACGATCTCGCCATATCGCCATCTATGCCGAGCGGGCCGCTGTTACCGCAGACGTAGCGGTAATATCGGCGACGGTTCGCTTCAAGGCAAACGAGGGCGGCCTCGGCTAAAGCACCGATCCTTTCAAGACGTCGGCGTCGACAGCGCCAGAGGCGAATATCGCCCTCGAAAAAGGGCGCCATAGGTTGTGTCTGCCCACCCAGTATGGGACGCTACTGAACCTGACAGACATCATGACCGAAGACCAGGTCGCCAGACGAAGAGCCGGCCCGTCATCATGACCGAAGACTAGGACGCCCGGACGGGGCATTCCCTTGTCTATTTTTCAAATCCTCGTATAACCTGCCCCCTCGGCCTATATAAAGGGAGGCAGGGCCCTTGGAGGAGGGGGATAGATAGATTTTCTTTCCTTCATACGCACTCACGCGAGCTCGCTCACTAGCACCACCCTTTAGATCGCTCAGGGTTCTCCGACCCGGGTCGGCGTCAGGCGTAGGAAAGCCCTCCCGACTTCTTCTTCCCGAGCGAGTGCTAAGGGCATGTCCTTAGCCTCCGTTTGTAATCTTTGTTTACTCTCCGAGCTCAGGGTAATTCAAACTACCACCACGAACTGGAAGTAGGGACATTCAGCCCGAACCAGTATAAATCTGAGGCTTCTTTGGTCTAACCATTCGAGGAGAGGGAGCGTGTGATCCCCTATACTTACGAATTTACTTGCCGGTCCTACGAAACACCGACACATCTCATACATGTACCACTTGGTACAAGTAACCAAACACATCCTAATTAAATATGAACCACCAGATTGTGATCTAATACTGTAGGCCCCTAATTCAGATCACGAAGAAAGTGCGCGATCTAATCCGGACGACGAAAAAAGAGTGAAAATTAATTAACAGGACCTTTCCAAAAAATCTTCCTACGTGACTTTTCTCTAACCTCATTTGAACTGTGAAATCTTGATTGGACGACCCACGAGAGACCCCATCCACCTCGCCCTTTGCCACCACACCGTCGACGACCACCCTGCTAACGTCACTGCGCCACGTCCTGTCATGTCCCATGCGGCTACTTGGGCCTCAAGAGCAATGGTAGACTCAGTGGCCATGCCAAGATGCTTCGTACAAGGAAGGTTTGGATCATCGCTTTTTTCGATTCAACGATCGATCTATAATTGTTAAAGTTAAAGTCAATCTACGACTATATTGGATCTCTTTCCCAATAAATAGGGATAAAGGAAACATGAGGAGGTAGAGGAAGGCGAAAGCAGCAGTGAGTTGGTGAGTTATTGTCTAATTCTTCTCTTTTCTTGGAGTATTATACGATACTAAGATTTCTTTGGTACGATGTTTGTTTAGTTATATGCATTATGTGAAGCCGAAATCTATGACTGCGGAGGTATATGGTTGGATTTGTTGGTGAATTTTTTTTGAATTTTGGTGTAGTACCAACTGCACGAATCGTATGATTGGGCATCTTGCCATTGGTAAGTTACACTAGAACAATAAGCGCGGCGCACGCCGCGCGCGTGAACGGGAAACAATTTTATGTTTTTTTTCGGAGAAAAACGGATCATGGAAAAAAAATTTGCCGCGCGCGTGAACGAAAAACAAATTTGTGTTTTTCTCAGAGAAAAAACGGACCACGTTTTTTTTTGGAAAAGCGAGGAAAAACGGAGCACGAAAACATTTTTTCCGGAAAAAACGGAGCACGAAAACATTTTTTTCAGGAAAAATGGAGAAAGGACTAAGCGCGGCGCACGTCGCGCGCGTGAACGAAAAACAAATTTGTGTTTTTCTCGGAGAAAAAACGGACCACTTTTTTTATTGGAAAAACGAGGTAAAACGGACCACGAAAACATTTTTTTCGGGAAAAACGAGGAAAACGGAGCACAGAAATATTTTTTCCGGAAAGAACGGAGGGAAAAAGTCTAGAGATAGAGCTGAACAAATTTTTCTGGTGACGAAAACATTTTTCCCGAGAAAAACGGAGAAAGGACCTAAACGTAAAGAGCAAGGACCTAAATGTTACGTTTTGGACTGTCGCTATCTGAAAAATTAGAAAAGGGCTTGTTCGCGATTTGAATTTAACGGAGGTTTTTTCGCAAAAGCGGTAGACGAGGACCCAAAGCGTTTGAAAAGAAAATCTTGCCCTCTCAAAAAATCGCGAAGGACCTATTCGAATCTGCAGGACCTATCCGTAATTTCGAGAAACACAGGGGGTTTTTCGCAAAATAGGCAAAGTGACAGGTGGATAGCCTCATTGAGCCGGAACCTTGCAAGTTTTAATAGAAGGTATTCTCGAGAAAAACGGAGAAAGGACCTAAACGTAAAGAGCAAGGACCTAAATGTTACGTTTTTGGACCTGTCCGCTATCCTGAAAAATTAGAAAAGGGTTTGTTCGCGATTTGAATTTAACGGGAGGTTTTTTTCGCAAAACGGCGCACGAGGGACCCAAACGCGTTTCGGAAAAGAAAATCTTGCCCTCTCAAAAAATCGCGAAGGACCTATTCGTAATCTGCAGGAACCTATCCGTAATTTCGAGAAACACAGGGATTTTTTCGCAAAATAGGCAAAGTGATAGGTGGATAGCCTCATTGAGCCGGAACCTTGCAAGCTTTAATAGAAGGTATTATTATTGACTGACTAAATGGGTTTTCTTCATTGAAAATACTGGGACTTAGATATGTAGTAAAAATAAGCAAAATGTGTTGCTCCTATTATATTTTTCCCCAGTCATGTTTACCAAGAATCGAGTTTTCGTTCGAAAATTCGGGGTTTATATTCTGAAGGAATTCTAAAGGCTTTTCTATTCATATAAAAAAGGACTTTAAGTACCGGGGATTGAAAACTTGGCTTTGAAAATTGCAGTTATCGACAACGTGATGTGACCAGGGTTAACAAAATCACGGTTTTTTTTTACCGCTTCGGTACGAAAAGCAAAATTGCTCGGTTTAAGGTCAAGTTCGAATTCGAATTCAAAAAATTAAAAATTTTGAAAAAATTTATCCGAAAGTTTACTAAAATTAGTATTAATTGCTTTATGACCTCTAGTGTGAACTTTTTTTGAAAAAATGAAGTTTGTAGATGTTTTTGAGCCATTCAAAATATAAAATTAGAAAATCCAAAAAAAAATAAATTAGAAGTATTTTTAGACCCTGTTTGGGAGAGCTCCAGATCCCAGCTCCAACTCAGAGCTGAAACTTATAGGCTAAAATAAAGTGAATTAAGTTTATAATTTTAGTCTAAAATGTAAACAAGATGATCTACCTAAACACTCTTAATGTACCTACTACTCCAGCTCCACAAATTTCTCGAGCTAGAAATACCCCTACTCCACCAACTCCTGATTTTGGTGGAGCCGAGTATCCCAAACACCCCTTAGTAGCAATATTTGTTCAAGTATGTCAAGTAGCAATATTTAGTAGTAATATTTACTTCGACATATTTTAGTAACAATATTTGTTCAATTATATTTAGTAGCAATATTTATTCAAGTATGTCAAGTAGCAGGATTTACTTTGACATATTTTAGTAACAATATTTTTCAATTATATTTAGTAGCAATATTTATTGATGTATATTTAATACCGATATTTGGTCAATTATATTTAGTAGCAATATTTATTGAAGTATATTTATTAGCAATGGACGACACCCAAAAATAGTATTATTTATTCAAGTAGCGATATTTGTATGCACAGAAATTATCTTGTTAGGTATATTTTAATATGTTAATGTTATCCAACATTGAGAAGCTTACTTCTTGTTGTATGCATGCATGAACTACCAAAAGTTGTGTTGTGTACCACTAGTTATAGTTTGTACTTGTTTTATTGTACAACGTGCAATTTGACATAAGTAATTTCTTGTAAATTATTTACACAAGCAATTTTCTGTAAGGTATTGAAATGTAAATGATGTTAATATGTGAATGGTATTGTTATGTGATTATGTGAATGCCTATTTTTGTATTTGTTGGATTGATATGTGAGTAGTATTGAAATAAAAAGATTATTTGTTGACATATTATTGCTAAATGCCTAATTTGCAACTTTGAATTGTCTAAAATATAGGAAATGTCATGTCAATTTTTTTCATATTTAGGAGAGATCATACCAAAATCTTCTTGTATTTTATGTTTTTTTTATATTTCTTGCAATTTCCCATTTTTTTGGCTTTTAACGGATTTTTACAATTTTTACAACATTTTTTTTATTTTTCCAACTGCTTTCAGTTTTTGGCAATTTTCATTCATTTTCAAGTGGTTTTCATTCATTTATCACGAAATCCACTCGCTGGTTTGACCAGTTTTGAAAATGGTTTGAATTTCTATACCGTTCAATTTTCAATGGTTTTCGAGCAGTTTTTTTTTGGAATTTTCATTACCGTCGGGGATCGAAATTCGCGCTAGATACAGTTTTTGTTAACCCTGGATGTGACTATGGTACCTTGTAACTAAAGACCCAAATTGTTTCTAGGAATTTGGATGTTATTTTTAGCTAACAATTTTTCACATATGATAGCTTCCATCCTCACTGTAACAATTAACTTGTTCCGTGCAAGCTAAACTGTCAAACTCTATCTTCAAATTTTTTTTCCATTGACATCAAATGCTTGTCTATGATAACGCTTCTTTCTTTTTATCTTTTGATGCATTCCTAGCTGAAGATTGTGAGATCAGTCTTTCATCCCTTTAATTTGGATTTGGCACGGTCTCGAGTAAGTGTTTGTTTATTTTTACCGTAAATTCCAGCCCTAAAAGTTGAATAAAAAAACAAATAGGTTGATTATATGAATCAATTCTCATAATTCAACACATCTGTATACACCAAAATCCACAATCTACTTCATATATGCTTATGTAGATTCTAAAAAATATAAATATGAGAATACCACTGAAAGTTCTAAGTAATTACTCTACCAAATACTATTTAAGAATCTAAAATCCAAAATCAGCTTGTGCATAGCCATAATTTAGAATCAGTTTTGAAAAATTCACAGCGAAACCAAACAGACCGTAAACACCATTGCTTGCCTATGTTAAGAAGTAGTGTAATATGCCACGGATAGAAGTGTAATAGTCATGTAGTTAAGGAATTGTAATCTGGTCCAGCAATTCAATCATGTAAAATATATATTAGCCTTTTGAACTTATACAAAACAACTAAGTATCAACGTTTTAACTATCAACCTTGATCTCTTTGTCCATAAAACTTAACATAGTATTACAGCTAAGATCCAAACTCTAGTCTCTACACTCGGAAGGGGGGCAGGCATCCAACTTTACTTTTACTCTTTTTACTCTTTACTCTTTGGTAGTACATAAGTAGTTTTACAAGCATCTTGATATTGGCTCCGACTGCTGTGCAATCATGCTTCCCGTGCATTCACCGTGCAATTCAACTAAGAAAAGTTTCAAAAAATTCTGAAAAAAATCAGGGATGTACATCTCATCTTACCCCATCTACATATAAAATTTCATGATCAAATTAGTCTATGCTAGAAGTTACAAAAAAAGATAAATTTATTTTTGTAACTTAGCATAGAACAATTGACAAATTTATACATTATTTTCAGAAGAAGATGATTGATGATTGCCTTGAGAAGACGTGATTGCCTTAACTTGTTAATATTGCAGTAACAAGCAACAGGTCTTCATCTTTGCAGCAGCAAGCAGCGCGCCTTGTTCGTCTTCATCGTGGCCGGATCCGTGCCTGCTTCTCGCCGGATGAAGCTGTCAGGATCCAGAACAATCGGACTCCAAAAGCAAGAAGAGAAAAGAGAAATGCGAAGAACACAAAGAGTAAAGCAGAACGCAAAGAGGAAAGTGAACTAAATATAACTTGTTCTGAGTTTTTCCATACTCTTCCACACATCCAGACTGCTTATATAGTCGCAGCGAATGACAACAAAAGTGACGGTAAACAGTAACTAAAGATTTACTAAGCAGTGAAGGTAATTTGCTACTACGATCTTAACCATCGAATTTACAGCAAAAGGTATCGTAACATCAGAATCGTGAGATCATCATAACATCCTCCCAAGACTTCTAGACCATTGGATTAAACTTGCCAAAGGGTATCTTCTAATTCCAGCCGTTGGATATCTGCATTGAGTCTTGCTCTCTTCCTCTTCGGACTCAGAATTTGCAAGTGCTGACAACTTCTCCCCCTTTAAGATCCTTGCCCTCAAGGATCAAATTGTGAAAAGATTCTGGATATAAAGTCTGCATCTTCCCATGTTGCCATCTCTGGTGGCGGATTCGCCCATTTAATCTTCCATTGCACAACTGGTTCATTGTTTCGCGGAATAACTCTTCTTTCCAGAATAGCCTCTGGTTCATTCAAGATATTTCCTTCAGAATCAACTAGGGGTAAATTCTTTTCTGGAATAGCTTTGGCTCCTAGATGTCCCTTGAGCTGGCTAACATGGAAAACTGGATGGATGGAACAACCTTCAGGTAGTAATAGCTTGTATGCAGTCTTTCCAATCTTCTCAATAATTCTGAATGGGCCATAGTATTTGGAATGAAGCTTGAGAATCTTGTGCAATCCTAGAGAATTGTGACGGTATGGTTGCATTTTGAGATAAACCATGTTTCCTAGATCAAAAGTTCTCTCTGTTCGGTGCTTGTCAGCAAAATATTTCATCCTGGAGCTTGCCTTTTCCAAGTTAGCCTTTATAGCCTCAAAGGCAGTCTGTCTTTCTTGCAGCATATTCCTTGTTTCTCCTGAGACAGAATCAATTAACACATTTTCAGTGACTTGTGGAGGTTTCATTCCATAAAGAGCTTGAAATGGCGTCATCTTCAGAGCTGTATGGAAGGAGGTGTTATACCACCATTCCGCTTGTGAAAGCCAAGAATGCCATTTCTTTGGATTTGTGAATGCCATGCATCGAAGATAGTTTTCCAGGCACTGATTCACCCGCTCTGTTTGGCCATCAGTTTGCGGGTGATATGCACTACTAAATCTTATCTTGACTCCCATGGCTGTGAAAAGTTCTTTCCACAAAGCACTAGTGAAAATCCGATCTCGATCTGAAATAATAACCATTGGTAGTCCATGGAGCTTATACACATTAGCCAAAAGAGTTCTGCAACCTGTTGGACCGAATAAGGATGACTCAGAGATATAAAGTGTGAATACTTCGTAAACCTGTCAACCACAACCATTATCACATCCTTTCCTTCAGATTTTGGCAAGCCCTCCACAAAATCCAAAGTGATATGGGTCCAGGCCATCTCTGGAATGGGCAAGGGCTGCAACAATCCAGGATATGGCAAGTTTTCAGACTTGTTTTTCTGACATACTGCACATGTCTTCACATACTCCTTAATCTGATCTTTCATGCCAGGCCAATAAAACAATAATTTTGCTCTCTGATAAGTAGCCCTACTTCCTGAATGACCACCCAAGGCCGATTGATGAAAAGAGTCCATTAACTTTTCCTTCAAATCAGAATTCATTCCCACATAAATTCTGCCCTTATATCTTAATATACCATTACTCAATGTATATGAAGGGATACTATTTGCATCAATCCTCAACTGAGTTTCTAACTCTCTGCACTTCCCATCATTCTGGTAACTCTCAATGATCTCTGAAATCCACTTGGGAATAGCCATAGTGACTGCCATTGCTTCTTCCGAATGGATAACTCTAGATAGAGCATCCACGGCTTTGTTTTCCTTACCCTTGCGATACTCCACTTTATAGTTATACCCCAAGAGTTTGATCAATAATTTGTGCTGAATTCCGTCAGTCAACCTTTGTTCAGTGATGTATTTGAGGCTTTGTTGATCCGTTTTAATAATCAAACTTGATCCAAGTAAGTAGTGCTTCCACTTTTTTAATGCTTCCAGTATGGCCATGGCTTCTTTATCATAAGTTGACATAGCAGCAGCTCTATGTCCCAATGCTTTACTCATATAAGAGATTGGTCTACCACCCTGCATCAGTACAGCACCAAGCCCACCTCCACTTGCATCAGTTTCTAACACAAAAGGTTGTGTGAAGTCAGGTAATGCTAACACAGGAGCTTGAGTGAGGGCTTTCTTGATATTTATGAAAGATTGTTGCTGCTCTTTTTCCCACTGGAAGGCATTTTTCTTCAAGGCATTAAACAGAGGCCGACAGATGAGTCCAAAGTCTTTTATGAACCTTCGGTAGTACCCAGCTAAACCAAGAAACCCTCTCAATTGAGTGATGTTGCCAGGTATGGGCCAATTTTGTACTGCCAATATTTTCTCAGGATTAGTAGACACTCCTTGTTCACTTATGATATGTCCTAGATACTCCACCTGTCTTTGTCCAAACACACACTTACTCCTCTTGGCATAAAGTTTATTCCTTCTCAATACTTCCAAAACTTGCGCTAAATGAGACTTATGGGCTTCAAGAGTAGAGCTGTAGACTAGAATATCATCAAAGAACACTAGGACAAACTTCCTCAGAAAGCTTGATAAGATCTTGTTCATTAGGGCTTGAAACGTTGCCGGGGCATTGGTTAAGCCAAAAGGCATTACAATGTACTCATAGTGTCCATTATTTGTACTGAAGGCAGTCTTGAACACATCAGCCGGATTCATTCTTATCTGATGGTAACCCGACCGCAAATCTATCTTGGAGAAATACTTGGCCCCATTTAATTCATCCAGGAGGTCTTCTATGACAGGAATTGGGTATTTGTTTTTCACCGTGTTTGCATTTAATTGTCGTAATCAATGCATAATCTCCAAGTTCCATCTTTCTTCTTAACTAGAATTGCTGGAGAGGAATAAGGGCTCATACTTGGTCGAATGGTTTGATTTTGCAATAGACCTTCTACTAACTCCTCCATCGCATCCTTCTTGTAGTGTGGAAGCCTGTAGGGTCTAATGTTTACTGGTTTTGCATCAGGGACTAAAGGTATTGTGTGATCACAATCCCTTACTGGTGGCAGCTCAGTCGGCTCCAAAAACACATCAGAAAACTGTTCCAGCACCTTTTCAATTTCGGTTGAAGTTACCATCTGTTTTCCTTCCCCACTCACCAAGGCTTTAGCATAAATCACAGCCCCGATCACCCCTTTGTCCATCAACTTACTCAACTTTTGACAGCCAATGACACAATTCGCTTGAGGGAGTGTTTCATCACAGAAGGTTACCCTTTTCTGCCCATCTTTACAAATGCTGAATTCTCTAGTCTTTAGATTTAAACTAACCGGACTGTGTTGATAAATCCAGTCAGCCCCCAAAATCACATCATAGCCCTTCAGCTGCAACACCAAAAAGTCAGACGAAAATGATTCACCCTGGATAGTATACTTGCAGTCCAGACATTTGGAATCACAATTTAGCTTCATGCCATTAGCCACTGCCACTTGTACAGGTATATTGTTACTGATCTTGCAGTCTGCTCTAACTGCCAGGGCTGGAGTAATGAAGGTAGTAGTGCTGCCACTATCTACTAATGCTATGGCTCTTACTTTTCCAATACTTATCCTCAAGGTGAAGGTTGTAGTCCCAGTAATAGTACCAGCTATTGCATGTGTAGATAGCTGCAATACCTCTTCTGATTCAGTCTTATGCATTGGGCTTCCTGGAGGGGTGCGAAACTCCACTTCCTGAGTATCAGGGAGTTCTTCTTCTTCATCTTCTAAAGAAATGAGATGCAACTGTTTTTGAAATTTGCACACCTTACTGTGTCCAGGCACCCAGGGTTCTTGACATTTAAAACACTTTCCTCCTACCCATTTACTACTAGTTGAAGAAGTAGGCCTCTCATTGTTATCCTTCTTACCCCCTGCATTTCCACTTTTAGCACTTACAGATCCTGGATGATTCACCTTTGATGTTTTTGCAGATGGCCACATCGATTGCTTTTTATATGGTGCCCGACCTTCATAATTCCTCGCATGAGCATAAACCTCCACCAATGTTTTGGGATTGAGAGATTTCAAAGGAATCTTGATGTAACTCTTCAGTCCAGACACAAAGTAATCTATGAAGTATTCTTCAGTCAACACAGGGTTATCCCTCTTCACCAAGCTCATCATTTCCTCAAATTGGTCAATGTAAGTTTCAACATTTCCAACTTGTGTCAACTCCCTGAAGTTTTCGGTTACTTCAATTCTTGTTTCTGCTGCAAACCTTTGGTAAATCATTCTACAAAATTGTGGCCAACCCAAGTTTCTGGTATCAATTCTGTTACTATTCATCCACTGATCAGCCCTTCCAGTCAAATATATTTCCGCTATCGCTACCTTTTGATCTTCAGGAGTTCTACCCAGCTCAAAGCACTTTTCGGCTTTTCGAATCCAAGCCTCAGGATTCTCTCCATCAAACTTTGGGAATTCCACCTTAGGCCCTTTACTGAAATTGCTGTTGTATTGCCCTCGATCCTCTCTGACTGGAACTGCTCCCGAACCTTCTAGTGTTCTAGGCCAAGAATGTCCCCATGGACCATCAAACCTGGAAGGAGTAAGACTTCCTACTGTTGGTACGGGTTGTGATTTGGAGGTCGGTAGCCAGGCACAAATGGTGGATTAGATGCAGAAAACTGCGGTGCAAATGTCCCAGTAGCCAACAGTTGCGGGTAAATGCTAACTCCAATAATTCCTCCAGTAGTACTACTAGCATTCACTACAGGAACTGTTTGTCTTGCCAAGAATTGTGAACTGGTGGGGTTAATTCCAAAGGATGTGTGAGGCAAGTCAGGAACATGAATACTTACGTTAGGGTATGTTGCAAAAGAATGTCCACTACCAGGGGTACCAAAACCTTGAGTATTTGGTGTCGATTGTCTTGTACCAGCTCTTCTGAACTGTTCTCTATTCCCTTCCACATGGGCCTCATTACTAGCCACCTCTCCTTGATCAGTTTTATCCACCAATGCCTTCAGCATTTCCATCACCTGGTCTATCTTGGCAGAATTCCCTTGCAGCTGCTTCTGAAATTGATCCATCTGCTCCTGCACCAAAACCGATTGCTCCCCCATCTGTTGTTGTAAACAGACCATATCTTTCTTTACTTCCTCTATTTCAGCGGCAAAGACTGACCCCACTTCCTCTTCAGAAGCTTTTCCACCCTTCGGCATTTCTTCCAACAAATCGCCTAATCAGAAGATCGGGGATTTTACAGGGAGAGACTCAATCTTTCCCAAACCAGATCCACTCCACTCCTCCACAGATCAAGAACTCTTCGAATAGCTCCGGAATTTTACCAAGGACACAAGTTCCCCAACCCTTGCTATTCGAATCACTCCAAATCTGCAGAAGGGCCAAGGATCGGCCTGCTCTGATACCAAATGTTGTCAGGATCCAGAACAATCGGACTCCAAAAGCAAGAAGAGAAAAGAGAAATGCAAAGAACACAAAGAGTAAAGCAGAACGCAAAGAGGAAAGTGAACTAAATATAACTTGTTCTGAGTTTTTCCATACTCTTCCCACACATCCAGACTGCTTATATAGTCGCAGCGAATGACAACAAAAGTGACGGTAAACAGTAACTAAAGATTTACTAAGCAGTGAAGGTAATTTGCTACTACGATCTTAACCATCGAATTTACAGCAAAAAGGTATCGTAACATCAGAATCGTGAGATCATCATAACATCCTCCCAAGACTTCTAGACCATTGGATTAAACTTGCCAAAGGGGTATCTTCTAATTCCAGCCGTTGGATATCTGCATTGGAGTCTTGCTCTCTTCCTCTTCGGACTCAGAATTTGCAAGTGCTGACAGAAGCGCCCTTGCGCCTCCTCCTGGCTGGATCGAGCGCCGCCAGCCGCTAGTTGTGACCGTAGACCTCTCATCCTCGTCGATGGATCCAGCGATACTCATCATCTCTGGCCTCGATCCGGGGCCGCTCTGCTCGTCTTCATAGCCGACAGCCTTCGATTCGTCGTCTTCAAGCTCGATCCGCTTTGGTTTTTGGTGAAAGATACTCTATCGGAATTGGATCTTACTTTACATATTCCTATTTCCTTCCAAGTTCCGATTAATTAAAGTTTCTAGCTTCTTTGTATAAATACATGATGCTCTGCTAAACATCTTTGTAGTTTCTGTTGCAGAGTAAATTAAAGATTAGGTCTACATGATGAAGGTGTCTAGTAATAACTAATAAGCAAGGTAGTTTCCGTTCGAATCTTAATCCACGCTCTAATGTAATATGTCTGCAAAGTTATCATGTGTGATTTTAATACAATCCTGTTCTCCATTTCATATATTTCTACTTAAAATATTTATTTATGAAAATAGGTTATGTAAGGGTCCTCAGATAGTTGCTTAGAGAGAGCTTAGTTCAATTCTTGATGGCCCAGCACACAGGGGAACTAGCACATTCCTAATTCCTTATATGCCTAGGAATAATAAGTTGAGTGTATTTACATATGGTAGTGGAAATTCTCCAAGTAATCGGTAAATTATTTTAGTATGAGATTATCCATAGGTACCAAATTTTTAGTGGTAGGATAATATGACTATTTTTTTTAACTCTTGGACTGTGCATCTTCAGTATATGAAGATATAACTATGGTATTACAATCTGTCAACTGACAGAAAATGCATTAAAGCAATACCATAACTCCTGACAAAAAGCCCATAAATCTAATTTCATCAAATCACTTGGCCACAATGGGACTTCATCAGACCGCGGGATCAATCCCTCATGTTGCTTTGCAAGCGAAACAGCCTTGAGTAAATGCCATCATCTGCAGAGATCAAAGTTTGGTGATTACCGAGTTCGACCACCTTTCCTTTCTCCATCACGACAATCATGTCTGCATTCATGACTGTAGACAATCTATGTGCCACTGTGATACTTGTAATCTTGCTTGATTGCTCATCTCTGTTCTTCCACCCCTTGGCGCCTAAAGAACTCATCACCACCCTCTCAGACTCACCATCAAGTGCGCTAGTTGCCTCATCAAGAAGCAGAATGACTGGCCTCTTCAGTAGAGTTCTTGCGATAGCTATCCGCTGTTTCTGCCCTCCTGAAAGCTGGCTTCCTTTCTCTCCAACAATTGTGTCATACCCTTTTGGCAGGCCACTAATGAACTCATGAATGTTTGCATCCATTGCAGCCTGGATGATTTCGGTTTCTGAAGTGCCTTCACTTCCGTAGCTAATGTTATCTCTGATGGATGAATTGAACAAGATTGGTTCTTGTTGAACTAGCCCAATCTGCTGCCTGAGCCATCTGAGATTGTAGTCTCTTATGTTCTTGTTGTCTACTAGCACTCTACCTCTGTGAGGATCATAAAATCTCAATATTAGAGCCAGTACAGAGGATTTTCCTGCACCACTTGGGCCAACCAATGCTATTCTTTGGCCAGGTTCAATGACTAGATTGAACCCATCCAGAATGGTGACCTCTGGTCTTGATGGATAATTGAAGCTGACATCCTGAAACTCAGTTCTCCCCACGAGCCAGCATTTACTTGGACTTTTTGGTTTATCTGGCACAATTTGTGTCTCTCTGTCAAGCATGTCAAATGCAGGATTCAGTATTGCAATGGCTGACATGACCATGGGAATCAGGGTCCATAGCTCTGTGATGGAAGGTACTGTGAGTGAGAATATCTGGTATGATCTTATGCTGTTCTCAAAAGAAGCTTGCTTTCTCTGAACCAGAACTGTGGTGTACCAAAGTGCCACTGCATGTGCAATATTCCATAGGCAGAGTGAGGTCCCTTGGATTACGCCATATTTCATGCTCTCAATCTTGGTAATTCTCATGGGTTCTTGCAGTGACAATTCTGCTTTCTTAATTATTTCATCTTCATAAACAAAGGATGCCACGGTTCGGATGTTGCTAGCCGCCTCTGAAGCAAGGGAGACAAGTTCCTGGTGAGCTGTAGCAGAGTCACCGTAGAATCCTTTGGCTGACTTGGCTTGAATAAGGCCACCGATGAAATGGCATGGCATGACCGCCCATGATACTAAACCCATCCTCCAATTGACGTACATGCTTACTATTGTTGCTATCAGAATTGAAGAGATGCACTGCACAATGACTGCCATTCTATCAGATATGATGGTCTTGACTGTTGAGGTGTCACTGACAATGCGTGAGGTAAGAAATCCTACACCATTCTTTGGTTTTTCAAACCAACCAAGCTCATTTCGGAGAACAGCTGCATTGTATTCAAATAAAAATTCATCATCTTGTAAACAATGAAAGGCTATATATGTTGACTCTTGCAAGATATTGAAAAGATTAGTGAATAAAGTTTTCATATGACATACATGAAAAGATGTCCTCCCTTAGGTTTTTCATTGCCTTTTCTCCAATAACACCATAAATATAGTGCTGCAAGATGTTACTGGCCAGTGTGACCATCCCAGCTGCAAAGAAAATCAAAGAATACTTGCTGACTTTCCTTTTTGCTTCCAGATCGTAATACGCCACACCAATTGTCATGATGAAGTAACCAAACAAGGGCTTTGATATTCCAGAGATGGCTGCTGCTGAGGAACCTAATAGAATCTTTGCAATGTCATCTTTATGCAGTCCATACCAAAGTCTAAAGAAAGGATGTGTGTCCTTTCTGACCTCTTGCTTAGGTTGCTTTGAGTTTAGTCGTTCTAGTTTATTTTGTGGTCCCTGCTTCGTAGAGGACTGCCTGATGTATGCTTCATCACTTTGCTCTTCTATTATGTTATCAGAAGAGCTGTTTCGTCAATCAAAATAAATAAATTAGTAAATTCTGATGAAGTAATCTTACTTATATATATTATCACTAAACTTCTGTATCATTCTTTATGAGTACCCCTTAACCCATAAATTTTTGCAATTTCTAGTTCTCAGCATCTTTGTAACAGTGGAACCCAGTTTGAAAAAAACTTCTGGAAGGGATCCTTAAGTACCCAACATGCATATACTATTTTTTAAGTGATAAGCATAAAAGATTGGTGAAGTAAAGCTTTCTTCTGGCTGCATTTAATAACTTTACCTTACTACCCTGTTTCCAACTTCCTTCTCAATATTTTGAATGCTGCATACATTGGAGTAGAATGTGCTTTTCTCGAGCAATTCTTGATGTGTCCCAGTTTGTGCTACTCTTCCATTCTCCACGACAACAATGGTGTCAGCATTTACAATTGTGGACATCCTGTGGGCTATCAAGATAACAGTCCTCCCGCGCATGGCTCTCTCAAGTGCATCCTGGACTAGCTTTTCTGATTCTGAATCAAGGGCACTTGTTGCTTCATCCAGAAGGAGAATTGGTGGATCCTTCAGCATTGCCCTTGCAATAGCTATTCTTTGTTTCTGGCCTCCTGACAACTGCACACCCCTTTCTCCTACCTGAACCAATTAAGATGGTGTAAGGCACGAGGGTTTTTATTTTAAAAAAAATAGCTTAGTACATATATAAATATTATGGAATCATCCATGATTCTTCAATAGGAACAAATTGTGGCTATTTTGGGCTTTCCAACTTCTAATCTTAATATATCCATTACGCATTACACTTTACAAAACAGGGGTCGAAATCCTAATGGTCATCAAGGGACACAGCATGCTCCCTGTCAATTCTTAATTTACCTTGTGCTCTCAGATGATCCCTTGCAATAGGCATTCATTATGCTTGTTTCATTAACTGTAGGAACAAAAAAGGGGTTGTTGTACTTCTTACTAATCTATACTTCTAATTTGTTCTGACTTTATTTGCAAGTTGTAATTCTATTTCATTTTCAGTGAATGCTCGATGCATTTGCATGTTTGAGATTGAGAAGTTCACATGCTATGTTCATGCTAAGGTCACATCCTTAAATACTCATTATTATCTTTTTGGCAACATATCCGGTGCACCCCCCCTCCGTGAAACCACGGTGCAACTGAACTAAAAAGTTTCAAAAATTCTGAAAAAAATCATGGATGTACATCTCAACTTACATACATATAAAATTTCATGATCAAATTCATCCTATACTAGCGGTTACAAAAAAACAAGCAGCAAAATGAATAGTGATAAACAGTAAAAATCACTGTTCATGCTAAATTTGTCTTTTGTAACTGCTAGTATAAGATAATTTGATCATGAAATTTATATGTAGGTGAAGTTGAGAATCCATGATTTTTCAAATTTTTTACTTTTTAGTTACAAGAACTAAGATGATTGCACAGATATTTTTCCTATCTTTTTAGCTGTCAATTTCTTTGTGACATAAGTACATAACGTTATTGCCAAACCGTCAATCATGAGACTGAAAAAAAATCAGTTGTCATTATCCGAATAATCCCACATTTATGTTAATATTCTAACTTGGAAAGGTCTAATGCCATTTAATGCCTTAATCAAAACCATGAATAAAGACATATTGTTCCTAGAAATAGGATTACTTTCCGGTCACATATACAAAGTTTTCTGCATCTTCTTTGCATTGCTTTAGTGAACACATACGTGCCTCTGTTAAATATTCACTGGGAAGTTTGGATATGAATGAATGCACGTTAGCTGTCGTTGCTGCTTCAATTATCTCATCATCACTTGCATCCATTTTACCAATCCTCAAGTTGTCCTTGATAGTACCAGAAAATAGTGATGGCTCCTGAGAGACCGAAGCTATATTTCTTCGTAGGGATTTCAAATCAAGGTTCTTGATACTGTGACCATCAATGAATATGTCACCTGCAGCATTAGTCCTCGTTACTGACTGAAACATTTTTAACTAGTTTAGCTTGTCAGTACTATATATGCTCTGTGAACAGTATAACTCATAACAGCCAACATCTGATCTTAATTCTGATGTAGAATTTTACATTTAGCAAAATATAATACTAACTGAGCTCATGCATGTAGTTGAACTAGGAAGATGGCAGAAGCCTACCTGAGGTTGGATCATAGAACCTTTGAAGTAGTGAAATAACAGTGCTCTTCCCACAGCCGCTGCTTCCTACCAGAGCAATGACTTTGCCTGCGGGTATGGACAATGAGAATCCTTGGAGAATTGGCTTATCCTGGCGGGAGGGATAAGCCAAATGCACCCTATGCAATTTGATCTCTCCATGAATCTTTTCTAGTACTGCTCCATGTTTTTCATAACTTATGGATGGCTTCCTTTTGATCACCTTGAAGACATCTTTCCCTGCAGCTTTTGCTTGATTAAAGGTCTGAAGGTCTGGTGCAGCGTAGGTAATCGATCTGAATCCATGTAGTGAAAACCATTAAGTCTGGACTACATGCAAATAAAAAGAATATGAGAGGTGCTTCTGTTCTTTTCTTTTTAAAAGTTGCACAAATATTAAAGCATGAATGAAGGGTAGGTGATGATTACTTATCTCTTTGCTTACTTCAAGATTTGTGCAATTTGTATTAGGAGAGAAAGCATAGAAGCACTCTTCAAAGAATACGAGTACATATAGATAGATGCTACCTATAACATATGTACCTTGCAAAATATTTCAATAGTTACTTTTAACAAAGAACCTCAGTTGATACTTTGTTTTGTTTGAGTTGTGACTTGACTGTTTTTATATCAATAAATTAATATTTCAATAAAAATAGTTTAGTGTGACTGAACCAAACAGAAAGGCTGTAGTTTTATTACATTGCACCAAAGAGGATGCTCATAATGGCAGCTATTGTGCCACCTCCTGTTGCTGTTTTTCTGCTTACTGCAACTGCTCCAATCCAAACCATCAGTGCCCATGAACAAAAGGTCACTGCTTGGAACAAGCCCAACCCTATTCCCTTTATTATTGCCTCCTTCTTGCTTAGTTTGTATTGATTATCCATGCACCGGACCAAGGATTTCATGGCCCAGTTCTCCCCGACGAAGGAGAAGACAGTCTTGATATGCGACAAAGTCTGTACACAAATGTATACCAGGATTAAGAACTTAAATCTTGTAGGTGATCGTTTATATTTTCTATGTTTTATTTATTGAAATAACTTGGTGTAACCGATCTGCATGATTACCTGTTCTACAACAGATGTTGCCTCTGAGATGATAACATTGCGTGACAACGATATGCCATTTATCTTTTTCGTGTATGTTGCTCCAATGGCGAGGATCAGAGGAATGACCAGGAAGGAGAGCATCGCAACTTGCCAGCAGCTGACAAATGCAATTATTATACCAGCACAGAAAGTGGAGAAGCTTGCAACGAAATGACCCAGCTGCAGAAAGTGAGGTCAGATACAAGTTCGACCACAGAATTTCAGAAATCTTAAAATTGGTATTCCATGTGATTGTTAAGTCCATTACCTTCTCACCAATTGCATCTTGTATGACACTCATGTGGTTGGTTAGTCCAGTGATGATGTTTGCAGTGGTCAAGTCAGTGTCGAAGGCCCCAACCTCTTGATTAAGGACTGATCTCAGAAATGCTAGCCGCATACGTGCTAACTGTCTCTCACTTGAGTATATCCAGCAGGAGATCTCTGCAGACAGGCGATCAGAGGAAAAGGTAAGTAATGTTTAACCTGTCAATATTGTTATGCTGTTGCTCATTTCTGAACGTAAAAATCTCTTTCTGAGTTTTACGACCTAATTTATGCAAATTGAGCCAATCATTGAGCAATAATGCAGTTCTATTCTTATCCGCCTTCCATAAAATCAGGCCATTAATCACAGGAATGTAATTCAACAAATTCTGGAGTCTCTGCTTTCGGTTTTTTTATTTGTTCCTTTTAAAGCACTAGGCGGGCATACAAATAGAGCACTGGGGGTATTTTTTTTTCACCAAAGGACAAACCGCATGCATCATGACAGAAATGAAAGGACCCTTCAATCTTGACTTACCAACCATTCCGGCAGGAAGAGTAGCTGCTGCCATGTACCACACATAGGGAACCACCTTTAAGCAACGAGTAGAAAAACTTGGTGTAAAATCCATGGAGATCAACAGAACTGAAGGTCAATGACAACATGGGGAGTTTTTAGCATGCTCACCTTATTCAATGCATGGACCATGCCCTCCTGATCATTTATGTTGGTTCCAAAGGCATCAAGTGCTTTCCCAAGAAGGAGATATCCAATTGGGAATGCCATGCCGTGAATGATGGACCCGATGGTTCCCAGGGCCATGAGGAGCCAATCTACTGCATCGGCATAGCAAAGTAGCCCGAAGAATGGAAATGGTTTATTGTCAGCACTAGCTGCTGACGATACCGAGATTGTGCTTTTCCTTTCATCCATATCATCAAGCTGAGATGATGAAATCGAGTGTTCTTCATCATGGACCGTGGACATTGTTTTCAGTGATCTTGGCGACCTTTTTGCAGCAGAGCAACATGGAAAGGAGATACATAGATGGCATCGGTATTATAGGCGTAGGCATTGCATATTGGGAGTGCATGTTTACATGTAGATACCGACAACCATGTCTTCCAAAATGGTGTGAAACAAGCACTGTAGGTACTCTCAAGGTTGAAATAAAATTTGATAAGCTAGTAAAGGGACTCACCAGCATATTATATCATTTTTACGTAGTGGTTTTTGCTTTAGCTTTGACACTATTCTGTGTGTTGTCAAACTCGTTTTCCATTGATCTAGATGGAGGACAAAGGGCAACAATAAGCGTGGCTGTTTGAAAAGAGAAAACAGCTGAAAAATTACCTATGTGCAATCCTATAGAATGGATCAGTGAAGCAAATGAAAAATGTTAGGAGAGAGGGTTAAGTTCCTGTACGTTCTTTCACATATTTTCGCCATGAAGCAGCAAGAAGCTATATTACCGCACATTGTTACTCAAGTAATTGTTTTACCATGATTTAAAAATCCATTCAGATGCCTAATTACTCTCTAGTATTCCGCTTTAAAGACCCCTATCACTACTACTTAAATACATTTCTTGCCTCCTAGTATGATGATTCGTTCCTACAAAAAGGTATGATTATTTTTTAAGATCAAGAAGATTTGATCTGTATAATAGGTTAAGGAGTGCTTACATGACCATGATGGGTGCCTGGGAATAACTGGGGCATAATTTGAGCATATGCCTTTTCAGACTGCATATAACTGGGGCATAATTTGAGCATATGCCTTTTCAGACTGCATATAAGACGCAAGGTTGTCGATGTAGTATGTGTTTGCAACCAGCTCGGAATGTTTGTTTGCACCTGCAGCGGTTGATGCATTTTTTTTAATACTGCAGCTTGTTGATGTGAAGGCTTATATAGCCTATGTGGAACGGTGGTGGGATTAGACCCATATTGTTTGTCTAAAATGAGTTTATTAGTATATAATGAATGTTGGATCCAAACATAGTACTTCTGGGTAGGTTAACCCCTTTATACGAAGCGTGGACTAAAGTGTAAGTAGGGTGCTATATGTACGCGGGTCCACCTCATGGGTGGGTTGGGCATTGAGCGGATATTTGGCCAGGGTGTTACATTTCTGTCCAAGAAGGAACGTACAATATTGCTATGATGGTGGATAGCCTTGAAGACAATACGTGATGGTCCGGTTCCTTTGTCTTTTTTTGTGTGTGTGTTTGGTGTGTACATTAGAGGCGGAAGTCTTCTTAGTATAATTGTATCACCTTGATGTAATTTACTAAGATTAATAAAAGATTCCTTTATCGAAAAAAAAGAAGGAACGTACAAAGGGAAAGAATGTAAAGCTTTTCCTCGTTACTAGAGATGAGAGAACCGTGCCGTGGTCTGGACCCTGGAGCATTGCATGCTGCCTGCATGCGAAAAAAAAATAAACAAACTGTTCTTTATGTTCTCTGAACTTATGCTCATTTCTCATCAAATTTGACAAAAACTAACAGCTGCATGAATTGTGCAGGCTGCTGTTCGCGGCACAGAGGCACACACACGGACAGCTGGTTGGTTGTGCAAATTGGTCCCAGAAGAACCAATTTGGTTTATTCTCAGAATTTTGAGCAAAACAACACTGTTCTGCAGCTGGCTTCTCCAGGTTCAGAAGGTCAACTGGAAGCTGCAGAGAAGACAGTTTTTTTGGCCAAAGAGCTCTTGTTCCACTTAAGATCATCCTCACACGTAGCAGCAGCGTGTGCTACTTCGGTTTTTGTTTCTTCCCGGGGACGTGCCTGCAGATCATCTTTCTAAACGTCTCATCATAATCCATGTCATTTTCATTGATGGATAAGGAGATAACATCCGTATAGTGTCTTGAAGGCGCCAAGAATGACCCGCTCAAATGCCTTGTTAAAAATTGAAATCGCTATCTCGTGTTTCTTCCAATCTCATGCGTTTGTCTTCCAAGTTCCAATTTTCTCGTGTTTCAGGCTTCCAGCTGATGCATATGCAGTGTTCGGAGCGACGTATTTGGCGGAACATGTTCTCTCTCTCTTTTTCCCTTCTTTTTTTTCAGGAGAACATCATGACTAATCTATTATCCCACCATGTTACCTCTTAAGAGGTAGAAATTACCGCATTAATCAGAGTAAAAAAATATCTATATCGTTGATTTTTGGTAGATCCAAATTATATCGATGTGACGATGTAGATCTGCTTTATTTGAATAAGATATCGAATAGGCCTTTTTACATATATGTGCGTGTAGTCTCACACATTTGAATCCAATATGTATGGGCATGTGTCATGATGTATGTCTGACTATTGTTCAAAATCTTGCTGAGATCTTGCGAAATCTCAGTGAGATTTCGGTTTTCGGTGGGCGGTGAGAAAAAAAAAATAGCCGGATGCAATACAAACACAAACTAATGTTGGTTCGGTTGGTAAGCCGCTCGTGCTATTTGCATGAGGTCGAGGGATTGAACCCTAGCCTCTCCAACATTTTTCCTGTGTTGTCTGCGCAAGTATTCAACTGGATTTTATTTTTTTTACCATCCGTTGCACCTATTCTCATCGCCAAATCCACCTCTCATTGTCCTCACTGAGCTCCCCTCACACCAGATCCTCGCCGCATTGTCCTCGCCCTTGCTGAGTTGTCCTACGCTCCATGGCTCCCGCACTCCCCGGTGGCCGGTGCTTCCTTGTTCGCATCGAGTCGACTCTGTCGTCCAACCTCGCCCGTCCTCATTCGTGCCGAGCACCGCGTTCGCGTCCTCATCCACGTCTAGATCCGGCGTCCTTCGTCCACTTCAGAGAGGTTTCAAACTTTTCGAGATCTCGCCATTTTTTGTCAAGATTTCGGTATTTCCCATCGAAATCTTGGAAATCTCGTTTTAAAAAAAAGATCAGATTTGAATTTTGCTTTTTGATTTTTGTCTAAAATTTGGAAATCTTGTACGAAATTTTGGATTTCGGAGGGTGACGAGATGTGAACCAAAAACGGAATTTGAAAACTTATGTCTGACTACAACACTAGATAACAAAGACATGAACATTAAGGGTTCATCAATCTATCCACTATTATCTATCTATTATTTTTTTTAACAAAGAAAAAAAAGAAGTGACCACGTTCGCTCTAAATAGTTAAAAATTCTCACGTTAACCAGAGAAAAAAGGAAAGATTTACACTGTTGATCATGATGAATCCACATTATAATGGTCTAGACTAAAAGAAACAGTCAATGCCAAGTACAATCTAGAAATAATTGAAATTCGGGGAAATAAAATACAAAAAAAATTAGTAATTTGATTTTGATACGAATTGAAAAGAAATTTTTAAATAATTTTAATTTGGAATAATAGTTAAAGAAAAAAAAGAAATTGGATCCGTATGTGAATTCCAAAAAATAATAATTGAAGCTTGAAATAAAATAAAAGAAGATTTTCAGTTTGATTCCCATACAAGTCCTAAAGTAAAATCCTATATAACTAAAATTCATAGTAAATTAAATAAAATTATCAATTTGATTTGTATACAAACTCTAGGAAAAAATCACCAAAATGTTGCGCTAATTGGGCATAAAAGAGAAATATCTATATTGTTGATCGTAATGGGTCCAGATTATAATGCTTTAGATTAAAAGAAAGAGTTTGTCAAGTACAATCAATAAATAACTAAATACCAAAATTAAAAATAAAATAAAATTTCCAATTTGATTTCTGTACGAATTCTTAAGTAAAATCCTAAATAAATATAATTAAAAATAAATATTAAACAAAAGTTAGCAATTGAATCTCTATACTAATTCCAACTAAAAATTTAGGGAAAGTAAAATA
The DNA here is from genome assembly GCA_036346375.1 of Guadua angustifolia. NCBI lineage: Eukaryota > Viridiplantae > Streptophyta > Magnoliopsida > Poales > Poaceae > Guadua > Guadua angustifolia. The sequence goes on from CM070517.1 coordinate 41,996,580, forward strand.
AAATTAGCAATTTGATTTGTATAATAATTCTAAAGATTTTTTCAAATATTTTTATTTTTGAATAATAATTAAAGAAAATATAACAATTGAATATGTATCTAAACTCGAACAAAAAATTGAAATTTGGAATAAAAAAAATTTAACTCGATCTCCACATGAACCTAAAGTAAAATCCATAAATAAATAAAATACAAAATAATTAAATAAATTATTAAATTGATTTGTATACAAACTCTAATAAAAGATAGCCGAAATTCTACTTTAATTGGACAAAAAGAGAAATATCTACACCATTGATAATACCCTTCAATAAATACCTTCAAAGCAAGTAAGAGAATCGTTGGTAAGGTATTACTTATAAATGAACGAGAGAGAAGATATGATAAACGAGGGCAAACAAGAAAAAACATTAATAAATTTGTGTGCATGCTGAAACAAAATGAGAGAAACTATAGGCTTCAAGAAAGAAATGTAAACTCCTCCGTCTTGTTTGAATCAACTACGCGTAGGAATCGTCGAGCTCCTGTTGTTGTACAACTACAAGGGCATATTCTGTAGTGACTTGGCGAGCGTGCCTCGTTCTCCCAGGAGCTTGGAACTCGTCCACATCAACTTGTTGTCGCACAAGTGTTGATGATACATGATGCATCGCTCCAGCATTCTTAGGTCGATTTGTGGACATGCAATGCGATTTCGGTAGTCATTTTCAATACTAGTTGCGTCAAATCGAGTGTCTGAAAATGTTTACGGAGAAATGGTGTGGCCTAGTTGTCTTCGCCCTCTTCATCCATCTCCTCTTTGGATGAACAAAGGGATTACTCATTTCTTGCATGTCACTTGCGAAATCTCTTGAGTCTTGCTAGATCCATGAGATAATAAGTTAAATATAAAGGTCTGTTTGTTTTTGCTTTAGATTCTCTAAAAACTAATTTTAGATTGTGGTTGTAGAGAAATTGATTCTCCAAAAATTAGAATCCAAAAGTATATATGAAGTGCACGTGGATTCCAATGTATATGAATAGACTGAATTATAAGAATCGATTTGTTTTTGATTCTACTCTTGGGATCAGAATCCAAAATTAAAATAAAAAACAAACAAGCGCTAAAGCCAAGCACCGCAACCACAAACTGACTCTTACGTGCAAAAAAAAAAATCAATTGACTTAATTTAATTGACCAAAGCTAGACTCTTTTTCTTTTCTTTTCTTTAGAGGAACCAGGATGACTAGACCTGAGCATGATTGGCGAAGCTACGTGAATTCAAGGCCTTGTAGGAAAAAATCATCCTCGGCCGTTCATTCTAATATCAAAGGTGCAGCACACCTATCTCATTGGGCTTATCCGGACCATATTTTAACTAGGCCTGTAAGGCCCATATTTAACTAGGCCTTTTATCATCCCTTCCCGGACTGCACATATTTCCTGAGGTCTAACGGACAGTCCAAAACCCCTCGCTGAAGCCCAAACCACACCCACCGCCACTTCCGACCCTGCAACCAGCAGCCACCGGTGGTCGCCGGCGGCGGCCGATGGCCTCCTCCTCCACCACCTCCGGGGGAGGCGTCGGGCGACCGTGGCGAACCGCGCTACTCACCCTCCGCGATGAGTCGGTTGCCTCGCCCTCCCCTTCGGCCCTCCTCGCGCTCCTCGGCCGCCTCCTTCTCTCCCCCGCCTCGCCCTCCCTCGCCGCCTCCGCTGCCGCGATCTCTCCGCACGAGGTCCCCTCACGAGGATCTCCTCTCGACACACCCGCTCCGGTTCGGTTCGTCTCGTCTCGTCTCGTCTCGATCTCACTCGCAGTGGCGTTCGTGTGCAGGTTGGTTCGGATGTGGCGTTCCTCGCGGAGACGGCCGCGGTGGTGGCCCTCTGCGCCGGTGCCGACGACTTACTGCGTGGCATCTGCCACCTGGTAATGGTTCTATGCTTCCAGGCGGTCGAGATCTTACAGTCGACGGTGGAATTTACCGAAGAGTTGCTTTATGTTTGGAATTTTAGTGTTAACTTAGATAGATCATGCTGAGCAGTATCCTGTGTTCTGTTTGGAGCATGTGAAGTTTCGATCGAGTTGGGGATACATGATTTTTAAATTCTGATTAGTTTGAACTCGAATTTTGCTTTAGCGTGCAGTGTTTCTAGCTTTGATTGTGCCTAGTTCGAGCGGTTTTAGCCACTTCAGTGTTGCTCTGTCATACATTCCCTCGATACATGTTGTAGGTGAGAAATTGTGCTATGGCCTGGAATTCTAGTATTCTACTATTAGGTGTGATGAAATTTAACCAATAAGTTAAGAATGTTAGGTTGCACTGCTAGTTTGATTGTAATGATTTGTTTGCCGATGAACTAATATCGCTGAAAGTCTACCTGTGCAGATTCATGATGTCATGTGCAAAACAAATATGGAGATTGACTCTTCTGGTTGGCTTGCAATGCTAAAGTTTCTTGATGTGCTTGTGAAGTGCTCAGTTGAGGGTGCACGTGTTAAGGGCCTGCCTGCTAGGACAGATGCATTGAATACAATGTCAGAATGTTTACAAATCCTCAGGTTAGATTAAGATTATTATAGAATTCTTGGCAGGCAGCTTCCTCTACTTGTTTCTGTTGCACTAAGTACTAACAGCCTAGTTGATTGACAATGTGGGATGATGTTTTTCATAGTTTGACTAAACTTCCATTGAAATAAAGAGATCTGGCTCTTACTCGCCTCAAGGAAAAGGCTGCTACATTTATCTAGGCCACATCCTTCTGTAATGGACTCAATAAAATGATGATTCTGTTCTGTATTAGCCTGATCGTTGTAACTAGAGTTCTTCCTTTGTTACATGTGATGCTTTACTTCCAGAAGGGCAAATCCTCTATGCCTATTTTTGATAAATTGCAATGCACCATGGCACCACCTGTACTCCCAAAGGTTGCGGATCCCCATCAGTAGTTTTTATTTTGGCAAATCCCTACCAATACTTTTGATTTGCTGCAATTACCACCTGCACTTCGAGTTTTAGCAATTTGCCACTTATACGAAGTAATCACTAGTTACTACCATGATATTATTCACTTGCATTCTTACTAGTGTAAGATAAGTGCTGATATGAGCATTCTTACTATCTTCCATAAATATGTCATTTTGCATTGGTAAAAAAATTAATCAAGAAAATTAAGCATACATTGCAATGCATTTAAGAGTATAGGTGGTAGGAAAATTACCAAATTAAAAGTGAAGGTGGCGATCTGCAACTTTAGGAAAGTATAGATGGCTGCAGTACTGTTTTCTCAATTTTTTGAATATTTTTTTTATATTATTCCTTGCAAAAAGGCTGCCTTTAGCTGTACTGTATGGAGTGGTGGAGTTACTGTAATTAATTGATGCAGCACGTGTACTTTTGCATCATTCACCATGGTTAGTCGAAATGTCATCACTCATCAGGCATGCACAATCTGTACATTCTCCTCATTGTTGTCTCCCCTTCCAGGTTTTTGAGCAAGGATTTTGGAAGAAGTAGTTCATTAACTGAGAATTCACATTTACTCAGAGTGCTTGTCTCGATTATATCATGCTTGCAAGCTGAACTGAACCTGTCAGATAAATCTAATGGCGCTGGCATTTCTTCCCACATTTCTGGATCAATGAATAATAAAAATTCCAATATCTGGGATATGGAAATCTCTGCATTTTCCATGCTGGAAGATATACTATGTAAGATTGCATCAAGTATGTCGGAAGATTTATGGCAGTATGTTGTTGAGGTTAGTAGTTTTTGATTCCTTCATTCTTCTTGGTGCTTCATGTCAGCCATTGAGTGACATAGCAATTAGCAAGTATTGCAACAAGGAAATTAGCAGCATTGTAGCATCTCATATGCAAACGGCATTACCACTTCTTCCATGATTGATCAGCTAGACTTCTGCTCTCAATTGATGATGCACCAAATACTAACAAATCAAGCAATGGCTGATGCATATTGTGCATTTGTTCTATGGCTTGATGTTTGCAACATCAGTGTGTCTCTGTTCTGTGGCTTGACATTTGCACATCAGTGTGTGCGTTCAATCTTCTCTTTTGCACTTTGTAGGTCTTGAGGAAAGTGATGGATTTTGTGACAGCAAGGAACCTTATTATAGAGAGTAGCACTATGTCAAGGTTGGTACTTTGGTTGTTTCATGTATTACAGTGAAATGAATGAATGCTAAAGTCAAAGCTAAACCTCATTGTCTTGCAGATTTTATACTTCCCTTCTTCGTTGTCTGCATTTGGTTCTTTCGGAACCCAAAGGCACACTGTCAGGGCATGTAAGTATAAAAATAAAAAATCTATATAGCAAATGTGCTAGAGCTTTTCCCCTTTCTGATTGTAAAACCATGCATAAAACTTTAAGGTGGCAGGGTTTGTGGCAAATTTGCAAATATTTTTCATGTATGGGCTAAGGTCATCTTCTCTGCCTGCAATAACTCCAAAGGAAAATAAAACAGACTCAAAATCCAGGACTTCCGATTGTGGACAATATAGACCACCTCATTTAAGAAAAAAGGACAGAAGAGGGAATGATTCATTGGATGGTCAAAGTTCGGACAGTGGATCTTCTCGATATGATTTAAGCTCATCAGATTCAGATCTGAGCGATACTGATGGGCATGCGAAAAGTGGAGACCGTTTCCGGTGTTCAAAGGCTAGATTAGCTGCCATCCTGTGTATACAGGTATGTAGCTACAGAATCGTTGTAATTTCTAAGTCACACGCTTCCATTCTTAATTCTCATAGATCTGTTTTTGTTCACTGTTTTCCTTGTGCATCTCAGATTGGATTTTATAATGGAGCTATCATGGGATAGATCTTTTTCACAGTTAATATGTATGGCTGTTCCTTTTTTTCTTAGAATGGTGGATGGATGAGGGCACCCTTTAACATGGTTATCACGGTGCCCCGGCGAGGCGAGTCGCCTCCGGACCGCCTGGACGCCTAGGCGCCCGCCTAGGCGACAATTAGGCGACCAAATAGTTTGAATTGGAATTTCAATTATAGTTTAAGTTTCCTATGTACAAAATCATCATTCAAGCTCAAATATAGTAGAAGTGAAGAGTCAAGCTACTTAATCGGCACAGTTAAGCAATCAAATACTCAAACGTCATCCCATTCGGCACAGTCAAGCTCAAACACTCATTGATTATTGAACACTGAACTACTTATTGAATATTAGTATTGAGTATTGACACTGTTTAGTGCCCATTCCATTCAGTCGGTACTACTACTGCTCTTAGTGCTCTACTGCTTAATCGATCAATCCAATAATCGGTGCTACACAGCTGCTACTACTACTTAATCGGTGCTACACACACTGCGTCACTGCCTCATGCCCTCATCCAGTCATCCTCATCCATTCGGCATCCTCGAGGCTCAGAGCGCACAAGATCAGTGAGGAGCCTTGTGCAGACGCAGAGGAGTCAAGCACCGAGCGGAATGAGGCAACAGATCAACAGAGGAGCAATGAAAGGCGAGGCGATGAGGAGAAGGGAAGCGGAGGAGGAGGTAAGGCGGAGGAGAAGCAGCGAAGGAGGGGAGGCGGAAGAGGAGCGCGAGGCGGAGGGAGTACGGAGTCGGCGCCCGGGTGAGAAGCTGGCTGGCGGCGCTGGGTTAGGGTTCCCCGCGCTCGCCTCTCCGGCCCACGGTCTCGACTCCCGGCGCGTACCTCTCTGTCGGTCTCTCGGTCCACTGGTCGTGGTGCTTTAGACCTTTAGTCTTCACCAAACGTCCGATCGCCGCCCTGAAAACTCGACGACGCTTAGGCGTCCCTCGCCGCGACGCCATGGCGGCGGTCGCTGGCGGCTTCAGGCGAGGCGACGAGGCACGGCGAGCCCGGCCGGCCGACTGGACGCCTAGTCGGCGCCTAGGCGTCGCCTAGGCGACGCCGTGATAAGCATGCCCTTTAATAACTAGCTACTGTTTTTGAAGGCAAATGAATTGACCAATAAGATAAGCTGGGTGATTTTTTTTTTGTGCTGTGTCGATTTGAAGAATTAACGCTATGGTGGTATGGTGGTTCAATTTTACAAATTGAAGTAAATTGTTTGGAACACCAAAAAATTGTAATTCATAGGAATATCTTCATGTATATAATACATAGGCACTTTCATTTTCTTCTTGAAGTTTGCTAATTCAATAGCCAGTCATGGGATACCTAATACTCAAAAGACAATGTTAAATATTTCAGTGTGTTCATGTTATTTAAGAAACCATCTCACACTCCTGTTCTGACTTCTTTAAGGATATATGCCATGCTGATGCAAAGTCACTTACTTCACTATGGCCATTACTTTTGCCTGAGAACGACGTTCTCCAACAAAGGTAAACTCTTCTGCGTACAATGGGTACGATATTTCTCATGCCTTACTATCATATAATGATATCTTTTGTTGCTTGTACAGAAAATATCAAGCAACTTTGATGACATGTTTGATTTTTGACCCTATAACGAAGGTACAAGCTGCTCACGTTTGACCTAAATTCATCACCATTGTTTATAGTGTTTAGCTATTCTGATTATTCAACCTTCGGCAATGTTGTGCTTACCTCAATGCCATGCCAACTCCGCTTGTGTTTTGAGCTGTGTGACTGAAGGCGTTTAATTGTCTTAATGCCAAACTCTGCTATTCTGCTTTATAGGAGAACCTCACATACTAATAAACTTGTGTTACATGTTTGCTAAATGTGATCTAGACCCTTGAACTCGATCCAACCCTTGATTTGCACCCACCTTCCATTTGGAAGTCCTTGCGTATGTAATGGAGTTGACATGAGTTAACTACGTACAGGTACGTGTTGAGGCAGCGTTAACCATTGCTGCCATGCTGGAAGGACAAGGCTTAGTTTTGACACAAGTTGCAGAGTACAATGAAACATCCAAACGTGGGTCTTTCACTACATTATCTTGCTCACTTGGTCAAATTCTGATGCAGCTGCATACAGGTAGGGGATATTTTCAAGTTTCAACAGTTCAAAATGTGGTCACTTTCTTTGATCAAGAGAATTCATGTTGATGGCTTATGTTCCAATATAAATTCAACACCAATATAAGAGTTAATCACACTTTTTACACTATACAACCATCCACACAGCTGATAAACGATAAAAGAATCTTACATGGGTGCACAACCGCGTGAGTATAAGGACAGAATGCAACAATAAATTGCTACATCAAAACTTGTTAATGCCCAGCCTCAGTACATCATAAGCTCAAGTCTTTTGTCTTCTGAACGCCCTCAGTACTTTGCTTTGGGGCCATGGAGAGGACTGCACATTCCAATCAGTGAGCAGTGACATTTTGCTTCCCACCCTATAAGTTTTGCTGTGACCGGGTTTGTTGGGCTACACCTGATTAATGTATTCTGAAGCTACAAGTTCCAGATTCGTGTGGACGACTTCCATGTGGTCAGTGGTCACCCAAAGAATACTGGTGCCTCACCACATGAAACATCACTCCAGAACAGCACTTTCCTATCACCGCCGCCAACAACCTGTTCAACTTTAGTCATAGCCTCATTTCTACATCTGGGGACTTGTTTCCAGAATCGAGGTCCTTTCTTTTTAGTGTAACTCATTGGCCATATTTTAGACCCTTCCGTTTCTTCAGTCATTGCTCTCAGCCATCTACCTTCCATTCACCTGATCCTTCTGCAATTTTGTATAGAGATTTTGTTTATTTTTTATTCAAGTTTTACATGACATTTCCCATTTCTGATTGGCAGGAACGCTGTACTTGGTACAGCGTGAAACTCAAACTACATTGCTTGCGGCATTGTTCAAAGTTCTCATCCTTTTGATATCTGCTACTCCGTATGATCTAAATCTTCCTTTGTGTCTCTGTTTCTTTTAGTTGATATGCTGTGTAATTGATAGTATGTTAGATGAACAGGTATGCTCGCATGCCAAAGGAATTATTCCCAAATGTCATTACAGCCATGTGCAGTAGATTATTGGACAGACACTCTAATACGACTGAACATTATGCCTTGCTGGTTAGTTTTTGAATATTAATTCCTTTATTTAGGAACCAACGGTCATATGTCCTGTACCTTACATTAGTATGCAACAGGTTAATGTTCTAAATTGCTTGGAGGCAGCATTTTCAAAAGTGCCTCCTTCTTCATATGTCTTTGGAGTTCTAGTTCAAGATGGTTGTGCAGGTTAGACCCCCTTGCAATTTCAAATTTAGGTTAATGTTTTAGGTATATTCTCTGCCTTAGTTTTCTCAATTTTTTAGTAGCTGCATACTACTAAAGTAAATTATTGTCTTAGAAGATCTCCAGAGTCAATCATATTGCAAAATGGGTTTGGGTTGTTAGACGGTATCCTATATTGCTTTGTATAGAGATTGCAAGTATCATAAATTGCATTGTATAGATATAGCTAGTATCATGTATTGCCTTGTATAGATATTGTCTTATATAGACTTTTCTTTTATACCCTCGTGTGTGTGTATATATATTCTAGCCTATTGGTCTCATGATGAATACAAGTGCTATTTATAACATGGTATCAGAGCAAGGTTTTTAGGGTTAGGGTTTTCATCGGTGTTGCACTTGTGCCATCCACCACCTTCTCCTTGTTGGTCGGCTGTCGTCGCTCTTCCTGTTGCCGCGTCAGCTCTGGTCAGGAGCCCCGCCTACATGCCATCGGTGCCGCTTCCACTCCTTTGACTGCCCGCCGCTCACCAATGCGCTGACCACACCGTCTCCTCTTTTGATAGCAGATGTTACTTGGCTACAGTGGTTGCTTGAGGATTTAGGTGTTTTTATTTCTATACCGGCTCCTCTTTTATATGACAATACATATGATATTACCATTGCTCGAGACCCGGTGAAGCATGAGCTTACCAAGCATATCGGTGTTGATGCTTCCTACATGTGGTTACAGGTTATCACGGCTCTTCAGTATTTACCTTCAGAGCTTCAGTTATTAGACTTCTTCATGAAGGCTCAGACTTGTGCTTAGCACAGCTTTTATCTCTCCAAACTCAGTGTTGTTGATCCACCATGATTTTTTTTGGGTGGGTTGGGGGAGGTGTTAGACAATACCTTATATTGTCTTGTATAGAGATTGCTAGTATCCTAGATTGCTTTGTATGGATATTGCTTTATGTAGGCCTTCCTTTTGTACCCTCGTGTATATGTATATATTTTGTTCTATTGGTCTCATGATGAATACATGTGCTATTCATAACATGGGTAACTACTGAGCTGTAACATTTTTGTACCAATGTGAGCTTTTCAGGGTCCTCGCATGCTCAACAAGAGTCAAGTGTGGTAGATGTACTTCTTCATTATATAGAACAGGAAATGCATTTCAGTGTTAGATGCGGAGCTCTCCAGGCAAGTCAGCATTCTTTTATGCTTAAAGATTGATTTTGCATTTTTTTCTCTCGAGTATCTGTTTGAAGACTTGACTTATTATTTAACTCTATTACAATATTACTCAATGTTGCTACCTTTTTTTTGTTTCTTTACTTCTCTGAAATTTTGATCTTGCGACCAATGTAGAGATATTGTCTAATTCATCTAAGTTGTAACCATATGCTTGTTATCTTGCTCATATTTCTCATTAGCTATGGGGAAGGCTAAGCTTCGCAGTAATGAAGTTGTCATTGATATTCCATGCTTATGCAATGTAAATGATGTTGTTTCATAGCAACAATGTTAGAGGTTTTTTGGATCCTGTGGATCTTTTATGATATTAAGTTAATAATGTACTATATATTAATTAATATTTATCAGTAGGGCCCTAATATGATATCACCACGTAGATATACTTGTTCATACGTTCTTACATGTACATTTGGTGTGTATGACCGTATGTGCATGTTGACACACTTGTGGCACTATTCATCCCTTTTTATTTGTGTTTAGGCGTTGAGATCAGTGGTTCATAATTATCCAACCTGTGCAAACATCATTTGGGAAAAAGTTCGAGATATCCTTCGTGATTTATTGCAAATGCAAAGCTCCATAGACCAAAGATGTGATGCAAACTTTGGGCCTTCTAAAGAAGAAGCATCAATTAAGGGAAAATGTCTTGTGGCTGGCATTAAGGTAATGCTTTCTGTAAATGTTTTGAAACCTTGTGGATGAAACTCAATTGTGCATGCTATTGCTTAATAGTTTGTTCTTCTATGTCACATCACATTGGAGTCTGTTGTGCATTTATGAATGTTAGTTAACCTTTTCTCCTTGAAGCCAACTGAATAAATTATTAATGTTGGGTTATTCCCAACCTTGCATTCGTCTTGGTTTTTTATGTAGATCAATTTGCTACAAATTACTAGATGCCAAAAGCTAAAAGCTAGGTTGAACATGTTTTTGCAGCTTATTGCTGAGGAAAATTAACTATTTGTCAAACGGTCTCTTATAAAAAGCTACATCTGCTTTTCAGCCCAGAAAGCCAAAAAGCAGCTTTTTAGAAAAGCTACAGCTCTCCCAAACAGGTCCTTAAATTATCTTGTTGATAATTTGGTATATGACACCTGAGTATTCTGGGTTCAGGTTTTTTATGAACTTGGTTGCTTGTTATATGGCACGTATGTGGTACCTGATCTTCATCCATTTTACATTAGTTATTGTGTTATTACTGACATGTATATTTAATTTGGACCTTAGAACATTTTTATTATGTGAACCAGCCATTCAGTTTTAGTCATGATCATACTTAGTCATTTGTTCATTTGGTAATTTGTGGCTCTGTTTGTCAGGTATTGGATGAGTGTCTGCGTGTTTCATCTGGATTCAAGGGAGCGGATGACCTCAAAGAATGTAGATTGCTGGATATTCAACACATTTCTGATTGTACCATAAACAAAAGTATTAAATCTGCACCTCATTTTGAAATCGAAGTTGCTGGACCATCAGAAAATTGCACTTTGGACATAACACTCGGCACTAATCGTTGGATTGAGGTGATAGAAACACATCTCCCTCAGGGATTATACCATGCCTCTGCTATGGTAATTTACCACCTCTAAAACTTGTGCATTTATTTTGATATTATCTAGAATGTACATGCCTGCTACTTCACTGAAAGCAGCCAAAAATCTATATTTGAATCAGTGCTACCATTTATGATGCTTAATTTAACATCGCATTATCTTTCTTAATTGTGTTATGTTCAGATAGTTATGGTTTGTGTGCAGTATGAAAGAAAACTGATTTGTCTTGTGACATTTGCCAGTAAATATTGTTAGATTAGCTATATGTATAGGGGCTTATTTGCCTATTTCCCTTTTCCTTGGTACATGTATTTCTAGCCCATTGGGGCTCATAATGTAGCAATCTCACCACTCTAACATGGTACTAGGCCCCTCATGCTTGGTTTGAGCGCTTTGCCTCTATTGTTATGGCTGCTGGCTTTGTCCTCAGTCAGCATGACCCTGCTCTCTTTGTCCACACCTCTCCTTGTGGTCAGACCCTTCTCCTCTACGTTGATGACATACTTATCATTGGAGATGATTCTCAATTTGTCGCCTTTGTTAAGGCGCGCCTCAGTGAGCAGTTTCAGATGTCTGATTTGGGCCCCCTTCGGAACTTCTTGGGGATTGAGGTTGAGTCCACGCCTACAGGCTCCTACCTCTCTCAGCGCAAGTACATCCAGGAGCTTCTTGCTCGTGCTTGCCTTACTGACGACAGTATCGCTGACACTCCGATGGAGCTACACCTTCAACTTGGAGCCAGTGATGGGGTTCCTCTTGCTGATCACACTCGCTACCGTCACCTGGTTGGGAGTCTTGTCTACCTTGGCTTCACTTGCCTGGATGTGTCTCACGCTGTGCACATCCTTAGTCAGTTTATGGCCTCTCCCACTAGTGTGCACTACAGTCACCTCCTTAGGGTTCTTCGCTACCTTCGTGGTACAACTGACTGTCGCCTGTTCTTCCCCAGCTTCAGCTGTCTACAGCTTCGGGCCTACTCAGATGCTACCTGGGCTAGCGATCCTACCAATCGCAAGTCTGTCTTGGCCTACTGTGTCTTCCTTGGATCTTTTTTGATCTCTTGGAAGGCGAAGCGTCAGACTGCTGTTTCTTGCTCTAGCACTGAGGCTGAGCTCTGTGCCCTGGCCTCGGTGACTTGGCTTCGGTGGTTTCTTGCTGACTTGGGTGACTGTTTCTACTCCAACGACTGTCTGCTCCGATAGCACTGGCGCCATCAGCATTGCTCGTGATCCGGTGAAGCATGAGCTCACCAAACACATCGGCGTCAATGCTCACTACGTTCGATCCCAGGTGCAAGATCAGGTGGTTACTCTTCGTCATGTGCCTTCGACACTTTAGCTCGCCGACTTCTTCACCAAGGCACAAACAAAAGTGCAGCATTGTTTACATCTCTTCAAACTCAGTGTTGTAGACCCACCATGAGTTTGAGGAGGGGGGGGGGCTGTTAGATTAGCTATATATATAGGGGCTTATTTGCCTATTTCCCTTTTCCTTGGTACATGTATTTCTAGCCCATTGGGGCCCATAATGTAGGGTGCTGCAATCTCACCACTCTAACAAATATAGAGTATTGTATTACATGGACTTTGTGTAAATGCTTTTGTGTAAAGCTGGAAGTATTCCATTTTTTTCACCAGACTAAACAAAATATCTGTTTATTTGTAGGTCAGGACAGCATCACTCACATGTTTCGCTGGCATGACTTCTGATGTTTTCTTCTCTCTTCCAGAAAACAAGAGAGATTATGTGACTTCCTCATTGGTAAGTCTAATGTCTCACTTGTATGTTGCATTGTGTTTTCCTAGCCTGTTTAGAAATGTCATTGTGACATTGTCATTGTGTAGGTTCATGCAGCATTGAGTGATGCGGTTCCTGCTGTGAGGTCGGCTGCATGTCGAGCCATTGGTATTGTTGCATGTTTCCCCCAAATATTGTCAAGGTAATTTTCGGAGCTGCAGTTGCGCCGCAGCCTCAAATGCTGAATTCAAGGTATTTAAATGAAGATGGTTACTAGCCCATAACGTACTGTTTCCTCCTGCAGTCCTAGTCTACCTGTCAAGTTCATAGATGCCATTGAGTTTAATACACGAAATTCATCAACTCCAGTATGATCTCTCTCTCTCTAATGCTTATCCATTCTTCTCATTTTATATTAAGTTTATAACGTAGTACTGTACCATCACTGTAAATGTTTAGGTTCGTATCACTGCTTCATGGGCTTTGGCAAATCTTTGTTCTTCTATTCGTTTTAGAGCATTGGAACTACATATGGTTGCCTCTGCAGGTATGATTTAATGTTGATGGTTACAGCATCTACAATATATACCAATATAACATGCATATCTTGCCACTATTTTTTGTTTCAAGTGCAGGTGTACTAGATAAACCAACCATATCTTTGTTAGTTGAAATTGCTTTGCGTCTGACCAAAGATGGTGAAAAAGTAAGCTTGCTTTAGTGAATTGATGTGCTTTTATTTTAATTTGTTCACTGCTCCAATTTCTGCTTTAGGCTTTTAGTTTTGAAGAGTGAATGGATTATTGGTGAGACATTATTAAATTGTAAATTGAAAAGAAATGGAGGCTGCCTGTATTAGGGTAAAATTGATATTTTCTCGTTTTATTTTCATTCAGGTAAAATCAAACGCTGTTAGAGCCCTTGGACATCTTTCAAGATTTATCAGATTCAATCATCATTCTGACGCAGTTAATGACCCAAGGTTGCTTAACTTTCTGTATGCATCAATCACTATTTTTCTTAGCTGGTTTCTTCAGTTTACAATTTTCTGGACTTTTGACAGTAGTTCAATTTTCTGTGGAGATCCTGTCTGGCTTGAAAGAATGGTACAGGCTTTGATGTCTTGTGTGACAACTGGAAATGTAAAGGTACTATAAGAAATGGTTGCACTTGAAAGTTGAAAATTCATGCGCTGACTGCCTTGTTATTTTCCACCGCAGTATCCTGGTTTCTGAGCTATTTTCTTGTGTTAAGGCAAGAGTAAAGATATGCCTTTTTTTTCCTTCTTGTTTTATCTGTATTAGGAACACCTCAATTACCATGAATAGAAGTTCAAGAATTTGCCTGTAGTATTTTTCTAATTCCTATGATAATTGAAGTGATAGTTGAATGTAAAGATTCTTGGCATGAATAACTGGTTCCATTTGACATGTCTTTTGTCTTTCATTCAGGTTCAATGGAATGTTTGTCATGCTCTTAGCAACTTATTCATGAATGACACCTTGAGACTTTCAGATATGCCTTGGTATGTATTTGTGCACATCAAATAACCTTGTTCCAATTTGCTTCAAACAACTTGTGCTGTGTATTTCTCTCAAATACTTGGAAATTTTCATGCATTCCTTTCTTTGTTAGACTTTCCCTTGCATAGGCATCACATGCTGGTGAGATAGTTTTGATGCCTTGTTGCTGTCCAGTAATGCCTGCTGTAAACCGTGAGGTTGTGGAATGCGAGTACTTCAGTTGAGAAGTCACCATATGTCACTTCTCGTAAGATCGAGTGAGAGCCATTGCGAGCTGCAAACTTCCCTGGTTCTGGAGTTCCACATCAGTGTGAATTGGGTCCCTAAGACCAGATGTAAACAATTGAATCTGTTGACGGGAGGAAAGCGAATCTGCACGACAAAGGAGAGCTAAAAAATGTTCTTGATATTCGTTAGCCGTCCCTGAGGCTTGTAATTTGGCAAGTTCGCCAAGGAAATTGTTCTGAATTGGTGGTCAAAAACGCAAATTGCAGTACTCCTTGAATTCACGCCATGTTGGTTCACCGTCATCTCATTCGAGCTGAAAATACCACTGTTGTGCTGAACCGGTAAGATGGTAGGCTGCAAGCCATACCTTGTCTTGTTCGGGTGTCTTCTGTCCACAAAAGAATTGTTCACAACGATTGAGCCACCCCAATGGATCGTCCTTCCTATCGAATACTGGGAACGAGAGTTTGTGAAAGCGTGGCACGCTGTTTCCATCTGTTGGAGCAGGTTGTGTAGGAAATGAGAAGGGAGGGCGGGAGGGCATCATGCCCTGTGGAGTTTGCAATATCCCATCGCCTATGATTGGCCGCTTCTCTAAGGTGGTGATGCGATCCTTGATGTTGATGATTTCTGTGGTCAGATCTGCTTGGAGTTCATCCATCTTGATCATCAATGATGCTGTGAGTTCTGCGATTTCCTGAGTCAAAGCCACCATCTCGGAAGTCCCAGACATTGGCTCTGATACCAAATTGTCGCGGGCATGGATTGAAGATCGAAGATGATACTTGTGGCTTGTCGGAGGTCTTGGTCCAAGACCCTTGCGATTTCTGGGAGGTCCCGTGATGGGGTTGTTGCTATGGGAACAGAGGAAAAGCGCAGGAGAAAAGCGCCGGCAAGGATAGACAGAGAAGCAGGGTTGGGGAAATAGATTTATCTTATTGCTTGCTTCTGAAACATGCTGCTATCTCTCGTTATATAGAGGTAGCCCTAACAATAGTTACTAAAGATAGACTCCTGCTAAACTAGGAAACTAATTTGCTGTTGTTGAGGTAGAATCCAAACTCTCCTTGTCTGCTGCATCCTTTCCTTTTACTAATTCCGAATTAGAATCAACATTGCGTTTTCTGCAGGTGTATGGAATATCCCACATAACATCACAACACAACACACCACATATAACTGACATCATGCTACAAGAATCTTCTGATTGACTGCACGTGATATTCTGCGAATTAAATTTCGTATATATTTAGCTTTGACCTTGCCTCCTAAATTAGGACATGTTGGTGTCATCTTATGAAGTCTGTCGATCATGATAGAACTCTGCAAATTCTCCAATTTCATATTTATTTAGCCATTCTGACTTTCAGTTATTCTATGTAACAGGGCACCAAGTGTTTATAGCATACTTCTACTACTACTCCGTGACTCAAACAATTATAAGATAAGAATGCATGCAGCTGTTGCCTTAGCAGTGCCAGTCTCAAGGCTTGGTTAGTCCCCTGATTGCTTTAAATTTCTGCCTTTGTTTAAGCATTGACCTTCCACATTTTGCAAATACCATATCATTCCAACGTATTAAAGCTTTGTTCCATTATTACTAGATTGCTTTGTTGGATAAATCCATGATGCTGCTGCATATTTCATTTTGTTGGATATTTGTATCTGGACTCTGCACCCGTTCTGCAACTAAATCCGTGGTGCTGCTGGATGCTTACCTTTTCCCTCTTCTGTATAGATTATGGTAGCTCATTTCCAGATGTTATTAGAGGCCTTGAACATGTTCTTGAGTCATTGAGTTCAAACAATTCATCATCACCTTCAAATTTCGAACAAAGAGATAACCTTGAGAAACAGGTTAGTGTTGCTGATGCTTATATAGAGCTTTTACGGTCCAAGTGTTTATGGTGATTGAAGACAATATTGCGTGATGTAGCTTGCCAAGACGGTTCCTTTGTCTTTAGATTTTGTTTGTTTGTGTACACCAAAGCAGAGTCTTCTTAGTATAATTGTATCACCTTGATGTAATTTACTAAGATTAATAAAAACTTCCTTTATCCAAAAAAATATAGATTTTGTTTGCACCAAAGCATGTTTGGCAGCATTGTTGAAGCTTTTGCTCCCTTTTTTACAGCTTACGTTTACTGCGCTTCATTTGCTTGGTTTTGTTTCACCAAAGGATGATCAAAGCCTGAAAGATTTTCTTATCAAGGTAAGGGACTTTCAGTCTGTGTATTAGTGATTTTTAATACGATAAGTCTTTATCTCTTAACAACGTTGTTCAGTGGCAAATATCGGTCAGGACAGATTGATATTGTTAGAACTTGGATACATCAGTTTCAGGAGCATTTGTTGGTCCTGTCATGTATGGAAACATGAAACATAAAACACTGAATTTGCAGAATTCTTAGAAAAAGAAAAGAAGTACCTTAAGATGCTGCTTGGTCCTGGTGGATATGGCATTTTATTGCAATCTACAGTTAATTTTCTTATATGGTTTAAATGTTTAATGCTTCAATTTCTTTGTAGTTGACTGACAGATTTGTTATTCTGTTATCCTATCTAATTCGTGTGCCATTTTGAACAGAAAGCATCGTTTTTAGAAGGATGGCTGAAGTCATTATGCTCATCGTTCAATAATGCTGAGGCCATAAATGATGAAGACAGTTTCAGCCCAAATGTGTCACAGAAAGTTATGCTTTCCTCTGCAGTGAAGTCCTTGCTCAGCATATATACAAGTGGAAATCAGCAAACTCTTGCTCAGAGATTTGAACAATTGGCAAGAAGCATAGTGCCAATGACAAATGTCTGTGGTGGTCTCCACCCCATTAGCAAGCAACAAGATCTTGATTGTCTAGCTCTTGGAAAGCCAACTCACCTATCAATTGATTATTAAGGCTCCCAGTAAAGAGTGGCAACGTGACTTGTTCGGTGATGTATTCCATGAACTTAACGAAGCTGCTGAGCTGGGTGATTTCAGATCTTGGCTATCATGCACAATCTCCTGGTAACTAGTCAGATACTAAGATAGATGCAAAATTGCATCCACGTGTTGTATTCTAGTGTAAAATAGTTCTTGAATTTCTTCCGGGTTTGTTCATGTTGTACGTCTTATGTAAACTCCTTGATTATTTATTTTATGATTGTTCGTGTGAATATACGTAGCATCCTTTTAGTGAGGGGTTCTTTCATAGAAAATTTTAAGTCTAAAGTAACAACAATACTAAGGTTACAGATGTTCCATGATTTAGCATCCTGCTACAGATGTTCCATGATTTATCTAATGGAGATCTACCTCTTTTTAGTCTCAATTTTGATGTTATTACTCTAATCCTTAAGGTTCAAGAGGCTAACATCATTCAACAGTACAGACCGATTTGTTTGATGAATGTGAGTTATAAGATTTTCACCAAAGTTGCCACAAATAGATTAAACTCGGTGGCAGATAAAGTAATTAGCCCGACACAAACGGCTTTTATGAAAGGAAGAAATATTCTTGAAAGGGTTGTGATCCTTCATAAAACTTTGCACGAACTCCATCGTAAAAAACAAAATGGGATAATTCTTAAATTAGATTTCGAGAAAGCCTATGATAAACAAAATGGGATAATTCTAAAATTAGATTTCGAGAAAGCCTATGATAAAGTACGATGGCCTTTCTTTCAGACTCTCCGTATGAAAGGCTTCTCGCCCAAATGGATCTCATGGGTTAAGACTTTCATATGGGGTGGAAGTGTAGCTGTGAATGTTAATGATGATGTCGGGCACTATTTTCAGACTAGAAAAGGCTTTCGATAAGGAGATCCCTTATCTCCATTGTTGTTTAACATTATAGCTGATATGTTAAAAGTGCTTATAAACATAGCAAAATTGGATGGGCAATTTGGTGGAATAGTACCTCACCTAGTTGATGGGGGACTTTCCATCCTTCATACGCAGTTGACATTATTCTCCTTTTGGATCATGACCCGGATAAAGCTCGTAACATGAAGCTACTTCTATATGCGTTCGAGTAGGCATCGGGTCTTAAGATCAACTTTCATAAGAGTGAGGTTTTCTGCTTTGGGAAAGCCCAAGAGCATCTAGGTTACTACACTGACTTATTTGGATGCAAAATCGGTAATTTTCCGATCAACTACCTTAGCCTTCCAATTCACTATAGGAAGCTAAGAAATTGCAATTGGAAGAAGGTCGATGAGTGTGTTGAAAAAAGACTCAATAGTTGGAAAGGGAAGAATCTCTCTATTGGAGGGCGCCTAGTTTTGATTAACTCGGTGCTCAATAGTTTTCCGATGTACATGATGTCTTTCTTCTCTTTACCCAAAAGAGTCCTTAACAAACTGGATTATTTTCGCTCTAGATTTTACTGGCAAGGAGACGAACATAAGAAAAAATATAGACTTACCAAATGGAGCATATTGTGCCAACCAAAAGATCAGGGAGGTCTCGAGATTCATGATCTAAATATAAAAAATATTGCCCTTCTTAGCAAATTGTTGTATAAATTGCTTAGTTCAAATGGGTTGTGGCAACAAATTCTCCGAAACAAGTACTTGGGTTCAAAGCCTTTGGCCCAAGTGGAATGGAAAATGGAGATTCTCACTTTTGGTCCTGTCTAATGAAGGTGAAATGAGACTTTCTTCGTTTTGGAACCTTTATTGCGAAAGATGGGTCATAAGTTCGGTTTTGGGAAGACAACTGGATGGGTGGATCACTTTTGAAAGATCAATATCCTTCTCTATATAACACTGCCAGACCAAAATTATAATGATTTCATAAGCATTGAGCTCTTCTCCTCCAAGTCTCTCTTGGCGTAGACTTCTCATTGGTCCAAGGCTGGTTGCTTGGAATGATTTGTTGGATCGCATTGAAGGAATTGTTCTATCCAAGATCAGGATATCTTTTACTGGAACTTAACCTCAAATGGTCAGTTCTCGGTAAAATCTCATTATGCTGCCTTAATGCTTAGAATCATCCCCAATGAGAATAGAAAATTGTGGAAGTTAAAAACTCCGTTGAAGATTAAAATTTTCTTGTGGTACTTACGACGAGGTGTGGTGCTTACGAAAGGTAATTTAGCTAAACAAAATTGGAAGGGTAATTTGTCATGTGTTTTCTGCCATAAAAACGAGACAATCAAACATTTGTTCTTTGAATACCGTTTCGCTCGGTCTGTATGGAGTGTCCTTCATTTAGCAACCGAGCTAAAACAATCTGATAGCGTGGAACATTTGTTTGGGAATTGGCTTCATGGTTTCAATAAGGATTTGAAACCTCTGTTTCTGCTTGGAGCGGCGGCTTTGTGCTCGTCACTTTGGATTTGCAGAAATGATGTGGTTTTTAAAAAGAAGTCTTTGTTTTCTCCTTTACAGGTTATCCACCCGGTGGCTTTCTGGCTCTCTAGTTGGGATATTCTCCAACAGGAGGACTTGCAGGCGTGGGTTGCGGAGGGGTCGCAACTTTTGGTGCAAGCGGCCAAGGTTTTTTTCTCCCAAGCACATGGGTGGCGGTCTAGTCTTCGGATTGCAGATCACTAGAGTGTGTCTGTCTTTTATTTTCTTTTTTCTCCATGGCTGTATATTCTAAACAGAAGCCGGAAGTGTGCCAAGGCTTTGTATCTTCTTGATGTACTGTACTTGGTATTAATTAAATTGCTTCTTTTATTGAAAAAACAACAATACTACGGATTCATACCTTTATTTCTAATTTCATATAAACTGTAATAATACGGATTATGTATCTTCCTTAGGCTTGAATGCTTGATTAGCCTGATTATATCATGTAATACCCCAATTTTTTCTCGCTTTTTGAAAGCTTTAAAGATAAAATAATATTTGATTTTTTCTCGAATTAAATAAAGTTTAATTGGATTTTCTAAATAAAAAAGATTTAATTTGAATACTCTATACATCAAATAAAAGACATTCAGTCTTAATTGCGTTTCTTGTGCTGCAAGGAATTATATATATATTTTTAGAATTTTTGAAGTTTGTTTGCTATTTATTTGAATTTTTGTTTGCCATATCCTAATGCTCGGCCCATCCCACATTGAAACCATAGCCACCAGCATGTAGCTTCCTTGCCGCCACCTTTCAGATGTTGGTGCCCCAAACGCCTCGCGAGGCTATAAAAGCCCCAGGTGACCTTTTGTATGTCGATGCCCCACACGCCTCGTGAGGCTATAAAGGCCCAGGGTGATCCTCATAATGAGCGCTCTATGCTCTGTCGATCTCGAAGCCCTAACTATCACCACCTGTGACACTGCGATCTCTCGACATGAAATCACTGAAGTTTTAGAGCGTCGCCGCCGCCACTGAAGCCTCCCAAAGCTATTCTCCGCCTTTGGTCTCCTTTTGCGGTGAGTCTTTATCCTCGTCATTGCTATAGTTGTCCTCGTCACACCACCCGTATCTGGATTCGCATGGTCCCGATCCGTCGTTGCCGCATCGTCTTCTTCCCCGACGGTCAAACTGCGCCGCTTTTCCTTGTTGGGCCACCAACTTTGAAGAGTCGCGGTCCCCGTGTGCCGCAGCATAATGTAGCTAGTAGCACTGCTTTCGAAGCGCAACGTTCGAGCCCTAAATTGCACCTCCCCACGTTGTTGCACCGCCGGCCAAAAGCCGTTCCATCCTCGAGCCCAAGATGTGCTGACATCACGCTAACGTCATCCACCACGTTGGATGCCACATCAGCCCTAGCCCGATACGTCGTCGGTCACTAGCCACGTAGAACTTGTAACCCTAGATTCAAACCATGTCTCTATAACATGTGGGCTCCATGTGTCATACACCCTATTCCCATGAACCCGGTTCACCGTAGAGCAGAGCTAAACCATGGACTTGGTCCATAGACCATGGCCCCACATGTTAGCCTATTAGTCTTTTCCTAGATTTCTTTTAATTCCAAAATTCCAGAAAAATCGTGGGACCCATATGTCAGCGACTCAAATTTTCTCTCTTTTTTTTTCTCTCCCGTCCAAACTTCTGAAAGCCTATTCTCCTTCATACGATCTCCAATTGAACCCATTCAAATTCCTAAATTTATCTAAAATCGAGCTCTTTATTTAAGAGCTATCTATTTTTAGTTTAGAGTTTGTATGAGTCTCTATTTATTGTTTATTTATATTTCTTGCTTTTTCAGTACACGTTGATCCCTAGAGAGCGAACGAAGAATTCGAAGAGTAAGACTCAGTAACAACAATGTACAAGTAAGGCAAGTTGTAACTTTTAATCATGTAAAACCTATGTTTGCAAAAGTATTTTGTTTCATAAAAATTGCATATTACTTTTTTAACAATTAATTATTAGCTTTTCCAAAATATACTTTGAATCTATTTGTTGCATTTACGTTCAAATTGTTGCTTTCTGCAAAAGAATCATATGACTATTCCTTTGTCAAGCCATATATGATTATATTTGCATCATGTCCCTATGACTAGCCTTATAGGATGGTACTTTATGTACTTACGGCTATAGCTTTTGTTGATTAGGTGCTAAGGAGCAACAAATACAGTTTTACGGGTAGTACTACGAAGACTTCATGGCTAGGAGTGTGATTTCCTAGATGATTGCCTGTGGCATGTCGAATGGTCTCAAGTTATTTTATTACCGCTGCAAGACTTTATTTGTTTCTTATGCCCTGTGAGGCATAGTTGTGTAAAGTTAAGGTTAGTTGCTATTATTTAATAATAATTTGCTACTTTCTTATTTAATCCGTTGAATGGAATAATATTTTATATAGGTTGCCACTTTGTGCAACTAGCGTGATCCTATACTAGTGCATAATATATAGTGAGTTTCGGATTTGGTAATCTGGTCCACGTACCACTAGCATGATGATTGTTCATCTGTATATGTTATCTTTCCACTCATTTTGGTTCTGTTGATGCGACAAAAAATGAATGCCAACTATTTCAATTGGGGTTGTCGTTCGTGTTGGAGGTACACCACAGAAGTATCCATCTACTAAGCGCCATAGATGGCAATGCACTGTTCCGTTGTTCTAATGTTAATTCATATCATTAATGAACAGGGATGCTTAGTGATATACTGTACTTTTAGAGCTTTTATACATGAGATGCATTCCTAATTTCCTGGTTTTGTTTCAGCATCTTGAGCTGTAGCTGTGTTGATTGATCAGAATTGGTGGTTAATGGTGAATATGTGACGAGTTGACAACAATCATGGCAACAGGCAGCAGCTGTTCCAGGCAAACATTGTGCCTGTGAACTCTGAATTTTCCTGGACTCACTTCAGGCTTGACCCCCACCCAGTTGCTCTCCCATTTCCCCTCCAGTCTGTGTTCTATTTTGTCATTCTGTGTTGAACTGTTGACTGTATTCCACTTTACACCAACATCCTTTTCTATTTATTTGTTCTCATACTATAATTTATTGTTCACTTATTATTGCATAAGTCATGTCGTTTCCTGGAGAGGCTTTCCTTTTAATTTTTTTGCTAGTGAAGTTTTGGCACAAAATTGCCTGAAGGTTAGGATGAGAATCAGGGGCGGACCTAGGGCCGGTGCTACCGGGGCTGTAGCACCGGCCCAGCCCAAAAAGCCCACTTAATATGCTGAACCCTAACCCTAAATCTCATATGCACAGGATTGTCCCCACCTTCCATTTCGCGCGCAAGGCCAGGCTTCGGCCCCCTCTGGCCCTCTTCTTGCAGGCGGGCAAGACGCAAGACGGCACCGCGCCCTCTCCCGCTCTCCGAGCCCAGCAGCTGGCTGGCCCTCTCGGCTCTCTGCGCCCCAGCGCCCCTCCTCATCGCGATCACGCCCGCGCCCTGACCCTCTCGCGCCCCGCGCGCCTGCCACCCCTCTCGCTACGGGAGGAGGCGGTCGCCCTTCTCCGAGCTCTGGCCGGATTTGGCGTGTCGGCGTCGGCGACGCCTTGCAGCCGGCAGGCGGCGGCAATGCAGCTCCCTCCTTCGGCTAATCGGCTCCCTCCTTCGGCACTCGGCTGCCCTCTGCTAGTCTGCTTGACTGCTTCTGCTCTCCCACCGGCCACCCCCAGGTCAGGGCATGGTGTAATGTGTTTGTTACTTGGCAGGAGGTGCAAAGTGCAGATGATGTGATGATTGATGATGTAAATCAGTGAATTTAGAAATGCATTGATGATTTGATGATGTGAATCAGTGAATGTGATTATGTAAATATTGATGATAATGCAGCATGGTAAAATGATGTATATTGTCTCTAAATGCCTAAATTATATATTGTTATATTGCTAATTGTTGCTACTTGTTACTTGTTACTTGTTAGGATTGTTTAGATGGAGAAATATTATTCAAAAGATGACGCTACTAAGAAAAGGTTAGCAACAGAGGGTAGCAGTGTTGAGCAAAAAAGACAACGTGTAGAGCTTAATATGGATGATATCGTTGCTGATCCGGGGCTTCGGAAGCCAATTGAAGAGTTCGATCCTAACATTAGAGATGATGCTAGAAGAGCATTTTTGGCTATGGGGCCATGTAAACCAATTGGCCATGATTTTCCACGCAAAGAGCAGGGGTCCCAAACGAGGGCCTTTGTAAATTCATGGTTAACCAAATTTGATTGGTTGGAGTACAGTGTGCATAAAGATGCAGCTTATTACTTTTTTTGTTATCTCTTTAAACCATCGAGGACCGACAACTTTGGTAATGATGCATTCACCAAAATAGGATATAGTAATTGGAGGAGGGCACTACATTCTTTCAATGAGCATGTTGGGGGAGTTAATAGTATTCACAATAGAGCAAGGAGGCATGTTGTTGATTACAAAAATCAGAGACAAAGTGTGGCTCATGTGTGGTCTGAGAAAAGTGCAGAGAAGGAGGAGCAATACAAAGCTCGCATTACTATTGTTTTAGGTGTTGTAAGATTTCTCCTTTTGCAAGCTCTTGCGTTTCGTGGACATAATGAGACTTCGAGCTCAAGCAATAGGGGAAACTTTCTGGAGATGCTACATTGGTACATAGAGAAGGATTCCAAAGCTGCAACTGTGATTGGTGACAATGCTCCTGGGAATAATCAAATGACTTGCCCAAAGATACAAAAGGATTTAGTGAGGGCTTGTGCACAGGAGACAAGCAATGCTATTATTTCTGAGATGGGAGATCGTCTTTTCGCAGTGCTTGTTGATGAGTCTCGTGATGCATCAATAAAAGAGCAAATGGCCGTAATTTTGAGGTTTGTAGCTATATTTTTGCCTTTATTTTAGATTAATCTTATAATCAATTGTAAACCATTATTTTGTGTTGTCATGTAGGTATGTAAATGATCAAGGGCATGTTATTGAGAGGTTCCTTGGGGTTAGGCATGTTACCGATACTACATCATCTTCACTTAAGGTAGCTTTAGATGCTATGTTTGCAAAATATGGTTTATCTATTTGTAGATTGCGAGGGCAAGGATATGATGGGGCCTCAAACATGAGAGGCCAATTTCATGGGTTGCAAAGACGCATATTGGACGAAAATCCTTATGCTTTTTACATAGGCCTGGGCATTCGGTTTTTTCGGCTTTTTCGGTTCGGCTTTTTCGGTTTTTGAAAATTTCGGTTTTGAAAATCTGTAAACCGAACCGAACCGAATTAGTGGAAAAACCGAACCGAATAAACCGAATTATTTCGGTTCGGTTTTTCGTTTTAGTTGCTAAGAATAACAAACAACGATGAGATCGATTTGAAACTATGTCCGAATAAGAAGCAACAGGTAATAGTCTATTATAACAAGCAACTAAAATAACAAGCAACTAAAACTATGTCCGAATAACAAGCAACAGGTAATAGTCTGAAACTATGTAGAAGAATTGAAGCAAGCAGTAGCACAGCCTCCAAGCCATCAAGCAAGCACTCCTCCAGCCATCAAACTACTGAAACAACACTCCTCATCCAACGCTTCTTGGGTGAAGTCCGGCGGTGCTACACGGCTCGGTCCTCAATCGAGGCCGAGGGAGAACAAGGCAAGCGCACACAGAGGCATGATTAGGCGAGGATGCGGCAAGTGGGACACACCGACGAGGGCGCAAGGGACAGGTGGAGAAGTGAGGTCACCGGACGGAGTGCGAGGAGGAGGAAAGGGCCATGAGGAGGGAGGCGGTCGGGGCAGTGAGGGAGGCGGCCGCAGGTCGGGCTCTTTATCAGCTGTCAGCACGCCAGAGGACGAGTGGAGCTGCTAGTGGCAGCAAGCCGGAGGTGCGGACTCAGAGGTGCCTGGGAAGACGGATCTGCGCCTCGGCCGCCTTCTGCTGAGTGGGGATTCTGGATTTCTGGGAATTGATTTGGGGGAAGGGAACTAGGGTTAGGGCTGGCCGAATTTGCGAATGGCATGGGGACGCCGGGACGGGGTCATGGGGGGTTGGCGAATGGCGACTGGAGAGTCACGAGTGGGCTAGGCCGAGTGGCGAGGCGACTTCAAGTCCGTGAACGGTGAACCGTGACCACTGAGTCTGAGTCAGAGAAATCGGTTTTTCGGTAAATCGGTTTTTTCAGTTTTCCAGAGAAAAAAACCGAACCGCAAACCGAAAACCGAATAATCTTGAAATAAAATCGAATCAGAACCGAAAACCAAAAACCAAATTTTGCTAATTGATTCATTCGGTTCATTCGTTTCGGTTTAAAGTGCCCACCTATTTTTACATTCATTGTTTTGCCCATCAATTGCGTTAGTGGTAGTTTCGTTGCCAAGTGTTGTAGTCTGTCTTGGATTTCTTTAACTACACCACTCGATTGTCAACATTGTAAGTGCTTCTTGTAAGAGGAGAGATCAACTTCTCCAAGATCACCATGACAAAATTGTGGGCCAATTAGAGAAAGGTGATATTTTTCAGAAGAGGAAAGAACCAAGAAACTAATCTTGCAAGGCACGGTGATACTCGATGGGGCACACATCATAAGACTTTGGCTGTCTTCAATTAATGTGGACCTCCGTACTAGAGGTATTGGAGAATATTAGTGAAGATGCAGAGAATAGCGAGAAGAAAACTCAGCAAATGGGTTTGATAGAAAAAATGGAGAGCTTTGAATTTGTCTCGATCTTGCATCTTATGATTAGAGTGTTGGGAAGACCTAAGAATTATCACAATGCTTGCAAAGGAAAAATCGAATATTGTTCGTCTTTGTAGGATTGATTGGGTCTCGTGTTGAAGAATATGAATAACATGAGGATGAATGGTTGGGTTGATATTTTCAAAGAGGTAAAGAGCTTTTGTCTCAAAAGGAACATAATTGTGCCAAATATGGAAGATACAATACCAGTTAGGGGTCGTTCAAGGTGTCGTGGTGCTAAATTGGTGAGTTACTACCATCATTTTCATCATGGAATTTTCAATGTGGTGCTTGACCAACTTCTTTACGAGTTAAACAATCGGTTTCTTTGAAAAATCAACTCGAGTTATTGAGATGTATTGCATGTCTTGATCCGAAGAATTCTTTTGCCAACTTTGATGAAAACAAGCTAATCCAACTTGCTAAGATTTATGATGTCGACTTCTCCGAATATGATTGTGTGGTCCTAAGAGACCAACTTAACACATTCATTGTTGATGTGAGAGATGATGAAGATTTCTCAACTTGTCTTGACCTTGGTAATCTTGCCATGAAGATGGTTCAAAGTGATAGACACACATGTTATCCATTGGTGTATCGTCTCATTGAACTTGCCTTGATTTTACCTGCGGGCAACAAAGAATCGCTGAACGAGCCTTCTCTCGCTATGAATATTATTAAGACCGAGTTGAGAAATAAAATGAACGATGAATGGATGAATGATAGCATGGTATGCTATATTGAGAGAGACATATTTGCAACCATTCAAGATGATTGCATTTTGCAGCATTTTCAAAGTTTGAAGTCACGTCGGAACAAATTGCCTCGTGCTACAACTTAGTGGTATATTTTGTGTTATGTGAATTTACCATTCATATCATTTGCTTTCGATTTCTGATTTACATATGCTATTTTTGTCCATGTAGGTTGCTATAATACTTTCCCAATTGCAATGAGGTGTGGAGGAATGTCACGATGATTCATTGGATTAAAGCTTCCTTAATTAGGTATTTATCTAACTACATATGATTTTACCATATCGTTTCTGTACATCGCATTTATATCGGTTATTACGGTTACTGGTTATGTAATTTTCATGTGAAATTATTAATTGTACTCTAGTGACATTTCGAGTCCGTTATATATTAGCACCACTCTTGCTCAATTTCTGGGTCCGCCACTGATGAGAATGCAACCTGAAAAAAGCTGCATATAATCTTTTTTCTCTGACGTCTTTTTTTTTTAAAAAAAAACATGCTAATTTGATTGTTGTACATTGCTTCCCTCAGTTCCTCCTGAAGGTATGTTTCAAGATTTCTATACATGCATTGTTGCACTCTCCCAGGATATTAGCAATTAAGTGGTCAATGAATATCACAATTAGCTAGCTGGACTTTTTTCACATCCCCTAATAGATAGAACTGAACACGTAAGTCTTTTGTACTTGCAGATTATAACATGGCAACAATCAATAGGTGATCACCCAGCAACCAGCATACATACATACATACATACACATACAAGAGTTGGATGGTCTAACATCTTTAAAAAAAGACCATGTACAGTGCACATCACATATTCTATCACAAAATGGGCCCATTTACTCCATAGTCCCTAGACCACATGGACATATACTGGAGAACATGTACACTCGCGGAAGTTGGTGCCGTTGAACTGGATCTGTGGAAGTGCGACCGGTCCAACAACATGAGGAGGGCCGCCATGACAATAAGTAGAGCTGGCGGCAGTAGGGCGGCCGCCAGGAGGGGAGCAAAGCACGCCTGGCCGGCTCGGCTGGAGTTGCGCCCGCCGCCTGGCGAGGGAGCAAAGCCACGCCCGTCGGTTCTGTCAAGTCTTGCCGTCTGATCCACGCAAAGTGAGGAGTCGCACCCGAGCGGGAGGAGGCACGTCTGGCGTCGGCTTCTTTGGAGTTGCGCCCAAGCGAAAAGAAGACGTCATCACCATGTAGCGGGGAGCGGAGACGGGCCATGGCTGGGGCGGGGTCTGGCTTGGCAAAGCAATGATGGGCATGCAGTACGCAGCGATGGTTAAGATCGCGACCGACGCGAGCGAAGCAGGGCAGACTCGGCGGAAGATCCAGGCGGTGCAGGACGGGAGAGCGACGGCTCGCAACGGGAAAGGAAAAGGGGGAGAAGAGCGCCAGAGCTCCGGCGACGGCGGCGACCCCGCCGACGGCGAGCCGGAAAGGCGGCGGCGGCTACAGTGGAAACCCTAACAGTCTGATACCATGTTAGAAAGAGTTGAGAATGCAGCTTGCTGTATTCCAGGGCCCAATGGACTCAAATACATGTACAGTTGAAGAGGTAAAAAGACAAATAAGCCCTTATACATATGGTTAATCTAACACCAACAACCAACGTACATACATACATACAAGAGTTGAATGGTCCAACATCTTTAAAAAAAGACCATGTACAGTGCACATCACATATTCTATCACAAAATGGGCCCATTTCTTTACTATTCTTTAATTGATAGTTGGTGACGGTGGTGCATTTTTCTCCACTCCCCAGCCCTAACACGCGGGCCCACTCCCCAGCCCTAACGCGCACAAAAAAACAGTCCCACCCACCAGCAATCCCCCAATTTTCAGTTGGTGGCCCCGCTCCCTCAAACGCACACAGAAAATCAGGCATTTCCTTCCTCGCGCGGAGCAATCTCCGGCCAACCTTGCGCACACGCTAAAACGAGCGAGCAATCTCCGCCCAACCTTGCGCCGCGCCGCATCCTTCCTTGCGCCGTTCCCCGATCTTTTCGCTCAGCCCCCTCCCGATCTACTCCAACGGGCGCACCGCCCGCACCCCACCCCCTCCCAATCTGCTTCTACAAGCGCCTCAGCCGCGACCATTTCGGCGAGATGACCGACCACCACCGTCAGCCTCGCCAACCTCAACTCCGACTTCCAGGTCCGCGTCAAATTTCCCTCTGCCGTCGCAGCTGCGGGGGCCAGTGGATGTGCCCGTCGACGCATCTCTCATGCGCCATTCGCCTCCTGGGCTTCCTTCGGCTACGGCGGCGGATTTGGTGCGAAAAGGCGTGCTACTGTGTGGGTGGGGCGACGGAGACGGCGAGGCGGTGTCGGCGGCAAGGCGACGGTCGACGGAGGAGGCGGGACGGTGGCGCACGGCAACGGAGACTGGGCGAGGCTATGCAGTGCTCCTCTTGCAGTGAAGGAGGAGGGGATGGGCAGGCGGCGCACGGAGATGGAGGGGTCCCGCTGGCTCGGTCCCTTGGGCGCCGAGTAGCCAGCGATGAAGGTGGAATCCGGGAGATGGGCGCACGGCGACGAAGCCAAGGTGTCTATGTACCAGTTCTTCCCCAAACATCGACAGGTGTCTATCTACCCGGAGGAGGAGACTGAGAGGAGATGAAGACCTTCGATCCGTGGCCGGTCTTCTTCCATAGGGAGTGGAGCCGCAACTGGCCATTCCTCACCGGATTCGCCATCACCGGCTACCTCATCGTCAAGATGACCGCGAACTTCACCGAGGAGGACCTCAAGAACTCCAAGTTCGTCCAGGAGCACAAGAAGCACTGAGCAGGTCAACCCTATTCCGAATCTGTACATAGATCTGCAGTTTATTAGTCCTTGTGAAGCTTGGGGTAGATCTGAAAGGTACAGGTTGGAGTCATCCCATAACCAGCCATTTTGTTATTCGTCGTCCTTGTTTGATGCCAGCATGCGATGTTTGGTTGGTTTCTTGATGATGCGTCGAATCGGTGGGATAGCGGCGATTGCAAGGAAACGGCAGAGTGATTTGGGAGCAGGAAAAGAGGGAAAAGTAGGATTTTTGGGGGAATGATTGATCCAATGAGAGGAACGAGCAAGTTTCCTCATTAAGACCAGTCTGTGCTTTGCAGCTGAATCGGCAGATTCTTTCACTCAAAGCCTCCCGCACTGCCGTTGTAACTTGTAATTCTATCAAAACGGCGGACTAGACTTTTCGCATGTGTTATGCTCCTCTATGCAATTGAAGGACTAAAATTGCAGACTCTCTGCGTCACCACTATCAATATCGGTCTTGCGTTTACATTTAATGGCGAAATTGTGGGCTTGAATGTGCATAATAGGAGCATTTTGTGTTTTTCCTTTGTTTCACGATATGCTACTCTCTTTGGAAAATATCGTAGAGAACAAAAAACTACTACCACTGATAGTTAAGTCATGGGCAATTTCCTGATGTGTGTTTAGCATACTCTTCAGTGTGTCAGTATTATCTAAGAGTTCTATTTTCTTATTAATAGGTCACTCTTGTCGTCAAACACTTCGATGATTCGAGGATAGTGAGTGCAGACTTGAAAGATCTTCTTCTTCAATCAATATCGGTCCTTGTACAGTACAAAGAGTTCATGATTGTTTTGAGAACAATCGAGAGGCTATAAATAGAATGCCAAGGTCACTTCTGTCAGCTTTTGATAATAGATCATGGATACCTGTTACCAACATACTTTTCCGGCTCTGCAAAGGTTCAAGATTTGCTTCTCAAAAAATGCCGAATCTTCATCATCTACAACTTTCCAGGTCTTTTTAACTTTATGACCTCTGTTTTAATTGTATTTGTTCTTCTATTTCTGTTGAGTGTATGTTATTGTGTGATAGTATGCGGACTATCTTTTTGATCTTTTGGCTTTTTTACATTGAAGGTTTTACTCAAGGAGACATGTATTCATGAACAAGAACTGTTCTTATCTTTTTTCAATCGCCTTTTCAACACACTCAGTTGGACTATGACCGAGTTCTCCATGTCCATCCGAGAGATGCAAGATAAGCACCAGGTGAATTATTCTTTTGTATTTTCCATATTGCTGTAGAACTTCAACTCTGCTGATTGATGCTAGCTTGTAGTGCTTATTTCCTTTAACGTTGTCGACTTAAGTAATAGTGTAATACCATGCCAGCTCTTTTTTCACGTGAAAAAGTGCATTCTAAAAACTGAAAAGCATCTTGCATTGAAACACAGTCATACAATATTGAATTTTCTTGATAGGGATCAATTTCAGTAATTTGTTTGTTCCAGCTTATTGTTTTCAATAGGATTTATTACAAGTGGGAAAAAATCTATTTTCTTTCTTTACTCTGGTGTGGCCATGCAACTATGAAATTATAATTAATTTCTTCTATTTTCAGGTTGCTGATTTGCAGCAAAGAAAGTGCAGTGTTATTTTTGACTAGATAAATGCCCGTGCGTTGCTACGAAAAATTAAATTGGTAACGAAACATAAAGGTCAAGTAATAAAATTGGTAACGAAACATATAGTGCTACAAGATCAAACATCTATTTCTCCAGATTACAAAAGTTTTTATGGTTTTGTTCGGGAGGAACGAGATCGAGAACTATCGCGAGGAACGAAAGCAAGAAAAGAATAGATCGGTTTTTGTCATCCGGTTCGGTTTCGTCCGGTTCGGTTTTGTGGGTTAGTGGTGGAGAACCGATCTGTTTAGGTATAATTTGTTGTGTAGTTATGTGATTGCGTGAAACGTGCGGATATTTTCATGATAAAAATGTTGTCTTAGAGCTAATAAAATGACATTATACGCCATCATCAAATGTTGTGCTCTAAAATGTTTAGTCCATCATAGGTTGCTCAATTTAGAGAATGTAACCAGCAAATTCCCATATATGGCATTCTTGTAAAGGATGCTTGCCCAATATATAAGCAGTCTCATGGATGAGTTGTTCCATTGATGTTGGCTTGTTCGACAGAAGTCATTTTTTTTGGAGCATTAAGTGGGCACAGATAGTATACCGATATACATACCACTAATCAAAACAAGCCAACATCAACGGAAAGGGTGCCCAGGGCAGTTTGGAAAAATGCTAATCAGTATTTATATCTCTTTCATCAAAAAGGATACTTTAAGAGTTGAGTTGCAATTGTTCGCTGCATGCTTTTATTGTTGGAAATAGATGTTGGATCTTGTAGCACAATTTTTTTTATTGCTTGATCTGTATGTTTTGTTATTAATTTTATTTTTCTGTAGCAACGCACGGGCATTGAACTAGTACTCCATATTCCGTAGACCACATGGACATATACCGGAGAACATGTACACCACCTGCCATAAAATTGCAAACATCCAATCAATGGATACGGAGTTACTGGATCTAGCTAGCACTTATTGCTCTGCGGACAAATTTGAATTTTCCAAATTTTTTGCATTCTAAATTGAGGTCTGTAAACCCTTTTGTCCAAACACTACCATGCATACGGAGTATATCAACAGATAAGCCTCACAATTGCACTAGCTACAGATTTGCTTTTAGACAGCAGATTTATCCGCTAAATATTCGTAGTTGGTGGAAACCGAACTCTAACCCTTGCCTAGAAATCCTGTTGCCACCTGCCATATTCGTAGTCTCTGCAAGTTGACATGTCACTTTGATCTATATGTGCTGCTAGAAAATGGCTTGGCTTCCATGGATGATATTACGATTAACAGATGATAGATACTGTTTCTGAAATTAGCACAATAAATATTCCTTCGAGATTCCTTGTGTGGCAGGAGTTGGCAGGCAGTATTGTTTATTGGATTCATTAGCCTTGGGGGCAAATCTTGCTTTTTTTTTTGGCAACATATCATATGCACACAGGTTTTCTGTGTCCACACCATGCACACCAACTAATAAAAGTCATAAAAAATTCTGAAAAAATTATAGATGTACTTCATATATTACTGTACCTATGTATAAAATTGTAGGTTCAAATTCATTATATATCGAGAGTTACAAAAAGGAGAAAATTCTGACAAGTTTAAAAATATATAATGAATTTGATCTTGAAACTTCATACAAAGGTAGAGTAATCTATGAAGTACATCTACAATTTTTTTCAGAATTTTTAATGACTTTTATTGGTTGGTGTGTACGGTGTGTATACGGGAAACATGTGTGCACAGGATATGTCGCTTTTTTTTTCTTACCAATGGAGTGCTAGTTACTCCACGGAGTATTAACCGCTTGCCTCCATTCAATAAGCTGTTGTTTTCAGAAGACTGAACGCACCAGAAATTAACTTTTTTTGACAAAACCAGGGAATATTTTTTGGTATACTGGGTCATTTACGTAGCCTATGGATTACTACCACTTATGGCCCAAGATAGACGTTGTTTTAGTCTGATGCATATAATACAAGGGATGAAGTTGATATGTTGGTTTTTGACATATGTAGTTTGTCCTTATTTGTATACACGTATCCCTAAGTACAACTACCGATAAAAAATTCATAGAGGATCTGATGAAAAGTATAGTTTGAAGAAACTTAACAAGAATTTGTAAACTAAAACCAACTTTTCGAAACATATCTATTTTAGACGGTGGAAGTACCAGCAAACAAAGAAATAAGGATAAGCACGCAGGCAGCATCAAAACAAATGAAAGCCATCGATGCACGGATGTATGGCCGAAAGATTAGCAACTTCATTAATCATTAATCCGCCGCCACTTGTGCAGCTTAATTAGCTCTTTCTTATTGTTTCCATTTTCCCTTATTTTGTCTCCAATCATAGCACTTGTTTAGATTTTTTTTTTGGGCATTTTGTGAGCTTGGCTTGTTTGTGTTGGATTTTCTTTTGGGTTTACGGTTTCTTGTGGGCAATAGGGATGTGCGTGGGTGGTATGGTATCACCTAAGTATTTGTTCGCCTTTTGTTGATGTGGTAAATTGAGATGTATGTTTTATGTGGTGCTTTACCTTTTTACGATTTTATCATGTTCGTACTGGTTATCGGACACGTCACTATATATGAATGTGGATAAAACTTGCGAGAGAGAAAAGCTTGTGAGACAATGCTTTATCCACAATAATAACATTGTCGCACTTGTATTTTCCAAACGTGTGTATAAACAATTGATATAAAATGGATAATAGTGTGGCGAGGAAGGTAGAATGAAAAGTTTCATGGCCTCTATAATGCTTTAGCCCTTTACGTCGATACATGATTGTCCTATTTGTATATGCTATCCTACACGACACACCATTCACTAAACCGAGCGATGGGGAGGTGAGCAAGAAGGGCAAACAAAGTGAAGAAAACATGTATCATGTTGTGTTTGTGATCTTGGGTGTTTTCCCTTAATGGGATTGTCTATCTAATGGCTTACCTAGCCAGCCTCTTATGTGAAATACATGGTTGTATCCGTGCACATTATCAAACTGGTAATAGAAATTAGTGTCGTGGATGCATGGCACAGTGGAATTGTACACATGCATTCTATTATTGCATTTTGTGATTTATTTGATGTTTTTATCTTTAGGAGGTTGTTGCATTTGCTCTAGTAATCATGCACGGACCATATAATAGAAATGAAAAATTCTAAATAAATGCAGCTGATGTAGTGGAGAGGAAGGGATAAGTGATGGATCAAAGGTGACATGTAAAATAACATTTGAAAAATAAAAATTACAAAAGTTTTATTTGCCAAATTGACATAGTTTGATTTAATATCATTTTATCTATAATTTGGATGTATTTTTAGAATTAAGCCAACCTCCTTCTTTCGAGCGCGAGCCAAAGTAAAATCTAATTTCATTTGAAATTGACTCATTTTAATATTTAACCATTTTTCTTTTCGCATATTATTTCCGTAAATTTCTATTAAAATAGTATTATTTTTAAAAACTTTTTTGGATCCTAGTGACATGCACCGTGCTTTCACGACGTCATAGGTGGTACAAATGCTATAAATCGATTAGTCCAAACAAAGATATATAATTGGATATAGTGGTACAATGGTGATAGGCAACTCTAAGCAGAGTTATTGTTTGGATTGCAAGGATTTTGCATAATTACTAAAGGAATCATAATGTTTAATGTGCCCTAAATTTTGAGAGGGGATCATCCGTTGATTACATTGGTTTGTCACCTAACAAGAATAAAAACCGACAGCTGATACATCACACTACGTCTATGCTTGCTACAAATTGTAAGTTTATAACCCATGGTCTTTTTTTTTAAAAAAAAATGTTAAAACTCCTAAAAAAAAGTTGTAAACTCATGTAGAGAGATACATTAATTGGGATGTGATAATCCTGATCGAACATAGCTAACATACGTGCAATATGGTTACATTGAATGAGTAGCTAGAGAGAGAGAGTGTGATGCTCTTTGTTAGTGCCAATCATGCATGTTGAACATTTGACGGATTCGAAATCATCACTTTTATAACCCATGTATAATTTTTTTAAAAATTTGACCTTTACAAACGTAATTGCTGAATATAGCCTTATTTCTAACGGCGGAAAGCGCGGAATATGACATATGTCACTTACTACGCTTTAGGAGCGTGGCAAATCATCGAAGTTACCGTACTCTCATGATATGGTAAGTGCGATGCGGGAACAAGAAAGATGATTCATGAGACTATTTTTACGATTTTGTTGGCAAAGAGATCAAATTTGTTAAAAAAAAGATATCAGGAATGTGTTTGCTGTTCTGCTCAGCCTCAGCACGACAGTACCCCAGTGACGCGTGCATGCATTAATCAACGAGGCAGCGTGGTATTTAAGCACCCCAAATCACATCACGTCGCTTTAAATTAACCTCACGCACAAATCAAACGACCAACCCACCACTCTTCCTCTCTCCCCGCCTGGGCCCCACCCGTCAGCCTCTGTAGCCCACCTCTCCCGCGACCTCTAGAGAGAGGGGCGAGCAAAGGCGCAGAGAGAGAGAGAGAGAGATGGGGAGGAGCGGAGGGGAGGAGGGGACGAGGCGACGTCGGAGGCGGCGGCGCGCGCGGCGGAGCAGGCACGGGAGCTGCAGGACGCAGCGGCGGCGCTGCTGTCGCGGACGTGGGCGGAGGAGGAGGCGCTGCGCCGCCGCGCCGCCGTGCTCGAGGAGGAGCTCTCCCGGCTCCGCAAGGCCGCCGCCCACGCCGACAGCGACAAGGTACGTACTTGATGCTCCCTCCCGCTCTCGCTCTTGCGTCTTCCTCCTCGCCTTCTTGTGCGTGTGCGTCGGCGTGTCAATCGGTGGAGAGCTGGAGTGAGATCGCTGCGCGGGTGTTGGCTGCGCCTAGGGTTTCGTGCACTGCTGGCTCGGCTCCGCTCGCCGCTTGGGCGGGCGGCGGGTGGTACGGTATGGCGGCGCCGGATCACTGGGGGAGATCTGCATGTGTGGAGCTGCAATTTAGTGTGCTGTGAAAGTCTCAGCTTTCGGTAGTGCCAAGATGTACCTGTGAAGGTTGTGATGCGTGGGGGCTTTCGAGTCCACGTCTTTCTGAATCATTGTGCCATTATATGTGCCTGCTACTGATTGATCGTCACAATGTGCATGCTTTTGCTTGTGCCTTCTGCTGATGTGTGTGGCCTTGGGTGTCTTGTGCAGGTTGAGGAAGACTTGGATCGAGCGACATGCCTCATAAGCGACGGCGACATTGCGTCACTGCTCCCGAGCAAGGCACATGGTAATTGGTGTTGTTTCGAGTTTGATCTTGTTCTTGGTTTTTGTTGTCTTCTTTTTGGGGGTGAAATTCTGTTATTTTCATTTTTTTTTTCCTATTTTGGATTTGCAGGCACTTTTTTGAAGATGTTCTTGGGACCAGTGAATCTGCGGGCGACAAGGAAGGACGTGCAGCTCATGGTGAAGGAGGAGTACAATAGCTACAGGGTATGTGTAAAATCGCAGTTTTGGTGACTATCTAAAATGGGGACTCTAGATGAAGTGTATCTATCTGTGTTTAACATACACCAATAGATAGAGATTTTTGAAATTTAGTTTGCCCTTTGATCTTAGTGAAAGTGTACAATCTGTACAAGTCCCTGTTTTTCAATGCCTCAAAGCTTCTACAAAGTGAAAAAGTGCATGCTTAGCAATGTACAAGTGTTTTTACCATGAGCTTCAAATGATATCTGAATCATCTGGGGAGGTACAAAAAGGTGTTAAGAGTACAAATTGATGAAGCTCAACTGACATAATAACTAATTTTAATTATTCCATTTGTATCTGACACCATTCAGTCAACTGTGTTCTTTATATTACTCTGCTTTGTACTAATTGTGATTAATTAATTAATTTCAAGTTGTTCAATTAAACAGAGTCACATTAATGTACTCTGATTTGCCTATGTCACTGTAACGTCATAACTTGACTTATCTAAATTTGCAGAAATGAATAACGTAACAATCAATTGCCTAAATGACCCTCTTACTCTTCCTAATGAAAACAAAACACCTGGTGAGTTCAGCAATGCAACTTTAATTTTTCATAGGTTGTTGTAGCTCCAATCATTTTTATGATTTATACAGTCAACATTCCCATCCCTGTAGTGAAAACCTGCTTGCCTCAAATGTTCATTTCAAGTAAAAGGTTGCAGTGATGGTGGTCCTGAAATTAAAATCCTTTCTATGCAAATTGCAAGGTCAAGATTTTTAGTGGAATTTAGAATGAGAATGTTTACTACAATATTGTTTGGATTGTTCTATGTTTGATCATCATTTGAGTATACCTATCTATAATTTGACACATGCTTTTCATCTGCATGTGCGGAAGGAAAGTTACTTCAGCTTTTATGATCGTGGAGAACTATGTATAGATATGGATATCCTGACTAGCTAGAAATTTCGTCATGTTCATTATCCTTCTTTTTCCCATTT
The DNA here is from genome assembly GCA_036346375.1 of Guadua angustifolia. Lineage (NCBI taxonomy): Eukaryota > Viridiplantae > Streptophyta > Magnoliopsida > Poales > Poaceae > Guadua > Guadua angustifolia. Next base: position 42,034,681 of record CM070517.1, read on the forward strand.
ATTTCAGGACAGGACTGCCTTACTGTTTCTTGGTTTTCCAATGATTCTGTTGTTTCTTCGATCATGGTTATGGAATGGATGTTTTCCAGCATTGCCAGTTCAGCTATACCAGGTACAATCTACAATCTGATGCAGTGATACTTGTTCATGTCAATTTAGTAATGGCATGAACTAATGCCATGTTTGATGCCATGCCAAAGATAAACTGACAGCTCACTTATCTTTATTTAACAGGCTTGGCTGTTGTTCCTGTATACAACTTTAGCATTGCGGGAGAACATATTGCGAGTTAACGGAAGTGATATCCGTCCTTGGTAATGAATAATGAAGCTCTGTCATTTACTCACATTCAAGAAAACGATGAGTGTTGTGGATTCAAATTGTTTAGTTTATGCATGTCTGTATTTACTACTATTTTCATATCTCATTTCAAGGGAACATAATGATCTTCTGAAGCCTTAAGTTTTCTTATACAGATGATAGGTGATGATAAAGATATTCTGTTGTTCGAAAAATATCCACTTATAACATGTTGTTTGCCTTCTTTTTCGTCATGATTTTGTCTGTTTCTTTGGCGCATTTGGAGCTTAAAGTTGCTTTTATTATTAAGGTGGATAAGCCATCACTATTGTGCCATGTTGATGGCTCTTATAAGTCTCACATGGGAGATAAAGGGACAACCTGATTGTGCATGTAAACAGGTATGCATTTTAGATCTTTCTGTTCTGTACTGTGCACAAATGCATGTGCTTAACCTGTACCATTTTTCACAGAGAGGCGTTGAGCTGTTTCTGTGCTGGGCCATAATGCAAGGTTTTGCGATGATGTTACAGAACAGATATCAACGTCAAAGACTTTATACTCGGATTGCTTTAGGGAAGGTAACATATGCTGACAAAAATTAGGAAAAGAACTAGTTCTTTATATGTTCACTCTAGGGATTTTGTCTATTATTTTCTTGTTCAGTAGCTGTTGTTCTGAAGAACTTCAGGATGTTGATGAAGTTTACACCATTGGGCCATTGGCATTACCTTTGCATCACCTAGCTCGTTGCATGGCATTTTAAGCTTCATGTAGCACTCTTGTGCTACCTTCATTTACTTGTACAATCTTGTGCTGAAACTTTAGTCAAAGTAATTTTCCATAACTCGAATTTTCCTTTTGGCAGGCTAAAAGAATGGATGTTGTGTGGGGAGAAACTGCTGGTGTTGAAGGTCAATTGTTGCTGTTGTGTCCTCTCCTCTTTCTGTTGCAGGTATGATTTATGCTCATGGTAGCAGGTATTGAACATGCAAATATCTAGCCAAGCTCATAAGGAATAGATCAGTTTTTTCTTTTCCTACTGTACTTGTGATATTCTCAATTTCTTTTTAGTAATGCATGACGCTGTGCTGAAAATTTCATATTTTGCTTTCTTGAAGGATAGTATCAGGTCATTTATCTAGATAGTATTTGCATACCATTGAGTGCGCACGCTGGCATTATGTAACATTAAGTAATAATCTTCTCATAAATATACGACCACTAAGTCAATTATCTGATTCACCCCACTATTTGTCTAGGGCTTTGAGGGTTATGTTGGGTTTTTACTTCTTCGCACAGCTCATAGAGGCATCATCCCTGAGTGGCAGGTCAGGACCTTTTTGGCTCTTAATGCAACCAGGATTCTATCATATGTTCATATTTGATCCATGTCATTAAGTTATGCATGCTGTCACAGGTTGTGGTCTGTGGGATCCTGCTGATTGCAATGGCAATAGGTAATTTTGCAAACACAGTGGACACATTGATGACCAAGTCCAGATTCAAAGCAAAGATGAAGAAATACAAGAGCAAACGGGATCTGGACACGTGCACCTCACCAATTGGCTCATCTCTGACAAATTCGACAGCCAGAGCTTGAAACAGAGAAAAGATCCCCCATCGAATGAACATTGCCCGTGTTCAACCAGGGCTTATCACCATTGTAAAGCATTAGTTTTTTTGGCCACCAGTTCTGAAAGCACATACTCATGTAATCATCAAACAAATAGGTTGCTGATGCACTCAGGTTGAGGGTAATCAAGAATAAACTGTTTATGTTGGTTTTTTTTCCCTTTAAATTCTGTACATCGAGTGGGCTAGACGAAATTAGGACTGTAAGATGTAGCGGAATTTTCCCGGTATAGTTATTGTGAGGCTTACATTGTCAGAATCAAACAAGTGAATTTGTATACAAGCTGTGACCCTGCCTTTTCTTTCTTCATGAGGTGCCTAAATTCTTGTGAAAGTTTTGTACAGGTCTGTTCGTATTAATTGGACCATTGGTCGATCTCACGCCATGTTTGGCTGGAAGTTATGAATCTCACGCCACAAGGGAAAGTTCCGTCCATGAAAATATTTTTATTTTTATCACACTGAAATTGCTGACAAGGAACTGTAATCAGCAATATGTTTGCTCAGTAGTTATGTGAAACCTTCATGCCCTTGTGGTGCATTACTACCACAAATTCATGATTGAAATGTAAAATGCATGAATATTGAATGATGGGTCCACCTTCTCTCTCACCCTTTTGTCTTCAACTTTTAGCCGATAGATAGGTAAAGTGAGATTTTGAAGGAGTCATTTTAATTTGAGATGTTGGAGCGAACCAATGTGCAACCTTTATGATGTTCAAGGCTCCACAAATTAGAGTTCATTCTAAGATGGGAAAGCTATAATATTTTTAGTGCCTGATCAAAGCAGCTTGTCCAGTCGAACTACAGTCCAATGAAGATCAAAGAGACATCAAGAACGACGATAATCAAGAAAGAAAAATAAAGTGATAATGATAATGCAACTGCCAATTGGTGAAGCCACTGCTGCGCCATAGCTAGAAGCTTAACACGGTCGAGAAGTAGTACAACCTAAATGTTACTATACAGGTGATCTGTCTGGGCAAGCTGATAATCCAGCTTTAGTTATGATCCAAGCTGAGCTAACCTTGCTTATTTGTGCCACAATTTTAGGCGAACAGACTCTGCTCAGAGTCTCAGATTATACAGCCAAACCAAATTTCATGTGTATATCTGAAAAACAGAACAAGACATGCGGAATTCAAACTGTACTTCAGACTAACGATTAGGATAACGAATAGAACTAAGCTTAAAATTACATTAGCATTTGTACTTCCATACAAATTTAGAAATGGAGAGATTTTTTCAGAATGTACACTTGGCCAACAGTGGGGACCGGAGAACTCCCAAACCTGGAAATTATCCCCTGATTTACAACCTCACAAAATAATCTGAGCCGTCCACTTCCAGGGACAAGAATCAAGTCCAGACTGCCGTCGTTGTGCTGAGCTTTTGGTGCAATAACCAGAGAAAGTAACCCCTGAGCAGGCTTGCAGAAGTGGTTGCAGACCAAAATGCAGAGAAATAGCCCCTTCCTGGTAACCCAATTATCTTCGAGGCTACCATCGATTTTTATACCTCTCCTAACCTTGCTGCCACCAGAAGGCTGATCACGACATTTTGCAGGCAGTGACTTCAATTCAAGATTTCTCCCTGGTGATAAAGGTAGATAATCCACCTCAAATCTGTATTGAGGTAAGGGCAGGAAGTTCAGAGTCTAGAATGCCAGCGATGACGTAACGGAAAGGCCCAAGCTGCAGGCGGAAGTTTTCAGATAGTTGCAGAACTGCAAAGAAAAATAATACATTTGAGGTTATAAGTTGACTAAAAACATTGTGTATAGGCTATGGGTATATAGAAGACAAGATGTATTAGCGCAGTAAAATCACAGCAAATCTGGAATTGTTGCCTTTTGGTTTTGGGTATTATTGTCAATCAATAAGAGGTAATTAAGCAAGAATTACAAATAACAGTGGCGCATGAGTGATATCTGTGGTGCAAATTACTCTGCTGTCTACTTTGTCTCATAAAAAATATGAAGTGATTTAGTTCTGTTTCTATTTCTCAAAGGTACAAACAGAAGTGCTTGGGGGAGCATTTCAAATACCCAGATAAGACCCAACATATCCCTTTCTGCAATCCTAAGAACAAGATCATGGGTAGAAGTTCTGTTGTTGTTCTTACCTCTTAAGGTTTTCTGCATTATATCATTTACAAACATCCCATATAAAGCCTCTTCTATTCTTACAACTAAGCCAAATAAGAACAAGAATGAATTATCACTTTCTCGCCGAAGGCCATACCTGTACCTTACACAAGGTTGCCTAGCTAGTTATAATTCCAATTCTAGCATACACTAACAGCATTCGAATCATCTAAAAGATAACAGTCAAGATGTCAAATGCACCACTTGAGAATTCGATGTGCAGAAGAATGAAAACTTACCATCAGCTACAAAACCATAGTACGAAGCCATCAAACCAAAATGAGTAACTCCAGCTTGGATCCATTTTACAGCAAACACATCTATTTCTATTGCTGTGAAACCACCCTACAGAAGCATGACCTTACAAATTAATATGTAAATTAAAAAAATACATATGTGTGTTCATATGCTGTAGAGAGTCGGCGAAAATTTCAGGGTTGAACAGCATAATTAGTATGACAAGAACGCGACCTACATAAGTGAGGGTATGGAGCACATTATACACAAAAAAATATCAATAAAAAGAATAGAACTACGGATGGGAGGTGCTCTATGCATCACTTTTTTATTAAGATGCATAAATATTAAAGTATGAATGAAGGGTCAATGGTGATTACTTAACGTTTTGCTTGTTTTAAAATTTGTACAACTTGTATTAAGTGGTGATACATAGAAACACCGCTCATACATCATATGTCTATGTTCAGATATTATTTTCATACGAAATTGACTGGTCAACAATTTAATCGATAACATCTAAAACCAAAAAGTGATTTTTTTTATCACGGCAATCAATCGTAGGCTGACCCATCATTATTATTCATAGGAGCCTCGCGCAGCTTTGCTCGTATCTGTTTTTCCCCCACGCAACGCCTTTCCAACGCAAAGCATACCCAGCGCAAAACGGCAAAGCACTTGTTAAACAACACAAACAAACACCAAGGAGCCTCCAAAACCACACGCGATTCGGGTCTCCCTTCCCGAACGATCGGCTCCGTTCCAGATTTGATTGATCCCACCTGGAAAATCTGAGACCAAACCAGCATCTCGAGAGCCTCCAGGTGATCTTGCTTGTTGCTTCTCAAGTAGCTAAATTCTTTGCTTGGTTTGGTTTGGTCCCGTCCGGTCCGGTTTGCTTGCTGCTTCTTGGAGCGTGCGTGGATTCTTGTTTAATCGTCGAAGCAGGGTGATTCATCCGGTCAAGACTGTAGCCTGTAGGCTTCAAGTGCCTTTTGATTAGAGGCATTTCTGGAGTGATCCAAGAATTGGGTGGGAAATTTTGGTGCTTATGGATCGGGGAGTCGAATACATCGGATCCAAGAAGCTAATCTGATTCTCTGGCATTATATCTAAACCCTCTTGGTTTGATGTTGGCTGTGAATGAATTATCGCCTATGGATTAGTTTAGCTGGACGGCTGGACCTGGATTCTTTAGCACCGGAAAAAAAATTGTTTTGTGTAGCCTGCTGCGGAATATTTTATTTTTACCAGCTTATTTTGTAGCTGCCGACTAGTTTCGGGCATTGAGCTAATTGAATTGTGGCCATGGCATGTCTCTTTGTCTCTACTACAGTTGAAGAACCCTAGCATGTAGGTTTGCAGTTTGGTCAAAGAAATGAAGTAGTGGAACCATGGAAGAGTTAAACTTTAGAGATCACTACCTGGTTAAGGGTGGGAAGTGTTTCAAGTTTACAGGCTATATGTTCCTAGTGGTCAATTTGATTCTTTTGTTCCGTTTGCTGTAAAAGCAGCTTCAGGGTTGGGTTGCATCCTATCTAATGCAGCAAAATCTGCTATTACAATGCTTGCCAGAGTCCCGTGTAATTTAGATCCACTCTACTACAACTTGAGAAATGATGCGTCCTCTGCCATTTTTTTTGGAGCCGAAAACAGTAGGAGAGACTCCTACTGGAAAAATGAATTAAAAGAAATAGAAGTTGTACAAGAAAACGAGAGGAGGGAGGGAGAAAAGAGGGAGGGAGGGAAGATGGGGAACAAGCTCAGGCAAAGGGAAGGGCCAGGGGGTCACAGGGAGTCAGGGACAAGAGGTGAAAGGATTACATATATGCGATACATCAAATGCCCCTAATCCAAGATTCTAGAAAACAGCCAAGCAATGCTTTGTAGTTCGTCTATGTGTTTTATTTATAAAGCCACAATCTCTCAAAGTGCACGGACACCATTTCGGGAGTTGAAAATATGTTAACTGCTTTGCAAATTTTCTCAATCCTTGTTCATTTGCCACCTGTATATATCAAAGGTATATGGAAGATGAATTACATGTAAATCTTAATGTTGTGTTTAGGTGGTAAATGCTTATTCACTACTTAAAGGCAAGACATCGTTCTTTCTCTTTTTGAGCAGATGAGTGCCAATTGGGTTGCTTGTCAGCATCTCTTTTGTTGGTGCAACATAAATAGTAAACATTAACATTGCTCTGCTTACATCTGCAACATTCTTTAGTACCTTTATGTCATGGTCTGTTATATTCCTGTGAGGACTAACTAGACTTGACATTTCCATTAGATGGCTTGTCCGGATGGTGAGGCTGAGCACCAATGGATAGAGAATGTCAAGTCAGGAGGAGCAGTCCCTTGTCTAGCTCCTGAAGACTGTTCTAATGGCTGGGCTACTCCTCCTGGCGACACATTTATGGTCAGAGGTCCAGAATATCTTACAAGTAAGGTAAAAATACCAGGCGGGGAATATCTTCTAAAGCCTCTTGGATTTGATTGGATCAGAGGCTCAGCAAAAATTTGCGAGGTCCTGAAAAACAAGAATCATCGTGTGAGGAAAGCCATCGACGAGGAAGTTTCGTGTGGTGATCAGCCATTTGTCTGGGCTTTTAACTTGCAACTGCCCAGCAAGGAGAACTACAGCGCGATATTCTACTGTGTCTCACTGGAACCTGTGCCTGAAGGCTCGCTTATGGATCAGTTCTTGAAGGGGGACGATGCTTTCCGAAAATCCAGGCTTAAGTTGATAGCGAACATAGTTAAGGGGCCTTGGATTGTTCGAACTGCTGTGGGTGAACAAGCCATCTGCATACTGGGTAGAGCTCTTTCATGCAAGTATATTCAAGAATCAAACTTCATTGAAGTTGATGTGGATATTGGATCTTCTATAGTTGCAAATGCAATTGTTCATTTGGCGTTTGGTTACGTCACGACCCTAACTGTAGATTTAGCATTTCTTATCGAGAGTCAAACTGAATCAGAGCTTCCCGAGAGAATTCTTGGAGCTGTAAGGTTCTCTGAGTTAAATCCAGGTTCAGCTGGTGTGTACGAAGTGCCATCTGAAGAGCAACAGGAAAGTGCTCCTTTTCTGCATGCAAGATTGTGGCAGGGTTTTTCTCAACTGTTACATAACCCAGGCAGCTCAAAGGAGCCATCTCCTAGTTCACAAAATACTAACGGGAACTTTCACAAAGAAGACACGGATGAGAATACTATATGGTAAGTGCACTGGACCCAGTTGTGCTGCTTAGCTAGTGTCCTGTAAAATGCTTTTCATTAGATTTTGCCTTGACAGATAAACAGAATATCCGTAGTGTGCTCATTTTCAAAGAAGAAGAAGAAAATAATATAAAACCTGTCATGTGACTTTGAGAAACAATCCGACAGTATGAGGGGAAAATATCCTATTCAATCACCCATTTGTGTGTAAGCGTGCAATCAAGTGATCTGGAGCACCCAATCTATATCCAACGCTGACTGTTGTTTTACGTTTAAACCCTCCCACCTCACCCTCCATCTCTTCTCCCTGAAATTTGCTAAACACCCCCTGCTACTGCCAACGTTGGATATAGATTGAGTGCTCCAGATCGGTTGATTGCACGCTTGCACACATATAGGTGATTGCACAGGATATGCCCCCTAATATGAGATCCATTGATAAGTTGTGACTTGCCTCATGAACAGTCAAGCGCTTTATTTTCTTTTCTTTTGTCAGCATTTTTCTATGTTGTCTTGAGGAGCCTACTTCAAATAATGGCCATGCCCCTATATTGCTATCATTTTGTTACAGTTTATAGAATCTGTAGACAAAATGTTTCTCATGATCTACGAAGCTTTACCATGTGAAATACTGAGATAATTTGTTTCTCTTTTGCAGATATTCATGAATTCCTTATTGGAGGAGATCTATACAGCTTTGATCTCCCATCAAAAGGATATCTTCATTGGTTGGGGTTAATATGTCAGTTCAGCATCGTGTCACATTTCATTCGTATGATGATCGGTCTCAGGTAGCAGTTATCAATTATCATAGTCCTGGGGCTTGTTTGCCCCCCACATCTGCTGTAAAAATTATATATACTGGTCAACAGACAAACTGGATCACTGTACATAAACTGAACTACCTTGAAATCCAGAAATTGAGATGTGTCTCCCATTCTCCTCTGGAGGAGTTGTATGAAAGCGCAATAGCACAAAGGATCTGATGCTGATAAAGAAAGTGAGAGATGCATCTGATGCTGAAGTGAGTTGAAAGCTACATCAAACAGATAGGCATCATATAAGGATAGTTGCTTGCACTGAGATTGGATCGACCTGGAAGGTTCAGGTTTATTTTGTCTCTTGTCCCTGTGTTTGCCTGGCCGAAAATGATGTTAACATCATTGGTGTAACGGCCAGCCTATTGCAAATTCACAATGGGACCCCTAGAATTGGACGTGTTCAAGTCTGGAAATTTGAGTAAGAAGGCCAAGTACTTGGATCTGCAAGTTGCGTTCCAACCGTATGATCCTAGTGACGTATATGAATAAACTTAACGCCTGCAAATTAGCAGTATACCATGGCCTGCCAATTGAACTCTTACCGGTGATGATCCCCACGTTTTTTAAGATAAAATTAGCCCAGTACTATCGTAAAGAGATATAAATTAGAAAATATCATCCAGCGTAAGGACGATGTGTTAGTGATACATTGGATAGTACTTCTCAACTTGTGATCTTTGATACGGTACTAACCAGCATACCCTTTTTAAAAAGAATTCGACTTCTGTTGCCAAGTCCAGTAGAGTTGTCCAATAGCTCAGGTCTAGATGTGGACACTGGCCGGGCTTTTTAGGATCGATCTGTGGTGTGAAAGACACGGCATACCTCAAGGCATGACATGGCACGCACAGGTCAGACCAGCACAACACAATTATTAGGGTCACGGTAAATCTTGTAGTTGAGTACGATGGACGGGATAATATGACATGATTGGCAGGGTTATGCTGGGTGTGACAATCAGACACGATAGACAGGACAACACGGCTTTGACATAATTTTTTTCAACAGTTTTCGATAAATATTATGAAAAGTTTGACAATAGAAGTAAAGCAAAAAAGAATTGCCTTGCCTCAACAATGCAATAAGCACGAGACAATTCAAGTGCTTCAAGCATGTGGAAGAAGATAAAATGCAAGATGTCTAGTCCGTCTTTCGAAGCGCTGAACAGGCTATAATGGTATTCATAAGTAGAGATCAACCGCTATCTTGAAAGGCCTTCTGCAGAGAATGAATAAGATTTAATTCTTTTTTTCTAATATTTGTGTCCATTGTTTTGGCCTCGTGCTTCTTCGACTCATTTTCCTTTCCTCACAATAGTATAAATAGACTAAGCCTAAGCTATCACGGTACAAAGGTGGCACGTTATACCAATGAACCGTGTTGGACTGGTATAGCACGACGGACCGATTAGATTGTGGCAACACGGTACGATCTAGGCCTACAGCCTGTATGCCCAGATCTACTCACGCCTAGCACATTAGATCAAATTACAAAAAATTCCAAAGTTGATCCGCACTGTACGAGTGCGTCTACGTTGTGATAAAAATAAAATAGGTGAGCATCGTCGAAAACCCATCTTACCTGTAACTAACATAGATAGAGTCAAGAACCGAGTGTTGCTTGGTTGGTGCATGCTGCCCTCCTATGGTCAAGTGCGAGCGCACTCAAATTTCCGTCCAGACTAGTGTTTTGGATAAAACAAAAGATATAAATATATGTGCGCATTCAGTGAGACAGCATATCAAAGTGCAGGGACTCTAAAGACTTAAAAAAAAATCTTAGCACGCGCATTAGACACGCGTGCGTACGTGCGCGTGTGGTGTCGGGCAATTATTTGGGCTTCGACTTGCTGGGAGTGCTTTCCTTCGTCTCAAATCACCCCGCGGCGCAGCATCTTCCCTACCTCTCTCCCTCTCCTCGTCGTCTTTGATTCTCCTTTTTTTTTTTTCTTTCTTTACCCGACACACCCAATTCCCAACTACTACTACTGCGAATTCTCTCAGCAGCAGTGGCAGCGAATCTGAATTCCTCGGCGAACAGAGGAGCGGAGGCGGCAGCGAGTCCGTCCGTGATGGTCGCCCGCCGGCGGACGCGGACATGCGCACCCCCTCCGCCGCCGCGTCGTCGTCTTCGCCCCTCTCCCCCGCTGACGGCTTCCTCTGCGGTAACAACCCCGGCCAGCCTTTTCCTCTTTCTTGTTCTTGCTCCTCTTGGGGATTCCGTCGAGCACCTCGCTTACCCGCGGGACTGATTTGGTTGTTTCTTGGGGGGGGGTGAGTGCGGGTGAGCAGTGAAGGACGGGGCGGACGAGATGATCAATTACGTCGCCAACGAGCCCTCCGTTGGGCTCTACTTCGTCCAGCAGCACGCCAAGGCGTCCATGCCCCTCCTCCTAGACGTCAAGGTCCTACTATCTGTCCCCTGCCTCTTCTCCTTAATTTCTTCTCTGTTTAGTGTTGACAATGATGATTAAGATTTGCATTTGGTTTACCTGTTGCCAATTCGGCTTCCGGCATCACCTTCTGTCGCGAGTGTTTGATGGAAATCTGACATTTGGCCCTGACTTGATTGACAGAAAAGTTGAGTAACGTTGGTTTTTTTTATGTATATACTGGATTCTAGCAAAGTGGCAAGTAATTGGTTTGTTTTCATCTTTTTTTTTACAACTTGGTTACATCTATTTAGCAGTGTGTTAGACTGTTAGTTACACTATGGAATTGACTGGATGTGTATTCCTACCGAATACCGTGATAATACCATTGAATGGTTTCTCCAAAGTAGTGCTCGATTTAATATAATTCCTTTTTGTTGGGTATCAGCCTAATTCCTATAATTCGGGTACATGCCAATCTTGAATCATGCGCTTAATGAACTAATATACATTTATGGAACATTAAAGTAATATGATGGAATTGTTGTAATCCTATTCTTCACAATTCACTTTTAACGTGTGACATAGACTCTTTCGCTTGAGTGGACTTCTGAATGATGTAGTACATCGCGTGATATAGCGCCTCCTTACAGAGTTTAACGGACCAGCCTCAAAATATGGTAGCTGGTCCAGACTCCACAGCCAAGCAATACCAATTTCTGAATGGTATTGGCAGTACCTGGTTTGAAGTAAGCCGATTTCAGCATTTAGTTTTGATGTTGTTTATTTTCAATCAAGAGTTGGCTTGGAACCCCCAGGTAAAATTTGAATTTTGTATGCTTGAAACTTCATTCTCACGTGTAAAGGCTTATTGTTTGGCATACCATTCACTTCTTTTGGTTTTTTTGTTCAATGTTCTAACCTTTCCATTTCCTTCGAGCACCGTTAAATTTCACAATTAGCTGATATTTGTTAATTTTATGTACTGTTTGATAACTTGATCTGTTCTTGTTAGTGGTTATCACTTACTTCAAACCAAACTGAGCTGCGAGTGAACTAATGATATCATATTCTGGAATTCTAACATGAGCTTTGTTTCCTTCATCAGGGGATGGTTGCAGAAAAGATTCATGAGGTAACATTGCATACTGAAGACATAGAGGATTCTATTTGTGCTGTGAGGTCCATGGCTGAGTTTGGACTTCCAATTGTTGATGATATGATCAAGGACATAAATAAATCTCTACAGATAATGTCAAAGACCCAACCAAAGAGAGGGTACGTCTTATACCAATCTTGAGAACTTTCTTTTGTTTTTCATGCGTTGTCTTAAAAAAATTACATGGTTCTCTTTTGTCTGATACGGTGGAGTCCCTTGGTATACTAAAAAATTTGCATTCTAATTATTTATAGGTTATAGAAGTTTGGCATTTTTTCCTTATTCGTTTAGGAACGGTCATATGTGATATGTTATATACTTACCCTGAAGTTGATTAAGCTCAACTCTGGCTTTACTTGAACTTCACAATAAATTTCAAAACTCTTACTCCCTCTCTTTAGAAATGTAAGGCGTATTTTGACTTTGCATAAGGATTAAGGTTATGGTGAAATTGAGAAAGGTATGAATGAAAATGATTTAAATACCCCCACTTAATTGTCTTGGGATATGAGAGATAATATTGTGTGTGGTGGTAATAAATAAATGCATGTAACTGAGAGAGAATAAATGTAGGAAAAGTCTCTGAACAGTATTATTCAAACTAGAGGCCTTATATTTTTGAATGGAGAGAGTATGTTGCTTGTGCCTTCTGCTGTTATGCAACAATAAACAACTCCAGAATTCGCATAACCAAACCTTAGTCCCTTAATGTATCATTGCACTCAGGTTAATCCAGAACCCTAGTTGGGGGTTACAACCGAGGAAAAGCTCTGGAACATGGGATGATTTGGGCACAACCAACGGAGGAAGCAGCCAGAACTATTTCTCTTCTATGTTCAACGCTGCAAAACAAAAGGCATCCACCCTGAGATGGCCACAACCTGATTTTACAACAAAAGATGATAGTAGCGAGAAGTCAGCGTCCTATGCAGCTCCAGAATCATCTCAATCTGGTGGACTAGGTGCATCAACACCTTCAGATACAGAAAGGGATGAGCTGCCCGTTTCAAGCCGGTTGCTAGAAAATACATCCACTATGAAGCAGAGCTTGTCTGCTACTGATATCTCCAACATGGTGGAGAGTTACAATAAGTTCAAAGAAGAACAAGAACTCAAACTGCAAGAGTGGTTTAGAGCGTCTGAAGAAGCTGAAGACAATTAAGAGTGAGATTGTTCTAATTGCTTCAGCTTTGTGCCTTTGTTAGAGCGCATCGGAGGATGGGGTATACCCTACTTCATACATTTCCAACTATTTACTGTTATGAATAGCACTTGTATTCAACATGAGACCAATGGACCGGTATATATACATGTACAAGAGCGTATAGAAGGAAAGCCTATATAAGGCAATATCTATACAAGGCTTATACAAGGCAACTAGCAATCTCATATATACGGTAACAAGGATACTGTCTAACACCCCCCTCAAACTCATGGTGGATCAACAATACTGAGTTTGGAGAGATAAAAGCTATGCTGAGAAAATCTGCCAACTGAAACTCTGAAGGCACATACTCTGAAGGCACATATTGAAAAGTCAGAATGTGGTCCTGTACCAGTGTCCGCATGTAGGAAGCATCAACGCCAATATGCTTGGTGAGCTCATGTTTCACTGGATCTCGAGCAATGCTAATAGCATCTATACTGTCAGATAAAAGAGGAGTAGGTGTAGAAACATAAACACTAAAATCCTCAAATAGCCACCGTAGTCAAGTAACCTTTGTTGTCAAAAGAGCCATAGCTCACAATTCAGCCTTAGCATTGGAACGAGAAACTGTTGTCTGCTTCTTAGTCTTCCAAGTAATGAGAGAACCACCAAGAAAAACACAATAAGCAGAAAGAGACCGACGATGATCAGAGTGATCACTAGCCCAGATAGCATCGGAGTATGCCTAAACCTGGAGAGAGCTGGAGCGAGGAAAGAAAAGACGACGGGAGATAGTTCCACGAAGATATCATAGAATACGAAGAAAATGACTATAGTGGAGCTGAGTAGAAGCAGAAACAAACTGACTCAAGATATGAACTGGATTACTGGATATGAAATGTCAGGACGAGTGACATCAAGATAAACAAGACTCTCAATAAGGTGACGATAGCGAGTAGGATCCTCAAGAGGGGCACCATTAGTAGGTCGAAGGTGAACATTAAGCTCCATAGAAGTCTTGACGTTGCACTTATCAGTGAGAGAAATGCGATCAAGAAGATCCTGAATGTACTTCTTTTGGGATAAAAAGAATCCCTCATGTGTAGAAGAGACCTCAATCCCAAGAAAGTAGCGAAGAGGACCCAAATCAGACATGAGAAACTACTCACCGAGTCGTGCCTTCAGAAAGGCAATATACTGCGAATCATCTCCAGTAATGATCATGTCATTAATATAGAGAAGAAGAAGAGTCCGTCCACGAGGTCAAGTGTGAACAAAGAGTGTAGGATCATGATCACTAGCAGAATAGCTAGCAGCAATGACCACAGAAGAAAAACGCTCAAACCAGGCACGAGAGGCTTGCTTGAGCCCATAAAGAGAACGACGAAGGCGACAAACCATACCCTCAGGAATAGAGTACCCCGGTGGTGGCTGTATAAAGACCTCCTCACGTAGCTCACCATTAAGAAAGGCATTCTTGACATCAACCTGAGAGATAGACCACTTCCGAACAGAAGCCACAGCAAGAAGAGTGCGAACAGTAGTCATATGAGCCACAGGAACAAACATCTCATCATAATCACGACCATACTCCTATTGAAAACCACGTGCTATGAAACGAGCCTTGTAACGCTCAAGAAAACCATTAGAGCGAGTCTTAACCTTATAGACCCACTTGCATGTAATGGGGCGGATACGTGGAGGAAGGAGCACAAGATCTCACGTGCCAGTGCGCTCAAGGGCAGCAAGCTCCTCTGTTATCGCATGCTGTCATTTCTGATGAATAACAGCCTCTCAGTAAGAAGTTGGCTCGGCAAGGACAGCACTAGCAAAGCCAAGGCGCTTAGGAGGTTGAATAGACTGACGATCGCGAAGAGCGCAGCGAGGAGGAGGCACGGAAGAAGAAGACTCAACAGGAGAAGATGACACATCAGAAGAATCCTCAACTCGCAGATGACGAGTGTAGTAGAGAGGATAAGAAAAAACAATGTCAGAAGAAACAGGTGGAGAAGACACAAGAGGTGAAGACTCCTGTGGAAAGGCCGGCAAAGGAGGCACCATCTGTGGAGAAGGAAAAGTGACAACAAGAGTATCAGGAAAAGTCAAGAAAGAAAGCGGCTCGACAAGAGATACTGGAGTGAAAGAAGGATGAGGGTAGAAGGGTTGAGACTCATCAAAAGTAACAACCCGAGAGATGCGCATCCGTCGGCCAACAAGATCTCAACAACGATAGCCCTTATGCTCAGCACTATAGTCCAGAAAAACACACTCAACAGACTGAGCAGTCAGCTTAGTGCATTCACGAGGTGCAAGGAGGACATGGCATATACACCCAAAGAGGCGAAGATTAGAGTAATCAGGAGGCATACCACAAAGACATTCCACCGGAATCCCACCGTTAAGAGCAGAAGAAGGCTGAATATTAATCAAATAAGTAACAGTAGAAACAGTCTCAGCCCAGAAGTGAGGGGGAACAACAGAAGTAAGTAAAAGAGCATGAGCTGTCTTAAAAAGATGACGATGCTTACGCTTAGCCACACCATTCTAAGCATGAGCACCAGGATAGGAAAATTGAGAAAGAGTGTCTTGCGTAGTAAGAAAAGTACAAAGGGCTCTTGATACTCCCCTGCCGAGTCAGCACGAAAAACTCGAATGGAAAAGTTAAATTAAATACGGATCATAGTGGCAAAATTGAAGGTGGAGTTTCAAAGAGATTAACAGATTGAGGCTAGGAAACACTCGTCACCCCGAAGTATGCTTGGGATTCACAGTGGCCCGTGTCGATCCGACAGCATGGGAGAGCATCCCAAACTCTTGTTGGCTTGTTGTTCCATCGGCACGCGAGAGATTTTGAAATTTGACACCTTTAAACACGAATTTTTCAATATTTGACATCCTGGCCCACTGTCATTGACTAAGATGGACCCACATGTCATACACAGAGCCCGAAAGACATGCGAATTGGGTGTCAAATATCGAAATACCCCTCGGCACGCTATGTTTCCAGCCCCGCGCCGCTACGAATCGCCTCGGCTATGCTTTGGTTGTCGAATCTGTGGAGAAACCAATCTCTGGTGCTCGACTATGGGTGGAGTAGAGAGAAGAGAAAGAGTGCGAGTTGTATCTGGATAAGAGAGTTGTGTGGCTCAGCTTTCGTGTGTGAACGTATCACATGCATCCAGTTAGAGAGATCGTGTGGTGTTGGCTTATTCCATTAGTTTTGGATCAAGGGTATAGAGTTCTTTAGTATTTCTCTTATTTATAACCATTATCAATGTTTACCGAGGTGTTATTACCCGATGCCTATGTCTGAATATAAATGGAACGACACTTTATACATACCCATTGAAGCACTACTCGACCGGATGCCATGTTGTTGGTGACATGTACATCTGCAACGAATCCTTCAGATCAAACACGCTTGGAAATACTATAGATTTCCAATGCAATTGAGTGATTAACAATTGTCAGATCAAAACACACTTGAAATAATATATGTTTCGTATGCATTTGAGGGATTAACTATTGGAAGCAGGTAACCTGTTGCAGATAAAGAAAGTTTTACAACCTGAATCCGCTACTCAGCTCCTCCCTATCACAGTCATGGAAGACTGGCTCTACTACTTGCTCTCCGTCACCTTCTGCATTGCCTTGTCTCTCCTCCTCTCCTCACTCCGGCCGGCGACCGGAGAGTCGACCACGCCGCTGCGGCTCCCGCCCGGCCCACCGGCGCTCTCAGTCATCGGCCCGCTCCTCTTCCTCGGCCGGACAAACTTCGGCGTAGAGCCGATCATCCGCGCCGCCCGGTCCCGGTACGGCCCGGTCTTCAGTCTCTTCCTCCTCCCGTCCCGCCCGGCCATCTTTGTCTGCGACCGAGCAGCGGCGCACCGTGCGCTCGTGCAGTGCGGCTCGGTGCTCGCCGATAGGCCGCCGGCCAACCTTCCCACCCGCATCTTCTCCAGCGACCAGCACAACATCACGTCCGGCGCGTATGGCCCGCTCTGGCGCGTGCTCCGGCGCAACCTCACCGGCAAGGTCCTCCACCCGTCATGCCTCCGCCGGTACGCCGGTGCTCGCCGACGTGCCGTGGCCGGACTCATCGCCGGCATCATAGGACAAATGCCCGATGGCGAGGCGGACAACGCGGTGGTGGTCATTATCGAGGGGCTCCTGCACCGCGCCATGTCCCACGTGCTCGTCAGCATGTGCTTCGGTGAGGGGCTCGACGACGGCGTCGTTGCCTCCGTCGAGGCGGTGCAGAGGGAGTTCTTGACGTCGGCGATCGGCTTCCAGGTGCTCGGTGTGTACCCGGCGGTCACCAAGCTCGTGTTCCTGCGCCGGTGGAAGCAGTTACTGTCCCTCCGGAACCGGCAGGAGGAGCTGTTCGTCCCTCTGATACGAGCACGCGGCACGCAGCGCGACGTCGCCGGCGACAGCATTGCCGTCTCCTACGTGGACTCGCTCCTCGGCCTCCGGATCCCCGAAGACGGCGGCAGATACCTCACTGAGGGCGAGATGGTGAGCTTATGCTCCGAGTTCTTGGCCGCCGGCACCGACTCGACGGCCGCCGTGGCGCAGTGGATCATGGCGAACCTCGTGGCGCAGCCGGAGATCCAAGCAAAGCTTCGAGCAGAGGTACACGACGTAGCCGGCGACGACCACGGCGCGGGGATCCAAGAAGAGCACCTGCCGAGGATGCCGTACCTGAAGGCCGTGGTGCTGGAGGGTCTCCGGCGACACCCGCCGGGCCACTTCGTGTTGCCGCACGCGGCGACCGAGGACACGGCGCTCGACGGCTTCCGCGTGCCTCGGCACGCGTCGCTGAACTTCACGGTGGCCGAAATGGCGCTGGACGACGCGGTGTGGCCGGACGCCAAGCGGTTCCGGCCGGAGCGGTTCCTCCCCGGCGGCGAGGGCGCGGACGTCGACCTCACCGGCAGCAAGGAGATCAAGATGATGCCGTTCGGCGCAGGCCGGAGGATCTGCCCCGGCATGGAGCTGGCGCTGCTGCACCTCCAGTGCTTGGTGGCGGGCCTGGTGAGGGAGTTCGAGTGGAGCGAGGGCGACGGCGAGCCGGTTGACTTCGCCGAGAGGCAGGAGCTCTCCGTCGTGATGCGGCGGCCGCTCCGTGCCCGCGTCGTCCAAATCCAATACACAAGGAATAATTAACCAGCACTGCTAACGTGACTCAATACTAAAACTTGTCTATGCTGCTGCTTTTTTTTTTCTTTCAGTAAATGTTGATCAAAATTTAGAAAACGTATTTCGAGAGTATCAGTCGATTATTCCTTGCAGTGTTATAGAGGACAGGACCCAACAGTACTGTAGAGTTACATGCATGTAATCTATCTGAAAACATTGCAAATATTTACAGGCCTAAGTGGCATGAGTATGAACCTGCCTATCTTCAGACTGCGTACTAGGTTACTACGGAATTTCACAGGAATTTCATATTAATTCCACATAAAACAGTTTATTCCATGGTAGCGCGCCGTTCGGTGAAACTGGATGCTTGAACAGCTCTTACTCCCGGTGTTGATTTCTGTCTGGGTGTACATCATGCTACTGAACTCTGCACGCTAAGCTTTCTTCAATCTTCAACAGCAACTCCAACATAGGCTATTGTCACCTAACAGTGGAGTAGGTGATGAATTCCCTGGAAGTGAAGTGAAATGGCTGGTGGGGAACAGGGTTCCTGCAAACAAGAAAAAGCATAAGAATGAAGATAAGACGACAATGAAATAAGATATCACGAGTGATATCGCAGGAACTAAGCATTAGATGCAGAGTTGGATGCAACAACAGTGCAATCTGCAATTCTGTACTGCGGGCAGGGCCTATTCAATTTGCAATTCAATCAGGATCATCGATATATACTGTATGTGATCTTCCTTTATCCAAAAAATATACTGTATGTGATCTGGTCACAAGCATCTAGTAAGCAATGGATAACAATACTAATGCTACATTGTCCATGTCTGATTTTTCTTTTCTTCTCTTTAGTTGGATAATGCTTGGATTTACCCTTTTTTCTCCCCAGGTAAATATTAGAACTTATTGAATACATTCTCGTATTACTAAATATACTAATAGATGGGTGGGTGGGTGGCTGCTTGTACAATATCCAACTTACGGTCGTGGCCCATATATCTTGATCTGTCGGATATGAGTATCCCTCCCGTTCAGGTGATTGGATAACACCACAATTTGGAGCAGAAATGTATCTATGAATGTTTCTCTGCACATATATGCCAAGAAAGAGAATTATGAATCTGTCTGCAGAGTAAGATTAACTAGTAAGGTCTATAGGTAGAGCCACTTTTGGAATAGTTTTGACTTCTGAGAGATGAAAATGCTGCATTCCTCATGTATATTCCATTAGATCAATATTATAATCATTTCAACAGTACTTGTGAGTTAATTATATGTCAAGGAGAAAACCAAACACGATATTATTAAACTGAAATGAGTTAACTGCAGTGTCAGATGAGCTTGACAAAATATCTTTCAAGGTCAAGGAAAGTATTCAGCTGATAGCAAAAACAGCATTAGTACCACACTAGTGAACAACGAAATGCAAGCAGCAGCCCGCAAAGGCACTGTCCACAAAATTTGGGTCATCAAACAAATCTAGATGGAATATATTCATATGAAAATTCTATAACCTAAATGCATAAATATGTGATCAGATAGTAATGTCAGTTTTTTTTTCAAATTTCAATTCTAGAAGAGACCAAATAAAGCCACCCTAGAACTTATGACATATTCCTGCAATTGCACAAGGCATATTTTAAGTTACAAATGCATACCGGGGATCAGCTCCAGATAATGATATATGAACCCATCCAACTGGCTTTGAAAGCTCCACAGTTTTAATTTCCTGGAAGCAAGAGCAAATTATGATACATTAAAAGATCAAGGAAAATTATCACTCAGTAAACTCAAGGTCTCCAATGATTAGTTCAGTCTTCAGTGGACAAATTCTTGTAATGCAGAAGCATAGCAGAACAGACCAAGTATCCCTGAGAGAAAATTAAGCCACAATTATATAGTGTAATCCTATGTCATACCAGAATATACCCTAGTCCCTAAGTCGAGTAACCCAATGGCACAAACCATTTAATCACAGCCTGATAACAGTTTTTAGTTCAGTACAAGATGAACACCAAGGCAAACTAAGCCAAATTGCTCCTAACACAGGCTTTTCAAAGAGTCATGCTGTCACATGTGAATATCTGGTCCAAAATCAACAACCATGGAGAAGTTCTCTTACCATCAAGAGCAGATCAAAACTTAGAATTCATTCAGATATATAAATATGTGTGCACTCACTCAGCGGTTCGCTCCTATCAGCAATAAGCAATCAACATGTAAAACCTGAGATACTTAGCAAGCCTCTGAACGTTCCTTGAAACCATTTCTTGTGGTGAAGAGAGTACCTTGAGACTGTGGAAGCCATCCCCGGCCCGGATAGAGATCGTGCTCGGCGTGTAGCTCTCGTCGAGCTTGAAATCCACATAGAGCACAACAAGCTGCGGCGCAACAAATTTAACAGCAGGGGAAAAAATTAGGCACCATCCACACGAATCAAACAAGCCAAAGGAGCAGCTACTCAGCATTGTCAGCAACATACTCCTGCTTACCTGCAGCTGCACCTTCTTCTGGAACTGGATGTTCACCAAGTGCGGCTGCGCGCCATCCGACCTAACCAAAATGCCAAACCCAAATCACTAACTACTCAGCTTCTAATTCCGATGTATTTAGAAGAGAAGAGTGACATTCTTTTCGAGTGGTTGGTACTGACTGCCAGTAGGTGTCGAGGTTGTCGTCGCGAAGGGAGGCAACACCGTTGCCGGGCTTGCAGGAGCTGACACTCCAGGCGGCTGTCTTCGCCATCTCCCGCATGTTAGCGTCCACCGACAACTCCGGGCTGCCCTTCAGCCGCCCCACAGACGGCGCCGCCGGGGTCGCCGCAGCCTCCTCCTCACCCTCAGATTCCATCTCGAGAGGAGAGAATGAAGCAAAGCAGCCCGGCCCAGCTTAGCACAAGTCTAATCCATCACAATACATCCATATGTATATGCAAATAAGAAAAACAAAACTCAACAAGCAGCAAGTGCAAAATAGATGGGGAAACAAGCATCAAAAGGATTATACTAAAGACTTCCATAAAAAAATATTAGTAACAACACGATTAACAACTGATTCAGGAATTCTCCAGGTTGTAGTACCAGTCATCAACAACTGCTGGTCAAACTGGTCCTATCAGGATACCAGCACTAATCAATTAATCATACGCCTTATTATTACAATTATCATGAGGCACTAGTTACAAAGAAGCAGACTTGAGGCCGACAGGACTTGTTAAACACTCAAAAATTCCTGTCACCAGTGTCGGAACGCACTGGGCATAAGCGGTAGATTGGAAAGACCGAAAGATCACAGTGAGCCAAAGAATTAATGTTCACCTATTCAGAACAGCCAATTTCGGAGTCATCATTGATTAAAATTTTCCAGCAAAGACAAACCTAACCGGCCAACGCCATGTTCTAACTCAGAAACAGTGATCATGTCAGTGTCATCTACAAGACTATTGCATCTAGAGTTAAACACACCCAGGACCGCATGAACATAAGAAGCGACTCGGTGACAAGCTGTTGCACAACCCCGCAAGGTTCGAAGTGTAACCGAAATCCACCCCCAATTCCGCATCTAGTCGTGCACTAACCCTAACCAAGCACTGCCGACGAACCCGGATCGACCAAGAAATAAAGAAGAGAACAGGGTGCATCGAGCTGGCTGGGGAGCTTACTGTTGCGCGGCACTCAGGGAGTCGTCGCTCGGCAGCCGCTGCTTCTATCTGCTCGCCGGGTGGGTAGCTTCTGACCTTGGTCTCCTCGAGCCTCCGCCGCCGCCTGCTGCAGGGAGAAGGGAGGGGCAGAAGGGGTGGGGGGCTGGCTGGATAGGGTGGGGTGGGGGAAGAGAGCTGCTGCGGCGCCGGCGTAGTGCGAGGGTGTCGACGGAATCAAAACCCTAGCTAGCCCCCTCTCGCTCTCGTTCCCCTCCTCTGCAAATGAAACGGGGTGGAGCGGAGAAGACATCACCACGAAAAGACAAGTCGTCGTCGCGTTTCAACTTTCACGTATGTAGCAGGAGGATGGATTTAAATCTTCATCGAAATTTAGCAAAGTATTTCAAACATTCGCAGATCTGCATGACTTAACCAAAAATCACACGAAACACAGGTTTGAACAAGAGTCTGGCAACACTTACAGAAACCAGCTTTGCGTTTCCGAGCTCGTGCTCCGATCAGTCGCTGCGACCGGTCCACCGGCACGACACGCGCACGGAGCGGGCGGCGCCGGCGCATGGCGATGGACAGCTCCGTCTTCCAAGCGAAGTTAACCTCCTCTCCTCGCCGGACACCGCGTGCCACTCGAACTCCCTTACCAGGCGCCATGACAGGGCACATCCTCCCGCCGGCGCCGAACGGCATCATCCTGATCCCCTGGTCCCCGTCATGGCCTCCGCTGTCGCGTCCCGCGGCACTCGGTACCCGTCGAGCGCCGCGTCTTCCCACGCCGCGGCGTGCGCAGCGACCACCATCTGTGCCGGCGCAGCGCCTCGAGCACAACAGCCTTCTGGTATGTTGCCATCCTCGTCAGGTACGTGAGTAGCAAGTTGATTTGGTGATTCGATTATTGTAAAAGGGTTTATATCCCGTGAGTTTTAATTTTAATAATAGAAAAGATGTTAAATTGGGATGGCATCAGAAAAAATATCTTTACAACCTAGTGTTCTTTTTCGTGTTCACATGCATGTGTTCATAATTTAGGATATTAATGAGTTCTGAATACCATTTTACAGATTGTTATATATGCAGTGCATGTTGAAGTTAAGTCCGTTTGTTACACAAGGACAAGGTCGAGTCTAGAACTTAGTTATGGTTTAAGAAGCATCATGCGTAAGCATATAGGTGATAATATGAGCTACTGGGAAAATTTTCCATTGTCTAATGGGTCGAAGTGTTTATGAATTTAGTCCTGTAGCTGACTTTTTTTTTGTGCAAAATAGCACATACGCTCCCGTAGTTACAAATATAGCCCTAAGGCTGAACACAGAGGAACCGCGACATCTGTCCCATGCGTCCATGGAAGCTAGTGGTAGCGCGGCTGAAGCTGGGACCGCTGCACATTGGCCTTTGGCGTGGGAGGCAGAGGCCTGCCGCTGCAGGGCAGGCACCATGGTTACTTGCCGTGGCAGGGTACTGCAACATCGAGCTGCACATGCACATGATTTGCAACTCATAATCAGTCAATTTGGTGTATGCATGCATCGTACCCTCCGGGACAGCGCATGACGAGAGCGCAAAAAGGACGTGCACCGGTGCTGCCTGGCCGCGAAAGCAGCTTCCCGCTCACCGGCAGCGCGTAATCGTGCTGGGCCCGCCCTCACGCTGGTTGCCACATCGCTCGCCGGGTTCCGCGCCCTACTGTTGCGGGTGATAAGCATCATCTATGATCCTTCCATGCTCACTTGAGAGATTATTTTCGTAAAAACTCATGTGTCGGGCTACTTTCGTAAAGAAATCGGAGAAGAGACCGGTAAAGTAAAAATTTCTGATGGGCCAATCATGTTTAGATCGTCTGGACCATCTGCCCTACTTCGCTATGCTCATTAATTAGCAATTGTTCAGTCAATCCATGTCATCGTCCATGTATAGTGACAGATAGTTACCTCTGCTCTGGCATGCATCCTTTTCCCATCGACCATCTTCCTTGGCAGGAGATCACAAACAACCATCATCGTTCATGTCCTTGCATTGTTTCAGTACAATTCAGCACTCACCCAATACAGGTTTCTTTTCTTCTTCTTGGGAAAGAGTATTCTCACCCTTGCATGGTTGCACGGGTGGGAATTAATTGATCCCTCCTAGATTCTCATTCCAGTATTGGCGTCTAATTCAATCAATGGAAAAAAAATAAACTAATCCATTTTCCGTTTTCCCTTCTTCTCCGGACCACACAAGCTACATACAGATTACGTTCATGCACTGGTCTATTCATGTTAATCTTTGCGGAATTGCTAGTCCCTCGTACTTAGATGTGGTGTCATCTTCTTTCTTCTCTCACTTCTATTCCACCTCAAAGACTCTCTCGTCGAGGTACTTAGTGGCATCCCTTTTATCCTCTTTCCTCTCCCTTTGAATTAAGAAAAGATTTATTTCAAATTTCTTCCGAGGTTTCTGAAAAGGAAGTAATTTTTTAACCATTTTCAAAAGATTTTTAATTAAAAGTTTTTGAACTGAAAGTTTTTTAGTCAAAAGTTTTCGAACCAAAAGTTTTTTTGAGTCAAAACTTTTCGAACCGAAAGTTTTTAAACCAAAATTTTTTGATTGAATCATCTTAATAATTTGATTCAATTTTTTTGTTTTAAAAGAGAAGGAAGGGGTCGAAAAAGAAAGAGAAGCGAGAGTGAAGGGATGGCTGCCATATGGCAACACCTAGATGTATCTTCACTAAAGAATCAATTAGTGAGTTGGCCTAGATGGGGGGTGACACTTTTCAAAATTTTAGGTTTAAGTACAAGCTTGTAGCACTAGTTAAAATGAATCCTTAGTGCTCAAATATTGGTGAGCCAAGATATTCTACAAACAAATATAACTAACACAAAATAGTAAAAACTAGCATAGCTAAAAGCAAAATTCAACGGGCGAAAATAAATGCTGAAATGTAAATACTAAAAGTGAAAAAGGGAGACAGAGAATTTTTCCCGTAGTTCAGAGTCAAACTCCTACTTCCACGTTAGAGCACTTCCTTGGAAGTATTGCTCTCCAGAACTAGTCGCAGTAACCTTGGTCTTCACTAGGGTGACTCTTTCACTATTCCGGTGAGGTGAGTCCTAACCTCTCACAACTATAGTGGCTTTTCACAAGCACCTTCGGATATGTCGCATCAAAATCTCTTCCAAGCCGTCTAGGAACGCCTAATTTCAAGAGTAATAGACCATCCACAAGCTCTGTCCCTTGGTTCACTAGCACAACACTTGCTAGACTAAGTTTGGATTAAGAACACTTAAGGAATTTTTGGATTTTGAGTTTAGAAGTGAAGCACGGTCTCTTTAAATGGCTTGAGAGCTATAAGGTGCTAAAATATCAAGGAGATCAAAATTCTACCCAAGGAATACCCTGGATGAGCTTATATAGCCATTTGAGCAAGTGCTAGCCGTTGGAGCTGGCACAATAGCCGTTGGACGTATCAGAGTGTCAAAACAAGCTAATGCTTAATTGCCACGGACTGAATTTGTTTAAGCTTCATAGACTGCCCTGTGTACACCGGACCTAGATTACAGATAAGCACATTTGCTCTAAAATAATCTAGTTAGGTCTGTCGTACATAGGCTTTGGAAAGAAACTGAGTCCGGCATGAAAATTTAGATTTGCACGTTTGCACTGGACCAAATTGGGTTAGTCCGCTGTAGATGGGATTTCTGGAAAGGCTCGGTCCGGCAGGTTTTTAGAATATAAAAGGAAAAGACCTGAGTGATTTGCATTTGCGTTGGACTTAAAAAGGGTTTGGTCCAGTGTAAGCAGGAGTTAGCGTCGGACTGAGTTTGTGTCAGCGGAAGTTGGTCCAGCGTAAATGGCATGCGCTCGGTTTGATATTTGTATGAGTCGCTTTAGCGCTGGACTGAAAAGAAAAGATGGTCCGGCGTAGGCTTAGTTTGCGTTGGACTGATTATTAGAGTGGACCAGGTCGGTTCGGTGTGAATAGGATTGAGCTGAGTTAGCACCGGACTAAGAAGTAGAAGGTGAATTTTGGATCCGGCT
The DNA here is from genome assembly GCA_036346375.1 of Guadua angustifolia. Classification (NCBI taxonomy): domain Eukaryota; kingdom Viridiplantae; phylum Streptophyta; class Magnoliopsida; order Poales; family Poaceae; genus Guadua; species Guadua angustifolia. The sequence goes on from CM070517.1 coordinate 42,060,544, forward strand.
AGAATGGAAAATTGTCTGTTTAGGTGAGGATTGATTTTTGGTGGGGAATTTTTTTATATGACTTTGACTCCAAGCAATCTAACTGACTTAACCCATAAACCAAGATTCTAACTTATACATCATCCTCTTTTATAGTACGGTAAGTCTAAAGCAACCCTAACACTTGGTTTGAACCATTTCCTAAGCCAAAACTAGTATTAAGAGTTATTAATCTTGACCTTTTTGCTTGATGCCGACTTAGATACCCAATCAAGAATCCTCATCACCAAGAGGTCATTGACTTGATCATCAACACCAAAACCCCATAGTCATATTTAATTAAAAATTAGAGGCCCTAGATGCTTTCATAAGGGTAATATCAAATTAGCAATGCCCTAAACTTTGAACCACTATTGCTCTAGGTGCGCTACAGTGTTAGCACACAATCCTCTCGCCTCGCAAGCCACCTCCTCTCTGACTCTCTCCCTACTATCCCCTTCTACCACCGCCTTGCCCTATCGACCCACCTCCCTTGCAGCTCCTAGCATCGCCTATAGCGCCTTCACTGCCCATCGCACTCCCGCTACCACCTCCCATGGCTAGTGGTGCCTAGCATGCATCGTCATTGCTCTTTGCCCACCGCTGCCACAGGTCCCGCCCACCCCTAACTTGTGGTTGTCTTCGTCATGCTGCTCGTCACCCAATGCCCTCTTCTGAACCCTCTATCAGCGGGGCCACTACTGCCTCGCCACCCTACTACTAGTGATGGAGCTAGAAAACTTTCAATGGAGGTGCACACTTTACATATACAACTCTATAATCTAATACAATGATTTCGTAACATCATAAATACAACACATATATTTAAAATTTGCTAAAAGTAAAGTACAAATAGTCCTAAGGTCTTAAAAATCCAAAACCATTAAAATCAGAACCAATTCTATCAACAGATTTAACCCATTGAATTGATAATATCATTGCATTTCTTAAATTTTTTTAGGAGTACTAGAGCATACCTGGTACCCTCTAGATCCACCCTTGCCCGCTGGCACCTTTTCCCCTCTCTATATACCCTCCATTGCCGCTATCGCGGAGAAGCTGCTGTCACCATTGGTCACCGCTATTGCCAGAGAAGGGAGGGAGAGAAGAGTAGAGAGGGAGGAAGGAAAAAGAGTAGACAAGGAAAAAGAGTAGACATGCTGTAAAACTAATACGTGTCTAGCTGCGCTGTAGATTTTACCTTAATTCTTAGTCAATTCGATTGGTGATATGTACCTCTCACTTACTTTATGTTGCTACAGCCCTTTACTGGTTACGCAGCTTGGTTATGATTGCCATGTAACACGACGGCATTGCCGTGCAATGGTAGAGGATCCAAATTCATTATATATACTAGATGTGCATGGGTTTGTGCGTTGTTGTGGGTGGAAGGATCTATCAAGATATTAAGACAGACAGAGATTCTAATAAAGAAAGAAAACATTTTTTTAGAAATACCTACAGAAAAAGGAAACAAAATTGTCAGATTTTTTAAAAAAAATCACAAAAGTTTGATATGAACTGATTTTTTAGGTAGCTTAGGCATACTCTCTGGGCCCTTCTCACAAATTCTAAAGAATCTACAAATCTAGCGGCTCAACTAAATCAGTGGAGTTGCTTTAAGCACGTCAACAGCACTGCCAAATTTTTTAAAAATCATAAAAGTTTGATTATGATTTGAAATTTCTATGGTAGCGTAGGCATAGTCTCATTACCCTTCTAAAATGCATCAGCAACATTGTCAAAAATTTTAAAAATCGCATAAGTTTGATCATGATCTGAAGTTTTTATGGTAGGTTAGGCATGCTCTTAGAACCCTTCTCAAAAATTTCAAAAATTTACAACATAATTTAACAACTCAATTAAATAAGAAAAGTCGATGCAAAAAAAAAACCCACAAAAATTTGTGTCTCGTGGGATTCAAACATGAGACCTCGCGCACCCAAGGCAAGGTTTCAGCCAACTGAGCTAAGCAGTACATATGAATTGAGATGGCCAATAAATATATGAGGCTATGCTAGATTAACTTTAGAAACCAGAGTAAAATGGACGCGTGACGCACGACGGTGAAGCCGACCGTGACTCTTCATGAATAATGAGTTATATAGATAATCTCGTGTCCTTTACATGTCCTATGCTTTTCAACTGAATAGCTTTGTGGGCAGGTGAAAACAAATGTAGCAGCCAATTAATTATCTTCGTAAAACGATGCCCATTAATGAGCAGATAAGCCCATGTCATTACGCTAATTAGCACAGTAGTGTTCATGACTTCAACACTTACCACCGGCCGCAAAAATATCCCCCCGATTACCTTTGCGGCGCACGCCAGTTCAGCCGCGTGTCCCCATTCCAGCCACCCACTTCTCACCGGCACCCAAACATTCCCAGTTTTTTTCCGACCGTATAAATAACCCCCCGAATCGAATCCCCAGCGAGCAGAGGAAAAAAAATCCAGCCATGGAGGATTGGCTCTTCTACTCGCTCACCACGCTGCTCTGCCTCCTCTGCTCGCTGTTGCTGCGGGCCCGGTCCCGCAGCTCGCCGGCGCCGCCGCCGCCGCTGCCGCCGGGGCCGAAGCCCTTGCCGGTGGTGGGCCCGCTGCTCTTCCTGGCCCGCCGCGACTTCAACCTGGAGCCCGTGCTGCGGCGCCTCGCGCGGACCTACGGGCCAGTCTTCTCCTTCGCGCCGCTCGGCCCCGCTCGGCCCACCATCTTCGTCGCTGCCCGCGGCCCGGCACACCGCGCCCTCGTCCAGCGCGGCGCCGCCTTCGCCTCCCGCCCGCGCTCCACCACCCCCGCCGCCGCGGTGCTCACCAGCGGCGGCCGCAACGTCAGCTCCTCACCCTACGGGCCCATGTGGCGCGCCCTCCGCCGCACCCTCGCCTCGGGCGTGCTCAACCCGGCGAGCCTCCGCGCCTTCGCGCCCGCACGGCGTTGGGTGCTCGACGTCCTCCTCTCCCGCCTCCGCGAAAGCGGCGGCGGCGGCGGTTCCCCCGTCGTCGCTGTCATGGAGTCCTTCCAGTACGCCATGTTCTGCCTCCTCGTGTACATGTGCTTCGGTGGCGACCGCCTCGGCGACGCGCATGTGAAAGAGATCGAGATGGTGCAGCGCGACCTCCTCGCCAACTTCCTCAGCTTCCAGGTCTTCGCCTTCTTCCCGCCGCTCACCAAAATCGTCTTCTTCCGCCGGTGGAACAAGCTTGTCTCGCTGCGGCGCCGGCAGGAGGAGCTCTTCGTCCCGCTTATTCGCGCCAGGAGAGAGGCCGGCGTGGGCGGCGACTGCTATGTGGATTCCCTGGTGAGCCTGACCGTCCCGGAGGACGGCGGAAGGGCGCTCACCGACGGCGAGATCGTCAGCCTCTGCTCCGAGTTCTTGAGCGCCGGAACTGACACCACGGCTACGGCGCTGCAGTGGATACTGGCGAACCTGGTCAAGAACACGGCGATGCAGGACAGGCTGAGGGAGGAGGTTTGCGCTGCTGTAGGGAGCGACGGCGAGGTGCGGGAGGAGGACTTGCAGGGGATGCCGTACCTCAAGGCAGTGGTGTTGGAGGGGCTGCGGCGGCACCCACCGGGGCACTACGTGCTGCCGCACACCGTGGCGGAGGACACGACACTGGACGGGTACCGTGTCCCGGCGGGCACGCCGGTGAACTTCGCGGTGGGGGACATCGGGCTGGACGAGGAGGTCTGGACCGCGCCGACTGAGTTCCGGCCGGAGCGTTTCATGCCCGGCGGCGAGGGGGAGGACATGGACCTTACCTGCAGCAAGGAGATCAAGATGATGCCGTTCGGCGCGGGCCGGAGGATCTGCCCCGGCATGGCGCTGGCGCTGCTGCACCTGGAGTTCTTCGTGGCCAACCTGGTCAGGGAGTTCGAGTGGCGCGAGGTGGCCGGCGAGGAGGTGGACCTCACCGAGAAGCTTGAGTTCACTGTCGTGATGAGGCGGCCGCTCGTGGCAAGGGCCGTGCCGCTTCGGGGCGAACGGTCGATCGCCGCCACAGGCTCAGGCTGATTGAGGACGGCGACGGAGACAGCAATGGCCGCGGCAAGTCTTGTTCCCTGATGTTTGCTTAGCATGGCAATTGGCCAGAGTACGTCATGGCTTCTCGTTGCTCATGCTATTATAATGATATTAGATTGTGTTTCTCCTGTTCTTTTGGGCGCTGGTAAAATGCTGCGCTAGTGTCTATGTACAATGGGGCACCAATTATAATTAGTACTTAGTGTGATCCCATTTGTTGGAGTTCGCTAGAGAGTGCTGTAACTTTCAATGTTGGAAAGCTATCCTGAAAGATTGTATCTTTTGTCAAGCGGGCATCACCGGAGTCGCAGGCGATGGCTTCAGCTGCATAGAATAATTAAAGATGTCAGGCGGCGTCACCGGACGGGCGGCAGCGGCGTCGTTGGCTACGGAATCCCGAGCGGCGTCACTAGAATCTTCAGTGGCGTCGGCCGGAACGCCTCGGGCGGGAGCCGAGGCAGGCAACGTCGGGTGTAACTGACCGTCTTTTTTTTTTTAGATGGTGCATATAAATATTTTTACAGCTATTTAGAATTTTAGTTATAGGTAACTAAGTGTGTATTGTCAAAAGTAAAAGTGAAAGCGAATATTTTATGGAGGAAAATAAGAGTCTAACGGCCAGAGTTTTACATTATAAAACATCCATAGAATAGGCTTGAGCAGATAGATCAATGCCTTCAAAACCAAGCTTCTTCGCCATCTACGATCTCCTGAAACTCGCCAACTTCATTGAAATCTAGAGGGGGGTAATAGGAGACAAGGGTGAATATACAACAGTACTCAATAAAACCACACGGAAATTTTGGATACTACATGTAGGGATAAACAAAGGTAAGCATAGGTTTTAAGTATTGTGGATGCAAGTTATTAAATATCAGTTTTATTTTACATTTAAAATACAAACCATATAACAGCTAATACCATAGGGGTTATTTGCAAAGTTCAAATTTACGACAAATTCGATTTTATGAAAACTACATGAGCGCGGTTACAGGAATCACCCTAGATTAACTCAACTTCATTAACCGGAAGCACGGCGTATTCGAATACCATTGATATCACTCTGCAAAGCTGCTCAACTTTACCCATAAGATATCTTCGGCCGTCAGTGCCACACGTGAATAACATGCAACTTAAATGTATGCGGGCGAATCGAGATGATCATAGCCTTTTGTTGGACTTTCCTTCTTTAGCTTCTACCTAGTAGGTTACGTGGATCCACAGTTTTTAGGACCCACTGGTCAAGGCGGGAGATGCGATCTGGTCAACTGTGGATACCTACTATTATGAGAACCGGCGAATGGCCACCCCATTCTCGTTCCACCCCAGTCGCTACGCGATCCATTCTCTTACCAGAATGGTAGCTACCTGCTATAGGTATTCCAAAGGGAAATACAATGTACTGAGCTATGTTGGAACAGATCAACAAAGCTGACCGACCCAATTTGTGGTTGAGCGGAAACTGAAGTTAATTACTTTGCCTAAGACATCGGTTCTTAAGTGTCTAAGACTCAGCTAATGACATACCCTAAACTATTGGTACCCACTGTACCAATCACCACACCACACCTTGACTTCGTCATCGGTTGGGGGTTGCAAAGAAATTAAGGCGTAATAACAAGTTTAACATTGGGTTATATCTAATCATGTCATTCTAAATTATCTCCTTTTGTAGTTTCCTAAAATACTAGAAAATAATGCGGTACGAAAATATTACAGATACTGTAGTGGAACTAGGTTCAAAATGTTCAAGGGTATGTCTTGCCTTGCGGGGTCGAGGGTTCTCCTAGAGGGAAGCAGTCGAAGTCGCGTCCGGTCCTGAACGGCTCTAGTTCCTGGTACGACTCCAAGAACTGCTTCTACTAGGCAAACTACTCCAAGGGCTGCTCCAACGTCGGATATAACGTGAAAAAACACAACCAATAAATAAACGAATAAAAACAACTAAGAGAGATAAAGCAGAAAAAGAATCAAAGAGAAAATAGCCGAAAATGGGACAAAAGGGCATTTTGGGGATTTTGAAAATTTTGGGGACTGGACTCGATGGAACGGAGATCATCTTTGGACTTAGCGGCTTGAACTGGTCAAGAATATATATTTTTAGGTATTTTTGGATTTTTTTTTGGAATTTTTTGGGATTTTTGTGAATTTTCTGAGTTTTTCATCATTTTTTGAATTTTAAATAATATTAAATATGAAAATCAAAATTAAAAACTCCAAAATTGGATTTGGGCGACAAGAATGAGGGGGGGTTATATAAGCGCAAGCATGGGGAGAGAGAAAGAGAGAGGGAGGGGAGCGAGCGACGGCTGGGCGACAGGCGACGCAGGAGGGGCTCAAGGCTGGCTGGTCTTGTGGCGCTGCACGGGTGATGGGACGCATGGGCCTTGAAGGAGAAGGGAGAGGAGCGGCGGCCGAGGCGGGCAGTTGCACCGCGCCAGCGCGAGGCGCTGGCCAAAAAGGACAGAGCGGGGGAGGCGAACCGGGCCAAACCGGGGGAAAGAAGGTAGGCCAAGCTGCAATCTCTATGAACTGTCTAACTAGCAATCTCTATATAACAACGCGTGGGGTCCTTATGCTGCACAAAGGACTAAATGAGATATGCTTGGTTGAGATCATTTCAGTAGGATCTCTTCTTAGGGTGTGTTTGTTTTAGCTTTAATTCTCTAAAAGCTGATTCTAGATTGTGGTTATAGAGAAGTTGATTCTCCAAAAGCTAAAATCCAAAAGTACATATAAAGTGGATTATGAATTAGTGTATATGAATGGACTAGATTGTGAGAATTTAGGCTAGAATCTAGAATTAAAAGTTAAAACAAACATACCTTAATGTTTGGTTAATGTCCTCCGAGTAGCCGGTGAGTTCAGTGGGGTGAATCCATGCCCATCAACCTGGCGATGACGCTGGGTCTCTTCTGGCCTACGATATTTGTTCCAATTGATATGTCCTCATGAATAGGCTTCTTGATTGGAGTTGAACTGTGGTTGAGACCTGCTTTTGGATATTGCCTCAATGCCTCATATTGCAAGAATACTGCACAAAATTATAGGAAACTTACTCAAATTTGCATTTGCAGTGTTCAAAATGTTCCTAAGGTCCTCAGAAAACCTGCCTAGTGTTTACGACCATTTCTCAGAACCAGCAAAGACTTTGTTGTCTCCTCTTTGTGAACAAGAGGACTAGCAAGGTTAAACAAGGGATCTGGCCTTTACAGATCTACAAGTCGGATAAACTACTTGTGAGAATCCTAGGACAGCAATTCCCAGATTTGTGTACGTAGAGATATAAAGTGCATAAAAAATCAGAACAAAAAACTGTGCAGGTACGAATTCAAATTCATGCATAGGTTGCTCGTTTGAGTGACTGCGTGCGGGCCTGTGGAATTTTACCCAGGTTCCTGGGCCCACTCGCAGCGACACACACGAACTGCTAATGAGCATAGCAACAGTCAGGTAACATAAAGGGTTCAATCCTATGATATCTTCACCAACCCCTCAAAGGGTGATCAAGTTCATTTCAAGCTGGAAATGGCGATCGCAGGTGCAACTAGGAATATTACAATCCCGCATAAACTAATGCTATGGAATTGTACATTATTGTTGTCTAAGTCCTGACGTTTCAAAAGAAGCAGCCAAGCAGCAGCACCCAAGCTGAAGAGGCCCTAGGTGTTGAGAACTAATTAAACAGAGGAGCTTGACTGAAGAAAGCTTCTTGCAATCTCCAACGCATCTTCGACAGAAGTCACGCTCTTGAGCTTAGCTTTGTCAACAAGGGGCTGAGATCTAGCAAGTTGTGGAAGAAGCGAGAATTCCTGAAAGATTGCAAAAATTATGTTACGAGTTCAGGTTGGTTCCGACAAATTAAGTCCAGTATATAAGTAGTAAGCTCTATGGTCATGGCAGGATCACACATGCTCGCATTTAAATGGCTTAAATGGCTACTAACTTGGCATTAAGTTCTAATAGAAACGGAACTGTCCCAAGTATGCAAGCAAGACATTGCCGTGTTGAAGGTGATGTCAGTATTTTATTACCTCTGAGGTTCCACTCTCAAGGAAAACACCCTTCAGTCGACTCTCTGCAGAGTACAAGGCAAAAGATCATAAGAAGTCCAACTGAGAAGAATGAGAAATATATTCCAAACAACTGATTACCAGAGTCAATCCAGAAGGTAGCGATCTTTGGATCAAAGTTACCTACTTCAACTGTTTCACCGACTGCTCAGTGCACGAGAGAATAAAGATTTTGTGATTATTGATGTCTAATAACAGGGATCAACATTATAAGGTAGAAATTGGATATCGAGGTGATTGTACCATTATCTCCATAAAATTGCCACCAAACTTTCCTCAAGCTTCCTTCATACTCAAAAACTCTCGAATAGAAATATGGAAGGTAATCGTACCTGCGTGTAACAGGGAAAATCAAAAGCAGCAGTAGCTAAACTAATGGGGTACACTTTATAACCATTAACTTACGGTTTTGTCTGGGATGTGAGGAGTGTTTCAACACAGTGGTGTGCAGACTTCCTAGCATGATCAACATGCTCCACTCGAGCTATTCTGTTGTACATCTGTGGAAGAACTTGATAGAACATCATATTCTGGAATCCAACTTTTCCTTAAGTGAAGATCAATGCAAATAGTACCTACCTTGAGGGGGAAAGCTGCTACATCTCCAATAGCAAAGATGCCAGGTACACTAGTTCTAAACAAGGAATCAACCTACAAGAAAAACAAAGAGCTTAATTAGCTTATCAACCAAGATGAAATAATTTATTTTCAGGATGCCAAACATTTCAGCGAGTGGTTAACACATTTCATACATATGTAGCAGCATATCTCCAACAAGAAAACAAGAACACAATGACAGTACAGGTGACAAAGCTGACATCAGTCACTAAATTGATATTGATAAGCTTTAACTAAGGAAATCATCAAAATGATTTTATGCATTTATTATATATTAACAAAATAAATTGAATTTATGAGTTTCAGGTACAAAAGAACAATGCAAGCACAGTTCCTCAGAAACTTCAAGCAAACAGGTGAGGGTAAGACGACAACGTAGTGTTCAATAGAGAACAAAAATGACACATACTGACATACATTGCACTAGTATAGTGGGAGTCAAATAAGGTTCATTAACTTCAGGATGGAAACAAACCTCTATTCCACCAACTTTAGTGTTGACTCCAACAGCTTCAAAGGGGCTGACAACTGGTTTTGCTCCTATACCAACAATAACCTGTATTTACAATGTATTGTTAAAACGACAAAAAACTCATCATATGGATCCATAAAATTTTTCTGTAGTGTCTATAAGCAACTAGATAAACTTTCAAATATAATAAATACAATTTTAGTCAAATGTCTTCACGATGCTCCTAGGAACAAGCTGACAATCTGTCTTTAGCTTCTGCTGCCTCAGTATACATTTGGTCAATCCATGACACACGTGAATCGTGATGCAATGAATTCTTTACAATATTTTTACAGCTCAAACATCATATTGGTAAGAATGCTGAGACAACGAATAACTTTGCTGCTGTTACAGCACCATACTACAGAGCGCGATGGCCAATTGGTATACTGGTTTACCAGTGCTTAGGGCTTTGACTGTCAGCCCAGTATATTAGATAACCATAAACCACAGGACAACACCTGTCACTGTCAGAATATCTGAATCAACTTCACAAGGGTTAAGCAGTTTATATGCAAATATGCATGTTTGTCATTGTCAACATACTTCCAAGTGAAATTAAGTGGTTCTAGTATTTCCATTAAATAATCCAGTCTAGTAAGCATTTCCAAAAAGACTAAAACCAACCATAGGAACCCAAATGAAGGTATCTTGATGACATGCTTTAGGATGTGAATACTGCAGCATAAAAACATTTTAAGGAAACAAAGAGCGTAACTGTATCAGTTTCAACAACAGAACCATCTTTAAGTACAGCAGAAGACACCGTTCCATCAGAGCCAGCTTCAAGTTTATCAATAAGAGCTCCCTGTTTAACATAAATATACCCACTCAATAGATTGAAAAATCATGACAACCAAATGAAGTTGATAAAAAACTGTCACCTTTATGAATTTGACACCATTTTGCTGATACAGTTCCTCATACTTTTTAGCAAGGGAAGGTGTAAATAATCTTGGCATTATGTGATCTTCTGGGAATATAATCTATATAGAAAGCAAGTTAAGCAAGTCAAATTCTAGAACTACCACCTAGGCACTTACAATGCAGAAAGAGAAGAAAAGTAAGCTCCAGATATATCAGAACTGAACAAAGAAAAAATTGTTCCCTTACAGTTGTGTCAAGATTCCAACCGCAAGCTGCAGCAGCTACCTCCATGCCAATATAGCCCCCACCAATAACAACAATTTTCTTTGCTTTTCCCTATCAAATTAAAACAAAAATCATTTCACCAGTATATGTTAAAGAGTGAGAATATACAAGGAATAACTTTAGATAAATGTTGTCATGCCACATGAGAAAAATCCAATTCTGGTGCATGAGGAACATCTATCATTATTTATTTACTGAACGTACCAATGAAGATACTAGAGAATTAGCATCAGCAACATCACGTATATAGTGAACTCCGGGTAAGTTTCCTCCTATTTTCTCAGGTAATCTGAAAACAAGCATCGATATTACAAGAAGCAACAAGCAATGCTGAGATTCATCATAATCATGTGGAATGTACAAGCCTTCTAAATCCAGTCTATATATACAATCAATGGAAAAAGATTTTGTCTAACAATTATAACATGGAAGTTTGTCTTACATCTCAGGAGTTGAGGAGTGCAATGTTTAGCAAGAACTGTAATCATGATCAGGATACTACAATCTGGTTTCCAATATTTAACAGACCATTCATATTTTCACAATGCATTGTTATATACCTTGAGGCTTTACAACCAGTCGAAATAATAAGTGACCCATACTTCAGAATTTTCCCTGACGTAGTTTTCAAGGTCTGTGTTTTGCCATCAAATGCTACAACTGGATCCTCATACAACACCTTACAAAGATGGATAAATAGCTTCAGAATGTGATTTTGTATGTTCAAACACATTACATTAACAAAAACAAGCAGTGACATCATCACTACCTCTATACCGTTCTCCTTGTACCATTCAGCAGTTTGCCTCTGCCCACCAGATCCAACACAGGTGTGAAAGCCCTGCCACAAGCAAAATTCAGGCCCTTGAGGTTGTATGTGCAGCTTTAATCTAGACAATGAAACTGTATAGTGCACAAATCTATCACATAAGCTAAAAGAACGCCTGCTTACAGACAGCAACATAAGATAAAAGTGTAATGGTGACATAGTGAAGCAGAATCTACTAAAGTCCATACAAAGTATCATGCAGATAACTCATCTTTTATCCATTGTGTAAAGAATGAGCAAGAAATAAGGATTAAGCAATTCTATAATCCTAAATCCACACGCCATCATTATCATCATGATTTAATGCTACTTCTCATCATTAAGTTGTCCCGGGTACTTACAGGTAGGCGTGCAGGCTTCTTGTCTGGAGGAAAGAGATAGCCTTTTGTCAGGGCTGGTCGCTCATATGGTGGAAATGCCTGAATAACAGCAAGCACACACCATCATAAACCAGCATATAACCTCACAAATCAAACTATTAATACTTGGCAGCACAACAAATTACATGAAAGCAATGGAAAAAAAAAACAACAACGCAATGATATAATGAGCAAACAAGCTTAGACCATCAAATCATTAAGTGGCAAATAGCCAAATCTTACGTAATTAACATAGCAAAGTGAATGCACTGAAAGTCTGAAACAGATCAGCACTACCTCTTTGGAGACGATGCAAAGGCGACCATCAGCCATGCCGTGCTCCACGAATGTCCTCGCCGCATACCCCGCCGCATTCCCTCCGCCCACGATCACATACCTGCAGTCCGGTGATCCATCAACCAACACATGAGCATTTCTTAGACATTAACACTACTCACTCACTTCAGACCTTCAGTTGCAAACTTCGCACAGCACAAGGACCCATCTGACATTTCCCTCCTACTTCCCTCTCCAAGAACCCAGTCAAGAAACGAAATAAACATAAATACAGACTCAGATCAAGAACCAGAGCACCCACTCGCGGTTCTGGTTGTCGAACCCGGCGGCCGCGGAGACCGAGAAACTCCGCCGGGGAGGCAGCGGAAGAGCCCGGGCGACGCCGCGCTGCCGCAGCGCCCACGACGTCCGTGAGTAGTAGCACTGCGACCCCGCCATCGCCGCCGCCGTGTAAACCATCTCCACCGCCTTTCGCCGGAGAGCTGAGGCCACCTCCAAGAAACCAAACGGGCAGCGAGTCAGAAGGGCGTAGATGAAATTTCGGGAAGTTGCGGGGGGCGGAACCTGATGCCATCTCTCTCCTCGGCGGGCGTCCTTAAATCCCTAGAAGAGACGGGAAGGATTAGATTATGAAATAGTTTAAAGTCGAGGGGCCTGGACGCGATTTGGAGGGCCTGGAGAGACGCTTGGCTGTTCCGGGACGCCAAGGGACGACGACGGACAAAAGACACAGTGGGGGAGAGAAGGCCGTGCGCTTGTAATTTGCCCTTTTCCTAATATGCCCTCCTAAAATGTTGAATTACTGAATGTAATCCCTCTCAAGGATCCTTCCTCAGACCTCAGGTGGTCCTACTGATCCTCTCAAAAAAAAAAGTCCAACTGATAAGTTACCAAAATGTCCTAGATTAGTGTAAGGTTTCGAATTATCGGTCATACAGTGAATGCGTATTCCAAGTCTAATGTGAAATATTCTAGTATTGGTGGATGACAAAATGTTAGACAGTTTTTACTTTTTAGGGCTTAACAACTTCACGCCTTGATATTAGTAGTACAGGCAAAGTATTTCTGTGGGAGCTCAAAATAGCCCATTTACTACTACTCCCTTCAGTCAGAAAAGAGAAATCGTTTTGAGTTACCTGCAATCAAATATTGCAAATTTTGGTTATCAACATATTTTTATGTTTTTGATTGGACACATAAAAATGATATAAGTAGATTCATCTTGAAAAGTAATTTCATAATATTATAGTTTTATTAGATTCCATAAACATATTACAATAAAAATTACTTGTGAAAGTTACATTTTAGAGACCATGTCGATATCTAAAACAACTTGCTTTGTGATCAAATGGAGTATACGTTAATTTTGTGCATGTGCAGATAAATATATAAAGTTCATTTGTTAGGGCTAAGGAGTTAGAATTGCAAGAATAAAAGTACATCTTATGGACTTTTACTAACTTGCGAAACCATGAGCTCTACGCAATTTCGAGGAAACTGTATGCAACATTGGCAAATTTGAGTGACTATGAGAAAAGAAATTTCGTGTGTGCCTTCGAAGAATAAGACAGAACATCTAGTCTGGCTTTCCACTTAACAACCTTTTCAATGAATCCAGAAGTTGAACACTAGCAGCAGTAGCAGGAACCTACAAATAAATTAAAGGGATCATGTCTGGTGTCTCATCGTTATTGGACTCTGCTCCAGCTGCTCTGTAGCTTCTCCAGAGTACCAGACCCTCTTCTAGTACCTACCAGGTAATCCTTTCATGTTGCTTAGATACCACAAAAGAAAAGTCTGCAGATCGAAGATTGAATTGGTATTATACAAAAGATATCCTCAAAACTTTTTACCTTCAGTATAACATACCCCTTTGCTCACTCTAGCTGCTATGTGATTCCAATCTTTGCTTGTCACTTTGCCTTGCTAGTACAGTTATGAGAAAATGCTGAAACCAAATTTATGGAAGCAATACTTGCAGTACCGTAAGGTTTTTATTATGACAGTAGCATTGTCATAATTTTTAAAAATTCCTTAAGCTTTATCATCATATAAAAATTTTATAGAAACATTACTGATGCGTTAGGACCATCTACAAAAAAAATTCAAAATTTTCTAATGTAGTTTGAATCATTTTTTATTCAGATGAAATTGCCGATCAGCCGTCCGAATTTTTAAAAATTCCTCAGACTTAACCATCATCTGAAAATTTTATGGGAATATTATTGATACGTCAGACCATCCACAAAAATTTTCTAACGTGCTTTGCACCATTTTTCATTTAGTTGAAATTTACCGATTAACCTTTTCTCAGGACAGTAGTACTGTTAGAATTTTTAAAAATTCCTCAGATTTGATCATCATCATAAAATTTTTATGAAAACATTAGCGATATGTCAGAACCATCCACAAAAAAATTAAAAAATTTTAACGTCACTTCAACCATGTTTTACTCAGTTGAATTTTACCAAGATTTTGGCAATTTCAACAAAAATTTCAGAAATGTCGTTTAAAATTTTTTTGGATTTCAAATTTATTTTTTGAATTTTGATTGGATTCATCTGAAATTCTAAGATTTCGCTGAAATTTCAGATTTCGCCTACATCCAAGGTGTGACCCGAAAAAAATTTCAAACCTTGGCTTAGATACCACAAAAGAACAGTTGGCAGATCGAAGATTGAATTAGTATTATACAAAAGAAATCCCCAGAACTTTTTACCTTCAGTATAACATACCCCCTTCTCTCACTCTAGCTGTTATATGGTTCCAATCTTGGCTTGTCACTTTGCCTTGCTAGTACAGTTCTGAGATAATGCTGAAACCAGACTAGATTCGGACTTTGAACCAAAAATGAAGCTCACAAATTACAATGTATTCACATGTGAATCAAGTGCACCTCGACACCTTGCTATCTTTTCAACTCTAACCATACACAGTACATGGCAGTACGGTACACCTGTACACCTGAGATTAAGAGGAATTCAGGTCGCTTACACAGCATGAGAAGATTGTGAACAAGTTCTTTTATCTTATGCCCAGTGGTGTACCATAGCAAAATTTGGATTCGGTTCCCCCTGCAAGTATAGCAGAACCTACAGAAGCACAGATGTGCAGCCATGAAGGACAAGTAGTTCTTCGCAGGATTTGGTCCCAACATCAGAAGCATGAGCTCGGAGATGGTGGGCATCCGCATGCATTCTTCATTAGGATCATCTCCTTCCAAAGAAATGATCTATCTGCGATTGCCCACCTTTGCCTCCAAGCTTCTGTGCCTTAGGCCACAGTGTTTCAGTCTTGCTATCCTGCAGCAAACATGCAAAGATTGACAGAGAGGATTAGTTATGAGGTTAAGCTACTTTTGCAGTCTTGAGTGTCTGACAAGAAAGAACATGAGCAGAACTTATTGAACTGACTTGGAATCGTCCAAGATCTCTAAGAACTTTGACCTTGCCCCCACGTCCGTCCGGCCCCACAGAAATCAGATTGTTTTTGTTTGCATAAGCACTGAGAGATCCAGGAGCTGTCTTGCCCCTGCACCATTTGCCAATGCCTTTTCTTGCTCCCTCGACAGCAATAACTCCAGTAGGTGTTTGGAAATCATCTGATTATAGACAAAAAGTGGTTGCTTCATAAGAATGTCGATAAAGGAGATCAAGTAGAAATGATAGGTCACATATATCCAAAAAATTAGTAATAATCAAACAAGGTTCTGAAACAATTTCTCTTAAGCATTCTTAAATTGGTTCTTCATCACATTAAGAAAAAAATGACCTTATGTTTTATGCCTTGTTTGTCCTAGCACCGTAGAATGCAATAGTGAAAGAGTCCTTGCATAGGTAGTGCAGCGATGGGATTTGAAAAATACCCTAGGCTCTTATAGATGCACATGAATATTATTTTATAGTTTATGGCTTTATGCAACTAAAATTCAGAAGTCATTTGCAAGAACTCACCAGAAAGAGAATTTAAATTGTGAATCCACTGAGGTCCAGTGCCAGAAGACAACCTAGTTGCTTGTTTGGAGATGCCATCAATTGTCAGTGTTTCTTTCTCCCGTGTTGAAGTTGTAACTTTCATGCTTCTCAGAACGGGAATCTCTTGAAGGTTTTGCGGTTTGTTCTTCATAAGGTTCTCCTGAAATATTGATTTTCCAGTTGCCACTGTATGTTTGAGAAAGGAAGTTTCTTCTGCTACATATGAGAAAGTCTTGCATCTAAATGTTGAGGGCTCTTTGTTGTCACGTTGACAACGACTGGACTGATTTTGGGAATCCAAAGTGTCATCACAAATCCCAAACGGCTTGGCAGAGCATTTTATCTTGTGTAAATCTGGGAAGACAGAATCATCGCCATCTATGTCTATCACATCTGCAATCTTGTTGTCCAGGTTATCTTTTAAGTTCAGATCACTGTTAGTTTCAGGGGTCAACTGGTTCAAATGAGACCCCTTGTAGCACGGATCCTGCATCATTTCATCAAGCTTCATTGTTTGATTTCCATATGCGGCACTTGGACTAGGGAAGTCATTATTAGCTGTAGTGTTTCTTGAATTTGTCTGGTTCTGGTCTGCTTTAAATTTCTTTGAAGACCTCAACTCCCTGATGAGATCATTTTCTTTTTCTTCCAGTTCCTTCTCAAGGTCTTGTACCCTTGCCTTTCGTTATTTGCAAAGGTGAAGGTCATTCAAACTAAAAGTGTACATTGGGAAACAAATCTTAAGTTGATATGAACCTACCTTTAACTTCTTTATCAGCTCTTTGGCCTTCTCAAACCTCTGCTGAGTGCGAGATTCTGATCTTCCCAGAAGATTGCATTGGGCCATCAATTCTTTGTAACTCCTAAAAAGATTAAAGCATTACTGAAGTGTTACAAGCATGAAATCCATGCTACAAAAAAGTTATGAATACTCTTCAAGAGTAGCATTTTTTATCTAGCTCCATCAAATTCCATAAAATTTTCTGCAGTGCCAACAACAAGTGCATCCATTTCAGAGAGGAAAAGACTTGGTTCACCAGAATGCGACAAAGTTCAGCATTTAACCAAAAAAAAAGTAGGTTCTTTGTCTATGAAATTCATTCCAGAATGGCGCATTACTTCTTCTGCTAATTCATTAGCTACTAGTACTATTACTAGACATTAGTCTATAGTATTTGGCCTATATGGGCTATACCTCAGGATTGATTCTCCAAGTTGACCATAAAAACTGTCACAACTCCCATTATATAGCTGAAATAGTAGCAACTTATGTTGAGGACCACACACTTTATTCAAAGTATATTTTCAGTTCTAGGTCAACTATTACCCCTGTAATGAGTTGTTATGGGCGCAGCTCCGGAGGAAATAACGGTGCACCGGCTTGCGGATCGACGGCCTCGCCCGGCGGCAATGCGGCGCCAGTAGGATGACGGCGGCGATCCCAGCCGCTGCGCCAGAAGAGGAACAGAGGAAAGGCGGCAGGAGAATATGAAAGGCAACAGGTAATCTGCTGCTTGATTTTTATTGCTTCATTGGTGGCTTTATATATAGCCAATGCTACTCCATAGGAATCCTATTAGGATTCTAATACAGTCCAACTCAAACTCTGATTCTAATACAATCCGACTCAAACTATGGAAAGTAATACAAACTGACCCTTTTAACCGTCTACTTGTCTGGTTCGGTTACGACGGCTGAAGTGGTTACCGAACCTGACATGAGTACTAAAGTTGATGAACAGCTCCCGTCATTCAGTTGAATAATGCTTAGTGGCATGCATACCAAACGTGAACGAAATGTTTTGAGGTAAGCAAATGAAAAGGAGTGCTATACTTGTTCCGAAGAGCAAGCGATCTCTTCAAAACATCAACCGCGTTCTCCAGGTTTCCATGGTTACCAAGTGACGCCAACTTTAGTATCTCTTCCTCCTGAAGGTTCATGTCTGTCGACCTAATGAACAAGAAATTAAAACAAAGACATTTCACTCATCAAACGCAAACATTTGCATCTTAATTTCAGGTTGAACAAACATACAGCTTCAGCGCTGCAAGCTCCTTCGCCAACGCAAGGCTCTTCTCCTGCAACCTCCCACACTCCAACGTCTTCCTCGACAACTCCTACCATGAATTACCAATACAATTCATTAATCCATGACCGGATACAGATTCAGGGAAACCATATCCCACCAGAACAATCAATTTACCTCTATTTTAGCATTGAGCAGCTGCTGAGCACATTCTTTCTCCTTCCTAACCGCCTCCCGCATCGCCTCCGCCGTCGCGGCCTGCTCCCTCCACCGAACAACCTGAACCAAAACCACCAAGAAACCATCAGCAATCCACACAAAACACGATCCACTACAAAATCCGGAAAATGCAGCAGCAGCACTAGCCTCGGCGTTGAGCTTCTGGATCCCGTCTCGCTGCTCCTCGAGCACCCTGCCGAGGGACGCCGCCTTCTGCTCCAGCCGGGCGACCTCGGCGGCGAGCGCCTCCGTGTCGGCACCCACGGAGACATCTTGCGAGGGTGAGCAGGCCTGGGTTGGGCACACGCCGGTGGACTGGAAGAAGAGGCGGGTCGGCGGGTGGGCGGCGCCGCAGGGCTGCTTGCAGATGGGGCAGGTGAGCTTCTTCTTTCCACCTGGGCAGTACTCCAGCCACTGCTCCAGGCTGCTCGTTCGGTCCCCGCACGCATCAAGATTCAAGAAACCTCTTTTAGCCAGATATTGCGAGGAGAGAAGAAAAGAAATGGATCGGGGATACGGGTAGACCAGAGGGCGTGGAAGACATGGCCACAGGAGGGGAGGCAGTGGAGGTGCTGATCGGAGAGCGGGCGGAGGTCCTCGTAGCAGATGGTGCAGACCGGCCATGCGACGGCGGCGGTCATGGCGGCGGCGGCGGCGGCGGCATCCGGGGAAGTAGGCTCCTTTTCTTGTGGTTGGTTTTGATGGGGGGAAAGGAAGAGATTTCGCGTTTTGTTTCGCGGGAGTTCGCGAGTTTCAAATTACAGTGGAAATTTCGTGGCGGGACTGGTTTTACCTTCTCCTGTCTTCTTATTTTCTTTTCCTTTCTTTTTAACTCCAAGTTTACCGCTCCTAAATTGTGTTTTCCAGAAACACTAATTACTCCATAAATTTATCTAAAATATGTTAACCCTGTCACCGATGAAACTCAAAACTCCGATGTTTCAAAAGGGGTCTGGCTAAAATGTAGAAATTTCAATGAAATCTTGCAAATAAAAATAGTGTCAATGTCCCAAGATTCCTTTGCCACTCCTCTAATCCTTATCCAAGCAAGGCAATTGTTACCTTCTACTTGGAATGTAGGAGTTGACAAGATATTTTTTTTTTTTGCAAGAATTGAATTGTTTGCTGAAATTTTACGAGAAACAGCCCTACTCTAATCAGGCTGAGTTCATTGTCCGGATTTAGCTCCAAAAACTAAGTGGGTGTATAAAAAATCCAAATATTTCACATGTGAAAGAAGAATATTTATCTCATGATTCATAGAGTACTAACGTTGATGAACAGCTCCCGTCATTCAGTTGAATAATGCTTAGTGGCATGCATACCAAACGTGAACGAAATGTTTTGAGGAAAGCAAATGAAAAGGAGAACTATACTTGTTCCGAAGAGCAAGCGATCTCTTCAAAACATCAACCGCGTTCTCCAGGTTTCCATGGTTACCAAGTGACGCCAACTTTAGTATCTCTTCCTCCTGAAGGTTCATGTCTGTCGACCTAATGAACAAGAAATTAAAACAAAGACATTTCACTCATCAAACGCAAACATTTGCATCTTAATTTCAGGTTGAACAAACATACAGCTTCAGCGCTGCAAGCTCCTTCGCCAACGCAAGGCTCTTCTCCTGCAACCTCCCACACTCCAACGTCTTCCTCGACAACTCCTACCATGAATTACCAATACAATTCACTAATCCATGACCGGATACAGATTCAGGGAAACCATATCCCACCAGAACAATCAATTTACCTCTATTTTAGCATTGAGCAGCTGCTGGGCACATTCTTTCTCCTTCCTAACCGCCTCCGCATCGCCTCCGCCGTCGCGGCCTGCTCCCTCCACCGAACAACCTGAACCAAAACCACCAAGAAACCATCAGCAATCCACACAAAACACGATCCATTACAAAATCCGGAAAATGCAGCAGCAGCACTAGCCTCGGCGTTGAGCTTCTGGATCCCGTCTCGCTGCTCCTCGAGCACCCTGCCGAGGGACGCCGCCTTCTGCTCCAGCCGGGCGACCTCGGCGGCGAGCGCCTCCGGGTCGGCACCCACGGAGACATCTTGCGAGGGTGAGCAGGCCTGGGTTGGGCACACGCCGGTGGACTGGAAGAAGAGGCGGGTCGGCGGGTGGGCAGCGCCGCAGGGCTGCTTGCAGATAGGGCAGGTGAGCTTCTTCTTTCCACCTGGGCAGTACTCCAGCCACTGCTCCAGGCTGCTCGTTCGGTCCCCGCACGCATCAAGATTCAAGAAACCTCTTTAGCCAGATATTGCGAGGAGAGAAAGAAATGGATCGGGGATATGGGTAGACCAGAGGGCGTGGAAGACATGGCCACAGGAGGAGGCAGTGGAGGTGCTGATCGGAGAGCGGGCGGAGGTCCTCGTAGCAGATGGTGCAGACCGGCCATGCGACGGCGGCGGTCATGGCGGCGGCGGCGGCGGCGGCATCCGGGAAGTAGGCTCCTTTTCTTGTGGTTGGTTTTGATGGGGAAAGGAAGAGATTTCGCGTTTTGTTTCGCGGGAGTTCGCGAGTTTCAAATTACAGTGGAAATTTCGTGGCGGGACTGGTTTTACCTTCTCCTGTCTTCTTATTTTCTTTTCCTTTCTTTTTAACTCCAAGTTTACCGCTCCTAAATTGTGTTTTCCAGAAACACTAATTACTCCATAAATTTATCTAAAATATGTTAACCCTGTCACCGATGAAACTTAAAACTCCGATGTTTCAAAAGGGGTCTGGCTAAACTGTAGAAATTTCAATGAAACCTTGCAAATAAAAATAGTGTCAATGTTCCGAGATTCCTTTGCCACTCCTCTAATCCTTATCCAAGCAAGGCAATTGTTACCTTCTACTTGGAATGTAGGAGTTGACAAGATTTTTTTTTTTTTTTTTTGCAAGAATTGAATTGTTTGCTGAAATTTTACGAGATACAGCCCTAGTCTAATCAGGCTGAGTTCATTGTCCGGATTTAGCTCCAAAAACTAAGTGGGTGTACAAAAAATCCAAATATTTCACATGTGAAAGAAGAATATTTATCTCATGATTCATAACTAGCCAGTGCCACGCGCTATGCCGCGTCGTGCAAAATTTTATAGCGCACATTACGTGTCATGCAAAATTTGAAAAAATCGGTCGCGATGCTGCTTCGCGCGAAATTTTGTTCGATGGATATTTCTGTAAAAAAATTGGATAATCTCGGTTTTCTTTTTTTAAAAAAAAATAGGCTGCTAAAAGCTGTCGGCGAATCTTTAGATTGCTAGGAGCCGTCGATGAATCTGTATTTTTTTTAAAAGAAAAACGCTGAGGAATCTAAATGTATTCTCTTTTTTTTTTGCATAATTACCGTGTAACTTTCTATTTTTTATTTTTTTTAAAAAATAGGTTGCTAGAAGTTATCGGCGAATCTTTGGATTGGTAGAGCCATCGGTGAATCTGTGTTTTTTTAGAGGAAAAACGTAGAGGGATCCAAACATATTTTCATTTTTTTGCGTAATTCCGGTTAATTGTGTTTCTTTTTTAAAAAAATAGGTCGATAGGACCTATCGGCGAATCTATAGACTCATATAAACCATCCACAAATCTGCGGTTCCTGTTTTTGAGAGAAAATAAGCGTATTTTCTTTTTTTTGCGTAATTTCGATCTTCTTGTTTTTTTTAAAAAAAAAAAGGTCGCCAGGATCCGTCGGCGAACCTGTGAACCGCTATAAATCGTCGGTGAATCTGTGTTTTTTTTAGAAAATCACGGAGGGATATAAATGTAATCTTGTTTGTATTTTTATTTTTTGCGTTAGGATCCGTTGGTGAACCTATGAATTTGCTATAGACCTTGAGCAATTTGTGTTTTTTAGAAAACCGCGGCTGCTTTTTTTTTACGTAATTTGAGAAATCTGGTCGTATTTTCGGTTTTCGTATTTTTTCACAAAAAATAGGTCGTTAGGACCCATTGGCAAATCTATAGGCTGCCATAAACCTTCAACGAATACGTTTTTTTTAGAAAACCGCAGTTAGGATCCGTCGCGAATATATGAATTTGCTATAAACCTTGACGAACTGTTTTTTTGAGAAAATCGCGGTTGAATATGTGTTTTTTAGAAAAGCCTGCCGCATTTTTTATGTATTTCCTTTTTAAAAGGTCACTTTCGGACCCGTCGGCGAATCAGGTAATCTTTGCTATAAACCATCGACGAATCTGTAATTTTTTTGTCAAGAAAATAATTTTTTCTCAGGGTCCATTCCGCTAAAAACCACGAGGAGGACCTAAATGTAAACCACGGATGGACCTAAATGTAATTTTTATATTTTTCGGGTTTATTTTATTTAAAAATCGTTAAAAGATTCATACCTTTAATCAGTCAATTCTGAAGACTGTAGTATATAGACTTGGGAATTGCCCTATTCTCAAAGAGTATAAAAGGTTAACATGCAATCCGTACGTGCAACTCCATGTTGAAACCATTCTCACAAGTCCAGGGAAAACCTTCACACTGACAGTTTATATAGACAAGGTGAGAGTGATGTACACAGGTCAAAAACTCCACACGCACAGCAACACAACACATCGCATGCAAAGAAAACACATCCACCAATTGAGCAACGATTTGCTCTCTCAAAACATAACAGAGGCGGACAAACTGTACTGGCCATCAGGGGTCGGGGTATTCATCATTCGCAACAGTGTCAGAAGAACCGCCTCTTCAGGCTTCTGGCGGTTGCTTGGTAGGAGCTCATGAGGAGCCCAACGCCAATGCCAACACCAACACAGACTCCCAGGCCAATCCCAACGCCAACTCTAACGCCAGCATTGAACCAGGTGAGTTGCCCGTCATCGTCATCAGAGTACCAACCTTCGGGGTATTGTTGCCTGCTTCCAATGTTCATGTCATTGCCATCTTTATCACCCACAGCCTGCCAAAGTGGTTTATATCAGTTAATAGAAATTTGAGCATGTAATATTAGTGCATATTGCATGTCAGGAGTCCTGGCAGCAAATGTTGTAAAAGTCTAATTTAGCCATATTCTTCCAGTTTTGTGTCACCTTAAATACAATTGAGAAGTCAGATAAGAAGCAAACATCATTACATCAACAACACCTCATACGTATGAGGCATTGGTATATATCTCTATCTGTAGCTTATCTGAATGTTAAGTAGCTTATCTAATCAATTGAAACACTAAGTAGAATTCATAAAACAGACAACGAGGAACTAAACAAAAACTACCATGTACTTCAACCCCTTATTAGCATTTGATCTAAGAATCTGGATACAAAGCCAGCATAACCTCTAATTTTCACAAAGCAAAATAATGACACCGAGCTAAATTTAATTTTTGAACAAAGTTAGTTAAGCATATAAACTCAAGCTTCTAAAGGACAGTTGTGGCATCACATATGCTGTCAGGTAATAATGTTTTGGGTCAGGCGGTATGTTATTAATTTTTTTATATATTATTTGTAAGGTTGACATATGCACGTATGACTAGGAATAAGCACACATCAAATAAGGTTTTGTTCCAAGTTTACAATATCCTAGCTAAACCAGGAAAAACACAGATTAATATTGAATAGGCATTTATAGATGCTACAATATTTTTAGCAATTCAAACTACATTCAAGATGCTAATTGTAAGATATTTCAAAGAATTATAAGGTCAAAAGCTAGTACATATTACATAAACATGAAACTAAGTTCAAATATTAAAATACATGTACAGGTAATATACTATCATATGATAATTGATAAACCATTGATCTATATGTCTTTCAGAACTGTACAGTGTACAGCTATTATTCTATCAAGGATGAACTAATGAGCTTATGACTTTTCAACAATAGACACACAAACATATCAATCCATGGCTGAATATAAAGATACTATGACCAGAATACCAGCCATAATCACAAAAAGTTACAGGGAGAACGTAACATCTAAATCACCATGTTCTGTTTATGGGATTACACCCACACAATTTATTTTTAAACAGCGTCAGTACACAACAACAATGTTCCCTGCCGATCAAGCCAGACTTTGCAACCATAAACACAACGTATGAGCTCGGCAATCACAATCACAGCACAATACTACATGCTTACCAAGAACTGGAACAAAAGTCCACCGATTTATGTGCCATCAAAGCTTTTGCTTGTCACACAACCACATTCTACAGTCTAAGCAAATTACTATTATATTAGGTTCACATTTTGCTGCTAAAATTTCCTTTGTAAGTCTGTATTAATCAATAAAATCAAACAACCAATGCTCTTGAATTTCGATTAATACTAACTGTCAAAGTCGCCGATCGCCGGCGAACCAATCCGCTGGAAGCTTCTTCAGGGGTGTCAAGCCGCAGAGCGCGCGTGAGGACAGCGGGCTCTCCGGCGCAGCACCTGGCGACGTAGACCTCAAAGGCTGAGGTAAAGGCCGCAGCTCAATGGCGAGGATGCGATCGATTGCCCAGCGGGATTCGGCTTCGCATCGAGGCACCGCCGAAGAGAGCATGGAGAAGCGAGGCGCCATGATGATCAGCGACTTCAAGTCATGGCGGCGGAGAGCGACGGCGGCGATGTGGACGAAAGGTGGCCTCGCCGGGAAGGTCGTGTGATCGAGGCGGAAGCGGGAGGAGAGGCGCCGTCGCCGGATGGATGGAGGCCATGAGCGAGGCGGCGAGGCTGCCGGCGGAGAGACGACGTAGAAGAGGCGGGCCTCGAGGTGGCGGGGGTCCGACGGTTGCTTGGTCCATCTTGTGCGCGAGTGGCGTGGCGAGTGTTGGGATGAGAGGCGTGGGATTAGCTTTAGGGTTCCGCCATTGGAAGGCTTAAGTGGAGACGAATGGTTAATTAAGGAGGGGATTAGTGGGAATAAGTTATGTAATTACTAGTTAATGGGGTCATTTGGGCTTACATGGGCGAAGAAATATCCTGGCTGCTTAATTATGCGCTTTGGTAGTATTAAAGCGATAAACACAATGAAGCGGAAGAGACGAAGCAATCCACACGAATACACCGTGATGGCGGCCGGAAGCGCCGGCGGCCCGCAGCGGCGACGGCGATGGCGCTCCTCCGGAGGCGCAGACGCCGCCGTCTTGCTCAAGCTCTGAGCCAACTCCCACCTCGTCTCGTCGTCGTCCTCCGCCTCCAAGCCTCCTTCGCTCGACCCCGCGCCCGATTCTCTCGACGCCGACCTCGCCCGCCGCTTCGACGCAGCGCTCAGTCCCGCCGCGGCGGCGGCGACCTCGATGTTACCTCCGGCGCTGGTGCCGGCGGAATGGAGGAGGCTGACGCTTTGATTCATGGCCGAAGGGCGGCGAAAGTGAGAAGGAGACGAGGGTGAAGCTGGAAGATCTGGGAGGTGAGTCGGAGGACGACGAGGTGGAGAAGGTGATGCGGTGGGCGATGGACGCCGCGCAGCTCGACGTCGCCACCGCCGGGAGCGACAAGGCGAAGCACGCCGAGGAGGAGAAAGATGAGAAAAGCAGCGTCACTAGCGAGGACGAGGAGGAGAGATTGGAATTGGAGATGGAGAGGAAGGAGACGGCCAAGAACAAGTCCAAGAACAAGTGGTGGTTCTTTTGATCCTATGGCTATGTGCCTATGTAAAACTGATCCAATCAGAGATTTTCAGGTGATGTGTAGTATTGTAAACTTGCATTCTTATCTTTCCGATGATAAACATGAAACATGCAAGATCTACTGGAGCTAATAAACTTTCATTTGATCTTTCCTGACAAAATATTATCCAAACGAAGAATCAATCTTAGCTAATTATTTTATGGCAATAAACTTGAGAGTAATTCAGGAACAACTTCACAGCCAGGCGTTTCAGCGAGTAATCATTACAAGAGGAAGCATGTGTGTGCATCCTTCTTCCTGCATATTAAGCAATGCAAGAGAAATCCAGAAGGGGTTGTGATGAGCAGGCTAAAAACTATGAACTATGTAAAAGAGATTATGAGAACAGAAAATAAGTATACATGGAATGGCGCCTTATGTTCATGTTAATCTTAAACACAAGTGTGCAGCTCACTATCTCAACAGATTGAATAGAGTTAGCAAATGAGTTCATAGGTTGCTAACAGCCGTTACATATCCTCAGTGAAGCGTCATGACAGGAATAGTCCACATAAGCACCAAAACGCCATCAGGGGGGGGATATCATAAACCTCACTTTCCACTGCAAAAAAAAAAAAGAAAAGAAAAGAAAAAGAAATTACAAAGTTTAGAAGCTTGTCACTTGCAATTACAAGAAGAAAACAGCAATGGCATATATTTCGTCCACTTACGTGTTCATCATTAACGTTATGTTGTCGCCTTTCAACAGTATCATGCCTACCAATCATTTCCAATAAAAAATATTAGAATAAACTGATGAAATAATGCTATTTCTAGTGTTCTCGATGAAATAATGATAATCGGAGGTTGCAAATTTACTAACCCAATGATTTCCTAGTGTTTTTCTTAATGTTGATTTCCTCAGCATCATCAAGAACCAGGTTCATGTACTCATCAAAACCCTGCAGGGCATATACAGCCAGTGTAAAAACTCGATGGTACACAATAGGGATACACATAACATCACATAACCTCTGAGCTAAAGAAAACATGCATGTACAGAAAGCATTCAAACTAAATCTAGCGCTTTCAAGCAATACAAAGCGCCATCAAATGGAAAAAGCCATCCCGTATCATAAAACAACACTAATTAACATGTAAAATCCATTAATGTTCAATCTTCACTAACATAAAACTTCATTTCATAGAACCAAATAATGGACACCCCAAAAGGTACTAATCACATAGTTTACAACAGTAAAACAAATAATCTGTTTTTTTTCTTATCAAAAGCAAAAGTTTGAGAAACCTATCATTATAGGTCATATGGCAAGGCTATCAATTCAAGAAGGGAAAATTAGCTGCATGCTATTGTAAATCATAAGGAAAGGTATGACAGATACCATAATGAACCTTGGAATCATAACTAACGAAGAATGCTAAGTTATAGCAAAAGCATAACATCTTTACAGAAATTTTAAATTTATTTTTTTTTGTACGAAAAGAAATTCCAAATTTCCAAAGCAATTCAAGCATGGAAAGAAATCGTCACATATTTGAAATATGGTAGCACCGTAGCAGCATAAGAGCACCGTGTTAGTGATCTATTCCCAAATTCTAAAATTCACGTGGTCATTATCAATAAACCATGCCACAACATAAAAACAACTAAATATAGGACTAAAGCCTAGTCATATCCAGCAGCCTAGAGTTGGTTTTAGAAAATGTAAAGTGTACAGAATTTAGTCACATGTATTAATATAAATAAGACATTTTTAGGACCCTGGGGCTCTAACACCTTACTAGTAGTTAGTAAAATGCAAAAGGAGGCCTAAATAAAGGTCCAACAGTTCACGGTCATCCAAATCATCCATAAGTTTGAAAATGTCAAATGAGTGTCATAGAAAATTCATCGGACACCAAATAAGCACACTTCTGATTGCCATTCGTCACCAATCTTTTCTTTCACAGTCTGAAGGACAATCAAATTACAAGAAATCTACAGCCCCAATCTTCCATACTAAAAAATAATGCCCTTGGTCCCTGAAGGAACAACATACTACTAAAGCATCTTTTGAAAATACTCTCATTATCCGAATAGACAACAGGTAACGTTCTGATTGGACAAATAGATAGTGTTTTTACTAGGTAACGTTCTGATTGGACAAATAGATAGTGTTTTTACTGGTTTCATGTGAAAACATCAAAAGATCTCAATAACTACTTACCGGTATAGTTGCTCATAAACCTTGTTACTTAACTTTCAAGATCAGGATTTGGATCGGTTTCAGTTTTCCAGGCTTCATATATAGACTATAGTGAACAGAAACACTCGAAACTAGAATGCGACAGTGACACAGCTGAATGCTGGAACAACGAAACCATAAGTGCTCAGTGCTTCTCACAGTTGCAGAAGCAAGCCTTCTCTCGTAGAATTACGAGTATCAAGACAAATGTTGCAGTCCTTGTGGTAACTTTCTCTAACCTGAGTGTTCTACCTAGGCAGTACCATTTTCGAGACATTCTGAGTTGGTATTGACCTGTTCAAGGGCATCGGGCTTCAAGTTCAGACCCTTCAAGAGTGCACATCATGCCTTAGCACTTACATTAATATCTTACTACTAAGGCTTGTAGATTATTCAAGTCTTTACCTATTCTAGGAAGAGAAACATCAATGCATTTGCATCTTAGGGTTTTTACCAAACAGGTCAACAGATATGCTCTGCTAACTTTTCATAGGGTTTATGTATTTACTCCCTCTTTTTTAAGTTCTTCAGGGGTTTTAGGTTCCCGGATACCACCTCGAAAGAAACACTAGACAACTCATCCCCTACAAGAATTTCCTTTTGTAATCTACAAAACATATTCAATTACACTATCATATGTGTATGCAAGAAGAAGGATAACACTACATTTTGCAATTCTGAACAAGAAATCGGTGGAGAAACTCACAATGATCCGACCCTCAATCCGGAGATCCTTCTGCTAGAACAGCCAGATCTGTATGCGCGCTTTCTGCACCAAATTAGAACCCAACAAGAACCGAATTAATTCAAGGCAACCATCAAGAACCCGCAACGAAGCACCGTCAAGAACCCTAAACAAAAGGCGGGAAAAAAATCCCCACCAACTTACGCTCTGGAGGAAACGAAAGATGAGATTCTGCGGCCGCGCACTAAGGATCCACCGAGCATCGCAGCAAAAAAGAAACACCAAAAGATTAGGAAAAAGATACCAAAAGAGGCAAATAAGACAAGACGACGGGAGGGGAAAAAGAGGAGCGTACGATGGGCTGGGTCATGATACGCTGGACCTTGGTGGACGCCATGGCTGCGGCGGCGGAAGCTTACCCTGCTCCTCCTGGAAGTATAAGGAAGGCCCCTAGGCTGCGAGGAGGAGACGGGGGAGGAGGAGGAGGAGAGGTTTTTTGTTTCGCGCTTCGCTCGACGGCGGCGGGATTTCATCGAGATGCGTGCCGGTGGGGATGGAGGCGATCTCTCGGGTTGGGCCGCTAGGTGGGCCATGCTAGACTTTTCCGGGCCGGATTTGTGTCCTGCGTGTTGTTACATTTTACCATTATATTATTGTGGATTTGTGGGGATGATTTGTTTAGTTGCTCGGTGTTGTGGGTAATTGGAAAATGTCTTTTGCAAGTTCATTACATGTGGAAGACTTAAACCTAAACGATTATGGAGTATCGTGGGTGTTAAAGTTGAATGAGGGGTTGTAATCACAGAAATTAGTTGATAAGGCATGGAATGTCAAGTTGGAGAAATGATGCAGTGTATAATTGATTTTAAGTAGCTAGCATCCTTGGAAGTGAAATCTATTAAATTTTATGGTGTCTTTAAGTGTTGTGTAATCAATAGTAACTAAGCAATATCTACTCTTACTGAATTATTCGAAAAATGAATATTTGCAGAGTACTGATGAAATAGTTAGATTATTAAGAATGTTTAATTTGCCAAACTCTATCGAATAAATTGGCTTTTTTGGCCCAGTATAATACTAACCGTTTGTGATGGTGAAGTTATGGATATTTCAGATTGTCGCCTTAGTGAATATTACTTTTGAATTTATCTTTTCTATGCATTCTTGGTGATTATATATATATAATTTCTCGGTATATAGATTTATTACCATGCTAAGTTTTTGGAATTGTGTAAAAAGGATCACATGGAAGTTGCTGCAGCGCCACGTGAAACTTTGATTAATAGAAATTATGTTATTGAAGTTTCAACAGGAGTTTGCACAAATTTTTGAACATAAGATGGAAATATTGAATCTTTGTTTGTAAATATTTTTGTGATTGCAAATAGAAGTAGGACAATACATACTTCTATGATTAAGATAGTTGCCAATGGTTATATAATAATCACAAGAGTGCAATTAATGAGCACTAAAATTGGTGTTTAGCATCACTAAGAGTTGAATGGATGAAATTAGTAAGTGTTGTTGTATATTTGTGTGCTTTGTGAGATTTTAGGGTGATAGTATGTCCTTGATAAAAGAGTTTTACTGGAACATTGTGGTTTGTGCTTGTGCACTAGATTTTGTCTAAAAAGGTGTGGTTGTTGATGTAAGGTTGTGATATTTTGTGGGTTTTTCAAATTGAAGATGGGATAATAAAATACTATGAAGTAATTTGGTGTGATTTTGGAATGTTTATGATGGAATAATGGACTTTGTGTTTCTTGTTAAAAGTTTGTTAAGTTGATATTTGCATCATTGTTGGTAAGTGAATTCATGGGTGGTGTTAATTTTTTAGAAAAAAATTGGATTGTCCTTCTGGGTATCATTTAAAGGGAATGTTTAGAGATTTGTACTTATAATTTACGTGATAGAAGTATTTTATTTTCATAAAAAATACCTTAGGGGAATGTTGAAAAAAAAACATGTATTTCTTGATTGGTATAAAAAAAATGTCTTTTGTTTTTATTTAAAAAGTTTCGTTCTTTGCAATTTAATTGTTTTTTATTAGAAGTGAACTTACCGCAAGTTTTTAAAGTTTTCCTGTGTGCTGATGTTCTATTGCCCTTTTTATTTATATATGCTCATGAATTATCTTTTGTGAGTGGTATATCGAGGAAAGGTGTTACTGAAATCTTGTAATCTCTACTATATAAAGCAAGAGTTTCTTCCCGCGTCACTTCATCAAAATTACCCCACCTTTATTACTATTCTTTAATTACCTACCTTTGCCACTGTTAGTATTCTTTGCAAATAAACTTTTTATCGCAAATTGAGTTTCCATTGCAACGCACTGGCACATGGCTAGTAGCAGTTTAAATTTGGAGTGAAAGTGAATAGAAGTGGTATTTCAGGCTCAATGTCAAACCAATGTGTTACAAGGATAGATGCTCAGTCGCTCAAAGCAGAGCCCCAGCGGGCAACGCCGCAACGGGGACAGCACGGAGAGAGAAGAATCGGAGGACTGCATTACAAGAAAGGGCGACGTCTTAACCATCCTGGACTGCTTAGCTTAACCAAACCAGCCTCGAGAGAGAGAGTGCACTAAGCATCTAAGAGCTTGAACAAATTAAAGGATCTAGTAGATGAATTAATTTAATTAATTTGCAATAATATTTTTTTTAGTCAGGGAGACAGTGGCTACTGGCTTAGCCGTGCACGTACGTAGGGCCTTGTGTCGCTCTCTGCTCTCCCTGTTGGTGTTGCTCCTTCCTCAAGCTATGAGCTAATCATTTCGCAGTCTGATTTGACAAAAAGGTACCTGATTGCTACAGTGCCCCCTAATTCAAACAATCTGATGACCCCTAATGTTTGTCTCCTAATTTTATCCTCAAGGGTAGTATATATTATAAATGACATGTTTTAATATTAAGCAGCTTGAGCTACCGACGAACGAATTGAAGAATTTTGCAGGGGTCAATACAATTACAAATCCTCTGAAATCCCTACCGGAGCCCTTTGTTCCAACTTCCAAGCATACAATTGATAACTAGAACACAGTCCTCAGTAGCTGCATGCATCTGTTGCTAGAATTCTTTCATATGATGAAAAATACCAACGAAATTATGATGCAGGTATTAATATCTACATATTTGATTCTCTGCATAACTGTATGATGAACTAATATATTCAATGAGATGTACATCAAAATCAAAGGGAAAAAAAACAAAAGTGTGCTCTCATGTGAGGATGAGATTAATTTCAGTGGCCTTCATAGAGTACTACAATTCAAACAAAGATATTAAAGAGCCCCTTCTTCACATTGCTCCTCCTCTAGCTTCTCAATTTATTCACTCATAGGGATTGCTATCCATCTAAGCAAAAATAGAAGAAGAAAGAGAGATGAAAGCTTAAGCTAATCGCATCACAGATGGTGAGTTATTTGCCTCAATCAATCAACCCATCACTCTAGTTCTGTGCCATAGAAAAACGTTATCGGCACAAATTTAACTAACATAAGCAATAATAATTACACGCTAGTTCTTTGTGACAATGACCCATTAACCCACCATCCATGAACATTATATTGATGTGCTAGCTAGCTTTTAATGCCAGTGATATTTTCTTTTCTTTACAGAAGCACTGAACCACACTAGCTACTAGGCAGGCCAAGTTGCCAATTAAGTGTAAAATGTTTGTATATTAGCCTACTAGCTGCTAATTAAGTGTAAATTTCTTTGTAAATAATATCTGAAATTCACTTTGGGCCAGTACACAACGAACTAAAATGCTTAATATGGAGTACGTTAGCGGCCCACACAACGAACTAAAATGCTTAATATGGAGTTAGCTTGCAAAAGAAGAAGAATGATATTAAATTCTTAATGCAAGATCACCCTAAAATAATTGAAAGCTACAAGGCAACATGCTTGCCATTTGTTTTTAGCTTGCTCTCTGAAAATCCAAGACCCTGTTGAGCAGATGCATGTAGCTAGCTTATCTGTCACGTGTGCAAACCAAACTTTCAAAAAAAAAAAAAAAATTGACCACATGCTTCCACTGCCTCACTTTTGTCTCCTGCTGTTCAAGGGCCCTTCTCATCAATTTTTGGCCTTCCAAATTAATTGCCAGTAGATCTCTACATGCATGGACAATAAAATTTGCTTTGTTTCTACTTCATTGCTCTCGTGCTTTATTTGTTAGAGAACAACCTAGCTGAACTAAAACAATTCTTGGCACTGATGCTTCACCCAATTGTGTAACTGACCAGGAATGGAACTTTTGTCACATATTGGACAAATTTTACGAAAAGATGGCACAAATCCATCCAAGAGTAACTAATTGCTCAAATAACGATGAAGAAAACAACATTTTTTGTTCCCCTCTCTGTTAACAAGACAACATTACAAGCCAAATTCAACCCAACCACCTCAAATTAACAGTAACCCCAAAATCTTCTAGTTATCTTCTGAAACACTTGACTTTCATTTCTTGATCTTTACATAAACACAGAGCCATAATTAAATCTGTTACCTAAACAGTACCACAAACTTAGATGGATTCAAAGACACACCATTGGTACGTTACATGAAGGTGCATGTAAGGCTCCTCGTAGTACTTCTGTACTTGTCGTTCAGTTAGTTACCTATAGATGTAGTATGATCGATGCATCTACCTGCGTTTTTTTCTTCAGTCTTAATAAGTGCTCAAGGACTCTTATCTCTCCCTCTCACTGGTTCTCGGTGATTAGTTATGGATATCTACATCAGTCTACATTTTCGGTACAACGATCAGCATGCAGCATGAAGAAGCTGCATGAATTATATATCGTCCCCCCGATCAGTGTTAAGCTGCAGCAAGTTGCAGAAAGGACCCAGAAACACTCAAGAGATAAATATATGGCGGGCAGTATGCAGCTAGCGTACATTGAATGCGATCAGCGTCACGGCCGAACTAACCTGCACAGTGACGATCAAGGAACCGTATGAAGCGTGGCGCGTGCGCGATCGATCCGTCGACAGCGTCAGGACCGGCGACGACGACACCGCGGTGCATCTGCGTCAGAGATAGGCCAGTGGCGACGTCGGACGTACATGATTGGGAGGGAGGGAGAAAAGACGAGCAACGGGGACCTAAGTTGCTTTTCTTTGCCCCTGCAGATCATCTTTAATTTGTTTACTGCCAAGATCAAGATTTTCGTGCCATTACAAAGCGCTGGAAATGTTGCTGAATTTCTTGTGCTTATCGTCGTTGTAGACTTGTAGCAGTATTATCACTGAAAAGATTTTAATCTTGTTTAATTTGTTGCATATATGTCTTGGATGGTTAATTTTAACATTAAGATCAGTGAATAGCTTCATACGAACTGCACTAAGTTAGACTATGTGCACATTCTCACACACACACACACACACACAAATGTGCATTTGAGTTTGATCAGAGATTTATGATAAGTGAACACCTCATAGTAATTAGTACTGTCCTTGAATTGGTGGTGTGCATTTATGTTTGATCAAATGATTTATGAATGATGGTGTGAGATCTTATCTAGATAGCTAGGCTAAAAATTCTCATGGTTGTTTTGCTTTGAATAATGGCAATTGGGAGACATCTTGTGTTTGTTATGAGATAGAGATAGACTAAGTCTTGGGAGTTGCTTAGAATCGGGTGATTTTTTTTCTTTTAGTTAGTTCGAGGAGAGATTTCTGATTTGAACAAAGCTGTTTTCACCAAATTCTTGTTGAAGCCTTCCAATTAATTGGTGCTTCTTTTTTCCTTCTGTCGACGCTTGAAATTGTTGTTTTTAAATGGTAATCTCATTTTATGAATATACATTTGCATGTTGTACACATGGGCAACTACTTTTAAAGAGTAAATTTTACAAAACTCCATATTTTTTGTACAAACTATCATAAAACTACATGTTTAAGCTCTATCGATGTTCAAGACCCGGGGTCCCTAGATCGAGTTTATGAAAATATGATGTTGGATTTCCCATGTAACAAGGTTATGAGGAGAAATGAGGATTGCTTCTTTTTTAGCCAATCGATCTAATAGAGTACAAAAAATATAAAGTTTAAGGATTATGATTACAATTGCTTGTCACCACTGCTTATTCTAATTAGAAATGCTCTCTGATTCCTCCTCGATAGCACGGAACGATCCCCTATTTATATCGGTTGAAAAGGCGGCAGTTGATTTTCAAAAAGTGTCATGGAACTAAGGGTGTCTTCCTACCAAACGGTGTCTTCGCCAAAGGGTGTCTTTTCAGGGATAACTTTCAGGTAGCTGTGCGCATCTATTAGATAACTATCCACACAGAGATATGTGGAGATAACCATTTGTCCCGACCAGTTCTCTAGTCACGATGGCTATTTCACTAGTTGGGGACACTAGTGTGAAGCAATGTTGTAGACTGCTTTAAATGGACTAGTCGAAGGGTTGATTGTCCAAACAAGCATAGGCTTCATTCTAAATTATGGGTTTTTGTAGGCCTATTAATAGAGTATGATTTTTATCCATTAAGGACCTAAATGGAATATAGGTTTTTTAATCCTCGTCAAACTCCTATTTTAAAAAACTATAGATTTTAAGAGAACTTATGTTACAAATATAGTTTTTAGAATTGACAATTTCTTGATCTAATAGTGTAAGCCCATATGGTAGCCTCAAACGCGAGTAAAATGGGAAATGAGATGTGAAGGATTAAGTTGGCCTAGAGAGGGGTGAATAGATAACTTTTCAAATTTTAACTTCTTAGTTACAGAATTGTTTACTAGCTTAAGATAGAGTTAACCAAAGCACGATGACAGAATATAAAGCACAAACAATGAATAACAACGAAAATAACTTAACAATAAGAATGAGCACAGGAGACACAAGAATTTTATCCCGTGGTTCGGAGCCTACCTCCTACTCCACGTTGGAGCACTTCTCTCGAACCCCAAAGCTAGTCGCAGTAGCTTTGGTCTTCACTAGGGCAACTCTTCCACCACTCCGATGAGGTGAGTTCCAAACCTCTCACAAACAAAGTATCCTTCCACAATCACTTTCGGACAGGTCGCACCTTCACTGCCTTCAAGCCGTCTAGGATCACTAAAACCCAAGAGTAATAAACTAAGCACAAGCCCTGTCTCTTGGATCAATCAACACAACTAAACTAAGCTTAGAGCTAAAAACTCAGAAAGAGTTAAGTTCTAGGAGTCGAAAGTGAAGCACAATCTCTTTGGTGGAATGAGAGTTCTAAGGATGCCAAAATGTCAAGGAGATCATAAAATCATTTGGTAGATGGCTCAGGAAATGGTTATATAGGTATTTGGACAGAAAATATCCATTGCACCTACCACTGTGACCATTGTAACGTGTTAGACTGTCAAAAATCAGAATTATACGTTTACAACGGACTTAACAAATTAATCTAGCGATACTAGTCCTGTGTACTCCGGACTAATTTGGACTATTTGCTCCGGACTAAAAAATTTGGTCCACCGTACATAGGAAGTTTGGATGTTTTGGTCCGTTAAAGAAGTGTGAGATTTACATGCGCGCCGGACCGAATAATTTGGTCCGTCGTAGATGTATTTCAAAGAAGTTTACAACAATGGACTTTTTGAAGTAACACAAGGATTTAACCGAGAGAAATGCTTTTGCGCTAGAATGAATTTTGAGTTAGCGAAGATTGGTCCGGCGTGAATGGTGTGCGCTCGGTTAGCTCTAATCAAAGGAAACTTTCACAACGGACTTAACTGAATATGGTCCGGCGAGGATTTTGAGTCTTTTATCAGGTATACCGGACTAATATATTTGGTCTGCCGCAGAAGGGATTCCAAAGAGTTTATACGGGCGGACCTTTTTGATACTAATTAAAGAAGTCTAACCGAAAGGAATACAACTACGCCGGACTAAATTTTGAGTTAGCGGAAATTGGTCCGACGTGAAAACGGTAGGCTTGGTTAGAGTGTAAGTTTTGGCGCCAGACTAAAAATGGAATGGTCCGGTGAAAATGAATTTTTTTGGCTAAGTATGTGCTGGAGTAAAGGAGAAAACAAGTGAAGTTTAGTCTGGGGAATTATTTAGACTTTGCAAAGAGAGAGAGTTTGATTCAAGGACAGAATGACTAAAGAGTTTTAACTCCAAGCAATCTAATTTGTCTTAGTCTTATAAACCAATTTTCTAACTTATGCACAATCCTACTTTATAGTACGGCCAAACTAAAATAATTCTTACTACTTGGCTTGAATCATCTCCCAAGCCAAAAACTAGAAACAAAGAGCCTTAATCTTGTCCTTTCAGTAGACTTCTTTTGATGTTTCAACCGATATTCTTCATAACATAGAGATTATTGACTTAGTCTTCAACACCAAAACTATGTAATTAAGCATGATGAAAGAATTAGGGGGCCTAGATGCTATCAGGATGTCATGTGGGCCCATATTGTCAGACCAGTTATAAAGAACATTCAATTCTAAAACATGTAGTTTGTGACACAAATTGTCCTAGAATCTATAGTTTTGTAAAATAATTAAGAGATAAAATCTATAGTTTTCTGATAGTTTGTACGAAAAATTGATAGTTTTGTGAAATTTACTCTAATTTAAATGAAAAAATCAAGATTAACAGGATGCCAAAATTTAGTCCTGTTGCACTAGACAATCGAATTGTTCATCAGATCATCAGGTCCAACAGAAAGTGCTCTGTCATTACAAGAATCATGCATGCTGATATTTATTAGCTAGCATTACATGCATACAATCCGATGAATTATTCTGAACCGTAGCAACTACCGCTGATCAAGAAATTCAAGATATTCAAAGCAGAGAATTCAGCAATTAATTAACCAGCAGATGTACAGATGAACACTGATTGGAGGAGCTTGCAAGATCAGTGTGAATACAATTAATGAGATCATCAGAGAATCTTGCCTTTGGCTGCAACTAACCCCAGCTCAGTATGATGATCGTGCATGCTCAGAAATGAACGGATCGATCGATCGGTCGGTCGTACTTTACAGATGATGCGAAGTTTATGGTTGCCATGATTTGAAGGGGACGTCTCCTGCATTGGCCTTGCCTAGCTTGCTGTCTCACACATCACGGTCGACTTTTCATTTACAAATAGTTCACTCTTCGTCACGCTCTCCGGCCGTGCCGTTCATCGTCGACATGTCGTTTTCCGCGCAGCTGCCGCTGGGGCCGCCGGGGGCCATCCGGTGTACCATGTGTCCGGCGATGAAATTATCCGACACTGACTTGTGGGGCCTCCATATATTCATATATGGCGCGACAAGGTTGTATCACTACTACGATCGTGACAAGAGTGGATTGGATGCAACATCTTGGCATTATATAGGCGAGAATGGGAAGAACCTTGATTGGCGAGAGGAATGTGAAGCATAGCGATTGGCTTGCGGCAGGAAACGCAAGCA
This sequence comes from Guadua angustifolia, assembly GCA_036346375.1. NCBI lineage: Eukaryota > Viridiplantae > Streptophyta > Magnoliopsida > Poales > Poaceae > Guadua > Guadua angustifolia. Next base: position 42,098,518 of record CM070517.1, read on the forward strand.
CTTGACGGTTGGGTGGCGGGAGTTGGAACTTCGAGTATCCTTTGCGGTTTGTATTACCAACCGGCGGTGATAATCGACTATCTTTGCCGGTTAATACCTATAGCGGCGGTGAAATATCTTGTCGGTTTAATTTATAGCGGCGGTGATATTTAATTTTACTTGCGGTTCGTATATTCAGCCGCGGTGATATGTATTTTCGCATAGCATAATTTTCCGCGTAGTATGACCTTATCATCGCCGCTTGCCGCACGCGAACCGGCGGTGATAATATATTTTCAGCGTAATATGACCTTATCACTTGCGGTTGTTGGCGAGCCGATGATAAGCTATTTATATAGCGATCTTCACGACAAGCGTATTTCCCGGCGACGTCATGCACATAGAGAAGAACGTGTGATAGCTTGCTTGGTATCTTCTTGGACATACGGCAAAAGCGAAAGATACACTTCAAGCAAGGATGGACCTCGAAGATATGAAACCGAGGAAGGAGCGCATCATGAAGAAATGGATCTGAGCAAAAAGTACCTTCCATGACTGCTACACTTTGAGCAAGAAAGAGAAAATTAGCGTTTATGAATGCTTGCACGGAATCAAAGTTCCGTCTGGTTACTCTGCTAACATAAAGAGACTAGTCTCAATGAAAGACTTAAAGTTAATTGGTATGAAGTCTCACGATTGCCCGCGTGATGATGACACAGATGCTTCCAATTGCAATTGGGGGTTACGCGGAGAAAGTCCGAGACCCAATTATCAAGTTGTGTTCATTCTTCAACGCGATTTCACGAAGGCCATCGATCCATTAATACTAGACAAGCCTGCGGAAGGCGTGGTTCACACTCATGCGAGGCTTGAGATGTGTTCCTCCATCTTTTTTGATATTATGGTCCATCTCATTGTTCACATTGTGAAAGAGATCTGAATTCTTGGTCCCGTATTTCTACATCGGATGTACCCTTCGAGAGATTCATGGGGTTATAAAGAAATATGTTAAAGAATCAAATCGTAGGAAGAATTGCATTGCCGATGGTTTGAGAGGCAAGGAGGTCATTGAGTTCTGCGTCGATTATATGGATCTCAAACCGATTGGTGTGCTGTATCTCGGCATGAGGAAGGCTACGAGAGAAAGGGACAGGCGAGAAATCGAGACGTACTAGCAATCTATTTGCATTTACACAAGCACATTTCGCAGTTTTGGGACAATCGGTTGTGGTGGCCCCATATGTCGACATGCACAGAACGTGCTATCCAAAACAAACCCGAGGAGGTCGGAGGGTTGGCTCGCGAGAGCAGAGATAATTTGGCGATTGGTTGTGTAGACACATGATGCGTCTGGAGACAGTACTTTTCGGTTGAAATTGTTGGCTCGAGGACCGTCAACTACAATTCGGACATTCAAGGATACGACATAAATGGTTTTACATTTTATACAAGAGCGCAAGATAAAAAGAGCACCAATCAAAATAGCGGTATCCAGTATAGATGCCTATGGCAAGCAATGGAAATAGGCAAACCTACTCTGATTCATAGAAGAGATTTGGGAGCTTGACTATGGTCCTTTGAAGGTCCCTCTTTTCGGTGCCAATGGGTGAGACTTCCGTGGCGTGAATATCGACAAATGCGGCATCACTACCGTGGACCTCAAACTCGTCGGATCTGAGAGAAGAACCATTCGTACTTGCTAATTACGTGACACAAATCTTCTTTATGGCGGCGGCTAACAAGGAGCGCATGCGTGGTTATTCAAGGAAAAAGAAGGATTGTCGGAGTTGAGAATGTTGTCGACGAGGAAGAGTACAACCAATTCGATGAGCTTCCCCTTTTGGAAGGGCGTTGACCTAAGTACCATGGAAGGCGATGTGAAGCTACATACATCGCCATGATCATAACGAAGGTCGAGTCGTAGCTTAGTTGTAGTAATGAAATGTATGCTTTCTTTTGTATGAGCGACATGTTTATTTTCTCATATGTAACAATTAATGTAATATATGCAATAATGGAAATTGAGGTTATGCTTTCTTTTGATCAAATTGAAAGTTTCTTGCATTTGGATTTTTGTGATTTTGATTTGCACTTGAATTTGTTCGAATTTGTGACATTTGGTGCAATCACCGTGCAATCCAACTAAGAAAAGTTTCCAAAATTCTGAAACAAAATCATGGATGTACATCTCATCTTACCCCATGTACATATAAAATTTCATGATCAAATTAGCCCTATATTAAGAGCAATAAAAAGACAAATTTTAACGAATATGGGCAAGAAGTTGATCCTTTGCCGGTTGTACAATGGACCGGTAGTATTCCACTATCACTTGCCGGTTGTACAATGGACGGCGGTAGTATTCCTATTATATTGCCGGTTGTACAATGGACCGGCGATATATATCTATCACTGCCGGTTGGTATGATCAACCGGCAGGATATTCCACCACTATAAATAGAAACGCGCCTTCCTCTCATTTACCTTAGCCCTAGCCGCGCCCTCCTCTCGATTTCTGGCTTGCCCGTCGCCTCTGAAGCTCCCACGCCCGCCCTCGACTCGAGGCCGCCGTCGCCTCTGAGCTCCACGGCGCCGCCGCCTCGGCTCAGGCCGCCGTCGCCTTCACCTCCCACCGTCTCCCGCTCGCCTCGACCTCCCACCGTCTCCCATTGTCGCCTCGACCTCCCCACCGTCTCCCCGCCGTCGCCTTGGTGCTCTGCTCTTGCGATGTGCGAATGTGGTTGTGCAGATGTGAATGTGCGAGATGTGAATGTGAATGTGAATGTGCATGTGATTGTGAATGTGATTGTGAATGTTTGAGATGTGCATGTGCAGATGCTAAGGGGCGATCAATTCATTTGGCTTGGGGACCTAGCATGTGGGTATAACGTGCCCATCATCTATAGATCATGGACCGCGCGAAGGTGATCGATTGGGTTGTTCCGATGACTGAAGGAATCGCTATGGGGCAAGCTAAAACAAGTATTCCATTTCCCCCAAGGGTCGAGTTGGTTGCAAAAGCGTGCACTAGGTATCATGTGCACATGCTGGAAGAATTGGAAGACTCAGCTGAATAAGACCTATGTGAAGAAGAATGTCACGCCAAATTTTAACATGTTTCCAAAGATAAGAGAATTTTGGAAGGACTTTGTGGAGTATAGGAATTCTGAAGAAGCCCAGACAGTGAGTCAGAAGAACAAGGCAAACGCGGATAAGAATATCCACCCTCACACACTAGGCACTGGTGGCTACGTGAAGAAAATACCTGCGTGGGATAGGCGCGAACAAGAGCTAACCCTCAAGGGCGTTACTCCTGCGACGGCCGAGTTCACTGCACGATCAAAGCACTGGTTGCTTGGGAGGGGGACTTCTATCTCAGAAGATGGCGGCTTGAGCCGGGGGCGATAGAGCCCGGAGGTGTCCGAAAATATCGGATGCTCACGTGGAGTCTTAGAAGGGCTTTTCATCCCACGGAGGAGAATGATGAGTGATTGTTACAGGTAACGAGAGAGCATCCCGGGCGCTTTTCGAGGAGTTGGTTTGGTGCCGTGGAAAGAAGGCTTCCCGGATGGCGTACTTATGTACAAGCGAAAAGAATAGGAGAATATGAGCGCAAAGTCAAATACAAGATCTTTGTGTCAAGAGCGTTAGAGGAAGAGAGAGCGGCGGATCAAGTTGTGGAGCAAGCGATAAGAAAGCTCTCGACTCCGACCGGCCACTCGATGACCCTCCGAACCTCGATCCACGGTGTTCTTAAGCGAGCAAGGTCCGCGTCGCGATTCCGGAGAGCATCGACTCCATTTTCGATGGATGACATCAGGCAAACCGACACCGCATGGCTGCATTTGTCGCACATGGCATTACCATCAAGGTGGTGATGGCGGGGCTTGGCCATGTGCCTCCTCGCGAGTTCTGCTTTGCCGCCTATACGCTGGGATTCTCCGAGGTCGAAGTAAACGGTGTAGTTCGACAATATCGCAAAATGGAGGTAGAGATTCTGGCGAGGGCGGAAAAACAAACTTGGAGAAAGCGTGCATGGCTTCTCGCGTGGCGCAAGAGCTTGATTATGTTGGCTCGGACGATGAGGCCGACAACGGCAACGATGATGATGAGCCGCACTCTCCACGCGGAGACACATCGCCTCTGAAAAGTGCAACTCCTCCATGGCACCAGTTAGGACAAGTCCAACTCCTCCGCCGGCACCATCCACAAAAGGATCAACTCCTCCGCCGGCACCAGCCAGGAAAAGTCCAAGTCCTCCGCCGGCACCATCCAGAAAAAGTCCAACTCCTCCTCCGGCACCAGCCAGTAAAGGTCCAACTCCTCAGCCGGCACATAAGAAGAGTCGAACATCAGCACCATCTCGGAAGTCCGCATCGTCTTGTACCAAATCTCGGTCATCTGTGAAGGCAACCTGACCTCGAGAAGAAATTAGGCCGATATAGTGAAGAAGAACGCAAAGAGCAAACGCAGCGAGGTAACATCTCACTTCCAAAAGGTGCCATCACGAGAAGACTAAAGTCGATGCTAATGCGAGAGTTTTTCTTGAGTATGGCAAAAGCCAAAGAGGCAGGCGGGCTTCAGACCTTCGAAATGTGGGACTACTGGCGCATATCGAAAGCAAAACTTGAAGATGGCTAGTCTTTGGCGTCGATGTCGCAAGCTCAAAAAGATGCTGCTGAACAACGTCGTAATTACGACCTAGGTCTAAGCTGGAAGTACATTAAGGGGCAACCGATGGCTCCCCCAAAAGATTTAGAGAACCTAACAACAAAATTGCGGCGCGTCCATCAGTATTACATGCAGCAGTGCCAAGAGGGTATGTGGGCGATCCCAGTGAAATACAAAGATTCGGATTTTCACAATGGGGATGGCATGTTCTGGTTAGAGTTCTGCGAATTGTATATGTTGTACCGGCCAGATGCTCTGGACGCGTCACTGGTCAGACTGTGGACTTTGTAAGTCTCTAATTATATTATTGTATATTCTTGTACCGTTCAACTGTATGTCTAACTTCTTTTTTACATATGTAGAATGGAGATACAGTTATGTGCAAAAAATAAGGATGAAGCTTTAGGATTTCTCGATCCGGGGCTTGTTAACGAAACTTCGTCGTGATGACCCAAAGTTTGTTGAAGACTATTTATTTAGGACTTTCTTCAAGCTGAAAGAAAAACCTCCGTGCTTGTACCCTATAACTTTCGAAGACGTATTACCCTACTTCTAATATTGTTTTACTATTTTTGCGTGACACGATTGTGGGACTAATAGGTCGTGTTAACATATATGTCTAGTTATCCTTTGGGTCCTCCTCGTCATCGAGTTAGAAGCTAGCAGGGTTTATGTCTTGGACTCGTTGAGAAAAGAACTTCGTGAGTATGAACATAATTTTGGAAGATGATGAACAGTAAACTCGATCGTTCGCGTTATTGCTCTAGTAATATTTTATTCTATTGTATTTAAGGTTAATTACTATTTAAAATCATTCACAGTAGCATTCACGGTATTGCAAGAAAGGTGGTCCGCATCTTCCCTCTGAGGACAACTTTCAAAGTAATAACAGACTTTCCATGCATGAGACAGGACCGGAAATAGTTTATCGCATACTACGTATGTACAAATTTACATGCAATTGTCACGAAGATCGGTTTCTTTATCTTGAAGACATGGTATATAATTACACATTCATGCCTACTTTTCTTTCATTTAACATCTATCATCATTAATTAAATTTCTCTTTTCTTCAATAATAGCGCTCCAAGTGAGAACCAATCGATTCTTGTCGAAAGAAATTTTAGCAATTCAAGAGCATATCATTTGGATTCATTGACGAACATGTCATCGATCCAAAGGCGAGTTCCTGACGAAGCTTCGATCTAAAGTGAGCGAGATGTACTCACACTACATTTGTTATGTATGCTAGATTATAAGTCTCTTAATTTTGTGGAAGAAGACCTTAACTTAATTATCATGCATGCTGATCACACTGCTACATGCGAATTAAGGATGATATGCACAGGGATTTTTTTTTGTTTATGGTACAAAAGGTCAGACTAAAACCAAAACCTCCTTCAGGGGAAAACAAGTTAGCTAGCTAGCAAGCCAAATTTGTGTATCGATTTAATTGTAAAATCAGTTTATAACTAGAAAATCGCTCCTGTTCTTCCTAGAAGAGAATTGCATATATAAATCCTTGAGCATTATTCATGGTTATTAATGATTCTTTACGTGCAAGTAATTTGGATCAAATCTTCCTCATTTCGATCTGTTAATATCTATATATATGTGCATGCAATTTTCTCTTAATTAGAAAGCGTATAGGATCACTATCTTAATAAACTATTAGACTACTACTAAGAATAATATGACATGGTTAATAGATCTTAACAAAATCTAATTCGTGCTTTATATGAAAAAATGTTTTTAATGATTTGTAAAATAATATATGCCCTGGCAAATATCGCCTGGCAAAAATGTGTACTCATCTTTAAAGCAGCAGCTGGAATTGCACTTCTTTCACTTACTATATCTGTTTGGCAAAGCTACTTTTGGGTACATTTGTCATACCTAGATTGTTAACAAATGTCTACACATTATTGGTTGTTCTTTGTGATATATTCAAAGGAAGCTGCTTTTGTCAAACGGGGGTAGTTTCCATTCACTTGAACTATATGGCACTTTAAAATCTGTACTTCGTTTGGGTAGAATGGAAGCATGTCCCATTTAATGGAGAATAATCAGGTAATTAAACTAAAATTTGCTTTTAGTCCTATATAGCAATGATAACTATCGAGATGACGCATATATACATACAAATCTGGATCCCAATCAAGACATAAATCAGTCTTCATTTCAGAGGCGAAAAAAGTATGTGGACAGATTCGAATCCAACATCATGATCACGCCTATATCGTCGACTACCAAACTTCACATTCGCTTGCTAACTACCAACAAGAGACAGCAACCAAGGGCGCATATATACTTTTTCTCTTGACAACAACATCATCTACACATATATGCATGGCATGTGTGTATACATCATGCATGCATGCTTCATACTAGCTACTACTTGACAACAATATGCATGTAGATTTCTACGTACAGCTGGTTAATTAGTTATGATGCTATCATGCTTCATACGTCTACCATGTACAAGAAAAATATACAAATAATATATGGTATGCTTCTGATCAGGACATTATTGTCGTGTCATGTGCCCATGCAAGTGAAGTGCTGTGTATATATAATAGTGAAGCAACCATTCTCTATGTTTGATGCCATGTCGCTGTAGGGTTAGATAGAAAGCACCAATTAAAGTGGAAGAGGGGATGGGACCCACACGAGGGAAATGCAAAGGAAGTGTCATGCTGATGCCCTGCATGCTTAGGAGAGGATCCCTGGGGAAGCATCAAAGAATTAAGAAATTAATCTAGAAAATGATAATTAATTGAGAGAGGAGTGAAGGAGGCAGAAGCAGGAGCTAGAAGAGAGGAAGGAGCCAAGCTAAGAGCTCATATTAAAAGGGCTAAGCACCAACCAACCATTTGCTCTTTCACGCATGGTATGTCATTTTGCTAGCTAGCTAGAAGATATAGCTGTAACGGCAATATATTGCAACTACTAGTGTGGTGTGCAACAACATATATATCATTTCTGTGTACTTAGCTAGCTGTAGCTAATTATAGAGAGGCCAGGGTGTGTGTTCTGGTGAGTGCATGCATGGGGCATCACTCTTGCTGCAACCAGCAGAAGGTGAAGAGGGGGCTCTGGTCTCCTGAGGAGGATGAGAAGCTCATCAGATACATCACCACCCATGGCTATGGATGCTGGAGCGAGGTCCCCGAGAAAGCCGGTAGGCCGGCCTCGATCTCTCCCCATCTCGCGCGAGCAATGAACATCAATTTGGATTTGCTAGCTATCATGCATGTTCGATCTTGGATGAACACATTGAATTGCTAGCTAGGGTGGTTTAATTGATTGCTTAATTTTGTGCAATGCATGTGATGGTTCTGTAGGCTTACAACGGTGCGGGAAGAGTTGCCGGTTGCGGTGGATCAACTACCTGAGACCGGACATCAGGCGAGGGCGGTTCACGGCGGAGGAGGAGAAGCTGATCATCAGCCTTCACGCCATTGTTGGTAACAGGTAGCGCAGTACAGGAGCTCATGCATGCCCATCAGTACCTAATTAATCGAGCTTGAAAATATTCTATTCGATCTTTCGCTAAACTAGATAGCTCTAGAACGGTATTAAGTGAAATTTGGTGCAATCTGTTACCCCTACATTGGTATTTTTCATCGTAATTTGATGCATTCTCATGCTCAATTCTTGTGCTCTTTGGCCATGCATGCATGGCTGCTAATTGGTACTGATGATTTCCCCATCCTCTTTAGAATTTTCTCCTTGTTGCTTCATTTTCATTTCATGGAGACAGCATGACTTAACTACCAACATAATCTTGTAGCTAACATCACATGGTAAAAGTGATTTGAAGTTTCGTGAAAAGAAAAGGTGATTTGAAGTGCCTTAGGATATATAGTACTCATGGCCACAAGCTTAATTATTGTCTCCAGAGCTAGATCTTTTCCAAGCTTAATTAATTTCCAATTTCCACTCACAAAGTAGTATGCATACATCCGCGCGCCTGACATCATTCATGACAAATGGTGAGATATTAGCCGTCGTTTTCTACTAGTTAAACTCGAACACGACTATATAACAAATCAAGTAGTACGTACAAGAGTAGGATTTCTTCAAAACAAAGGATTTCGGAGTAGTCAGTAGTGCAACACCTAATTAAAGGAGTATGACACCAACAGATTGGCCTAGTGATGTATACATGATCACTACATCTCTGATCACTCTGCAGGTGGGCCCACATTGCCAGCCACTTGCCAGGCCGGACCGACAACGAGATCAAGAACTACTGGAACTCATGGATCAAGAAGAAGATTCGCAAGCCGGCTAACACGACGAGCTCGTCGGCGACGACGAGCCCTAGTAATCCTCCATGCAGCACGGCGACGTCAGACATGCACTCTGCTCATCTTAGGGAAGTTCCAACGTTCAGCACGACGGATCACCAGCTCGACGCCATCATCAACCAGAACCTGACCCTGCCGCCGAAGCTGGCGGTCGGCGGCGGCGGCAAAGACTCATCGCCGGGGTTTCCCCACCACTGCCCCCTCTTCATGTTCGACACCGCAGTCAGCCCGCCGTCGTCGCTTCTCACTGCGGCGGCGGAGCAGCATCCGTTCATCGCCAGCTTCACGGCTGCGATGGCGGAGGCGCCGAGCTACCTGCCTCCGCTGGTGAATGGCATGGGCATAGGCATGGGAGACATGGACTGCGTAGGGGAGGAAGGAGGTGGCGGCCATGAGGGCAGCGACCAAGGTGCTGCGACCGGCATGGCCAATGGCTGCTACGAGCAGAAGCAGGAGGAGGAGGAGGAGCAGCTAGGGCATGACCAATGGGATGATGAGGCGCAGCACCTGCTCATGTGGGATCAAGAATTAACACCGTCCAACCTGGAGGCCATGCAAAGTGGTGTTCACTCCCTCCTTTTTATGGCACCAAATGACCATGATTAAAGTGGTACATGAATGTACACATCTGGCCCCTATATATGCTCATATATGACACCTCTCTCTCTCTCTCTCTCTCTCTGTCTAGCTCACTCTCTGATCTGATCTGTCCATACATGAAATAATGAGGTTTTCCAAAGGCGCTCGTAATTTATTATTGGGCTGGATTTGCTTTTCTCTCCGTCTGTTCATTCTTTGTTTTGATTTTTTTTGGTTTGGAGTGAAGAGTGCGTGTTAATTGGGTTTTTGTAAAGAGATCAACTCGCATGCATGCATAGTTTGTGCGCATGGCATGGCAACTGGAGTGTAATTTGATTGATGTATCAAAGTGAATTTATAATAAACAGGAAGATCATGACAGGAAATGAAAAGGGAAAACAGTAACAAAGGGAGCCTGCCCCTCTTTGGTCTTTTGGATTCTTGTGTTTTGTGCATGCATGGGCTATTGTAGCTATTTCAACTACATTCTTTTTCCATTACTATGTCGTTATATATATATATATATATATATATCTCGATGTGTGTAGAATAGCACATTCTATGCATCGGTTAGTTTTGCAGTCCGATCGAAGCGTTTAGGTAGTATTGAGAGAGAGTTCCACTAATTAGCGCTATGGGATTCACAATCGAGCCTTGGAAGTTTAATCATTCAAAATTAATTTGCATGCATGTGTGTGACTGAGAGATGCAAACATGCGATTCCTAGTAATACATGAATATGATTTTTATTTATTTTAGCCATAACTTTTTAATCGCAGCTTTGATTCACGAATGAATTTCACCATTAGATTACTAATGACGAGAGAAACAATATGATATAAGTCTCGCTAACAAACGTCGCATAAATCAAATTTTACTACCAAATGTACATCAATTTACTACTGTAACATAGTAAAATCTACATATACCGATAGTAACATCTATGTATACAGATAGTAAAATCTGTTTTATGCACCAAGACTTATATCAATGTGTTGCTCTCGTCGTCAGTAAGCTACTGGTGAAAACGGTTTGTGAATCGGAGTTATCAATAAAAAGTTATGGCTAAATCAAAGAAAAAACATACTCATATACAAACTATGAAATTTTGCATGTATGTGTGTAACTGAGATATGCAAGATGTGGTTTCTAGTTATGCATGAATTTGATTTTTATTTGTTTCAGCCATAATTTTTTATTCGCAGCTCCGATTCATGAACGAATTTCATTATTAGATTACTAATGATGAGAGGAAAAATATGATATAAGTCTCGCTAATAAACATTGCATAAATAAAATTTTATTGCCAAATATACATCAATTTACTATCGCATAATAGTAAAATCTTTGTATACCAATGGTAACATCTATATATATGGATAGTAAAATCTGTTTTATATGTTGATACTTACATCAATGTGTTGCTCTCGTCGTCAATATACTACTGGTGAAAACGGTTTTTGAATCGAAGTTATCAATAAAAAGTTAAGGCTAAATCAAAGAAAAACATGTTCATGTACAAACTACGAAACACATTACTAGTGACACATAACCGATTAGGAAAAATGTCTTTTGTAATGCGTTTTCTAGTTTGTACATGAATCCATATATTCTTTGATTTTGCTATAACTTTTTATTGACAGCTTTGATGCACAAACGGTTTTCACCAATAGCTTATTGACAATAAGAGCAACATAATGATATAAGTCTCGCTAATAAATGCTACACGAATGAGTTTTTATTGCTATTTTACCTAATGTATTAAAACATTCTACTACCGTACTAGCTCATGAACCTCTAGTATGGTAGTAAAATCTATATATACCGATAGTAACATCTATGTATACATATAGTAAAATATGATTTATGTGTTGAGACTTATATCACTGTGTTGCTCTTGTCGTCAGTAAGCTACTGGTGAAAATCATTTGTGAATTGGAACTGTCAATAAAAAGTTATGACTAAATCAAAGAAAAAACATATTCATATACAAACTATGAAACATATTTATTAGTTGGCTCACATATGTATTCACAGTAAGCGTTTGCATTCACATTGGCTTATTCAGCGACACAGGATTACTGACTCATGTGTAGAATAGGCAGAACTACGTGCAAGCACAGATTAGCGCTACCATATATGTGTGTGTAGGAAGGCTCTTTTCTACCCTAGGAGTAGTTACTCCCTATGGCATATCTCACAACATAGAGAGTGTCTCGCGTAACGGAGAGTATGTACATATAGTATATGAGTATATCAGGTGGTGTGTACATTTTTCAGATGTGGTATGTATATTTTTTAATATACTCCTTTTTATATGCGTATATGAAGGTATCTTGCAAAATACACTAAAAACTATGAACTTACTTGCAATTTTTTGTGTGGTTTATATTAGAGTATCTTATAATTAGTATACAAATGTGCCCCAAGTGATAGATGAGTATTTTAAGTTTGTTTACATGGTATATCAATGCTAGAATAACTACATACAGGAGTAAAAGGTATTTTTTTCTATATATATATAACCTGGGACACCACGGTGTCTAGGCACCATGATCTAAAACTGGTATTTTTCTATTGTATCATATGTGAAAAATTTTGAATTTTTTTATAATATTGAGTTTAACTAGTTTACTAACTAGTTCAAATAATTTTGAACTAAAATTCAAACTAGAGTTTTTTTTTGACAATAGTTTGATTGTAGGCATGTGTTGATTTTATATATAAATTAGCAAAGCATGTAATCTAAATTTGTTCAAAAACCTTTGAATTTGAATATATTTTTAAAAAAGTATGTATTTCATTTGAATTATTATAGATGTGTATATACCTAAAATTAAAATTTTAAAAAATATACATGAATTTAGTCTGAATTTGTGTATTTAAAATCATATTGTTTCGATTAGTGCCCTACATGTGTGTGTGCAGTGCACACATCTGTATGCTTAATTAATTGAATGTTAAGAACTGCTTTTATATATATATATATATATATATATATATATATATATATATATATATATATATATATATATATATATATATATGGGCAAATATTTGGTGCAAACCACCCGTTCCGTGAAATCTCCATGAAAATCACCCGTAAAAGTTTTGAAAAATTCTCAAAAATTTACCATATGTAGAGGAGGTGAACTTCTACAATCCTGCAAAATTTGAAGATGAAACTCAGTCGTATTTGAAATATATGAAAAAGACAAATAGCAAAATAAATAGTGCAAACAGTGAAAATTACTATTTATGCTGAATTTGTCTTTTCATATCTTTCAAAATTGAGTTTCATCTTCAAATTTGCAGGATGAAGTTCACCTCCTCTACATATGGTAAATTTTTTTGAGAATTTTTCAAAATTTTTACGGGTGATTTTCACGGAATGGGTGGTTTGCACCATATATGTGTGTGTGTGTGCCCTCGCGCTATTCTACATCTGCATATAGAATAGCTTATTCTAAGTTCCAGTTAGTTTTCCATACTGACTGAGCCCACTTCATGGTATTAATTAGCAAGGAATAAATTAGCGTGTGTTGTCTAGTGAACTAAACCCAACTAGTAAATGACAAATAAATGCTACTTGTTGTTTGTATATGAATCTTTCTTTTTTGATTTAGCCATAACTTTCAAATTAGATCGATTTTAGTCTTCAAATTTTTTAGGATTGTAGAATCTCACCTCCTCTACATATAGTAATATTTTGACAAGTTTTAAAATGCACACACACACACACACACACACACACACACACACATATATATATATATATATATATGGTGAAAATATTTCATGTGAAAACCATCAATTTCAAAAATGAAATGTAGGGTGAAACCTCTACAATCTGTAAAATTTGAAGATGAAATCAATCGCATTTGAAAGATATGAAAAAAGACAAACAGCAAAAGAATAGTGCCAAAACAGTAAAATTACTATTTATGCTGACTTTGTCTTTTTCATATCTTTCAAATGCGATTGAGTTTCAACTTCAATTTTGCAGGATTGTAGAGGTTCACCTCCCTACATGTGATAATTTTTGAGAATTTTTCAAAACTTCTACAGGTGGTTTCAAAACGGAGTTTTCATGCTGAATTTGTGGTTTTCACCAAATATTTCCTTTATATATATATATATATATATATATATATATATATATATATATATATATATATATATATTTTTCATGAACTTTAGAAAGCACTAGATACGTTGCCTTTTACTCTTCAAACAAATGACATGTGACGAGCTATTACACTAGATGTTACCATATTGAAATAAAGTGTTAGACAGCAGCTTTGCATAGGATATAATAACACATGTGTAATAGACAGCAAAATATAATATTCTTGGTAGTAAAAGGTAGTATATGTTATTGTTTAGCATTTTGTTATTTTGATATCTTTCAAATTCAATTGAGTTTGGTTTTCAAATTTTATAGGATTGTAGAATTTTACTTTCCCTATATGTGGTAATTTTTTTATAATTTTTAACAGTAAAATGTTATTTTTTATAGCAAAAGTTAGTATATGTTGTTGTTTGACACTTTGTTTGAGTTTGGTTTTCAATTTTTGTAGGGTTACGGAAGCTCACCTCCTCTACATATGATAATGTTTTAAGAATTTTTCAAATATTTTACTATAGATTCGACAAATAGAACTAAATTCTTATTCATGAAAATTATAAGTACACATCTTTAAAAATTCTCAAAAAATTACTATAGATAGGGGAGGTGAGATTATATCAAACATTTGAAGACCAAAATCAAATTTAGCTAAAAGATATGAGAAAGACAAATTCGGTAGAGCAATGATTTTTCATTGTTTAGTGAATTGTCAATTTCATATCTTTCAAATGCGATTGAGTTTGCTTTTCAAATTTTGCAGAACCGTAGAACCTCACCTAAACTACATATGGTAATTTTTAAAGATTTTTTTAAAATTTTGTATATATAATTTTCATAAATTTTATATTATAACGCTATTTTATATAGCATACTGATGAATACATTCAAACACAGACAAAAATGTAGATTTGTTGAGAGTAAAAGGTAGTATATGTTGATGTTTGGTACTTTATTATTTTCATATCTTTCAAGTCCGATTGAGTTTGATTTATAAATTTTGCAGAGTTGTAGAATCTTACCTCCCCTACATGTGATAATTTTGTTTGAATTTTTCACAGTAAAATATTATTTTTTTGACAGTAATAGATAGTATATGCTGTTGTTTGACATTTTGTTATTTTCATATCTCTCAAATCCAATTGAGTTGTTTTTCAAATTTTACAAGTTTGTAGAAGCTCACCTCTCCTACTTGTGGTAATTTTTTTGAGAATTTTTGAAATATTTTAATGTTGATTTGGCAAACAGAACTTTATTCTTATTCATGAAAACTATAAGTCACAATTTCAAAAATTATCAAAAAATTACTATAGATAGGGTAGGTGAGATTATAAAATCTTGTAAAATTTGAATATGAAAATCAATATTAGCTGAAAGATATGAAAAAAACAAATTTAGCAGACTAGTGATATTTTACTATTTAGTGCTTTGTTAATTTCATATCTTTCAAATGCCATTAAGTTTGATCTTTAAATTTTACAGAGATGTAGAAGCTCACCTACACTACAATGGTAATTTTTTATTTTTTTAAACTTATACATATGATTTTATTAAATTTTACACTATAGAATTTCTTTGTAAATAGGATATAGTAACACATTAATTAATAGGTAGTAATATATTTTTTACAGTAAAATATAGTATTTGCTAATGTTTGGTACTTTATTATTTTCATATCGCTCAAATCCAATTGAGTCTGGTGGTAATTTTTAGAATTTTTACAAGAAAATATTATTTTTAAGTAAAAGATAGTATATCTTGTTGTTTGATATTTTGTTATTTTCATATCTCTTAAATATAATTGAGTTTGGTCTTCAAATTTTTTAGAGTTATATAAGATTACCTCCACTACGTGTGGTAATTTTTTGAGAATTTTTCAAACATTTTACTACAGGTTCGACAAAGAGAATTAAATTTTTATTTATGAAAACCATATGTACAAGTTTTAAAAAATTCTCAAAAAATTACCATACGTAGGGTATATGAGCTTCTACGGTCCTGTAAAATTTGAATACCAAACTCTATCATATTTGAAATATATGAAATTGACAAGCGCTTATCAGTGATGAATAGTAAATTTGTCATTTACATATCTTTAAAATATAATTGAGTTTGTTATTTAAATTTTACAGGGTTATAGAAACTCACATTCCTTATCTATGATAATTTTTTGAGAATTTTTCAGAACTTGTACATATAGTTTTGATGGACTTTACTGCCAAATAATTGATTTGTGCAGAATATACTGCAGATGTAGTAATTTCATATTGTACATATAGTATTTTCTGTTACTAATCAGGAAAATTATTGTTTAATAGAGAGACTTATATCATTTTATTTCTCACATCATCAGTAAGCTACTAGTGAAAACCATTTGCAAATCCAACCTACCAATAAAAAGATATGGCTAAAATAAAGAAGAAATAAATTCATGTACAAACTACAATATACATTAACTAGCTGGGTTGATTAACGCATGAACTAGTAACTAATTCGGTAGTAATTTAATCTATTGTTCTATAGTAAAACATATTTGTGATTTACTACTAAATTGGATTCAATCGGTATGGTGTACTTTGCATGCACGTCGCTAGGAATTTCATTAGTTGTTCTGTAGTAAAGTGTTTTGTGATTTACTACCGGACTGCATTTACTGGGGTTGTTTGCAACGTATTAACTCAGTATGGTGTTGTTTGCATGCACTTCTCCAACCGAAGCATAGAATAGTTATTCTACGCTCAGGAGTAAAATAGCGCCACTGCGTATATATATAGTACAATTACCTAGGACACCATAATCCAAAATAGGTATTTTCCCTATGTATTCTCATGAGATATTTTTTGAAATTTTTAGGATGCTGAGTTTAACCAGTGTTTGCTAACTAGTTCAAACAAGTTTGAATTGAAATTCAAACTAAAGTTTCCCTTTATGTTGATAGTTTAGTTGTAGGTATGTGCCGATTTTATATATAAATTTGCAAAGCCTGTGATCTAAAATCGTTCAAAATATTTGAATTTGAGTATATTTTTTCAAAGCTATGTGTTTTATTTGCATTGTTATAGATAGATATATGCCCTAAAACTGAAGTTTTTGAAAAAAATACTCGAATATGGCTTAAATTCGCACATTTGAAATCATAGTACCTAGACACTAATATGGTACCCCATTTTGGCTATATATATACACACACATACAGTTACAACTTAACAATATTCCACATGCGCTTGCACTTGGCACGTTCGATATATATCAGAATATTCACATACTTTCGATCGGATGCAATATTGCTGGAGCTAGATGACTTAACAAAAAGACTATGTACATAGCATCAAGCAACTTAGGGTCAATGAAAGTCTTAATTAATGGGTTGACGTGTCAACTAACCAAGCTCGAGTACAACTCCGGTATTAATCAATGCCATTGATTATTGAGACCTCCAAAACCATACAGTACAGTACTAGCACTAACTGTTAGTACGTGCATGCCCAAATGTTCTGGCACAATATATAAATATATATGCTAGCTGGTTCCTTAAAAACCAAGCATGATTTTTGTCAATTGTTGAGAATTTGAGATTAATTGGTGACTTGTTGCATCGTCATAGCCATCCAAGAATGTTCCCTTCATGTCACGTCGATTGCGCGCACACAAGCCACACAATGAATGTTAGGTGCTACGTTAGCCAGCAGGGCACACAATGGCCGGATCGTCACTTTTCTAGCTCTATGTGTGGTTTTTTTTTCTCAAATTTGAATCCCTTTTCAATATAATTGTAAAAATAATCTTACACTTACCACTTTTCGTACACCTCCTAAGGAGTTTAACAAGTCACCGAAGCTATATCATGATAAGAGAGAGCGGTAGCTCCTCTTGCGATAGGAGAACATATCATCTTTTGACACTTTTGTAGTTAAGGATAAAACTATTTTTTACAATTACATTCAGAAGGAGACCAAATTTACCCCAAAAAATAAAGCTACATAGAAAACTAGAAAAGTGATCATTTCAGGCACAACGGGCTAGGTAGCTAGCCATTGAGAATAACTGATTAAATAACAATTAATTGGAGGAACACTTCTTCATGAGAGAGAAGGCAGAGATCCATGTTGAAAACTATGTTCGTCCAAGAGAGAAAACGACGTGAAAGTATAAGAAATGCATGCAGTGGTGATATGCATCGTCATGTCTGATTCTGTATTCGCATGGTCGTTTCTGCTTAAGTTCAAAAGGCACCAAAGATGCCAGTTGAGTTAGATAATTCAGGACGACAAAAATACGATTAGACTTATCGTTTACTACCTGGTCGATATTTTTTTGTCAACGAGTTACTTCTGAACAGGTAAATATGTAATTAATCATGCAGTTGTTAGCTACATATGATACAGAAACTAAACAACAATATTGTTCCACGTAACAGCATGAAGAACATGCACGTAAGGAAGAAAGGTAATCCCTGCACGATTAATGTCTAGCTGAGCCGGTTGATTAATTGAATTCATCGAAGAAAATGAATATGCAACGTACAATATTAGTCCATGCACGCATGTACATGAACTAATTTAATTATCGGTCGATAACAATATTTTGCTAGATTAATTAGCTTGGTGATGGATTAGGTGGAGTTGGACTTTTAACAAAGGGTTAGCTCGTGGGTCGCATGCAGATCCATCGATCGATCCATCACAGGTCGCCATGGACCGACGAATTGAATTAAAGCTAGCACTCAGCTCTTCCTGTTCTTAATTTTTTTTCTTGCTGTTGCTTCCATGGAAAGTGTGTGTTTTTAAAAAACAAATTAGCATGAGTCTTGTTCTTTCTATTCTACAGTCTAGTGTCATGATTTTGTAGTGGTTTTCGTAAGAATGCAGGCACGAATTGGATGAGGCATCTCAGCTAGCTGATCATGTGACATGCGTGGATGATCTTTCCTTTCCTTACTTTTCTGAACGCCTCTCTTGTTTCCAACATCAGAGTTTGTTATGCTTTGAAATGTAGTGGCCATGCCAGGCCGACAATTTTCTCTCTCTGTGTGTGTGTGTGTGTATATATATATATATAGTGTTTCAGGTTTGAGAACCGACAGTTTGGTACTCGGATGGTAAGGCTGAGATTGCTGTCAATGGCACTCTTTGATTTTATTCCTTTTCGTGTGTGTGTGTAGAATGAGCAGTGGAAGGTGGAAAAGGCACGAGAGGGACTACCCAAATGGTTTGCGCGGTTTGTAGGGTTAGGGTTGGGATCCCCAAGAGTTCATCTCCAGTGGAGTTCATGGATTTCGGGCGATATTCGCCATTTGTTCATGGTCAAACCACTTAGAATTAAGTCCCACCAAATAAGAAGTTTGATAATGCGATATTTGAAATTGCAAAAGTTTGATAATGCGATATTTGAAATTGCGACGAGCGAAAGATCGCCAATTTCTTGTGCAAACATCCATCCAACTGTCAGTTTTTTTTTATCCAAGGATGATCCAAGTTCTTTTTTTTCTATAGAAGAAATAGGAAAGGGAAGATCCAGAAATGCCCAATCTTGCATTTCAACCAAGTATATCTTCCTAGTATTCTTAACCGACACTAGACCATTTACATCAATCAGACAGCGAGCTGTTCTTTTACCATAGTGCCGAGTACTGAAGTACCAAGCTACCAACCCATGACCATGAGAAAGGCTCAGGTGAAGAGCCAAGTATGTATGCTACAGTCCCCACAACATTATGTTTTCCTCCTCTTTTTTCCAGCCACTTTCTCCACTGATACATGATGTACCATCTGCCTGGGCCTAATGCAGAGAACCATGAAGGCAGCAGATATGAGACCATGGGAGGAGCATACAAAGTTACAGACTAGTTACAGACGATGATTGTTTTTAATTCATGATTTTATTGATGTATCGCTAATAAAATGTTAAGGTTTATTTCATCAACTGTCAATAACATAGTAACTCCCCAAAAAATATTAGTTTAAACGACTTGAATAACGCCTACTGCATTCTGGGAAGAAATATTGCTCATGGTTTGTTGGGAAGGTGGGGCAACTGTCAGCTCCAGATCCTCTTCCTCTGCTAGAGGCCCTGCCTTCGAAGGAGGAAATGGTGAAGAATAACTTTGCAGACTCAGGAAATCGGTAGTACATGCAGTCAGGTTAGCTTGAAATGCTGGGGCTGTTATGTTGGCAGTCGCGGGAGTTGGTGAAGATGTCCCTTCAGTGATTACTGGCATTGGTCTGAACGGCAAGGGTGTCCTCAAGAAGCCCTCCTGACAAGGGGGATGAAAGTATGAAGGTTAGTTAATCAATAAGCATGGCAGTGGCTAATCACATTCCAAATGCTGCACAAAATACGTAGCAAAAGAACAAATATGTATTTCATGATATAAGTTAGAAAAAGAAGGAACAAAAGCCCAAGTTCTTCATTTAGGTTGCTGACACCATGGATCGTAGTAGTGGTAATTGGCAATCAGTACCAAGTACACCGACCAATAAAGGAAGAAATGCTCATGCAATTGCCAATAAGACCACTGTTCTAATACCAGCTAGTCACCTCTATTAGCACTGTTGCTGGTACTTGTGACACCAAATAACCTTGATATTAGAACTTACAGTGTTTTATCATAATTCTCATATTGTTGCACATATGCTTTAATATTAAAAGTAACTCTACCAACTCCCAATTGCACAGAATGATTGTGCTGATACTTGGGAGTTGGGACCACTAATCTGGAAACAATTGTACAATTGAGCTTTTGGAACAGTGATGGTACCAACAGAATCATTTTAGATATTTTAGTTGTTACTTGTTGGGCTAATACACTAGGCTAATAAGTTTATGGTAAAAGTGCGGAAGGGTATGTAACTCCTGGGTATCCAGTGCAGCCCACCTATTCGATGCTCCAACACTCAAGCGACCATCCAAATCATCGCAAAAGATTCTACAAAAATTTAAAAAGGTAAGGATTAGGGTGATCTAGCGTCCAACAAAATTGCAGTTCTTACTACTCACAAATGACAGAAAAGACAAAGTTCACTCAACAGTCATTTTTTCTTATTATTTTTCTCTATTGTTTGTTTTTTCCATTTGTTCTTCGTCATGTCTATTTCCAATTTGAACTTGGATATTTTGTATATTGATTGGTGGCTTTGCCCCTACGGGCTCAAATTTTTGGTGATGACTTGGATGGTTCTTCAATGGAGGGTAACTGGGAGCACTGAATAGCAAATGTGCCCTGCAATTCCGAGCCCCAAGTCTGGTAGTGAACCCCAAAATGCAACTACACTTTCCCCGCAACTCATCCTTTCAGCAACTATAATATAACTGACTATTTTGGTTTCCCTGATCAATAGGCAAAATAACTCACTGAATTGTAGTTTCATGTTGAGCCAAATATACACATGTTGTAGTCGCAATATGGTAGTGTGAAGTTAGTAATCATACATGCGAATGAGTAGAATTCAAACCTAAAATATCCACACTTAATATGAGAATTAACCACCTGACATTCTGTAAGATGTTTAGTATGATAGTATCTAATATGCCAAAGAAAAACCAGTAGTGACCTGCTAGCCATGTTTTAGGACCTCGCCTTGGAGTATATTAACATTTAATATATTTTGACAACGGTAAGTAGTAAAGTATCATACTAGCATTACCATATGGTTCATTTTGCTAAGACTCGTATCTACATTTGTTGCCTTAAAAGATGGGACTGGAGGAGGAAGATCTCTTGCAACTTGAGGTGCTAGATTAGCTGTGTTTGAAGATGAGACTCCTTCCTGAAAATGAGATTGCCATTTCCAATTCAGTACTGAAACTAGAGTGTTAAAATTAAACAGTGTGGAAATCATGAACTTACCAAGCTGCTGTTCTGGAGTTGTTTAGTCATAGCTACCATCTCATGTACTTTTGCCATTGATGGTGGTAAGATGGGGCAATTTGGTGCTGGTGACTGCATTCACAAGTGTACAAAGCATTGATTAGAAACAATGTTCAAATGTTAGTGCAGTGCTCCATATGTTGGCAGAAAGTAGAACTACCAGATCGCTGGCCATCATATCAAAAAGACTAGATCTGCGCTTCTTCTTGTTTGGATTAGTTTGTCTCAGAAAATATTTCTGAGCATGACTGGCCACTTGAGTTGGTGTCCTGGTAGTAACAAAATTTTTCGCTATACCCCTCCAGTCTCCCTTCCCTAGCTTTTCAAGACCAGCAAGAAATGTCCTATGCTCTTCTTCAGTCCAAGGAACAGCTGCAAAGTGGCAACAAAACTATGAACTGAACGGCAATAGATACACAAAGATGTTATGCATTCAACAATTGCAGTTAGAAAACAGATACAAATCCATATTTATCTAATTCTTTTCTTAAACATAATATGGCAAAACCTCTTCTCGAGTTAGCTATGAGAACAATTTGCTACTAGAACTGTGCCAAAAGAATTATAAGACGTTATCTGGTTTTGTTGCTGTCAATATAAGTTGGGAATGGTTCCTATGGTCTAAAAGAGAACTATAAGGTGAGAATTTGCAGAAAAAGTGAATAACCAGCAAAAACATCAAGGAAAACGAAAACAAATGCAGTAAGGGAAATTTTACTGCTTTTACAAATAAATTTCAGTAACCAACTAACCATAGTGGAGTGGGGCATCCTCTTCATGTACTTAAAGTTTTACCAAATAGATCAATACGACAATATTCAAGTGTCATGGGGTTGGGCCATACAGGCAGCAGCAGCTGCATAGGAATTACTGTAACGCGAGTCCCAAGCAACAATATCTATTAGTTTGTTCCAGTTGTGATGTTAGTTTGATTAGGAAGTTATTCTCAAGAGTTTGATTAGACTGGACTGCTAGATATAGAGTTTGAATCTTATGGGACAAGTCTATTTAGCCCTATAAAAGGCTACACACTGCAATTTGTGAGATAAAGCAAGAAAAAATAATTAGTCTTTCTCTCATCAAAATTATATCTCCTCATCTATGGTCTGTTTCTCCCTATTCTAGTATCCCATCTCCTTCAAGCCGCGTCATCCCAGCCCTCTTCTGTACTTTATTTACTCTGTCATGAACTAAGGTTCGTGTCAGTGAGCTAATCCTTGTAGAGACCAACTCTTATCACGGTATATTTTGAAGTACTTCAACTGTTCCATTATCAACAACACTGCTAAACTGGAATCAGTGGCGATCACGCCGCTAGCATGGGTCTTTAAAGCGGTGCCTGGCGGCAGTGGGCGATCACGCCGCCTAACAAGGAGTCTGCGACGACTGGCGAAAGCGGTGGGAGATCACGTCTGCTTACGCGAAGCGGCGGCATTGGCAGTTCTGGCGGTGGCGATCACGCCACCGCCGGCGAGAGTTATGGCAGTGCCTGGC
Organism: Guadua angustifolia; assembly: GCA_036346375.1. Lineage (NCBI taxonomy): Eukaryota > Viridiplantae > Streptophyta > Magnoliopsida > Poales > Poaceae > Guadua > Guadua angustifolia. The sequence continues at coordinate 42,121,547 of CM070517.1, forward strand.
GGCAGATGGCGATCACGCCGCTTGCCGGCGTCGGCTTAAGCGGCGGCGGCAAGTGAAGTGGCGGCGTCTGGGCCCTTGTCGCCACGGAGGCAACTAAATGAATAAGGAGAAGGTTTAGCCTGAAATCCTTCCCACGACATCTCATCGTCCACGGCCATTAATTGTGGAGAATTCGCTATCGACACGACAATGACCCATCCTCGGCGCCTCTCACCAAACCCGTCGCAGAGTGTCATATCCCGAAAGCAGGCAAGGAGCCAGCTTGAAGGACAAGGCTACGGCGGGCATAATAAATGAGTCATGGGTCATGAGATAAGGCTCGAATGATAGGTGTAATTAATGAGTCGAGATCGTTATAAGCGTCACCTTCTAAGCCTAAGTGAACCATACCTTCCATCCAGGGAGTAGTCAACCCTGTTAGTTGACGGGGTCCTGTCAGGTGGAATACGCCGACACTGCTAAACTGGAATCAATGCGCAAATAAGTGACATCTTATGCAAAAGCTCCAATGAAATCTCCATAACTGCTTATAGCAGTCAACATTTCTTAGCTAGTTAGCTTCATTAAAAGCTTCTTTCTTAGCATTTCCTGAATCTTAGCTTTTACTAGAATCCAAAACCTGAATAGCAAGTCTACATCATCTTCTTACCTACTTGCACAAAGAATATAACAAAATCATTTTTCTAATGTCCTGCTGATATTATTGTGTTTTTAATCAGTTTACACTCATCTGATATTTGAGGCCATTGCAATTGTATTAGCATCCAAATAGAAGTTGCATATAACTTTCGATTACTATAAGTTTTATATAAGGAGTAAGTACAGATATATATGAATTACTTCATCATTCATTCAAGTCTATTGAGCAAAAACATCCCTCAACTCCCAACCATGGTGCCATGCTTTGCTTAAAAACATTGCAGTGCAGGATATTATTCCAAAGTCTAAACTGATGTTTCAGTATGGAAGGTTTTAGTCGGGACCAAACAGAACATGATAGTCAAGTAGTACAAACTTAGAAGCCATGTTGACAAATAAGTACCTAGTTGGTTTTGAATTTTATTTCCATCTAAACAGTCACTAGGTATGCCTGCATGAAGAATAGTAGCTCCAGTATATATCTAACATAAATCAGACTAGCAATTTTAATAACCGATCAAATACAACAATAACTGCAGGCAGTCAATAACGTTCAATGTGGGTATCATTATATCACCTTAGTCACTAGAAAAATGAGGTCCTAAAAAATTTCCTAACCTAACCTGGTAACTCCTACATATGAGAAAGCACCATTGCACAAGATTAGGGGTGGAAAACGAGCCAAATGAACTTTTTTTCGAGCTTTCTTCGACACTAATTTATTCTTATTTATTATAATCTCCTGTATTGTTTGAGACCCAACTTCGAACCGAGCCTAACGAGCCGAGCCTAACGAGCCGAGCCGAAGTTGACTCTTGTTCCAAATCAACTAATTTTTATTTTAAAAGAAAAATGAATGTAATCGAGCCGAGCCACCGAGCCAGACTCAACGAGCTTTTTTCCAGCCCTACACAAGATGGAATGAAGTAAGGTTGCACGCATCAGTGCAGCAGGAATAAGAGGATTTGACTGGTAGACCAATTGTGTCCCTGAAGACAAGTGGAATGAAGGCCATGGATATATTTGTCAGGTTAACAGTATATGAGCCAACCCAGAACAGGCATTCAGCATCACACGTCATCACTTTCCCCTACAAAAGACAAGGATCTTGTCTTTCCTTAGTACAATATAACAAGAATCCATCCTATCTCTAATTCCATAACACTCACCAGAATTAACATATAAAAAAATGAGCTCTTTTACGGTGGACAATACTGAATATTAGCCGTCCATTCTATTTGATCTAACGAATCAGATTAGTTATAATGTACTTATACTACCTATGGTAGTATTGGTAGTAGAATTGGTATGAGGGTTAGTAGTGTAATTAAAAGAGCTCAGCGCTTGAGATGGGCCAGTAGGCAGCGTGTTGGCCCAACCCATTACTTGAGTGTTAAGGTTAGGACTTAGAATTCAGGAGAAGCTCGTTGTGGTCAAGACTCAGGAGGATGGCGGCACTGGTGCGTGAGGACTGGCAGCCGATGCTCGGTGTGTTCAGGAGGAGGAATCGATGAGCAGAAGAAATGGATCGTGGCGGCGTGGCGTGTTGAGAGATGATCCTCCTCGCCCTCCGCTCCGAAACTGCCGCCGATGCAGACATCGATGCCTCCGCGATCCTCTTTCGCCAGTCCCAATCTATCAGTGAGGTGGAGAGATGGCATTGAGGAGAGAGTTGAAGGAACATCACCACGCACGCTTCGGGGCTCCACTGCCATCGTCTGCTTTTAGCCAAGATTTTACATCTTTGTGGCAGTTGCTTACTTAGATACTGTACAATACTAGTGTTCTTTTTTTTTCCCTTTGTGCATACAATAGCTGGGCAGGTAAAGCCGGTGATCACAAGCACCTATTGTTCTATCGATCATGTAGAACAAACAATAGGTGCTTGTGATCCAATTCCTGTTTGACTGTCTAGGAAACGATTCTTCAGAACTAAAGGATTCTTGCTTGGCTGTGATATTATTTGTTCTACATGATCCATTTCTTAAGAAATGTGCAATTGAAGCACTTGCTTCATGATGTTGGTGCCCTCATTTCTGTTCCTCGCTCTATACTTGCATTTAGTTAATTGATTGCATCCTCCGCGCACCCACAGCCCGCCATGCTTCTTCCCCATCCTCTTCTTCACATTCATCTTCATCATCGCCCCTTGCTGCTCCCCTTCGATGACCGGCAACTATTTTGGCGGCCTTGGCCTCGGGGTTCCCTCGCTGGTCATCAGAAGGTTGGCAGTTGCGAGCTCCTCAAGGAGAGGATCGGGCCGCGGCGTCCACATGATTTGGGATGGCAGCGGGCCGACGCCGTCGCCGTGGACACGAAGTGCACGGCCGGGATGATCGGAAAGGCGGAGGGCGTCACCTCCTGAAGATAAGGCCGAGACAGCGGTTTGGAAAAATGCCGTCGGCGTCGACCAAAAAAAAAAAGAGGAAAGTGCCAAACGGTGAAAAGACTATAATGCCCTTGACAAATGGATGGTCAGATCTGATTTTTACTACCACAGTTTACTGCGCATGTTATCCACCGTAAAATTTCTCAAAAAAAATATCTTTCCTAAGCCTGTGATGGTGTAAACACAAGTACACAAGCAATACACTGCCTTGGCATAGCCGCACACCATGACGTAAATCAAGCACAGGTCTGATGACTGTCTTATTTGACCTCCTGCCTTTAATGACTAAAAGGCAAGCTCATACCTGATCCTTATATGATGAATTGGTGTCCATCACAAAATATCAATACAAAAACAAATTCCAACTAGGGACTCTCTGATCAGTTCAATATTTCCCAACCATCCATCAGACTATACTGCCAATCCAAACTCTATTATGAAGAAGACAAACCAACCAGTCCAGATCATTGGATCAAATACAAAAGAATCGCTATGCAAACAATTGCAGAATGGAGGCTACGTACAATGGCAAAGCTATATTTACAGCCGTAGCACAAATAAAGAAGCTTTACGAATTCAATGAACCAACATGCAGGAACAGCCGAATGGAGTTTATAATTATATACAAACAAAGCACAAAACAACAGCAAAAGAGGTTTGCATATTACGTATTCAATGAATCAACACCCAAAGAACGGTGAAACGGATGGTAGATGCAAGCTAAGCTACAACACAAGCACAAAACAAGGGAATAAACTTTCCTCATTCGACGAACAAACCATCCGCAGTATCGAAATCTCCACATCAATAGACCTAAATCAATAGACTGCTATAAATGAAACCAATCCTTGCTAGTTCTCGCAACTAATGCATGCACAGATACAAAGGAACAGCATTTCTGCGTGCAGCCAATCCAGGAAACGTAAAAAGAAAAAAGAAAAAACAAGAAAGGTCGCGCCTTTCTACATCCAAACATGCTAGGATCAAACTAAACATTTCTACGACGGAAACGAGACCATTCATCACCGGATCTTTGCCTATTTGCACATATCTATGCATCAAAGGAGAAATTTTTAAGCAGAAGTAAAGAGGGAAAAGGCGGCACCTTTCTTCCTCTCCTGCGCCCTCCGCCGCTTCCCTGACGACTGCAGCAGCCCGCCATCCGAGAGGTACCCGTCGCCGGCTGCTCCAGCGTCTGCGGAGGCGGAGGCCGAGGCGGCGGCGAGGTTGCCCATGCTCTTACACTTGCGCATCACGTCCTCTCTCACCGCCACCCGCGGTTTCGGGCTCGGATCCCGGTAGGGGGGGTCCGCCTCCGGCGCCGGCGCCGGCGCGATGGTGACGCCGAAGAGGCGCATCCCGGCTGGGCGCGAATCTTGAGGCATCCCGGCGGCCGGCTCCGACGGGTGGGGCGGTGGCGTTTTATTGGGAGGTGTCGGAGGGGAAGAATGGAGACACTCCTGCCAATTTATCAGACAAACAATTAACAAACAGAGATGTATTTTTCGGGTTTTTTTTTCCTCTTTTTTTAGCACCACGGTCCTTACGAAAGCTTTGGAGCTCACAATTTTAATGCCTCTTCGCGTGTTCTCGCATCCCAGACTCCCGATCATTCGGTACATACATACATATTGTCAATGTTGTCGTGACTCGACAGTTAAAAGGTTTTGATTCTCTAACATTGAACTAAAAGAAACTATACATATTGTCAGCATTGTCATTCCTCGACAGCTGTAGGATTTCGATTTTTACACCGTTAGATCAAAGATCACGTCGCTTGAAATTAGTTTCAAATAAGTGTAAGAATCTTTCGGAAGAAAATGAATTTAGATTTCACGTTGTGTGCAAGTACATCTTATAGCTGAACCTTGATGGCCTCAATAACGGCAACCTTTTCTAATTTGTAGCTTGTCTCTTCTTGCTAACTGATGGGTTAACACCACTGAGAGATTTGTATTTTTCGTACTGTTAGAACAATATATGGAGGCTCATAATCGATTTGGAACGAGGATGACATCAAGCTATAGAAATTTTCCACCACCATTTTTTCCATGGGGCAACCTCAAAACCTTATAATTAATGTACTTGCAGCAGTTGCTCAAAAACTTCGTCAAATCTAAGCTGGTTCACCGCCATGGTCCATGGTACCACTAGACTACTAGTAGATGCCCTTCAAATCGGCAGATATCGCCGTCTATCGGACGCGATGCATGCATCACAGCATTTTGTTCATGTAAAGTAGATTGATACAAAGGTAAAAGTTCAAAGCGTGAGAGGTGCTTTCGTGATTTTTCTTTTTAACAGTTGTATAAATATTAAAGTATAAATATATGATAGATGATGATTATTTACTTTTTCGTTTACTTTAAGATTTATATAACTTATATTGAGAGAAAATATTAAAACGCTGCTCTCAAAGCAATTGGTGTGTGCTCTATCGCTTGCACTTTATTTGGTCTCTGTTCCCTCGCTCACACTTTCGTGCCTTACTCTGTTTGGATATTGCGTGTGCTTGGATCTCTCAGTTTCTTCGTGATAGCTACATTGTACAAGGAACAATTCTTTGCAGCTTGTGTTAGTTAGGGCTGACAACGAGCCGAGAGAGTCTAAGATATGGTTTGAGTTGGACTTAGGCTTAAGCTCAGCTTAAATAAGCTTGGTAACGATCAATATTTCAACATGAATTAATTTTCAATCATAAGAAAAGCTCGAGTTTGGCTCAAATAAACTTGGTAAAAGTTAACATACAATTATAATAAATAAATGATCTGTAAATTTACTTAGGTTAAAAAGATACTCAAGCTCGCCTCATTAAAAATCACAAATTCGGGATCAAACTTAAGCTCGACTTATTTGAAGCTCACGTAGTTCACAAGCCTCTCTTTTTTTTACGGTCCTACTGTTAGGCATATGGATAACGCACCGAGTAAACATGCAACTATTTTTCCCACCAAAAGTCAACCACATGTTTCAACTGGCTTTTGGCTAATCCAATCGATACATTGGATCTAACCTCGCGATATATCTTCAGTCTTCGATCTTCACACCGTTTATTTCTTTTAGCTCCAATGGAGCAGCTAACGCATGCCCTTCTAACAAGAAATTTCACAAGATTCGCACGAGAAAACAATTCCACCAATTTTCACAAGGGTAAGAGTAACAGCCCTTGTGAGGAGGGGAAAATTTGCAGTGGAACACGTCTTACTTTTGACAAGACATTACACTGTAACAGAAAGATTGTACAGTGAGCGATACAATATTCGAACAGATTTTGTAAGATGCTTATTAGCAATGGGTCAGTATTCAGTACCAAAAAAAAAGTGCCCAAAGATACATATAGTTCGGCAGGATCAGGATGCCTGAAATTCTTGGACGTCTTGGTTGCTCTTCAATTGTTTACTCTGTACTTCTGCAAAAGAGTAAATGTCCCCATTAATTTCCTCGCAATTGAACAATGTACGCAATAACAATCATCAGCAGATGAATATTAAGAGTAACTGTGACAAAATTGCAATTCAAGTTGAACAAGTCTGTTTCCTCTAATCTTAATTGAAGTATGCACAGTAATGCCTGCTGAATCAAGTGCCGACAATATGCTTAGAGGCGCAAGCAGATATCAAGAAAATGCAGTACTCATGATATCAATACAACAACCACCAAACCTTTTGTCCTAAATAAGTTGAAGTAAGCTAGAAATGAAACTCAATCAAAGTTTAAAAAAAAAACATAAACCTTCAATCTTAGGTCATGTTTCTGATACATGGATTGCTAACTTCCATGCACTCCTATCCGACGCCAACTCTATGAATACATTCCAATCACTTGAGTCTCTTTTAACAACTTCTTCCCATGTTAGTCTCAGTCGACATCTGCTTCTTCTTATGTTGTTTAGACAACTTAAAATTCCACTAAGCGTCGGTGCCTCCAGATGACTCCGTTGAAGATGTCCAAACCATCTTAAACAATGTTTGGCAAGCTTTTCTTCAGTTGGTGCTACCCAACCCTATCACATATATCATCATTGCTGATTCGATCCCACCTTGTATACCAACAAATCTACTGCAACATCCTCATTTTTTATGCACTCATCTTTTGTGTATGTTATTCTTTTGTCGCTCAACATTCTGCTCTATACAACATCGTAGGTCTAATCGTCGTCCTTTAAAACTTACCCTTTAACTTCTAAGGGACTTTTCTATCAAAATAGAACACTGCATGCTTGGCGCCATTTCACCCCACCCTGCTCGCCCCTTTAACTTCTAAGGGACTTTTCTATCAAAATAGAACACTGCATGATTGGCACCATTTCACCCCACCCTGCTCGTATCCTATGCCTCATATCTTCATCAATCTCACCGTCACTTTGTAGCATCGATCACAAATATCGAAAAGTTTCTATCCTGGGCAGTACTTTTCTATCTAGACTAACATCTGCATCATTTGCCATAGCACCATTGAAAACATACCTCATATACTTCGTGTTAGTCCTACTAAATCTAAAACCCTTCGATTTTAAAGCCTTCCTCCACAACTCCAGTTTCCTATCAACACCTACCTTACTCTCATCAATTAGTAGTTTAGCACCACATAATCAGCAAAAAGCATACATTAAGGAATCTCTCCTTGTATGTCTCGCGTGGCTTCATCCATCAATATGGCAAAAATGTAAAGGCTCAATGCTGACCCTTGATGTAGTCATATCTTAATAGAATAACTAGTATAGCTATCACATGCTCTAACATTAGTCACAACATCGTTGTACACATCTTGATTAGGGTAACATACTTTGTTAGGATTTTTTTTCAGATTTTTTTTCTTTTCAAACACCCACCATATGACCTTTCTTGGCAACTATCATAAGCTTTCTCTAAGTTGATAAACACCTTATGCAAATCTTCTTTTCCTCCCTATACATCTCCATCAATTGTCGTGTCAAGAAGATCGCCTCCGTGGTCGACCACCCAAACATAAAACCAAATTGGTTTTTCATCACACTAGTCACTCTTCTTAAATGATGCTCAATAACTCACTTCCAAAGCTTCATTCTGTGGCTTACGAGCTTAATTCCTATGTAATTGGTTTCATCATTTTTAAAGGTCCTCCAACTATACACATTTGGACCACTTTGGTCCCTAACAATCTGGGACTTCGGCGTCCTTCAACTCCCAAAACTTGTACAGATTAGTCCTTTGACCCGATCAAATGGCGGTTTTAGCCCTTGCAATGACAACTTCTTGTCGATTTTTTTAAAAATTACAAGCTTGATAATGATCTGAAACATTTATGGTACCATTATTAGTAGTTTAGGATCATACATAAAAATTTTAAAAATAATTTAACATCATTTGTTATCTTTAAAAATCAAAAACAGAATAGACATAATTGGGACAGTAAACTTGCTAGATTTTTCTAAATTTTCTCGAAAGTGTGATCATTATCTAAAATTTTATGACCGATTAAAATTTCCTTTACCATCCTATAAAAGTTTCAAAAATTTCAACTTTATGTTCTTTCTCTGTTTGATTTTTGAAATATAATACAACAAATTAAGTTTAGTGCTTCTGCATTGAAAGATTTTATTGAGAAAACAAATAAAGTTGAAATTTTTTAAACTTTTATAGGATGGTGAAATTATTAATCGGTCATAAAAATTTTAGATAATGATCACACTCGAGAAAATTTAGAAAATAGCAAGTTTATCTGTCCCAATTAATTCTGTTTGAATTTAAAGATAACAAATGATGTTAAATTATTTTTAAAATTTTTATGTATGATCCTAAACTACTAATAATGGTACCATAAATTTTTCAGATCATTATCAAGCTTGTAAAATTGTTTAAAATCTGACAGTTGTTGGTTGTAGGGCCAAAACCGCCTTCAAAGACTAATGCATGTAACGGTTTTGGGAGTTGAAGGACGCCGCAAGTCCCAGATTGTTGTTTAGGACCAAATGTCCAAATGGTAAGTTGAACACCAATTCGCACTTTTCCTTTTTAAAACCTCTCTTACTTCAGACTCTTGAATTATGTGATCAAACCGCCTATTGATGTCACCAAAAACATCATCCGGTTCAATCATGGTATCCCCACTGTCTCCATTGTACAACTTGTCGGAGTAGTCAGTATTCATGATATCAATATTGTAGAAATCGAAAATCGCCTTGTTAAAATCAAATCTGAGACAGTCCACGGTGGGAGCATGAGGATGGAAGAGGTTACTCAGTCTTACAGTGTGTGTGTGTGCGTGTAGAGAGAGAGAATGCAGTTACAGTCAGTCTGTGTGTGTGTGTGTGTGTGTGTGAAGAGAGAATGTAGCCAGACCAAAACCAGAGTTTCTTTTTAATATTCATGGAAGTGGATTAAAAAATGTACCTTGACAGTGTTAAGCAGCAATTTGACTTCACTACTGTTGTTGAAGTGGTCACGAACAGGCTGAAAAATGGAAACTGGTAAGGGCAACATTAGTAAGACAAAAAAAACTACAAATGAATAAATATGAACAATCACTAAAAATAAACAGTGCAATAACTTATCGAAAACAACATAGGTATCCAATGATAAACAGGTTGATGCAGAATTGCATTAACACCACACAAGATTGATACCACAGCAATAAAAATGTTCCAATTCATTTTTACCAGGATACATCAAAATTAGGGGGAAATGCAATGGTGGAATGAACCAATACAACAAATAGAAAAAACAAATCACAAGCATCACAATATACAAAAGACTGAAAATTGGTAAGCTTGAGTGTATATTGGTTTATAACTTGTTAAATACTGCACCAAGTTACTGAAAAATAAAGTAAGGCCGAATGGGGAAAACTTTACCTGCAATATTTCATTTATCGCTTTAGCTGGAGCATGTTTAACATCGGCATGATGCAAAGCACCACTCTCATAATCAGTGAAGAGTTCATCCATGTTTGCAAATGTCCTATTTAAAAGCAACCATTGTTATAAGGGCACAAAAAATTAAGAATAAGTTGTCATGTTGGAAGCTCAAAATGTTATTTGGTTATGCTCATTTATAAATCATGCAGTCCATTCACATAATTGACAGTAAATAGGAAAATCGAACTTTTGGTAGTCCAGGAAAAAATATTACTTGTTACTGCCATTGCTTTCCTTCCGAACAACCTCAAATCGTCCAAACCAAGGGAACACAATGTACTTGATGTACTCGAGGCATGGGTTTCGGCTTTCCGCCAACAATTTGGGAGCGCAAAAAGCTTGTTTTATCTTCAAATTTACCTGAGCCGGCAATAAAGAAGTTGGTTATGAAACAATATCAACTAGAAAAAATGGTAAAACATTGGCAACTTGGCGTATAGATGCTGCTATATAAAATCAACTAAACACAACAGGGCACCAGGCAGACAATAGAGACATAACAGAAAGTCACTAAAGAAGAAGACATTTTGTCGATGCAAATTACTACAACTTATTGCAATGATAACTGATGACTGGACGCCACCTATAAAATCAAGTCAACAACAACGAGACACTCCATGCAAATGATAAAGATACGTGAGGATCCGATTTATCCACTTGAATACGCAAATACAACACGCTGCAAATCAGCATGTAAAGATACAGTATCAGAGGCTTTTCAAAATATTAATAGGAACTTGTCAATCCACATCTAGGAGAGTAGAACTAAGTTAAAATCACATGTCCAACATGAAAGTATAGTGAATACATATTCCTTTTGTTGCATGGCAGATGACGACCATATTCTAGTATTCTACAACATCCTAGCCAAGTAAAATATCTTCACCATTTTACCATCTCCACCAGCCGATTCAAACTAGGTCACACCATGCTTAGACAACCCTTGGCATATAAACTTATTTTATTTTGCTCTCATGATCCCATCTTAATATGTTGAGAAGGTTATTACATGATAAAGCTGGTGTTTACATAGCAATTTTAGGTATCAACAAGCTTTGGAAGTGATAAACATTGTTAATGAACAAAAGAACATATAAAACCTCATCATCTTCCATAAAGATAGCCAAAGATGGATCACTCTTTGACATCTTCTACTGACCTTCTTTAAAACCAGGGAGCATATCTGTAATTTGGGTTAAGGGAGAAAAATATGTTCACAAAACCTGGCAATGAACAACCACTTGAGAGTTCTAACAACACTACCACTGAGACATATGCACATACCAGACGTCAAAAGAACTTCAAAGAAAAAGCATGAACAGGGTGCGTCAGGATACGATGTGATAGAATAATTGGTTTGCTCTTCCTTTTGATGTCGTTACAGTACCCCCTGGCAAGCACATTAACCTTCCTTTGGTCCATACCCAACTGGCATATGTCTGTCTGCCTACAAAAGGAAAAGGGTCAGAGCAAATTCCTAACTATCTAGAATTCGAGATTACAGGTAGACCCTATAATAGTGAGTAAACTCAGAAAGAATATCAAAAGCTTTATTTATGTTGCAAAAATAGACTTACTTTTTACAGAGGGGGTGTGCAATGAAATTTAAGCACACTAACCTTCAGGAAAAATATATCAGCACACTGCATGCAAGGATCGAAGATCTGGGCAGCAGTCAATTAATCCTGGTCACTTCGACTTCGACCCATAATCTGACAACACCTGTGCAGTAAAGAAAAATAGACTCACTTGCATGTTATAAGAATAGAAAAATGAGATAACTATACTATGTTCGAGTTCAAGATTTGGAGGCGGAGATCCTTTACATGCATATGCAATCTAAATGAGTGAGTACCTCGTTATTCTTTTGACATTATTTTTCGTGGCAATGTCCATTACAAGTGGCCAATATTCGCCTGCACGCTTATTGATTTCTTCTGAGGACCATAAGAATTCCACGCCATCAAGGTTCATACCAGCTGCTTTCCATATTTCAATCATGTAGCGCCCAACAGTCTGGATTTTTTTAAGGTCACCCCCCATTTTGTTGTTTAGCTGTGCAAACCAGTCTGCTATCCAGATTTTCACTTTGCATCCTGCTTTGACCATCTTGTTAACATAAATTGTCTTCACAACACCCTACGAATACATGAGAACATCTGTTACAAGAAAGTTTTTGCTCAGATTCTCAAACAATTTGCGCGTATTGATTTTGTGCACCACTAAAGTACCATTTCTATAAATGTGACATCACAAAAGTGGAAGCACGCCACCAAATCAGTGTAGTGAATAATGCAAACAAAGATGATGTCTTATCCATGTTGCTAAAGCCAGAAGTAAGATTACACTAGCATGTTTTCCTTTTATGGAACAAGAAACGATGAAAGATGGGAACAGTGAACTCATAAAATCTTTCTTCTTTTCCAGAGACTAGTTCCTGTCCAATAACTTGCCATGAAATCACGATGGGTTATTATCCAAAACCAACTGGCACTCCCATCCAATATAATGCCGGACTCCAATAAGCACCACATTCCGTTTCATCGTCCACATAATGAATAAGGTAAAACTTCCAAAAATTCAACGACACCTAGGTTTTTAGCATAGAGAACCTAAAGGGGGCATATCTGGTGCAAAGTGCAAAACCCCAGCTAGGTGCTATCATGCTAACCCTCTTGAATCTTGATTTGGGTATCAAATTAACTGGTCGCTAATTAGCAGTTCACCTAGAATAACATACGGCAGATAAAGAAACTGAACAGGTACATATGAGCACATTTAGATGATAATACAACCTTAGCAAAACACGACCAATCTAATTCTAACCGAGAGTGGAATTCGAGTTCCTCCTACATGGTAGTTCAAGTTGCAACAACAACAGTAGCACGAGCCACATTGATTGGAAGCTAGAGAGGGAGGGCGGAGTGGTGGGTTCGTCGAACCTGGGCGAAGTGCATGCGGCCCGAGGGCTCGAATCCGTCGTAACAGACGGGGACGGGCTTGTTCTGCAGCAGGAGCAGGAGCAGGAGCTCTTCTTCGTCCTGGATGCACTCCTCCCCAATGCTCCGCAGCGTCGCGAACCGCTCCTCCAGGCTCATCGCCGCCACGCCCCTCGCGAGGTCCTCGGCGGCACCGGAGAAGGAGGACGTCGCGGCGGCGGCGGGGACGTCGGTGACCGCGGCCGAGGGCGGCGGGGCGTCCATATCGACGGGATGCGGCGCACGGGGTGAGTCGAGACGGACGGTTTCGGTCGGCTATGCAGGCAGGCGGCTAGGGTTTTGTGATCGCGCGCCGTCCAATCGTTTTGTGCGGTTCAGATCGAGAGTCGTGTGATACAGCGGGTGGAGTTTTGCACGTAGGACCCTCTGCCGTTCAGCTTTCGACCCTCAAAATCTTGCTGTGGGCTGGGATGACTTCGAATCGAGGTTCAAAATTCCGACGATAATTCTAAAATTTTGGTCAAGATTTTGGATTTCGGCTAAAGAAAAAATTCAAAATCCTGATAGAATAAAAAAAATTAAATTACTACAGTAATTTTAGAAATTTCACCAAAATTTAGATATTTTTTACCAGATTTGATCCCATTTAGATCAATACCCCCTTAAGAATGTTATCTTCTATGAAAGTATTTGAAAAAAAAATTTGAGATATTTTGTAAAAATAATAGAAGCACTTTCAGTTTAATAAAAAACATCTACAAGCTTGATCATGCCCCGAAAATTTTACAGTAACATCTTTAACGGTCTAAGATCACAAAGATAATTTTCCAAAATAATTGAGCTTCACTTGTTATGTTTAAAAAATGAAAAACAGAAGGAACATAAATAAGTCAGTAATGGTATCAGAATTTTATAAATTCGCTCGAGTGTGATTATGATCCAAAATGTTTAGGAAAGCTTAAGCATTGCCTCAAAATCCTTCTATAAAGTTTTAAAAATTCTAAATGTATTTTTGTTGCTCCATCAAATCTATGGAAGCAATATATATAGCAATATAAGACTTTTATCAAGAAAGTAGCACTACACTATCATAATTTTTAAAAATTCCACAGACTTGATTATCATCTAAAAATTTTATGATAACATTAGTGATGCTTTAGAACCATCCACAAAAATTTTTAAAATTTTCTAATATGGTTTGAATCATTTGTCATTCGGTTGAAATTTATCGGTCAGCCTTTTATCATAACAGTAGCATTGTTCGAATTTTTGAAAATTCCTCAGGCTTGATCATCATCTAAAAATTTTATGGCAACATTATTGATGCATCAAGATCGTCCACAAAAAATTTTAAAATGTTCTATCTTGGTTTGAACTATTTTTTATTCAGATTGAAATTTGTTGGTCAGCGCTTTATCAGGACAGTAGCACTGCAGAATTTTAAAAATTCTTCAGGATTGACCATTATCTGAAATCTTTTTGAGAACATTAGTGATGTGTTAGTACCATCCAATTTTTTTTTCAAAATGTTCTAACATTGTTTGAACCATTTTTCACTCGGTTGAATTTCGTCGAGATTTTGGTAATTTTGTATCAAAAATTAGGGATTTTAAATTTATCTTTTGAATTTTAACCAAATTTCATCAGAAATTCCGATATTTTGCCGAAAATTTGGATTTCACCTATCTCCGAGATGTGAACCAAACATGAAATTTCAAACCTTGTGTGGAATCGCCCCGCTCGTTACACTGTGCATTTTCCAATCAAATTGCATCCTACCAATTTAATATGGTAGCCTCGCTCCTTTTAACTACCATCCATGAAGCCAAAAATTATAGCACAATAATAAGTACTCCCTCCAATCACAAATGCACGTTGTTTTCGATATCAATATGGTCTCCTAAACACAACGTTGATCACTAGCTTCTGTTGTAACATATTTATAAAATCCAATAAAATTGTTATTTTATAGAAGCACTCTTCAAGATAAATCTACTTAGATGATTTTCTTGTATTTATTTTAAATATTTAATAAGACGTTGATGATTAATTTTGAAAGTTTGACTATACCTATTGTTGTAGAGGAGTCTGGCACCCTAGGACCATTAGAGATTTCTAGAAATCCTAGGGAATAAAGATGTGTCATTACCATATTATACTCAAGAGGAAAGTACCTAAATGCACTTCCTTTAGGCATGGGAGCAAGAGGCAAAACGGAGAATTACCTCTCCCACCCCTCTATATATATGGCCTCAAGAGCTCTGTTATCTGGGGGGAGGGGTTTACTCAATAGTCGTCTCATGACAAAGGGTGTGAGAATACTCGCTATTTAGTCTTGATACTGCAGGACATATATTTAAAATGATATGTATTTGTGATAGGAGGAGTGAGTAATATTTAGGAGCATTAGGCAGCAAGAACCCTCCTCCATCCGTCGCTGCATAGGGCGCGTCATGCGTGCTCTCTCTCTCTCTCCCTAGTCTCTCATATATGTATATATATATATATATATATATATAATATATCCATGAAATATTTGGTGAAAACCACCAATTCCATGAAAACTCCGACAAATCACATAAATAGAAGTTTTGAAAAATTCTCAAAATTATCACATGTAGGGAGGTGAACCTCTACAATTCTTCAAAATTTGAAGTTGAAACTCAATCGCATTTGAAAGATATGAAAAGGACAAAGTCAGCATAAATAGTAATTTTTACTTGTTTTGGCACTATTATTTTTGCTGTTTGTCTTTTCCATATCTTTCAAATGGAATTGGTGGTTTTCACCAAATATTTCGCCTAATATATATATATACACACACATAAATACATATATGATGGTACAATTATTTGGGACACCATGGTGCCTGAGCACTATGATTCAAAACGGTACTTTTCCTATGTATTTCCATACGAAAATTTTTGAAACTTTTAGAATGTTAAGTTTAACCAGTTTACTAACTAGTTCAAATGTTTGAACTGAAATTCAAACTAGAGTTTTCTTTCACTACTACAGAAATGCTTTTCACAGGCGGGTGATAACCCATCTTCTCAGGCGTTTTGCTCCACCCTTTGTCTGTGTCTCTGTGGAAATCGCTAACTTTTCACAAGCGTTTCTACAGTACTGTAAAATACATTTTATGCAGTGATGGCTTAAGAACCCACTGTACAAATAAGCACTTGTGCGGCGGGTTCTTAAGCCGTCACTGCAAATGCATGTGCAAAGTGATGGGCTTAAGAACACTTTGCACAAGTGCTTATTTGTACAAAGGGTTCTTAGTCCGTCACTTGCATAAATGTTGAGAATCTTTTTAATAATGTTATGTTAATTATATTATAATATTAATAAATGCATACATTCTATCAATCACATCCTTTATTGGCACAAATCCATACATAACAATGACAAGGTTATATATACAAAGCACATATAAATCATAATTGCATTATGTATATATATATACACAAGGTTATATATATACTCCTCTGATATTCTCCTTGTAAAACTCAGTATCCTGCGCTATGTACTCCTCTGATATTCTCTATCTAATATAAATTACAGCCCTGCTGTCTTTCAAAAAAAAATATATACACAAGGTTATTATATATACATCAGTGTTCACGGTCCGTTTATCCTCGTCTCCCAATTACAAAGTTTAGGATGTTCGCCACTTCACCTTGAGTAAAAGAAACTACCTCTCTCATGGATGACTTCACGGCGAATGAAGCGGCACATGTCCTTTTGCACATTGCAAAGGTCATCATTAGTGAGTGCCAAAGTGGTCTTTGCAATTTTCACTGCGATAATAAAGTAGGCAATAAAGAGGTTAAACAATAGTGAAATCGAGAATCGGACAATAAATAATCTTGAATCACCAATTTGTATAGGCTTACGTCACCGGGGTTTCTACATGCCTCCCGTTGATCTGAGGAACTTCATGACGTAGTATCCACAAAGAACACTTTGCTGGAGGTTGCTTGTGGCACTTCAAATCAAATAATAATGTATGGAATTAATGCAGGTTGGTAATACCCTTCCTTACTAGTGCAATTATGTTGAAGCATTACAAGTGTCTTCTTACCCATGGGTGGACATAGCAAAGCATCTTATCTGACCCCTTCGCAGGATCATGTTGCCCCCGCTTTTTGTTCGCGTAATTCTTGAAAGCCCTACTCGAATGTCAACAACAACAAGTAACTATCATATCATAAAACAAATTACGTTATGTTATGTATGTTTGTGTATATATATTTCTTACGCATTTAAGACGGGTGAATTCATTGTAAGATTCGGTGGTAAGTCTTGGATGAGTCAAGGACCATATATCCGCTTTCTGCTTGAAGTGCAAACATGAAACAAATAAAGTGATCGCTGCAACGAAAACTTATATATGTAAGTTTCACAGTGATTATGGTGCAAACTAAGCTTTTAGCAACGATTGACGAATGAGAAGATTACTTAAAATTGTAGGGAGCCATTATGACGTCCTTGTCTTGCATCCGGAACATTGCTTTTGATATGTATAGCCCCACCGCATTGCTTGGCGATCTCGGTCGGGGACTTTCGCTTTTCTTCTATCTCTGTTTCCGTCATCCCCTTATTCTTCAACGCCTTTTCATTGAGTCTGACTCTTAAGCTCGGTGGCTAATCCGTGAGGGTCAAGGAACCCGACACGTTTTCCCATATTTTTAGCATCGGTATATTGCATTCTACACGAAGACAATGGTCAATGCGCTAATTTATATCTTGAATCTTTGGGAAACATGACATTTTGGCAAATATCGATTTTGGCAAAATGCATCTTGTTCGACAGATTTGGCGAAGTTAACTTTACTAAAAGGAAAAACCACACTAAAATCGGCCAACTTACGATTTCTTGAAAATTACATGGATTACGCCAATTTTGAATGATCTAACAAGCCATTACTATAAAGAGGAACTCAACTTGGCACTCAAGCTGCTATACATTTGGGGTTTTCTTTATTATGCTATCGTAATGCAATATAATGATATGTTGTCATAATTAGTTATATCGGCACTTTATCGCAAGAGCCGATATAATTAACAATGTAAGGGTAGGTTAATGGCCAACTTACGAGGCACCACACGCGATCATGTTGATGTCGAGTTTTCCAAAATGGAACATCTGTTGCAAGTCACCAAAATCGATCCAGATGTAGTGAGTATCCTCGTGTTTGTAGATATCTGGAGGGACGGCGGCTTGAATGCCCTTCACCCCAAGACGAGATGCCCTCAAGTACCAGTCATGGAATCTCTTCAACTCCCATGGTCCTTTGTTGATCTGCTCCATGGGGAGAAATGGCTTGCCATGCTCATAAGTCTCTAGTGAAGGCATGGTCCATGCAGTGGAGTTGGCACTCCTGTTTGACTTGGTGGTACTCCGTTGATTGCAATCTACTTCTTTGTTTTTCTTTGCAACCAAAACGGAGATCTGTATTTGTGGTGAAAGGCGCCACGGAGGAGAAGATGCGCGTTGTGGTGAAAGCGCGCGCCGGAGAAGATCTTGGCGTTGTCTTTGAAGGCGCCGCCGTGAGAAGATGCGGTTTGTGGTGTAGGCAATTTTGGAAGAGGTAGGGCGTCTTGACTTCTTCTGCTGGCGTCTCGACCTCTCTTGTATCAATGCAATATCTTTCTTGGGCCATACAATAAATGACCCAATTGCATCTTGGATGGTCTCTACATCATCGGGGTCTTGAATGGTAGCTTCCACAAGCCAAGGCACTGAGAACAAGCACGATGTCCACTTGCACCTTTGCGTGACCAATCGGACGGAGTTGGTTGTGTATCCAGCGTGCGGATATGCCATGCCCTCCATAAGCTCGGCGACCAAGCCCCTTGCTCCGGATGTGCCTGAGCTTGCACTTGGTTGCCTCGTGATATCATCCCGAGAATATCAAGGCGTTGGGATTAGTGCGGACCCGGCGCTACTCTCGGATGCGGGCGGGCTCGGGTTGTTATCCGACCGCGCTTATAACGCCTCTTTCGCCTCCTTCTCTTCCCACGTCTTAAAACTCTTGTTGGGCGATTGTCTTATTGTATCACCATGATCCTCTTATATCTTTGGCGCGACTTGTATTGGTCTTGATATTCCGGAACCCATGCTTGAAGCCCACTCGACTTCCGACGCCACGAGTGCGACACAGGTGTTCCTTGGTTCCCAACGCCGTTAGGTCGTCGTTCTCCCCTGTCGCACGAAAAATCCTCTGCTTGCTCGTGCGAGATCTTGGCAGACTTGGCGAAACTTCCGGGACCGAGGTCCACCGTGCTTTTGCGACCCTTCTTCTTTGTTGGGTTGGCGAGCTAGGACCCAATTTCGCCTTGCTCGCTTCTGACTCGTCAATGGGTTCTCTATCGGCAACGGGCTTTCTCTTCTTCTTTACTCCTCCACTCAACAATCTTAGGGGCATACCCACTGTGCCCGGTGATGGGGTACTTGTTCTTCTTCGCGAGGGCCTTTGACACCTCGCTCAATGCTCTGGCCGCAGTGGTCTTCTGGGACAAACTCCGCCCATTCACCCACGGTGATTTTTCCATATTTACGGAATGGTGCCGCTCCGTCTTCACAAAGTACTTGTTCACTCATACCTCCGATTCGAAGCTCTTCCCCATCACATCCAAGGCATTCTTCTTAGCGATGGCCTCATACTGGGGAACCTTATGATTTTCTGCTTCGGTCCACAGTGCGCCTTTGTCGCGTCGGCCACCTTTGTCCGATTATCAATCGTGATGGAGACATTGTCCTTGACAAGACAAATGACTATTTGAACTTGGATAGTGCCTCACGAGGTGCTAGGGCTCTCCTAAAGAACCGACCTCGTGATATACCAAGTCCTGCCGTAACTTATTCCTACTTCGTTCCCCGTTTTCGTTTATGCGAGGTCGTGGTTGTTGCAAAGAGAGAATCACGGGAACATGCCGGAGGTATCTTCAAGTACCTCTTGAGCTGACTAGTCGGCGTGATCGCCTTTCCGGCCTCTCCATAAAATAAACACGAGGAATCATAAACATAAGGAAATGCAATTATGTCACGTAAGCTACAAATAAAACAAGCTCACTCTTCTTAATACCTCTTCATTGGAATCGTAGTGAGTCGATTTCCCCACGTCGCCGTTCGGTCGTGGGCATGGAACTGGCTAGGGCTCTTGTGCGATGGCGAGGAACCATCGCCAAGGACAACGATGGGCTTGGTGTTCTTTCGGTGGCGTGGGCTGCATCATCCTTCTCGGCCAAGTCTTGTCGCCTTAAGATCGCCCTCCTCTTGCACGGCGTGTTACCACCGAAGCTGCAAGCGTGCTCCTCTTACGCGCCTTCTTGTCGAGCAATTCTTTATCTCCCATCTTACTACAAAATGAAGGTTTAATCCTCAATGGTTTGATGAGTTTGGGAGTTGGCTTGAGTATAGCGAATCCAAAGATAGAGCATCTTTGCTTTTGTTGTTTCTTATTTAGGGACCGCAACAAGAAGGAAATTGGGTATGATGCATTTGTTATAAATGGTTGGAATAGCTGGAATAAAAAGCAAAACTAAAAGAGCATGCGGGGAGGTGTCAATAGTGTTCACAACAATGCATTGAAATATTGCATCGATTTGTTAAAAAGACCGGCACATTGATGTTGCTAAATGCTATCCACACACGAGTGAAGTCGCTAAGATTGCTTATTTCGCTCAACTAAGGGCATCAGTTGATGTTGCTCGTCTGTTATTAAAACAAGGATTACTTTTTAGAGGACATGATGAGTCAAAGGAGTCCTATAACAAAGTTAACTTCTTAGAAATTCATTGGTGGAAATATAGCAAAGATAAAAATGCCGCTGGGAATAGTCTTATGATATCTCCTCCTATTCAGAAGGAAATTGTTCATTGTTTTGCAAAGGAAATATTGCAGTCAATTCTACAGGAAATTGGACACGATGTATTTTGTTTGCTAGTTGATGAGTCCAGGGATGTCTCAGGTAAATAGCAGATGGCAGTTGTTCTGCGATATGTTGATAGTTGTGGAATTGTGAAAGAGAGATTTGTTGGTCTAGTTCATGTAAAAGAGACCACTTCTTCCTATCTCAAGTCTTCTATTGACTCGCTATTTGCAGAATATAAGTTAAGCTTGAAGCAAGTTAGGGGCCAAGGTTATGATGGCGCAAGCAATATGCGAGGTGAGTTTAATGGCTTCAAATCATTGATTATGAGAGAAGCAATATATATATCAGGGTGGGCCCTGTTAGTGCGGCGGAGACAACACCCGGAGACCCCCAAGCCCATGACCCATAGCCTGCTCCTACGACATCACCGCTAGCCCATCGGTCCGATGGTGACGAGAGTAGACCATTTCAATATCAAGACCTCCACGAGCCTGCCGGCGACTCTGTTGCAGAGCGCGAGGCTGATCCAGCTCCGGCTCCGATCTTTGGGCATTCCCAGCCCGAGAACGTACGGCCACGTAGTGCTGAGTTGATTTTAGTGGTGTTAGCTCTTGTCGGATCTTCATGTAAAGACGAGTTATCTGAATGTTGCGCCACTCGTAGTTGCTCCTTCTTGATAATGTCGATCGATAGCGCCTTATTCTCTGTGATCGTAGCAATCGCAGTGAAAGTTATTGGCCGGAGACCAAAGCTCTACACTGTTGTCTTTCTAGGTGCTCTCCTCAAACACGGAGCCGATTACCTGAGCCGGGACGATCCGGCCAATATTAGGATAACTGACCGGATCATCCCCTATCGCACAACTTTCGTAGTGGGCTACAACGGAACTACAAATCGGGATGATCCGGTATGTGTAAATATATGTATATCGGACCATCCTACCATAAAAATCTTTGATGCATGATTGTCATGAAAGAGTACAAAGTTAAATAAAATTATCATGAAATGCATCGTTCCAATCTAGGCTAACACAATAAATCGAAATCGACATATCAAGCAAGTTAGAGTGCATAACAACCGAAAAGACAAGTGGCGATTAAGCAAAGAACTACTCGTCCGTGCTTGGACTACTACCAAAAGATCGGAGCGAGTCGAGTCTTCTATCGACCTCGCGCTCAATACCGTCGGCGTGGGCTCGTCGAGGTTCTCCTCCGGGACTTTGTAGCTTTAGTCTCCTCATGAGGGGCTGTGAAACCGTTGGTGAAGGGTCGAACAATTGCTTGCAGTCACCGGCAAGGGATCTGATGGGCCTGTCATGCCGTGACTGTCGAGTTCAAGGTCGATCCACAACACCAGTATCGGCAATATTCTCGTGATTTGAGCAATCACAAGAATGTGTGTTGAGTCCGGAGACCGATGTTACGTACATGTTGGTATGATGTTATCCTCATCAGGGGCCTCAGGGGCTGTAGGTGAACTCACAGGAGCACACTCGGAGGCAATGACTGGATCGTCGTCAACTTGAGGAGTCGGCACCGCTTCGATAGGTGTGGAACTCAACGATACTACACTGAGCAGCCATCTCGTCAGTCATGTCAGCATGCACGGACGTATGTTCGGTCTCAGTCGAGCACGGGCAGGCATGGTCGATGTGGGTGCATCCGCTAAAGTAGGTGGAGTAGTGGACAACGGAGCGGATGCCTTATCATCGGTGGTCCGAGAACATCCCTATCAAGACCGTAGGAGGCTGGTGGGAACGTGGACACGGGGTGGGCGAAGCCCCAACGAAGCAAGTGGGGCAGCAATGCGGTGGCGGGAGGTGGAAGCTGCGGTGGCGGTGAGGTCAGGTAAGACCAATCGCATTGTACAACCGACCAAAGCAAATTTTGAGAAGAAAGTGAACATCTGAGCCATTTGCATCGACCATGTACCAAAGTCGCTCTGGGTCGTCTGTTGATGCAACCTCATCTCCTCTAGTAATTGGGTCATGTCTCTCCATTTGTTGGGCAATTGAAGCCGCTCGAGACTTCGCAACTCAACAATCGAAGCAAGCACGTGAGTAAGCTCGAGGCCGAGAAACAGGCCGCAGATCACCAGTGTCACGTCGAGGCTGGCAGCCAGTGCAGTGAGTCGTCTCGGTCCTCGTGTCTGAGCCCGATCCACCCGCCTCGTGGTCGTGGGCTCGGATCTTTGGAAAGTACTCGTGGTCTTCCTCCTCATCGCCGTCGTCATCCCAATCAATATCAATGATCGCGCCAACCCAAAGATGCTCTCTCACTCTGCTAGTGCAGGTCCTCCCTTGAGCGGTCTCTCTCGGTTCCTCGGTATCGCTCCTGAGCCCTCCTCATGGAACGTTGTCCTCTCCGTCTGTCGTCAAGAGATGGAGGCATGTCTTGACGAAGACGAACTTCGCCCTTCGGTACTCCTCACGATGCTCGTCTCGAGCGAAGGTCTTGCATATGTAAGAAATTATATGCGCAAATGGTTGTTGTCCGCCAAACTCATAGCATCTGCAATAGCATCTTCAATCTCACGAGATGATAAAGTCGAGAATGTCGAGCGGCTCGTGAGATACGATCGAATAAAGTAGCCTTCGCCGCAAACTAGTGATCGCCTCGGCATTCCCAATCCTCGACAATGATGACTTCCTCAAAGCCATGTGGACCGCCTTTGCCTCGGAGGTGAGGCGGTGCGGATGGCGAAGGGATCCAACGGGGCAGTTCTTTGGAGCGAAGCGAATCTGGTCATCTGTCGGGAAACACCCTCCGGCCTTAGCACGACGAGGCAGTGTGCTGTCTGCGTACACCACCTGATGCAAAGTTCGGGGCTCCTCCTCAAAACCAAACAACTCAAGCAAAGTGGCCCTGTACACCCTCTGGGGTTCTCCGTCGTGCATGAATTGAATGTATCTGTGCTCTGGGTCGATCCAAACTGTAGCGTAGAAGTCTCTGACCCACTTTTCCACTACCGTGTCGAACTCATCAGCACTGGTAAGACCTTGAAATGGTCAAGTGTCTCGAGCGTCCACCCCACCCATGCCCTCTCAAGAAGAGGTGAAGTTGAGCGTCTGTGCATGCTCAATGGACCCCGAAGCTCTCTGTATGTAACAAAGAAGCTCGTTGAAGAACCATCGAACCTCCTATTAACTCCAAATTCTCGCTTGCGGAAACCGGACATTGATATCGATAAACGAAGGGTCTTTACCCTCCGGGATGAGAGGTTCGAAGGTCTCTAAGTCTTATCTCGTCGAGGATGTGGCATATGGTACTCCTCGTCCTCTTCCTTTTCATCGCCGCCTCCTCGATGCGGAACTATGTTGGGGCGAGCACGCACTGGAAGATGTCGAACCACCACGAGTGCGCCGCAGCTAGAACGACGAGGAGGTGCCGCACCACCCTCGTGAATTGAGTGCCCCCCTCCTCTCGACCCTCTGCTGCTGACTCTGTGTGTCTCTAATCGCAATTGGCGCCACGCCCGCATGCTCGAGCCAAGTTCGCATCTGCTGCCATCTCATTTCGCTCTGCTTGCCTCAGAACTTGGACTTCTTAGCCTTCTCATTTCAAGACAACAACTTCTTTTCCTTCCTTTTTCACGCCATCCGCAAGTTGCACGGTTGAATGTCAAGAACTTGCATCGTATTCATATGCATTTGAATGGAGTCCAAAGAAACCAGAGGGATGTGGATCTCACCGCTTACAAAGTGAAGGAGAGTCGCCGCCCCTTGGGCTCGAATTTGTCGTGGCGACAAAGCGGGTGGCGCGAATCTGGCGTGTGGCGCGCGAGGGGTGGAGGATTAGAGTCTGGCGTCGCAAGGCGAAGCGAGGCTGCGGCGCAAGGCGGCGTGGAGAGAGGAGTAGTTAAGTGCGATCGATGTAAAAGGTCCAAAGCGGTCCTCTCAATGTACTGGCGTGTTTTGGATAAGGTTAAGATCATCATACCGGATGATCCGTTATCGAAACATCTCCGGCCGGATCGATGCCTCTGTTCGACTCGGTGGCGGGATGGTCCTACTCTTGAGGAAAAAAGAATCGGATCATCTTGTCTAGCGGTGTGCGGCACTAGCGAGTCACGATAATAAATGAGGCGGACAATACGAAGACCGGACGATCCGTATAGGAAAAGATAAAGACGCTCTCGAATGCGGACGATGGAGGCCTCGAAGCTAAGATTCACATCCGGACGTTAGTTAAGTCGAGAAACAACCGTCGGATTATTGTCGGGACGAATAGTGCTTGGCTTCCTTCGCCTTTGTTGGCTTCAATTTACGTGATGATCCGGCCTAATAGCGAATTACCTACCGTACCATCCTGCACTTTCACGCATGCTTTTACTCAATTCCAATAAAAATATAAGTTCTATACATATTAAGTTTTTACACAACGTGTCCCTATTTGCCTTTAACAACTTTTCCGACGCAATCATCACGCATATATGGCATCATTGAAATATCGAGGGTTTCTTCTACAAGTTTGATCCTCTCCGGATCTCCGAAAGGCGGTAGGTCGTCGAACTGATTGTATTCTGCCTCGTCGTGCACATTGTCAACTCCAACGATCCTTTGTTTTCTGGGAACAACTATGTTCCTTTTCTTATTCTTGGGTTGACTATGTAGAAAACTTGCGAGACTTCAGAAGCTAGTATCCAGGGGTCAGTTTTGTGTCCAAGATTGTTGAGGTCGACAGTTGTGAACCCATAGTTGTCCACCTCCACACCATTAGGATGTTTGACCCAGTTGCAGCGAAATACGGGGATCTGCATATCCCTTCCATAGTCGAGTTCCCAAATTTCTTCAATGATTCCATAGTAGGTGTTCTTCTCCCCTGTCGCATCTATGGCTTCTACCCGAACGCCACTGTTTTGGGCCATCGTCTTCTTGTCCTTTTCAATGGTATAAAACGTGTACCCATTGATGTCATACGCTAGCCATGATGTTACCAAACTTGATGGGCCATGAGCCAACATTTTCAATGTTTCTGTTTCTTCGTCCTCACCATCTGGTATGTTTTGGTTCTTGAACCATGTGGTAAACATGCGCTTATTCTCTTTCAGGATCCAATCAACTTGGCGTCCTGGATTTTCTCTTTCAAGCTCTTCCAGGTGTTGCTCCACATACGGCTCCACTATCTTTAGCTGTTGCAAGACGGTGAAATGTGCTTGGTCCACATTCTTGTACTCATGGTCGATGAATCTTTTCTTTCCTTAGTCCCTTTACAGTCAACCTCCCTCATGTCGAGGGACAGCACACCAATCGGCCTTTCGTGGGCATGAAGTAATCCGCACAACACTCAATGACTTCCTCAAGATTGTAGCCCTCAATAATGGAACCCTCTGGTAAGCACGATTCCGTTGTAAGCTCTTAAGCAAGCCCATCCACCTCTCAAATGGAAACATCCGATTGTAAGAATATGGTCCCGAGACCTTTACCTCCTCGACAAGGTGAACCAAGAGGTGCGGCATGATATCGAAAAAGGATGGAGGAAGCACATCTCAAGTTGGTTTATAGTCTCCACTATGTAGTTCTGCAGATAGCTCATTTGCTCATCATCGATTACCTTCGTGAAATCGCATTGCGAAATGACATGTACCGTGTGATGGCCACCTTTACAAATGTTGAGTTGATACCCCTGATTGCAATTGGGAGCATTTGTGTCATCATGACGTGGCAGTCGTGAGACTTCATACCACTTATCTTTAAATCTTTCATTGATACTAGGTTTTTGATGTTGGATGAATAACCAGACAGGACTCGACGCCACGTAAGCACTTGCACACCGATCTTTTCTCCTCACCGCCGAGAGTAGCTTTCTTTGGGGAAGGTAATACTTTCCATGTGTTCTTTCTTGAGGGTGTAGTTCTTTCCCGATTTTAAGTACTACTAAGTCTTTACGAGCTTTAAGACCATCCTTTGTCTTGTACTGAATGTCCAACAAGAGACCTAGCACGCTTTCACAGACATTCTTTATGACATGCATGGCATCGATGCTATGGCGAATTTCCAAGTCCTTCCAATGAGGGCAAATACTTGTAGAAAATTGACATCTTTTGAACAGACAACAAAGGAGGAACCTCCTCATCGGTATTCTTCCTCTTCGACCCCTCTTTTGGCCTGCATCGGCTTCTTCCGAAAACCACCTTGATGTTCGGACCATTTCAAACACTTTTTTCCGCTTATGGCGCTTTGGAGCCACACCTTCCTCAACCGTATTGTCAAAATACTTGCCCATCTTGCGGTATTTGTGAACTTTCGAAGAAGAAACGGCGGTGCGCATGTACACTAACTTCGTGAGCATGGAAGGAACGTCGACACGCTTTCATCCATGCATACTACACAAGCTGTCTTCCTTTAATCGACCGATAGGGCTAGCAGGCGGGGTAATCACCGATGGTAACAAAAATAATGGCTTTTAGTGTGAAATCTTTGTTGTTGAACCGATCCCACACCGACCCCATCGTGCCACAACATGGCCATATCTTCCATCAGTGGTTCGAGAAACACATCAATATCTACTCCAGGCTGTCTCAGACCTTGGATAAGAATGGACAACATTAGGTACCTTCTCTTCATACATAGCCATGGAGGAAGGTTGTAGATGGACGGGACTACTGGCCAAGTGCTATGTGTGGCATTCCATTCACCGAAAGGATTCATACCATCGGTACTCAGTGCGAACCTTACATTCCTGGGTTCGTTGCCGAAATCTGGATACATGCGATCAAAATTTCTCCATTGTCTACCATCTATTTGGGTGTGAATCTTTCCATCTTTTCTGCGCTTGTCGGAATGCCAACCCATTAGTTGAGTCCTCTCATTCGAGTACAAACGTTTGAGCGCCAATAAGCGGCAAGTACCACATCACCAACGCAGGATTCTTTTCTTCTTGTCCGTGCTCAAGACTGTCATCTTCGTTATTACCAAGAGTACTATTCTTGTTCTTCTTATTCTTCAGTAGTGCTAGGTGAAGAATCATCATCGTCGGGAGTCATCATTCTTCTTATACCGCTCGCCTTTGCACAGGGCATCGATCCAAGTCCGTGTAATCTTTACGGAAGAGGATACAGTGGTTCGGACATGCATGTATCTTTTGCACATCCAATGACATCGGAGTGATAAGCTTCTTCGCGAAATAAGTGCTCGTCGGCAAGGTGGGCAATCCATTAGCCTTCGGAAGTATTTCTGCCAAGAGCCTCAACAGATCGGTGAAACTCTTGTCCGACCATCCATTGCTAGCCTTCAACCGTAGAAGCATCAGCACCGTATGCAACACCGTAAACTCTGGAGGACAACCATGTTGCATTAGAGTATCTTAGAATTATTATTGGAATATACCGAAAGTGATAAAAGAGTATAAAGCGTTCATTTAAGTGGTATATTAGAGGTGGGAGTATGTACTCCCAGGAGTACGGAAAAGGCTTCCATATATATATATATATATATATATATATATATATCACGTATTATAAATCCATAATATATGCAAAAATAATATATTTTAATTTTTATCTGGCCCCGCGGGAAGTTTAAAGCGTATTTAACGGTGCATGTACAAATTGCAAAGGGACTATATATATATTTATAGCTCATCCATAAGACGAACCAATTGAAGAACACTACACGTCCAGACCCCATACGATCGATAGATACATAATGCGTGATACACGAAGAAGATTAGACTCGAATTAATTTGGAGTGACCAAATCGATCAGACATTGAGACGGGCCTAAACTCGATGCCCTCGACGACGAGCCCGCGCTTGGGGTACCACCCCAACACCTCGAAGCTCACCACCACCTCCTCGTCCTTCGCCACGGCCACGTCGGTGTGCAGCCGCCCCATCTCCACCTCCGACCACCCGTCGTCCCGCAGCGTCGGCCGCCTCGGCCCACCGTCGTCTCCGTCTCCCAGGCCGACGTCCCTGAACTTGCGCGCGTCGGCGTCGTCGGGGCGGAGGCACACGGCGTGGCGCGAGGCCACGCGGCCAGCCACGGCCACCGTGGTCTCCTGGTCCGGGAAGCTCAGCCCGCGGTGCCCCTCCGCCGTGCCGAAGACCAGGTACGCCGCGTAGGCCGTTCCGGGCGTCAGCGCGGCGGTTGGCAGCCGGCCGTAGATGTCCAGGCACGTGCAGCTCACCAGCTGCGCCACCTCTCCAAACCTGACCATGCAAAAAAAAAAATTTTTAATAGGGGCATGAAATAGTTGTATTTCTACTAGCTAAAAGAAAACTTTTACGAGATTGATGCTACGTAAAGACTAGCCTCGCAAATGTTTAAGGGCATATACAATAAATCCATCTCAATTTATTTTTATTATGTACGCATTACTTTCTCTATGTGACAAGGCGAGAAAAAATGAGAGAGAAGAAAAGTCATTTCTTATTTAACTTGGAAGAAGAATCAAATATGCAAAGAAGGAATATAGATGTTATTGTTGGCTAAAAGTCGGTGTTGGAGTCAGTGCAAACGACTTTTAGTGTTGAAGTTAGTGTTTTACCAATAGTCACAAAGATAAAATTAGTGTTGAATACCTAAAATAAATGTTTTAGTATTTTTGTAGAGATAATTTTCAGAAATGGTTATTATACAAGTTGGTTTTATGACTTACTCTAGATGATATAGATGAGAGATGGAATAAGTAGTAAGTTTTATTATTATACTTACTCTAACTGTAGTATTTTGAGTTTTGAGATTTGCGAGGTCATAATCAGACGGGGACGAGGACTGTCCCCACACACATGAACTAATCGATCCACTGAAAATTTTCCCAAACAAGCTAACTAATGCCAGGCGGGATGATTAAGATTGTCTAGTTATTACTCCCTCCAGAATACATCTCATTTTATTTTTTCAAATTTTATTCTAAATACATGTTATCCTATAATTTGAAGGTGACTTTTTACCATTTTTTCTTTCTATACCTACTCTTTAGCTATTTCGATGTCATTTACTAACATAGACTAAAGTAAGTTACGCTATCTAAAAAATAATAAAGAGAGGTGATGAATTATTTTGTAGATATGACTTAGTAAAAATACAAAAACCATAATGATATCTATTTAGAAACGGTGAGAGTAATGAATTATACTATGGTTGCGGATGCAGACGGAGACGCGAGGTTGCAAGCAGCATTGATGGATCGATGTTGAAACGCAGCGCAGGGATAGTCATAACGTTTTTGTCAAAGGCGACACGCCGATGAATTAGACGACGCGAGATTGCAGAATTATTGATGCGTGCTGCAAGTTTTTGCAGGCAGCGCCAGGCGAGGTCGCTGCTTGGGAGCATGCTAGTAGATATTCATAATAATTAGATTATTTCTAATTATTATATCTAAGTACTATATTATGTAGAAAAATATGAAACAAAGTTTAATAATTAGGAATACGGAGGGAGCATCAAAATTTATTACGAGCAGTAATTTTCTACCGGTTTTCCACGGCCTGGTTGAAAAATCTTACGAGCTAATGAGCTATGTCTGACCTGAAGCTGAGTTGATTTACTGCGGTAGTCGATCGGAATTAGTCGGTGCGTGCGTGCGTGAACATGGGCGAAGATCTTGCTTTGGAACTAGGTCGCTTGGAAGCAATCACATACTGTGTCAAAGGTAGAAGATGAAAAATAAGCTGATGCGGACGTTATTTTTGAGCTGACGCTTGGGGCCATGGCTGCTGTACGTATCGACAGCGAGAGTTTGCGGAGGAGAGGAGTGCTCGATCGATGCGGCCGAAAAAAGGTACATGTCGCGAGGTTGCAGTCGAATCATGCGACGATTAATCAATCAAACAAATTACGACCGATCTATCGCTTTTGGGTGTGTCACTCGAGCTGTAATTTGTTTGAGCTATGATGAATTACAAGTTACAACGCCCGCCGGCCTGGTGTGTAATAGGTATGCAGGAAATCAGAGGAAAGCAAGGGAAGAAAGGAAAGAACCTGGAGAGAAGGTGAGGTGTCCATTTCCAGCTGAACTCGCCGTCCTCCCATGGCAGGCTCACCTTCCTCGCCGATAGCGCGTAGCACTTGGCCCCGCTCTCCTTCTCCAGCCACACCCTCTGCTCCCGTCGATCATCACACATGTTACGCATCTCAAATGATCACTTCTTTGTCGATGTGGATGCACAAGTTGATGGTCTTACGTACCATCTTGCCGTCGTCGACGAGGACGGCGTTGTGGCAGAGGAAGAGGTAGGCGTCCTTCTTGGACGATGGACGGCCGGAGGGCGCCGTGGCGGCGGCCGCCTGCGGGAGGATGGCTCGGTAGTCGGGCGGGAGGAAGCGGTCCCAGACGGCATCTGACTCGGCGGCGGCGTGGAAGGACGGGGACACGGCGGCGCAGCGGCAGGCGTCGAGTGGGCAGGTGAGCGCGATCACGTGGGCCAGGCAGCTCTCCGGGAGGTCGCCGACCTGGGTCTCCCCCACCACCGCCGTGGTAGTAGTGGCCATGCTACCAGCTAGCTTCTTGAATCTTGTAACGATGGATCAATTCAGCTAGCTTGCCCAAACTAAAATAACCTCTCCTTAATCCACCTAGAAACTAGTAGTAATTCATGAATGGATGGACAGTGCTAGCACTCGACAAGTACTGATCTGACTGCAGCCTCCAAGAAGACATTGTATAATTTGAGGCAGCTCAGCGATAACCACGATTCTGATAAGGAAAAAAATCCTTTAAAGTGGATTAATATCAATATAAGCCGTATATTATTTAAATCTAATAGTTGAAATCAATTTAGATTTAGTTATACTACTACCTATAGTATTGATAATAAAATTTAGAGAGGGGTAAAAAGATAAAAAATTCTGTTATACTATTTGTCCTCTACGATAAAACACGTCCTATGATCCTGGTGAATGGCGGATGAATAGATAAGAAGCCTCTGAAGATGGCCACGTATTCGGTGAATCCAAAACTGTGAAGAATTTCGAAAAAGTCTAAAATATCTTAGATGAATAGATAGAAAAAATCTAAAATACTCTTAAAGAATAAATAGTTAGATTTAATTTCTACTACCACTACTTAATATATGTGTTATCCACCGTAAAATTTCTATAAAAACAAAAGCATACCAGTAACGACCGCTGGCTGCGTCAAAGTGAAAGACATGCACACGCATCATCTTTGTATAATTAAGAAAATAAAGAAGCAGGAAGCAAAGTCAATGCCCGGGCCGTTCTGTTCTGACCACGGTCCATCCGTCCGTCCATGGCACCGAAGAGAGACTGAGCCATAAGAGTGACGGTGGCATCGGAAAAGAAGTCCCCGCCGCCGTCGTCATCGGCGCAGCACGTACGGTGCCGTTCCGCTCGGTGCACCGCAGGGCGGTCTACGCTTCCCTGCTCTTCTCCTAACGGTGCCAGACCGACGCCATGCGCGCCACGCGGCGGCGGCGACCGCGCGTGGAAGACGAACAAGGACTTTACGCCGTTCGACTGTTCTAAAGATGTTGATTTTTTTATTATTATTATTGGAAGCTTTTTCTTCTCTCGACTTTTCTGTTCACGGTTCGACTACTTCAAACGGCTGATATGTACTGTTTGGTAGCATAGGCGTGCTAAACAAACTTGTGAATTTGCAAAGTATTTGATCGTAACATCGAGTAACCAAGTGCTCTCAGAAAAAAGAAAGAAAAAAGTAAGAAAGTGCAAGCCATCACGAACGAAAGGGCCTATAAGAATCTCGAAATGAAGAGACTCCAACTTGGATGCAAAGTTGGTCGAGCAATACTGCAATCGGAAGCAACTCCTCTTCTTTGCGAAGTAATTGCAAGGAAGCCACGGTGTTCGGGCCAGGAGATACTCTCCTTCCCCGTTTTCAGACAACAAGCGAGCAAGGATTACCCCAAGCGCGTGCTACCATCAACCGCATCATCTGCAACTGGTGGCTGCAGGCAGGGCTAGTAAAATTTTTGTGGTACAGAACAGAACGCGACGGGTACCAAAATAATGCTTGATTATTTAGCCGTATCTGAACTGAACAAGTCCTTGGCCTATTTGGTCGCTTTTTTTTTTTTTTTGCATGTTTGATTCTGTTCACACAAAATTGCAAATCATGTTCTTTTCTTGTCTACATAAGCAGCGGCAGGCGATGTGTATTAACCGCCGTGCTCCTCTATCAAGCACGGAACCTATTGCGGTATGGAACCGCAACATATTTTGCTGCGGTCCCCTAGTGCAGTAAGTCTTGCTACGTTCTTATATCGTGGCATGTACGTGAGGCTTGCCACCTGTCGCAAGTGGAATGTCTAGGTGATAGTTATCTCTTTCTGCAAAGGAGTGCTAACAATAGTGGTGCATATACACAAAAGAGTGCCCTGTGTGCATCATCCTCGCTATGGGCAGTAGCCTAGACTCCCATATAACTAGAGCATGCCACTCGTCGAGAGGCCAATACTCTCTAAGGCACTTGAGGACAAATGGACGCAGCCTAACACCGCTCAACCTCGAACGACTACGATACTACGCATCATAACATGGGTCTAGCAATGTATGCTTCTTTCCACTACAGGTCATTTCTCGAGAAGACAACGAAATATGTCATTCTACACATACAAAAGTAAATACTAATATATTAAAAACAAAAGCATGATTAAATCATAAATAATTGGTGCAAACAACAAATAACATTAAGAGCATATACACTTCAATTACATGAAAGACCAATTTCAATAGGTTAAACACATATAAGAACAACGAAACATAAAAGACTATTCCAATAGCTTTAGCTTGTTGTAGGTGTATGTCGCTATCCCGCGAATGGTGCACACATGTTTTCGATCCTCTATAGTGTAGCTATTGACATGTTTCTCTCTAAGATGGATCTCAAGCTTCCTCTTGGCTCTGTCTATTGTGCAAGTAACATCGGAGCGAGCCTTCTTTATTTTTTTTGTACATGTATGCATATATATGTTTGGAAAACTGCTTTCCTTCGTCGAAGTTTTCTTGGTAATCATTTCCCTATTGATTAAGTTCTTTCTTTGTTATGGAATCAGGTGTAGAAGTTTGGTACAAGATGCCTCATGCAATCTGCATGCCATTCTATTGGTACAATGGTTATGAACTATTTTGTATGGTGGTTAGCACCAATAGTGACCTAGCATCACTATGTGTGATATGCAAACATTAGCTAAGAACAAAATCTAGCTCTCTATGTCCTCATTTTCAACAATTACAAATGCCACAAGGAGCAACTGGTCATTGGCATCAATGGCGACCGCCATTAATGCGATATCCTTGTACTTCCTTAAATTCATTGTCAACAATCACTGACAATATTTGAATCCTTATATGGCCAATCGAAATTGCTATAACACACGATACATGATGAAATAGTTTGTCCCTTTGAGGGGTGCAGTGTGTCCATCTTGTTTATGTATATCCCGGGATTTGCTTTGGCAATTTTGTGAAGTATTCTCGGGACAAGGTCATATACCTCCTTGTATGTCATGTACATCCTCTCTATCATCTTCCATTTTGCTCACCATACTTTGATGTAGCTGCTTAGATATCCCACCATGTTAACCAAATCCGCCATAAAAAGCCTTAGCAAGACTGCTACATCCGTAAGTACCAAGTGGCTAATCAGGCTAGCCACATATGATGAGATGGCATTTCCGTGCGTGTGCAACAGGTTGGTAAGCACACATGTATGATCAAGATGATATTTTTGTGCTTGTGCAACAGGTCGGTAAGCTCACATGTATGATATCTTGATCTTTTTGTGCTTGTGCAACAGGTCGGTAAGCTCATATGTATGATCATTTACCACTGTGGTCCTAAAGTTCGTATATATGCACTTGAATTTTTGTGTAGAGACCTTGGCAGGACATTAGGCATTGACACACTTCAATATGTATATCTCTTAGTTCAACTTGTACATCGGATATGTGCGACCGATGTTCACGGTGTATCTTGCTATATCTTGTTGGACGGCACTCTTGCCAAGGAAGCTTTGTCCTTCCAACATAGTGTCCTGATCAAATACCCACTTAGACCCATCTTCCTATAGCAAACCAAGAGAGGATACCACCAACTCATCTAATCTTAATGACACATACTCCACGTCATCATTCCCCTCGTCTCCACTGATATTCTTGTCCACATCCACCTCATCATCGTATTGCATTGTGCTCGCCATGCCCACAAAATATTCATGGTAGTCAAGCTGTACACCACTACTCGATGCCTTTGTTAGGCTAAAATTTGTAGCACGTCTCATCAAGTGTTCATCATCTCCAATAGGCCTGGGCATTCGGTTTAACCGAAAAATTCGGTTTCGGTTTTCGGTTTATTTAGAAATTCGGTTATTTCAAAATTGAAACCGAACTATGTTTAAAAATTTCGGTAACCGACAATTCGGTTAACCGATAGTTCGGTTTCGGTTTTAACCGAATTAACCGAACTTGGCAATGATGATGGCCGTGTCGTTAGCAACTTTGTTGCTCAGGTAGCCACCGTTTGTAGCCTTCTCTTTTGACACCTGAATTTAAGGACAGTCCAATTGTTTGTTTCATACTAAAATGGTCCTTGTGCAATTATGATTTCAGCGTTGAGGAAAGAGCCTCTTATTGTCTATGGCGATGGGAAACAGATGAGGAGCTTTCAATATGTCTCCGATTTGGTGGGTCTCTTTATCAAAATTCGGCTAGTTCGGTTAACCGAGGGTTAAAACCGAATTAACCGAAAAAAGTTCGGTTATTCCATACAGCTAACCGAATCAACAACCGAATAATTCGGTTTCGGTTTTTTCAGCTTCGGTTCCGGTTTTAACGGTTTCGGTTTTTTGTTTTTGGTTTATTTGCCCAGCCCTAATCTCCAACACTGTGATCCACCATGCCACCACCATCCAACCCCCTACACTTCCACGTCGTCACCCCCACCCGCCTCACCAATGCTTGACGATTCTCCATTCTCCACAAAATGCACACACACCATTGCCCTACCGTGTATCATACTACTCGGATTCGTTGCAAACAGTACACCCACAAGGCACTGCCTGTCACCTTGATAAGCTCCCATATATCCTATGATCACTCTCCAACCACTGACATTTTCTGCCTCGATGACAAGCTTATTCTTTGCAATCTTCGTATCAAATGCACTTCCATGCATCTCCTCGGCTCAACCAAACCCATTGCCTTAAGATCCAATGACCATATCATCGTCTTCTATTCACAATTTGATAGGTTCACATAATGTGTCCCATTGAGGACGATATTGTCCCCGTAGAACACAAACAAATATTGAATATTTGACTTCACGTACCTACCACAATAATTTAGGTACAATCATTACTGATTAAAAGTATTGCATACAAGACATCCCCAACTGATTTACAATGGTATACATAATTTAAAATGTAATGTTCTCTCACTACCATATTTTACTAAGATTTTTCTACGTACATCTAAAATTATTTTTCTACTTTACCAATGCTACTTATGCACCAAAATTATTTTTTTATTTTACCAATACTATTAACTACATACTATTTGTGTTATGGTCTTCTCAATTGTACTAATTGTGCTACTTACTATAAGCATGAAAATAGCCATTTACTAATTATTCATTAATGGCATCATTAAATAACAACTAACAAAAACATATCAAATGTGCATGTATATATACTAGCATGTCCACAATCCATCTAACCATATATTTTTACCAGAAAATATTGTAACTAATTCAATGTTACCGAGCACATTTCCATGACTAACACAAATATTTCAAATGCACATGCACGTCAACTACCAGATACATGCACAATAAATAACATCATCAAAATAATCATTCCACTAATTAATCGTTAATGGTATATTTATCACCACTAACAATGAACATAAATGTACATGCAAATAAACTAACAAGCATACTTAAAATAACAATACCTACCAAATAACCATTATACTAACTAAATGTTAATAAAAATGATTACATAACTTGCATGCAAATAAAACTTACCTATTCTTCAAGCTCTCCACTAGATCTACACTTTTTTCACTACCAAATAACCTAATTCCCACTCTAAATACCTCTAAACAGGATTGAAAATGATATTTTCTTCCTTCTTCCTCTTTTCTCTCCCTTTCTTTTCTTTCTCTCAGCTACGAATGGCATCGGGCGAGCAGGAGGGCAACAGTAGTAGATAAATGTGTGAGGGCGAGATCGTGGGCCACACAATCCTATCGCGGTCTGGTATCGTAGCAAGAGGTGCTACACTCAGGTACTATGGCATGTCCTGCTGTAGTCCCATACCGTAGCAGGTATGTGGAGCCTGCCACTTGCCGCATTTGTCTGAGAGTTGCCACATTAGATGATGGTGCTACAATGCTAGTGTCTTGTTACGGTAGGGGAGTACGGTAGGTGACAAGTATCGCCTGCCATTGCTTCCACGGTCAAGAAGATGATATATTTGCAATTTCGTTCAAATGGAGACCATAAAAAAATATGCAAAGGGGCCAAATAGGGCAAGGACTCTGAACTGAACCTAATGGCCAAGATTCACGTCATGTGAGGAACAAAATCAAATGATAAAGTCTTGGCATTCACACAACCCAACTCGCGAACAAGGTGAGAGGAAAGAGAGGGGGTGATGTGTGCCACAGTATAGCACTACGTACGGCTCTCAATTTACTACTCCATCTGTTTTACTATATTTGTCCATGATATCGGGTGTATATGCTTCAATATATTTGCCTTTTGAGAGAATCTACAATGTAGTTATTGTAAGTTTTGCTCTCACTACCCCTACTTAAATGTTTTGGAAGAGATTAAGTGGTTGTGGCATGCCATTTAATAAGGGTATGTATGGCTATTTCTTACTCGCTCCTTCCAATTTTATAAGGCACTTCTTCTTGGCACATAGACCAAGAATACATTGAGAATAACTAGATTATTACTAATTATTATCACTAAGCACAATATTCAATGCACGCATGTAAAATAATATAAAGTAAAGATGAATATTTATTAGGTGTATAGAGGGAACATCGCACTTATTTTACATTGGAATACGAAATACTCTCTATATTTGTGGCTAAAATCATTAAAAAAAATGTCTTGTAAACTTGGGCGGAGGGAGTATTAAGTATCTCTTATATGCAATGCTTACTTGGATTATGTGTATGGTAATTAAACTATAGGTAAATATATCGAAACGGAAGTTGTTGTATCATCGTTGAGTTAATAGAACAGGACACCAACTATTAGCATTTTGAAAATCGGAATGTCAGCGCTTTGCAATTTGAGCAGATTGGTCCTCCTGGTTGGGCTGCTACAGTGTAGAAGATGCGATACTCTATACTCAATTCTAGTGTTTGGAAACAGCCTGAGCTTATTTTATCAAAGTCAAGAAACAGGAGGGAAAATAAACAACACAAGAAATAGCTGTGCATGACACGGATTCATAGTCGTTCGTGTAAGGCACACAATTGTTTGAGTTTGACTTGGTAATTGTGTTGACCACTAGGCCAATTTGGGCCCGAAAATGCCTCGCTTGTAGTGGCTATTAAAATGCAAGGGTTTCTCCGAGTTTCACCTTCGTTTCATACGCCGAGGCGTAAATTCGGCGGTTCGTCGACATGCTAAGATGGCTTAACATTAGTCATTGTTTATCTAGCCTCTAGCACTTTTTTTTTTCAAATCTAGCCTCCTTATATGTGGATTTACAAATTTAGCCTCTCTCTCTCACCACAGAAGGTATAGTAGATAACACATGTCCCTTGCCACATCTGGATAGTATGGAAACTGGCGAAGCTCGGTTGACCACAGGAGCAGTGTGGTCCACCGTGGCAGAAAGGTTTCCATGCTACCTAACCACGGCAGCGAGGGCTCCCGCACTCGGTCGTCCTACCGTGGCGTTGGCCGGCTGCCGCGCGAGGAAAGGCCAAATTTGTAAATTCCCGTATATGGACTAGATTTATAAAATAAATAAGATGCGGGAACCAGATAATCAATGGTTTCAAAACACCTTTGTTCGACACTAGAGTTCGTTGTTCTTGCTGACTCCGTAAAAGGTAGCAGAAAGAACAATGACAGGCGGCACGGCAAGCCTCTCTAGCCAGGGGCGGCATTAAGTAAGGTGTTGGGTATACATAGACACCCTCAAAAATCACAAAAATAATATATATATATATATATATATAAACTTTCCTAGTTCTGCTACTATATGTACCTAGTTCCATGCCGACCTGTTTTCTTGCTGCACAACATGATTGTAATTGAATTGGCACCATGAATGGAGAGAACTAGTTGAAAATTCCGCATGTTGTGCAAACGATCATTGAATTTTAACGGATAGAGAAAATTTTCTTAGAATAAAAGAGGAAGAACAAAAATACTGTAATGCAACGTTAATAGAGAGGAAGAAATCCCCCTAAAAAAACTAAAAAATTAGTTTTTAAAAAAATAAGAAACAAAACTACTGCAGCATGTTTACTGTAACTACAGTGCATTGAGTGCGTGTGGCACTGGCGACAGCTCATCCATGCACATCCAACAGTAGTAAGTTATGTAGCATACTGGCCTGCACTGTAGAAATTACAGTGCATTGAGGGCACATGGCACTGGGCAGCAGCTCAACTGTGCATGTCCAACAATAGTAATATCATACTGTAACATATTTACTGTAGAAACTACAGTGCATTGAGTACACGTGTTACCGGGTGGCAGCTTAACTGTGCATATCCAACAAAAGTAATAGCATACTGTAGCATGTTTACTGTAGAAACTACAGTGCATTAGGTATGCGCGTCGTCGGGCGGCGGCTCAACCATGCATATCCAACAATAGTAAGTTATATAGATATATTGCTAGTCAATATCACAACGGGCTCTTACTCAGACGAGGATGTGATCCGCACCCGCTCCGCTCCTTAGCCAGCAAGTAATTAACCCACTGACATGCAGGCCAAGACTCATGTGTGTCCCATTTGTCGGTGTATCCAGCCAAGGTTAACAATATCGATGTTGAAAAATCATTCGAAAACCGATCAAAAATGTCAAAAACCTAATAGTTTCAAAATCAAATTTTTTGAAAAAAAAATAAAAAATCGACCAGTTTTCACCGAAACCTGGTCGAACCGACCAATCGATTTTTTTCAACCTTTTTTGAGCAATTTTCCGATCTTCATCAAAATTGAGCAATTTTCACCGATTTTCGATCGGTTTACGTCACATAAATTTTTTTTAATTTAGACCAATTTACCGACCGGCTTCTAATGTTGAACCCGCTCGATAATGTAAAAAAAAATTCGTTATTTTCGTTGATTTTTGAAACCCTATCTCCAGCTCGAGGTCGGATCGCGATTAAGATCTGCCACCGAATTCGGAGGACGGAAAAGCGTAATTTTAGAGGAGACGCGGGCAGGGTGGCACAAACATCGTGCGAAATTTCAGAATGGATTGACATCAGCATTGGGAAAAATTAGAAAGAGAGTTTACGGATGAATAAGACTCGCCGGTGCCGAGAAAGAAGCGCTCCAGCTGCGCGATTCAGATTCAGATGACGATCGGCTTTACCGCGATGTGGCCGGCCCGCTGGCGTGCAGCGGTGGTCCCGAGAAGGACAGAAGGCGAAGAAAGCCTCCGGTGGCCGGAAAACATACTTGTTGCGTGGATTATCAGAGAAACACTTTCCATTGACACCATTCTGGTTCAGAAAATGGACTGATGAAGACAAGTGCATGCCTAGAAAGCTTCCAGCTGGTTCCTAGAATTTCTCTCTGTACATATGAGTTGTGTGTGTACAGTACAGTGCGGAGTCTCTGTTACAACGAGAAATCAGTTACCACGGGTTTAATTTGTAGGTTCAACCAGTTGCTAGTAGAAGTAGCGAGTGAGATTTTGGAGGGAAACAAAGTCCATTTGCATTTGAAGAATAATCTCTTAAAGTCAGCTACCGGTATATAGTTTCCCAAACTCGCCCCCGTTCTTGGCTTTACCAGCCAGTGGCGGATCCAGTACGTGGACAAAGATGTACATCTATTCGCCCCGTTCTTGGCTTTACCAGGCAGTGGAGGATTCAGCGTGCGGACAAGGGTGTACAGATGATATTGGAAAATGGGCTCAAAAATACGAATTTCAACATCTTTGTTCAGATATGCATCCTAGTTTATTTTCCTGCCAGATTTTTGCCCGTTTTCCCGTGCGAGGAAGTCGAAAGTTTGGCAAATCCAAGTTGTAGCAGTATTTCAGTGAGTCAATTTTTTTTTTTTGAAGGAGGGGAGAGCACTGCCAATTCATTAAGCGAGGTAGAAAAGCTCAAAGTTCAGGTACATGGTAAGTTTACAAACAACTGTATCGGAACTCAGACAACTAATGGGCGAACCTTAGTCGCTTGTCAACACTCTTTTTTCGTCACCTACATCCTGGGAGATAAGGTTAAACATCATTTACGCTATCTGATAGGAATTCTAGAAAACTTTCTTATTCCTCTCTTTCCATATGTTCCAAAATGCGTATGTAAAGACTCCGGTCACGTCCTTTCTCCATTGTGTAGGGGTGATATCATGGATGGATTGCCACCGCTGAGTAGCGCTCAATCCTTTCATGGCAGGTTGTAAGAAGGAAGGTTGTATGTGCACCCAATGGAATATCTTGACCCCAATTTGTTTTGTAAAAGGGCAACAAAATATCATATGGGTGGCTGAGAAGTGATCGCGTATATAGTCCTGTAGCACCCTACCTACGATAATTGGCCCCCGTGTGTGGCCTGCACCACTCAACTTTGTCTCTCAATGAATGGTGTTTGTATGGTGGCTGTGGAGAACTATTAATTCTACCTGCATGAGCGATAGCCTGGTGAAGATTTTTACGCGCCAAAGCCCCCTCACACTAGGAAGTTAAGAAAAAAAAACAGTTGTAAATCATGCCGGTAAGTTCCTGACATTTCCATTTGACATGCGAAATAATATTCGATTTGTTCCCCCGCTGGTTGATGATAGGGGTCAAATCCAATCCCTAGCGGCATATTTTTAAGAGTAAATTTTGCAAAACCCCAGCTTTTGAGGCAAAGGTAACCTAAAACCCCAGGTTATACAATTCTTTTCAAGGGCCCTTGTTTTGGGGGGCAAAAGTTTCATAAAACCCCGGTTCACCTCTGGCCATCCATTTTGTGCAGGATACCTGCACGTAATAAAAATACATTGTATTTTCGAGTATGTACACATATAGGTGAGCCTCTCAGTACGCCCCTATAGGGGTGTACTGCAGGATCCAGTATGCGTATATACTCGAAAATACCATGTATTGAATGGCCCAAGTGGTGTACATGGTGTTTCTTTAATCATTTTCCCCTAAAATCTGGGGTTTCTTGAAAAAAATTATAAAACCTAAGGTTTAGTGTTACCTTTGCCCCAAAACCTGGGGTTTCCTGAAATTTACTTGCCTCTTTTCGTTCATCTGATTTCCAAATTGCATGGCTTCCACTCTACTGAAGATAGGCGTAATTGAGTGGATGATAGAGCAGTGCCTGTGAGGCTGTGATTTGGAAATTACTTCGTCTTCAATACAAGTAACTAGTATGGCTCCTGTTGTTGTGCTGTACTCACAGTAAAAATTTTTGAGGGCTTGAACCACGAAGTTAGCGGTGGCTTGTCTAGATGCAGCTATAGATTTGCTCATACTTCTTCTCGTTGTTCTATGTTTTCCTGAGTGGCGTTTAACTGAAGTACTATTTATCAAGAGGAAAATTGTGTTGTTAAAGTGCCGCAAGCTTCACTGTTGAATTGTCAGAAAAGGTTTTTGTAGGAAAGAACCGTGAATAGTAGGGAGTGTATCCAATTGGCAGTAATGAGCTCCCCTAAAGTTTAAGAGAGGGCCATTTATACTTATACAGATGGAACATCGACTTCAGAAAACTAAGCTTTCAACTTGAAAATTGATGGTGCAGAGAGGACCGATCCAGTGGATTTTTGGCCCAACGCGTAGTATAAGCTTAGCTGTCATGAAATGAGTTAATAAGTCTTTGTATTCTTCTCATCACTTTCTCAGTATGGAGCTTATGTATATGATTACCCTGAGTGGTTTCTTCGTACTGCCGCGGAAATAGACACCCCTTGCAAAGAAACAGAAAAGACATTTAATTGCAAAAATCGAAACTTGAAATCAACTGCCCATAGGGTGATAGAAGGGTCCGCATCACCGTGAGGATCTAAGTAGCCAATATTACCTCTACCCCATAAATCAACATCGAGGGTTTCCTATTGTTTTTCCGGGCGTCCTTGCTAGTCAATCTAGATACTCGCACCTCTAGTGT
Source organism: Guadua angustifolia (assembly GCA_036346375.1). Lineage (NCBI taxonomy): Eukaryota > Viridiplantae > Streptophyta > Magnoliopsida > Poales > Poaceae > Guadua > Guadua angustifolia. The sequence goes on from CM070517.1 coordinate 42,164,534, forward strand.
TAGGCGTTGCGCTTTATCTCGTTGGTTTTTCTAGAGCTTCCCAAACTAGCGATCCTCATAAGTCAGGGTCGTTCTTTCGTAGCTTGTATTTATCCATCCTGTTCCCTCTTTTCATTCTCGGACAGACGCCTTGTTTTGATTTTTTTCTAGCTTTCTCGTTCGGGTGTACTCTGTTTCCTTCTTTAATGCATGGCAGTGCTCCTGCCACTTTCCGTTAAAAAAAAAAATTTATTTTAGGATTAGCACGCACAGTAAGTTCATTGAATTTCCACCGCGCACTGTCTTGTCATATTTGATATTTCGACGCTTTTACAGTTTGAACCAGCGCACTTATGCTTTTGGAGGGAATTGACAGGCTCCGTTTGTCTTGTAGGTGGTCTGGATTTTCATGACTGGCCATCTGGATGTGGATCAGAGCTTCTGAATTGTTGGGAAATTTGCTCTTTTGCAGCACTTGTGACTGCGTGTCTTCTTGACAGCTCTTATGTTTTGACGACTCGCTTGACTCTGGTTTTGTCGTGTGGACATAGCTCATCTCCTACTACTGTTTCGCTCAAACTAGTATGCCACTTGATCAGTAAGTGTTTGCTGCAATTCATATGGTAAATGTGTATACATGTTGGTCCCTGACAAGGTTTGTGAGGTGCATGTTAATAAGGTGGGGTGTGTAGACGACAGGAGTACGTACCGTGTCGTCCCGAAATGAATTTAGAAGTTTCAGCTAAAGAGTATCTTAGATTTAGTATTTAAGTATACTGAAAGTGATAAAAAAATATAACATATTAGTTTAAGTGGTATATTGGAAGGTGAGAGCACGTACTCCAGGAGTACAAAAAAGACCTCCTACATGTATATAATTAGAGTGGTGTTAGCAAGGAAAATTTTGTTATTGAAGACTTGAAGTGCCCCAAGCTTTTCCTTCGAGCTGTTTTACAGTGGATTAAAATCAATACAAATCGTCCATTTCTTTGAATCTAATGGTTGAAATTAATTTAGAAATAGTTATATTACCACATGTAGTATTGGTAATAAATTCAGAGAGACGTAAAAAGGTAAAAAATTCCGTCATACTATTTGTCCTCTATGGTAAAACACGTTCTGTAATCCTGATGAATGACAGATGAATAGATAAGAGATCTCTAAAGATCACCAGGTATTCGGTGAATCACCCTTGAGGAATGGATGGTTAGATTTGATTCTTACTACCATTACCTACTACCTATGTTATCTACTGTAAAATTTCTGTTTCCTTCGGAATTGAATTGCGAATAACAATGTTTTCTTAAAAAAAACGGAATTGGAAGGTAGCATGGCATTTGAGCTGGTAGTGTTTATTGTGATCATGCATGCTGTAAACGTGATAACTGATGGCTTCGGTTGTTTCAGAAACAATGTTGGGCTCCCAATTTGGTAAGGTTAGTTACCCAGAAAGATCATGTCATAATAGTAATAAACCAAAAACATCCAGCAAGTATTGGTTGCAGAACAGAGTAGACACTATTATGCTCTAAATAAACTCAGCAACACATCCCAGGGAATCATAACTCCATCCCATCCAGCTATATATCCTGGAAAGCTTTCCGTCCCCGCCAGAACTGCAACTCTGCCCCGGCGTCGGCGTCGGCGGCGGCGCGGCTAATCGTCCAAAAACTGCGCATATATTTCCAGCTCCAGCTCCAGCTCGCAGCCAAGATTGCCGCCGTCGCCATGCTCAAGGAAATCTAGCGTGCAGCTGAGGTTGTCATCGACGCCACCACCACCGCCGTAATCCATGGGTGCGCCGTTTTCGAAACCAGAGCCAACATGACAATGTTCAGCCGCGCAGTCCCCGGGATCCGTGCCCACACGACAATGTTCAGCCGCCCATGGCTCAGCTGGTGCCGCGCCGTCCTCGTTACCCGTGCCGATATGAAACTGTTCAGCCGCCCGTATATCATTTGGCGACCATGCATTCAGCTCGGCACGGGGCATTTGATCAGCCAATTCCTGAGTCTTCTTTATCTGGCCGAAATGCTCATCGGATACTCCGGCAGCCGTTTCCAGTCCCGACGACCCCTCCAACCGCGCCGCACCCGCAGAACTGTCATAGCTAGACTAACAAAAAAAAACTCGTTAACAAAATTGCTTTGATTATGGTGGTTAATGGGTTCAAAATTGAAATGAGTCTATTGTTTTGAGTGAAAAAATGTTAATGAGACTCGACTCGATTGTGACAAGTTAGCTCAAATTTTAAAATAACAACTTAAATAATAAATAAAATAATTTTATATCGAGTTATGTTAATTTCGAAAGAAAGTCGATAATGTAGCCGGGCCTAGTCGTAGCCGCCGACATACCCAACGCCGTTGCGGTACACGCCTTCGTCTGACGGTTGCTGATGGGCCAGCAGGTGGCTGGGGACGGCCGCCGGTGCAGCGCACGGGTAGTTGTAGTACGGTTGGGCCAAGGCCGACAGTGTCCCGTAGCACTGATCAGAGACGTCGTCCATGGCTCCAGGTTTGTTCTTCATCACCTCACGCTTCTCGTCCGGCTGGCCCTCCTCCACCGGCGCCGCCGTCGACGTCGGCACGCACGGCTCAAAGAACTGGCCTTGGCCGTAGACGGCAGTAACTACGCCGGCGCATTGGCTTTGGCCTCCAGAAACTGCAACACCGTCGTCCATGGATTGATCATCATCTTGATGAACAGAAGCAGTACTACTGCCCGTATCCTCCTCGCACCGTTCTTTCCTCCTCCTGTTGTTGCCTTCTTTCATGTAGATTCGGTACAAGGCAAGGTCGGCCACCTGCAAGGACGTAACGAACGCAAAAGGGTAATGTAATCTTCCATAAAACAGCAAAATTTTCGTTTTTTTGGCAGTCCAGTTTATTTGATGGGGCTGTCTAATGCTCAGGTGATTGAAAATTTGTCTTGTCCCTTCTTTTATAAAGCGCAAAGACTGAAACAAAGAATTACTGTAACCTAGACGTGAGAAACTTTGCAAAGACAAAAGATATTTCTAATCTAGACAAAATAAAGTAAACATAGGTGAACCCCCTAAAAATTGCAGCAAAGCTTTCTAACGTTGCATATATTTTTTGCACTATAATTTTAGGCAGTATACTGTGCAATTGGGATTTGATAAACATCAACCGGATGTTTTTTTTGTTGAAATCACCCAAATCTAGAACCATTGGATCATTGTTGAGATTCGGGAGTATCGATTACATCCGATCCTATGATTTGATCCAACGGTCCGGTGAATTTGGATGTTAGATCCAACGGCCCACATCCGATCCTATGATTTGATCCAACGGCCCGGTGAATTTGGATGTTAGATCCAACGGCCCGGTGAATTTGGATGTTAGTTAAGACAAAAACATCCGGATGATACCTATACACTCCCGTGCAATTTTAGGTGATCAAAAGAAAAAGGAAATTCCATGCGGATGAAAATTAACAAGACCGTTGATAAAAAGATACCTCATGTACAACTAGCAGAATTCTCTTAAAAAGTTGCTATTTTTTTAGAATCTGCTACACTTGTTCTTTTATAGCAATGCTTCTCTATGCATGCTTTCCCACTTCCCAGTAACATATGGCTATTACCAGCAATGTCGAAGTTCTATATATACTGTACTTCAACAATCTTAAAAACATACTGTGAAAAGCCAATAACATCGCTGCTTATAAAAGACCCCAAAAAAAAAGAGCAAATAAGAAGGGACGAGATATCATCGTGCACCTTGCCTGTCCTGGGATGGGTGGTAATGAACTCCTGCATAGCCAACTCGGTCCTGTCGCACGCCTTCTTCACGCGGCCCGTCTTCTCGTCGATCCTGTCAACGTAGTAGATCATGGTCCGCATTCTGCCGATCTCGGCACCGTTCCTCGCCACAATCGCCTTGTCGGCGCCGGAGCCCTTCCAGGCGCCGCCGTGCTTGGTCGCTCGCGTCGGCCGCTTCTTGTTGCCGTTCGGGTTTGTGAACGTCCTCTCGCTGAAGAGGTAGATGTACCCGTCCTCCATGTACTTCTTGTAGTTATCTGCCAATTATCACCCATGCTTTTAAACTGATCTCTCTCAGTTCCACATAATTTGTTCGAGCGCGTTAGTTAGTGCTTGTAAAGGCTTGGAATAATGAGCCTTTTACAAAAAGAACCAATGGTACAATTTGAAAGCTTAGGGATCTGATTGTAAATAAATTATAGCTAATCTGATATGAGGATCTAGATATTATATTATCACAAATGTAAGGACTTACGGTGTAATTTTGTGAAATATAAGCAAGAGTCACACTAAAGTCCTCAACTGTTTAACTTTTTGCAACAAGAAGCCCCAAAATTTAATTTCATTGATTTAAGCCCATCAACTGTTCAATTGTACGTCATCAAGCCAATGAGAAATCATCACTTTTTTAACCCTGACAAACTTTTTTTTTTCAAATCTAGTTCTCTTCCAAACGCAATTGCAAAAATTGCTCCATCCCCAACCACGCGGTGGAAAAGAGGCTAGATTTGTAATTTTTTTGGAAAGGAGCTATTTTTGTAAAAAAAAAATAGAGGAGAAAGTCAGAATACAGATCACTTCCTACTGAGCTAGAGGGGCTTGGTAGCTTTGATGGTTTGTTGAGTTCCCCTAGCTCAGTAGCTCCTTTCAAGCTGTGGGAGTGTGGCAGGTGACACGTGTCGTCTGACAGCACTTATGCGGTCAGGGATGAAGCTATATTTGCAATTGCGTTCAGAAGGGAGTCAAATTTGCAAAAAAAAAAAATCAGGGTGCTAGAAAAGTGATGACATCAGCCAATGAATGCCTGTTTTGCTGATTTAAACTCTCTTTACTACTTGATTTTTGTTCAGTCAAGCACTAAGCCACTTACATCACTGAAGATTGCCTAATTAGAACTTGTCAACTAATGGATCGATCAAATGTATACTAACTCTTTTCTTTATCTGAGAACGTACACATGTTGATATATTACAAGGAAATTAAGTCAAGATTGTCTCAATACAACATCACGCTGAGCGCATGTTACAGACAAGACGAAGATGAAAGAACTTAAGCTAAGCTAATGCAAACAAGAACAAGCTTGTGAAGCAAAGAAAACTAGTGTCGCCTAAATGTATGTTAATTCGTGCCAACAGAGATATATTACTCAAACTTGACAGAGGTAGGGCTGTTAAATTTGTTTTGCAGCACATTTTTTGCAAAACAACAAATTGGAGAGCTTTTCTACGTGAAACCTTTTTATTATCGATTTTAGTAGAAAACTACGTTAACAATTATTCATAGAAAATTATTATGATATCATATTTGACATAACGATCGAAATTGGGAATATATTTGCAGCCATGCCATCGTCAATCTATTAGTCATGGATGGATCTAATGTCACCATTAGATAATCATGAGCAGAGGGGCTGAAATTAATTAAAAAAAGGAATCTACAAGGGTCTAGCTAGCTACATAAAATCGAACAGTAAGACGTAACTTATCAGGCTCTGTTTGGTAAAACTCCAGATCCTAATTTCATCTCAGATATATATGAAACTTGTAGTCTAAAATAAAGTAAATTAAGTTTATATTTTAGTTTAAAATATAAATAAGATGATACATCTAAACTCTCTTAATAAACCTTGTACCAAACACAGCTTGAGATAAAAAAAATCCTAATGTAGAGAGGCTTGTTTATATAAAATCTAACAATTAAGAGGATTGCACTGTAATGTTGCCAAAGGTGCATCAATGCATGTGCGTGGTACTCCAGTATACATATATTATACCATATAGTTCTGGTGGATTGCACTCGAGGACGTCGATGTCGTGGAAGACGGAGGCCGGCATCGGCAGCGGCTCGTCGCGCAACTTCGTGGCGAGTAGGCCGATGAGCTCGCCGTCTTTCGGCACGAACCGGAAGCCCGGCGGGAAGCCGTGCCGCCTCCAGCTCTCCATTGATGCCGGCCGGCCGGGCGGAGTCGGTCGATGTCGTCGGGAAGAAGATCGATATGATCAAGACCGAGGTCAAGTCCGTCGAAATTAATTAATCGGCACCTCGAGAGGAAGGGATCGATTGAGGCGGATTCGTCGTTTTTTACGTAATTAACCTTTTTATGATCGGTGCAAGTAACGTGAGATCGATCGCGCGAGCTTTAGCTTAGCTGCGATGCATGCCGCCAACTGCATGCGTGGTGTTGGAGTAGGATCGGGAAGCTTGATCGACCACGGCCGTTGGTTGGGTTGATCCGACGGTGGTGGTGAATCCGGGTGGCTAGCTACCTAGCTAGCTGGCGCCAGCGGGGAAGTCGACCTGGAAACGGAGGACATATCGACGCCGGTTAATTTTCTCCTCCTTTTCCGTGTCCAAAATTTTTTTATTGATTAAATTGCCGCTTAAATGAAAGAAATTAGGAGCACATCAGAGTAGGGGCCGTTTGGTTACCGTCTCGTACGAGCCTGATCACGAGAGCCTGTATCACCCTAGTCTAGCTCCAAGAAAACGGTTATGGAGCTCATTTTCCACGAGTCTAACTGTGAGTATTCTGTGCATCGTGCTGATCTCACTACTACAGAACCGGCCTTCACAACCGGTCTATCACAAGCGGTTAGGTGCGCACCGCTTGTGCTCTACGTACCACAAGCGGTTCGTGGGCAACGGGCGGGAGGGGGTCTCTAGAAGCGGTTCTTGAGACGAACCCCTTCTGGAGTCCCATCTCTAGAAGCGGTTCGTGTCTAGAACCGCTTCTAGAGATATAGAAGCGTTCGAGACACGAACCGCTTCTATAGGTGAGGATCGAGCGGTTGTGTGTAGAACCGCTAGAGACCCCTTCCCGCCCAATAAGATTTAAACCCCATCTTCCTTCCCGAGCTCGACCGACAGCAGAGTGGTGGGCGAGAGCATTCATGGGGAGGTGCTGCCAAAATTTTCAATTGAGGCTATTAGCTTCAATTAATTGTTCCTAAGGTGAGTAACATGTTGTCGACATCCTTCTCACCTATATATTGATGTTTTTGTGCATTGGATGTTGAGAAATCATGTTTTGTTCTTGTGGGAATTGTTAGTGTACATGTTTCGTTGTTGGCTTATTTTTTGTTCTTAAGGTGATATATTGTTTGGTGTATGGAATGAAATGCAATAAATGTGAAACGATGAAAAATTAGAAAGGTGGGGACAAGGTAAAAAATAATTTTTATTTAGTAAAATTAAAATGCGGAATGATAGAAAAGGTTTGCATGAACATGTAACAATTAGTTAGTTTTATTTTTAAAAAAATGCAGCAGGATTAGAAATAATTAGTTGGCTTTAGTTGAAAGAATGCGAATGATTAAAAATACAAAACTATTAGACATAGTTAGCTTTAATTAAATATAGTGATAGATGTTGTTATTATTTTTATTGGTGTAGATGAACCGGTAATGGATGTACAATGCGGACCGTCGGTCAAGAGAGTTCAGAGATGGCATGAAGGAGTTTCTCGACGCGGCCGTTGTATTTTTGCCTCCAGGAAGCTTCATACGTTGTCCGTGCGTAGATTACAAGAATGAGAAGGAGCACTCCGAACGATGGATGGTTATGAGCCATGTGATCACGAGAGGTTTCATTGCAAACTATACCTGCTGGACCCACCATGGAGAAACAGAGGCGATTCGACAGAAGACGATGAAGAAGACGAAGAAGAGGAAGATAGAGCCAACGAAAGATGGGACACCACTCAATACGGGTCCGTGGAAGATACAATCGACGAGTTTGGCGATGATGAGTTAGATCGATGCTCCGTGATGGAGAGGGAGAGTTCACAGAGGAAAGACAATACAAGAAGTTTGAGCATGGTAGAGGACCACAGAGGCGCTTTGTACCCAAAGCGTGGACGGGGCCACAAAAGTGCAGACTACACTAGAACTCATGCAATGGAATGCCACAAACGGTGTGTCGACAAGGCATTCAATGGTTTGTTATCACTCAGAAGAAGTTGCTTCGGAAGGTAACACTCTACCTGAATCTACGTATGAAGCGAAGTGAGTCCTCTGCCCTTTAGGATTGCAAGTACGGAAGATACACGCATGTCCTAACGATTGTATCCTGTATCGCAATGAGTATGCCGATTTGGAGGTTTGTCCAGTGTGCGAAGAATCCCGGTATAAGGTACAGCGTGACGAGCCCATCGGCGACATTAGGTGCCGGCCGTTGAGAAGGTCCTGTCTGGAGTGACCAGCACCTGCAAGTTCCAAAAGCATGGCTGCCAGCAGAGCATACGATACACTCCGTGGAGAAGGCCACGAGGTGACGTGCTTGGTTGACAAGGAACTGATCGCTCTGCTTTCTTTTGGTGTAATAGACTATTAACATTCTAGTCGTGGATTTATAACCTTATTTCATTTTTTGAAAATCATATTAGTGTGGAATAAGAATGATTCATTGTCAATTGTATATGTATCATGTGAAATGTGTAAGTCTATGTGAAATGTGTAAGTCTATGTGAAATGTGATCTCATCAGGCACAAACCTGTTCCTGTCGATCTTAAACTATGCTTTCAAACTCGAATTGTTCTCAACAACCTTGTCTTCATATATAATCTAAGCCTCGAGATGTGCTCTACTCTAGATGGCGACACCAAGACGTGGTGACCCGGCTTTCGATGAGGCGGAAAATCTGATATTCGAGACCATTGCGCTGGGTAGCATCTTAGCCAATGAGGCCGTTAACACTGATGCGGAAAATCATGATGGTGCTGCTGACGCTGTCGATGAGGCCGTTAACACTAGTACCGAGGTATACTCTCACCCATTACAAATAGGTTTCACCCGTAAACATGTTAATTATTCTAAAATCATTCATATTATATGTGTTTATGTATCCAGCCCGGGACCTCATCGGCCACCCAGTCCGGAATGAACCGAGGACCTAACAAGAAGCCTTCGACAAAGTACGTGATAACCGAAGTCGGCAACGACGGGAGTCTGCTAGCCTCGGAATCAGCAATTGGGCCTTTCAACAACGCTTGCGGCTACCACGTGAGGGATCACGTCCCAATCAGCATCCAGAAATGGGCTGAAGTCCCTGCAGCTACCAAGGAACTGCTCTGGAATGATATAAAGGAAAATTTCACTTTTCCGTAAGGGTACGAACGAAGGCCAAGGGATGGGCTTTGAAGAAGATGGCAACTTCCTTTCAAAGAAGGAAGTCGCCCTCACCCGCAAGTACATCGACAAAGGAGAAAGGCCGACTTCAATAAATTTCCTAAGTCGGCCGATCATTGGGATGCTTCGAGAGTACAAGCCGCCGGATGCGTGATGTGCCGCGAGAGAGAAAAACAAGGTGAATGCACGAAGAAGAAATACCACCACCATCTCGGGACCGGTGGTTACATCAAGGCTACAAAGAAATGGGACAAGCGGGAAGATGAACTTCGGCAGCATGATATTATACCTGAAACTGAGAATTGGGAGCCCCGCATGCGCAATTGGTTATTGGCTCACGGGGGGCGGACTTGCTGATGGCGGTAGCTTGGTGATGGCACCGACAGTCCAAGAAGTTGGCGAAAGGATTGCAGAAGCCATCGAGCAGACTCGGTCAGGATCCTTGGTGACGGACAGGGAGAATGACGAGCTAACATATGCCCTTCAAAACCCTGAGCACCCGGGACGGACACGAGGTTTCGGGAAGGTGCCATGGAGGCACGGCTTTGCCAAAGACGGTAGCACTTACAGGAGTCGGGACAGAAGCAAGAGGAGAGATCAGGGTAGAGTGAGCCGATTGGAGGAAGAGCTTAGAGCTACGAAGGCTTCCATCGATGTCCCGTCACGCAAAAGTGTCCAAGCAATGAGCGACCAGGAGCACTACGTTCGACCAATGTTCAGCGGCGCGGAATCCGTGATCATCCGACCGCACTAAAGAGCGCTTCGCGTCCGCCGTGGCCCCTCAGTGAGCGACCCGCGCGCACGTCATCCTGTGGACAACATCAAGGTTCGCCGCCGGGCGAAGCTACACATTGATATGCGTAACCTCACCTTCAAGGTGGCTTACGGCATGGCTTATCCGGTGGAGGCGGGCCAGACATTCCACTGCAACTAGATACCCTCCGGATACTCGAAGGTCACGGTGGAAGAGGTGGTGGGGGGCTTCGAAGATCTCATTCTCGATATTCCTAGGGGCGACGAGGTGACCAACCTTGGACAGGCCCTCCATGGCACATTCATCCTATGGCGCAAAAAGTACATCATATTTCCAGATGGTGTGGAGGTTATATCTCCAAAGAAGAGAGGCCCCGCATTTGAGCTACTCCAGAGCAAGCACGCCTCCTCCACATCGACAACCCACGACTCCTCCAGCGTCGCCTACACGCAATGCTTCCCCGGTGGTCCAAGCCACGCCTCCTTCACCTCCCGCTCCACAAAGAAGCCCGACTCCGCCGCCACCGCCACCGCCTGAAAGTAAGAAGCACCCAACATCTCCAGTCACCACGCCTCCAGCATCTCCCCCGAGGAAGAAGCTCGATGTCAGAAGGAGGGATCCCGCACTAGCACCTCCTCCCACGAAATCGGCATCCGGCAGCCAGAGAATGTCAAAGCAACCGCCAAAGAGGCCATATGATCTCGATCATGAGGAGCTAATGCATCCGTAAAGACGGAAGTGGCCAGGCAGCTTGCGCCAAAGAAGCCGGAGCCCAAGCTTAAAATAGATAAAAAAACTGTGAAGCACTTTCAGTCATGCGGAACGGCGCCGCCGCCTGTGATGAGCGACTACAAAAGGACAATAAGAAAGGCTACAGTGCAAAATACACGGGCTCCTTCGGCGGGAAAGAAGAAGAAAGTGGAAGATCGCAGAGTCTTTGAGGAGTTGAGGAAAATGGCATTCATGAAGGAGGCGGGACTCAAATCATTAGATCAGGATCTTCCAATGGCACCAACCAAATGGAAGTATGAGTTGGGCAAACCGCTAATTGATCCAAAGGATATAAAAGATCTCCCAACCAAGATGCGTCAAATGCATGAATGGTACATGGAAAGGGCATCTAAAGGAGAGCAAATGTTCCTCCTCCGTTTCCAAGATGAGTATTTCTTCCGCGGGAACAACACAGAACTATGGCTGGAATTCGATGACTTGTACCATGTGTACCAAGGAGACGAGGTCAACGTGTCTTTCATGTCCTGCTGGTGTCTGTAAGTATCGATCTACTAAGTTTACCGTTTGCTTCCTCCCGCACCACAAAATTGAAAATCTAATTAACTTAGTTATCCCTTCTTATGTAGAATGGAGATACAACGATGTACAAGACTGGGCAAACAGAACGTTGGCTTCATCGACCCAGAGATTGTCAACGAGAAAATCTGGTCATACGACAAGCAAAAACCGCTACTTGAGGGATACCTTTTGCATGCATTGTTGAAACAACACTACAAACCGTACATACTTCTGCCCTTCAACTTCAAGTACGTGTTCTCACAAACCTCTTGTTCTTGTATTTCTTAAGCCATTGATAGTACGAGTAGCTACTTACGCATATGTTGCAATATACGAATAGGTTTCACTGGATCCTTCTAGTCATCGAGCTTGACAATAGCAGGATTACAGTTCATGACTCAAGAAGGAATCCAGTCCAAAAATACCAATGGTTCATTGACGTCCTTAACAGGACATTTGCAAAGTTCAAGAAGAAGCAAAAAGGAGAATTACAGAAAGAATTCGAAGTCATAGTAAGCACTCAGGTACGTACGTACTATAAAAACTATTATTAATATACATGCGCCATAACAGTTCTTCATCTCATATTCTGAAATTTCTCACCGTGAAGGTTAAACGCCGCACTATTGGAAACAACTTATGCGGCTACTACGTGTTCCACTATATTCAAAGTTTTATCCATGGCGATGAGTTGGAACATTATGCCGAGGTTCAGATTCGCATGTCAATTTGTTAGCTACAACTTACATTTTAATTAATTGCATGTGATCGGATATTTATATACTTCCCGCTTAATTAATTGTCACTTAACATCGATGAGCACGTTAACGTGCTCCGCCCACCGGTCGCGCGACTCCAAGAACAACTCATCGGCTTCCTTGTCAACGAGGTTGTATCTCCAAATGGCGAGTTCCACGTAAGGTTTCCTGCGTTGGACACCGCTGAACTGATGACGACATCCACATCGACCAAGGACATAAAGAGTGACGCATGCAAGAAATGAGTTCGATAATCATTTTTTCATCATTCAAACTTGTAAACGTCGGTTGCGTGTATGTACTTGTCCATTTTTTACACTATTAAGTTCGTTTTTTTTGTACTGAGCTAGCATGTGAACATATGTATGAGTATGCATATGTAATATATATTTAATTGCGCAAAAAACTCCTCCACTCATATTTAATTTTATGGTCAGAAACGATATATAAAAACACTGTAAGAACATATTCTATAATATATATAATCGAAAACTCTCTCCACAAGCGGTTGGTGATTCCAACTGCTTCTGGAGTGCTGCTCTCCACAAGCGGTTGGTAAGACTAACCGCTTCTGAATATCCTTCTCCACAAGCGGTTTGTAACACGAATCGTTTGTGGAGTCCCCACGTGGCGGCTTCACTGGCCCTCCTGAACACCTTCCCAACCGCTTCTGGTGCCACAGCACAAGCGGTTCGAGTAACCGCTTATGATACCCGACGGGTATCACACGCGGTTGCTTAGAAGCGGTTATAAAACCGCTTCTAAAGGGGGTTACGAGCCGCTTCTGGTAGCCGGTTCTGTAGTAGTGTCTGGCTCTGCACCGCGCGCAGGCAACCAAACAATCATCTTACATGCGTAGGTGCAGACTCACACGATACAACAAGCAATCAAATGATGATTCCTTAGTTTCCGCTAGTCTGATCGTGTAGAACAGATAATCAAACAGCCTCATAATGGATCACATGATCAGATTCATGCCAAGCCTACAAGCTAGTAACGACATATACATCACCTTAAAAAGCTATTGTGCTACATCAGTTAAGTTCCTGCTCCTCACCGCGAGTCAGCCTAGGCGACGCCGCTGCTCAAGCGTCGCTGGTGCTAGGGTCCGTTCCCCTCGCTCCTCCTTCCCGTCTTCTTCCCTTCTCTATGTCGCCTCCCCTCCTCTCGCTAAGCGAGAGCTCTCAGAAGATCCGTGCCAGCTTCCGCAGCGGCAACGGTGGCGGACTCCCACGTGCTGCCCCGCGACTGCGTCGTTCGCCGTCCCGAAGATGGCCGCCGTTGCACAGGCAAAGAATAGCGTCTTGTTTTTACAAGAAACAACGTGGAATTCTCGCGTCCCAAACGGTCCTAGTGGTAGTGTCTACCATCGTTTTAGTAAAAGCATATTTACTTCAGACATTTTGATAAAAAAATTCCAGTCATTGTTATAGACTGCGTGTGACTAGAGGTCATTGTTGATGGTTCTGAACACCTGCTTAAAATAGCTGACGCAGTATCATGCAACACCTGATTATCTATTGGTCCTTTTTGCGAAGCAGTGCCATCCATTTGCTCCTTCCAACTGTGGAATCATCTGCATATTTACGACTTTGGCACGTCTATCCATTCAAGATGCATGCAATTTGTTGTCTGAATATTTAAATCAGGACAAATATTAGTAATAACCTCCGTCTACTGCACCAATAGTTGCAATCTGCTCTCTGCAAGAGAGTACCAACACCGAAGAAGATAGGGTAGTCTCTCTGATACTCAGATACTTAAAAAAAAACTAGCGTACTAGTATTGGATATCCTATCAGATACGGATACGACCCCAATATATGGTGACGGCTGGCAGAAATAAAAGTGCAAAATTATAGAGACATTTAGGGCAATATTAGACTAGATGCTCTAAGTTGCTCGCTATGGGCTTATGGACCTCCAAGATGATCTGGTCTATTTGTTTCTTTATATTTTTTGTTATTGTGTCTCTTTTATGTGTGATATCTCATATATGTTTTTTATATTTTAAATATATATATATATATATATATATATATATGTCATCATATCGGTGTTTTTGAAAAAATAACATACCGTATTATCACTATCGGCATATCCGGGCATACTAGACAGTAGTATCAGTAGCCGCTGAGCGAGCACGAGTAGAAAAGAAGCTTCTCTTTTGGTCGAGTCAAGTCGATTGGGTCGCTTTTTTTCACCAGAACTTTCGCAAAAAGGCGGCGCGAGATCGAGTGCGATACAATCAACGCCGCTGCAGTCGCCGGCACGCACGCCTCTAACCCAACCCAATCCAACGCATGTCTCATGCACAATCGATGATGCATCCTCCTGGAAAATGGTGAAAATTTCATGCATGCTGCTGCCCTGCTTCTCTGCTTTAGCCACGCCATGCTCCACTTGATGGACTCCTCGAGGTCCGAAGGCTGCCAAACTCCTATCATTCCTTCCCCTCAGAAATCAACAGGCCCAGCTGAATTTTTCGTCCATAATGTGGTATCTTAATTTGCCGTTGCAGTCAGACTCTCAAACACACACAAAAAAAAACATCATTGTACAGTGCTTGCATGCCTAATTAACCATGTAAAATCCCCTCAAAACAAACTTGAAGAAATTAGCATCTATGTTCCATTTGTTTAGCAGAAGCGCAATGGTTACCTGTCAGTTCTGTTCTGAATGTATATTGGTTGTGTTCAGCAGTACGATGATGATCTCAAAGGCGTGTTTATTACTTTAACCCAGATGCTGTGTTTTTTTGATAGCAACCCAGATGCTGTGTTACATCATGCTTAGTGTTTCTTGCATCAGAAAGCAATGTTGATGCGAGGTGATCATGGCTGCTGGATATAGCGAGGTAGATAGGTTCAGCGACTAACTGATGATTCTATCTTTTGGAAATAAAGACTATTAATTTTGGTGAACATTAGCATTGTCTTTTCAATTTGTTTGGTCTTGACACACAAGGGATGGGAAAGGCTGATGCATGAGCTTCTAATCATCACGTTGTCTAGCTAGGCCTCTCATTCAGTTAATCCCTTTTTTTCTAGAGAGAACTACTTTATTGTTAGGAAAGCATACTAGTAAGTAGCAATCATAGTACAACTAATACTATGATTATTTTGCTTTAATCGTGTTCCCTCATAGGAGGATATCCTCATCTTGCTATATCTATATCTCTTTTCTTGCCCCCTAGGGTCAGGTCCAGGGCCTTTCTTTCGCCTGGCATGTAGGTAGTTTCGTTTCTTTCTTTCCATATCTATTTAACCCCGTGGGATGTCAGTCCTTGTTATTCTCTGATGTACCGGTTTCTATCTTTTTTTAATGAATGGCAGAGATCCTGCCGATTATTTCAAAAAAAAAAGAGTACAACTAATACTAGTATACTACAGTGAAAGGCAAAGGGTTACAACAAGGATCAAATGAATAAGAAATTGGTTTACATCCAAAGAAAGGGGAAAGAAATTAAGGAAGACCGATGAAAGTCTTTAAGAAATCTTGTGCACCATGCCTTTAGGCAGTGCTGAAGCTCCTTTGATACATTTTTGTGCCCCACATTGCCAGTGGGTCAGTAAAAGCTTTCCATCTCTGAAACCTATGTTTGCATCGCTAGGTAAATGTTCTAGTTTCGTACTACATGTACTCTAAAATGACACTAGGCCAGTGACAGTTCTCACAGGTTGCAATGATGCTTCAAGTTCTTGGCAGGATTATTACTATCAAGTATGGTTGGCCCAATAGGAGAAGATATTCTTTCTATTAGGGAACTGAAGCTGCTTAGGGCCTGCTTGTTTCAGTTTTGGATTCTCTAAAAGCTGATTTTGGATTATGATTGTAGAGAAGCTGATTTTCCAAAAACTGAAATCCAAAAGCACCTATGAAGTAGATTGTGGATTCTAGTGTATATAGGTGGACTGGATTGTGAGAATCGGATTTTAGAATCAGGCTGTTTGTTTTTTATTTTGCTTTTAGGGTCAGAATTCAGAATCAAAAGCTAAAACAAACAGGTCCTTAGTTCAGTGTTAATACAACTATTTGCAGTGAAAAACCATGCAGAGTCAGAATTGAAATGTATTCAAATGATAGCGAATACTCTAGTAATGTGAGTGTTACGATGTTGCCGTTAGTTCTTTTGATCCCTCCAAGAATCATGGCCGGGAAAAGCTTATATATATGTACACAAGCATTCAGATAAGTTTTCAGCCAAAAAGAATTCAGATGCCAGCTTTATTACGAGTACTAATTATCATATTAAGGCCAATCATTAGATAAATAATTAACTAAGGTAAGCACCATAACTTTGTTGTTGTTATGCTAAATATACACCATCTTTTTATTGATTGTTGTTATGCTAAATTTCTTTGGCGAGTTGTATACATAACTTTGGGTATTCCTTCCACTGTATCTATTTATCATTTATTTAATGGGTGGGTGAAGCAGGTGGGTCGGCCCAATGTTCAGACATTACTTACGGGGTAGCCAAGATTTCTTTGGGCCTTATGGCTAACTAGAAATGATCTTTGTTTTTGATAAGCGATACCGAAATCTTTCTTGCAGGTCTTATTCAGAGGGACTCATTGGCTTCGAACTTGGGCCAAATTGCAGCGGTGTGAAGCCATCAAAGCAAGCCTCTTAGATATGTGTCGTAGGTTGGAGACGGTGGCATTGGAGTTATTTACTTCGTTTGGCTGGCCTTTTGTGTTTAGGATTGGATATTATCCTGCTTGATTTGGTTCGCATGGAGAAACGGTGTTTTGATTATCAATCTGTAATAAGTGTGGTCTGATTCTCTAATGGTGGGATGAAGCCGGAATTTTGTATTCCATAATCGAAAAAAAAAACTAAGGTAAGCACAATATGCATTCAAAATTCCCAACTGATTGTTTGTCTATCTTAAACTACCACTTCAGTTCAAAAGTTGGTCAACTTTGCTGTTGAGGTTTCAAGTCAGCCTGCTTGAGTTGCCAGCAAAGCTTTCTCACACTGCTGACTCGTTTGGTTTATCTCTCTGCTGCCGCATGCAGAGGCTGCAGCATCCATTTTGCCGCGCAGCGTGGCGACAGGGCGCGTCAAAATGAGGTCAAATCTGAACCTTATTTTACTCGGTTCAAGAAAACAAGATGAGTGTTTGTACAATAGATCGATCTACTTAAGTTCTTG
Source organism: Guadua angustifolia (assembly GCA_036346375.1). NCBI lineage: Eukaryota > Viridiplantae > Streptophyta > Magnoliopsida > Poales > Poaceae > Guadua > Guadua angustifolia. Next base: position 42,181,607 of record CM070517.1, read on the forward strand.
GATCAGCAGTGGTCGAACTGTTGCGAGCTATGATCTGCCTTGATTTCTACACCCACAAATGCACCAAGAACAAAGGACAGGTGACTGTTTGTACACTTGAGTGCTCCATCTGGTATATGGTAAGATGAGGAACTTTAACTTAATCCTATGATATGATCATTCTTAGTATTTTTATAATTTTTTTCATGTAGGTCAATGCTTGGGAATGGGTATTGATCAGAAAATTAGTGAGAGTAGAAGTCAAGATTTGTATCATGATTATGGTATTATGTACACTTGGCCACAAATGCATGTCCCAGTGTAATGAGTACTGACTACTGAACCAAATGTAATCTTCAGCTCTTGCCGAATTTGACTGCTCTAATTCTGATGAAACATCTCCTCTTCAACTGGAAAGTAATTAACTAGCATGCCCATGTAACTAAACATCAGGAAGAGATCCCACATGGATCACTCACTAGCTAGTAGCTAGATCTCCAAGTTTCAGGCAACAAACTGTGCAAAATTCAGAGAAAGCCGCAAGAGCTTTGAGCATAGGTTGCCCCACTTGGATATGTAGGATTCTGCATGAGCATGACCTGACACGCTCACTCAACTGAGCTACTACTACTATTTAGCTTCCATTGCATCAAAGTTACAAAAAGAACAGCAGCAGCAAGGATCAAAACCTTGGCAAGCCAATGAATGCATCCCCCCATGCCTCACTCAAAAGCAATCCAAGCGCCATCATCACACTCACTTCCACTGTGGGTCTCCCTGCGCATATGCATGCCATGCCATGGCACCAACGAAGCTTTTTTCTTCAGCTCTAGCTAGCTAGCTCATCTTTGAAAATGGAAAGGGAAAGGAAAGAAAGAGATCACAAATCCTAGATAGATCAATTCAAAAAGGGAACGAGACAATGCCAGACAAAAGGGATCGTAGACGTTGCATTGTCGTCTACAACAGTATCAGTCACTATCCAACACGGCTTAACAAAGTCCAAAAGCTCAAATGCGAACGCTAGCTAGTCCATATTCGCCTAGGAAGACAGGGGGGCGTAGTATCCTATGCATACCGTTCTTTCGGCGCAAGCCTGTATATGGCTATGTTTTTTTTCCCCGAGGGAATCAGCAGGAGCTCTGCCATACATTAAGATAGAAAATACAAATAGTACAAGTGATATAGGTAGTACAAAGTGGTCGGCCAGTTAGAATCAAGCCGCAATGCTAGGAAGAAAGAGGGGAGCAACAGGATGGTTAGTAGACCACAAAGAGATTACATTGAGGAAAAACAAAATGTCTAACACCTAAGGAAACACCGTGACAACCAAAAACACTATTGTGGTCGCGGATGTCCTGGACGATAATGCTGGACAATTGTGTTGGCGAACACGAAGTATCATTGAATATCCTGTTATTTCTTTCCTTCTAAAAGTTCTAGAAGGCATACAAAACAATTCCATCCACTTTCTTCCGCTGTTGCCTGTCGGTTGAGGCCTTGAGTGTGTGCCACCATCCGTCAATGCCGCGAAGAAGTGTTGAGGTTTGAAAAGGCAGATGATTAATCCGCAAGGAGTGGAACACCTGCCGCAAGGGACAAAGAAGGAGTAACTGGGTCACTGTTTCGGGTTCTGTTCCGCATAGAGTGTAAGACACACCATGTAGCCAACTCCTAGCCACAAGTTTATCTACTGTAAGAATCCTTTGTTGTATAAACAACTATACGAAAAATTTACATCTTCCTTCCGCGCTCGCTTTCCAGATCTTGTTGTAGTTGTGTTCTGGGATGGACTTGTGGAATTGAATAATGTATGCCGATTTGGGCTAGTAGTCCCCATTCTACGTCTATTTCCATGCAATTGCATCCTATACATCTATTTGTAAATGTATCCGTTGGATTACTCACCATAAAATGAATAAAATCGTCTAACTGCACCGCTGATGTAATTTGTCGAAGCGGCCTTAACTAATTTCCACTTGATAGCTCCTCATGAACTGTGCGTCCTCTCCTCCTGGAAAGCTAGTAACAGGCCGGTGCTAAATCTCTTGGGGAGATCCTATGTAGCCAATTAGAATCCTAGAACCTTGCCGTCTGCCCATCTTGCTATCTCCCAATGTTAGTTGTGTACTTGTGTACTAACATTGAATAGAGCAAGGTCAATGGTGTCACATGGCACCGGTGTTCCTGCCCGTGGTCAGCCCTGCTTCTTCCAACCATACTAGAGCCAGCGAATGCGGAACGCCTGTTCAAACCTGCAAACTTTGTTCCAATTGGTGAGGCAGTATCCTCCATTGTAATCCTGTTCCCCTCTCCAAATGAAACTTCGTCTGAGTCGGTCTATTTTGTTTGTGATCCATCTGTTAAGGTGATATACCATTAAATGGTGGACTACGAGGGAAGTAAGGACCGAGTTGGTAAGAACCAGTCTGGTGGCCCTAGAAAGCATTTTCCTTTTCCACCCCACTAGCTGTGTTCAGGCTTTGTCGATGAGCGGTAGTAGGTCTTAACTATGGCCATGTTTGGAACGCGGGAATTCCATGTAAATCTAGTGGGAAGTGTAATGTAATAATGTATCCTGTGAAATTCGTGTCGGCTGAAATGCTTGTACTAACGAAACAGTTTTGGAGCAAACAAAACCCATGATTAAGCCAATGGCATGTTAATTCAAGAAACACATGCAAGAAATCTGAGCAAACAGAGTACTTACAGTTGTAAGCAGAGGCATATGCATCTCACAGAGGAAAAGGCTAGCTAGCAATGGTTGCTGCAATAGTGGGTTCAGCAGCAGGCAAAGTTGTCTCTTGCAAAGTCAGGCCCGACCACCGCCATCATCACCACCGCCTCCTCCTCCACCTCCTCCTCCCGCGCGCGCTCTCCAATCCACTCCTCCTGTCGTCCACCACCACCACCACCACCTCCACCTCCACCTCCACCCTCTAAGCTCCTCATCATGACGTGCACCACTGCACCACCACCACCTTTCCCCACTCCATTTTACCACCCCCTCCTCTCCTCCTCGCGCCACCACCATCCCCACCTCCATGGCCGTCGTGGTCACCTCGGCGCCGCTCCCCTTCCATGGACTCCTGCTGCTACTCCCGATGCTCACCATCACCTCCGCGTCGTCGGCGCCGCTCCCGCTCCTCGCGCTGCTTTCTTTGAAGGCCTCGCTCAACGACCCGGCCGGCGCGCTCCAGCCGTGGACGTATGCCGCAGCGGCGTCCGCCGGAGCTGCCCGGTCGCTCGCCCCGCCGTGGTGCGCGTGGCCGGGCGTCGCGTGCGACGCGGCCATCGGGGACATCGTCGGGATCGACTTGTCCCGGCGTAACCTCTCCGGGACCGTCTCCCCGACGGCGGCCAGGCTGCTGTGGCCGACGCTGGCATCGCTCAACCTCAGCGGGAACGCGTTCTCCGGGGAGCTCGCGCCGTCCCTGTTCTTGCTCAGGCGGCTCGTGACGCTCGACATCAGCCACAACTTCTTCAACTCAACCTTCCCCGACGGCATTGCCAAGCTCGGCTTCCTCACCGCCTTCGACGCTTTCAGCAACTGCTTTGTGGGTCAGCTTCCGCGCGGCCTCGGCGAGCTTCGGCGGCTCGAGCACCTCAACCTCGGGGGCAGCTTCTTCAACGGGAGCATCCCCGCCGAGGTCGGACAGCTTCAGCGGTTGCGCTTTCTGCATCTCTCGGGGAACGCGCTCTCCGGGCGGCTGCCGGCGGAGCTCGGCGAGCTCACATTGCTCGAGCACCTTGAGATTGGGTACAATGCCTATGACGGTGGGATTCCGCCGGAGCTTGGCGCCCTGACGCAGCTCCGGTACCTTGACATCGCCGTGGCCAACTTGTCCGGCCAACTGCCGCCGGAGCTCGTCGAGCTTACGCGGCTTGAAGCGCTGTTTCTGTTCAAGAACATGCTGGCCGGCGCGATACCACGGCTATGGTTTCGCCTCCGAGCGCTACAGGTTCTTGACCTGTCGGATAACCAGCTCACCGGCGAGATCCCGGCCGGGCTCGGCGATCTGGCCAACCTTACCACGCTGAACCTCATGAGCAACTTCCTCTCGGGCACGATCCCCGCGAAGATCGGAGCGCTCCCGAGCCTCGAGGTGCTGCAGCTGTGGAACAACTCGCTCACCGGGAGGCTGCCGGAGTCGCTCGGCGAGAGCCGCCGGCTTGTCCGGCTCGACGTGTCGACCAACTCCCTCTCCGGCCCGATCCCGTCAGGCCTCTGCGCCGGCAACCGTCTTGTCCGCCTCATCCTGTTCGCCAACCGGTTCGACTCGGCCATCCCGGCAAACCTCGCCAACTGCTCTTCGCTGTGTCGAGTCAGGCTCGAGTCGAACAGGCTCTCCGGCAAGATTCCGGCCCGGTTCGGCGCCATCCAGAACCTGACGTACATGGACTTGAGCTCCAACTCTCTCATTGGCGGCATTCCTACTGATCTGGTTACTTCCCGAAGCCTCGAGTACCTCAACATCTCCGGCAATCCGATCGGCGGCGCGCTTCCGGACATGGCGTGGTGGGCACCGAAGCTGCAGGTCTTCGCGGCGAGCAAATGTTCACTAGACGGCAATCTCCCGGCATTTGGAGCCTCTGGGTGCGCAAATCTATACAGGCTGGAGCTGGCCGGAAACCAGCTGAGCGGCGCAATCCCAAGCGACATTGCCAGCTGCAAGCGGCTGGTGAGCTTGAGGCTCCAGCACAACCAGCTCACCGGCCTGATCCCTGCAGGTCTCGCCGCGCTGCCGTCGATTACCGATGTCGACCTGTCCTGGAACGCGCTCACCGGCACCGTCCCGCCGGGCTTCTCCAACTGCACGACGCTGGAGACCTTCGACGTGTCCTTCAACCATTTGGCTCCGGCGGAGTCGCCCTCGGCGTCACCGGATCATCCCGGCGAAGGCAGTTCCGCGCGGCACACGGCGGCAATGTGGGCATCCGCCGCGGTGGTGGCGTTCGCCGGGATGGTGGTGCTCGCGGTCACCGCGCGCTCGCTGCAGTGGCGGGAGGACGACACGGCAGCGAGTGGAGGCAGCGGCGGCAGCGCACGCTCCAATGTCATCGTCGGACCATGGCGGATGACCGCGTTCCAGAGGCTAAACTTCACCGCCGACGACGTGGCACGGTCCGTCAAGGGGAGCGACGGTATCATTGGGGCCGGGTCATCGGGAACGGTGTACCGGGCAAAGATGCCGACCGGTGAGGTCATCGCGGTGAAGAAGCTGTGGCAAGCACCGGCTCAGAAGGAGGCCGCTCCAGAGCAGAAGCAAAAGAGCCAACAGTACAGACAAGACAGCGACAGCAACAAGAGGATGCTCACCGAGGTGGATGTGCTCGGCAACCTCCGCCACCGCAACATTGTCCGGCTGATCGGGTGGTGCACCAACGGCGAGGCGACGATGCTGCTCTACGAGTACATGCCCAACGGCAGCCTTGACGAGCTCCTGCACGGCGCCGCCGCAGGGCCGAAGGCCAATAAGGCGCGGTTGGAGTGGGACGCGCGGTACAAGATCGCCGTGGGCATCGCGCAGGGCCTGAGCTACCTGCACCACGACTGCCTGCCCGCGGTGGCGCACCGCGACCTCAAGCCCAGCAACATCCTCCTCGACGCCGACATGGAGGCGCGCGTCGCAGACTTCGGCGTCGCCAAGGCCCTCCAGGGGGCCGCGCCCATGTCCGTCGTGGCCGGCTCCTGCGGCTACATTGCGCCAGGCGAGTCTCACTCGCGCATTCTTTGATATTGACATTTGTCATGTGTCCCCTGTTCACAAATCATGATAGGTGAGATTGATTAATCAAAGTTTTTTGTTCGTCATTTTAGAGTACACGTACACTCTCCGAGTCGACGAGAAGAGCGACGTGTACAGCTTCGGCGTGGTTCTGCTCGAGATCCTGACCGGACGAAGATCCGTTGAGGCCGAGTTCGGGGAGGGGAGCAACCTCGCGGACTGGGTGAGGCGCAAGGTCGCCGGTGCCGGCGATGGTGGCTTGCGCGACGTGATGGACGCGGCGGACCAGAGCAGGGAGGCGAGGGAGGAGATGGCACTAGTGCTGAGGGTGGCGCTGCTCTGCACCATCCGGTGTCCGCAGGACCGGCCGTCGATGAGGGACGTGATGTCCATGCTGCAGGAGGCCAAGCCCGGCCGGAAGCCGGTGGCGCAGAAGCAAGCGCCCTAGAGCAATCTGAGCAGTAACGACGATATCGTGTCCTACTTAATTACTCTTGTGTGGATTGTAATGTGCATTGTATAATTTCTTTACTGTCATGAATGCGCTTTTCCAGTGCCGGAGCGTATATATATTCTGAAAATAGAGATTCTAAGGAGTACTGTGCTTCCGAGTGCTCGAATTTCCATCCCTCGACAAGCAAAATCGGTTTGAGAGTACTCAAATTTCAATAAGCAAAAAGAAATTTTACGGTGCATTATAGTGATAAGTAATATGTAATAGGTAGTATAAATAAGGTTTAACCATTAATTTATTTAGTATATTTCCACTACTATACTGTGAGAGGAAGAAAGAATACATAAATACTAGCTATATTAAATTTAGTATATAGTTATAGAGTTCTAGACCTTACAGAGTAGCCAACTAAATCTCCTGGGTCATACTCTTTCGGCCCACGCATCGTAAAGATAGCCCTTTCAGCCCAAAAGCCCATACCTTGTCGGTCCACATGCTCTCCCCACCCCACCGCGCAGAGGCAGAGACCTCCGCGCGCCCACCATCCTCGATCCAACGGCTGGGAGCAATCCCAATTCTTACACTAGGATGGCGAAGGCGCGAAGCAGCTAAGCACCAACCAACCACTGGTCCACTCTCCTCTCTGGAAACCCGTCCAGATTCAAAGAACGACTGCGAGAACCATGGCGGCGGCGCGGTACGGGATAGTGGGGGTGGGGATGATGGGGAGGGAGCATCTCCACAACCTCGCCCACCTCGCCGGAGAAGTCCAGCGGGAGCAGTCCGTCCAAGTCCGGGTCACCTGCCTCGCCGACCCCCACCCGGAGTCCCTCCTCCTCGGCCTCCGTCTCGCCGACGAGCTCGGCCTCCCGGCGCCCCAGGTGTATATACGCACAGCCATCCTATATGAATATGAGTCACTGCCTTACTGGTTGTAGTAGAGTAACAGTCGGCTAGGTTCTGAAGCATCTTGTCGGCCATTGATTCCATCCCAGTTATCAGACTATAGAATACCATGTATGGCAGTTCCATTCAGAATATGTGCCACAAATATTCAGATTACGGATGAATTGATAGACTATTGGATTGTGCCATTGTATCTGTGTTTTCCAATCTCTACCAAAATTTTAACAACTAGAAGATTTAAGACCTTTTCAGGTCATCGTGAGCTGCTAGACAGCGGGCTCTGCGACGCCGTCGTCGTGTCATCTCCGAACATGACCCACTGTGAGATACTCATAGACATCATCAACCACACCAAGCCGCACCACATTCTCGTCGAGAAGCCTTTGTGCACCACGGTACAGGACTGCAAGAAGGTGAGGTATGCCATATTTTGGTCAGAGTTGAGTTATGCGATATAGTATTCATTAAGTGCTGGGGAATATTGTTTTTCGATAAAGGAGGATAAATTACTGCCATCATTGAAGGAAACCATCAGAAATCATTACAGACCTACTGTTCTTCCGAAAAAAAAGGACTCATTACTGGAGTTCAAATGTACTCGACACAAATGCCATTTAGGCATACAGCGTGCTCAAACTTACAGCAACAGCCTCTTAAAAAGAAAATGTCATGTAATACTTGAGTAAAACATCGCATCAAGAAGAACAACCACCGCTAATAAATACCTTTGCTACCTTTTTATGTATATTATCTATCTCAATGCTGTCTATATGCTGTGTAGTTTTCATTGTCTAAGTTGCCTTTGACTGTGTACACCCTAGCTGTGTAGAGGCCGGGAGTCTTCTTAGTATAATTGTATCACCTTGATGTAATTTACTAAGATTAATAAAAGCTTCCTTTATCGAAAAAGTTGCCTTTGACTAATTCAGATCATAATGACTAATGACGTGTGTTTTGTGGAGTAAATTACTAAGTTCCCTTCAGGGTTACAAGCTTTTCTTCTTGGCCCAAGTTTTCAAGAATCCTACTATTTGTAATCTTTTTTTCCATCAGCAAACATCTGATACTCTCTTGGAAGGATCTGTTTCTTGTGATACCATTAGGCTTTTGCTACCTTCTTTGGCACATTTTAGAAATTTTGTTGAACATCTTAATTGTAATTTTAGAAAAAAGAAGTGAAAAGAAAAGATTGACATTAATATCCTATTATCAGAGAAATAAAACAGAAAATAGGCTAGCAAGGTTGTTGGACAAACCAATTTTCATTGTATTTGATCTTGAATCTACATGGATGGATCTTGTGTATTTATTTCCTCTGTCTTGAAGTGTAACCAGCCTTAGGTGATGTTCATTTGTTCTCTGATCAGCATCTGATCTTTCAGTTCTATGAATGTCTGCAAGCTTCTTCATCTGGATATCCGAAACTTTTATGTTCCCATGTAGGTCATAGAAGCTGCTAAACAGAGACCGGACATAATTGTGCAAGTTGGATTAGAATACAGGTATATGCCTCCTGTGGCTAAGCTGATTGATGTTGTTAAAAGTGGTGCACTAGGGCAAGTCAGAATGGTGGCAATCCGTGAACACCGGTTTCCTTTCCTTGTTAAGGTACAAGAACCCAAGGCTGTGATACTTGTGATAATTACTCATTTCCTATTGCCTGTAACTGCTAAAATTCTTGCAGGTGAACAACTGGAATAGGTTCAATTGCAACAGTGGAGGAACTCTGGTTGAGAAGTGCTGCCACTTTTTTGATTTGATGAGATTGTTTGCAGCTGCAAACCCTGTTCGTGTGATGGCCTCTGGAGCTATTGATGTTAACCACAAGGATGAGATTTATGATGGAAAGGTCAGGTTGATTCACTACAAGCTCTCTCTCTCTCTCTCTCTCTCTCTCTCTGCACTGTACAGCTCGTTGTGGTCTTTCAAGTCAAATGGTATGCATGCTGAAGTAATAATGGAGTGAATAAATCCCTCATCTATATTTTCTGTTCTGTCATTTATGGAATGCTGGATGGCATTTGAATTCCTTAAGTGATAATGATAAATAGTTTCAAGCCGTCAAGCAACTTTTGAGCTCTTCTGATTATAGTAGATACTTTTCAGTTAAAACTTACAACAATGGTGCCTAATTCCTCAAAAGTTCTCTCTCAATGCAGGTGCCAGATATAATTGATAATGCATATGTAATAGTAGAATTTGATAATGGCTCTCGTGGAATCCTTGATCTCTGCATGTTTGCTGAAGGCAGTAGAAATGAGCAGGAAATTTCCGTTGTTGGTGACATTGGAAAGGTAAAACTAAATGGTTCTTTTTCTATTTTTGATTTTCCAAATTGGATGCATATACCAAATAACTCCAGATATGCCTTGTCTTCTATGGTCAGTTGACTCAGTTTGCAGTTTGGTTTCCTGTATTTGTCTCTTCACCCTTATATTTTCTATATTATGTCTTTAGAAGTATCTAGTTTATAGGTGCATTTTCACTTAAAAAATAGTCAACTGAACTTCAGGAAAATCACCTAAATTTGACATGCTTGCTAACCAGAGCAGGTACATATTCCTCAAAATTCACTAATCAGTTTCCAAGAAAAATAATGATTCAGGGGGTTATGGATAGTGTCTGGTAACCTACGCAATAGTAAGTTAGTTTAAAAGCCGCAACAGCAGCTTAAATATTGATGCATAGTACATGTATGTCTTACACATATGGTTGAACTACTAATTACAAGCGGAGTCCTTTGTTAAATTCCATGTTGGTCACATTCAGGAAAGCATTGAAATATATTGTTCCATGGTTGTTGGAGGCACATAACATGTTTCCCAGCCATAAATTGTGTAGGATTGCACAATTTTACAGCCAAGAAATTAGTATGTCTATTCATATACTGGTTTTATATAGGTTATCACAACTCACAATGTAATATCTGTTTGCCATCCTCCTAGTGCCACCAGCCTACCAGAGTGATATCTTCCTGCAAAGATGTAGTGCAACCCTTATCAAATGTGGAGCCTATCTGGGTAATATTACATCCTCTAGGTGAGGTGTGGTGCAACCCGTATCAAATGTGGAGCCTATCTGTCTGCTCTTCCAAAAGGCTGCCTCTTGCTGGTGAATCATTTACAAATGAATTATCAATAGTTACTCCATACTTTGGTGATAAATGACATGCATCTCTATGCCGTAGCACCAATACAAAACATTGGCTTTGTGTAAGTCTGAGAGCAAGAAAGGGGAAAGATGGATTCCATATATCATGAGTTCATGACTTCATGATCCATGACCTAACTATCACATGGTGGGATCAAATAGGAAAGTGAGGCATTGGGAAATGAATTTGAAGTTCCAAAAGATCTTCACGTTCTGTTTCTCCACTCACTAGAAAAGATTTCAAGAGAACTGATTCTCATAGCTTGTTTCATTGTTGAAATGGAGTTAAGGGCAAGCAATGAACATGTTTCTTTCCTCGGAGCAGTGGACCTGCCCATCCTCCCAACATGTGTGCTGGCTATAGCCTTTCAGAATTCTCATTGTATGTCTAGTATAAAAAAGGGGAAATTAGCTCAGTAGGCAGTAGCACTCCAGTTGTTGGTATTCAGAGAAATAACATCCAAATCGCGCTCAGCTGCAAAATGACACCACGAACAACTGGAAATCTTGAAAATAGCATAGCCGTGACATTTTCCATGCATCTTTAACAGCAAGGATGTCTGATGTGAAAGAATACAATTTTAATGCCTGTTTTACCCCGTTTGCATGCTGTCACCCAACATATTTTCCACTCGCCCGTCCACCGCATGTGCTGGATTTAGCCCATGCATCACCTCACCCAATGCGTTGCTGCATCACACAGGAGCACGCTGCCACTGCTGTTCCATAGCCGCCAGTCCACACTGTTGAAGTATAAGTGAATTGCCCACCTTTCTTCATCAGCTTAAGCTTTTGGGTGAACTGGCTGGTGCATGCAACTCAATATGGTATCAGAGCCAAGAGGTCTCAAGTTCAAGACCCGATTGGTGCAATTTTAAAAAAATAATTACAGCTCACTTCTATTCCACGTCCTAGGCCTGAGGGAGCCTGCATGTGAGGGGGAGTGTTGAAGTATAAGTGAATTGCTCACCTTTCCTCATCAGCTTAAGCTTTTGGGTGAACTGGCTGGTGCATGCAACTCAATACACACCACACCAACCCTGTGCAAACCAAGGTGAGCTTCAAGTCTCCCATGACCTTGAAAGGCTCTTGGATCTCCTAGTTGCATCACACCGCTGCTGGGAAAGCACAAAGCAAGCAAATATTCCTCAGCTCCGGTTTGGCGCCGCTGGGCGCCCACCTCCGCCAAATTGGTTGGCACCACTTGATCCCGAGTCGCCCGCCAGAGCTCGTGCACGCGCAAAATCCTCCTAAGCACCGATGGAGTGACGCTATCGTCTAGTGCCGCTGCCACCCAAAGCCTCGCATTAACGCCAGCACTCGCCGCCGTCAACTACAGCCCTACCTCCGCGAGCACTGTGGGTTCCAGGGTCCCATGACCTGAGTATGGCTGTACCACCCTCTTGCCGGGAACAGGTGTCCTGTTGCCAAAACAAGCAAACCAAGCTGTCCCATGGGTGAAGGCAGCGCCTTGCTTTCTCTTTTCGAGTACTTGCTCGTAGCTGAATCAAAAGAAAACATAAAAAGAGAACAGAATGAGAGAAAATGAGTCCTTTTACCCACTAATGGCTGTCAGAGTGACAGTAGTGTCATTTTCAAGAATTTCAGTTGTTTGGGATGTTATTTCGCAGTCAAGCTTGATTTGGATGCTATTTCTCTAAATACCATACCATATAGGAGTGCTATTGAACTAATTTTCCCTATACAAAGGGGCATAGTTTAGGCACTCTAGATATCAGTTCGAATTATAATTGTCAAATTGTGGAATTCTAGTATGTGTTGTAATGGAAAATTTCAAACAGGGTGAGGCTTTTGTTCCAGAGAGCATTGTCAGGGTTGGAAAGAGAGCAGGAGGTAGAGATGGAGTTGTAACGATAAAGGCTGAAGATGAACGGATCAAGTATGTTCTACTTTGTCACCACGTAGCAACATTTTGCTCTTAACAATTAAACAGTAGAATTTTAAGGGAAAAAAACTCAGTTTTCTTTAGTTGGAGAAAACACCCATTATAAAGAGAGGTGCTTCTATGCATCTCGTTGTAAAAGTGATTATTGAAAAATAGAGGTGGTTTCACTATCTGTGGATATCAAATTGTCTTGTTTATTGTTCTTTGAGGATCTGTTTTACAACATTAACGTATTTGGTGCCTGTTGCAGCAGTAGTAAATTTAAATCTGATGTTTAATATCAGACTACAAGATCATATATAGGACACTCAACCTTAGAGACAAAGGCACAAAATACTTGTTTTAGGTAGATAAGAAGGTTTATCTTGCATCTTAACAAACTATATATTTCTTAGGTACCAAGGTCTTCATCATGGATCCAGCTACTTGGAGCACCTCAATTTCTTGTCTGCCATCAGGGCTCAAGGTGACTCTGGCCCATCCGTAAACTTAAATGATGGTTTACTATCTGTTTCCATTGGCGTGGCTGGTCAGTTGTCAATTGAGAAAGGGCGTTTCGTCACCATTGAAGAGGTTTTAGCCGGCTCATAATTCACGGCAAAGTTTGGTCGCGCACAGCTACCGATGTCGATGTACCGTAAATTCACCGGCCTTCTGCTACCATATGGTATTTCGACTCAAGAAAGACTGCAACGGTTATGTACATTTGTAATAGCAGAAGATTATTTTCTTGAACATGGCACGAATGCAGTAATTACTTGTCTTAGTGCACTGCACTATCAAGGAATGATCGCACTTGTTTTTCTTTTTTCAAGAGCAAGGAATCCTCAAACTTGCTATGATGATCAATGTATTCATGTGTGTGTATTATGAGTGGGCTGCTTGTAACAACAGAAAATTCCTATTGTCTGCCAGTGTTTTCTTTTGTTGGCTGGGATTAGTCGATCATACGATATACATGCATTATATGGTTCGTTTTTCACTTCCTATTTTAAAATTTTAATAGGTGTTGTTAGTCATAATATAGCGTGTCAAAAGGTTTCTACCCTACATTTGTGCACATACGTTTCCACCCCTGCGAGGGTGGAGATGGAGCCCAATAATTTTTTTCTTTTTTCTTTTTAGACTCAGAAGTGTTAGCGTAAGGATTACGGGTCCTCAACCACCGTATCCATACGTATCACTTTTGTATCCCGGTTTTCCATCCTGGCCGCTGCATCTGGGATGCGGATATCCCTGAATAAATTGACATTTTAAATAGATATATATTTTTGGTTTTCATTTTTTAACACTATAGCTCATTATAAAAATAAGATTATAAGATTAGAAATTACGCATTATTTGCTTCCATAAATAAGGTGAAAAATATCCGAATCCGTATCCGATATCAATTTTGTTTCTATCATTTAAATAAATATATAATGAATTTGAGGTTCATTTTTATGAATTTGAATAAGCTCAACACCACAAAAAGAATATGAATTGGATAGAAAATTCTATATCTATTTGTTTCCCATTGAAGAACAAAGATAAAAAATTGATATCGAATTACTATCTGCTGCATCTATGCGCCCGCTTGCTTAATTCTCGCGTTGCCGCTGCATGCATGCAAGCCGGCCAATATCTGCCGCCGAGTCCTGCGCGATCACGGCTGGCATTAGGTAACCTGCGCCCTCACGTCCCTTGTTATATATGCAAAGGCTGTAACGTGAATCAATTAATGGAAAATATGCGCAGTTTCCTATCTTACATGGTATCAGAAGACCTAATCTCCTGTGCCTCGCTTCCGCTCAACCTTTAGTCCGCCATAGCCACAGCCAACGACACCACCGCGCCGGTTGATCCTGACGCCACGGTCCGCGACGACGAAGCCGCCGCAGCGCTCACTCGTGCTGCTGATGAGGCCGCCCGCGCCGCCTCTGATGCGCAGGCGCGCGTTCGCGCCGCCGCCGAGGCCCTTGAGCGTGAGCGTGCAGCCGCGGCGGCTCTCGAGCGTACTGCTGCCGACGCTCGCGCACGCGCCGGTCAGTCCTCCGTGCCTCCATCACCGGCCTCCACCGTCGACAACACTGTCACCGACGCGCTCGCCAGCGAAGCTTCTGCCGTCGCCACTCTCCATGCTCAAGCGGCCGCTGTCCTGAACGTCAAAGCCCTGGTGCCAGTAGTTCTCGATCCTCTCTCCCCGCACTACACTAAGTGGCGAGAGCTGATGCTTCTCACTCTTGGTCGCTACGGCTTGGTGGATCACGTCCTGTCCGATCTGGTGCTCCGGGACGTTCCTGCCTGGACGCGCATGAATTGCGTCGTCCTCTCCTGGATCTATGGCACGATCTCTCCCGAGCTCATGGAGGTGGTGCGTGTTCCAGGCACCACAGCACGAACCGCCTGGCTCGGCCTCGAACAACAATTCCTCGGCAACCGGGAGACCCGAGCTTTACATCTCGACGCCGAGTTTCGAAACTTCGTTCAAGGTGATCTTTCAATCTCAGATTATTGTCGCAAGATGAAAAGCATGGCAGATGCACTCGGCGACCTCGGCGAGATCGTCCACGACCGCACCCTCGTCCTCAACATCTTGCGCGGCCTCAACGAGCGCTTCCAATACATGGCGGCCCTCCTCAAGCGTCAGCGCCCGTTCCCGTCGTTCATTGACGTCCGCGCTGACTTGCTGCTCGAAGAAATCACCATGCAGCCGAAGTCCTCCACGGCACCATGTACTGCCCTCATCGCAAGTGCTCAGCCCACTAGCAAGCCAAGCAGCGGAACTAACATGCCCAGTAGGTCCAGTGGCACTGGCGGTTCCGCTACAAGCAACTCCAGTGGGAACAATGGCGGGAATGGCCGTCGCCGTCGCCGTGGGAACGGCACCTCCGGCCGCACCAACGTCCCATCGTCGACCTCCAACGCCGGTGCGCCGTCTCCCTGGCCGTCCTTCTACAATCCGTGGACTGGCACAATACAGATGTGGCCTGGTCCCCGGCCGCCGCACACCACGTCATCGACCCCTACTCGCGCTGGTGGCAGTGCACCGCAGCACGCCATGATTGCGGCGCCTGGCCTGTTCGGGTATCCTTCTCCTCAGCAGTTTGGGATACCCAATACGCCAATGCCGCAAGCCTCGGCTGTCCCAGTGCCGTCTTCACCAACAACGACGTGGTCGCCGCTTGCTGGCCTTGGCTGGGACCAGCAGTCGCTCGCAAACTCGTTCAATACCATGACTCTGCAGCCTCCGGCTTCCACTGATTGGGTCATGGACTCTGGGGCATCTGCTCACATGACACCTGACGCTGGTAACATTTCCCTGTTCCGACCTCCTCGATCCTTTCCTCCTTCATCTATCATTGTTGGCAATGGGTCTACTCTTCCTGTCACACAAACTGGTCACACTACTCTTCCTGGTCCTTTTTATCTCAATAATGTTTTGGTGGCTCCTAACATTATTAAAAATCTTATTTCTGTGCGCCAGTTTACCACTGACAATAATTGTTCTGTTGAATTTGACCCATTTGGCCTCTCTGTGAAGGATCTTCGTTCCAGGAACGTGATCATCAGGTGCAATAGCTCAGGACCGCTCTACTCCTTGCACCTACCAGCGTCGTCTTCGTCATGTGCCCTCCTCACCACTACCTCCGATATTTGGCATCGACGTCTCGGCCATCCTGGTTCTGAGGCGCTCGGCAAACTCTCCAGTTGCTCCCTTATTAAGTATAATAAAGAATGTAGTGCCTCTCTTTGTCATGCTTGTCAACTTGGTCGTCACACTCGTTTACCTTTTGCTAGTTCTTCCTCTCGTGCGAGCAATTTTTTTGATCTCGTTCATTGTGACTTATGGACCTCACCTGTTGCCAGCGTATCCGGCTATAAATACTACTTGGTCCTCCTTGATGATTGCTCACACTATCTTTGGACGTTTCCTCTGCGCCTAAAATCCGACACGTTCAAAACTCTGGCTAACTTTCATTCTTATGTGGCTACGCAGTTTGGCTGCGCAATAAAGAACGTCCAGTGCGACAACGGCCGCGAGTTTGACAACTCCTCCGCTCGCACCTTCTTCCTCACCCATGGCATTACCCTTCGCATGTCATGCCCCTACACTTCGCAGCAAAATGGGCGAGCCGAACGCGCACTACGTTCCATCAACAACATTGTGCGGTCACTTCTTTTCCAAGCCTCCCTCCCCTCCTCTTACTGGGTTGAGGGCCTCCATACGGCCACATATTTACTTAACCGTCTCCCCACAAAAACACTCGACATGACCACCCCGTACTTTGCCTTGTTCGGCAAACACCCATCCTATGCGCACCTTCGGGTGTTCGGCTGTCGGTGTTACCCAAACCTCTCTTCTACTGCACCCCACAAATTGTCTCCTCGTTCCACCATGTGCGTTTTTCTTGGCTACTCCTCAGATCACAAGGGTTATCGGTGCCTTGATCTCTCGTCGAATAGAGTCATCATCTCCCGTCATGTCACTTTCGACGAGTCCACCTTTCCCTTCGCTGAGTTGCAGCCCTCTCCTGGGAGTCTTGATTTCTTAACTACTAACGCGACTTAATCGGTTCCCATCGGACCATCGAGTCTTTCTTTTGCAGGTGCTCCCATCGGTGCTCCGGCTGCGCATGGAGCAGTCACTCCCCACACCTCGGGCGCTACCTCGGTGCCTTCCGATGAGGCGTGGGAATCCTCCAGCGCACCCACCATCATCGGTCGCCAATCCGACGTGCCACGTCATGCCATTCTTCAGCAAGACGCGCCACGCCTCCGTCGCCTACCAGCGCGGCACCATTGGCGTCCTCTACCAGTTCGGCCCCCCGAACGGGACCGCCCGCCTCGTCGCCCGGTACCACATCGCGTCACCACATCGCGTCGCCAGTAGTAGCAAGACGCCGCAAGACGTCCGCGTGGCCTCCTCCCGAGCAGCAAGACTGGTAGCGCGTCGCCTCGGCCACCCAGACCGCAGCGTCCCCACCCCGAAAGCGATTCGTCTTCCCCATTGCCAATGATCATCCCATGGTGACTCGCGGGAAGAAGGGGTATCGGCTACCCGTCACTCGGCTCAACCTTCATGCCGACATGTTGTCGCCGCTCCCCAAGACATATCGCAGTGCTCTGGTTGATCCAAATTGGCGTGCTGCAATGGAAGAGGAATTCACAGCTTTGCAGTCCAATAACACTTGGGACCTCGTCCCTCGTCCATCCAAGGCCAACATTGTCACCGGCAAGTGGATTTTTCGTCACAAGTTCAAGTCTGATGGCACTCTAGAACGCTACAAAGCACGCTGGGTTCTTCGTGGCTTCACTCAACGGCCTGGTGTCGATTACGATGAGACATTCAGTCCTGTTGTGAAGCCCGCCGATTCAGACCGCTTCTCTCGCACTCTCTCAGACCTGGCCGGTGCACCAGTTGGATGTTAAGAACGCGTTCCTCCATGGTACTCTCACCGAGACAGTGTACTGCTCTCAGCCCACGGGATTTGTTGACGCTTCCTGTCCAGACTACGTCTGCCGCCTCAACAAATCACTTTACGGTCTTAAACAGGCACCTCGCGCATGGTACAGTCGGTTTGCTTCCTACCTCCTCACCCTTGGTTTTGTTGAAGCTAAGTCCGACACTTCCCTGTTTATCTACCGTCGTGGTTCCGACACTGTCTATCTCCTCTTGTATGTGGATGACATTGTGTTGACAGTGTCGTCACCTGCTCTCCTTCGCTGCACCATCCGTGCCCTCCAGCAGGAATTCGCTATGAAGGACCTTGGTGTCTTACATCACTTCTTGGGCATTTCCGTGCAGCAGTGCGCCTCGGGCCTGTTCCTTCATCAACGACAGTATATATTGGATATTCTGAATCGTGCCGGTATGGCTGACTGCAAGCCCTGCACTACTCCGGTGGATACTCAGCCCAAGATCTCAGCGTCAACTGGCCCTCCTGTTAGCGATGCCACACACTACCGGAGTTTGGTCGGTGCACTTCAGTATCTTACATTTACAAGACCGGATATTTCTTATGCAGTTCAGCAGGTCTGTCTTCATATGCATGATCCCCGGGAGCCGCATTTTACTGCCGTCAAGCGTATTCTTCGCTACCTACGCGGCACCTTGTCTCATGGCTTATTTCTGCATCGGTCCTCTCCTACGGACTTGACTGTTTACTCCGACGCTGATTGGGCAGGATGTCCCGACACACGCAAGTCTACCTCTGGCTACGCGGTGTTCCTCGGTGCCAACCTCGTCTCCTGGTCATCCAAGCGCCAAGTTACAGTCTCTCGTTCCAGTGCCGAAGCGGAATACAGGGCCGTCGCCAATGCCGTTGCTGAAGCCTCCTGGCTACGCCAATTGCTAATGGAGCTTCACTGCCCGCTGCCCCGTGCTACGCTTGTCTATTGTGACAACGTTAGCGCGGTCTATTTGTCCACTAATCCAATTCAACATCAGCGCACCAAACACGTCGAGATCGACCTACACTTCGTACGTGAACGGGTCGCCACTGGAGCTGTTCGTGTGCTGCATGTCCCAACGACATCCCAGTTCGCCGACATCTTCACCAAGGGCCTGCCGACGTCCGCGATGCCGACGTCACGACTGCGGGGGGGTGTTAGCGTAAGGATTACGGGTCCTCAACCACCGTATCCATACGTATCACTTTTGTATCCCGGTTTTCCATCCTGGCCGCTGCATCTATGCGCCCGCTTGCTTAATTCTCGCGTTGCCGCTGCATGCATGCAAGCCGGCCAATATCTGCCGCCGAGTCCTGCGCGATCACGGCTGGCATTAGGTAACCTGCGCCCTCACGTCCCTTGTTATATATGCAAAGGCTGTAACGTGAATCAATTAATGGAAAATATGCGCAGTTTCCTATCTTACAAGAAGATCCTTTTCCCCCTCTTGCATACGGTTTCTGCTGTATGTAGACTATTCATGAAAGAGGTGTAGATTCTATCAAAATTATTGTATGATTTTGTTGTGCCGCTCATCAAATCAAAGCAAAAGTACTTAATTAATCTGTGGGTTTCAGCTTTTTTCAGAGAAAGCCTTGACATCTATATTCCACAATATCCTGATTCATGTGTCTACTGTAGACTTTACATTGCATATGCAACCTAGTCTTAGAAATGCAGTGCGCGTTAGCTGCGAACTTTTGGTCGTGTCTGACTGTCTGTGCACTCTAAGAACAAGAAGAAGAAAAAAGAAAGGTAATGTTCTGTCTTTGGGTTTTGGAGTAATGTTCTGTCGTAGCTGAGTATTAGTAAATTGTTGGTTGTGTTGTTTGGATGATTCTGGGTGACGGCGGACGCGCCTCGAATACGTAAATGATGTTTGTGGGGAAACCTTTTGATCTAAAAAAAAAAGGTAAGGTTAGAAAATAGGTTATTTGTCACTTTAAAGATTGATCCAAATCTCTCCTCTAGAACTTAGATCAGTCGGTGAGACTGAGTTATAGACACACACCTAACTCTCACTACCTCAATGATAAAGTATCAGGATCTCGATTTTTCATAGCTCTGTATACTGGTAAAAGTTGAGAGTAGGATGAGGATAGCAATGCAAATGAAGATAGCTATGCACTTGAAGTTCAAGATTGGTTGTCGGCACTTTCTTTTTTGTTTATAAAAAAAGCAGTGATAAATAGCCTTCTATTTCTCCGTACTGCAAAATCAACAACAAAGCTCACATATACGAGTGGGATGATCTGCGGTAGCCCTCGCGAAAAGACGAGGCAAGGATTCAAACCGCCGCCGCCAGGCCTTCCCCCTCCTTTCCCTGCCTCGCCGCCACCGGAGCGTTCCGCCGAGAGGCTCGCGCGGGCGCAAGGAAGGCGGCGGCGGGGAGTTGTTCTTCCTCCATCCTTTGCGGCCGTCGTCCCCTCACTCTGCGGCTCGTCCCCTCACTCTGCGGCCGTTGTTGCCGGCGGGCCTCCCGGCCTTGGGTAGGTTGGATCCGCGGCTCGGTGGCCTGGATCTGGCTCCCCTCCGTCGGATCTGTGCTGTGGTGGGGGTGGGCCATTGTGCGGGTTTGGGGAGGGCTCTGCTCGGGCGGATGAAGGCCGCCGACGGTTCTTCGCGGTGGCTGGCGTGCACGTGACGCGGCGTGCGTGCGCTTGTATGGCGGAATCGGTTGGCCAGCGGTGATGATGGCGGCCCGGCTTAAGCGCGGTCTGTCGCGCTGCTGCTGCGCACCCTAGATGTTTCTAGGGTTCCGTAGCGGCGTCGGACGGCGGGTGGCGTCGGTCGGCGGGCGTCCTTCGGCAAGTTTGGGTTGTCACCGGTGACTACTCTTCGCTTCAGCGTCTTCATCTCTTTCTAGCGTTGTTCATACATTTCTTTTGACCTATGTCATCTTAGCATCGATTCGCGGATTCGCTTTTTTTAGGCGACACAACTCATTTTTTAGATGCACTCTATGGACTTGATGATCGTGTGCCTATTGGCTAGCTCGCGAATCTGTTATCGTAGAGTCGAACATCTAAAAATTGTTTGTCTGGCCTTAAGAAGATGACCGTTGCTATTGGCTAAGATTAAGTGGTATGGCGGCACTAGCTCGGAATGCGGTGGTTGCAACATTTGGGATCTCCGTGCCGACTTCGTGGAGAAATCCTAGGTCGACCTTAGTTGGTTGTGCCGGCAATGGTCTTGTTGAATGCATTGTTTTGTAGTCGAGGATTTACTCTCGAGGTGAAAACCTTTGGTCCGCCTTCTTTGGTTGGATCATGGCAATGGCGGTGCGCAGCGTGTCGGGTCCTTCTTGGAGGCGTTGTCATTGGAGAGTTTTTATCGCGGTCCAAGTGTTGCTATGATGGTGGAAGGCCTTGAAGACAATATTGTGTGATGTAGTTTGCCGCGATGGTTCCTTTGTCTTTTCTTGTGTGTGTGTGTTTGGCTGTATACACCCTAGCTGTGTAGAGACCGGGAGTTTTCTTAGTATAATTGTATCACCTTGATGTAATTTACTAAGATTAATAAAAGCTTCCTTTATAAAAAAAAGCTCACATATACTCTATACAGGGGTGCTCTTATGTAGTACATATCATATTTAATACATGTATGTAAAGAATACTGAAATAAATCTAGATATTTATTAGGGATATAAAGAGAACATCACACTAATTTATATTAGAACATGAAATACATCGTATATTTATGAATAAGACTATTAAAAAAAATACACACTATAAATACGTACGGAGAGAGCAAGAAGTACATATGCCGATGGTAAATGACACAAGCTTTCCAACTATCTAGACAATGAATGATACGTAACGTACACTCGGCATGGGAGGCACTGGGAATTCAGATTCAAGATTCAATAGCTAGCTCATTGTGTTTGGTTGGAAATCCGTGTCCAAGCCTCCAAGGAGCATCGTCGTGAAGCATGGAAATCAGGGCTTGACGCGAGCTGACCGGCGATTCACGGACGACAATCAACTCTCGATCTGCTGCTGCTCGCTCTCTCGATTTAACGGCGGAGATCCAGCCTGCGCGGCTCCTTGTGCTTGCTCGAAGTCCTGCTCGTATTGCTCTTCAATTCGGTCAGTAGTTCAAGACGTCCTGCCTACTGTATCTCCCTCCACACAAACATCACGCATAGAAAGAAAACTTTTGATCTAAACCTGTAGGATTTGTGAACGCTTCACTGTTGCAGTGATTTGAATCACTTGTAGGCTAGGCAGTGACGAAGGTGAATATAGCGTTCTTGACTGACTGACTGACCGGTCGATCGACGGCATTGATCTTTCTGAATTATGTCATTGCAAAACGGCAACCTAGCCAGTTTCCTCAGCATTACTTTGTCACCGTAATCTTCCTTCCATTAATCTTCTTCCTTCCATGCATGTGGAGTCTAGGCCGTACATGGCGATTGGTCTTGGTTGGTAAAATCATTCATTGTGTGACAGTGTGAGTAAAGAACAAGTTGTCTCTCAACAAAAGAAAGAAAGAAGAAGAAATAACAAGTTGCATACATGCATACACCTCGTCGCGTCGATGATAAATAGCGGGAAGCTAGGCATCTCCATACTATATATAGTCTTGTAGATCAAACGTTCAGAATTTTAGATCCTGAAATTGGAGAGGCGCAATTGGGCAAAGATTATACAATCATGAGCTATTTAGATGTATCAAATGATATATGTATGAGATGGTTTAAAATAAAGTCATTCATGTGTTAGGTTGTTTGAATAGAACCATCCAATCTAGGATGGTGCGATACAAATTTGAGAAATATTTCATATAGATGCTGAAGCATTCTATTCACCTAAAATAATAGAACCAAATAGTATAGAATCATCCCATCTCATTTAGCTTTATCCTACCAACCAAACACTTCGACAGGTTGGCTTCCAAGTTAAGTTCTAGATATGTACCAGGAGGAAGCGGTTCTCAAGAGGCATGGCTGCTTTGGGCTTTATAGATGGAAATTAAGAAATGAGAACAAAAGGGTTATGTGGAACATTGTTTCATTCGCATCGACGACCATGTTGTATTAAGGGATACTTTTCTATTTCACATTGAGTCCTGATTGCTTGATTGAAAAGATCAAGTATTTGTTCTTCAAAACATTGGCAGGGTGGAAACAGAACTGGTGTAGAGACTGAAATTGTGACAACAGCTACAGTTAATTAGCTAAAGATATATGAAATAGTTAATGACATATATGCACATACAAATCATCGTCGCATGTTAATTACATATAATGGTGCAGACTAATTATATATAGATATCAGAGTTATGTAAAAAATACAATTGTATTTCAATTATATGAAGTATAGTTGTATATTGTCATACTCTGATACCCCTTTCTTATGTGTTGTAATCCTCGTATCGAATTAGAGTTTTGTGAGATGTAGCGCGAGCATGCATGGTCTCAAAAACAAAGACGACAAATCTCGTAGAGAGAATCAAAATAGTGACGTTGAAGCAACCACAACGAGAGAGAAAGATTTGACGAAGCCAACTGCAAATTCTTTTAAGCACAGCTACAAAAGAGTACAAAGGATTGTTGCTCTCTTACAATCTTTCGAACCTTTTAGAACCCTCGGACCATTGTCCTTTACAAGAATCTAGTGCTAAAGAATTTCCTAGCTTCTAATCATCTCGTGCACCTTTTATTCTTAATGAGTTGGCTCGTGGCTTTTTGGTTACTTGGATTCTCCATGACCTCCCTCTAGGTTTATATAACTTTCTTAGTCCTCCTTCAAAGCAAGTAGAAATTGTACTCCTATTAGAATTAGAAATCACTCTCCTATTAAAAATCCTAATCCTATTAGGATTCATTTAGCACACCTTTCGAAATCCTAAAAGACTGATATGAGTCACCATATTTAACAATCTCTACGTTGACTTTTATCAATTGAAATTACTATGCTTCTCCAAGAACTCGCTCCAAGTCGGTTCCATATTTTTTTCTTTCCATCTCTAGAAGTGCCCTTACCACAAGGACTTATGCATATCACCGCAATGTGCGTGTTAGTGTTTGAGCTTGGTCCCCCGGACCCTCCACCTGAAAGACCTTTCTCTGTGTAGTTTGATTAACCACACCTTCTATTCTTATAGCCCTCCATACTATAGTTTTTACCACCTCCGAGCTTCACTTTCTCTATGGTACTGTGTTGTTGGTCCCGCCACATCTTTCTTCTTACAACAGCTCACACCTTCGCCTTTATGCCTGTTAGATTTTGTAGCCATCTTTGCAATTCTTCACATAACTGTAATTGAGATCTGATTACCTACCATTGATGATGCGGTTTCCTTCTCCTGATTGGGATTTTTTTAGACCTCCCTTCCTTTAGGTTTGCCATCAATCGGTATCCTCCATTGCTCCAAATACTTTCCATAATCACTTGCCTTTTACAAGTAACTTGCATGACTTCACCTCGAAGTGATAACTTACAATCTTCGAGTGCAAGCGACCTCATAAATATTAGATTTTTCTTTATACCTGGAACATACCAAACTCCCATCAATGTGCGATGTGCTCCATCATACATCTCCAATATAACTGTTTTCACCTCAATAATTGCATACTCCTTGCAATCAGCTAAGTGAATAGTTCCATGTGCCGGGCGTAAAAATTCTTCATCAAACATCTCCCTCGCCGAACATATATGGAAGCAATAATTTGAATCTAATATCCATCCATGAGAAATACCTGGTTGACTGACGTCAAGTATGCCCGAATCATCTTTTGCTATCGCCATTGAGCATGCACCCTTTATTTACTTCAAACTCAGATGGTCCTTTACCATACGATCTTCATTAAAGAGATAGCATATATGTGTGTCCTTACTCTTGCCCTCCTTCTTCCTATAACTCTTGCTTTTGCTTGCAACGCTTACTACAGACAATGCTTGATCACCCGAGGATGAAGATTTAGATGGCTTTTTTTAAGGAATCTGCCTCTAATAGATATACAACTACCTTATTGAAGTTGAGAGTGCTTTTCTAACAAGAATATTTATCACCAATTGCTCCCATGATGGTGATAGAGATGATACTAGTATGACAACTTTATCGTTCTCTTCAATTTTCTCATCTACGCTAATCATCTGTGTTATAAGTTTATTGAAGATGTTGAAATGGCCAATAAACCGTGTACCTTCCTCTATATGCAACCTGTATAGTTGTCACTTCAGCATCCATGGTTTGTCAGCTGCTTTGCTATATACAACTCTTTTAAGTCCTTCCATAATTTCTCTGTGAATTCTCCTTGATAACAGAGTACTTCACCTTATCGGAGAGACATAGATGAATTGTATTGACAACCTTTCGCTTCATCACCTTTTAGTTTTCAGCAGACATTTTTCTGGTTTATCCCCTTTAAGAGCAGCGATTAACTTTTACTAGATAAGGACATCCTTCACTACACATTGCCACATGCTGAAATTTCCTTTGTCATTAAATTTTTCTGCTTGATTCCACACCGCCGACATCAATCTTGATTTTGTGCCACTTGATGTTTTACTAATCTTCTCACAAATCTGATTAATTCGGTCTTGGCTCTGGTACTACCTGTTATACTCTGATACCCCCTCTTATACGCAGTAGCTCTTGGATCAGATTAGAGTTTTGTGGAATATTGCACAAGCGTGCACGGTCTTAAGAACAAAGATGATGAATCTCGTAGACAGAATCAAAATAACAATGTTGAAGCAACCACAATGAGATAGAAAGATTTGGCGAAACCGACTATATATTCTTTTAAGCACAATTTCAAAAGAGTACAAATGATTGTTGCTCTTTCATAATCTCTCAAACCTTTTAGAACCCTTAGATCCTTACCCTTTACAAGAATCTAGTGCTAAAGAATTTTCTAGCATCTAATCCTCCCGTACACCTTTTACTCTGGATGAGTTGACTTGTAAGTTGTAACTGCTTAGTTGCTTTAGTTCTCCATGATCTCTCCTAGGTTTATATAGCCCCTTTAGTTCCCCTCCAAAGTAGTAATCCTACTTCTATTAGGATTAGGAATCTCTCTCCTATTAGGATTTTTCTAGCACACATTTTTAAATTCCAAAAGGCTAGATATAAGTTATCATATTTAACATATATCAAAGACAACTATATCATAAAATCTAGCCGTACAGTTGCACGGATAAATATACTAGTTTTCTCAAATGCAGGGTGTTCTTTTGCAAAAAGTTCTACCTCTTCCATATTTACTGTTGCCAATATTTTTTTGTAAGGTCTATAGTGGGGGAAGAGATCCAGTGCAGCGTGCTGCAACTTTAGCAGTTGTAGATCGACTGTCGGATTAAAATGTGATAGCCCAGTTCTTTAGTAGTACTATTCAAAAACACCTTAGAAAAATGATAATGTAGTGAGCGCTGTAGCAATGTACTGTAGTTGCTCCACTCGGTTGATGGGGCACACATGCGTGAGTTATTAGCATCCAGGGTGCCTACGCCACACTCTCCTTGATAAATAGAGACAAGTGACAACATCTCCATGTATCATTGTATCTAGAAAAGTGCGCCGATCCTTTCATACACAAAGGACGGCTTCGACTCCAAACTTACACACGGATTAGAACTGAGAATGCCGATGGCCAAAGACACATGCAAGCGAGCTTTCCAACTATCTAGACAGCGATACATAGTCGGCATGGGAGGTACTGGGAATTCAGTTTCGAGATTCAGCAGGTCATTATGATCGGTTGGGACTCCATGCCCAAGGAGTAGTGTGACATACCGCTCTACATTTGCATACGTCCCTAGCAACCTGCTCGAAAGCTGCGCTCGGGCTTGCAATGCTAGCTGACCTTCACGGCGGACGAGCCGCTCCCGCCGCACTGCTGCCCGGCCATCGATCGATCTCGAGCGTTCGCGTTGGCATGGGAGATATCATGCTGCTGCTGCTCGTTGTGCTTGCTCTTGCTCTTGATCGATCGGCTCAAATCGTCTTGACTCGTTGCATGTCCATAAACACTAGGCATGCATGCATAAAAGAAAACTTTCGATCTCAACGTGTAGAACTTGTGAACGTCTTCACTATTGCGGTGATTTGAATCACTTGTACGTAGGGTAGGTAAATTTACGAGGTACTGACTGGCTGATCGATCGACAGTTTAAGTACTGACGTTTCACTTTTCTGAATTATGCCATTGCAAAACGGCAACCTTGCCAGTCTCCTCAGCTCCAATTTTACTCTTGTTCCTAGCTAGCTAGCTTCCTTGTGGAGGCTAGGCCGTACGTGCCGATGCAGAGTTGATCTTATTTGAGGCTCACATATTAGTATATATATTACTGGTATGTGTCACGAATAATGTCGAGGCAGTTTTCAGCCGATTACTACCGGCAATGGAAATGCGGTTGGTCTTGGTTTGGTTGTTAAAATCATTCATTGTCTGAGTAAAGATCAAGTTACAAGCATACAGATACACCTCAGTGCGTCGACGATAAATGAACACAAAAACTCGAAACAATGCTCAACACATGCATGTACCTAACCAGTATAAATAAGATCGTGCACTGCAGCTTGCTGTACTCGGAAAATTAATTAGGAGCCTTCGGATGAATTAAATTAAGGAAACCTACTACTGATGTTGATGGCCATTATCTTCAGATATGATGATGCGTGCGTGCACCTGCATGCATGGGTTTGGTTGCTGGGAGCCGCGGATGGATGGATGATCATGCGCCCCAGACGGTGATCCCCTGCATCATGCTCTTGAACTCGCCGAAGTCGACGCGGCCGTCGCTGTTGCGGTCGACGTTGCAGATCATCTCCCGCACGGTGGCCAGGCTGCCGGCCTCGGGGAGCCCCAGTTTCATGAGCACCTCCTGCAGCTCCGCCGCCGAGATGAACCCGTCGCCGTCCACGTCGAACACCTTGAACGCCTCCCTCATCTCCTCCTCGTCGCCGCCGCCGCCCTCCTCGGGCGCGTCCAGCGCGCCGAAGAGCGCGTCGCCGAGGGCTCGGTGGAGGGCTTCGAAGTCCTCGAACCGGAGCCCCGCGGCGCCCTCGGGGACGTACGCGCCCACGGTGGTGGCCAGACTGTCGCGGTCGGCGACGAGGCCCAGCGCGTCCAGCGCCTGCTCCAGCTCGTCGACAGTGATCTCGCCGTCGCCGTTGCGGTCGAAGAGGTCGAACACCCGGCGGAGGCGCACCGCGTTGAGGCTGCCGTTGCGGAGCCGGAACGACGCCGAGGGGGCCTTGGACAGCGACGGCTTCACCACCGCCGCGACGCTCTGCTCCGTGTCCATTGTTAGCCCTGCTCCTTCTTTGGCGCCAAATAATTATTTTCCGAAGGAGACTTGCGTTGTTTATAGGACGGAGTTGGAGGAGGGAGACAAGGAGAGGAGCTCATTGCATGCCAACCTTTGGCGATGGGACGACCGCGTTCGGCGGACGTCCCATGCATGGAAACAACATGTGGTCTAAAACAAATATATATATATATATATATATATATATATATATATATATATATATATATATATATATATATATATATATTGCAATTTCTAGAAATACGTCCAATGATTTTTTTAAGGATATCAGCTGAATTTCCAACCTTTCAATTTGCATCATGATTCGCGCATCCTGTCTACTTCTGCTCCATCAAGACTTTGACGAGCTTCTTTGGGTCGGAG
Source organism: Guadua angustifolia (assembly GCA_036346375.1). NCBI lineage: Eukaryota > Viridiplantae > Streptophyta > Magnoliopsida > Poales > Poaceae > Guadua > Guadua angustifolia. The sequence goes on from CM070517.1 coordinate 42,209,813, forward strand.
TTCACCCACGGTGAGAAAAAGGCTTAATTTGTAAATGGCTATACGAGAGAGTTAGATTTTTTTTTAAAAAAAAATGGGTTCTAGAGACTAGATAAACGATAATTTCGCAAACTTACGGTTCACCATGTTATACCACGTGCTTGCGCTGAGATAGTCATGTAACTCCCGGCGAATCCAGCTGGGGCTCCATCAGACTCAAGCCTACCCTTCACGCCGGTGCCGGCAGGGGCAGCCATGGCCTTAGGCCTCAACAGCTCCATGGGCGATCAACAAGAAGAAAAGGCTGGCTGCGACCTAAGGGAAGGTTTTGCAGACCCTGCCGGAGCCCAGAAAGCCCAAGTGTGGTTTCACATCCGCTCCACAGGTCACTGCATCCAAATCCAATCGATCAAAGAGAGCGATCACGAGAGGAGACCGACGGTGAGGATGCGCCTAGCTACAGGTAAGCAAAGAAACGGCTACTACACCACAATTGCAAACCACCCATGCGACTGTTGGCCGTCCGAGAGGAGTCATGGCGCACAAAGATTTTTAAGTCAATTGGGAAAATCGACGAAACAAATAAAAAATGCGACATTCACGACAAACTAATAATAAATTTTCTCGCAGGACACTGACTTCCAAACATGAAAGATACATGAGCAGTAAAAACATTCTCCATGTGCCTCAACACCACTTTAGTAGCATGGGCTATTATGATTTACCACTACCTTCTAAGCATCGCATACACAAGCTAGAAAGGATGTTTATCCGCTGAATCTCTTTGCTGGAATTAACCCATTCGACGAGCCATCCGCAGGTCCTTGTCCATGGAAAGCAGATCGCCTATCTGGTCTGCCAATAGGTTTTTGGAGGCAAGGGCAACTTGGGCGCAACACTGTTGGCGTTTGAGTCACCCTCCTTCAGGCTCAGCTCAGACATGCTGTAAAGGTCTTCTACGTTAACCAGAGGCTTTGAGTGCATAGCCATGGGCTTGACAACCTCATGCGATGCTTCAACTGTACTTGGTGGCCCGTAGAAAAAAGGAACGTAGCCGTAGCCCGTAGCTTGGTACCGGAACGAATGCTGAGGGGTAGTATGGAGGAGGAAGCATCATTGGATAACCAAAGTGGGGTATGGCTTCTGACATCACGATCCCTGCCTCTCCAGTGTTTGAACTTAACACAACCGGTTCCTTTTCCTCAGGTGGCGCCATTGCGGGCAGTGATGGCAGGGATGAAGCAGATGTAAGCACGGGCACAAGAGCAGGCGGTGCCGTTAGTGGCACTGGTGGGACTGAAACAGATGTAGGCACAGGCACAGGAGCAGGCTGGGCCTCAGGTGCAGTAACAGGCTGTGGATCCTCTAGGCACTCTTCTACTTCCTGTGACGATGTACGGGATCAGCAGGCTGATTAAAAACAATAAAAACAGATAAGCAAATGACACACCGGAGAGAGAAGGAATACATACTTTGAAAATAAAATGTTGACATGTCTTACTGATATCACACAAAAGCGTATGCAAACATGTTTAGGCAAGTGCAAGTAGCTGCACTAGGCTGCGAAACACACCACATGCAGACAACATGCAAGGAGGGAGGAGGGGGGACTCACATCATCAATCACCATATCGAATAGGCTTGTTCTTCTCTTTCTCCTATGCACATTTGTTTGGCGAATGAAATACTTTTGAGCATGGCTAGCAACTTGAGTAGGTGTCCTTGAAACAACGTAATTACGGGAAATGCCGCGCCAATCACCTTTTCCTAATTTATTCAGCCCAAGTAGGAACCTTTTGTGCTCCTCTTCTGACCATGCATGCCTCACCTGTCACCAAAACAAACAAATAAAAAATGCCGTTGTTTCATGTAAACTGAAAATATTCAACCAAATGCTTCCATCAAACATAAAGAAGAATGACAATGGCAAAAACTTCAGTCATAATATACCGTAGTATAGTTGTACATGGAAGCTTAAAAATGATGACAGTGCCATAGAAGTAGAGGTGGGCGTCGGTGCATGGGACAATCGTGCTTCGGGCCGGAACGGCCCGTCGTGCCCGTCATGCCGGGCCGGGCCAGTCCAGCTCGCCTTCGGCGAGTCCATGCACGGCCCATTTGCGCTTCGTGCCTGCTTCGTGCCGTACCGACCCAGGCCCGACCCATTTATACTATTGCGACGAGAGGAAAAGGCCCGGAAATGCACGAAATTGATTGTAAAAAAATACGTCTTATAAACTACTAGTAGTATTATCGCAAAATAGAAAGATGTTATTAGTAATATTGTTGCAAACCGAGGAAAAATTAGTAGTATTTTTTTCTTAATAAATTTCGATCGTCGTGCTGCATGCATATGCACATCGTGCACTCATTTTATGTACCCCCGCTAAGCTGTCTCATCAAGTCATCATGCACTCATTTCGTTCCTTCACATCAACTATTGATAAACTTTAATCTCATCATGCACTGGTAAACGATCATATATACAGATGCCCCACCAATTTAAATACGTGAGACCAGCGGCAATGGACACAAATATTGGGAGAAAAAGAAATAAATTATATTAAATTTTGAACATGTACAGAGTTACTACCTCGTTAAAAACCTTACACCCCGGTGTAGGATACCCCTGGTAAGGAAAAGAGTACAATAACTACGTATATATACATAGACTATCCAAGGCTGAGATTGTCAAAGTCAGCTACCGCTTCCATGATCTCTGGATCATCGGGCTGATGCTGTGTCCTATCATCTGAACGCTTCCAGTCTTTGAGGCATGTAATTGCCTCAACCATCTTAGGTCTAAGAGACACCTCCTCGGTTCAAGTATCCTCCCAACCGAACTGAAAGTGGATTCTGACGAGGCAGTAGACACCGAAACTGTAAGTACATCCCGTGCGAAATGGGATAGCACAGGGTAAATACGTTGGTTATTCTTCCACCATAAGAGCAAGTTGAGTTGATTTTCCTCGTCCATGTCAAGCTTAGTCTCTATGAAAGGCGCGTCGAGGTAGTGGTTGATCTCTACTGGTGGATTCCATTGCGACCGACTCGGTGTTTCGAAAGACGAACTAGACGACTTGCCTTTCAGCTTCTTCCATATACTTGAAGCGATCGAACTGCCTCGTGCTTGTTGCGTTGTTGAAGTAGATCTTCGTGCTGCACTTCTGATGCCAAACTTATCGTAATATTTGTCGAAAACTCTGAAAAACTCGTTATAAACATGAGTATAGGCCTCGGAGAAATCAAGATCAAATGCATATTCCCTTGAAGGCGCCCTGCAAGTCAGAAAATTTTCTCTGATGATCCAAAATGACAGCAAAACAGTACAAATGTGGAATAGCTTGAAAATATTTTAAAAACTTTTGCTCCATTGGTTCTATAATGCGATGTAAAATAAAATTATCTCGATTTTCTTTAAAAGCATTAGCAATGAGCCAAAGCCACTCGATGACTAAAGAAGATGTTGGGTAGTACACACCGGGTAATTGTTTAGTTGCATTGTAAAAAATTAGTAAAAAATTACGAAAATGATTAGCAAGTTCCCAATCTGCTTCAGTAACCAATGCCTTACGATTATTACAGTTGACGAAGACAGTGATAATATGCTCGTAGCCTTCGCACCGATGCAGCATATTGTAAGTTGAGTTCCATCTAACCTTCATATTAATGATGAATCTTCTGGGTTCCTGATTGTTGGCCCTGCAGTACTCTGAGAACTGGGCAAACTTATGGGTGAATTTGTAATAAAATCGATAGCATTACGTATACTCTCTAAACTAGTTTTCATTACAACCAAATCTGCCTGCACAATGAGATTAATAATATGGCATATGCACCTTTGGTGGAGTACAAAACCTCCAACATAAGTCTCTAGATGCGGTGAGAGATGCTTCATAGCCGTCGTGTTAGCCGATGCATTATCAAGAGTGATGGAAATAATTCTATTTTCTATTTTAAAGTCATTAATAACCTCGAGTATACGGGTAGCGATATTTTCTCCAGTGTGTGACTTGGAGATTAGTCTAAACCCTATAACTCTTTTGTTTAGTACGTACTCGTCGTCTAGGTAATGCGCAACAACACTAATGTACGCTGCTCTTTGATGGGAGGACATCCATATATCTGATGTTAATGCAAATGAAAAACTAAGTACCATAAAGGTCTGTTTTAATATTTATAGTTTATTTGTAAATATTCTATAAATATCATGTGTAGTTGTTCTTCTACTAACATGTTGGTATTGCAGACAAAAATCACGTTGCACCATTCTCTCAAAGCTAGAGCTCTCACCCATTCTAAGCGGAAGATCCTCTGTAACTATATAACGTGCAATTTTGTCCCTAACTACGTCAGTGTTGTATACCCATGTGCTTACCGAACCGTCGGTGTTGAAGTTGAGCTATGTCTGCACGCCCTCACTCAGCCTCTGTCTTGCCGATATCTTCTTCAAGCAATTTTGCCGCGTGCCTCTTCAGATGATCTGTACCACCACATGCACGTGCAGATAGTTTAGCTTGACAATACTTGCAAACAGCATACACTACCTCCTGTCCGTCCACAATTTCGACGGTTCTATCCATATGTTGCCAGCACCATGCGCGTCGAGTGCCGGATATGGACGCCCGTGCTGGCTGCATCGATATGTCAGGCTACGTGTTTGGTATGGATACCGACGCCCGTCCCGGATACACCGAGGTAGCAACATCCGAGCTCGGTGCATCCGGAGTGTACGAGGCATCCTCGATGCCGTGCGTGCCGTCCAGATGACGGTCATCCATGCCGTAGCCTCCTATGCTAGGGGAGAGTTGAAGTGGATCAATCTCTTGATCCGGACGAGGGGGACTTGGAGAGTGGGGGCGTGCTCTCCTGCTCTTGCTCTTGCGAAACATTTTTCTCCGGATGTTAGAGTAAAAAAATAAAGCAAGTAGAAAAAGATGTGCTGATGTGCAGAATATACTGAGTAAAAATGAGTAAGGAGAGAGCGCGAGAGAGAGACGTGCAAATGAGAGTCATTCGTTGTTTTATAGATGTGCAAAACGACCGTTGCAACGTTTTCAGGTGCGAGCAGCGGGATAAATAATTAAAGGTATCTTTATGTCATATCACGTCACATCGTTGTTTTTATCTCCATGATTCTCTCGGGCCGTCGGGCGTGGGAGCATCCGTTCAAATTTTGAACGTTTAAAGTTGCAACGTTTCCAGGTGCGGGCAGCGGGATAAATAATTAAAGGTATCTTTATGTTATATCACATATCGCATCGTTGTTTTTCTGTCTCCGTGATTCTCTTAGGCCGTCGGGCGTGGGGGCGTCCGTTCAAATTTTGAACATTTAAAGTGCGTCGCATGCACACTGAAACGACTGCCTCTCTCTCTGCATGCACATTGAAGGATTGTCTCTCTCCCACACTCCTCTCTTTTCTCGTGCCCCCCCCCGCCAACCCACCCACCGACACTCTCTCTCTCACTCACTCTCGACGCCCCAGGCCCCCACCGACACACACGAGGCACACACACCGACACACTCCTCTCCCTCCCGGTCTCCCCTCCCTCTCCCCAGTCCCCATCGCCTGGCGCCCCTCTCTCTCCCAGTGCTCCCCTCCCGCCTGGCGCCAGACGCTGCCCTCCCTCCCTGCCCGGCGCCCCGAGCTCCCTCCCTCTCTCCGGCCCGGCGCCCTCCCTTTCCCCGACCGCCCTCCCTCTTCCCTCCCTCTCCAGTAGCGTGCTCGGGTTGTGGGCCTGGCTCAGGCGCGGCACAGGCAGGCGAGGCTCGGCGCCCACGGACGGAGGAGGACGAGGCAGACAGAAGGTGAAGAGCATGGAGGTCGACAATTTGGAGAACGGTGGCGTGGTGACAGCCGCACCACGAGGCCGGCCGTCAAGTACCACGGCTGGAAGGCCATGCTTAGAGGTGGGCACAGGGGCCGTGCCCTGGTGAGCCGGCCCGAGGCACGGAGAGCCCAGAATGGTCAAAGCCTGGTCCGGTTTGGCACGCAAGCGGGCCATCTTTGTGCCGTCTTGCCCACCATCACAGGCCATCTTTGGGCGGGAAAGGAGGCACGACGGCGCCCGGCCCAAAGACAGACATTTGGGCCGTGCTCGTCTTTGGCAAACGGCGGTGGTATGCGCCGACCTGAGGCAAGACATCGGCACGCGAGGGCTGACGCCGCCCACACTCTGCGCGCTACCGTGTCGGCTGAGCCTCGCCGCGCCGCCAGGCCGCCACCATCTCCATCTGCATCCCGAATTCCCCCCAAAATCAAGTACTTACCCGAAATCCGCCCCAAATCCCAGACCAGTCGCACACGGATTCTCATTCGATCCACACGAACAATCAGATCACACCGGCAGCACGCATGTGAAAGAAATACTTGGACGGGCGTATGTATGTTACCTATGATGAAGGGCATGGCCTTCCAGCCGTGGTACTTGACGGCCGGCCTCAGCGCGTGCGGGCTGTCGCTGGCACCACCATTCTCCAGCTTGTCAACCTCCATGCTCTTCACCTTCTGTCCGGCCTCCTCCTCTCGCCTTGTTCAGCGCCTCACCCATTCAGGTGCCTGCTTGCGCTTATGCCCTATGCACCCACGCCCGAGCACACGCTGGAGAGGGAGGGGCGGCCTGGTAGGGAGGGGAGCATTAGGGCGGGAGAGGGAGGAGGGCCAGGGTGAAGAGAGGGAGGGAGCTCGGGCGCCAGCGGGAGGGAGGGCGGCGTCAAGGCCGGCGGGTGGGGGCCGGGGAGAGGGAGGGGCGCCAGGCGATGGGGACTAGGGAGAGGGAGGGGAGACCGGGAAGGAGAGGAGTGTGTCGGTGTATGTGTGTCTCATGTGTGTTGGTGGGGGTCTGGGGGGCCTAGGGCGTCGTGAGTGAGTGGGAGAGAGAGTGTCGATGGGTGAGTTGGTGGGGGGGGGAGTGGGCACGAGAAAAGAGAGGAGCGTGGGAGAGAGACAATCCTTCAGTGTCCATGCAGAGAGAGAGGCAGTCGTTTCTGTGTGCATGCAACGCACTTTAAATGTTCAAAATTTGAACGGACGCCCCCACGCCCGATGACCCGAGAGAATCACGGAGACAGAAAAACAATGATGCGATATGTGATATGATATAAAGATACCTTTAATTATTTATCCCGCTGCCCGCACCTGGAAACGTTGCAACTTTAAACGTTCAAAATTTGAACGGATGCTCCCACGCCTGACGGCCCGAGAGAATCACGGAGACAAACAACGATGCGACGCGTGATATGACATAAAGAAACCTTTAATTATTTACCCCGCTGCCCGCACCTGGAAATGTTGCAACGGTCGTTTTACACGTCTATAAAAATAACGAATGACTCTCATTGGCACGTCTCTCTCTCGCGCTCTCTCCTTACTCATTTTTACTCAGTATATTTTGCACATCAGCATATCTTTCTCTACTTGCTTCATTTTTTTACTCTAACATCCGTAGAAAAATGTTCCGCAAGAGCAAGAGCAGGAGAGCATGCCCCCACTCTCCAAGTCCCCCTCGTCAGGATCAAGAGACTGATCCACGCCAACTCTCCCCTAGCATAGGAGGCTACGGCATGGATGACCGTCATCTGGACGGCACGCACGGCATCGAGGATGCCTCGTACACTCCGGATGCATCGAGCTCGGATGCCACTACCTCGGTGCATCCGGGACGGGCGTCGGTATCCATACCGAACACGTAGCCCGACATATCGATGCAGCCAGCACGGGCGTCCATATCCGGCACTCGATGCGCGTGGTGCTGGCAACATATGGATAGAACCATCGAAATTGCAGACGGACAGGAGGTAGTGTATGCTGTTTGCACGTGCATGTGGTGGTACAGATCATTTGAAGAGGCACGCAGAAAATTGCTTGAAGAAGATATCGGCAGGACGAAGGCGAAGCGAGGCGTCTTGAACCACACTCAACTTCAACACCGCGGTTCGGTAAGCACATGGGTATACAACAACGGCGTAGCTAGAGACAAAATTGCACGTTATATAGTTACAGAGGATCTTCCGCTTAGAATGGGTGAGAGCTCTAGCTTTGGGAGAATGGTGCAACGTGGTTTTTGTCCGCAATACCAACATATTAGTAGAAGAACAACTACACGTGATATTTATAGAATATTTACAAATAAACTATAAATATTAAAACAGACCTTTATGGTACTTAGTTTTTCATTTACATTAACATCAGATATATGGACGTCCTCCCATCAAAGAGCAGCGTACATTAGTGTTGTTACGCATTACCTAGACGACGAGTACGTACTAAACAAAAGAGTTATAGGATTTAGACTAATCTCCGAATCACACACTGGAGAAAATATCGCTACCCGTATACTCGAGTTTATTAATGACTTTAAAATAGAAAATAGAATTATTTCCATCACTCTTGATAATGCATCGGCTAACACGACGGCTATAGAGCATCTCTCACCGCATCTAAAGACTTATGTTGGAGGTTTTGTACTCCACCAAAGGTGCATATGCCATATTATTAATCTCATTGTGTAGGCAGGTTTGGTTGTAATGAAAACTAGTTTAGAGAGTATACGTAATGCTATCGATTTTATTACAAATTCATCCATAAGGTTTGCCCAGTTCTCAGAGTACTGCAGGGCCAACAATCAAGAACCCAGAAGATTCAGCATTGATATGAAGGTTAGATGGAACTCAACTTATACTATGCTGCATCGGTGCGAAGGCTACGAGCATATTATCACTGTCTTCGTCAACTGTAATAATCGTGAGGCTTTGGTTACTGAAGCAGATTGGGAACTTGCTAATCATTTTCGTAATTTTTTACTACTTTTTTGCAATGCAACTAAACAATTATCCAGTGTGTACTACCCAACATCTTCTTTAATCATCGAGTGGCTTTGACTCATTGCTAATGCTTTTAAAGAAAATCGAGATAATTTTATTTTACATCGCATTATAGAAATTTTACATCGCATTATAGAACCAATGGAGCAAAAAATTTTAAAATATTTTCAAGCTATTCCATATATGTACTGTTTTGCTGTCATTTTGGATCCTCGGAGAAAATTTTCTGACTTGTAGGGCGCCTTTGAGGGAATAGGCATTCGATCTTAATTTCTCCGAGGCCTATACTCATGTTTATAACGAGTTTTTCAGAGTTTCGACAAATATTACGAGAAGTTTGGCAACAGAAGTGCAGCACGAAGATCTACCTCAACAACGCAACAAGCACGAGGCAGTTCGACTGCTTCAAGTATATGGAAGAAGCTAAAAGGCAAGTCGTCTAGTTCGTCTTCCGAAACACCGAGCCGGTCGCAATGGAATCCACTGGTAGAGATCAACCACTACCTCGACGGGCCTTTCGTAGAGACCGAGCTTGACATGGATGAGGAAAATCAACTCAACTTGCTCTTATGGTGGAAGAATAACCAACGTATTTACCCTGTGCTATCCCATTTCGCACGGGACGTACTTACAGTTCTGGTGTCCACTGTCTCGTCGGAATCTACTTTCAGTTTGGTGGGGAGGATACTTGAACCGAGGAGGTGTTTCTTAGACCTGAGATGGTTAAGGCAATTACATGCCTCAAAGACTGGGAGCGTTCAGATGACTGGACACAGCATCAGCCCGAGGATCCGGAGATCACGGAAGCGGTAGCCGACTTTGACAATCTCAGCCTTGGATAGTCTATGTATATATACGTAGTAACTGCACTCTTTTCCTTACCGGGGGTACCCTACACCAGGGTGTAAGGTTTTTAACGAGTCAGTAACTCTGTATATGTTCAAGATTTAATAAAATTTATTTCTTTTTCTCCCAATATTTGTGTCCATTGCCGCTGGTCTCACGTATTTAAATTGGTGGGGCATCTATATATATGATCGTTTACCAGTGCATGAGATGAGTGCATCATGAGATTAAAGTTTATCAATAGTTGATGTGAAGGAACGAAATGAGTGCATGATGACTTGATGAGACAGCTAGCGTGGGTGCATAAAATGAGTGCACGATGTGCATATGCATGAAGCACGGCGATCAAAATTTATTAAGAAAAAAATACTACTAATTGTTCCTCGGTTTGCGATAATATTACTAATAACATCTTTCTATTTTGCGATAATACTACTAGTAGTTTATAAGACGTATTTTTTTACAATCAATCTCGTGCATCTTCAGGCCTTTTCCTCTCGTCGCAATAGTATAAATGGGCCGGGCCTGGGCGGTACGGCACGAAGCAGACACGAAGCGCAAATGGGTCGTGCCTGGGCTTGCCGAAGGCGAGCTGGGCTGGCCTGGCCTGGCACGATTCCGGCCCGAAGCACGATGGGACTCGTGCCGAGCTGGCTCGGCCCGGCACGACACCCACCTCTAGCCATACCCTTCATCATAAGTAACATACATGCCGTCCAAGTATTTCTTTCACATGCGTGCTGCCGGTGTGATCTGATTGCTCGTGTGGATCGAATGAGAATCCTTGTGCGACTGGTCTGGGATTTGGGGAGGATTTCGGGTAAGTACTTGATTTTGGGGGGAATTCGGGATCTGAGATGGAGCGGTGGCGAACTGAGCAAGTCTTGAGGCGAGGCTCGGCGCGACACTGGTATGTGGCGAAGCAGGCAGAGCTGCAGAGGTGCGGGGCGCGGCAGAGGGCAGCGTGCCACCGCCGTGCCGGCGATGCTTCCTCTGTGCGGCGTGCGGCTGTCATGCCGAGCCAGCAGGCGCGGCCGCCTTTGTGCGGGCGGCCGCTTGTCGTGCCTCGTTTCCTGGCCCGACACGGCCCGAGCTACAGTGGCGGGCAGGCACGGCACGGCCCGCTTGCGTGCCGGATTAGGTTTCAACCGTGCCGGGCTCTCCGTGCCTCAGGCCGGCCCATGTGCCCACCTCTACATAGAAGTATGGACAAGCACTTTGACAGTGTTCAGGAGCAGACAAGGGTATACAATCACACACGACATGATTACATGAATGTGCATGCGTACATAAAAATGAGGGTGTAACCAAATAAAACAGGGGATAATAATTAATTTTATTTGTGGATTGTAACACAGCATTGGGTCAATTAAGTGACAAATGACAAGTGCCAAAAGCTTGAGTGGCAACAGGAAAATGCAAACAAAAAATAAAATTGTTCCAAAGTCTGCAATTGAGTACCGAAATATTCAATCCAAATACACAGTTACACAAGTCATGAGTCACCATTTTCCATAGGTATATTTATAAGAATAATTCAAATGAAAGTACGAGACGGCCACTTTAAACTTGCAAGCTACAATGATCGAAGCTTGTTTAATTGATTTGACCTAAGATTAGAATACCTTGCTGATAGTACGATCCATTGTTGCATTAGTACAAGACTTGCACTAATCAAGCAACCTGACAAAAGCAAAACCTGAAATATTGCTGTAACAAAGACGTGGTAAAAGATCTCACTATAAAAGTTCTTACAGTCTACACCTGAAACTTCCATATCATCAACACCCCATACTAACATAAGCTCAATTATATACCAGGCAATTCAAATTGGAAGTCAAACCCAAACCTGTGCAAAACATGAAGCGTCAAAATTACATCTTCACATCAAAATTTCAATTCTTTGATATCACCACAAACCAGTAAAACCTTGCATGGTTAACCAACCAAATTGAACCACAAGCAAAATGCATTCACAAAATGCATTCATTCTTCTTTCACAATTCTATGCCAGTTCCTAAACTTTTCAAAGTTCAAATCACTAACCACCCAACACCTGTAAAACCCCTTCGATAACGGTACTAAATCACGAACTAGGCTCTCAATATTTTTTTCAAACCAATCAAAAACCCCAACCTTCCACCGAACCATACATAAAAAAGCAGAACTTTCTGCGAATTTACCACAAAATACTTCCATCGGCGCAGCAAAATCCAATCTCTACCACTGACCATCCTAAAGCCGAAATTAAAATCACACCTTCACATCAAAACGATACATTTACACACTAGTAGAAATTATCTTATCCTTGTTATTACTATCAAACAGCAACCTACAATTTTTCTTACTGTCCAACTAAAACACATAGAAGACCCATCAAGATGGCATATTTTTCACATTACAATACCTTCCTACACACGCATGCAAGATTAAAAAAATAATAATCTAATATTCTCGTAGTCAAAAGAGGGCGAGAGACTAAGAAAATAGGAAGAAAAACCATACCTCGCTTCCTTTGGCATTTTTCATCGTTACCCTCGGAGCCGTACCCTCGTCAAAATAGGAAGAAAAACGCTCGCTTCCTCTTTGGCATTTTTGTGAGGTTACCCCATCTTGGCGCTCTTCGCGATGAGCTTATCTCGATGTGCCGCCGAAAAGCTTCACAGGCGCTCTTCTGATGCGCTTGTCGCGTGCGCGTTGTGGCTTCACAGGCGTGCCCTGCTGCAAGCACCGCCGTTCGGCCCATCCCGAGCACCGCGGCGGCGGCGGCGGCGCGCCGTCCATGAGGCTAGGGTTAGTAGACTTTTTTTATATTATCTATTATTTGATTCTCTTTGTTTTTGCCCTCGGGTGGTGTCATGTATTTATGTGCGTGGGAGGAATGTGTAAATCACACCTCATCCCTCGCCGTATACTTGAGAGAGAGGAAACCTTTTTTCTGCTCCCGAGAGTAATTACTTCCTTTATCGTTTCTCACAATGTATAGGGTATCTCGTGCGACGGAGGATATATACACGTGGTATATAAGTATATAAGATCATTTAGGTGGTATGTATATTTTTTCAGAGGTGGTATGTATATTTTTTGGGACATACTCCTTTTTATGTGCGTATATGAAAGTATTTGCAAAATACACTAAAAAACATGAACTTCCTTGCAATTTTTTCATGTGGCTCACATTGGAGTATCTTATAATTAGTGTATGAGTGTACCCAAAGTGATAAAAGTATTTCAAATTCGTTTAGATAGTATTTCAGATGTGGGAGTAACTACACCCGGTAGTAAAAGATATATTTTCTCTATATATAGGAAGTCTTTTCCATACTCCCGGGAGTACATACTCCCACCTCTAATATACCACTTAAATAAATGCTTTATACTCTTTTATCACTTTCGGTATACTCTAATAATAATTCTAAGATACTTCAATACAACATGATTAAAAATATTTCATCATACCCTTTATTTTTTTGCTACATACCCTTTTCCATATGTATAAGGAATATGTAAACAAATTATGATATAAAGGGTGGATTTTAATGAAATTTTTCATGGAACTCACTTTGGAGTATCTTATAATCAGTATTAGAGTATACTCAAAAGGATAAAGAGGTATAACAACATTATTTAAAGGTATATTAGAGGTGGGAGTACATACACCGGGAGTATGGAATTATTTTCATATATATATATATTAGTGTGATATTAGTTATTTATATACCTATTATTTAAGAATTTTACTGATATGGAAGAAAAACGAGATGACCATACAGACAATATAAAACACGTACCATTACATGAATTATTGTATATAATAAATATTTTTTCGTAGCATATTTAAAAGATTGTAGAATCTCATAGAGACAACATTAAAATATCATCTTTTATAGGAAGATGTTTTTTATTTTGTTTTTAGATGACATAGAGAAAGAAATATATAGACAGCAGCCGTCTCTATTATTATACATGCACTTATCTGGAAAGGAAACAAATTATATGTAGTGGCCACAAATTATATGTTTTTCTGTGAAAATTTTAGTTACTATGAAATTTGTACGTTCCAAACAAGTCTATAGAGTTTTAGACTATGGTTCTGTTTGAAGGATTTAAAACCAGCTTCAACTTATAAAAAGCCAGTAAGCCCCCTTTCATCTTTTAAACGGCTTTTGCCATAAGTCAAAAGCTATATAACTAACAAAAGTCAAAAGTTGAAAGCTGGACTTGACCCGTTTTTACAGTTTATTGCTGAGAAAATTAACTATTTATAAAACGGTCTCTTATAAAAAAAGCTACAACTGTTTATCAACTCAGAAAGCTAAAAAATAAATTTTCAGAAAATCTACAGTTCCCAAAACAGACCCTATATTGCTTGATGGCCTATCTGGAATGCGGAAATCTAAGTGATTTCATGGCCAAGTCTGCACAAAGAAATTTACTTCCCCGTCTTAGGAGATTCCATGCCGATTCGGATTTGGACTAATCTTCCCTGCGAGGAACACACGACGAGTGGAGGATGGCCCGTCGGCCACCAACCAACCGAACGAACGATTGCGCTGAGCTGAGGAAGGACTTTTTGTCGCTCCTCGTCTTTGATAGAGAGCGTTTTTCTGGATTGGATTTCCGGGCATCGTTGAGAATACACACGGATGGCAGCCTCCTGTGCATAAGGGGGGCCTTCCTGTGTTTTTGCTTTGTTGTTAATGAAAGTTCCAGGGAAAGTTAGCCTACCTTTGAAGTTTCAGACTGAAGCAAAGCCAAACATAGTTTGGCAACTAGGGATGTAGTCTGTTTGTTTTATGCGTGGAACGGTTTACATAGCAATAAAGGCCGTGAAAGCCTTGTTCTGAATTAGGATTGTTTATAGAGTTACATGTTGTCGCACACATATGTATCTACTGGTTAGCAACGAACAACCAGATTGGCATATGCTGCAAGAATATATGCTTTTATTTATACGCTTTTAGTGTTTGTATGGAGTATATGTTGATCGTATGATAGTTCTGCACATTTCTTAGCACAGTTCCTGAAGAGTAGTCTGAAACCGGTTCCTTCGCAGAGATTATCCTTCATTCATGCAATTTGAAGAAAAAAAATCATTATACGATTACAAAGGAGTAAACTGAGTATGCAATTTTTCATAACCTCACAAAAAGCGAAACAATATATGTTTCCTGCCTTTTTTGCTTCATGCTCAACAAGTAGGTGTTGTCTAACTCACCATAACATTTTAATGGAGCTTGAGTTTGTGTATATTTTCTTCATCAAACTATGCTTTTCTGTATTGTGGGTCCCATTGAAGATTAGAAATATAATTTGTCACACTTTGGGGGTTGCATCTCCACAAAGACCACGAAATCCTGTTGACACAGATGTCCTTTGCTAATGCATTTTTTGTGAATTAGCTCACACGGCTAGTCATGCAATTACCTGTGGGCATTTGCCATTATTTTCCTAATTAGCAAGTATTTTGAATGACTTGTTAGAAGTCCATTGATTCGCAAAGGTAAGTAACAAGCTTCACTACTTAGACAGAGCAATTCATTGTTTCTCACTACATCATGACTTTCATCTGATATCTTGATTTGTTGACTTCTGAATGTAAAAGTTAGGACTCCAAAAGTTAGTCATTACTAATTGGCAAGCAAGTTATTTTGTTCAAAACAACTAGGTTCATTTCTGCGCATATGACAGTCAACTGGATGTCTGCAATCTTGGTGGTGCATTAGAAAGGCCGTTTTGTCTGATGTTTCTCACCATGCTACTGCTTAGCATACTTATTGGCTGGGTTATGTAAGTCAGGACCTGGAAAAATAGACAAAAGTACCATAATTAGTCATTGATCCCGTTGTTCTGTTTGTATTCAATATGGAGAAGCTGGGGGACTTTCTGGCGATGGAACTGATGAAGGTTTTGTGCTTAATTTTTCATTGTTTTTAGCACTTCGTTCAAATGCTTTCGGTGTACTTGTAGATTTCTTGGAACGAATGGCCTAGACGAGGCATCGTTGTTCTATGACATGAAATGATAACAAACAAGAACATGTTAGTAAAATTTGGCAAGCTATGTATTGTTTCTTATGAGGCTTAGGAAGATCTGTGTAGCATCTCAACTCTGAAGTACACTTAATTTGTCTTAAAAAAAATCCACACTAACATTTTCTGAAAGTGCGTGAAAATATTTTCCTTAAAACGTCATTATTTTCATTTCCTGACTGTGCTATTATGCAGAGAAAATGATGACCGGGACTTCGACTAAAACGTCGTTGGGAAAACATCGATGTTAACTTCCATAATAGAAAAACAGAGATTCGCAGCACACAGCATTATTCAGGTTTCTCATCTGCCTTCTTCCTGTCGTTAAAACACGTGCTCTTGCATCATGAATTTTGCGTTGAAGTCAGCTCTTAGTTTTTTCTGGTTCTTTATTCAGGTCAAGTACGCGTTTATGAATGAAGGTGCCGATGTCATACAGCACATAATAAATAGATCACTTCCAAGTCTGAGAATTTTGCAGTGTATAGTTTTTCGGAACACGCACTCCGTCGCGTATTTCTGGTCCGGAACGCGTCTGCATGGCAATTCATGGACCTGTAGAGGGCAGAGGCTGTTCTGCTTGTAGAAAAATCAGATTCGGATGATCTTTTTTGTTGCTGCTGTTTAATGTTGTATAACAATGTCTTAAAAACTGTATATAAAGAGTGCCACAGAACAATAATGTAGTGAAGTACGTGTACATTATACTTCCAAAAGTACATTTGTTTGCTGACCACGATCCGGATGAGATCGTGTCTGTAGCGTAGCATGCGTGGCTTCGATCCAGAATTTACGCCAGTGCTTGGTTAATTAACACGTGCGCTACCCTTCGGTAAGTTGATAATTAAAAAAACATGTCTGATTTGTAGGGTGGAGGTTAACTGGTTAAGCGTGCGCGCGTGCCACCTATATATTGATCTGTACTTAAAAACCCATGATTGCAGCAATCATGTTTACCCTCTTGTACATGTTGTTATCTTGGGTTGTCGTCAAGAGCCAGTCGAAACTATCGCAAGGAAGTGCGATGCAATGCATCCCGACGATTGTCGAGTGGTAGGCTTGGACTTCTTAGCCTTAGTCTCTCGTTGTGCTCCACTGGCTGTTGTCACGGGTTTAATCATCTGTTATGATACACAGATACGATAAATGATATGTACGATCTATCGGCACTTCTATAGTTGTGAAGAAGACTATTTTCTAATTTTGTTCGCACACAGATTTTTTTTATATAGATGATGGGTGCCTTCTTCATGTTTGCTTTTAATTCTGCAGGTGATGCTTAAAATTTTTCTCCTCTCTCTGTTTGTGTGTGATGATAGGGAAAGAGTTGTGCTCTTATATTTATAGAACACAATAATGGTTTTTTATTGGATTTGTCCTATTGATGAAAGATCAAAATGTGTACCTTTATTATTTTTTTGAAAAGCGTGTATCTTTATTAGAGATGCAACAAACAAGCCAAACTATAAATTAATGGAAAATACAATAAATTCCTGGCCAAAAAAAAATATGAATGCACGGTATCTTGGTAGTGCAGCCGTACATCTTGCACAGTATTAATTTTCTTTATAAATTCCTGGCGAAATATGATAAATGCACGTATCTTGGTAGTGCAGCCATACATCTTGCACAGTACTAATTTTCTTTGGGCATGTGTAGAGGATCCAATTGTTCTTTTCTTTTGCAAAAATTCGGACAAATTGAGGGCCATTTGATCAATATTTTCCCTCTCCCGATGATCAACATGTGCCCTAACCTCTCCCAGCACTTTCCCTTCCGCTTGGCCTGTTTCACTCCCAAATGGTGAATTCACTATCCATAAATCGTGCTGCCACCGAAGGTTCAAAATCCCTCGAAAATTCAGAAATTTCAGCCAAAGACAAGATTTCAAATCCCAAAGAAATAAAAAATTAATAAAATTCAAATTTCTGCAACAATTTCAATAAATTTCATCAAAATTTCAAGTATTTTGACTGGATTTTATATTTTTTGGACCGGTTTTTATTATTTATATATCGGATTTGGTGCCAATTTTTCTCGAAGAATTATAATGCCATTCATAAGAAATAAATGCAAAATTTTACAACAAACTTAGAAATCGACTTTAGCTCAATTGGTAGAGCGGACGGAGACTCAAGTACATCTCAGATCATGGGTTCGAATCCTTGATCCAGCAGGTTGCATACTTGCATTGCCATTTTTTGTGAACAGCACAAAAATGCCCAAAATTAATACACAAAAATGCCACTGTAGGACTCAAATCCACAAGCACAAGATTTGAGCTTGTTTGGTAGAGCTCCAGATCACAGTTTCACCTGAGATCTAAAACTTGTAGACTAAAATAAAGTGAATTAAGTTTATATTTTTGTCTAAAATGTAAACAAGATGATCCATCTAAACACTTTTAATATATTCATAGTTTCAGCCACGGATCTGGTGGAGCTAGAAATATCCAGCTCCACTAGATCCATGGATCTGATGGAACTAGAGCCCTATCAAACACACCCTAAGACACTTCTATAACTGTGAAGAAGACTATTTTCTAATTTTGTTCGTACACAGATTTTTTTTAAAGAAAATGCAACAAACCTATTTAGGCATTTACGTTCATGACCGCCGAATGCACCGCAATACCGCACCGTCCATACGTGTGCGCGCGCGGCGTTGCCGACGAACTCCGCGCAGCAGTCGCGTGCGTCCTCACCACGTCGAAACACCGGCAGCGTTTCTTCCGTCCGGCGGCAGCTTTTGTAGACGAACGCCGTGCGAGCTGACATAAAGGTTGCCGTCGTTCGTACACACAGGACTTCTTCCCGTCGGCACGCACGGCTTTTCCCCGTTCCTGGACAAGACGGCAGCATTCGGTAAAGACCAGACATCACGAATCGATCGAGTCGGTCCGGTCCATCGTGTCGATCGCGATGCTGCTACTCAACTCCTCGGACTTTCTTGCTCTCCCGATATGGAATATAATCTAACCAAGTACAGTTTCCCGAAACGATCCGATTGAGCTGATCGCCCGTCTTGTCCAGAGCTGACAAAGTGTGCTGTGTTAGAAAATCGACACGTACGACACATGAAAATGATTAAATTAAAAGGAATAAGAGATACAAATTTAACGTGAAAACACTTGTGGGAAAAAATCACGGGGATCAATCAGCAAATCTTCATTATTTTCTAGAGAGTTATAAACGCAGGGATCAAATTACCCTATACGGCTTACAAGAAGGTATATATGGATGGTGGCGATCTAGAGTCCAACTTGGAAACAAATCCGTAACATCTAATTGCTTAAGTTCATAATCATATATAGCTACAATACTAAAGATAATACTATCGAATTATGCTTTACAACAGGGAAAAAAACATCATTGTAATCAATACCTAGAATTTGACTAAAACCTTTAGCAATTAATCTTACCTTAAACCTTGCCGGTTCAGTGGGAGACACTCCTTCCTTTCTTTTGAAGATTCATTTGCAGCGAACGGTCTTCTTTTCTTTTGGCAAGTGGACTAACTCCCAAGTGTCGTTCTTTTCAAGTAACTTTATCTCATCTTGCATCGTAATCATCCAATTGTTGTGATCAATAGAAATAATTGCTTCGGTGTAAGTTGAAGGTTCTGCATTATTTTCAATGTCCTCTGCATAACTCAAAGCATAAGCAACAAAATTGCATTCTTCAATTAGCCTAGTAGGCCGAACAATATTCCTCCTTGGCCTATCAACTGCTGTAGACTGTAGTGGAGGCTGCACAACTGAAGAAGAATGCTTTAGAATAGATGATTCAGTAGCAAAAGGTAAAATTTCAGCAACATGTGCATCTTGGACAGCAACATTTTCTTTGTCCAGTGTATGTTCTACATCATTGAAATGCTCTGCCTGCACACTTATTGTTTGCTGTCCTTCATTAGGAGCATTTGTTGATAAATTTTCAAGTAACATAGTAAATTCATTGAATACAACATTTATACTAATCAAAACTTTTTTATTTTCAGGGTTCCATAGCTTATAACCTTTTACACTAGAACAATAACCAAGAAAGATGCACTTAGTTGTTCTAGGCTCCAGTTTTCTATTATCAACATGTGCATATGCAGTGCAACCGAAAACCCTCAATTGTGAATAATCAGCAAGGGAACCAGACCATACCGCAATTGGAGTTTTCTTATCAATAGCAATGGAGGGTGACCGATTGATGAAATAACAAGCAATGGAAGCAGCCTCAACCCAAAAACTATTGCACAAACCTGCATTGGACAGCATACAAACCCTGGAAATAATGATCTTGTTCATGAGCTCAACTACACCGTTCTGTTGAGGGGTGTACGGAAAAATGTAGTGTCTCACGATACCTTCTTTTCTGAAATAATACTTAAATGCACATGAACAAAATTCTATCTCATTATCAGTACGAAGGACTTTTACCTTTCTTTTAGTTTGCTTTTCAATCATAACCTTCCACTCCTTAAAAAGCTGTAAATACATATGACTTGTGCTTCAAAAAATATGGCCAAACCTTTCTAGAGTAATCATCAATTATTTTCAGCATAAAACAAGCACCACCATGAGAAGGCTTGCGAGACGACCCCTATAAATCAGCATGCACATAATCAAGTATACCTTTTATTGTATGAATGGAAGTGTTAAATTTCACCCTCTTGAGCTTACCAAAAATGCAATGCTCACAGAAGTCCAACTTGTCCACGCTACACCTATCAAGAAGTCCTTTCTTGCTCAACTCTGTCAAACCAAGTTCACTTATATGCCCGAGACACATATACCAAAGTTTAGTAGCATTAGAATCAGAGGAGGCAGTAGAAATTACAGCAGTAGTAACAGTAACTGTATTGCCTCTAAGTACATATAAATTTGCAGTTTTCATATCACCTTTCATGACAATAAGAGAGCCTTTTGTCACCATCATAACTCCACCTTCAGCAGAATACTTGTACCCTTTTAGATCAAGAGAACTCAACGAGATGAGGTTTCTAGCCATGGTTGGAATGTGTCTAATATCTGTCAAAGTTCTAAGAACACCATCATACATCTTAATCTGAATGGAGCCAATGCCTGCAATCTTACACGCAGTGTTATTACCCATCTGAACGATGCCTCTGTTCTGTACAGAATCATAAGTGCTAAACAAATCTTCTGTTAGTACATATATGATAAGAGCAAGTAGAATCAAGTACCCATTCAACATCCATTGAAGCACATCTAGCAAAATCAATAAGAACCTCACCATTTGGATTTTGGCTTATATTTACCGTTTCGCCTTTCTTTGTTCTGTAGTTTGTAACATTCAGAGATGTCATGATTATTTTTCCTGCAATACCTGCAGAACTTTTCTTTACCTCTGGACTTCGAGCGGCCCCTGTAGTCATTCGAACTTTTCCCTCTATTGCCACTATTTGATTTCTTGTGTTCGGATCTGTCACGAACAGATAAAGCTTTTGCATTGGAGTTGAAGGTCGAATCTTTCGAGTGTACCATCTGTTTCATTTTTTCCTTGGCTTGTAAGGCCTCATAAATTTCATTCACGATTAGTGTATCACGACTATATAATATGGTATCTCGTAAGTTTGCAAACGAACTAGACAACGAGCACAAAAGAAGTAGACCTAAGTCTTCTTCATCATATGTTACATCCATAGACTGTAAGTCAGCAACGATCTCCTTGAAGACCGAAAGATGATTCAGAACCAAACCACCCTCTTGCTTTATGTGCGTAAACAACTTCATCTTCATATGCATCTTGCTGGTTAGATCTTTAGACATGCAAATCGATTCCAGCTTGAGCCATAAGGCAGAGGCAGTTTTTTCCTGCAACACCTCCTACAGAATATTGTTGGATGGATGAAGATGAATTTGGGACAAATCCTTACGATCCTTCCTTTTCTCCTCATTGGACCAAGACTTCTGGTCGGGCTTCTCGAAGCCTTCAAGTGCATCATCCAGATCGGTATGCGCTAGCACCGCCCGCATCTTGACTTGTCACAGAGAGAATTGTGTGTCCAGATCTAGCAATGGAAGATCATACTTCAATGAAGCCATGTCGATAGAAACCCTAGATTGAACGGGTGAACGTGGCTCTGATACCACTTGTTAGAAAATCGACACGCACAACAGATGAAATAGATCAAATCAAAAGGAACAAGAGACACAGATTTAATATGGAAAACCCTTGCGGGAAAAAACCACGGGCGCCGGCCGGCAAATCTTCACTATTTTCTAGAGAATTACAAACACAGAGATCAAATCACTTCGTACGGCTTACAAGAAAGTATATATGGATGGTGGTGACCTAGTGTCCAACTCGGAAACAAATCCGCTACGCTCCGCCAGACTTGGCATTCTGATTCAGAATTTAGATCATGTATCAACATGCTGCTGCCTACTGGTTCGGGGAGGTGAGCTGACAAAGTGTGCTACATATAAAATAACAAAGGATATGTAAATCAGAGATCCATTTATGTACCTCATCGTTTTTATAATTTTAAAAGAATATGTATATCAAATGTTTCCAACACAGAACAAATATTCTCGTCTTGTTTTCTTGAATAATAGAGGATAAAAAACCCTGGTTCCACATCAACAAAGATGGTAGAGGTGCTAGTAAAAAGGCCAGGATAATTTCACCTTTTGTCATGTAAGACAATCCCATGTTAATCAATAAATAATCTTCAGCTAGCTATACAAGATTCAGATAATTCTTCATAAGCAATCGCATGTTAATCAATAAATAATCTTCAGCTAGCTATACAAGTATTCTTCATGCACTGTACCAATCCCATGTTTGATGTAATCTACCAACCTAATTAAACACCAGCTCATCTTTTGTACTTGGTAAAACTTGAGACCAAATACTAAAAAGACGAGGAAAAAACAAAGTCAACTCCTCCATTATCCCTTGACCAAAGAAACTAACTCCCATCGCCCACATTTCCCGCCGGCCGGTTCGTCGTCGTCGTCAGTGCACGCACTCCAGCACGGTGCTCGCCGCGCCTGCCACCTCGACCCGGCGGCCGAGCGGCGAGTCGGACATGTCGGCGCCGCCGTCGAGCCGGATGCGCATGTCCATGGCCTTGCTGATGTAGAGCTGCTTGACGTTGCCGCCCTGGTTCTCGAGCAGCCGCAGGATGCTGCGCTTGGCGTTGGCGCGGAAGGGGCAATGCGAGCCCAGGAATCCGTCGACCAAGTGGATGTACGCCTCCAGGTCGTGGCAGCACGCGGCGTCGGCGTCGGGCCGAAGGTACGGCGACGCGCGGCTATCGAGGCGCAGCTCGCGGCCGACGTTGACGTAGCGGCCGGGCAGCGGCGGCGGGAACAGCGGCACGACGTCGTGCGCGTTCACCACGCGGAGCACGCGCGCGCCCCGGGCCGCCACGCGTTCCGCGAATGTCCTGTTCCCCACACGCGGCCCGCCGAACGAGAACACCGCCACCGGCGCCGGCGCGCCGCCGCACCCCGCGAGCTCGTCGGCGATCAGCACAGCCAACGCCGCCCCAAGGCTGTGCCCTGTCACCGTGATGCTCACCTCCTCCCCCTTATACCTGCAGGTAGCCAGGCACCGACGCACACGTCTTAATCAATTGCTAGTTACTTAAATGTTGACTAGTACAATTAATTAACAGAGTAAATTAGGATATTGAGAGTAATTAGTAAAACTAATGCCTTGTTAATAATGTCACGTACAATAGATTAGTTTGGATGGATCGTGAGAGGCTACGTACTTGTTGAGTAGCCTGCGCACTTCGGACACGACCATCTCCGACAAGCTCGGCGAGTCGTCGCCGGCGGTCTTGTAGAGGTTCCAGAACCCGCATTCCACCTTCGGGGTGGAGGAGCCCGGAGAGGTTGCGCCGTCAGTGGCTGGGACGAGGCCGGCGCGGACGTTCTCGGCCCACTCAAGGACCGTGCAGGTGCCGCGGAGCGCGATGACGATGTCGCGCCGGCCCATGCGGCGGACCTCGGCGGGGCTGTCGCAAACGGCGACGTACCCGACGAGGCTCGTGCGCTGCGCGGCGCACGGCGCGGTGGCGGCGAGCCAGGTCGGGAGGCCCACGGACGAGGTCGCGAAGAGCGGCGCCGTGACGCGGTAGGACGTGTCCTGGAGCGGGACGCGCACGGCGGCGCGGTCCCCCGGCGCGGCGTCAGGGCGGGCGAGGAACGCGCCGTACGCGGCGTCAACGAACTCGCCGTAGCGGACGATCTCGCGGCGGAGGTCCGGGTGCAGCGGGTCGAGCAGGCCGCGCCAGTCGTCCTCGCCGTGCAGCCGCCGCCACGCCGCCGCGATGTTCCCCCGCGGCGACGGCCCGTCGGGCGGCACCGGCTGGAACAAACGCGGCGACAGGTTCACTGGTTCCTCCTTCACGGCCTCGCCCCCACCCCGCGCGAGGAACGACGGCAGCCGCAGCAGCGGTGCCTGCTGCCTCCTCCGCGCCAGCATCGGCTGCACAGGCGCCGACGGCGCGCCACTCTCATTCTTAACGGCGCCGCGGTTCCGGAAGAGATGCTCGAGGTTCGTGAGATGCACCCTGTTGCTGGTGGCGCGGGTGGTCACCGCCGGCCGGAGCAGCGATGGTGGCGGCGCCGCGGATGTGGACATGCAAGGCAGTGGTGGCCAGGCCAACGGAGCGGCATAAAGCCCGCCGCGTCTTTGCAAGAAGCGGCGTTCAGACTTCAGAGGAGGAAGTGATCGACGGGATGAGCTCACAATCTGCGCGCTTTTATTTATAGGCGGGAACGCGACAGCGGTGGCAATTGGGTTTAGTCAACGCGAAGCTTCGTCAGTTTTTTGGGTGGACTCAAGTGGCGCCCAAGAAATGCAATGGTTTTTTGCTCTCAAATTTGGTGATGTGACGATCGTTTTTTTTCTAAAAGAAAATCCTGAGGTCTTTAGGCTTTAGTTTGTCGATGGCTGCTTGAGAGAATTTCGTGGTCCAGATTGTCTCGCTAAATGCTAATTACACGAAAATATGCTCAATTCAGTGATTTCAACCGCATGTCCTTTTTTTTGTCTGCAATTTGAGAGCAGCCCCGTCCTGTCTTGTTTAAGGCTGCTATGAAGTGATTATTTGCTACTTGGCATTAAGTTTGTAGATATGATATCTGACAGACTTTCAGTTCCTTCAAAGAAAATGGCTGCTTATTTAGAATATTTGTTATTCATTGTGAATCTGTTGTACTACCTAATTAATGGTGATCTTGGCCCACTACTACAAGAAGTTTTATATTAGATCCCTCATCACTAACCTTTTAGTCAAAAATCATCAATGACGAGAGTATCGCTTGATGATCGAGCTTAGCAAACTTGATTGCAATGTACTTGTGGGACACAACATTTTGGGATTCGATCTAGATGTTCTCCTGCACCATTTTCAGGTTTTTTATCGTTATATATTCTGTTAATCTTGATACCTATATGCAACCTGTAGTATTGTGACATTGCCTTAGTATAGATTTGCTCTGATTGTTAAATTGAAATGCATGCATATTCATATGTTATTTCTTACCGAGTCCCCTGTCCATAAGAAGGGAATACCAAAGCATATAATCACGTTATTTGGGTACATACATAGCTCTGATTCATACAAGAGGTTTAGTTTGCTTGTAATACTGATATGTGCTTGATTATGCATGTTACTTTGATCCTTGATGTAGCTAGTATTGATGTGCAGTAGATTTTCATAGGTGTAGGCATGTGTGGAGCTCTGAAATTGGTGTTGGGAGGGGGCTGTGATTTAGTTTAGGGTAGCGTACAGGCTTTGGGTAATTAGTGCGTGCAGTTAGAACAGTCTGATTTTTTTTTAGACGGCTCATAAACCATATGTGATGAGCCGTTATTATTACTGACATATGATTACAGACGGTACATAAAACCATCTACAATAAGATTTTGTGTAGTAGATTTAGTAAACAGTAGCGGTTGTTACTTGTTGGACTAAATGGCCACTTTGTCTGCAGTTAGTTTTCCACCTAAACAGAGATTGATCCATTCTCTAGTCAAATTCTATTACGATTCAAGAATTACTTTTGAAAAGATCTCTCCGACATGCCGAGGTAAGAAGAACTGGCTACTTGGTTTGCAAGCCTTGCGTTCTTACTAGATTTCCTTTTTATTTTTCAGTCCTTGTCCTAAGAATCTTTTGCTTACACGTCCCTGGCAGCCTTTCCTTTCCAGCTAATGTGAGATATATATTATCCTTCTTGGTTTTACTTTCTAGCTAGATCCAAATAAAATACGTTTAATCAATTTATATTTCCGCTCCTTTTTCCGTTGAATTCTAGTGTTAACATACTTTACATAGTTTTATTTTATAACAATATGTTATGCATTGTACATAATGTACAGTGGTAGTATCAGCCATCTAATTATTCTATTAAATAGCTATTTTCCCATTTTCACAAACAAGGCCAAAAGTGTAATCAAAATTTCAACTACAAGAGAACAGTTAGCAATGAAAACCTTCCTTGAACAAATAAAGAAAAAAAATACATCATCAAGCCATTGAATTCAACTAATTCAAGAACAAATCAACTTTAGGTAATTAAAATAAGTATTTAATTAAAATAAGTATTTTCACCCTAATAACTTTGAATCTAGATAGCCAGCCTTTAAGTATTTGACCTTTGCACATGACAATAGGCTTCTTTCAAATGTTAATCTTTTTATACATTTGCAGGACTTCACGCTGGTCTTTAGGACTGTTCATATGGATAGGTACCATAAAAATACCACTAGTAGGAATAATCTTCAAGACAAGGAGACTATTGTAGGTAGAATGCAGTCCACTTAGCTTGCTCAAGTAATTAACAAAGGGTTTCTGATCAAGTTTCAACACCGAACCATCACCAACATTTTCTCCTTCTCTACCCCAGTTCAACGATCGACCGTACCCATTATTTAATAGCAGTGTACATCTTTCTTGGTAATGTCCAAATACTAAGATACGTATTTTATGCTGCAAAATTTTCTATTTTTTTAATGATATGAATTTTTAGGCCAATTCTACCGGTATGTACTACTTGACCAGACGACCGTGCCTTAATTAGTTGGATTCCGATTCTTCCTCTCATGTGAGATCAGACTTGTAAGCATAGCTATTGCGTCATGCATGCCGTCATTCATGCATGTAAGTTTAAACTGAAGACTACTCATATTAATTCATGATTTCTTTGTAGCATGAGACGTTATGTGCTTAGGTATATATATATTGTTGCTTGTATTGGTGTGTGTTAACTGTTGCGCCTATGACGTTTGTAATTTGGAAGCGTGCATTGGTCAGTGATTAAATTTGACAGGGAGCTGGCTATCACGTGCCGTTCGCTTTGGGCACTGTAGTTGCGGTCAATTTCTGTAATTGGAGTAAGCTGAGCTTGCTATGCCTTGTTTGGATGGCTTAAAACCAATTTGAGCTTCTAAAAAACCAATAAACCTCCAAAATAACTCAGTTTTTAAGTGACTTTTGATATAAGTCAAAAGCCATATATAACTAACAAAAGTTAAAAACTGAAAGTTGAGCTGGACCTACTTTTGCAGCTTATTACTAAGAAAAATTAGTTATTTCTTAAACAATCTCTTATAAAAAAAATTACAGCCGCTTTTCATCTTAGAAAGCTATGCCTAGTCAAACAGGCCCTTAATGCGATCATACTTAGAATTTAACCAATGTAACTTCATGCAATCTTGTCTGATTTCATAAAGTAAAAAAAAAAGGCTGCATGCAACCTACACTACTAGAGAAATGACTTTTCATACGATCCATCGATCCCATTAGCTACTAATCGGGACTAATAGTAGCAATTGATCCGGTTAGTGGCTACTAGGCTAAAAGTATGATTTTTTTCACATTAGTCGGTTCGTGCCATGAACCGAGATGAAGAATGTTTATAGCGAACAGTGAGCACGAGCACACATTAGTCGGTTCGTGTTTGACCGTACTAAACTCGTTCAAACATACTTTAAAAGGAATGCATATCCTAGTCTATTCAATACACGTGGGTGGGTGGGTTGGTAGTGTCTGTGGTGGCATGCAGGAGGTTTCAGTTCGAGCCTTGAGTTCGTTAATTTTTGATATTTTCTACATCGAGACCGGGACTAAAGGTTCCCGGATGGGCTGTCCCGGTTTGGCAACCGGGACTAAAGCCAGTTACTAACCGGGACTAAAGACCATTTGTGTAGTAGTGCTAGCTTGCCTGGAAATGTGAAGAATAAATCAAGATCAGTAAAAAAAATCAAATTAAACGGCAACCAATGAGCAACGAGTCGATGACTGCATGTTTGAACACAATTTCGTTAACAATTTTATGCTCCCATATAGTAAAAACAATTGTTCGTTTGATATATCGTAGGTATGTTCATACTTATATTATCACGAATTAACCAAACAACTGAACATGAGTAAGCTTCATTGCGGTGTGCTTTTGACAAAATGCGTACGAACATGTCGATCGAACAAAGCTATTGAACTATGTCGGTAAAAGAAGTTCTCACTAGCCAAAAAGAAACATTTCAACCACCCATTCTGCCTAGTCAATTGATAGTACTCTTATGGAGCATTATTATGTCGAGCGGGGAACAGTTCACTTACGAAAAAGCTCTGGAAATAATCGTCGACTCGAGCATATATAATCCATCTATGCATGACTTGAGATCGATACTGGAATTTGCGTCCTGATACGGCTTCTTGGAAAAACAGTGCCTGTGCACGAATGAAAGATCATTTGGTTCAGAAATACTTTTGGAGAGTGGAGACTAAGGGCAGTCCCAACCCATGATGTCCATGAGTAGTGTCTAGAGGGGAGAGAAAGCAATAAACCAATACATAGTTTTCCAACCCATGGTTTTCATGACTAGTGTCTAGAGGAGGGAGAGAGTAATAAAGCAATGCATGAGAGCAATAAACCAATGCATGCACCACAAACACAGCTTGGTAAGCGCGCAGAAACGTCCAACCCCGATTTTGCTAGTTTCTTGAGTCTTGGTACCCGTGTCGACCCAGTTTCTTGCATGAGACACGGTTTCTTCGTTTTTCCTTCTCTCCCTTCCTTAACTCCTATGCCACATCAGTTTTTTGCTTAGTTGGCAGCGTAATTAATTCTATAGACACCAGCTGAGGTGGAGGGTTGGGAATACCCTAAGTACTGCTTTGTAAAATGTGCACCACCTGCTGACCAGCTAGTCCCCTGCATGCGTTACAGGTGGAACATGGAAACGTGAAAGAGAGACATGTCTGGATCATTTTCAAGTCGTCACTTCACTAACTCTCTCACGAGCTTTCTTTACAAATCTCGCTTTGTTCCGAACATAGTTATAAATCGTGTAAGTGTCGGTAGGTGACACATATCAGCTGCCAAGAAACACATGCTTGGCAGGGGCTAAATGGACTAATCAATTATTAATTAATAGATTAATTAATTGACTAAGGGACTAATGGTCAAGAAATTTATTAATCAATCGTTAATTAAGTGGACAAACATTCCTAGGCAAAGAGTTGTTGCGGTGCCCGAGCTCGATAGCTCCTGCCGTAGTCCCCCACAACGCGGTAGGCGACATGTGTTACTTGCTAACGCTTCTACGGTCTAGAAAAATGCTATTTTATTAGTTGTATTCACGCAAAGACTAGATTTGTAAAAGAAAAATTGGTCTGAGGAGGCTAGAAATGCGTTGGTACTGAACATTTTTAGGATCCAACCTCGATATAAAAACCTGATAAACAAATTTTCCCAGTTGGTTCTGTGGAGCCTTAGCTAGCAATCCTCTTTACCAAATTTGAAACACATA
Organism: Guadua angustifolia; assembly: GCA_036346375.1. Taxonomy (NCBI): domain Eukaryota; kingdom Viridiplantae; phylum Streptophyta; class Magnoliopsida; order Poales; family Poaceae; genus Guadua; species Guadua angustifolia. The sequence continues at coordinate 42,239,281 of CM070517.1, forward strand.
TATCCTCTTAGCACATGGAATAAGGAGATATTGAATATAACTAAACTATAAACTATTTCTAATTATTATATCTATATTTCTAATTATTATCTCCAAGTATCTTATTCAATGCATGTATGTACAGTAAAGCTAGATTTTTCACAGGTATGGAGGAAACATTATATTAATTTTACATTAAAATATAAAATATAAAATATAATTTATATTTATAGACAAAATCATTAAAAAAAATACGTCCTATATATCCACGCTAGCTAGCTGGTTAGCTAAGTTCGGTCATGTCTCCAACCAAACGCCCTTTAAATATCTAGCCATACTAGTGTCAATACCGAGTTGCACATAATCTTTCAATAAAAAGATGCCCAGTTCTCCATACCTCCTGCAATTAACCGATGTACCATTTGAGCAATGTCACTGATGTTCTACCTAGCTCAGACCAAGCATGCCTAATACTGTTAAGGCTCAGTTTGTTTAGGTTTGAGTTTGGGTTTATTTGGCTTCTACACCTCTATAAGTCACAAGCCAAAACAAACAGTATTTTTCCAGCCAGACGGAGCGAAGAAGCTTCTAGCCCAATTTGCACTACGCGAGAGAAGCAAGGAAAACGATGCTTCTCGGGTTGGCTAGAGCTTCTAAAAATCCCACTTCTCTGGTACCCTTACAACTTAACTACTCCATTATTTACGAAAAATTGCCATCCTCATTCAGCTCCAGCAGTTTCTTCCAGTTCCAGCCTAATAAACTCAAGCTTCAGTCTAAACAAAAACTATGAAAGTCGGTTCTCTGTTCGACGAGCAGCAGAAGCAGACGCTTCCCTGCTTTTTTCAGACCGAAGGAAGGTGCATGGCAACCGCTCATCTATTTGCAGGAAAAAAAAAAATTGCCACAGTGTCCTGCACTGCATGCATTCCGACTATTCATGTCAACAGTGGCTCAGCGTCGACCTCGACCTACCTTGGCCAGCCGGCAACAACTGATGGCCTCGATTGCATGCTGCAGCGACTAATTAATCTGATGACAGTGCCCTTGATTTACCGAGAGTTGGCTTCACCGGCCCGTGGCCACGTCAAACCGATCCCAATCGTCTGCTTAGCGTTTGAAAATGAATTAGGAAGCTTCAGCTTAATACCGGAGGAAGCTTGAGTTAGGCCAAACAGGTCGTAGGGGATCACACTATACATGCATCCACAGTGAACTCGCTGTTGTTATACATTAATCCATAAATGCGTTCCTCGGTTTCTATATATCCTAGACTAGCACTCAGACTATGCCTATTTGGAACGCAAGAATTTTACAAGAGAAAAATGTACAAGAGACTGACAGAACGTAGCTAAAAACCCTCTGTTTGAAACAGCGGCATCTGTCTTAGGAGTTGTAGCTTTTCTAAAAAGCTACTTTTTAGCTTTTTGACTGAAAAACAACCGTGTTTTTTTATAAGAGGTCGTTTCATAAATAGCTAATTTTTCTTAGTAATAAATTGTGAAAGCAGATCCTGCCAAGCTTTCAGTTTTTGGTTTCTACTAGTTATATGCGGCTTCTAGATTATGCTAAAAGCCGTTTAAAAGTTGAATTGTTTGGAGGCTTATCGTTTTTTTTTGGAAGCTAACGCTGCTTTAAGCCCCCCTCTCCCCCAAAACAGAGTCTCTTCACAATTGTTTTTGCAAATATAATTTCCTTCCAAATAAATTTGTAAACATGACTTTTTTCTTCAATCGCAGAAGACACGGTAAGTGACGTGTCTCACCTACCACATCTGGGAGGCTTGATAGATTACTGTGCCCGCGATAGGCTAGGCCCACCTTGCTATCGCGCTCCTCTAGTGTAAAAGGAGCTCCTACCAAGCTTGCAGTGCAGGACAGCTTTCCGAAAGCTAACGAGCGTGACAGGTTTTTACACGCAAGAATGAAGTTACTTTTATAAATCTATTCGAAAGGAAAGGAAGCCAAACTTTTTTAATAAAAATTGGCGACGGAGCCCGAAAAGATAAAGATCCCTAAGTAGCATCAAAAAGTCTGATGTAAGGTATAAAGCGCTGACGTTGACAAGCTTGGCAGGTTGGCAGGACAGTATTAGTCAAGTTGGTAGTTCGAGCCGCAGGTTGTACGAACTTTCCGACACACATTTTTTGTAGGAGATTTCTTTCCCTAGCTTTGAAATAGGAAAAAACGTCAACGATGCAATCTTACATGATAGGTTAACATGCTGAACTTTTCAGCTCCAGGAGATGCCGCGAAATCAACACGTGCAGGTATTTACCACGCGCGGGAGATCGTGCCACTGCAACCTTTTGTTCTAAACCACGATAAAAGGTGTGCTCTTATGAGCGTAGTTGCAACTTAAATATCTAAATATCGATATGATCTTTAAAATACAATTTTGACCACTAATTCTTATTACAATATATTTATAAAACCTAAACGCCTAATAAAATTATAATATTACGAAAAGTACTTTTCAAGACTAATTTACAAATATGTTTTTCACGTATCCAATATAAATATTTAAAAAGATAGTAACAATCAAAGTTTTAAAAGTTTGACTACACCAATATTCAAAACGATAACTATTTGTGATCGGAGGGAGTAGTGCAAGGCTTTCTCTCGTGAGCTAGCTATCTTTGCTTCCCAAATTAGACATGACATGTATACTGCTCTCTCCGATCACAAACAGTTATTTTTTAGATATTGGCATAGGTCTCCCAAATATAATTTTGACCACTAATTTCTATTATAATAAGTTTATAAATCCCAATTAAATTATTATATTATGAAATTACTTTTCGAGACAAATCTACACTTATGATTTTCATGTATCCAATTTAATTATTTAAAATGATATTGACAATCAAAGTTTAGTTTAACTGTAAATTTGTCTAAAATGACAACTATTTATGGTTAGATGGAGTAATTGATGGAACAAATCATTCAATACCAATGTAGTACAACATGTACATACATATGTAAACTTAAAATATATATATATATATATGTATACATACATGTATATACATACATATATGTATATGTACGTACATACATATGTATATGTGTGTGTATATTAGACCATGCGAATTAATGAAGTGAAACATAATGGACCTTGAAAATTAATTAGTTAAGTGAATACTGCCATCTCTGAAGGAAGCAGAAAAAATCAAGTATCACTACAAATTTACCGCAAATTAGAGGTCGAATTCCATCACTACTCCATGGGTAGAAGCCAAACTAGACGCGCAAATCGCCATCTTTCCGCAAAGGAACAAATCTCGTTAAGATTGCAGCATGTTTTGACTCGGAATGTGTCGGAGACTCTCTCTTGTGAAAAGTAGGATTTTGGTGGCTCGCGAAAAACTCAAAGCTGCCTGCCAATCACGGAGAAGAACAACTCGCTTTCCTACCGAAACAGAAGGAAAAATAAGAACCCATTTTTTAAATCCAGAGGTCAATACGGGGGTAAATTTGGGAACATGTTTAGCTTATGGTCGTGAGGCTTTTGTCACGTGTCGCCATCTCTGCATACGTTGTCACGTTTCTCGATCGTGTGGATCGATTGGCTGAGAAAATTTTGCTGGATTAATTGGTATTTATGATTTGCTACCTATAGTCATCACCCGGTCTACTTCTCTCTCTTTATACAGATTTTTCCAGGAGAAAATCTTTATAAGTTCGTGGCACTCTCAGAAAACCATTCCACACATGCCCATCACGAGCTGTGGAGCAGTCAGGTCAAATCAAGAAATTATAAGCATCTTCAAGGAAGATCTAATAATCACGTTATTTTCTGCCGACCATTGTATAGTTTAATTGATGTTGCACGTTGATTTCCTACTGATGACTAGCTAGAGTTTGATTTCCACCGATCGCAGGTTGAGTGAGTTATTTGTGTGGATTTTCCATGTTTAATCCATAACATGTCGCACCATTGGCAACATGACACCTATCGATATCTAAAATAATAACACATAATATATTTTGGCACTCGGATCTGCGTGGAAAAACAGGGTTGCATTTCTATTAGCACGAGGAGGCAAAAAGAACGTACGAATGAAAGTACTACTGCTAGTGCTGATTTCTTCTGTTTTAAAAAACGTAAGGGAACAAAAATCGGTGTTGATTTCTCGTTACAAGTACAGGGAGTTGCTGAAAATTAAAAGCAACATTCGACTTTTCTCGTGCGTCAGTTTTATCAACAGAAACAAACAAGTTTTTGTAGTCAAGGCAGGCAGTCCGATCGATACCCACGGGCGACAGTACCTTAAAATACTATTAAATTATATAAATTTTACGGTGTATTATACCAGGTAGTATATAATTGGTAATAAAAATTATATCCAGGTGTTCATTGCTAAGAATATTTCTACTACTCTACTATTAGAGGAACTATAAATAAATTTTAGTTAATCTGATTCATGAGATTGAAAAGAAGGAACGGTTCGTATTGAATTTAGTGTATGTAAAAGAGCTCTTAAATTATTGTATTGTCAAGTCTACCTGTGAGATTTATTCCATCTTCCGTTAAGTATGTAATGCATACGATGCTTGAGGCCACCGCGTTGCTTCTCGTCGCCGGGTTCACCGTCCAACCGGTTTGCTTCGGTAGCCGCACAGCATCGTCTTTCGCCGCCGTTCACGTGTGGCTCCTCACGACCTGGTTGTCGTGTCACCTAGCTCTCATGGACCGACTTGGCGACTTTGTTGTTGAGAAATCGTGTGGTCTATGAAGAACCTATGATAGTCTCTTTGTCAAAACCTTAGAAGAAGACTATAAAAAGAGGGGACCTCTTATTGCAGACACGCAAAAGACAAAAATAAAGAAAATTATCGTACCTCCATATTATGTCTCTCTGTTCTTTGTTTGAGATCTATTTAGGGAACCCATGACTATACTCTGTAGCAAGGTTTCTCAACATGTTATCAGCACGAAGTTCTAACGAACAACGAGACAGATCAAAAAAGTAGAAAATGGTAACTGATCTACGTTTCTTTTGAATCTTCTTTTGAATCACCTTGAATGCATCTACAAGTAAACACTACCGTTGCCGACTTGAAGTTGCCGGCATAAAGTCGATCGGAGTGTTATACTGGTTATCGCAGATTTGAAATCGCCGGCACTACGCCAATCAGCCAGATGATGAAACTCATCATGAATTTTATGTAGATTTGAAATCGCCGACTTGAAGTGTGCCGCACGAAGCGGAGCCACCGCAGCATGAACCGCCGACCATTGTCGTGCCAGGAAGGCCGCCACGCATGAAACTAGACGCACTGCGCGCACGAAGCCGCGCCGCACCCCGCATGCATGTACGCGTATAGGGTAGATTTGCATGCATGCATGTCACATGCCTTCGGTGGATTAGCAGATTGGTTAGCATGTCACATGTTACTCTCCTTAAATTGGTATGAAAAGCAGTGTGCTAAAAAGAAAAGGCAACCGATCCATGCACATTAATTAGTAGATTGATTTGCATTGGATCACACGATACAATGCCGTGTGATTAATGCACCGGTTAATCACATTTTTTATGGGATCAGTTAATCACCATGCACACAAATTATGCATGCATGCGATTAATGCTATCAACATGCGAATTTTGCATGTTAATACTATGGCAGATTGATTGAGTTAGGACATGCTAATTCCCTCACCGGCTAATTTGCATGTACTCGCGAATTGCATGTACTCATTCTTTTACTATTTTATGAATATTTATAAATCTTGTATTTATTGCTTTTTTTAGTTTATTGGAAAATTATGAGAATTTAAGTATGTTTTTTATAAATCTAGCGACCACTCTCTACTAGATTGCATGCAGTAATCTAATAAAGGAATCTCGTGAATATGCAGATGTCTGGCATTGTGAACCGTGAGTTTGAGGAACTGGCCCCGCATGACCAGAACTATCTCACATGGGCATCAAATGTGAAGATCGTGCTTGGTAGTAAGAAGGTCCAATCGCTATCGGCTTAGGGTCCTTGAAGGGCGAGCAACCTACTGCTGAACAAAACGATCAAGTTTTGTATTTCCTCATACACCACCTCTCAACCACTTTGAAGAACGAATATATGGCTAAGGGAAGTGCGCTCGGGCTATGGACTGCACTCCAGAAGCGGTTCGAAAAGCTCAAGTACACTATCTTACTCTAAGCACAACAAGATTGGGTTTGCTTGAGGTTTGCGGACTACAAACCAGTAGCCGAGTACAATTCTGCCTTGTACAGAATTTGTACCAATCTTTTTCTATGTGACAAGAAGATCACTGAAGAAGAGAAGATCGAGAAAACTCTTTCCACTTTTCACCCTAGTGCTATCCAGTGCCCACAACTATCGTCAGGACGCATACAAGGAGTACTTCAAACTGATTGATGTTATGCAAGTTGCAGAGTCACAAGATGATGTTCTTTGCAAGAACTTTGTCTCACAACCATCTGGAAGAGGTGTTGGCACAGAAGTCAATGTCAAAAGCTACAAGGTAAGGAAGCCCACTCAGAAGAAGAGAGGCAAGAAGGGTGAAAAAGAGTAGAATCCGGCTAAGGGAAAGTCAAATGCCCAAGAGAAGCAGAATGGCAAGGAGAAGCCACCCGCTAAGCCATATGGACAACAAAACCAGACATGCTTCAGGTGTAGTACTTGGGGACACTGGTCGAAGATATATTGGGAACCCAAGGATGTCATAAATACATATTAGCCAAGAAGAAGGCAAAAGGCAATGCACCAGTAGAGGCACATTTCATCAAGATAGCAATGATGATGCCATGGACAAGGAAACCCTACTAGAATCGTCCTCCCAGCCTTCCCTAGACATAGATGTATCAGCCAAGTACATGGCAAATGAAGAAAATACCTCTATTGATGACATAGAGGCAGAAGTAAATACATTCTTCACGGATTCCGTCTAATGCATGAATCATACTATTAGTATTTCTCTTAAATTGTGGTTGTTAGTGAACTTTGAATAATGGATTGTAAGCTCTAGAAGAGCATAAATTTATTTCCCATGATTGGCTATGCAGTTTATCCTTTATTCCAATATTCTATCTTTACAAGCAATATTTGAATTATTTTGCCTCTGCCTGATTGGAATTGTATTTTTATAGAAACTGTAACGCCCAAATGGAAGAGATATGCATTGTTGATAGTGGCACAACAAATACCATCTTAAGAGAGTCTAAATACTTCTAGTCGATCACGAAGAACACTGGTAGTATTACTACAATCACAGGCAGTGATTCATGTATAATAGGCTCCAGAAGAGCCACAATTATATTACCAATGGGTACTACCTTGGTAATCGAAGAAGCCCTCTTATACACTGAATCAATACGAACTTTCTTGAGTTTTAAAGACATCCGCGCTAATGGGTTTCACGTACAAACAAATGAAGAAAATAGCAAAGAATTTTTGTGCATTGTGAAGCATGCAGAATGTGAGAAAATGGTATTAGAAAAATATCCCTCATATGAATCTACGTTGTACTACATGAGAATTAATGCACCAGTAGTGTATACTTCTCTAAAGACTGTTTTTAGAAGCTCTGAGTTATTTTCTTTGCGGCATTGTAGATTAGGCCACCCTGATCTTAGAATGATGAGAAATATAGTGAACAACTCACAAGGTCTTAATATTAATGTTAAAAATTTCCTAAATCATGAAGATTTTATGTGTCCTGCATGCACCACTGAGAAATTAATAACTAGACCATCTGTTATGAAAGTGCAAAATGAAATCCTGCATTCCTAGAACGTATCCAGGGGGATATTTGTGGCCCAATTCATCCCTTATTAGGACCGTTTCGGTACTTCATGGTGCTCATTGGTGTTTCCTCAAAATAGTCACATGTATGTTTGCTGTCAACAAGAAACCATACTTTTGTAAAGCTGATCTCGCAGATCATTAGAATTAAGAACACTTTTCCTGATCATCGTGTGAAGTCCATTTGAATGGACAATGCCGGCGAATTTACTTCCAAGGCATTTGATGATTATTGCATAGCAACTATAATTGAAGTTGAGCATTCTGTACCTCATGTCCATACATAAAAAGGATTAGCCGAAGCACTTATAAAAAGAATTAAATTTATAGCTCGACCACTTTTGTTGAGTTGTAACTTACTCAACACTTGTTGGAGACACGTAGTCCTACACGCAGCAACACTCATCAATTTTAGACCATCGACCTACAACATCCATTCACCTATGCAACTGGTGCAGGGGTTGTCCCAAAAAATTTCCATCTTAGAAAATTTGGATGTATGGTATATGTACCTGTACCACCTTCACAGAGGATTGCAATGGACCCTCTCCGCAAGCCTGGGATATATGTTGTTTATGAGAGTGCATCCATAATCAAGTATTTGAAACCCATGACTAAAAACTTGCATACAACCCGATTCGTTGATTGCATTTATGATGAGGATATTTTTCCGTCATTAGAGAGAGGAAATCAACCTTTGGATAAAAATACCAGGAAATCATATGGCATTCCATTGGGATCTGAAAGACCATGTGGAGGTCTATCCTTGTGTGTGATGAGTAATTGACAAGAGTTGAGTTTGGTTTGATTTGAATTGGATCTTCAAATTGAAGCAATTCACCGGACCATTGAGCGCAATTATGATCGATTAATGATTGTGGGATAATCATTGAAAATATTTGTGGGCATTGCTATGTGAAAGGTTTTCCTTGTCTTTGATGGTTGCAGGGCGACGGTGTTAGGTCATGGTGAGGCGGAGGATGACCGGGACTAGGCGAGGAGCGTCGGAGGTCCAGACGGTCGGGAGATCGCCGGAAGATGATCGGAGACGGAGTCCGGGCAAGTCAAGAAGACAAGGAAAGGAGACGATGCTAACTAGATGCCGCGTGGATCAATGAGGGTCGTCGGATTGCGGTCTAGTTGATAGGTTAGCGGGTCTAGGTAGTATGCTTTGAAAACCGTGTAAAAAAACCCGGTATGTGTGTGGGTTTTGGGTTAGCCCTTGCATGGCTGTGTGAGTGGGTCAATCCTAGCCCTTAGATGAGTGTCCTAGGGTTGAGGGACTCATCCAAGGGTGGTAGGTGGCCCAAGAGTAGTATAAATAAGGGTGGAGGGGTGGCCTCCTCCCCTTGAAGGTTTGAGTTGCTCCTTTGAGCTTTGCCCACATGAAGTGAGGCTTTGTAAACCTTCCCACCAGAAATACAAAGAAATTTCTTTACATTAGTGTGAATTTAAATTTCGTGATTTACATTATGTCTTTACTTTACATAATTTAAATTCAGCATTTACGCTACGCATTTACTTTCCGCAATTTACATTTATGCAATTTGGATTTGCCTCCTCCTTCTAAATGCTGACCTTGGATGTTTTGAGTGTGTTCATATGGTTTTACATTTTTTTTGCACTCTTTGATTAAGTAGAGATCATCTTTTCTTTCAAGTTCCAGTTCTGTCCAGAACTTGTTCTTCGTGTAGCAGTTAGTATTTGATTTTTAGAAAAATCTAGAAAAATAATTTTTGTGTGATTCTTGTTGGAGATTGTGAGTAACTCCCATATACATCTATAGAAAAATTTTGGAGTTCACTTGTTGCACCGTTTGGGCGTCATGAGGTAAAAACCGAGCCCCAAATTTTCTGCTCGAATTTCCTGACTCTCTGTGTTCATAGATTTATGATGATTTTTCTACATGGCTTTTTGATCTGAAATTTGTTAGAGATATTCAAGACTCATCTGATCATAGGGAAAAAAATTTCATAATTTTTTGAGCAACAGAAACCCACCAACCTCCTGTTCAAATTAAAGACTGCTTCTGGAAACATCTGCTTTTGCTTTTCTAAAAGAGACTTTTGTGTCTTGGCTTGATCTCTTTTAGAAAAGAAGTATTTGAATTGATTCCTCTTTATTTGGACACTTGACAACCAGGATTGTGATTGATAATCCTCACATATTTTATGGATCTCATCCATGTAAGCAAGGGATACACATAGTTGTCTAGTCGTTCGGTTTTTATGGTTTTTCTAATTTGAGGAGCACCGGTTTTTTATGCTTAATCTTTTCAAGGTTTTAGTTGGAGTATTCTAGAGGAAAATTTATTTGCGACCATTCACCCCCCCTCTGTTCGCCATCTCGATCCTTCAATTGGTATCAAAGCCGGTTTTGCTCTTCTATAGATCTTGACCGGTCTCAAGAGCCATGGCGACGGACAAATACTCCACCAAGCCTCCCATTTTCAATGGTGTTGATTTTCCTTTTTGGAAATCTTGGATGGAGTCATACATCACTGCCCAGGGCTTCCTGATATGGCAGAAGGTGAAACTCCCATATGAGGTTCCTGCCGATGAGAACGTCACGGCCGGCAATATGGCTGACGTTGAGGCAAATGCTAAGGCGAGAAACATTCTCATACAGGGACTCAGCCGCAGTGAGTATGATCGGATTTCTCACCTTCGCTCCGCCCACGAGATTTGGGTAACCCTCGATGCTTACCATGAGGGCACTACTCAAATCAAGACCGTGAGGCAGGACCAGTTCAAGCGCGAGTACAACAAATTTGAACAATGCGCTGGTGAGAGTCTCGATGAGTGCTTTGGTCGGTTTACCAAGATTTTGAGCGACCTCCGAAATCGGTTGTATATACCCTGACTCGAACAATGCTCGGCATTTCTTGACCGTGACTCGACCTTCGGGTTTGGGAGATGAAGGTGACCACCATCAAGGACACCACTGATCTGTCGACTCTGACTCTTAACGGGCTTTATTCCCGCCTCAAGACTCATGAGATTGATGTCGTCTCGGAAGACGAAATCTCGGTCGATGGCTTTGGTCACCGATCCCATTGGGTCCTCTTCGGATTTTTCTTGACTTTGCTTCGGTTTTTCTCTCCGCTCTTTGCGATGTAAGCGATGAAATTCTGGAACAATTTCCAGAAAATGAGCTTGCTCTTGTCGCTCGAAAATTTTCCAATATTTACAAGAGAGTGAGAGAGAGGAAGAGAGGTGGCATGATCACCGCTTCGAGTGTGGTGGCCCCAACCCACATTCGAGCGAACTGCCCCAAGCTGGAGAAGGGCAAGAACGACGTCAGCGGTTTGGGCAAGAACGACTACACCGACAAGAACCGCAACAAGAAGCCTCCGGTTCAGGAATGCAAGACGAGAAGAAGTACCGCAACTTCTCTAAGAACAAGAAGTCTTCCACAAGATCCTCGCCGCCTTCGACGACATCAACCTCTCCGACCCGGAGACATGGAGCGACGAAGCGAGGATGATCCGCAAGAGAAGAAAGGCGGCGATGACTTTCTCAAGATGTGCTTCATGGCAGCGCCATTGAAGTGAGCGACCCGAAATTTGACAAATGACACGGATAAAGTACCCACCTACGACGAGTTAAATGATGCCTTCTGTAAATTAGGCAAGTTTCATACTAAGGCTAGGTCGAGGTGTTCTGAGTTAGAGAAGGAGGTAGATAGTTTGTCTCGGAGTTAGCTTCACTTAAATCATGTTCCTCCCGAGACTCGACAATTTGTACACTCTGTGATGCTTTGCTTGTGGAGCTGGAGAACCTAAGGACTTTGCATGATAGTGTGCTTGTTGATCTTGAGAATCAAGTCGAAGAATGCTAGTCCTGTTGTTATTGATATTCCTCCGATACTAGTTTTTCTCATGCCCACACAAATGCTTCTGTAATAATTACCCTAAATTGCTTGTCGAGATTGATGCCATGAGCTCACACCTTAGAAAGCTTTCCTCTAGAAATGATGAACTTGAGATGCATGCTTCTAAGGACCCAGTCCACTCATGTGAGGGTCAGAAGCAACTAAAACTTGACAATGATGCTTTGAATGTCAAGTGTGATCAACTTGCTAAGGATTTACTAGTTAAATCACAAACTGGTTGCTTGTGTGTGTTGGGGTTAAGGATGACGTGGATAAGGTCCACGCAGAGCTTAGGAAGAAGTTAGAGACCCAAGTTGGTAGAATTAGAGATGCTTCTTGTGCTTTCTGTGAGTCTCTCAAATTTGAGGCAGTGTGTATAGGGAAAAATATGCACGCTACTGCTCGATCCTCTTCTTTCGACTCTTCTTCTACTCCTTCCCTTGCTCTTCATGCGCCTCACTTTTCCGAGAGTGTCAAGATCTTATGAGCACTCTTGAGAAATTTGTTGGAGGCAAGAAGAAACTCAATCTCATTCTAGACCACCCAAGATTAGCAGATTCAATCAAGGTCTAGGATTTGATTACTTGGAGCACGCTAGGACTCATCCTCCTACCATTGTGCGTGGTTCCAAGAGTGGAGAGATAGTGGTTGCTCCTGTGTTGAGCACCACTGTGTTTAGGTCTCTGGTATGGTCCACGGACTTCGACTGTATGATACTTCTCTTGTTGCTTCGCTCTAACAAGGCAAAGTACACATGCACCTTCCAGAAGAAGGATGGTCACCTAGTAGATTTCGCTTCAGCGCGCCAAGATCACTCGGCGTGAGCGTGTTGATGCTCTTAGGGTATTGTGGTCATCCCTGACTGAAAGTGCTCCTAAGGCGCATTAATCGCTACTAGATAGGTTAGAGAGTCGCTTTTTTTTGGGCGTCCAGACTCGGTTTTCATGTTTGTTCATCGAGTTTTAGTCCCGAGTTGCTCGTGGTCGATCTTTTTCCGCCGTCCTCTTGATATTCCTCGTTTTTCCCATCGAGGTAGATATCAGCGGCGTGAGGTGTTTTCAGGTAGGAGATTCAGGCAGCCTTGTTGGGATGGTCCGGCCTTTGCACCATGGCGGACCAAACCAGCGACAGCTCCTAGATCTTCCACTAGAGCTGCTTCTTCTGATCTTGTTAGAGTTGAGCGTCAGAGAGACACTAGAGTCCAGTCTTCTTCTTTTGTGGCTGGTACTTTGAGGCGTCGTGTGATTCAGTATTGGGTTCCCAAGTCTTCACTTTATCCCAAGATCGAAGTCTTCTTTTGACTTGATCAGTTAAATCGGATGGGGAAGGAAGATGTTTGGATTGTTGACTCGGTTGTTCTCGCCATATGACCGGAGATTCTCGTTGGTTCTCTTCCCTAGTCTGAGCCCCCGGTGATGAGTTGATCACTTTTGGGGATGCTTCTTTAGGTAGAGTCATTGCTAAAGGTACCGTCTGCATTAATGAAAATTTTATTCTTAAGGACGTTGCCTTAGTGAGTAAGCTGCAATATAATTTGCTTTCTGTTTCTCAGCTTATCGATGACTCTTTCGAGGTAAGCTTTAAGTGTAATGCTTGTAGAATCCTTGATTCATCAGGAGAGTTAGTTTGCGGGATTTCTAGATTTGGGAGAGTCTTTCGTGCTGATTTTTCTGTTTCTTCTGGAGACTCTCTTCGTTGTTTGATTGCTTCTGAGTCCCGTGATCTCTCCTTCTGGCATAGGAGACTTGGTCACATTGGTTTTGATCATTTGACCAGAGTTAGCAGCCACGATCTTATTCGTGGTTTGCCCAAACTCAAGATGGTCAAAGACTTAGTTTGCTCTCCTCGCCGATATGGCAAGATGGTTATCGCTTCTCATCCTCCATCCACCGTAGTCATGATCGATGCACCAAGACAGCTTTTACATATGGACACTGTTGGTCCAGCTAGAGTGCAGTCAGCGAGAGGAAGTGGTATGTCCTTGTCATTGTTGATGATTTTACGAGGTATTCTTGGGTATTTTTCATGGCCTCAAGGATGAGACTTTCTCTCACTTCGGGGACTTGTTAGTAGGTTGTCTATTGAGTTCCGTGTGCATTACGAGCTATCTGTGATGATAATGGCACGAGTTCAAGAACTCCTACTTTGAGAGTTTCGTGTGGAGTCCGGTTTAGAGCATCGTTCTCTTCTCCTACGTCCCTCAAAGAAATGGCATAGTGAAAAGGAAGAACAGACCCTAGTTGAGATGGCTAGGACAATGCTAGATGAGTACAAGACTCTAGGAAATTTTAATGAGGCTATAGCTCTTGCTTGTCATGTTTCCAATCGCGTTTTCTTGAGAGCACATTTGCATCGCACTTCTTATGAGTTGAGGTATGGGCGAAAGCCCAAGTGTTTCTCATTTTCGCTTTTGGTTGCAAGTGTTTTATCTTGAAGTCCGTAACCTAGATAAGTTTGAGTCTCGTTCTTCCGATGGTATCTTTCGGGTTACTCGGCTTCCTCTCGTAGCTATAGGGTCCGGAGTTGTGATGCTAATAAGATCATAGAGACCTGTGACGTGACCTTTGATGAGGCTAGCCTGTGCTAGACCTGATATTTCAGGCTCTTCTTATCCCTCCGAGACCATCTTTGTAGAGGATGAGGATGATGGAGATGATGGTGTTCCACCTGATCTAGTCTCCTCTTCACCTGAGGTGCCTCCTGTTTCCATTTCTGTACCTCAGGATGATCAGCCTTTGCCTTCAGACTCTCCTTCAGCGAGTCGCTCTGTTCCTACCTCTTCTCCTCAAGAGGTAGAGGCCACTTCTGCTTCTGGTCCTCCACGACACATTCAGCATTCTCATCCACCTGAGCAGATCATTGGTGATCTATTTGAGCGTGTTACACGCTCAAAATTAGGCTTATCTTCTTTCTGCCTTCACTCTGCCTTTGTTGCCTCTTTTGAGCCAAAGGATGTTACTCATGCATTATCCGATGAATCATGGATTAATGCTATGAATGAGGAACTGGAAAACTTTGAGAGGAACAAAGTTTGGCAGCTTGTAGAGCCCCCATCTGGTCATAATGTCATTGGGACCAAGTGGGTGTTCAAAACAAGCAGAGTGAAGATGGGGTTGTCATTCGCAACAAGGCTAGGCTAGTTGCACAGGCTTCACTCAAAGTTGAGGGTCTTGACTTTGAGGAGACCTTTGCCCTCAGAGCTAGACTAGAGGCGATTAGAATCTCGCTTGCATTTTCTCGCATCCCAAGGCTTCAAGCTCTATCAAATGGATGTCAAGAGTGCATTTCTCAATGGCTTCATTGAGGAAGAGGTGTATGTCAAGCAACCTCCAGATTTGAGAACCCCAAATACCGAACCATGTCTACAAGCTTTCCAAAGCCTTGTATGGACTTAAGCAGCCCTAGAGCTTGGTATGAGAGGTTTAAGTCCTATCTTCTCAGTCATGGTTTCAAAATGGGTATAGTAGACAAAACTCTATTCATCAAACACCAGGATTCTCATTTTCTTCTCGTTCAGATTTATGTGGACGATATTATCTTTGGTGGTTCATCTCAGTCTCTTGTGTCTCATTTTTCTGAGGTGATGAGTACAGAATTTGAGATGAGTATGATGGGTGAGTTGAGCTACTTTCTTGGTTTCCAAATCAAGCAGACTCGGGAGGGTACTTTCCTGCACCAAGGTAAGTACACTCGGGATCTTCTGAGACGGTTTGATATGTCTGATGGAAAGCCCGTGATGACTCCTATGGCCACCATTGCTGTCCTCGAGCCCGATGAGGATGGTGAGCCTGTTGATCAAAAAGAGTTCCGGAGCATGATTGGCTCTCTCTTGTATCTTACTGCCTCGCGGCCGGACATACACTTTGCTGTGTGTATCTGTGCTCGCTTTCAGGCTTCTCCTCGGTCTCTCATCGCTAGGCGGTGAAGCGCATCTTTAGGTACCTTCGAGCTACCATTGACTATGGTATTTGGTACTCTTCTTCCTCTTATCTATCTCTTAGAGCCTTTTCCGATGCTGACTTTGCTGGCTGTAGGATAGATAGGAAGAGCACTTCTGGCACTTGCCAATTTATTGGCACTTCTCTTGTTTCTTGGTCATCTAAGAAGCAGTCCGAGTCGCATGATCCCACGAGGCCGAGTATGTTGTCAGACCAGTTGCTATAGCAGTGCTCTGGATGAGATCGACCTTGAGGGACTTTGGGTTAGAGATAGAGTGTTCCACTTTTCTGTGATAACACTTCTGCTATTTGCATTGCCAAGAACCCAGTGCAACACTCCCGGACCAAGCACATTGATATTAGATATCACTTCCTTAGAGACCATGTGGAGAAATGAGACATAGTGCTTCAGTTTGTGGAGAGTGACTTCCAGTTGGCCGATATATTTACCAAGCCTTTGGATAGCTTTAGGTTTGTTGCCTTGAGAAGTGAGCTTGGAGTTGTGTTCCTCACGCCTCTCGTGAGGGGGAGCCGATCTCAGATATTATGTATTATATTTTATTTCATTTTTCCTTCTTTTATATTGCTCGGTGCTTATGGGTTTTATTCCTTAAAGTTATGAGTTCACCTCACTTAGACTTCGGCATGCTTTGCATGGACCTCTCATCTTGTGCTTTAGGTTGCTATCATGCTTAATTAGTCGTTCTCTCTTCTCTCTAGGTTGAGTTCCCTCACAGCCTTATAAGTCTAGCGGTGTTGGGCCCTTGGGTAGACAGGTCTGTGTGCACTCCTTAGTATGGGATCTAGAGGCAGCTTCCTATGTTAGTCGTTGGGGAAGATGAGAGCGAGTCTGAAATGTAGTGTTCTCTACCATCTTTTTATGCTCTATAGCTACCCAGTCATAGCTTTCTTGACTTCTTCCCTCCATTCTGTGTTTCTGGTTTTAATTGAGTTCTTTTCAACCTTTCTTGAGCTTAATCTTGCTAATAACTCAATTTGAACCAGATTTGTGCCTAAAATGGAATCACATGTTGAGGGGGAGTTTAAGAATCTGTCTCATGCATTGCATATAGACTTGATTTTTCATTTTATGAGCTTTGTCTATTATGCAAATGATCCATGTTTCATTTTATACACCATACTATATTATGAAGAAAATTACTTGCTTAGATATGTCCAAGTTCATTTATCTTGCTAAGCTTACAAAAATTTAAAAATGAGCGTTAAAAGAAAAACTTGATAAAACATGTTGCGTTTACTTGTTAAGTTTCTTCTCTACGTGTTTTTGCCATGATTTGTGAAATTCTGGAATTCTCTAGAGTCCCTATAGCAACTTGGGTGAGTCTTGTTTGATCCATACTTGAGTCCTTCACTAGCTTAATGATGAAAATGCTAAAATAAAAGTGAAGCAAAATTGACTTTTTGTGCAAGATTAGACTCAACACCTCACATTCACAAGACGGCTTCTCATTGCACTTGAGATGAACTTGGAATGGGTTGTGTATGACCAAGATCATTCTCTTAAGAGTCTCTCTTGAGATGATCGATTATGGCTTGAGTCAATTGCTTTAAAAAATACAAAAAAACATATGTGGGTAAAGAATGCAAATAATGTCAAACATTTGCACCCGCTATGTCTTTCAAAGATTTAAAGAAAAATCAGCATACAATAAAAAAAAGGCTCGAACAACCTTGTGTGCACTTCTAGATTCCCCAAAGTGTTGAGTAGGTTGAACTCTAGGTTTTCCATTTGATCCTTTAAATGGCTTTGCTTCTAGTTTTGAAACTAATGACAAGTGTTGCTCATGTTCAATCATGCTAAAAATGACATGGTTTTAATTAAATCTTGCTAGCAAAATGTTTATTTGCACTTGGACATGTCTTAGCTTAGTCTATTTTTGCCATAACTTAGCTTGGTGTCATAACTTGTCTTATTGGTCACTTGGATAATCTTCAAAGCTCCTTTAGGTTGCATTACTCGCATAAAAACAACAAAAAAAAGGAGAGAAAAGAAAATACCATCTTGATGCCTATATTGCCAAAAGGGGAGAAATCGTAGAAAAGGCATCATTTTGCATCTTGAGTCATCTTAATTCTTATGATCTTTGTTAATCTTGCTATCTTTCATAGATCATAAGCATTTCTAGTTGCCAACTTGGTCATGTTCTTGATTTCCATTTCTTTGATCAAGTTTGGCTTTACATACAAATTGCTTTCTTCCTTCTCCTTCAAACTCAAACTTATGCCTTTTCATGTGTTTATCAATATACTCATCAAGGGGGAGATTGAAAGACCATGTGGAGGTCTATCCTTGTGTGTGATGAGTAATTGACAAGAGTTGAGTTTGGTTTGATTTGAAATTGAGTTTGATTTGAATTGGATCTTCAAATTGAAGCAATTTGAGTGTTGGTTGCTTTTCCTAGTGCTACCGGCCTGGGGGCGTAGGCACCGGACCATTGAGCGCAATTATGATCGATTAATGATTGTGGGATAATCATTGAAAATATTTGTGGGCATTACTATGTGAAAGGTTTTCCTTGTCTTTGATGGTTGCAGGGCAACGGTGCTAGGTCATGGTGAGGCGGAGGATGACCGGGACTAGGCGAGGAGCGTCGGAGGTCCAGACGGTCGGGAGATCGCCGGAAAATGATCGGAGACAGAGTCCGGGCAAGTCAAGAAGACAAGGAAAGGAGACGATGCTAACTAGATGCCGTGTGGATCAATGAGGGCCGTCGGATTGCGGTCTAGTTGATAGGTTAGCGGTCTAGGTAGTATGCTTTGAAATCTGCAAGAAAACCCGGTATGTGTGTGGGTTTTGGGTTAGCCCTGCATGGCTGTGTGAGTGGGTCAATCCTAGCCCTTAGATGAGTGTCCTAGGGTTGAGGGACTCATCCAAGGGTGGTAGGTGGCCCAAGAGTAGTATAAATAAGGGTGGAGGGTGGCCTCCTCCCTTGAAGGTTTGAGTTGCTCCTTTGAGCTTTGCCCACATGAAGTGAGGCTTTGTAAACCTTCCCACCAGAAATACAAAGAAATTTCTTTACATTAGTGTGAATTTAAATTTCACATTTACATTATGTCTTTACTTTACATAATTTAAATTCAGCATTTACGTTACACATTTACTTTCCCGCAATTTACATTTATGCAATTTGGATTTGCCTCCTCCTTCTAAATGCTGATCTTGGATGTTTTGAGTGTGTTCATATGGTTTTACATCTCTTTTGCACTCTTTGATTAAGTAGAGATCATCTTTTCTTTCAAGTTCCAGTTCTGTCCAAAACTTGTTCTTCGCAAGCAGAAGTTAGTATTTGATTTTTAGAAACATATAGAAAAATCCTTTTTGCGTGATTCTTATTGGAGATTGTGAGGACTCCCATATACATCTGTAGAAAAATTTTGAGTTCACTTGCTGCACCGTTTGGGTGCCATGAGGTGAAAACCGAGCCCCAAATTTTCTGCTCGAATTTCCTGACTCTCTGTGTTCATAGATTTATGATGATTTTTCTACATGGCTTTTTGATCTAAAATTTGGTAGAGAGCTTCACGACTCATATGCTCATAGGGAAAAAATTCTCATAATTTTGTGAGCAGCAGAAACCCACCAACCTCCTATTCAAATTAAAGACTGCTTCTGGAAATATCTGCTTTTGCTTTTCTAAAAGAGACTTTTGTGTCTTGGCTTGATCTCTTTTAGAAAAGAAGTATTTGAATTGATTCCTCTTTATTTGGACACTTGACAACCAGGATTGTGATTGATAATCCCTCACATATTTTATGGATCTCATCCATGTAAGCAAGGGATACACATAGTTGTTTAGTCGTTCCGGTTTTTGCGGGTTTTGCGAATTTGAGGAGCACCGGTTTTCTTTGCGCAATCTTTTCAAGGTTTTAGTTGGAGTATTCTAGGGGAAAATTTATTTGCGACCATTCACCCCCCTCTGTTCGCCATCTCGATCCTTCAGGATCCCTGCTCATGATCCTCGAACTAATGAAGCAAATCGAGAAATTCAAAAGATAATTGATTTGCAGAACCTAACAAATGAACCGACAGATCATTTTTGTGATCTAAAGAGTGTGGTTAAGTCATATGTACCTACTCGAAATGTACCAGAGAGGGTTAAAATACCAAAAAAAGCAGAAGGTATCTCTTATCCTGTTCAGAGGCCTCAAACAAAAAGAACAGGAATTCTGGCTTCTCAAATCCAAAGTACTCGGAGATGTCTGGGAAAAAAGGGCAAGAGAATTCACCACAACCAATCACGAAAATGCCCCAAAACAAGAAGGGGAGCTAGTTGAAAGCTAGCACTGGAAAGAAGCCTATGGAAAAGGCAATTCCGGATCTGAATCTTCTATTGCAAGAAGCCGTTGAAAATAATATGCACACACACATAGGCGATAAAAAACTAAAGGAACTTGGTCCTGTAATAGGAAATAGCAGAGAAGAGCAAAAAGAAGTGCATGAGGAAGCACCCCATGACGAAATGTCCGTAAACTTTGTAACAACAGGAGAATCTTTGAATAGAGCAACAACCAATGTTGATGCACATTTTGCAAAGAAGATTGCCATAATCATGGATCATGATCCCGAGCATGCATCTTTGGCAGAATGCAAGAAAAGGCTAGACTGAGAGGAATGGAAGATGCCAATCACCGCAGAATAAATCTCTCTGAACAAAAGAGAGGTGTTTGGGCTTGTGTGCCACACGCCTCCCATATAAACTCCGTAGGTTACAAATGGGTCTTCGTTCGGAAGATGAATGAAAATAATGAAATTGTAAGGTACAAGGCAAGGCTTGTGACACAAGGTTTTACTCAATGTCTAGGAGTTGATTACGAAGAAACATATTCCCGGTCATGGGAGGCATCAACTTTAGGTATTTAATCTCAATGGCAGTCAACTTGAAGTTGAAAATAAAACTGATGGATGTTGTCGCAGCATATCTGTACGAAAACTTAGATTTGAATATATACATGAAAGTACCGAAAGGTATCCTTGTCCCGAACCAAGACAGAGAAAATAGAAACCTAAAGCTGTTAGGAAGAATGTGGTATAATCATTTGAGTGAATTTTTCTGTAAGAAAGGCTACACAAAGGCTACACAAACAGCAAAAATTGTCTATGTATTTTTATACAACAATCTCCGAATGGATTTTGTATAATCTTAGTCTATATTGATGACTTGAACATCATTGCGACAAATGAAGAAATAGAAGAAACTTGCTCATACTTGAAGTCTGAGTTTGAAAAGACTTGGGTAAAACCAAGTTTTGTTTAGGCTTGCAGCTTGAGTATGTCCAATGAGGAATCTTGGTACACCAATCATCCTACACACAGAAAGTGCTAGAGAGATTTGGATTTGAAAATGCATATCCTGCAAAGACCCTAATGGTCGGAAGGTCATTGCAAGTAGACATAGACCCATACAGGCCAAAAGAAGAGGGAGAGGAAGTCCTAGGAGAAGAATTCCCATATCTGAGTGTAATTGGAGCACTCATGTACCTTGTGAATAGCACCAGGCCAGACATTGCGTTCGCTGTGAACTTGCTAGCCCGGTGCATTGTAGAACCCACCAAAAGGCATTGAAAAGGGATAAAGGACATCTTCTGTCATCTCCAAGGAAGCAAATATCTTGGATTGTTTTATATAAAAAAATCATGAATTGAATTTGGTTGGCTATGCTGATACTGGGTACTTATCGGACCCGCATACTGGCAAGTCCCAAACTGAGTATGTTTTCCTTTGTGGTGGAACAGCAATTTCTTGGAAGTTGTCTAAGCAGACTCTTGCCTCGATGTCGACAAACTACTCAGAAATTTTTGCCCTGTATAAAGCCTCCCATGAATGTGCATGGCTTCGAAGAATGGTTCACCATATCCAGAAGTCATGTGACCTGAACATTGAGCAAACCCCCACCATCATTTATGAAGACAATGCAGCTTGTGTTGATCAAATGCAAATGGGTTTTGTGAAAAGCAACTCATGAAGCACATCAACCCCAAGTTCTTCTATGCTCATGAAATACATAAGATGAACGAGATCAAGATATTGCACACTCGTGTGAAAATCTTGCTGATTTATTCACTAAGTCACTCCCAACATCTACTGTTGAAAGGTGCGCTAGAGGAATTGGGTAGATTTCAGGGGGATAATCTTCACATACTCCTAAATAAATATTGAACATGAAGTTTGAGTACCTAACATTGATCTCGAAGATTAATATTGAAATTTAGGTGAATTGTATTCTTTTTCTCTTAGTAAGTTTTAACGGAAGTTTCTTACATAAAGTTTTTAATGAAGCAATTCATGCAACGTAGTAAGCGTATGTTATGTACTCTTTCTCTAAGTATTTTTTCCACTAAGTTTTTTTTGGAGTTTTGATAAGGTATATGCATCTCGCGACAAAAGGCCTAAGGGGGGAGTGTTGAAAAACCGTGTGGCCCATGAAGAGCCCACGATTGTCCCTTTGCCAAAACCCTAGAAGGAGGCTATAAAAGGAGGAGGGGTCCTCTCATTGTAGACAGACAAGAGAAATAAATAAAGAGAATTACCGTGCCTCCATATTGTGTCTCTCTGTTCTTTGTTTGAGATCTATTTGGGAAACCCTGGACTACACCCTGTAGCAAGGTTCCTCAACATTCGTCAGGCCGATGAAGCATCAAGGCAAGGCATGAGATAGATGATAGGAAAGTAGATAGAAGGGAAAAAATTAGAAGATGTTCTCGGATAGGAGAGAGAGCAAGAGGCATCCCCATATGATGTGTGAGTGCAGGAGAGGGTTCCCCTGTAGTTTTAATAGGGATTGTAACTTAAGCTGCTCCTATCCGTCTAGAACGTTTGATTGAGATAATAAATGGTCCAAATTGTCCAAAATTAAAACAGTATTTCTTTTAACGGTGCTTCGAAAGCCATAGCTTTTTGATTTGACAGTCCATGTTCAACTGCTAAAGTTGCAATTGTTACTACTACTGCCTTAGATCTCTTTCGGTGGGTGCATCAAGAAAAGATGAGGTATGCATATATGTTCAGCGACACAACCCCGATAGCATCCCATGTGCAAGCATGGCACTGTCTAGGAAAGCTAAGCACATGCTACAAAATTGCCATCAATTTGTAAGTCCTGGAAAAGGGTCAAACAAAAGTTATATGCAAAATTACCATCTTCAATTCTAGCGAATTATATACGTAAATTTAAAATTATCACCAATTTTGTGAATTATAAACAATTAAAAACAACCAGATGCACTTAAGTTACCATATGCAAATTACTAGCCTAAGATAAAAAAAATTACATCAATTTTGTGAATTTGACAAAGTTTTAGAAAGTCACCATTAGTTGCACCCTAAATTACCATATGTGGTTCTAGCAATTTACCACCGGTTTTATAAATTTTAAAAAGTTTTAAAAATACCATAAGTTACACCCTAATCATTACCATATGCAGTTCTAGCAAGCTATCATCCTAATTTCAAAATTACCATCAGTTTTATAAAATTTAAAAAAGTTTCAAAAATAATCATCAGTTACATCCTAAATTACCATATTCATTTTAGAAGAAAATGCGATGTGACAGGGAGAATGAGATCGTTTTGTGAAAAAAAAAATCGGACCCTCCCGAAATCCGAAATTTCGGGCGAATTTCGGTTTTTTTTCGGCCGAAAGACATTCAAAATTCAAATCTGGTTTGTTTGGCACCGAAATTTCGCTGAAATTACCCCGAAATTCGCCGAAATTACCCGAAATTTCGGACAAAATGCACTGACTGAAAATTGGTTCAAACGATGTCAAAAAATTTTGAATTTTTTTTGTAGGTTCCTGACACATTAGATATGTTCTCATAAAATTTTTAGGTGATTATCAGTTCTGTGGATTGTTAACAAATTCAAACATTGGTACTGTCCCGATGAAACGTTGATTGGCAAGTTTGAACCGGATGAAAAATAGTACAAAAGACGTTAGAAAATTTTGAAATTTTTTTTGGAGATTCCTGACATATTTGTTATATTTTTAAAAAAATTTCAGATGATGATCAAATGTGACGAATTTTTGAAAATTCAAACATTGGTACTGTCTTGGTAAAGCGCTGAGCGGCAAGTTTCATCCGAATGAAAATTAGAACAAACAAGGTTATAAAATTTTGAAACTTTTTATGGATGGTACTGAAACATCCATAATATTCTCATAAAAGTTTCATATGATGATAAGATGTCATGAATTTTTAAAAATTCGAACAGTGCTACTATCCTGTTAAAAGGCTGATGATCAATAATAGATTTACTTTAGCAATAAAAAAGGTTTAATTTTTTTAAAAATTTTACATAAGGGTGAAAAGGAAATGCTTAATATCTCATAAAAATTTTGAATCATGATCACGCTCCAGTGAATTTATAAAATTCGTTGAAGGCACACTGCCATTTATGTTCTTTCTCTGTTTGATTTTTGAAATATAATACAACAAATTAAGTTTAGTGCTTACTGCATTGATAGATTTTATTGAGAAAACCAAGAAAGTTTAAATTTTTTTAAAAATTTTATAGAATGGTACTGAGGAAATTCTTAATCTTTCATAAAAATTTTAGATCATGATCACACTCGAGAAAATTTAGAAAAATCTAACAAGTTTATCGTCCCAATTATGTCCATTCTGTTTTTTATTTTTAAAGAAAACAAATAATGTTAAATTATTTTGAAATTTCTTTTGTATTATCCTAATCTACTAGGGATGGTAACATAAATTTTTCAGATCATTATCAAGCTTGTAAAATTTTTTAAAAATCTGACAATATTTCTGCCCAAATTTTAAAAAATCTCAAAAAAATAGTTTTTCAATAAATTTTCATGTAAGATCACTTTATTAGGGGTTATTGGACCTAATCCGGTGCTAAAACTTCAAAATCCGGATTAAAAACCCAAAATTTCGCCAAATTCCCGAAATTACTGTAGCAGTACTGTAGCAATCAATTTTTTTAATTTTAGATTCAGCCGTACTACAGAATTCGGGCGGGTCCGAAAAGCGAAATTTCGCCGAAATTTGCCGGTGTTTTTATCCCTGCGAGAGAATAACAAACATAACTGCATAAACTGATTAGCAGACGTCACGAGAGAAGGCACTGGTACGGCAAAAAAATTGATTCAAGTTGTCCCAAGCACACTTCCCCAAATTCTAAACAATGTGATTGTTTTGGTCACCTTTGACCCTATACATAGAGTACTACTCATGTCTCAGATTTGGGTCCAATGAAAACCCAGCCCTACATACACACATGCTTGCGTGCGCGTTAAGACAATACGAGAGGTCAAGACATCTTCAACTATTTAAATGTGTGTATTAAATATTATTTAAGTGTGTGTATTAAATATTAGTATACACGTGTGTGCACGAGTGTGGTGGTGTGTGTGAGTGGCGTGTCTCCTTATATCCCTTTAAAAAAACCCAACCTTAATAGATAATCTCTACTGTATAAAGTGAGAGTTTCTTCCCACGTCACTTCATCAAAATTACCCACCTTTACCACTCCTCTTTAGTTACTCACCTTTGCCCGCGTTACTTCATCAAAATTACCCACCTTTGCCACTGCTCTTTAATCACCCACCTTTGCCCATGCCATTTCATCAAAATTACCCACTTTTGCCACTGCTCTTTAATTACCCACCTTTGCCACTGGTAGTGCTCTTTGCAAATAAACCTTTTTATCGCAAATTGAGTTTCCGTTGCAACGCACGAGCACATGACTAGTAGTCATTAAGATTATGCATGCAATTCATGCCGTCCTCTTTATCTACTGACACACCCTACACTACATCTTACGACTTACACGTCTTCTACCACGCGAGTGGACAAGGTTCCTGTGCATTCTTTTAGCAACTACAACTTAAGCAGTCGTGTGTGCATTGTCGAATAAAAAAGCGACGGTCCAGATCGATCTGAAATACCATAGCGAAGCACTATAGCAAAACTATGTAGCGCATGGATTTAGAAGATCTAGTCCATCCGTTCGCTCAATCGGATACTATAGCAAAACACTGTAGCACATAGATTTGAAAGAACTAGGTCATCCGTTCGCTCGATCGGATGATTTAGACCTATAGAAACTGCTTAAGTTGAGGACTGCACCAGATCCTCCTCACACAAACGGCTGACGCGTGATAGATTTCCCGTTTGGATAAAAAGAGAAGTGCTTTGGAGTTAGACACCACATATGGCATTGTTATTTTAGCAATCAATCAGACATGTTAAAATTTCAATCGGCTAGAGCAAATTCGACTACTGTCATTTCACTGTATGCAAATATTATTAAATACATTTACGTGCCAAGTTGTGTTCATTTGCCGTCCGAATAGTGTGACTAAAAAAGAAATAAAGGTTAAATCCTAATATATAGGGGAATATGAAGTGAAACCACCTAATTCCTGGGAGAATGTAATCTTCGTTGTGGACCGTCCGATCTAAAATGTGCGCCCCAAATCGTATCCCAATTCCCCACACCACAACTTAGGGCGATTTTGCACTTGGCAGTACCACCTGGATATTTTGCACAAACCCCCCATCCTCTCTCCCATAGCTCTCCTGTCAGTGTCCGGTACCAGATCCGCATTGTAGCAGTGAGATGGCACGGGGCAAAGAGAGAAAAGAAAAAAAAGGAAGAGATTAATGATAATAAATTGCATGTGTTTTTCGTTAGTGGATTATGTGTGAATTCCCTAATTTGATCCTAATATAAATGCACGTGAGTACATAAAATAAAGTGCTCCTTAACTAATTCTAGGTTAGGCTAGGCTCCTAGTGAATCCGAAGATCCTCTCAACTTCCTCGAATCAAATCACGATAGTCAATAGCCAGGTAGGTCGATCAGGAGCCAATGGCCGGCGAGATCCTGCGAACTTTGACGTCTCCACTCTCCAACACTCGGAAAGCTACGGCCAGCCAAAACACGATCTTCGCGTCCAAACGGTCGATGCGCCGCGTATCCATCTTCTTCTTCTTCTTCTTTTTTTGCACACGTTGTCCTTGTGCCAAGTGTGATAAAAAGGTGAAGAAAGGAGCAGCCGAATAATGAAAACAGATTAACTGCAAAATGTGGTGCTTACCGCTCGACAAAGATGTTATCCGGTCTTCGGTGTTTGGTCTCGGCGGATCCAAGAGATTTTGGAGCCGCAGAGATTGCAGGTCAGCTCGTGTAATGCAACTTTGCCGGCAAATATGAATCTGTGTGTATGGCAGTCGCGTGGTCCATTGAGCGAACAAACTTGCAAGGAATTGAGCAGCAGATAATTCTGTTGAAGATTTCATGGTCGGTATTGACAAACACATCTCTTCGTCTGTTGCGCATGTCAGGTTATCATCTGCACGTTCGGTGTTACAATTGAATGTGAACTATGAACGATGCTGTCAACTGTACAGACAGAGTTATCTCCGATAAAAAAGCAGTTTATTCTGAATCCTGGTGATTCAGTTTTTGGGAGGAAAGTTTCTCGGCGGACTTTTTGTTGTTGTTGCAGGTTTCAGGTCCAGTCCAAATTTGGATACATTCGAATTTGGTGGTGATCAAGGTACAGGAACACATGGAGTCTTTCACCATGCTGCATTCATTCATCAGCGTAGTTCATTTCAATGGAAGGGGCCAAGTCTGCATTTACAAGAAAACATAGCTGTACATTAAAATTATGCTATACTTTTAGGAACGTACCAATCTCCTTTTCTCTGATCATGATCAGGTGGCGAACAGCTCCCGTTGCGGTAATCCCATGAGGGCACCTTTTTCAACAGGCCTCGCAGCCTCGGGACCAGGCTCAAAAACAGTCTTTTCACCCCTAGACAAGCAGGGGCCAGCCCCTCCTTCAGAGCTCTAGGAAGGTTTTTGTGAGCATTATCCATGCAGAACCTGGCGATCAAACAGGGGAGGAATGTGATGTTAAGATGCGTTAAAAGTGGTGTATTTTGAACCAGAAAACATGCCTTACTTGGAGAACAGAATGATTTGTACCACATTCTTACACCTTATAAACAAACTTTTTATTTTTCTCTACTACTATAAATTCATTTTAGGCATGTTCAGCGGTCTAAATTTTGTACTTACAATGTCAACGACAAAGAATGATTCCATACACCGTTTCTTGGGAATGTTATTTCTAGTTTGACAGCAAGTGATGATAGGAAGCTAGCAGAAAATGACAAGCATAGTCAACCAGAAAAAAGCTGATCATTTCAAAACAACGCCATAACTACATTTTAAGGGTTTAGTTCAAATATTTTGACCACAAAACCTCAGACTGATACTTGAATACAACAGCTATTGTTCTTTTTTGCAGAAAATG
Organism: Guadua angustifolia; assembly: GCA_036346375.1. Taxonomy (NCBI): domain Eukaryota; kingdom Viridiplantae; phylum Streptophyta; class Magnoliopsida; order Poales; family Poaceae; genus Guadua; species Guadua angustifolia. The sequence continues at coordinate 42,267,151 of CM070517.1, forward strand.
TACTACTTGAAAGGATAGGTTATCACTAATGTATTAGGAGGACGTGGGTATACAATGGAGCAAGAAGCAATGCAGAAAATATGTAGTGTCTATCCAAAAACTGCTCACCACTTTCAAATACTCTTTTGTGTCACCACATTTAGATGATAGCAATAATCTGAAAGGAGATCTGATGAGCTCACAAGGAAAAACAATATGGATAAGATGCGAACACTTAAAATTTATTAAAAAGGCCCACCATTATTTTGTTCAAGAAGAATTAATAATCTGCGATTCTACGGTGATAAGCCAGAAATAGGTTGCTTGCTTAGGAGGTGCTTGGGATCTGCTAACATGAATTAATGTGCTCAAACTTTTTGAGGTTTAACTGGTTATAAATCAGTGGGTCATGAAGGTTGAACTATTTTGGAAAGTAATATGCTAAATAGTTAGTAGTCCGCACGCATGCTGACCACCACGTGAATGTATGCAGGGGCGGACCCAGGAAGAAATTATAGGTGGGGCAGGTTTAAAACAGTATTAAAACGCCAAAAAGAATGCAATGTACGTAACAACAATAGTACTATTAAAGAAACATACATAAAGAAACAATTCAGTTCTAAGTTAGATTCAGTTCTAAGCAAAAAGCACAGAACTTCTAACTTCAAATGCTAATCCACATCCAACAAATGCTTTCATCTGGAGTTAAGGACGATAGGACTTACCGACTTACCGAAGCTACTCAACTAGTCGAATACAGCATGTCGCAGCTCGCGCCTCGCAGATGGGCTCGTCTCGCCGGCCTCGACGCCGCCGTCGGGCGATGGCACCACCGCCCACTCCACCGGAAGGCGGAAGCGCAAGAGATCGGAACTGGCTGTGGGTCAGGCCAAAGGAGTGCCGGCGGCAAACCGCAAGGCATAAGAAGTCAAGTGCCCAACGTTTCAACTTTCAAATATGTTGGGTCTATACATATGCAGATATACAACATACCTTGATCTTATAAATTGTAGGTGGGGCAGCAGCCCAAGCTGCCCCACCGTTGGGTCCGCCCCTGAATGTATGATGTATCACTGCTTTATGTATAGAATAGCTTCTAGACCTGCCAAGTACCAAATATTGAAATCAGGAACAAGGCCTGCCAGTATATAGCTTGAAAGAAGTTGCCAGTTCTCAGCGCTCAGTAGTCATAGTAAGGGCAATTTTTTTTACACATAAAAACCCTGCATCACAATTGGTTTTGCCCTTTGAATCCTGTGAGGAAACCACATGAACATCAAAAAAAGGAAAGGGGAATAGGGGATAATCCAAAAGACAGAGAGCTAGACAATGTGAACCAATTGACAAATGTTGATATCATCAGGGAAACTTACACTTTCCATCCAGATATTTGCAGATGCTCCATAAAATTAAGATTTCTTGGCAAAGATGAGAACACATGAAGTATATCTGTACAGAAATAATAGCAGTTAAGCATACAAGTATAGAACACATGAAATAAGTCTGCACATAAATAATAACAGTTAACCGTACAAGTACAATGCCTTCCCTGGTAATATTTCCAGTTTAGGTAATGAAGATTCAGCTTCACTGTAGGGGGCTATCCTCCACATAAATGACCTCCTTTTAGAAATAGGGTGTTTACAGCCCTGACTGGCTGGGACGAATTAACACAGTGCCAACCACTCGTTCACCCCGGCACTCGACCACCTAGAACCTACCTAGGGCCCGTAGAAATCTACACAAATGATGCTTGCTCATACTAGTAATCTCCACTATAGGTGGTTATCATCTACATAAGTTATGATAATGCAAAAGAATCTAGTTTAGCTAATGCAGAGATAGTGCAACCTATGTGACTCTGATAACATTTCGTCGCAACGAACCCTTAAATCGGCAAAATGTCAGCTCAATTCTTCCCCATTTCGCTGAAACCAAGGTTACATATATCAGCAAAATTCCAGCTTAGTGCCCACCATTTGTTCACCCTAGGCAGGTGGGCAGCTTGCTCCTCACGCAAAAAAGATGCAAATTTTTGAAAGATAGCAGCGGCCGTCGCTAGAAATCAAGAACGGGAGCACAGATAAACCGGATCTACAGCTCGGATGCAGCGATAATAGCAGAATCCAAAGGGGGTCTGAGGGCTCGAAGAGGGGTTGTTGTGCTCACCAAATCAGAAGCCACTTGGCGGAGCGGAATCCGAGCTCTCGCTCTCGCTCTAGCGCGTCCCAGGCCAAGGAGCCGCAGGGTCATTGCAAGAAGAGTGGGTTCGGAGGAGGGCGAGATGAGATTCAATCGGAAGCAGGTGGTAGAAAGCAGTAGTTGCTGGTCAGCAACCACCAGGCCAAGTAGCAGTAGAGCTTGGTGAACGAAGAACAACTCGCGTAAACGATGAGAGAAACGAAAACAGTGTAAAATTCTCCGAGTTTGGGCCAGCCCAAGCGCAAATGGCAAGTTCTTCGGCTGGGAAATTCTCACGCCAGATTCCCGGGAAGGAAAGATGAGGCGGCAAAAGAGTAAATTTCAAAAATAGTACATGTTTTTCTCCCAGAAAATCTCATAAAAATAAATACAGCAGAGCTTCAATGCTGCCCTCTCAATATAAGTTTTATAAATTTTAAAATAAACAAAGAGATAAGTAATCACTATATCTCCTTTCGTTCATGCTTTAATATAAAAATATATATTTAGAAATCCTTTATCAATGTAGGCAGCTAAGGCAAGTCACGGCACCACCAAATCCCTGATCCTCATACTGACATGTGGGCCACAACTCAGCACATCCCACGTCACCAAGTTAGTCCACACGTGCAGCTCCGCCCCCTCACTGCCACCCCGACCCCACATGTCATAGCCATCCGTCCTAGTCTTCTTCTCTGCACACACTGACACACCTCTCTCCCCGAATCAAAAACCGAACCCCAAACTCCCCCACTCGATGTCGCCGTCGCCGTCGCCGCGCCGCCCGCCGCGCCGCGCGGCGTCGGCTCGGGCGTCTTCCTACGACGAGTCGCTCCTGGACGCCACGCTGCAGGCTTACCTGGGGAACTCCCCGTCGCGCCGCATCAGGCGGCTGCGCCGCCTCTCCGCCGACGAACGCCAGCGCGAGACGGAGACGGAGGCGTTCATCGCGCTCTCCCTCGGCTTCCCCATCGACGAGCTCCTCCCTGACGAGCGGCCCCTCCTCCCTGCCCCCGTCGCCGCCGCCCCCAACGACTACGTCGTCGTCCGCAACCACATCCTCGCCTCCTGGCGCGCGGACCCGCGCCAGCCGCTCCCCCGCGCGCGCGTCCTCGAGACGATCGCCTCTAGCTACGACCACCTCGTCGCCGCTGCGCACGGGTTCCTCTCCCGCGAGGGCCACATCAACTTCGGCGTCTCCACCGCCTTCCCCGCCTCACCTGCCCCCGACGCGCTCCAGGCCCCCGCCGCCTCCGTCCTCGTCGTCGGTGCGGGCCTCGCTGGCATCACCGCCGCGCGCCAGCTCCTCCGCTTCGGCCTTCGCGTGCTCGTCCTCGAGGGCCGCGCGCGCCCTGGCGGCCGCGTCTTCACTTCCCGCATTGGCGGGGGCCAGGCTGCCGTCGAGCTCGGTGGTAGCGTTATCACCGGCATCCACGCCAACCCGCTCGGCGTGCTCGCGCGCCAGCTCGGGATTCCTCTTCACAAGGTGCGGGACCGCTGCCCGCTGTACCACCCCGACGGCCGGACCGTGGGGACCAAGCTGGACAGGAGTATCGATCTGGTGTTCAACACGCTTCTCGACCACGCCACCAGGCTGCGGGAGTCTCTCAAGGAGGCCGCAGAGGGGATCTCGCTGGGGGAAGGGATCGAGAGGCTGAGGAGGCTGTACAATGTAGCGAAATGCAAGGAGGAGAGGGAGGTTTTGGACTGGCATTTTGCGAACCTCGAATTCTCCAATGCTGGTTGCCTATCTGAGCTTTCACTTGCGCACTGGGACCAGGATGACCCGTATGAGATGGGTGGAGACCATTGCTTCTTGGCTGGAGGGAATTCGAGGCTCGTACAAGCATTATGCGATGGTGTACCAGTGTCGTATGAGAAGACAGTGAAGCGGATTGAGCATGGAGTCGATGGGGTGAGTGTCATGGTGGAAGGAGGGCAGGTTTTCCAGGCCAACATGGCACTATGTACTGTTCCTCTTGGGGTGCTCAAGAGCAGGAGCATCGTGTTTGACCCGGAGTTGCCTGAGAGGAAGCTTGGGGCGATTCAGAAGCTGGGTTTTGGATTGTTGAACAAAGTGGCCATGGTGTTTCCTTATGTATTTTGGGATGAGGAAATTGACACATTTGGCTGTTTGAATAAGGAGAGGAGCAAGCGTGGGGAATTCTTTCTCTTCTACAGCTACCATACTGTCTCTGGTGGCGCAGTACTTATCGCACTTGTGGCCGGAGAGGCTGCTTTGGAGTTTGAAAAGATTGATCCTGTTGTAGTGCTTCACCGGGTACTTGGTATTCTTAGAGGTAATTGTGGCGACCCGCATAATTAACCCCTGGTAACACTGTCACCTAGAGTTAACTACACAGATCTCATCACAACAACTAGCAAAACATCGGACATTCCGATGCTTTATTAATTACTACACTGTGTACAGAGTATTGCAGCAGAACAATAATTAGAGACAAATAACGGAATCCTTTATTACATTCCATTCATTAATCAACTCATTCCCATCAACTCATTTCACCAATTCATTTCCAACCTCTACCAATTATCCATTCTTACAACCTACACCCCTCAATTTATACTTTTCATTCTCAAACATACATTTTAATGCAGTGATGGAATTTATTCAGAAAGCAGTAAAACATTTAAGGAAAATGATCAAGATAAAATGCGCTTGCTTGGAATAGAGTTTGAATGCTTGGCCTCGCTTGAAAATAGGCTCGGGTTGATTTGAGTGTTTTGTTCGGGTCCTGAAAATTTATACTAAATTAATCTACGGCAATTTTATTAAATATGAGTTGCAATATCCAACATTTTCAATCGATCAGTTTTATCATTTAACGAAAGTGATGGTCATTTGTATATGCCATGCACTACATTACTACCTGCTGATCTTTTATGCATCTATGGACAATCCTACGAGGCCAGGGTGGAGGTTTGTGTGCAGGAGCAGATTTTCAGGAGTTAAGGGGTTATAAGATTTATTACGGCTGTATTAGAACCCATGTAAGCTAAGGTATGAAGATAGCCTGCGTGGCTAATGGAGTGAATTAAAGCTTCCATTTATGTCCGCTCTAATTATTGTTCTCACGCAATACTCAGATACATGATGTAGTAATTAATAAAGCATCGGAATGTCCGATGTTTTGCTAGTTACTGTGCTAAGGTCCGTATAATTAACTCTAGGTGACAGTGTTACCAGAGGTTAATTATGCGGGTCGCCACAGTAATCACTGCTAAAACTAACAATCCCATGTTTGTTCACAAGTTTAACTACAATCCTCCATCAATTTTGGAACATTGATTTAAAACTATAGTAGGAACTCAAAGCGTTTCAACAAAAATGCATGCATGCTTACTTGCTTAGTGATTGGGTGGACAAAAATATGACATTACTGACCTATCCAAATCAAACATAACATGATTTATTTTGGATTTGTAAGAGAAGTGGATACTTAGTGTTTGGGTGGACAATATAATGTTTATGTAGAAGTGTCTAAATGATGTGTGTCTGTTGCTAAAGCTTATTGGATGGCTTTAGCATATGAAAATTCATATTTGGAACATATCACTATAGTAGATTTGTTTCTCACTCTGTAATTCATTGACTGGCCATTTGGTGATTTAAGAAGAGGTTTAAATACCAATACAACAACTAGATGTGCTGTTTTAATACAGGTATATTTTTTTTTATGAGTTGGATAGTTGTAGCATGAAATGTCGCATTTGGAACTTACTAGACTCATTGTCACTCCATAATACATTGAAGTGCCATGTTGTGTTGATTTAAGTTTATGCTTACATACTAATACAACATCTAGATGTGTTGTATTATACTAGTGTGTTTAAATGGTAGGATAGCTCTTCTTCTTGTTCTTTTTTTTTAGTGAATGGGATGGGCAATTGATTATCTAGAGCAAACAGATTTTTTCCCCTATTCGGTAGGAGCCATTTACCCTTTCTAGTTTTGTATTGCTAATATTTCTACATGAACCAAGACCACCCCTAGAATTTTATAGTATTTGCATGTTATGTCTCATTTTGCAATCTTACATGACTAATGGGCAATTATTTGTAAGTACTTGCATTATGGTCTACACTCTTCAACTTACTAGTAAGCATTAACTATGGATTTGTTAGTCCAGAGCAAAATGGATTCGTTAGAGTTATGGATGTGGATCCGAAGAGCTGGGTATATGATCTTTGAGCATGGGCATAGTTATATTTTGGGGGAGAACTCATAAAATTCAAAGCGTTCAGACTTGAAACAATTTGAGTAAAAAATAGCAGTATTACTGATTACTTTCCTCCTACAGCATAGCTCCGTGATTAATAAGTGTATCTTATCTGGTTTTGGTCATGGATTCAAACTGGCATTTATGTTTTTGTTTTGTATGCGAATTATCATTTATCCTTTGAGTCATTGTCTCTAGTATGCGGAAAATAGGCATAGCTGCCTTCCAAAAAGGAAGCAAAATGGTATTGATAATTTTGAGATATTTAATTGGGTAATTACTCTTTATCTAGACTGAGATAAAAGGTGATAACATAAGTGTTCCTTTTAAATTGCGTGAGTACACAAATGGACAGAATGAATAAGAAAAAAACAGAGGATAATGATTTTCTTTTATCCCCTTGTATAGCGGCCCAGTCCAATAGACAAAAAATATATTTGAAATTGGATTCATGGGTCATAAATGTCAAACTTAACACAGACTTGTAGTTTTGCTTGACTCATATATCAATAGAAGGGATTGTACAGTTGGATGTTACCAGTGCATTTTGGAAATCCACCAGCATAGGAGGGCAGAATAAACCATATTAGGACAAATACGAGGGTGGAATGTAAATACGAAACATGGGATGCGATAATCAAATAACTAGGGAAGATACATATAATCTTGTGTATCTTGAAATATCAATTTGTTTCATATTATGATAAGCATTGATATATTATTTATGATCTTGTCCAGGAATATATGGCCCAAAAGGTGTTACCGTGCCTGATCCCGTTCAATCAGCTTGCACGAGATGGGGTAGTGATCCTCTTTGCTCGGGTTCGTACTCTCACATCCGAGTTGGGTCTTCCGGTGCTGACTACGATGTTCTTGCCGAGTGTGTCAACGACCGACTCTTCTTTGCTGGAGAGGCGACAAGCCGTGCATACCCTGCGACGATGCATGGAGCCTTATTGAGTGGACTAAGAGAAGCTTCCAGAATTCTCCGTGCTTCAGAAAGGAGAGCGAACTCTGATCATAGGAAGTACTCTCTGCAGAAGAGCGTGAGACCTCCAAACGGTGTCCTGGGAGATCTTTTCACGGAGCCAGATCTCGAATTTGGGAGGTTCTCGTTCGTGTTCTCCTCTATGACACCTGATGATCTGCAGGCCGCGGGTTTGGTTAGGATCATGCTTCAGAAACACTTGTTTCTGCATTCCAAGAACCGCGATTTAAAGGACGACGATCGGAAGAATCAGGTCCCTGCAGCTGCAGCTGGGAAGACAGATCAAGAAGCGTTCCATCTGTACGCTGTCATCTCTCGAGGGCAGGCGAATCAGCTACAACTGGCAGGCGACGACGATAGAACTAGGTTATCATTGTTGTGCAAGGATCTTAGCGTAAAACTGATGGGTTACGACAGTACAACCGACGTAGGCGGTTCCCTAATTTTTAGCATCTTGAGCGCTCGGAAAGCCAGGAAAAGGCTGCAGCGCCCCAAGAGCTTCAACATCTCTATGTAGGACAGAAGCGTTTATTGTTTCTCTAATTATCGTCTTCTTTACTCTAAGAGGACGCAATTAGTTATTTGGCGATACGATCTTACATTTTCTCCCAGGGAAACAAGTGTCGACGCACTTCGCGTGGTTTGCATGGTCAGTAGATAATTGCTGTTCAACATCATCCGGAGACGTTGGTAAGAGAGAATCTGTAGGTGCAAACGTGTGTACTTCAACATCATCCGGGGTCCAAATATTGCTTGCCTATAATTTCACGCACCTGACAATCGCTTAGTAGAGGAAAGCATGTCCTTGTGCGCGGATGTGTTCTACGAGGCACACTGAGGTTCCATGGGAACAGGGTGAATTGGACTCACTATACTGCGTGCATGCGCAAACAGTTGGATTAATATTCAAGCACAGTGGAAAAGCAATTTACTTCCTTTGTTGACTTCTACAAGGTGTGTCCATTTATCTAGAGATTCAAACTTTGTAATATTTGGTCAACAATTACCTCAAGATTAGTTATATAGGTTTAATTAGGCCAAATTGGCACGATTAGATTCGTGCTCGAAAGTACTTACATGTAAACATGATTCTCTTTCTGAAGTTGTTAACAATATATATCGTAAAAGAAATTAACAGGTAAAGTTTAATTTTGAAGACCGTACAAACTAAACCGTGTTTTATAAAACAGAAAAACTAACCAACGGTATACCGTTGCAACGGTATAGGATGAAACTTACCCGTGAAACATGAAACTTTGGTTGAAACTTATCTGTGAAACTCGAAAACCTGATGAAACTTACCCGTGAAACATCATGAAACTTACCCGTGAAACCTAGCAATGAAACTTACCTGTGAAACTAATGAAACATACTATACCGTTGCAACGGTATACCGTTGGGTAGTTGCTCTCTTTATAAAAATGAGAAGTGTCAGCTTGGATGTTGGCTCTCGATCCAAAAATGAAACAATTGTGTACAAATTGTCTATAATACCCATGGTTTCGGCACTTGTCTAAATACTACATTTCCTAAAGTTTAAAAACTTCCGTGTTCGTTTCTACGGCTCGCTCAAAAAAAAAATTGCTTAAGTCTTTCAAAAATTAAGAATACGATCGGTCCTTTTCGCCTTTTTTTACGAAGAAGGCCTTAAAAAACACGGATCTTTCGTGAGGGAATTCTAAATAGATACAAAAAAAAACGTAGTGGCGTTTGGATCATTCCGGCTATTTTTTGCGAGAAGGACTTTTTCGATTTAACACGATCGCGGGTCCTTCATTAGAGAACCCCAGATAGATATGAAAAAAACGTGATTTCGTTTGTGTCCTTTCTGTCGTTTCGCTCATTTTCCCGACGATTTAAAAAAAACACCGTCGAAAAAAAAGAAATTTTTTTTTACAAAAAAACAACACGCGCAGCGTGTTACGCCGCGAAAAATTTCCTAGTTACAAATATTCCCAACATGCATTCTCCAGCACATACTAACTATACTAAAGTTGGCAAGGAACGCCAAGGAGGCCACACGTGTCCTCCTTCTATTAAGGTCTTAAAAAAACGTAATTACATTTAGATCCTTCAACCGTTTTTAAAAAAAGAACATTTCAGCTCAGCAAAACCGTGAATCCTTCGTGAAAGGACATCAGATAAATGCAAAAAAAAGAGTGTAATTATGTTTATATCTTTTTAACGTTTCAGACGCTTTTTTCGATTTGCTCACGTGGAGGAGCAACGATCGTGACGTGGCAAACCGTGGTCACTCATCTAGTATTCCTTATCCACCTAAGACCAGTACGCCTTAATACAACTATGACATGTCTCATCTATGTCCGTGATGCCGCAGCTCACGCTAATGATCCAGTGACATGGGCGGATCCAACATATGGATATGAGTGTATAAATGCACACCTAAATTTTTTGAAAAAAACTATTATATAATAAGTATATTATGTGTATATACTAGTAAGCGAGCTCAAAAATATGTATTTCAACCTCTAAGTCCATGTCAACCCATTCCACTCACCCCCTCTCCCAATCTTTCCTACATAGCCTAATCTTCCAAAATCCATTCTTCCTCTATTCCTCAAGCCAAACACTTAACTTCGTCTCCATTCCGCACGCCCCACGTTCTCTCACTCTCTCTGTGACGGCAACGATGGACGATGGACGTGGGGTAGGTACAAGCCGGCGAGAGCAGCAGAAGGACGAGCACCGTGGCAACCACCAAAGACGGACATAGACTGCAGGCGTGCAAGGCACAAGGAGCGGCGCGTGACAAGGAAGCTCTGTCCTTGTGGCAGCAGCAAGCAATCGACTGGGAACGGAGGTGTGACACTAGCAACACCGCATGTGTTAGGGACGGTAGTGTCCAGAGGAGATGTGGAGCAAAGACATGTTGCGGTGGTAGCCATGTGGACGTGGTGAGCATGAGCCGGTGATGGAAGGTGCGACACCAGCAGTAACTAGTTGAGGCAAGAAGCGGTGCTAAAACAACAAGCAACAGCTGAGCATTTGGCATCGGCAACCATACAAGTTAATTTCATTCTTGATTCCCTAGTATGAAATCTTCAATTCGCAAACCTATCAATGTTATGTTGATTTGTAATGGTAAATCATGATTTTTGAAATGTAGCATGTAGAGCATTTAAAAATGAAGAGGAAGCATGTTGATTTTAAATCCCTAATTCACAAATGTCTAAATTATTTCTAGTATTATCTCTAGTAAGAAATTTTTGTTCCTTGTATTTTTAATATTACAAATCTTTATATTTTATATCGAATACTATTTTTGTAACTCTGAACATCTATTTTGAAAATTCTGGATTTGCCAATCACCCCATGCAGCATGGGTTGTGGCGGCGGGGGTTCCCAAGTACTAGGGTGCGGTAGCATAAAAGGAAGGATTTAGATCCTCTGCCGTAAGGCAGAGGGCAGTTGAGCTACTGCATGGCCTTGCGGTAGAGGATTCGCGTCCTCACAGCAAGTATGTGCCTCCCCACCGCCTTCTCCAGGCTTGCAGGGGGATAGTTCATATTGTGCTCGAGGAATGGAGAAAGATATATATAGACCTTAGCAAATAGGCCGTGTAGGAAAAATTGAGAGAGGGAATGGACAGAAATGGACTTGAAAGTTAAAATACCTATTTTTAAGCTCATTTAATAGTATATACATCTAATATACTTACTATACACTAAGTTTTTTTCAAAAAAAAAAAATTGGGTGTACATGTGTACATCCATGACCCTATGCCCATGAGCTCAAGCTCACAGAGGGTACGACACATGTTACTAAAACTTGTAGGATGTACTAAAAAATTAAGCATTCACAACAAAACAGCTTCATATTACAAAGGAAGCAACCCATCAGCATGATGCATCACATAAGAACTTTGATGTAATATCACCAAACACCGATTGCAACATCAACAAATACCAAACGCAACAAAATAATTCTCCTATTGCAACAAATTGACATAACTTATACCACAAAAAAACACTGTTGTTGCAGCAAAGGGAGAAGAGATTTGCAATAAATAGTAACTACGGTTGCAGCAAACTTTTTGAACAAGTGCAGTGTTCACAGAAAACATCGTAGCCAAAGACATGGTATAAGATAAGCTCGACAGAAGAGGTATGGTGCGAGTCGAGACGAAACTCGATCAGGCACTATGATGAAACCGAGAGTATGATGTAAATTAGATCCAACAATAATATCTTCATATGGTAGGTAATATTATTGTTGTCCGTAGTAAAACACGGATATTCGGGTAGTCTATAAAAATAGTTAGCACACGGGTCTATCAGAACCATCCGGTATTCATATGGACAGAGGCACTCATTTTCTTCTCTCTTTCATTCTCCACTTCCGTTTCTTCTCTACCTCATGACTTTCTTCCCGTTCCTCACGATCGAACTCACACACAGACCTGCCGCCGCGCTTGCCACTATTCTCCTTGGTTGCCGCCGCCGTGATGGTTGGTCTGGCGCACGTGCTGCTGGGGTTGGCCTCACTGGCGCCGATGAGGTTGGCGAGGCATCGGCGGCGGCGCAACCGCGCAAGAGGCACATGATAGGGCCTGCGATGAGGATGGGGTGAGTGAGAAGGGAGAGGAAGGGGGCGCGCCGGTTGATCGAGCTTCTAACGAACACGTACGCGTGGATCAGACGAATTATTTATTTATATATATATATATATATATATAGGAAAATGATTCCATACTCCTGGTGAGTATTCACCTCTAATATACCATTTAAATGATGTTGTTATACCTCTTTATCCATTTGAGTATACTCTAATACTGATTATAAGATACTCCAAAGTGAGTTTCATGAAAAATTTCATTAAAATCCACCCTTTATAGCATAATTTGTTTACACATTCTTTATACATATGGAAAAGGGTATGTAGCAAAAAAATAAAGGGTTTGATGAAATTTTTTTAATCATATTGTATTGGAGTATCTTAGAATTATTATTGGAGTATACCGAAAGTGATAAAAGAGTATAAAACGTTTATTTAAGTGGTATATTAGAGGTGGGAGTATGTACTCCCGGGAGTACGGAAAAGGCTTAGCGGTATACTAGAGGTGGGAGTACGTACTCCTAGGAGTATAAAACCATATATATATATATTTTCCTATATATATATATATATATGTATGTATGTATGTATGTATGTATGTATTGTCCTCTTTCCTTCCTTTTACCATGAATCCAATTCTTAAATGTGGAATGCAGTAGTGGATCCAGTGCTAGCTTGAGTATACTTGTACAGTTGTACTGCACATATAATTGTACTAGTTAAAATGTGCAGCTAAACGCTAATCAAAGACTAATCACGTGACCTGTAATTTCGGGCCTTTGTAGCTAGCTGTGCATCGGTTTCGACTCTGAACATGCACAAACGCAACCATGCATCAGCAAGAAACGGCTATACAAGATGCATACGATACGCACCATTCTGGCCACGAACACTTCAATTTCGCCCACAAATCTCAAATCAAGGACGACGGCATGATCAGAACAATCCAACTTTTCATCGCCGCCCTCTCGCTCCTCGCCGGCACGAGCGGCGGCCGGTGCCCTCGCGTCCCGTCGATGACCGCGGGGCAAGCGTGCGAGGCGGTCTGCGGCACGCGCCGCATGCACAGGCTCTGCCTCCGCACGCTTCTGCGGCGTGACGACCGCCGCCAGCCAGGCGGCGCGGCGGCCGTCACCTACCACGCCGGCGTGGCCGCGCGCAGCGCCCTGACTCCTTCGCCGCCACCGCGGCCGCCAAGCGGGCGATGCTGTACGGCGGCGCGGTCCCGAACGACGAGAAGGTCGCGTACGACGGCTGCATGCGGGGCTACGACGTCGCCCGCCGGTCCATGAACCGCGTCGCCGACGACCTGGCGAGCTGCGACAAGGCCGCGAACCTGACGCAGGACTACATGGGCAGCCTCGCCGGCATGGACGCGTGCCGGAAGAGGCTGCTCGGCTACCCGGCGTCACCGCTGTACGGCATGAACCTTGCCGACCGGAACAAGACTCTGCTCGCCGCCTTGCTGTGCAGCCTGGTGCCGAGGCCGCCGGAAGAGCGCCGTGGCGTGCATGGCTAGCTAGATGGCGCGCGTTAATTGCTTTGTCCCGTCCTAGTTAATAATATATAGCTTGGTTTAACACCAAGTACTAGTAACAATAAAAATGCGATGATATGCATTACATTTGGCTAATTCTACTCGCTACCTTTTTATCTGCCATTAGGATATATGTGGTCTGTTTGCTTGGTGACCAAAATTATCTAGACAAGGTTCGCCAAAATTTGAAATCACCAAACTTTCCTGAGGAAATGTTTGCCCATGAACTGGCCCAAACTTTGGTTAAAAAATAAACTAGAGAATGAAGCAAAAGGAAAGAATTACCAAAGTTTTCTAACTAACCATGAACCAAATGGATGCCCATGTTTTTGATTCATGTGCCTGAAACCAAACATCCCTATAGACCTCCTGTTTTTGATTTGTTGGATCAAGTTTGTGCGTGCCGGGCGACAAAATGCATGATGTTTGCTTGACACGTTAATTAGGATCAATTCTTCGTATGTCACTAGAATTTAGGAAAAATCCATAAATATATTACTATAATGAGTGGTATATAAGGTATGAGGTTAAATTTCAGTGATGTATAAGCAATTGCCCTGTGAATTAACTCTACACAGGTGGTTGGCAACACACGCTCACAGGTCACAATTCAGTGACTCACATTGTGTATCTCTCTCTCTCTCTCTAAAAAAAAGCCTCCCGCTGTGTAGATGCGTGACACACAAGACGCCCAACCATGTACACACATGAAAATTGAGGCAGCCAAGAATCAAATTATGTTGTTATTTTGTATAAGTATATACAATCTCTTCGCAAAATAAATAAATAAATAAAGAGTATGCACGTGCTTCTTTTTTATAGAGAGAAGCATACACTCTAGCTGTCAGGGTGCTGGTGTGAATTGTATAAGATTGGGCCACTTTATGAAAAGTTTTGCTCTATGGGGTATTCAATTTCTAGTTGGGTTGGCTTGATGGGCTAGGTCAAATCTTACTTCTGCCTCTACCAATTTCTTCGTCTTACTTTGTTCCATACAAAGTGATTCTTTTTTTTGTATTGTGCATCCAAGTATGTCCTTCAAATAATGGCTTACATGACTTCATCTTTTTCTAAAAGGAAAGACCTCATCGTTTCCATGTAGATTTGAAAATTAATGAGGAACATCGACTAAATCTCCTTTGCACGTTCGTGCATGTAGGCATGTAGCCATGGACACCAGACATTGAGATACGCATCGCATACACAAATGCGTATGCATGCTCTCAAACCAATAAGAATATCTTTGTAAGGTACCATATGTTATCTTCGCCGCCTATCTCTACCTGTCCTTCCCTGCTCACTTTTTAACTTTGAAAAGTTTAAATAGAAAGTTTGCACTCATAACAATTCAAATTCAAAATTTTTAAATCGAAAAAATTTAACTCAGAAAGTTTCAACTCGAAATTTTTTTAACAAGTCAAAGTTTCAACTCAAGAAATTTCACATTTTTGTATCAAAAAATTTTGAATAGTTCGAAAAGTTTCGAATCAAGAAAATTTTAATTCGGGAACTTTCAACTTAGCAAAATTCAAATCGAGAACTTTCAACTCGAAATTTCAAATCAGAAAAATTTCATGGGAGAAATCTCAGAATGGGGAATTTCAAGAACTTTCAGTTCAAAAACTTTTCATTCAAAAATTTTCAATTCGAAAACTTTCAATTCAAAAGAAATCAGTTTGAAAGTTTCGATTTGAAAAAAAATCTCAACTCAAGAAAATTTTGGCTCGAAAAGTTTCGATTCAAAAAAACTTTCGTTTTAAAAAATGATAAAAACTTTCAAAAAGGTTAAATAATACTTATTTAAAAACTTGAAGGAAAATTTGAAAGCAAGTACTTTTTTTTAAGTTTGAGAGGAAGTGAATGAGGGAGGAAAATAGGATGAAAAGGATGCCGTCAAGTGTTACGACAAAAGAGCCGTTGAGAGAAAGGACAGTGGGAAAGAACGGATGTGCTACTATATATCATAACGAGAGAATGTCCTCGTAGAAAATTTAGCACGAGTCCTTTCATATGTCATAATAATATTGCCAAACTTGGTAGGCATAAACATAGATTTACGTTATTATAATCTAACCTTTTATCTCACGAAGTGACTGTGACTTGTATCCAACAACCTTTTATATATCCATGTAGATTACGTAGCTTTTGTTATCCTCCCTATATTAAAGCCTGCAAGGTTCCGGCCCAGGCGACGCGCCACGTCACGGGATTTGCGCTAGGCCCCTTCGGCTTTCCGTATTAGCGTTTGTCCCTCCGGTTTGGCTTTTTCCGTCGCGCCCGGTGCTTTTGCCGTCGCGTCTGCGTGGCGCCAATGTTCGCCGCCGTCTCGCATGCGGCCTTCATTGCGTCGCCTCGGTCTTCCGCCGAAGATCGGCGGCAAGCCTTCGGCAATGGTGCCGCCAGCGCCGCTGCGCGAGTGGACTGACGCCGGTGTCGCGGTCACCGTAAAGAGCTTGGCCACGGTGAGGAGCATGGCGTTGAGGAGGCGGGAGAGGCGGTAGCATGAAGGCGGGCGGCACCGGTGGCGCCGTCTGCGATGATGCGGTCGATGCGGAGGCAAGCGAGTGGTGGCGTCGGCGAGCTTGTTGGAGATGACGAGCACGAAGCGAAGTTCGCCACGCGGTCAGTGGTCCTCCGGTCCGCCTCGGCGAAGTGCTTGAGCACAGGACTCCGCTTCGGCCGGTACCTTCGGTTTAGCGTTTGCATTTGGTTTTCGCACCGCCGTTCGCTTAGAAGCCGGCTTGTCTTTGCTGCGTGTAGTATTCTTTTGGTGTTCGCTTGTTCCAAATAGCTACGCTTTGTCTGACGAAAGTGTAATACGTATAAGATGAGTCTGCGCTGTTTTATATAATGATATACGCAGTTTTCTGCAGACCTTAGCAACTTTGTTTGATATTTACTTTGCCTTACCGCTACGCATCGGTGCATTCTCTTATTCCAGCTAAGAGATTTAAAGGTGCGTACATGTTTGCTTTCCACATGTTAAAAATAGATATGCTAATTGTCCTCCTGAGATCAGCCAGGATTACATCATCCCTTTAACGCATGCCAAATCGATATTCAAGAGCGCACCATGGATCCGGAATCTCATTTCGCCCAACCAAAAAATAAGATGCCTGACGAAATTATTTGCGGTAAAGCAAACTGCATAACTATACCTAATTTCGCACTGTCAAACGCGCTCCTGAACAATACCTATGATTGTTCCAATGGTTTTCACATGTGCTTTTCCGCATACTGTATGTCGAAATTTTGATTTTTCATTTTATGCATTGTTGCTATCAAAGGCGCTCTACAAAAATATCTGCTATTATTTTACGGCATGCTTTCCCATGTATCTTTCTTTTCTTCTATCATATATTACATAAAGCTATCGATTAAGTCTGCATCTAATTGACTTCTTCATGTTGCGAAACATAGGAAGTCGCAGAAAATTCACACGCTAAGGCGCAGCAAGTTCTGAAATAATAGCTTGTCGGGCAAGTTGCTTATCGATTATATGGCATCGAAAAGAATGTGTAAAAGACGTCTTGTTAGATACCGAATTTCGTCTCTCCATCGAAAATCTGCGTCGAAAAAAGATACGAAGCAGCTAGAGAGTCGACGCCCTACAAGAATTGGATGGTGATCTATCCATTAAACATAGATACCTCAAAGAATCGATGAACCAAAGAAAAGAAAAGAAAAGAAGCAACCATTCACACCGTGTGCCGATTATACCGCTATGGAACATGCATGGCTTATCTCGCGCGCTTATCGCATACTATTTAGCTTCAGAGATTGGATTTGAATGTGGATTTAGCGCTCCCTGTTGCTGTATTTATAGTTTTGCTGTGTTTATAGACATAATATGATGAGTATTACAAATATATATGTATGTTTTAATTCAGCCAGTGGTTACAAAGCGATCGACTTCTTGCGTGTGATATCGCTAGCGATGTTTTCGTTTACCACGCTTCTTGCATGTGATATCACTAGCAATACTCCCTGTTGTCAGTATTTATAGCATGCTCTATTTATAGTTTTGCCGTGCGCATTGGCTTTCTTTAAGGAACCAAATTCGTCTTTTTAGACATTGCTTTTTTGATTATCAACGAAACACGCAAATCGGTAGAAAAAATCCAAACGCGATTACTCGTTTTCTTACATTTACTAGGATCCGCTCACGAAAAATTAGAATTACGCTAGCTCGAAAGTCCTTTCCAAACTAGCTAGAGTGATCTAAACACAGCTTATACCGCTTTTAAAAAAAACGGTCTAGATAGAAATTTGCACGGTGCCACACCAAAAAAAAGATCAAATTTCCTGTAAAAATATTTTTCTCACCGCGATTGCATCCGATCAACCAATGAAAAAAGATACCCCAGATTTTTCCTGGAAGAAAAAACGGTTCCGGTTTTTCTCGCCGATGCTTTTTTTTAAAAATTCACCGCCCCTGTGCAAAATCGACAAAATCCTTCTCCAAAAAAATAGATAAGACCGTCCAAACTTAAATACGTTTTTTCCCCGTTTATTTATAGTCTTTGCTCGAAAGATACACAGTTTTCCTAAACAAAAAAATGTCTTCTCCCGAAAAGACTCTGAGAGGACCTAGCTGTGTTTGCTGATTTTTCTAAAAGCATTCACGGATAGGGTGGCACATCGCATCGATGTTTACTCAAGAAACTTGCCAACTTTACCATGACTACTAGAAATTTTCCCACGCCGTAGCACGCCGCATGCATCTAGCGAAAGAAACAAAAGGCCCGTACGGCAAAAACCCCGTATTCTAAAGTAAAAGATTCTTTTTAATCTACGTGTGGTTTTATTTCAACTTGAGTATTTCTACGTGCGATTACGTTTATATTCTTTGAAACGTTTTGCATGCTTTCTAAATGTGTTTGTGTAGAGGAGCGGTGACCTCGGCGTGGTATGCCACGATTATTCATTCGGTGTGTCTATAAACAACGTGGTGTATGTAGGTAGACGGACTCTAGGAAAAACACGTGGATGGCGGTGCGAACTATTGCTGTAGCAAAGATGGTAGAAATGCCACCTGGAGGGTCGGTCACATCGTGTGGCGCGCGCGGTCTGCTTTGTTGGGTGGTTCAGTGTTTTTTTTAGCGCGTCGGGCCTTAAAAAAATTGGGTAATTATAACGAGGTTTGCCGTACGGGGTTTTTTTTAAAAGAATCTTTTACTTTAGAATACTCAAGTTGAAATAAAACCACACGTAGATTAAACACAAACGGCTACGCATCGCAACAGTGAGTGCTCTTGCACTACTGCCCATGACTCAAATTCAGTTCCGCTCGCCCACGCGCACACCGCCCTAACCGTCCTTTTCCTGAGCAACACGTAGCGTGGATTAAACACAAACGGATACGCATCGAGATTTTTGCTGTTTAATTTTTAGCACCCTATTTTTACGACCCGACCACCCAAACTTTTCGAATACCCTTCGAAACCGTCAAATACTATTTTCTCCAGAATAACCAATTTTTTCATGAAGGTTTTTCCAAAACCCCGATAATTCTATAAAATTATGCAATAGTTTGTTTTCCCCTAAAAGACCCCCACCACTTCTTCTATCTAATTTCTGGCTTTCTTATCCGCAGACACTCAAATTTTCTCGCATACCCTCCAGATCTTTCAAAAATATTTTTAACACGCCGTTTTATACGAAGAGACACTCTATTTTTTGCGTTCGGTTTCATTGCTTCCACGGTTTGTTTAAAACACATCATCCTTAACAAAAAACTATCCAAAACTTTCGTAGATTATGTATTGATCTATTTTCCTTTTGTTGAACTTCCAGAACTCACAGAATTTTCGCTACTTATCTTGTATTGTCTATCGTATCGTGGCGCGGCGTGCGCCGCGCCCACGTGTCTAGTTGATTCTTAAATCTCGTGGTGATCATCATACGGCACGCGCCTAGAGTTAGAGAGTAGTGGTAATTCTTAATTAGGTCACTCAAAAAACTACTACACTTATTAAGCCTTTACGATCGAGGGCGAGCCTAGCTTACTTAAAATAATACAGGGAAGAATGAGACGTTTTACGTCTTGATGCGGCGATTAGTAGCTTCAGATCTAGCGAGTATTTACATGCATGTCACCTCCAACTAGCCAGTGACGTACGGATCGAGCCCAATCCAACTCTCAAGGTCGGCAGACGAATAGTTGTTACTCAAAGTGCTAAATCATACTGCTAGTACTATATAACAGAGCCGTACAACTTTGAGTTATCCATATATAGATTATAAAATACGTGTCTGGCATGATTTAATTACAGAGGTATTACGACTGTATTTTTCAATTGTTGAAGGGGCCATGGCCGTCGTTGGGCTCAACTATCCTCCACCACTCCAACTAGACCAACCACGAAAAGAAAATTAACAAGCAAACATTTATATAAATAAAAATAACCGGTGATATTCAATACACCTTCTTTGCTCTAAGGACAAGCTATTAATCGAAAGAAAAGGAGAAGGACCTCCACCACTTGTTTTGGTAACGCCAGCTTATAAATGTGCAGATTATATTTATAATTGTATATATAAAATTCATATATTTCAATTGTTGTAAGTAGAATTATGTATCAAAAACAACTGTATCACAATATCTAGCCGCGTATATAGTTGCACAGGTAAATCTGCAAGTTCATTATAATATTTTCTTAGCAAAACACAAAGAAATTACTTACAGATTAACGACAAGCTGCTGCTACTAGTTTCCTCAGTAAATTTACGTAGTACCATCTCATAGTTAGTCACCTTTGTTCTACAATTAACCAAGTTATTTGAATACACATGTGGTTCCAGATTCTTACACAGAGTCACAACGCCGTACGTACACATACAGCTATGAACAACGAATGCACAGCCAGCCCTTTCAAAATTAGTTCTCGTTCTTAATTTGTTTGATAGAGCTGGCCGAGGCCGTCTAATATATACAAGTCGATCGAATATGCTAATTAACTAGCCTTGTGTATGGTGGATATCCTGAGCCATACTAATAAGAAATTAGCATCACTTATTCCCATCGAGAATATATATTAAACTAATCTGCGAGCTTCTTAAATCTCAAACCTATGTAACTACATTAATTAGTGATATATGATCGATCGATCTTGCCTGCAATAGTGTATATATATATATATATATATATATATATATATATATATATATATATATATATATATATTATGATGATATCCCCACTTGCAAGTGTGTGTGTGTGGGGATACGTTCGTACGTACGTACAGATCGATATGTGCTTAATATTAAAAATAATCTTCGTCCCATCAATCACCAACCACCATATGCATCGATCAGGCTTACGTAACAACGAGCTCATAAATTAAGTACTCCATATTGCTACTGCTAGTGCTAGCATGTCATCTGGCCAGGAGTAGTAATTGGGAAGAAATTGTGTTGCACGGACATGCATATGCATCGGCATTGTCTTCTTGGAGGATCAGCAATTAAAGTAGGCCATATATATATATCATGCATTATGTTCTTGTAATTTATTCTCAACTCGTTGGCAGTACAATTAGTGGTGGCCTACCAGCATATGCATGATACCTAACAATGCACGCAGTAGTACACTTGCTGGAGCTGTAATTAACGTATAATATATATTTAGTGCCACACATGATCGACGAGCATATATAATTAATTAATGTAGTACATCTCACGCATGATCAGCTAGCTAGTTCTTAGCTAATGCATGCAACTTGTGCACAGTACGTGCAGCGCGTGCAGTCTGCTGCAGCGTGCAAGGGAAGGAAGGGAGGGAGGGAGGTGTGTGTGTGTGTGTATATATATATATGAACGGCGAACGTGTAAGATGATACCGACAATCCTGCTTCCATGTTGCAAGGCATGTGCTACCTACCAGGCTGGCCGTACGTGCAGTTTAGGCCAAACTCAATTAAGGCTATTTTCAGTGTATGATAACATACCCATTTAATACATGTTACATAAATATTTTTGATGATGTGACAAGAGAGTTAAGAGGAGAGAGAAGAAAGCTCTATCTTGAGGAAGATACTACTTGGGCACGAAATCATAGACATTGAAACTTAAATCATCTAAGGGTATCTCTTAGCACATTCTTCTAAGCAAAAAAGATAAGTATTTACAAAGAACATGCACAAGAGCCAACATGCTATTTAATACTGCTCCTCTCTAATTCTGCATAGGAGATTGTGAAGAGTCGTCTCTTCACCAAGAGTCGACTCTAGCATTTTTTACACTTTTTCCTCTGCCACATCAGCGAAGTAAGTCCACCTCATCACTAAGAGACGCTATATTAAATGGCTTTGTACATGCCCTAAAGTGACGAAAGGTTGACGGAAGTAGGCTCAAGTAGCACGAAAAGATACAAAATTGAAACCCAGTGACATGGAAAGAACTAGTGTATTTTTTTCTAATGGCATAGAGAGGGAGCTATCATTGCAAATCTCTATTTAAAAAAAAAGCCTTCTCTTCTATCGCAAAAGATACGACATGTGACACCTATCTTTCGTCATATCCTAAGAGTGCTGGATGTGACCAACCTCGTGGGCGAGTGCAGCAGCGTGTGGGCAGGCGGCGCGCATGAGCAGGCTGAGCGTAGGAGTGCGCGGCAGCTCATCCTCTCGTGGTCACTCACACTGCTGCAGCGCAGGCCACCTCCCGAGCACTCCAGGCATGCAGGGGACATGTCACTCCTTTCGTGGTAGGGGAGCGAGCCATTTTTGTAAATACATAAGTAAGGAGCTAGATTTGCAATAAATAAACTATGTAGAGGTAGATAAGTGATAATCTTTCGGGAAATTTCCGGAGACAAAACCATAACCTCCATGCTTAGATTAGTTAGTTAAAGGTACATAGGACTACATACTTCTCTGCGATAGGTTAATTAATCAATTGCAGACATACGGGGGATTCTCGATTTGTTTTATTCTTCTAACAACCTATCTAGCCAGCTCACAAGTCGCGTGCGTATATATATTTTAATTTATTTTTCTGATGCATGCACGCACGCAGCACGCTAGCTACACATACCTACTTTTGTTGAATGGTAAGGACAAAAAGCAAAGAACGAAGTGTATATAAGCAGCTAGAAATAATTAAACATTCAGCATGTATTGTTGTCAAATACTATTATACAGCAGTTGGCCTTCGATCCGATGGATGATGATCTGTAGACTGTAGGGTCCTACTTGCTGGCGTGGCTGCCAAGTGTAAAGCCGTACGTACTCTTGCCTCATATTTCTTCTCTCGATTGTACGCACGGTCATCCAACACTTGAACTGGTGTACCGTACGTGATGGACTAGCTAGCGTACTTACTCGGGTCGATCGATCGTAAGATGCATGGAAAAAGAAAATCAGATATATTGTGGATCAATCTGATCTGCTGGTGCCTGAGACGGCACTGGGCAATGAATACGTACTAGTTGTCTCTATTTAGTTCGCACACGTGTGATGTGCAACGCATCCGTGGGTCCATTTTCTCGTATCGACTGGGCCTACTAGAAGTGCAACGCTGCGTGTACACGGAACATCTCCCGCGAAGAAAGGCGAACTGTTTTTAAATGATATTACAGGAAAAGTACGTCGGAAAAAAATTAAAAAATAGTTCTGTCATCAAACTAAAGAAGTTGAGTCATAATTTTTATTTCATAACATAATACACCTAACCATCAATCCGAACTACAACTAAGATAAATATGCGCCTTTTAGAATCGAAACACCGAAGGGACGGAAAAGAAGTCATGCATCCTACACGTCAGGATCCATTAGTGTCTTTCCCTTAGAGATTCTACGGGCATAGGTTTTAGCCTTTTTCCAATCACTCCCTAACATTCCACCCAAAACATTTTTTCTAGGTCCATCTTAGGCCTGTCCCAATCCGAAATAATCTCACCTTCTGCAGTGGCATCAGGGACCATTGGTGTCTTGCTCTTGTCTTCCTCCCTCTCGGGCTTTCCCTTTGTCCTCTGGAGTGTAAGGTTTCCAACAAATAAAGTTATTGGGTGCAACAAGGTAGACCAGCATATATTTTTGCTATATGAACGTCTTGTCGTACTTCTCGGACCCATCGATCAATTAGAAGAAGTAGCATTGCTCCTACATGTGTAGATGATGTTATCGATACATACAATAAGAAATATCAAAATATGTAACAATCTCTTACGCCGATATCCCACATGTGTAGTGCGCCCAGGCTGTAGTGTTATGGATGTATGGATTGAATGATCTGCGACAGATTACTACAGTCCCATTGTGGGCGCGAAAACTCCAGCGTTATAGATACATGCTTGCAAAAATTATCGGGATATGTTTCCGATTTCTTAGCAACTCACTTGTACTTCCAAAGCATTGTTACGTAGTCTGACTTTCCCAACTCCGGTGGAGTCACATTTACTACCTCTCTTCTCCTACCATATTTTCAAAGTTAGCTCGAGAGGAGTGTTAGCTATGGTGGTGGACAGCACTCTATTTATTTAGTTCTATTTAGTCGATGATGGTGTAGTTTTGTATGTGTAAATTTTAGGCAATTGGACTACATAGGAAAAGGCAGTGATATGTTGAAGGACTGAGAAAATTTTCTAATTTTAAATTTTTATGTTAAAGAGGAAAGAATAAAGATGAGGAAAATAAGTACTGAAAAAGAGAAAAGATAAAGGTGAATAAAGTAGATAACACTTAACATCGAAGAGGGGTTCATTAAATTTAATAGCCTGAGGTTAGACTCAAACTAGCCATTCCCATCTCGGATGGAGTAGCAACTCCGATCCGCAGAGTAAGGCCATTCCCAGTGGAGATTTCATGAGGGTTTCATTCCCATTAAATGATGTGACACATAAGCAATTTGGATGACATGACATGATAATTATGAAGAAAGAGAGGGAATGAGTTTCATCAGGATGAAACTGGGTGTACACTGTTTCCAAGATTATGAAATCTGTTGAAACTAGCACTAGGGGCTATAGAGTTTCATTTTATCCAACTTCACCTAATCTTGTGCTTTGCAATTAAATGCGATGGTTAGCATATGAAACCGTGAAATGAAACTGTGCATTGTGGCCCTTGTTTCATTCATCTACTTAAATCTTTTTAGATGATATGGCAATCTTGGAAATCGTGAAATAAAACTCTCCACTGAAAATAACCTAATCCCAAATCCCGTCCGCTATCTACGCCACGTCCACAAAGGAGTCTCAACTCTCAATTTGATGGTCAAGATAGCAGGTGCAGCTCAACATACGTTGAGAACTGTCTTTCCGAACATTAATTATACTGTTGTTTTCGTAACTCGTAGGAGTCTAGACCATGTAACGGTCTAAATTTCCAGCGGTGTACCGTAGTTTGATTAATGTACAGTGTTTTCAGTCTAACTAGTAGGATGACCCGCGTATTTGTGTGGCTAATTTTTTTTAACAGTTTATAGTATCAAATGATATAACTTACATGCTTGATAATATATTAACGTATTTTGTACACTATTTAGATTTTTAAGATGTTATAAACATTAGAAATAGCAATAGAACCTTGAAGAAAAATTCAACTTAATGGATGTAACTGAAGTAGAAGCTTTAATGGAAAAAATCATTAAGAATAGAAAGTTGTTAGGGGTTATTAGAAACGTAGTAATTTTTCATCTTGCATAGAACATATAGCTATATATATCCCTATTCTTCCTCTATTAGTAACTTTTTTAAAAAATATATGCAACACATATACCTCTATTTAATCTCAAGTAATACACTGATTATTTTACATGGTATTAGAGTATATTGCTCATGTATACATGATACATCATGAGCGATTTTGAACGTATCTTCCTCACACAATAGTTGCTCTGCAAAATCATATGTCTTATATCTCTTATTAATCGCGCGCCACAACTTTTCTGCTTCAACCGCCGATAATAAGCCTAATTTTTTATCAACCCCTCTCAACTGCTACCCTTTTAATGCAACACTCTATCATATAACTATCTTCTATTTCTCTTCAATTAGTACTTAATGACGAATGTTACGACATCAACATGCAATGCATACATGTACAAGTATTGCTTATCCCTACTGGGGACACCTGCCATGCTTTCGCCAGCGCCCCAAGTCTATTTCATAGAGTAGTGCCATTTTTACTATGAGTTTTTTGCAACTTGTTTTGATTTAAACGAATTTATGCATGCATATACACATGCAAGACATTATACATGCTTGATTTACGCTTGTCCCATATCGATCGTTTCTCTTATTCGATATTTGCCAACTCAACAATATTGCTTCCTCACTAACGCGACGACCTCCCATCGTCTATGATGCTAGCATATTTGCTTTTGTCGTTATCTAACAATATAAAGAATTTTTTTATCATCGTGTGTGATGTCATGTCCCTCAACAGCGATGGCACGTTTCTAGCTACACAATAGATATATATGTATATCCTCTATAACTTGTCTTCAATACAAAGCTTCTTCTCTTCTCTACGAGGACCTCCAGTTATCAAGCTTCTTTTGGTACTAACTTCTTCAACAATGCAGACTCACAACATTCATCATAGCGGCTTTTGGGTCCTTCAGTTTTGGCCTTTCTTTTTTTATATTATTTTTATTTCAAATTTTAATTATTTTTTATGTGTTATTGGATCATACATGACATAGATTTTTTAATATAGTTTTATGTTGGAATCGTATACAAATCCAATTGGTATTTTTTATTTTATTTTTATTTGAACTTAAGCTATTTAGAGATTTTACTTTAGAGTTTGTATGGAAATTAAATTGCTAATTTTATTTTGTTTTGTATTCTAAATTTTAGTTTTAGTTTTGGTATTTGTATACAAATCTAATTACCAATTTTTAATTGATTTTTATTTCAAATTTTATTTTTATTTTGGTGTTTGTATGGAAATCAAATTGCTACTTTTATGTTATTTTACAGGAATTTTGGTTTTTATTATACTTGATGTGGACTCTTTATTTTGATGTTTGTATAGAAATCAAATTCCTATTTTTATTTTTCATTCGAATTTCAGTTTTTATATTGGAATTGTATATAAATGCAACTACTAATTTTTATTCTAAATTTAAGTTTTATTTTGATGTTGACGTGGAAATCATATTAATAATTATATTTTGTTTTTTATTCTGATTTTTAATATTTTATATTGTGAATTTCTATTTTATTTCGATGTTCGTATGGAAATTAGATTATTAATTATCTTTTATGTTTTGTTTCAATTTTTTATTATACTTGGACTCTTTCTTTTAATCGTATGGAAATCAAAATTTTGATTTTATTTTATTTTTATTCTAAATTTCAGTTATTTTTGTATTTATATAACACAAACTTTTGTATTAATTGTACATGACACAAACTCTTTCTTTTAATCTAGACTATGATAATCTGGACTCACCATGATCAATGGTGTAGATCTTTTTTTTTTCTTCGATTAATGTGAAAATTTCTAACCTTGAGAGCGAACATGATGAATTCTTTTGTATCTGTTTTAATATTTTAATAGAAGATTGTCGCTGCCTATGATGATCGGCTAATTGATGGCTAAAAAACGCCATAACATATTTCATACTGCTTTCTTCGTTTAGATCTATTTCAGACTTGGAAAGTTCGCAGAAGCTTTGCAGAAATTTCACAAGAAAAAACCACTTCAGTTGTGGTACTACCCCTGAAAGTGCTTCAGTCTCCAAACGAAATAATGCTAGCCGCCCAATAGAACAAGGGGAAAGAGGGCACCATCACATGGGAAAAAAATAAATACTTTCTTCCTTCCAGTCTGCAGAGCACATTTTTTTCTCAACACATAAATCAATAACATATAAAAAAATAGTTAAACTATCTCTAATTATTATCTCTAAACCCTATATTTATTTCATTCATATATATATATATATATATATATATATATATATATATATATATATAATATCAAATAAATTAAGATATTATTAAAGGATAACTTCATACTAATTTTTGTTTTAAAACATGAAATTCAACACCGAGCACGTGTTCCATCCATCTCTCGATGGCGATGCGATTCAGCCTGCCGCGCTGCCCATCTGCCGTTCGGTTCGGGGAGAACAAACGAGACTTGCGACGAAACACCCTCGGCACGGCACCACCACCAGCAGTCAACCAACACGCGGCCAACCCAAAAAGGAGGAGAAAAAGGTTTGGACTTGGAATTGCCGGGTTCAGTCTTCCTTCGTGTCCACGGGCCATTTCTTCTCTTCCTCCTCCTCCTATCCTTCGCCTAGATACATTCCAAGATCGCCGGAGCAAGTAGAGAGCACTGTACAGCAGCAGAGAGCAGAGATGAGGTGGGCGGCGTTCATGTGGGAGGGCGCGTCGCGGGCCTTCAACCACCGCCCCACCTTCTCCAACCTCGTCCTCGTCCTCGCCGCAAGGTCCGTCCCTTGCTCCCCCTTGCTTCTTGCCGCACGCATCGATCGATTTGCTGTTGCTCGTGCACGCCTCTTCGATCGCGTTGGCCGGGGCGGGGAATCCCATCTGGGATCTTGTTTACCCGTGGAGTACTGGTAGTTCGTTGGTTTAGTTCTTGCTCTTAATTTCGCCGTCTTTTTTCCTCCTGGTTCTCATTTGGCGGCTTTCTTGGACTCTTTTCTGCTCTGTGTTGTTCTCCATGGACGACCACTCGACTCTCGAGCTGGATTGCGCCGCTAAAAGTTGGAAGATTTGCGTGTGCCTGCTATGCCCGGCTTTTCTTGGTCCCCAGAAAAATACAGAAAAGCCTACACATGCTTGAGTTGCCACCTTTCCTCGTTTCGATCCGTGGATCGTGGGGGTCAGAATTCAACCGTTAGTATGATTTCTCATCTTCTGAACCTCTGAAATTACCATGTCAGTTCGAGATCGACTCGATATCGTCTTGTCGATCAGTGCAGGATTAAGAGCTCACCTACCCACCTAGCACGACGATTTTACATGTGGGACGTTTCTTTTACCCGGCTTTTTTGGATGTTACAAAAGGGTGGGAAAAGAGAAGAGTTCCTTCTTCTTTCCACCTGTTTCCATCGGGTCTATGTTTCCCACCTAAATTTCCAAAGCTGAGTTCAGGTGTCCCACATCGTTGTGATCTTCTGGACCATGCATGAATAATCCGCCGTGGTCCATGAGACCAACAAGAAAAGTTGTCCTTGATTTCTCCATTCCCGCGTTTCAATATTTTTGTATTTCAAAATTGTGCTTAATACATTCAGCTTCTAATAAATGAAAGATTTAAGAACGATAACGTGATTACACGATGGTTAGGTGAGTCGGTGCCATGTGCTAATTGTGGTCTTGCAGTGCTGGGTAAATGCTGGACTTGGAGTACCATTTTTCTCCAAAGTCGAATTTCCTTTCCTGCTTAATAATTTAACAACAGCGTGCTATTTATTTAATTATCTATTCAATGTCTGAATAAAAAAATATCTCTATGTAATATGACTGTTTGATAGTATAAAAGAACAAAATTAGAGAGCAACACTTGGTTGACTGGTCTTTTGCAGTGATATGGTCCAATGCCATAGCAAGTACTGATGTTGGTGCAAGCTGTAAAACAAGAAATTTTCATGTTATTTGAGATAGAGACGTGTAAATGTTGAAGGCTTGAAGCTGACACTGTTACATGATTTAGTTAATCGATTAATTGACCGCTTTCATCTGGTTGTTTTGATCTCTCTTTTTTTCTTGTTTTGGTTCAATGGCTTCAAAGCTAACAAAGCATAGCTCAAAACATTTTTTGTCAATGGCTGCTCCGAGTTACTCAATTTCTTGAACACATAGATAGGTTATTTAAGATGATTGAATAATTCTATTAGCTCCTAAATGTTTTGCATTCTTATTCCCGTTATTTTATTTTTCAAACCTGTTGATTGTTGATTGCCGAATCTGCAGTAGTGGAGGCCTCGTTGCATACGCAGACTCCAAATCAGAGGATGTTGTTGCCAAGCCCCAGGGACCTCCGAAGAAGAAAGTTGTGGTTCTTGGGACTGGTTGGGGTGGCACCACGTTCCTGAGGAATCTTGATAGCAGACTGTATGATGTCCAGGTCATTTCACCTCGGAACTACTTTGTATTCACACCCTTGCTCCCAAGTGTCACCTGTGGAACCGTTGAGCCAAGGAGCGTTGCTGAGCCAATCCGTAGGATTTTGGAGAAGGTATGATGGCTTCCAGAAATTTTGGAGATACTGTTGAACAATTAGTGGTTTTTTTTCTCTTTTTCGCAACCTTTTGAACACCATGTACTTCAAACACTATAATTCTTTGTTCTCACAATAGGCTAAGGCTAACAAATTTCCTGACCTTGCACATCTTGCTCAGGATCCAACCTGAGTCCCTTACATACACTTCATTATCTAGAAGTTTGACTTGTTAGGGAATAGTCGTACTTCATACTTGAACACTACAGGCATTCATACCCCCATAGCTCAATTAGATGGCTAATTCTGTGCCAAATGAACTAAACTTCATGCTGTTGTTCATTATGCTCTGGCAGAAAGGTGGAGAAATCAAATTCTGGGAAGCAGAGTGCTTCAAGATTGATTCAGCAAACAAGAAGATCCATTGCCGCTCAAATATCGGGACAAATCTTGATGGAAATGGCGAGTTCTTAGTTGACTATGACTATCTTGTGATAGCAGTTGGAGCTAGGTCTAACACATTTAACACTCCTGGTGTGGAGGAGAATTGCCACTTTTTGAAAGTAAGCATTGATATGATTTTCACGAGCTGAATCTGTCATCCAATATTAGTTCTGCAGCTACAGTATTTATAGACATATGAAAGGGAATGAACCTCATCTAAACTGTTCCGGATGTAAAGATAAATAGTTTTATGCTATGCTTGTTAAAAAAACTTACTACATTTTCATTGTTTCTGCACTTCAACCCATACTACTATGTTCATATTGTCCTATTATAATCACAGGAAGTGGAGGATGCCCAAAAGATCCGAAGGAGTGTGATGGACTGCTTTGAGAGGGCAAGCCTCCCATACCTGAATGACGAGGAGAGGAAGAAGAATCTTCACTTTGTTGTTGTGGGTGGTGGACCAACAGGCGTGGAATTTGCAGCAGAGTTGCACGATTTTGTTTCTGAAGATCTATCCAAGCTTTATCCTTCTATTCAGCACCTTGTCAAGATATCATTGATTGAAGCTGCAGATCACATACTGACTATGTAAGGACATATTGGTTCTCTCTTACATTTGATGCTTTACAACTTAGTAACTACTATTGCTTTACAAGCGGTTGCCCCCCTCTCTGTTTACCATGACTAACTACGCAACGTTACATCATATATGTAACATTACTCCCTAGACTAATGATTGTTTATGTGTTCTAAAGGTTCGACAAGAGAATAACTAACTTTGCGGAGGAGAAGTTTGGAAGGGATGGCATTGATGTCAAAACTGGATATAAAGTTGTGAAGGTTTCTAAGGATGCAATTACCATGCAAAATCCAGCTACTGGAGATATTGCAGTTCCTTATGGAATGGCTGTCTGGTCCACTGGCATTGGAACACGTCCATTCATTGTGGAGTTCATGAAACAAATTGGCCAGGTAGATTGATATTTAGTGTTGATTATGTATTCTTCTGTCGGTTAAGTTAGCCAATGAATCCTTTCTCTACATATACAGGCCAATCGGCGTGTCCTAGCTACCGATGAATGGTTAAGGGTGCGTGAATGTGATGATGTCTATGCAGTAGGTGACTGTGCTACTATAAATCAGCGGAGAGTAATGGTACGCGGTTGAAATTTATTACTTGTTTGTTAGTTGCTGTGCCTAAAGAAAATTCTGCCTAACAAAAGAAGACTATTTTGTCTGTTTTCTTCCATGCTTAACATTCTCATCTAGTTTCCTCACAAACACCTTTGTTCAATTTGACTACTAATGTTCTTAAGATTCTGTTTGGTGATTCGTAAGCAGTAGATGGCTCAACGGGGGTTCACATGAATGATACTAGCTCGTTTGATATGTATTATCTGATACAGTTGGTAGGACACTTGAATTGATAGATTAGCTCTTTAGTTTAGAGTTATCCAGTGTTACGATATCCTTCTTTGGAGTAATACAAGCCATAGGCCAATGCATCAAAGAGATTTTGTTAATCTGCTATGCACATATGAGATATTTGTTGAGGAATTATGTTCTTTGACATGTAATAATTGCAGGAAGACATCTCAGAAATATTCAGAGTTGCTGATAAAGATAACTCTGGAACCTTGACTGTGAAAGAAATTCAAGACGTCTTGGATGATATCTATGTGAGATATCCACAAGTACAGCTTTACATGAAGAGCAGGCAAATGAATGGAATTGCTGATTTAGTAAGAACTGCCAAAGGTGATGCCAAAAAGGAATCTGTAGAGCTGAACATTGACGAGTTTAAGAAGGCTCTTTCACTTGTGGATTCGCAAGTCAAAAATCTGCCTGCAACAGCTCAGGTTGTCTTTTATTCTTTTTTGGAAGCTTGACCAGATTAAAAGTTCCAAAGTAACAATTACAGTGAAAATGCGTCTTTTTTAAGTGTTAATTGGTTTGTTTTTCCGTTAGGTTGCTTCACAGCAAGGGCAATATCTTGCTAGGTGTTTTAATAAGATGGAGGATGCTGAAGAAAATCCTGAAGGTCCAATCCGCATTAGGGGAGAAGGACGTCATCGCTTCCGCCCCTTCAGGTGCCTACTGTTTCATCATTCATCCACTCATTTATTTTCCTATTCCCGTTTCTTGATCTTCGTCAGAATGCATTGTAGCATGTGTTGATAAAGCAGCTACAAGTTACAAATTTACACCATATGAGATATTTGTTGAATCTGATCTAACATTACCTGTAAAGTAGTTGAAAAGCAATTCATAATTTCATATTACAACTGCCCTGATAGACGTTCCATTGTACAGTAAGTTCCCAAAGCTCTATTAATCACATCATCATTTAGATTGCATACATGTTAAAGTTCAACTGTTCATATATGTGTAATTCTTGAAGTGTTCTTTTTTTTTTCTGGCATCTGATACTATTACTTTGCTGATTCCTCCAGGTACAGACATTTAGGCCAATTTGCCCCACTGGGAGGGGAGCAAACTGCTGCACAGCTCCCCGGAGATTGGATCTCCATTGGCCACAGCTCACAGTGGCTCTGGTACTCTGTGTATGCAACGTAAGTGTTTGTTTCCTTTTTCATGGCGACAAATTTGATTGTGCTGTCACTCTTGTGCCCCATTTACGGTTCATTTACCGTGGTTTCTAACACTCCTTCTTCATCTTCTTTCCTCTAAATTCAGCAAACAAATCAGTTGGCGCACCAGGGCGCTGGTGATATCTGACTGGAGCCGTCGCTTTATATTCGGTAGAGACTCGAGTTGCATATAAGTCAAGAAGAAAAGATTTTGTTGTGAGATGTTCTGAAGCTAAGGCCAGCACTAGTGCCTCCCACTTGAGCCTGTTTTTGCAGATACATATATTCTTTTTTGTTACGGAAAGAATAAAAGTTCCCTTGCACCTGCATAGTGCACCACGGAGAAATTTCTTCTGTACCTTTCTCTTTGAGAGTTGTACTTTTGCGGCATGAACAAACTTGCAGATTCTTTTAGTAGTTTCCTTTACCACAAAATACGCAAGAGGGACCAGTTTGGACCTGATTTTGTTCTGTGAAATCAATCCTGTTTGTGTGATTTTTGTTTTGTAGCTAGCAACTTGAACGTGTTCCAGACACACTGTTATGTTTGGGATTGCTGCACTTCGCTAAGTGTTGGTTAGTGGGTGTTTTTTTGACAATAAAGATGAAGACAAATTGCTAGGGAGATTGGGAGAGTCTTTTTTGGCAGTTGAAAGCTGTTGTGTTTATTTTAAAAAAATTTGTTTCAGTTCAAAACAACTTCCTCAAGATGCTGTTTTTAGGCGCAGCAGTTTAGGTGATTTCATGATTCATTGTCTCAATAAAATGAGTGTCTTGACATATTGAACCACAACCAACCATTTGTGGGGGCAGACAATTCCCTTGAACACGGGGCAAGATGTACAATTTTGATGGCCATTAAAGAGACGCCATCCACAGCCGGTGAAGATGCAGCACAGTAGAGATCTGCCCAACATGTTGAATAAATCAAGCAGAGAAAAACAATGAACTTCTACTTCACTTGGTCACATCCCAGACGAAAAATCAAAGCTGAAATTGTCCTTTTGCTGCGCTGTTATCCCTATCTTGCAATCTCTTTTTCTTTGAGGAATCCAAGTTTGTAACTAAAAAAAAAAAAAGAATAGAAAGGTACCGTCTAGCTGAAATTTGAGATCATTCTAGAATGTAGTAATACATGGAGGAGCAATCCAACTTCATCATCATTAGGCCTGTTTAGCAGACTTTCAGATTCTAACTTCATTTCATATCTAGAGCTTGTAGACTAAAATAAAATGAATTAAATTTATATTTTTAGTCTAAAATGTAAACAAGTTGATCCACTTAAACACTTTTAATGTACCTACAACTCTAGCTCCGTAAATAAATTTCTGGAGTTAGAAATACACTGTTCCACCAACTTTATAGATTTAGGTAGAACTGGAGCTGTGCCAAACACCCCCTAAGGAGCAAAATACTAGTTTTGAGGCAATCCATTGGATCACCATCGCTTACAAAAAAAAAAAAAAGGTGATATCACATGAAAAAATATATTCCCGAGAATACATCTTTGTCCCCATGAAAATGAAAGCATCCTCAAGAGAAGACAGAAGCTGCAAGTTGCACCCTTTCAGCTTTAAAAGTCAGGGATGTCTGATTGCATCTATCTGGCTATGAAATGGAAACAAATACTTAACAAATCATCCAATATGAATTCCAAGAAAGCAACAGGTTGTCAAAACCACAAAGGACTAAATCATGTTCCATCATTTATTATTCGCCTCTATGGTTGGTTGGTTAGGTATCGGTGTATTTGTAACTAATTCTTCCAGCTCAACAGTGCTATATTAGTGCAGATCATATGAACAAAGGAACAAGAACAATTATATCAGTACAGATCACACAGACAAATAAAAGAACAAAAGAACATGAGTACCAGATGCTGAGCCCACAACGTTTCATCTCCTAAAAGACCTGGCAGTTAACACAAATACTCGATATTACATAAAAATTTCAGGGCTGCACTAAAAGGGGCACTGCATCTTTTTACAAACTTTACAGAGAAGATTCCTTGGATAATTGGCACTGAGCTGACTTTATAATGTTATTTAAAAAATCTATCTCCAATATGAGCTGCATAAGCATGTAGATGCAAGAAATGGTGTAGCACGCTGAGTGTTATACTCGATACCCCCTCTTATACACAGCAGTCTTTCTGAATTGGATCAAAGTTTTATGAAATACGACACAAGCATGCACGGTCTCAAGAACGAAGAAGGTAAATCTCATATATAGAACTAAAATAACGATGTTGAAACAACCATGATGAGAGATAAAGATTTAGCAAAGCCGATCGTAAATTCTTTTTGCACAACCTTAAAAGAGTATAAAGAATTGTTACTCTCTCACAACCTCTCGAACCTTTTAGATCTCTCAGATCCTTACCCTCTACAAGAATTTAGTGCTTGAGTTCTCTATGACTACGCCATGTATTTATATAAACCCTTAATTCCCCTCCAAAATAAATAGGAATTCTAATTCTTTTAGGATTCATCTAGCACACCTTACCAAACACCAAAGACTACATATGAGTCATCATAATTGAAATTATCATGCTCCTCCAAAAACTCACTCTAAGTCGGTTCTATATATTTTTTCTCCCACCTTTGGGAGTGCCATATCCCTCACAACAAGGGCTCATGCACATCACCATAATGTATATGTTCGTGTTCGAGCTTGGCCTTTCGAACCTTATATCTGAGGGCCTTTTCTTTATGTAGTTTGGTTAGCCACACCTGTTCCTACAACATTCCATATCATAGATTAGTACCAACTCCAAGCCTACTTGCTTGTTGGTACAGCATGGTT
This sequence comes from Guadua angustifolia, assembly GCA_036346375.1. Lineage (NCBI taxonomy): Eukaryota > Viridiplantae > Streptophyta > Magnoliopsida > Poales > Poaceae > Guadua > Guadua angustifolia. The sequence continues at coordinate 42,302,646 of CM070517.1, forward strand.
GGTCCCATCTCGTCTTCCTTCTTTCAACAGCTAGCACTTTTGCCATTGCGCCTGTTAGATTTTGCAATCGTCTTTGCAGTTCAACACATAAGTGCAATTGAGATATGATTACCTATTTTGATGACATGGTTTCTTTTTTCTGATCATGATTTTTTCAGACCTCTCATTAGTTGCCTTTCTTTTAGGTTTGTGTAATACGCTGGTCTATTAACGTCAAGGCCTATGCGGAGCAGTAATGGGATTAGTCTCACATTGCTTATCTAAAATGAGTTGTTGTAGTATATAATAATGGGCCCAAACACAGCACCTCCGGATTAACCCTTTTACACAAAGTGACAATGAAAGTGTAAGTAGGGTGCTATAGGTCCGTCCCACAGTGGGCTGGTTTTTGAGCGAAATTTATACCAGAGTGTTACACTTTGCCCATCAATAGGTATCACCCATTGCTACAGATACTTGTTATGATTACCTGCCATCTGCAAGTAACACATAACTTCACCTCAAAGTGACACCTCACAACCATCAAGTTCAAGTGACCTCAGAGATATTAGATTCTTTTTTTAAGCCGGCAACATATCGAACTTCCATCAATATGTGATGTGCTCCATCATACATTTCCATGTAATCAGCCAAGTGAACAGTTTCATGTGCTGGGTATAGAGATCTTTCATCAAATATCTCTCTCGCCAAACATATATGGAAGCAACAACCTAAATCTAACATCCATCCATAAGAAGTACCTGATTGACTGACGATAAGCATGTATGAGTTATCTTTTGCTATCAACATTGAGCATGCAGCCTTCATTTACTTCAAATTCATATTTTTTTATTATATGACCTTCCTTGTCACATAGATAGCATACAAATTTGCCCTTGTTCTTACCCTTCTTTTTCCTATAACTCTTGCTTTTGCTTGCAACACTTATTGCAGTTAATACTTGATCACCCAAAAATGAAGATTTTGATAGTTTTTTCAAGAACTTTGCCTCTAATAGATACGCAACTGCCTCGTTAAAGTTAAAAGTGCTTTTCATGATGAAAATTTTCAGCACCAATTTCTCATATGATGTTGGTAGAGATGATGCCAGTATAACGATTTTAGCGTTCTCCTCGGTAGAGATGATGTTAGTATGATGACTTTATTGTTATCCTCAATTTTTCCATCCACACTAATAAGTTTTATGATAAACTTGTTGAAAACATTGAGATGGTCAACGAATCATGTACCTTCTTTCATGCACAAACTGTACAATTATCGCTTTAGCATCCATTTAGTTTGTCAGAGACTTTACCATATACAATTCTTTTAAGTTCTATAATTTCTTCGAAGAATTCTCCTTAATCACCAAGTACATTACCTTATTGGAGAGATATAGATGAATTATACTAACAACCTTCTGCTCCATCACCTTCTAGTTTTTAACGAACGTCTTTTCCTATTTATCTCCTTCAAGAGCAATGATTAACTCCTGCTGGACAAGGACATCATTCATCACGCATTGCCTCAAGCTGAAATTTCCTTTGCCATCAAACTTCTCTACTTGATTCCATATTGTCGATATCAATCTTGATTTTATGCCACCTATCGCTTTACCAAAATTCTCACAAATATTATTAATCCGACATTGGCTTTAATACCACTTATTACAATATGATACCACTTATGCGTAGGAGCCCCCCTCCCCGCGATTAGATCAGAGTTTTGTGAGATATAGCACGAATATGCACGGTCTTAAGAACGAAGAAAATGAATCTCGTAGAGAGAAACAAAATAATGGCATTGAAGTAACTACAATGAGAGATTTGATGAAACCGACCGCAAATTCTTTAAGCATATCTTCAAAAGAGTATAAGAGATTGTTACTCTCTCACAACCTTTTGGACCTTTTAGGGACTCTCAGATCCCTACTTTATACAAGAATCTAGTGCTAAAAAATGATATAATTTCTTATCCTCTCGTGCGTCTCTTGCTTTAGATCAGTTGGTTTGTGACTTCTTGATTACCTAAGTTCTCCATAGCCATCCCATATGTTTATATAGCTTCTTAGTCCTCCAAATTAAGTATAAATCCTAGTATGAAAGAAATAGTAATCCTAATTCTATGAATAGCACGCCTTTCCCAACACTAAAAGACCGTGATTAACAGAGAACATTCATTAAACACCTTGAGGAGTACCTTTTCAGGTAACATTAAATGTAATGTTATCCAGCAGTGACTGATTATCTACATTCAGACCCAGGAAAGAAGTGCAGCATGAAAGCTCAAATCCTATTTACATAAAGCCTCATTCTTGTTCCCAGCCGAACCTTCGCAAAAGCTCAATAACCATGAAGAAATTAAGTGAGAACGACGATGTTCGGCACCGATAAAATAATATGTTCAAGCAATCAATGGTTTACAGGGTTTACAGCACCATGTCTACACCGAATCAACAACCCCTTCAATCTGCTGACGAGCAAGGTATCTCTCTCTTCGTTCCTTCTGATATAAGAAAATTGAGAAATAACATAAGGTCACATGAGACACAGGCTCATCTCAGAGATTAGTAAAAGACTAGACTACTGTCATTAAAAACGTCAGAGCACCGATCTTACCCATTCATCAATCACAAGACCTTCCCCAACGATACGGGGACCAGTGTCCTCTGGAGGCTTCTTGCGTGCCTCAAGGGCTGCTTCTGCTTCAGCGAGCTGGCGCTTGAGTTTGTCCATTTGCTTCAAAAAAGATATTGCCGAAATGTGTAAGGCGAACTTGCTATTCTTCAGAATTGCATTATATCGAGAGCGTGCGAAAGCAGAAGAAAAAAAGAGGCTTTGCTGTGACTTACTGGGCTAGGCCGCTCAGCATCCAAGAACACCACCCGCAGAATTTGCTCGACGGCAACCTGGTCTTTCTGCTCGTCGAACTGAGACAGAAAGGTAACACTTTAAATCATGCAGTGAAAAAAATGGAGAATAAGGGGAGGTTTCCAACAGCTAAAGTGACTATCTTTCATGTTACTATTACATATGTGCAGATGCAGACATGTACAGAATTTTATCTGTCCATGTAGGATTGACAAGTGCATTAATTCATCATGGGCATTGAGTTTCCTAAGCAACTGTTTGGAAATGGTCGATGTAACCCTTTCATCAACCTAGTGAAAGTAAGAGCTATTCAGCTAAAGCAAGGTAATGAAGAACTAGTGCGCATGTGGGATGTAATTCCACGTACGTGCCCTGCCCTGCGCACCCGAGAATAACTGAAATCCCAGTTAAAAAAAAAGGCTATCGCACGAGCTCAAGAGACAAAAGGATTTACCAATTCTGGGACATACTCCATAGGTCCTTTGACTTTCAGACTGACAATCTTGAACTTAACCTTGCACTTCTGATCTAATGGCTTCTCATTATTCTCAGGATGCTCCACAAACTTGAACACTGGCGTTCAAGGAGAGAAGATTGATAAGAGGAAACCAAAGGAATGCACACCAAAGGTGATCAAAATTAAGTGGCCACCCAAAAAAATCGATGGCATTCATCAGCTTTGCATTACCTGTTGCTATGACGCTCTCTCCTGGAGCAAGTATACCGCCGGGAGGCCTCATGAAGCAACTCTTTGGTGCTGTTGTTTGGAACTAGAGCACAGAATATGCATAAAATTAGTATTTTTGCTGGTAGCTGTTGTGTGAATGGGGAATTCAATCAATATACTAGTTAGTAGTATCATACTAAACCTGCCTGATAAGCATTGCTAGGAAGTGGGAACGTTCGCAAAACATTGGTATAGGCGTATATCATCTACCCATAGTAGAATCAACTTATGGGAATTAATTTAGTGAAGAGAGCACCGGAGGGAGACAAGTGTTGTTACCTTGAACGCCACATGGGACTTGCTGATGTTCTTGATCCTCACCGCGCTCCGGACTTGCTTGCCAGGTTCATCTTTACCAATAAAAAAGCAGACTTAGGTTTGATACAAATTGGAGTCTGTATCTATCAAGTTACATCAACCGTGTCCATTAAAATATAACATATTCAATTTATGAGATGCACGCCGAGAACGAATGGTTAGTCGTACATAAGCAGAAGGCAATAGTTTTGTCCCTAAAACAACGGTTTTGATTACAGGCTATTCGTCTCAATACATACCAGAGAAAACATGTCGATTTTTTTGGCCAAAACAGAAGGCCAAACAGAGATTTCACATGACGAAGTAGAGATCACTCGAAGATTTGCAAAAGGGAAGCAAGCAAACCAAAATTAACATGAGAAGAAACCAAAGGCGCCACCTTGACGAGCCAAATATAATCAAATAAAGAATCCGGCAAGCACAGGGAAAGGCAAATCCAATCCAATCAAAACGTAGAGGTAGAAACGATTGAAAACAACCACTTTTGGACGGGCTAACCGCCAAGAAAGCAGAAACCTCTCCCCAAGAAGAACCAACCAACCTTGCAATTGCAAGCAAAACTAGTCAACCACCCATAGGCGCATAGCGCATACGTACATGGGAAGTAGAGCTTGGTGGACGGGTCGAGCCGCAGGCGGCGCCGGGTGGGCAGAAGCGACCGGATCACCTTGGCGCCCCCGCCCGGCGACGCGCGGGGCCCCCCCCTCCGGCGGCGCCCTCCGCCAGCGGCGGCGCGGACGCGGTCCCCCAGAGCGGCATGCGGCACAGCCCCCAGGACCCGGCCCACGCCGCCTCCTCGCCCTCCTCCCCCTGCTCCCCCGGGTGCTGCTGGTGGCGCCCCTCCGCCGTGGCGCGGGGCATGCCACGGGTCACCGCCCCCTGGAGCAGCAGCAGCGGCTCACCGTCCACTTCGTCCGGCGCCGGCGAACGTATGGTGTGGGGCTCTTGTTGGCTGCTTGGTTGGAGTATTGGAGTAGTTGGGCCGGGCGAGTGGAGGTGGTGGGAAGAAGAAGAATATTATTGGGATGGAGAAGAGACCGCAGAGTTGAGTGCAGCGGATTTGTCAATTTTGTTATGCGATGATGAGTGGGCTACTGTACCCCCACCCCTCTCTTATTGTGGACGGACGGTGGGGTCACCTCACCATCGGCACGCTCGTGCTCCCCTTCCGGCCATGGCCATCCCTCTCTCTCTTCCGTAGGTTTGCCAATCCTTAGCTTTTCTTGCCTCACAGTTATTTTTTAACCGACACCAACAAATCGCTCGATCGTGGTAGCAATGCCGAGCCTACCTTGCTATTGTACTTTCCTAGCTCAAAAGAGCTCCCGCTTGATCCCACACACGGCAGACCTTCTACTGAGTTTTCAATACTTGGCTGCTGTCTATAAAGTTATTGCGCTCCCAGAAGTGGTGGGTGGTACAAAACCTATCACAGCTTTTGCTGTTGAAAGGGAGTTTATCTTTATAAATCTATTTGAAAAGAGCTTAGATTTGAATATATATATATATATATATATATATATATATATATATATAAAAATATCTTTTACTTTCACAGAAGTATTCCCACTCAATCCACGGTTCACTTGTTCCAAGATCCGTGCGGCCTTATTAGTCATTGCGGGTGCATGCATGCTTACCGTAACATTGTAAACCCGATCCGCATAGAAAGTTAGTTCCTGTATTCCCGGAAATCTACCATGTTTTGAATTTGTTTGTTAAACAAATACTAGATTAACACCTCATTTTCATCTCACGGCATTTAAATCTGAAGTTGAAGGAGCATGACGCACCGGGAAGGCTGGCCGCCATGATGTCATCATCGCTGCCCACTAAGATTCCGTGCTCCGATGTACGTATCGATGGCCCACCGCCGTTGATGCTAGGCCTGGGCGTGAAGATGGCGCCGCCGCGACTTGCATGCATGCCTCCGTTGTATGAGTCCATCCATGTTAATTTTGGTTTGGCTGTAAATATACTTCCTTCGTTATCTTTGGTATGGACATGCTGGTGGCTTGCCTTAGATGGCGTATATATCCACATTCTTCGTTCTCTGAGGCGGTAGCGAGGTCTTGAAGACGACGACATTGGTGGGCCGTACGCCTGCGGCGTGGCACCATGCTTCCGCGGGTATGCCTATCCAGGTGCCACTGCTGCGCCGGCCCTCGCGGCAGTATGGCCCAAGGTATAGATGTATATACGACGAGGTGTCCTGAGGCGTGCATGGCCGCCGGAATCGGTGTCGGGCGAATTCAATCGGTGTCGAGTGAATTCAATCGGTGCCAGGGCCTCCCAAGAATTCCGAACTCAATTGGATCTATACTTCCAAGTTTGCAAGGTATGTTCTTATTATATACTATTTTCTAGTTGAATCATGGTTGCATATTTGTCGCCAGATAGTTCCTATATGGACTAGTTTTTTTTCTTCATGGAATTTCATCACGTCATTAAAAAAGAAGTGTATTTCATCATGTCAGTAGCATACTCCATACCACCTTTTTGTTGCTATCATATACACTGCATTTCTAGCTGTTTGACCTCATCTTACAAATGCAGGCTCACCTAATCCATGCATGTTCGGTGATTTGAGAAAATTTTCAAGGTGCATGTGTGGTAATGGTTTACTTACGGTTTATGGAGGGAGTATGTGACGGCAGACCCTATCTCGGTCCATGCTGGCCTGACGGGCGCCACTGCTCACCACCGCATCCGTGCATGGACAGATCGTGTCATCGATATTTTATACTTCTTATTATTAATGTATGGAGAGAAGTATATACCACTAATTTTGTAAATTAGAGTACATACCTCTTGTGAACTCAGATATGTACTCATGAATTTTATGGCCACAAATAGACTTACGTACATACTTATTTTCGCTCTCCTGGACTCTTCTTGACTTACAGGACAATACTTACATGCATGCAAGTTAGCGTTTAGTATAAATGATCTCATTTAAGTTGAACACATACTCCTTCGTTAATCTAAACATGTACAACGGAAGCAAGATATAGACATAATCTCTTTTAGTCTTAACAGTGCAATCACAGAAAGTCCCCCAAAAGTGGTATACATACTCCTTCTCACCATGTGTAATATATATACTCCTATTCGATACACACAGCTAGCTTAATTGTACTCATGACGATAATATACTCTCTTTAATTTCAAGCGACATACTACCTAAATGATGAACTGACACACTACACATAAGATACTCCACACATACTTAGTATTTAACAAAACACAAGGCAACACGGGTCAAATGCACTAGAGAGTATATACTCCCTACTTTAATTACGTGTGTGGCTCACTGGCTCTAAGCCTTTACCATGGTAGTATGGTTGTGCATGGCATCAAGCAGCCTTAGAAACTAAAAAAAGGTATATATACATGGTACATTCATATATATATATATAAATACTCGATTTTGTACAGATACTAACTTCGAAATGTATGTATACGTTTAAGAGCCGGCCATCTACACTTGTGCATGAACTGCATGCAGTTAACTATTAGGCTGTTTTCTGCACGCATGTAGCTTATTTTTTTAAAGAACGTGTCAGCACATACTCCATACTTATTTTAGAAGATATATATATACTCCATACTCTGTAATTAATCTAACGGGAAGAGCACTATACGCGAAGTCGCGAACGGAGAGATACTACTGCATGCGTGCTTATCCGTTTCACGCGAGGATATGTATCCGGCCGCGAATATTTCAAGCTTGTTGAACCAATACATTAATAATTTAATTACTCAATTAATTAACTCAGTTAGTTGCACAGCTATTGGATACTAGCGCATCCAATAACCCGATCGGCTTCAAAGGTATGGTGCGGCTTTTGGACGGCAGATACATAGGGAGTAATTACTATATATATATATATATATATATATATATATATATATATATATATATATATATATATATATATATATATATATATATATATAAAGAGGGCTAATGAAATGAAGGACTCTGTATTTGCTGATTGGTGATGATGGTTAGTACTTAGTAGCAGTAGCAGCCGTTTTGGTTGGGTGACACGGTGTTTTCGAACGCAAGAATATAACGGCAACTTTAAGAGCAACACTTTAATTTCGGTAGGAATAGAAACAAATTCTCATGCTGTCTGCTGCAAAGTTTCGGTTCAAGTTTTATTTGACCATTTTAACTAAACGTTTGTACAGTCCCCAGACAACTTGTACCTAATTTATCTGTCAAAAACTCCACCAAAAACTATCTCCTTTTCTTATAAATTTTGGGAACCAATATGATCAAGGATGCACAAGAGAAGGGATCACCAAATTTAGGGGGTGATAGTACCGTATTCGGGAGTTCAGATAGTCCAGCTTTGTAGGGTTGATAACTTGATATGATCTACAATAATTAGCCTAAAAGCATGGTCCACAGCCCTAGGCACGAAAATAAAGGTGATGTGTACGCGTATGGATTGACTTGGGACGCGCTTTGCCTTTCAGTATTGCGTGCTTTTCTAGGGAGTTGACTCAATTGACCTCGAAAGCTTTCAATATGATTTTTTTATAAAAAAAAAAGCTTTTGGTGCCTTTGTGAAGAAAGAACTTTACTTTTAGTGGGTGTAGGGTTAATTTTCTTTAGATTACAATGTACATCCAGTGTGTTAACACACGTCTAGAAATATGAAGGCGCGACAGGCGGGCAACCGCCGCGACGCTGGCTCCCTCCGGACGCCGTCGGGCTGCCCTCCGATGCTCCATCCGGCTTCAATGCGGTGTGTTAACAACCAGCGTCGCGAGAAGCATTGCGGCTCGCGACCGCTCCAGTCGGTCCAATGTCGACTCGTCGGTAGGCTTCTGGCGACTCCACCTCGTCGTGGCAACTCACGAGCCCCGATCCAATGGACATATCGCCTCCGCATGGATCGCGCAGACTTGAAGCTCGACCCAAGATGTCATTTTCGCATTTTCGGATGGACGCTCAACTCCCTCAAAAGCTCGACCCCATGTTGGAGGAAGCGGCATTAAACGCCCAGTGCGGGCCCCAGTGCTCCTCGCCGCCGCCAGATGGCCTCTCGGCGGGGGCCTCACTGCCCGATTTCATGCCACGTCGAATCGAGAACAGACTCTTCACTGAACCGCTTCGCCAGACCTCGGCGCAGGCACTCCTCATCGCCGACCGCTAGTCTGCGGGCTACACCTCCGGTTGTCGTTCCAAACGTGAATATCAGGCCTCAAAGCTTCTGTAGGAGGTCTTCAAACTACCGCCAGAGCCTCTCGTCGCAGCACCTCCTTGCCTCTCAAACCTCTCAGGCCGGGTTCCCGGACCTCGCAGGAACAACGCCAGAGACTCTTCTCCCCGTCGAAGCCAGCGCCTAGCATCTGAGAAGAAAACCGCCCCAACTGCAAAAATGGCGAAAGAACTCCTGACTCATCGTCTTGGCTTCTGCTCGCCGGAGGCACGACGGGTACACCCAGACGCCGTGCAAAAATTCAGGAAAATGTTCAACGATCCTCTGCCTGAAAGTGTAATCGCGGCACTGCGATCCATTTGTCATCTAGATGATCAGCATCGCAACGGGATCCATGCTCTTGCCGGCCCTGCCGAGTCTGATCCTGCAGTCCAAAAGGACTGAGCTCTTTGCATCTTGGTTGTTTGTCATTTGCATCTCGATGGCGAAGCTTTAAGGCCCCAGATGAAGTCTTACTTTTGCTTTTACTGTCATCAAGGAGTGATGTCCTTAGTTCATGGGTCTTTTGCTGTCCCCAGATGATGCCTTCTGTTTCTAGAAAAAGCTTGCTGTTACCCCTGCTTAGTCCATGGTGCCAGTATGTGCAACGTCCTAACAAAATGGATCCTGCCTCCTCAGTGGTCTCTTTCACTCTTCATGTATGATTGCACTGTACTATGTTGGAATGTTCGAGGCCTCAATGGGCCTGCTAGACGCGCAACAATTCACGAAACGATTCTACTGCATCGTCCTGCAATAGTTGTCCTCCAAGAAACGAAGCTGCAATGCATTAACCAACAACTGTTCCTTGAAATTGGCGGTCAACGCCTTGCACGCGGCACCTACTTGCCAGCACAAGGTGTGAGGGGCTGAGTGCTAATGCTATGGGATAATCACATCGTGGACGTATCTTCGCCCATACTGCGAGATTTCTCCCTGACAGCAAATATCTCCCTCCGCCAAGATGGCTCGGCCTTCTTGCTGACCTCGGTATACGGACCATCAGAAGATCGACACAAAGCCTCCTTGCTGCAGGAGCTGACCTCCTTAGCTCCTTCATCTCCTTCGCCATGGCTGGTCCTAGGAGATTTCAACCTTATTTGTGAAGCTAGAGACAAAAATAACAACAACCTAAATCACCGATTAATGGCTCAATTCCGTGCGGCCATCAATCGGTGCAGCCTCAAGGAAGTACCGCTCGAGCGTAAGGTACACACGAGCAACGAGCGAAGCCGTCCAATGCTAGTCAAGCTCGACCGTGTGTTCTGCAACCCAGAATGGGACAACATGTTCTCCAATCACCTGCTGCAGGCCCTTTCCTCCTCTATGTCTGACCACTGCCCGCTGCTGTTAGCAAGCCACATCAGCCCATGCAGACCGCGATCATTTAGGTTTGAAAACTTCTGGCCAAGACTCCCGGGGTTCCTTCAAACGGTTGAGCAGGCCTGATACACCACGCCAAGTCACCACAACCCTCTGAAGCGCCTATCGCTAAAACTGCGCGCCACAGCATCGGCTCTCCGCGCATGGAGTACCTCCATCTTGAGCGATGCGAAGCTCCAATTCCACCTGGCAAACACCCTAATTCTACGTTTCGACACTGCTCAAGAAACAAGGGAACTCACTCACGCTGAGTAATCTCTTCGAAATGTTATCAAGTTAAGGGTGCTTGGCTATGCGGCGGTTGAAAAAGCCCACAGAAGGCAGGCTTCTCGGATCTGTTGTCTCAAGGAAGGGGATGCAAATACAAGATATTTTCACCTAAGAGCAAATGGCCGAAGAAGAAAAAATTTCATTCAGTTCCTAATTACGCCGCAAGGGAGGGTCACTTTGCTGTGAAAAAAGAGCAAGCCTGCTGCAAAGACTTCACAAATTAGTGGGACAAAAGGCCAACCACTCTAAAGTGATAAACTGGCCAAGCCTAAACATTCCCATCCACAATGTCAATGACCTAGATATGCCTTTCTCTGAGGGCGAAGTCCTGCAGGCGATCAACCAGCTACCAGCGAAGAAGGCCCCGGGACCGGACGGATTCACTGGCACCTTCTACAGACACTGCTGGCACATTGTAAAACAAGACATCATGGAAGTGATCCTTACCCTTCAATCTGGCCATGCTCAAAATTTTCAAATCATAAACGGAGCTTCAATAGTCCTGATTCCGAAAAAGGAAGCATGAGCGGTAGCTGCAGACTACCGACCGATCAGCCTCATTCACTCAATAGCAAAACTATTCTCAAAAATTCTAGCACAACGCCTCTCCAAGCATATAAGCTCTCTGATATCAAACTCTCAAACTGCTTTCATCAAAGGGAGATGTATTCAGGACAACTTTCTGTGGGTTCAAAACCGCGTAACATCTCATCATCGAAACCATACTCCGGCACTGATGCTCAAGCTAGATATTGAAAAAGTTTTCGACTCTGTCTCCTGGGAATATTTACTAAACCTCATGCAAGCTCGAGGTTTCGGACCTCGATGGCGTCATTAGATATCAACCTCCTTCGTGACATCCACTTCGTCGGTCCTCCTCAACGGGGTTCCGGGACCTAACATCAACCATCAGCGGGGACTTCGCCAAGGTGACCCGCTATCGCCCTATCTTTTCCCGCTGGCCATCGATTCGCTGCACTACATCCTTGCCAAAGCAACCCAAGATGGCGCCTATCTCCGCCGAGAGGCGCGGGCCTTCTCTCCGCTCTCCCTCTCTGCGACGATCTTTGTATTTTTTGAACCCGGTCGAAGCGACCTTGAGGCAATCATAAATATCCTCTCTGTTCGGTCAAGCAACTGGTCTTCGAATCAATTTGCACAAGAGTTCTATAGCACCGATCAGAGGGCAACATCTAGACCTCCAAAGCATCTTACAGCCTTTCCAGGGGAAGATCTCAGATTTTCCTTTAAAATATCTAGGTATGCCACTCACTCTCGGACGCCTACGACGCACCGACCTTCAACCAATCATCGATAAAGTCACGCGGCGACTGGCGTCTTGGCAGACAAACCACCTCACCATGGGGGGCACCTAATCTTAGTTAAGGCGGTCCTTACCTCCATCCCAATATACTTTCTCACAGCAATCAGGGCTCCCAAAAAGTTCTTTTCGGACATCGACAGGCTGCGGAGGAGATTCTTATGGGCAGGACATAGGGAAATACATGGAGGAAACTGCAAAGTTCGCTGATCAATGGTTTGCCGCCCATACAATTTGGGGGGATTAGGTGTTCTCGACCTAGACAGATTTGCCAAGGCACTCCGTCTTCGATGGCTATGGCTCAGGTGGATGGATCCGAATAGGCCGTGGATCGGAATGTCCACACCATGCGATCGAGTTGATCATCAGCTATTCTCAGCGGCCACCAGCATCACTATAGGGAACGGCCGAATAGCGACCTTCTGGACAAACCGATGGCTCCAAGGTATGGCGCCATCGCAGCTAGCGCCGGACCTCTACAAGCACTCAAGGCGAAAGTCTCGCTCCGTTGCGGACGCCCTTTCAGACGACAACTGGATCCGAGATATTCGACACAACCTAGCTCCACATTTGATCCTCCAATATGTCCAGCTATGGGTCAAAATCCACCATGTACAGCTGCACCCTCAAGCCTCTGACGTCATAACATGGACCCAGTCAGCCTCCGGCACCTACACAGCCTCATCGGCATATCACATATAGTTCACAGCAAGCACCCTTGCACCCTTCCACCCCACAGTCTTCCTATGGCTTACTCATCACAACCGATTATGGACGGCTCAGTGTCTACAAAATAGGGGGTGGCCAAACCAGTACTTCTGCCCAATGTGCCATCGGAATCTCGAAAACGTGTTTCACCTCTTCATAGAGTGCACACACATTCGGTGGTTGTGGGAAGCTTTGGCTGCATGGGCAAGACTGCCATCGCTACGGCCCATCAATTGAGAACGAGCCGACACCTTCCAAGACTGGTGCCTACAACAAGTAAACTGCTGCCCTAGTCTTCGCAAAGGGATTAGAACTCTGATCACCCTAACTTGTTGGAAATGGTGGAAAGAACGAAATGGCAGAGTTTTCCGAAATAACTACAATACAAACGAGGAAATTTTCCAGTCAGTCAAAGATGAGGCCGCATTCTGGGTGGTCGTCGGAGTGGTTCAGCTAAAAAACCTACTGAATCGTTAGACTTGATCCTTTTCTCTCTCTCTCTCCACCTCTCTCTTCTCTTTTCCTTTCTTTCCTTCTGTTTGTTTTTCTTACTCCTCCCTCCCTCCATGTCTTCTAGTTTCCTTGTCTAGCGCAGAATCCTGCGCTCTGTAATTTGTTCTCCTCTCCTCTATCTAATATAATTCACAGCTCTGCTGTTTCAAAAAAAAAAAAAATGAAGGTCGATGACAAATTTTGACTTCACAGAGTTTCTACTAAAGTGTGTACTCTTATGTGCTAAAAAGGTATATACTGGGATTTAAACCCTAGTAATGAAGTCCTACGTCTAAAACTCCATCATCTCACCAAAAAAGTGGTTTCTGATGTAGGATTAATTTTACTGAACACGGTACTGCTAAGCTTTAATATTAGTCTCTACGCATGGTTTATGCTCAGAGTCACAGTGCCTCTAGTGCATATTGACCATCTGTTAAAACATTTCATACCAACCTTGCAAACTAAATTCAGAATTGCTGATATTGTGTAAATCATTCGAATGTCTTGCGATTTGCTTGGACATTCATGCTCCAACCAGCGATGTTATCTTTGAGCTCGTCATCCCCCTCCTCTTCGGCGCCATTGTCTCTTGTCACTACTGGGCTAGGGTTAGAGTTCAGAGTTCCCTGGAGCCCCTGACCTTAAAAGGAGGCTAGGACAGGGGATAAATTTGGGAATATGTACTAGTATAATTAACCATAAATTCTCGGTAGAGTGAATGCGATTGCGAATACGACTACACACCAATTACCACTTCTTATTTTTTTCCAATCGACACGCGTGCAAAGACGTCGAAAGAAAAACGGAATTGCAAAATAATACTCGATAAAAATGGCTGTAGGAAGGACCGAAGGAGGCGGTAGAAACCAAGAGCGTGGACTGTGCTGCGCTGGAGAAGTCAATGGCAGAGCTTGTGAAGCACGTCGGGCGACAGCAGCGTCCCGATTGGACCCTTCCAAGCAGCAGCAGCAGCAGCAGGCTAGCAGGAGAGCCAAGGACAAATACAGTACTACCACTCGTTTACACAACCAGAGACGAGCATGCATCGAGACACTGATAATATACCAGTATCTGATGATTCACGAGCCCCCATTCCAAGACTGAAACTGATCTGGAGTTGTACATATGGTTTGCTCGTGACGACGGCTCTCACATCCATTTCAAAGACCTGCTGAAGTTGCAGCAGCACTCTGGTGTCCGGTCCCTGGCTTAGTCGAGGAAACCTGGGGAATTTGTCTTTGCCCCTTCCCATGTGAAACCACAGGTTTTGTTTTAGAAATTCCTTTAAAATTCTATCGTCGCAGAAGTCCTCTGCTCCAAATAGAGTGTTGTGGCCTTGTGGTATACTCCATATGTTTTGAAACATAAGACATACTTTAATCTTACGTAAGGATTAAGATCATGGTGAAATTAAGAATGGTACGAGAAAAAATTAGCTTGGATACCGTAATGAATAAACGCGTATAGATGAGCGAGAATAAATAGGAAACGTCCTTTCGATCGCAACACAGAAGGTAGCCGGAGCCTTACTTTGCGTACCATATCCACATGGAGTATTTTCTGCTCAGCTCCATGAGCGCAACTCAAGGAGAAGTATGTGATCCAGTCTACGGAGAAGAGCGGATGGTCCAGCAGGGCAGGGGAACGTGACTCCGACCAAAGTGGTGTGGATTCAACATATAACTGTCAGACAAGCTCTGCGGTCTGCGATGAGTCAATGGCTATATCTTATCTCGCTCTCTGAATCACTCATAAGCACATCAAACAAAACACACACACACACACACAAAAGAAAGAAAGAAAGCCTCGAGACAAGCGGACATTGACTGGGCAATGCATGCCGTTTCGCTTGATCGTTGCATCTTTTAAATTCACGCATGCACCTTGCCTTTTTGCTGTTCGACTTTGTAGAGAGAGCGTATGTACCTTGTCAATCAAGGTAAAAGATCAGGTTAACAAACTCGCACACTAAGAAAACACAGTTAGGACCGTTTGGAATGCAAAATTTTCACATGAAACGGTATAAATATCCTTGGTAAGCACGAATTAGCCAAAATTTCAGCGGGACTCGCGCGTTCCAAACCTTCCCTATTTCTTAACAAAACAGAGAAAAACTAAAGGATATTACATTGTTGCTATGTTTTACTCACTTATCTCCATGTGAATCTGATCAAAAAGATTAGAATTAGACTTGGGCATTGGGTTGTGCTAGGCCAGTATGGCATAGGCCCAATAAGCAGTGGGTCTAGACCATATCGTGCCGTCATGGCCCGACTAGCCAACTTTTCTGTGCTAGCCCGACTCTCCTTTTCGATGAGCCCCGGCATGATCCATTGGCATACCATGCCACTTCATGCTATGATGGTCCAGGACTAATGCATTTTAACTATTGCAGAAAAGAGAAAATCAGTCAGGGACGAATAGAGGACCTATCAGTGTGGTCACGAGGACGGAGTGTAGGTCGGCCAGAGGCGAGGAAGGCGCTAGCATCAGGCAAGAAGCATGTATAGTGATTGGGGACGGTGGCAACAGGGTGAGGTAAGGCCAGATTTGGTGTTGGCATGGCTAAAGATCATTGAATCCGGCATCGTCAACGTCTTCTTCCTCTCTTGTCGCTATTGTATTCTTCCTTAGGACGGTTGGTGAAGTTGTGGTGCAATGTCGCAAGGCCTTATCCGGTGACGGTGTGACCGAAAGCCATTCAATTTGGCACTGAGGCAGCGGGGGACAGTAAGGAGGGGATGGCATGGGACAATGGAGGAGGTGGCAGTGTGGGGAGAAAAGTAGGTGTGGAGGAGGGATGAGATGAGAGATAGATGAGATGAGATGAGATGAGATGAGATGAGGGAGACCCAAGAAGATGGTGACTGCACTGGATGGGGGTCATGGGAGGAGGCAAACAAAACGTGCATCCATGTCCTTTGTTGATGCAAACAAAATGTGCGACCTTTTGCACTTTTTGTCCAAAAAAGAACTAGCATACTTACTCGCGTAACTGCGCATCTAGATATTATGACACAATTGTCTCTGATATACTATTTTACTTCCAATGATTGAAATACAATTATATTTATTATATAACTCTATTTATATATGATTAATTTGTACCGTTATAATCTGGCCCCATAAAAATAAGCGGTGGATATCCTTTCTTTGATGTGTAACTCTACTTCCAATGATTAAAATACAATTGTATTTGTTATATATGATTAATCTGCACCGTTATTGTGAGACCCCGTTCTGACGAACAGGAACCTCCATGTGATTACGGTGCTATTCCCTGGATCAGTAGCTAGCACTCACATGTTTACAACAATTGGAAATCAAATCCATACAAAACATTAATTAAGCGGAAGCGAATAATACAATTAATATTACAACTCGAGAAATATAGCGAAAAGAAGCAAGCCTTGTGGTTTACCCATCCAACCCGCAGGCAACTGACCATGCATAAACTCCAGATAGAATACAACGAAGAGGATCCCGCAACCTGCGATGAACAACTTCGAAAAGATACTCGAACTTGACCACCTACATATAATTAGGCAAGGGTGAGTACTTTACTTAACTCAAAGAAGACTTGAGCAAACCTATAATACATGCGAGCCATTTCAAAGGAAAGGCTACTACGCTTAATTTGCATAAAGCGAAATTGAATTTGTAAATCAAGTTATTTGCAAACGGAATTTATAAGAGCATTTGATTGATAATAAATAAGTAAAGCATAATAACACTCACGGTCCTCCATGGCGTGAGCGACAGCGCATTCACATTCACGAAATTCCACCACTACCAAATTTCTTCGGCATAAAAACACGGTTGCAAAACAAATGATACCAACCCATTTGAAGATAATAAAGCGATTAACATTGGAATGACTTCACCGAAGTGCTCATGACCGCCAAGCGCCGCTAATCGATTAGATTTAAACTCGCAGAGGTGTACAACTTTACCCGCAAGGAATGATCAACTTTTGCCGACACACTTCCTTAGGTGTGACGTCAAGAAGACCATACATAGTTCGCTACATTACCTAGACATGGCTTTGGTCCGCCGGGACGTTAATCCCCGTAGAGAACTAGAAACACACACACCACACGTGGTTCCTTTCACGCGGTGGATCCACTTTCACACACTCAACACAACGTTTCTAGACACAAAGAGGCGTACACCGTTGCATGGGTAGAAACCCGTCCAGACAGACCAAACCGGAATGCCTGTGCTAAGCTCCCGCCTACCAATGAACAAAGCCATATCCAGGTACGTAACAAGCTATGGCTAACCCATCCTCACCCTTGTGGTTGCACGGAAATCTCGGATCAATAGCGTCCCATTGCTCGGTCCTTAATTTTGACACGGGCGACACTTCACCCTACACTACGTGCAATTCCTTTCGCACATCCGGCTATTGCCAATAGTCGCCCGCATCAACACATAGTTTTCTTTTGGGTTTTTAATCAAAGTACCCACAACCACAGTGACATTTTCAATGTTTTCAGGAAAACAAATACTGGTTTGATCATGTACATCAATGACTCTAAAGCATGGCTAAGCACGAATAATATGGACGCATATTCCCATGACGACATTAAGTAATGCCTAACCTTAATCTAAGGCTATCAAGGTTCACAAGTCCATAATCATCAAAGGGGATTCACGAGACAACAGGTATAACTACCAATCCACAAATTAGCAATTTACATAAAGTAAACGCATGCAGAAACAATTTGATGCACAAAAGGAGTATAAAATAGTGGGATCAATATGACCAAAGGATTTCTTGCCTTGCTTAATGACGCTTACTGATTTAAGACGAGGATTGCGGTTGGCAGCGATGACGACGGAAACTAGAGACGTCGGTTCTACACGTCGAACAACGAAATAAAGCAAAACTAAACTTCAATAAGAGCGAAAAGAAATAGATAACACAACAATATAAACTCCGCACAAGAAGCAGGATTGCTCTTTTATGAATTTATTAATCTTATTTTATGAATTCAAGATGCAAAGATTGGTTGGATTAATAGAATCAAGCATTAGTTGCGATTTCATTTGAATTTACTATTCCCAATATGAGCTTCGCCAATCTTATAACTTATAGGTTTTGTTTCTATTAAGATTTGTATGCAAAACATGACAAAATATGGTTATCTCTTCATACTAAGATGATTTGTTCTTTGTATAACAATTCTAAGTTTGTTTCCATAAGTTTTAGGCTTTGGTCGATACATTATACTCATTGCTCAAAATGCTAATATGGTATTAAGGTTTATATTATAAGAAATCGAATTGAACATGCTAAGTGAACAAGTATCACTTAAGGGTTTTGGGCTAATAAGAAGAATATGCAAATCTTAATAAAATGAGTTTATCTTTTTATAACGGGTAGCCTACACTTTAAAGAATACTACTAAACTAGTTACACAAGCTTTAGGATTTGGCTTAGATATTGTATTCATCGACGAAAAGCTTAAGTGACAACTAAAGCTACGACTCACCGAATCGGCCAAAAGGTAAAGTAGGCGATTAACGATTAAGGGTTTTAGGTTGATAAGATTAATATGCAAACTTTGATGGAATGAGATTCTTTTTATAGAATATGGTAGTATAAACTTTGTACCTGTTTCTAAACTAGTTTTATGCATTTTTAGTGTTTAGACGAGTTATTCTATCGATGGTCAAATAGCCTAAATGATCACATTTGCAACCCTTAAATCGGCCAAGTTTCGCTTTTGAGTTTGCGATTACAATGTCTGAGGTTCTTGATTCGGTTGTCGGTATTAACGAGGAATAACCCTAAGGGTATTTTAAATCTGGTTCTACATTAATCGATGTTGGTAGTGATAGTTTATATGCATGCGAAAAATAAAGTCTTTTATAAACTTAACTTAAATTAGTTACTTTTGTCAATCATTGGATTCTTATACTTAAGAATATGTTAAGATTGGCTCTACTTATTCTCGCTACTTAACTCATGATGCCATACGCAAATATATATAGTTCAACTACTCAAATATATGTATTTCAAAAAAAGGATTTGGACATAATTTAAAACCTTATTTCAACAGCTTTTTTTGATTCATATGGTTTGAATTGTCGTGATCTAGTTCTTCATGATTCATGCCCTTATCCTTCATTATATCCACACACACATATATATGTATGTATACTTATGCATATTTTTCTTTATAGACAAGGTTGGTAGTCTTTAAGCATATTAAGTTAGTGCACATATGAAATTCATGAAATATTGTAATAGTGATAAGTCACTTAGTTTGTTACACATTCATTCTTTAATTGTTTCAAAGACATCAAGATGACCTCTTGCCATCCTAAAATTTGGAGATCCATTTTACTTATTTTGAATTTCTTTTGGTGAATCATGTATTTTTGAATGTTTATTGCATTATAATAAATCTTTATTAGAAAAAGATACAAACAAAGTTGAAATATAATTATTTTTACATATTCATATTCTTTGTGATTTTAGATGATTATACAAATTTGTTTCACTAGTTTGTGACTAAAAATACACAAGTTACCAATAGTTAAATGTAATTCGCCAGAAAATTGAAATACGTTTTTACCCAAAGGCGTCTTTTGGCTCGGCTTCTTCTTCCCAACATGATTGTTCCAATAGCACGACGGAAGAACAGAGCATCATCTAAAGGGCTGGCGAAGGTGGCTCGTGTGGTTTCCGTGGCGACGACAGCGTGGATGGCATCGGCTTCGGCGAGGAGAGTCTGGAGATGAAGTCGATTCGGCTGAAGAGGTTGCAGTAGGCTAGCAATGAGGTTGGGCGCAGGTAGTAATGGCGCTCGGTGAAGGAAGAAGACAGGGGCATTAGAGACTGAATCGGTGGCCTAGTGAGCATCAGGGAGTCACAAGGAGTCTATTTTCAAGGTTTACCTGAAGGAAGAATCTCGAGAAGCTCTACCCACCTGGCCGGACTTGGGAAGATGAGGCTCACTGGCGTGACCATTTTTCGCATGGAGACGGCTAGATATTTGTGAGGGCTTTCAATGCCTGAGGCTTGGTGATGCTCCAGCTCCAGGGGATTTGGGAGTGGTTGGCTTTCTTGCTTGGATTTTCCCTCGCGCTCGAGCTTCAGGGGTCTGCGGCCATGGCAGATTCGGGAGGAAGTTTCATCGCCTGGCTTGAGGAGAAGGAAGGGGAACTGAGGGGAATGGGGGAGGGCTTCATTGCGGTCACTGGGGCGCAGCTTATAGCCAAGGAATGGAGGCGAGTGAGTGGAATTTGTGGTCAGAATCGCCGTCATTGCGCCGAGCAAGGGGCGGAGCGAAGGTAACGTGGTGAAGCGAAACCAATGAGAGAGAGGGTGAGTCAAGTGAGGCCAATGAGAAATCGAGTGGAAGCGGTGAGGCCAATGGGAAATCGAGTAAGAGCACTTGCTCGAGGAGGGAAGAGAACCAGGGAGGAGCGAACGAGACAAAGCCCGAGTGAGATCGACCCACTTGGCGATGAAGGCAAGAAATTGGCTTAAGGTTTGACTCGAGCAAGCGCATCGCTACTAGCCAAACCGACCATCGATTCATTTTAATATTGATTGATATTCATATATTTCTATTTGTGCATAATTTGGTTGCTCCACGATTTTGGATTCGAGAAAATGAATTATCTTCAAGTCTTCTTTTGTTCTTTTAATTTCTTTCATTCCCTTTCATTGTCTTTGCAATTACAAGATCCAAGAAATCAATTCAGAAAGTCACAACTTCCATAAAACTCAAAAATACTCAAAACACAAATTCACATTATAGCATTTTACTGTTTTAAAATTTTCAGGGTGTTACAGTTATAATCTGATCCCACCAAAATAAGTGGTGGAGATCCTTCTCCTTTTCTTTTGATTAATGAGAGAATTTTTAAAATTTATTATTATTGTAGGATATTTTTGTCTTTAAAACATAAGAGGTGCTTTGAATATGACCAGTTATTTATATATATAGATAGACAAGAAACTTCTTTTGGTTGCTTCATGCCTTCATCCACGAGGCTCAATATCCTTCGTCAAAGTTAGGCAGGCCATGCCAGGTGCGCGTTATGAAAAAAATAAACCTGAAAAATATTTTAATCGTGCATTTCTCTGATGAATAGTCAAGTTCCAGCCAGGCTCGCCTGCATGAATTTTAATCAGATTGTGAGTGTTCACTGTTCCTTAATCCCTCATCTTACGGTCTCGGCTTTGGCCCATACAATTGTGAGTAGTGAGGACATGTTGGGCCACAAGGCCCAGTGATCATGAACAGAAAGCTTATTGGGTCGTAAGTCCTCGCTCTTGCCCAATCGAAGCCCACACTATTCTATCTAGTTAGTTGCACGTACGAAGACAAGTAAAGCCCATGCTAATTCCTATGAATAATGAAAATGGGCCGTACCGGCCCTGCCCATCATATCTAGACAGGCCCAAGTACTTAGCAATTTGTATTACTTTGTCATGTCTCTCTTTGCCTTTCCATTTTGGGGGAATTTGATCTGTCTATAAATATTCAACTTTGTCCGTCCGCAACCTTAAGCTAAACATGTACAGTATGATCCAGTAACATATCCTCTGTGATCAAAGTTTGTTATATTTTTTTTATTCTTACTATATTTATTTCTGTATTCAATATTAATACTCCCTTCGGTCACAGATAGTTGTTGTTTTGAGCATATATGCAGTCAAACTTTTGAAACTTTGATTACCAATATTTTTAAAATATTTAAAGTGGATATATAAAAATCATATGTGTAAATTTGTCTCGAAAAATACTTTCACAATCTTATAATTTTATTGGATTTTATAAATATATTGTAATAGAAATTAGTGTTCAAAGCTGTGTTTTGTAGTCTGTGTAGATGTCTAAAACGACAACAATTTATGACCGGAGGAATTATGGCAGAGGGACTGCAATTAATAATGCATACGGAGCTTCCATGACCGGGCCTTCCTAAAAAAAAAAAAGGCTAGCTCATGCATTTAGCCTTAGTAGTTCTGACACCATTAGTTGGTCAACTATTTCTTGCACTTAACCAAGAATATTATCCAGCGAGAGCTAGCTTGACTAGCTGACATCTCGAAAAAGCCAAAGGCTCATGCAATTAAATAAGTTGGATGAGTTCCGGTGCTGGAGTACGGACGGCTTGGCTAAAATAAATTGACAAGCTAGAATCATGCATCATTCTTGTGAACGGGAGAACATAATTTTCCCCGGTCATATATCCGTTTAATCATCGCACGACCAATTCCTCATCTGACGCGCGCCCTATTTTATTAGCTCTCCTGTTAATTAAGCTTGGTCAGTTACTTGCTATTCCAACCTAACCAAGCTTACCCAACTACGTAGTTCGTTAATATAGGAGAAACTGAACCAGTAAAAAAAAGTGATTTTGGTTGGTAGTAAATTTCGTTGGTGACCGAGTAGCTAGTCTGTAGTCAGCAGCTTGCGTTCTCTGACGCTAATTAATTAGTAATTACCGTCCTTGACATCCAGTAATGTTCTCTGACGACGCTAATTAGTAACTACCGTCCTTGACATCCAGTAATGTTGACCGGCCGGTGTCATATTTAATTAAGAATATATTCTACGCACTGCTCCATTAATTGATTATATATATACCCATGTTTTTTAAGTCACGCACTAAGAATATAAGCAGCAGCTGATCGACGTCGTCGACTCGTACCTAGATAGGGTGTTGCAGGCTTGCAGCTTCCACATTTTTGACTTGAAATCAGCTAAGCTTGCATTGCTAGCTAGGGTTACATCTTCTCGTGTTCCGCATTAATTG
Organism: Guadua angustifolia; assembly: GCA_036346375.1. NCBI lineage: Eukaryota > Viridiplantae > Streptophyta > Magnoliopsida > Poales > Poaceae > Guadua > Guadua angustifolia. The sequence continues at coordinate 42,325,719 of CM070517.1, forward strand.
ATCGATATAGAAAAATTGAAGTTGGAAACGGCAATATGGTGAAGGACGCGTACGTCCGTTAATTAGTTCTCTTGTCAAATTGACATGTACTACAGCGTCCGTATTTGTAGTAGAATTTGTTTTTAAAATAATATATTTTTAAAATAAAATTACAAAAAAAAGTTAGTTAAAAAGACAACCACATAAATATACATTTGTGACTAATTCATTTGGAGACAGATCTCATGTCGTCAAATGAATTGGCAACAGATCATCTGATCAATCTGTGGCTAATTCATTTGCCGACATAATTGTATTTAGCCAATAGTTTTATCGCCGATTTATTTGGTTGATAGCTCCATTTATCACTGATTCATTTGGCGATTGATCTTGGCCAGTAGGCTTTTTGCCGCCTACTGTGTGTATTGTGTGTGTATATATATATATATATATACACACACACACCGACCGATCTGATTAGGACAACTTTGATTGCATGCATCGGCATCCATCCAATGTTTAATATACTCCCTCTTTCACAATGGATGTTCGTATATAGCATCGAAAGGCTCTGTTTTAAATTATCTATCTATTGAGCTAATCAAAAGACTACCCAGAAGACCGGTCAATCGGTCATTGCGGGTTTTGTTTCCAAGACCACTGGGGATGATTTTGTTTCCCGTACGTCGTTTTCTCCTACCTAGCTGCTCTGCGCACATGCGCTGCCGCCAGCCATGCCCCGACCCCGATCGAGTACAAGACCAGCGTAGAGATTAGAGATCCATCCATTGCGTCGTCGGTGTGTCACAAGTTTCTCCTACCTAAATTTTGCCCTAGATATTTTACGTCAGCGTGTGATCGAGCGTGTCGCCGTGTTCCGTGTCGCCCGGCAATTGCAAAAAAGTCGAACGCGCACGTTTTCACCGCCCACCAACCCGTCGATGATACGGAAAATCTTCTATCGATCGAAACGCGCCAATGAAACATTATTGCTTGGGTCACCAGCTCTAGATCCAGCACGCTGCGTCGTCGCCCATCTACAAGCGGTAGAGTGTTAATTTGCTTTGACGAAGAAGGTTTGCCGGACTAATCGAGCGAGAGCTCTAGCTAGCTGCAGAGCAACTGGTAAAGCAACGGGTTTACGCCCTTCGATACTTCCCCATACATAGTCGTCGATCGGTACAGGAGCAGTCGAATTTTCAAAACATTGGCCGTCAATATCTTTTTACATATTTAAATTGGATATATGAAAATCATATACATAGTTTTTCTCGAAAAGTGCTTATATAATATTATAGTTTCATTACGGTTTATAAATATATTTAGTAGAAATTACTAGTCAAAACATACTGTATTTTGAAGGCTATATCATATCTAAAATAACAACTATTTATAACTGGAGGGAGTAATTAGTTATAGCTAGGCTCCAACGGTTCAACACTAGCTAGACCGAAATTTAAATCCAAATACCACCAGTAATTTTATGTTTTCTGAGCTTTCTAGGTGGAGTGCATGCACAATCCGAGCACACGCTGGTACTCCCTCTGAAGGTACTTCCAAATATAATGCGCATTTTGACTTTGTATAAAGATTAAGCTTAAGATGAAAATTGAAAAATGTATGGATGAAATGAATTAGATACCCCAATTAATTATCTTGAAAGATAAGATATAGTATTTTGTATGTGGTTGTCGGCGTATTCCGCCTGACAGGCCCGGAGTCTACAGACCGGGTTTGGTTCGGAAGGAGGGCGTCTTCGCGGTTGGCTAAACCTAGAGGGTGAAAACCCTAGAGACTCCCACACGAAGGATTCCGGCGCCTATGAACTAGGAATGACACACAGATTTTACCCAGGTTCAGGCCCCATTTTTCCTCGGGTAACAGCCTTACTTCCTGCTAGATTGTTTTGAGAGTGTCTAAAGCTAGTACAGAGCTCTCAGGTTACCAGTTCTCTCTTAGACTATGCTGCGGAGCTCTTGCTTGCTCGAATGCAACACTACTCGAATGCTCGACCCCTTTTCCCATGCAACCGGAGGCCCTTATATAGGCCAGGCTAACGGGAGTAGGTAAAAAGGAGGGTCATCATGCCTATCTTCATACATTTATTACCCCTTCCCATGCTGTCCCGTTCCTCCAGCCTCATTAAATGCCGACGCGATGGCCGCTGGTCCGCTTGGGATGTGACCCTTCTTGACGGGTTAGTGAGGCGTCGAGGAATGGGCTTAGTAGAAATCCTTGCGCTTGCCAGTTCGACACGTCTGCCCCGCCATTATGCAGCGACAGGAAGGAGCCTTCGAGGTGAAGCCGCCGCACCACCTTTTTGTCTTGCGGCGGGCGGCGAGCGTGCCGCCCCGCTCGCCGGGCGCCACGTGGACCGACCGCCATGCGGCGAGCGCGCTTTCGCCACCTACTCGCCGGCCCACGTGGATCGCTGCCGGCGGCGAAAGTGCGCACGCCCACACGCCGCCGGGCGCCACATGGATCGATCGCGCGGCGGCAGGCGTGCACGCCCCACCGCCGCCGGTGCCACGTGGATCGATCGCGGGCGTGTTTCGCCACCGTGGAGTATATGGATCCCGGTATCGCATGACGGGCGTGCTAACCACCCAAGGGGATGGGCCAAGCCGATTGCGTGAAGATGGGTATTGCCCAGAGGGAGCCGCCATGCGCGAGAAGGAAACCTCGAGATGGAAACCAACTCGCTAGAGAAGATACAATTGTAATCCTAGCCGCTATCATGTATAACGGATAAGGAAAGAGATACAATCTCCACCTCGTATCCGAGTGGGATTCCTTATTATAACCGCCTCCTCTGTTATATAAAGGGAGGCCGGGAACCTAAGGGAGGACAACATCATCACTATAAGCTAGCCACATATAATTCCGAGCACAGACTAGGGTATTATCTCCACCGCGAGAGCCCGAACTCATATAATTTCCCGTGTCTTGTGCTACCATTGAGCTTCCGATCCAGCGCTTAGCCCCCTTTTTCATTATTGTCAGTAACAAACCTCGACAGTTGGCGCGCCAGGTAGGGGCTGCGCTAAGATCAATCTCAGCAAACTCGATGGCAATCTTTTTGGCGAGAGCTTTTGTATCTTGCCTTCTGGCCGCCGGCGGCTGCCTCTGTCTGGTTACGTGGAGAGACGGCCTTCCCAGCGGCAGCTCTCGCGGATGTCTGAAGCTACATGGAGGAGAGCGGCGACCCGGACTCCGAGGCGATCAGGGCGTACAACTTCCTCTGGAATCTAGAGAGCTCGGCGTTCGTGTGCGGCACCAACCGCGCTCAAGGGATGTACTGGATCTTGTGCCGCTCGAGGACTGGCCGCGGTAGCGTCTGGCAATCGGGCTTGTCACGCCGGAGAGCACCGGTGGCGATTCCGCAGAGACATCACCAAGCGGCCGACACGTTCCGGACGCGTTGGTGGTGTACGTGAGCTGCGGGGCAGCATGATGGTGTTGCGTCGTCGCGGCGGCATCCCTGCAGCAGCATGATGCGCGAGCGGCACGCAGCCGTTAAATGCTGGCGGCCGTGGCGGCCGTGCTCTGATTTAAAGGTCCGGCGACTAGAAGATTGATTGCTTCCAGCGAGCTTGCATGCGAATCATGCAACGTAAAGAAGTCAGGCGATTGAAGGTCCACGACTGGCCATGCATGCATGTAGGCAAAGGATCTCCAACTCTCCAGGCTGTGCATGCATGCAGAAGTCCCGGCGATTGAAGGCAGGGCACTAGTTTGAAGTGCATGCATGCGAATCATCTGACGATTAGAAAATATCGGTGACTTGCTAATTGCAAAGATTGCTAGGAGTTTAGGACACGACGTCCACGAGCATTAATTCCCATGGAGAAGCAATCAAATCGAGGGAAGCGAGCTTGGCCGTCAGACCACTCGTAACCGGGCCAAAATTAGTCGGCGAGCTAATGACTAAGTCTTTTAATATTTAAATTATGCATTCAAATATGCAGCTTAATTTTTATATATATCCGAGTGGCTTAAAAATTATTCGGATCACTCGGGTAGTTTTTTGCAAAAGATATATACTACTCGATTCCTCTCGATTATTGTTTGAGAATTATTTTGGTGTCGATATTAAGCGACACATAATGCATGGAGGCACTAAACTGGCGCTTCCAGGCGATTAAATCGCCGACATTTTAAACTCGGGTCTGGCTCGACCCTCGACTATTTTTTCAAGCTACTACAAACAACCCAGAGCGTCACCTCAAGACGACACGAGCCTACGCTGCGCTTCGAAGCGCCAACCCGGCTGACGCCACGAGCCAACGCCTGCGCTTCGAAGCGCCACCTCCGGACGCGCCACGAGCCACGCCGCGCTTCGAAGCGCCACCTCAGACGCGCCACGAGCCAACGCCGCGCTTCGAAGCGCCACCTTTCGCGCGCCACGAAGCACGCCGCGCTTCGAAGCGCCACCTCAAGACGCGCCACGAGCTAACGCCGCGCCCGGCGCCACTTTTTCGCAGACGCCACGAAGCACGCGCGCGCGAAGCGCCAACTTCGCACGCGCCACGAGTTTACGCTGCGTTTCGAAGCCACCACCTCCGACGGCCACGAGCAACGCCGCGCTCGAAGCGCCAACCGGCACGACCACGAGCCAGCGCTGCGCCGGCGCCAACGCTCAAGCCGGCACGCCACGAAGCAACGCCGCGCCGAAGCGCCACCTTCGGCATCGCCACGAGCCGCCGCGCCGAAGCACGCCGCGCTTCGAAGCGCCACTTTAAGACGGCCACGAAGTTTACGCTGCGCGAAGCGCCACTTTAAGACGCCACGAAGTTTACGCCGCGCCGAAGCGCCATTTTTCGCACGCCACGAAGTTTCGCGCCGAAGCGCCAACTTCGCAGCCACGAGTTTACGCGCTTCGAAGCGCCAACCTCGGACCACGAGCCACGCCCGCGCCGCGCCGAAGCGCCAATTTACGACGCCACGAGCCTACGCCGCGCCGAAGCGCCAACCTCGCAGACGCCACGAGCCACGCGCTTCGAAGGCCGCGCGCGACGCCAACGCTTCGAAGCTTGCGACGCCACGCCACGCCGAAGCGCCAACTCGCGCCACGAAGTTTACGCCGCGCTTCGAAGCGCCAACGGCACGCTGCTGCCGGCGAAGCGCTCGGCTGCGCCACGACGCCGCGCCGAAGCCAACCTTAAGACGGCCACGAGCCTCGCCCGCGCCCGGCGCCGCCTTCGAAGAGCCGCCAAGCCACCTCTAAGACGCCACGAAGTTTACGCCGCACCGAAGCGCCATTTCGCAGACGCGTCACGAGCCTACGCCGCGCCCGAAGCGCCAATTTCGGCGACGGCCACGAAGCCACGCTGCGCTTCGAAGCGCCAATTCGCGACGCCACGAGCCACGCCGCGCTTGAAGCGCCACCGCCCGACGGCACGACCGCGACCACGCCGCGCCCGGCGCCAACCTCAAGACGCCACGAAGTTTACGCCGCGCTTCGAAGCGCCAATTTCGACGCCACGAAGTTTAGCGCGCTGCGCCAGCGCCAATTCGGCACGGCCACGAACCACGCCGCGCGAAGCGCCACTTTGCGACGGCGTGACCGCGAGCCTACGTCCGCGCTTCGAAGCGCCAACCTCGCTGACGGCTTACGATCCTTACGCCCGCGCTTCGAAGCGCCAATCGTCGCAGACGCCACGATCCTACGCCGCGCTTCGAAGCGCCAACCTGCTTAAGACGCCACGAGCGACGCCTCGCAGCGCGCCCGGCGCCAGCCTCGCGGCGCGCCACGAGCCTACGCCCGCGCTTCGAAGTGCCATCTTCAAGACGTCCACGAGCCACGCTTGCGCCCCTAGCGCCACCTTCGGCACGGCCACGAGCCATACCTGCGCCACGAGCAAGGACGGCATGATCGTCAGCAACACATGGAGCATAAAGCAGCTAAGTCGCTTTTTACTTAATTATGTCATTATGAATAAATTGGCTTTCTTGACTTGCTACTTAGTTGATCCTCAACTAAGCAGTAAGTCGGGGGCTACACCTAATGGTGTTGAGCATGCGCAACACTCTTTGGGTCATTTATTGTTTCCTACATTAAGAAATCTTTGTTCGTTTATGACTTTCCTCTTGACTTGCTACTTAGTTGATCCTCAACTAAGCGATGAAGTCGAGGCTACACCTAATAATGTGTGCATCGCACATCTTTTCTCGAGTTGTATTTTTCTTCTTTTATACTTGATTGCAAAGGAATCAGTCGTTAATTCCAAGTTGTGAAGCTCGACCCCATGAACGGCGAACTTTAGTCACCCAAAACGCGTGCACAGGAAAAAGAGCCATGAGCCGACTCGACGCTCGGGGCTAGACTAGTCGGGCGAGTGCTTAAACAAAAGAGTCAAACCACTCGGATAAATTCAAAATCAATAAGGAAAAAAGTAAAAACTCTAAAATTATACACAAACCGATCGGACATCACATCCGAAAGTGAGTTGTTTTACGACCTAAGTTACGCACATGCATGATTTCATTTCAGACTAATAAACTTGGATGCGACGCGTGTGGGCAAATGCTTCAATGACGACACCAAAGAACTTCAAGGATTTAATTTAAAAGGAGCGGCGTGAATTTCGCCATGAGCGGAAAAGCGTTTTTGACTTCGCATATCATTTGAGATACGGTATGCCCCATGATGGGCCACCATTTGTATGCCACGACAATCGGATATAATTCAAGCGTGGAGCTCTATTGAGTCCTTCACGATCTCTTTGCCTACAATGGGCACTTTATTTGGAAGGAAAAACGATCGAAGTCGCATCAAGAATGGAAGCACTCGGCGTGAAGCATGACTCGGTTGGTCATGCGACCAGAAGGCGCAACTTCGATCGCAAAGCACTCGGGGCTCTTGTGGAGTATATGGACCCGGTATCTACATGGCAGTCGTGAGGACCACCCAGGGGATGGGCCAAGCCGATTGCATGAAGATGGGTATTGCCCAGAGGCGAGCCGCCATGCGCAGAAGGAAACCCGAAGATGGAAACCAACCCCGCTTAGGAGAATACAATTGTAATCCTAGCCGTTATCATGTATAACGGATAAGAAAGAGATACAATCCACCTCGTATCCGAGTGGGATTCCATATTGTAACCGCCCTTCTCTGTTATATAAAGGGAGGGGACGGGGCATCATAGACACAAGACAATATCTCATCAGCTATTTAGCTAGCCACATACAATTCCAGAGCACAGGACTAGGGTATTATCTCCATCGCGAGAGCCCGAACCTGTATACATCGGGTGTTCTTGTGTTACCATCGAGTTTGGGTCCGGCGTGTAGCCCCCTTTTCATTATTGTCGGTAACAAACGTCGACACCCACCTGCTCGCCGGGCGCCACGCGGACCGATCGCCAGGCGAGCAGGGCGTGCTCGCCCACCTGCTCGCCGGGCTCCACGTGGGTCTGTCATGTTGACCGCCGTGTTGACTGCTTTTGTGCGGCGGAGAGGGTACCCCAATAGCAATCTGTTGGGAGATGGTGATAATGAATAAATGTATATAGTTGTGAGAGAATCAATAGGGATATAGTAGGAAGAGAGTAATTAAGTTGAGACTTTTAACATTCTCACGAGGTATCAACACATACATTGAGCTAGTACTAAAGGGTATAAAAAATTTAAAGACTGACAACAAGAGTTTAAGGGTAATTTAATGGTACCTCATTATACCTTTCAAAGATGATAAAAAAATCTAAATTAAATTCTCTAGCAAACCTTTTTATATAAGAAAATCTACTATTTGCCATTGAATAGCTCCCTCTTCTACGATTTGCCATCGAATAAGTCCCATTCCATTCTATACTAGTAGATTTCAAATTTTGTCTACTATATGTCATCGTCATCGCAATCACCATCGTCATCGCAATCACTCCGCTATCTCCCCGTCAGGCCATGCTAAAAGACCAATTTGCCTTCAGTTCAAGTGAAAATTGGAAAAAATTTAAAACATTGTAGAAAAATTGAAAAAAAATCTTAATAAATCACAATTAATCTATAAAATACCTCAGAGAAATTTAAATATTTTTTGAATTAATTTATTGTTTCTGAAAAATAAAAAACAACAATTAATAAAAAGGAACAGAGACACTGTCAAATTTTTATAAAAATTTGCAACATTGATCATGCTCTATAATTTTAATGGTACCATAAAAAGTTCCCAAGGATCATGTAATAAAATTTCTAGAAATATTAGACTTTATTTATCACCCCTAGAAAATCAAAAACAGAAGAGCATATGCAAAGATTGCACTGTCAGAATTTTACAAAATTCAAAAGGTCTGATCATCATCTAAAAATTTTACAACATCATTTTCATTGTCTCAGGACCTCACAAAAAATTTTCAAAAATTTATAACATGATTTGATGCTCAGTTAAATTAGGATATATATGATGGGGACATTTTGGACAATTTCGAAAAAATAACTAGCCTAACGGAGTAGTTGTGACAGAAATTTGAAATCTAATAGCATAGAATGGAATATGACTTATTCGATAGTAAATCATAGAAGAGAGAGTAATTCGATGGTAAATATAGTAGGTTTTCTGATTTTATTTCTCCAAGAAGTTAAATAATTTTTTTTTGATGCAATCTTGGAAACAAGTCAAGCAACTGTACATGGAACGGCGTATCTGGACGTTTTGTTGCGCGCAGTCATGCAGGTGCAGGCAACCAGTCAATTCAGCACGCATAAATACGTAGATGTGGTTTTGTGAATGAATGGATTGAATCAAAAGAAATTTAGCCAGAATACGACACCCCGTAATATTCAAGGCTGTCAAGAACACATTGACGTGAACGATTGAAAGCTGCCTCGACTCGACTAGCTCGAAATTGTTGCGATTCTGATGGGACGAGGCAAATTGACCGGCCGGCCCGTCTAATAACAACCGCACTTTAATTTGCTTAAGAATTTTCTTTTGCACTTGGTTTTTGTTTTTTGGAAGGTTCTTTTACCTTAATCTTGGTCACCGTCTCTAGATTGAGCTTAAAATAAAAATGGCTGCAGTTTTCTAGGGAAAATAAGGCTACGAAAGAGGAAATAAGAGATTGTTTTTAGCCAAGCGGCTTAACAGAGTACAATATTACAGAGTCTACCTAAAAACCTAGAATTCGATTTCTTGACAATACAAATGGACTCCTTATTTGTATAGAATGGAGAGGCGATATTTATACTCCAAAAAGTGTTGTACGGTCAAATGGTGTCTTCTTATCAAAAAGTGTTTTCCCGTCAAAGGGTGCACTTTCGAGATAACTTTCGAATAGTTATTCATACATGTCATATAACATATCGCATGCATTGCGGAGAACTTTCAAGATGTATGCATAATACACAACTAATAAAAGTCATGAAAAATTCTGAAAAAAATTGTAGATGTACTCCATTGATTACTCTCCCTATGTATAAAATTGTAGGTTCAAATTTATTATATGTCTTTTTTGTAACTCTCGATATATAATGAATTTGATTTTGAAACTTCATACATAGGTAGAGTAATCTATGAAGTACATCTACAAATTTTTTTCAGAATTTTTCATGACTTTTATTAGTTGGTGTGCACGGTGTATACACGAGAAACCTGTGTGCACAGGATATGTTGCTACATGTCAAGATAACTATTCGCACAAACACATGTGCACAAATGCTTGCTCTGACTAGTATTATTGGTCGGGATGATTATTTTACAGATTGGGGACGACCAGGCAACGTACATGATACGTTAGTAAATTGGTTGGAGATGTAACCGATTGGCTAAACGTGGGCTTCGTTTTATTCATTAGCTTTTCTTTATGAGTTGTAGGTCAAAAAATAGAGTATGGCTTTTAATTGTTACTAGCCCAAATAGAATTTGGGTTTTAATCCTCGTCAGTTAGCCCCTAAAGCTTGGGTAAAAAGAAATTTTTATCCAAGGCTTTTATTTTCTGCATAGGGTTTTGTGACAATCATTGTATCGGTTAAATGCCTATCAAAAGATGATCTTTGCGCCTCCCTCGGCAACTGAAACAACATTTGAAACTGCCACAATAAAGGATATATAAATAAGGGGGAAGGCTTCCCTTGTACACCTTACGTCTTGGTTTTTCGAGCGCGAAATACTTCTAAGCCTTTTCATCTTCAAGCTTTCTTCTCAGTTTTTGAGCCCTTTCGACTTTCAAGCTTTCTTCCTCACAACTCATTCGACATGGACAAGTCAATTCACACCGAGGGCAAGATCAAGGAGCTTGAGGACCAGGGTTTGATCCCCTCACATGAAATTCTAAGGTGGAATCCTAGCGAGGATGCAAAAGTCGGTGCCCTAGAAGGGGCATCTCGTTCTTTTCACCACATTTGTTAGCATCTAAAGTTACTTATCAAACTTATGAAAAAAATAAAATATGAGAGTACGATTAAGTAGAGATTTTATTATCGTGGATAGAGTATTACAAGAATAAGATTATAGTCACATTGTTGAGATTGTGGTCCGATTGTTGAGATTATCTTTTGGGGGCATGCATGTCACCTAGGGATGGCAATCGGGTGCGACCGACACGGGTAATGTTCATCCATACTCATGCTCATCAGCCAAAATCTCCCCTATGGATATACCCGCAAAGGGTGGTGGACGAAGAATCTCGTCTTTACCCGTCGTCCTCTGTACCCAATACCTGAGGGCATACCCATTTACCTGTTACCATCAATAATCCTCCCAACCAAATGGCACTAGGAGCTAATGAGTTATGGTACTGATACAATTATTTTCATAAAATTATCGGAATCAGTAAGATTCTGTGGATTTAAAAATGATTATCAATTATTCAAAATTTCAAACGCACATGGAAATGTAGACAAAGGACACATAGATGCTCAAATTCAACAATTAAAATAGAAATAGTTCATCAGTCATCACACATACTCAAGTACAACAATTAATATGAAAATAATTTATTAGTCATCACACACATTACAAATCGCCCATCATGGCATCACCAATCACAATTGCTAATGTGAGATATCATAAATTGGCGATCAGAAGGCCAACTGGCCCCTATTGTGGTCCACATATCGGTAAAAGGTGACGGGTAATCAGGCAGAACGGGTATGACTAGAGATCCCCCATACCGTACCTGTTTACCCATCTGGCAATGTTTGGCCGCGTAAACATGCCCGTGGGAAACAAAAGAGAAACATACACACTTCTATTAGGGTTTTTACCCATAGATACATGGGTAATCAGGTAAGATTGCTATCCCTAGCTATGCCACCCTATTTATACCCACCTAAGGATGTCAACTACTTCTACGTAGGTGCCTGTTGTCTTTGTTAAGTTTTGAACTGTCACGCTCTTTGATCAATCGTCATAAGTTGCTGGATATCACAATCGCTCTCATGTTAATCACGTGGGAAACTGCCATGTATCCTGACCAGTTTACCTATTCAAGGCTTATAAAACCATATGACTAGTTGTCATTGCCTACAACTGATCATCCTTTGATCTTAACTGGTCATCATACGCTTCCGACCAGTTTGCTATTAAAGAGATAATACCTCTTTTGAATCATGATAGTAGATAGATATAACAAGTGGGCCAAATTTTTTAGAAAATTTGATTATAAAATGTTGATTAGTCAATAATCCTCGTGAGGCCATCTCTTTGTACTATAAATTAATTAATTTTGATTGCCTACCTAGTTAAACTAATGGGTTTGGAGATCAAGCCATCGTTCAACTAGTCAATTTTGTGTGCTAGGTTACGCCTCCATGATGCAATTAATTGGTAAGCGATGAAGAACATGCATATATTTTTGGCAAGAGAAAGATCTAAAAATATGTTTTGAAAATTAATTATTCTATCGAAGCTCCATGGGAAATTGCTACTAATTAATGACACACGTTTTGCTGGCCGATATTTATGCTACAGAGGGCATGCTACAATAGTTAATTATAAAGTGTATACTACAGTGACACTAGCAATTAGCGGTAGTTGGCATACTTAGAGGCTGTTTGGGGGAGCGGTGCTTCAGCTTTGAGCAAAAAAAAAACCCAAATAGTATGGCTGCAAAGTAGTTAGGAAATTAAACCACAACAAAAGCATTCCTAAAAGTTACAGCCGTTAGAGAGGAACTTTTCAGCTGTAGCTTCGCTCGATCGATCGCCTCCCACCTCGCCCGCTCTGCCTCCCCAACCTTCACCGCCCCGCCTCGCTACATCCACGTCACCTACCCGCTCAGTCGTTGTTGTATTTCACTAGGTTGCTGCCTCTCTGCTCGATTGCCCTCCAAAAGCTACAATTGCAGCTGCTATTTTGCCAAATTACATAACAAGAAAAACTACAGCCGCTAGCTATAACTGCGTTACTGTTCAGCAAGCTAAAAACAACTTTTCAACCCACCTGCTCATGGAAACTATGGGTTAGGAAACTATGCATTGGTTTATTGCGCTCTCTCTCCTCTAGATACTGTTTATGGAAATCATGGGTTGGGAATGCCCTTAAGTGTTGCTACAGTAGTTGCTAGCTTACGGCCGCACTGGCAACTGCGCATTGGATCTTAGTAGGCAACTAGAAAATTTTTCGCGGCGTAATACGCCGCGCGGTCCGGTTTTCGTAGTTTTTTTTCCTGATGCCGTTTTAGTTTTTTAATCATCGATATAATGAGCGAAACGGCTGAAAGAACACAAAATTTTTCGTAGCGTAACACAACGTGCGTGCAGTTTTTTCGTAGAAAAACTTCTTTTTCTTTTCGGCGTTGATCTATTTTTTAAATCGTCAAAATAACGAACGAAACGGGGGTAAAATAGAGAGATAGAGCTATAGAAAGACCTCTTTCGACGAATTATCTGGGAAATATTGAAGACCGAGCTGAAAAACCGCGGTGGGGAAAAAGTCTAGAGGGAAAAGCGCGAAAAACTATTAGAGATGACAACATTCTTTTCGTCGAGTCTAACACTCTACGTGTTCGCCGAGTAATAATACATGTTTAAAAAAATCTCAGAGACTTGCAGCATATGCGCGTGTCGTTTTTTCGTAGAAAAATTCCGTTTTTTCTTGACGGCGCTCTATTTTTAAATCATCGAAATAATGAGCTAAAGCAATTTGAAAGGATACAAATTTTTTCATGGCGAAACGCCACGCAAGATCGCTTTCAGAGAAAAATCATTTTTTTCTAAGCGCTTTATTTTTTAAATCGTCGAAATAATGAGCGAAACGGGAAAAAATAGAGATAGAGTTGTAGAAATATCTCTTTCGATTTAATTATTTGGAAAATATTAGAGACCGAGGTGGGAAAGTGGTGGGGAAAAAGTCCGAGAGGAAAAGGTTGAAAAGCATTAGAAACGACAACATTCTTTTGTCGAGTCTAACTCTCACGATTCACCGAAGTAATAATACACGATTTTTAAAAATATCGAGATAGAGATAGAGATGGAAAAAAGTCTATACACATATTTACATTTAAAACAATTTTTCCCGCGAAAAACGGAGAAAGGACCTAAACGTAAGGAGCAAGGACCTGATTGTTACGTTTTTGGACCTGTTCGCTATCCTGAAAAATTAGAAAAGGGCTTTTCCGCGATTTGAATTTAACAGAAGGGTTTTCCCGTAAAATGACGAGCGAGGGACCCAAACGCGAGAAACAGGAAAAAATCTTCCCCTCACAAAAAATCGCAAAGGACCTATTCGTAATTGATAGGGACCTATCCGTAATTCGAAGACACACGGGAGGTTTTTCGCAAAATGGCAAGGAGGATGACGTGGCGCGCTCTTCATCCGGTATTTCTTCCAACTTTATGTAGGGTATGATGATGACTTGATGGCACACAGATAGGCAAGGACAATGAACGGCCAGTTGTCTGTAGGTATTCCCCAGAAATAAATGAAAATAAATCAAGATGAAATTAATCATGACATGAAAAATATCTAAGTCTGCGTAAAACAAGATATACAGTACTAGTGCGGCGCGCCGGGGCTAGCGCACTGGTTAATTTTGGCAACATTACGCGTCTCTCTTGTGTGAAGCAGGGTATACCGTTGAATATATTGAGCATGCATAAATGGAATTCGCTACTTCGATTGCTTGCTGGTCATGCAAAAATTGGACCAACTCACCAAATAACAATTACATGTCAACATGAAATAGAGTTAGCGTCCACAATGTTTTTGACGGGAGGAGCTAGCGTCCACATATTGTTACCCAAGGACACTGAAACGCACAAGAAAGGCATAATTTTAGTCATTCATCATGTCATATCTCAGCTAGCTACCACCAGCTAATAATCGACGACCGAATATTTGCGGTAAGTTTCTGCATGACGAAGGAAATTTGCATGTGCACAAATGCGTGGCAAAATATACATGTTTTGATCAACACGCCGTCAGTACTACCCAAGCAAAAAGTTCCGAGCACACGAATGTGTCCTATATATTAAGCGCAACTACCACGAAAGTGAGATATTCTTGAAGTCTCGATTGGCTTAATTTTCCCTGCTATTGAACAGAAGTTACCAAGACTTTTCAGTTTCTCGGCAAGAAAAAAAAAAAAAAAAGGAGACCGAAAGGTATAGTGTACCTCTGTAATAGTTGTACTAACTTCTCGATCGAATATATCTGGCCTTTGACCAGTTGCTTGCAAGACCAAATGCATGCTTAGGACTTAGGAGTTGAAACACCAATTCAAAATTTGTAATGTAATACGAGATCGGTGTCCGTCAAAAGAGTCAAACGCCGCAAGTGTTCCAGCGTTGTTCCAAATGCGTGATCATACCTTGGTGGGTAACAAAGTAGTGATTAAGTACGTACATATGTTTATGCTTGGGAGTTGGGATATATAAATGCATGCTGTGGCGATCAGGTCAATATTGGACTAGTTCATTCATCCAAAGTTACAGCATTCCATACATATACGAAGCTCGCAAACAAGCACATAGCATCAACTTATTCTGTTTGATAAATTCAAAAGGTAAAACTACAAACGAACTATCTATCGCTAAAGAACCTAATTTCGTGAGTCGTAGCAAATTACATATGAGCATATTGCATGTCTACATTAACATGCTATTCTGTCAATTCTGCATTGATATTCGATATAGGGCATATACACATCATGCAACCTGCATATATCGATCACTACTACTCCATCGCATTAATATTTGAGGCCGCCTTTGGCTAGGTCTTCTCCCTGTCGATGTATTCGGTGACGTCCAGGCCGGCTTAGTGATACTACTAAATTAATTCATCGTAAACTACTTGCTCTCCGCGGTGTCGATCGGTCTGTTGGGTATCTTGCATTACATCATGCAAGTTTTGAGTCATATAGTTGAATCAGATCAATTGGTAGGTGAGGACTTTAATTAGAGGTCATACCAGGCGTCGTGGATGTTCTGGTGGCTAGTTAGCGCTGCAAGAAAGAGAGAAAATATTGACAAGCAACAACGATGGCATGGGTGTACGTAGTGTACTTGATCAACAGTTTCGTTAACCTAGCTAAGCTGCCTTCTCTCAAACCTAGCTTATTGGAAGCGTAATGGAAACGTGAGTAATCGATGAATTAAGACTAATTAAGGACTATGGAGCTATATAGTGTATATATGTCTCACGGACGTCGCAATATGTAGGACGATAGACCCGGCCTGTAGACGTACTGCAGCTGCTAGCTGCTAATATACTCTATATAATAGTCACAAAGATTGGAGAGCAACCAAGGGGTCCACATGTCGCATCCCCGGGCGAGGCCCCTCAAAAATCAGGAAATCGTGTTTTAATCCTTTCGGGAAAATTAAAAATCACGTTTAGGTCCTCTCGGAAGTTTTTTTAAGTAAAATAGACCCGAAAAATTTTAAAATTATGTTTAGGTCCCTACACGTGGTTTATAGCTGAATTGGAAATCGCGTTTAGGTCCTTTCGTCGATTTTTTTAGAATAGACCCGAAAAAAATTGAAATGACGTTTAGGTCCCTTCACGTGGTTTTCTAAAACAAACACGGATTCGTCGAGGGTTTATAGCTGAATTGGAAATCGCGTTTGGGTTTTTTCGTCAGTTTTTTTTAGACTAGATCCGGAAAAAATCATTTCGAAAAAAAGAGAACCGTGGTTCCGCAAATTCGATTTGGAAAAGAACCGTGGTTCTGCAAATTCAATTTGAAAAAACCTCATGCCAGATTTTTTCCTCGCGGCGCGGCATCGCGCGCGACCCAATCTAGTTCAGTGTATCGACACAAGAAATCCGCATCTGCGTACGTTGTTGCGCAGCAGCGAATGGTGTACGTGAGACGTGCCGATCCTGACATCGTTTTCCTTGTGTGATTGCACGACGTCTGTGTGCGCGCGTCAGAAGGGGAGAGACGGTCGCACGCGGGGCAGATGGGTGAATAGTGCCATGGACAACACATGACTGTACGCAGAACAAAGCACGCGCGTGCAATTCCTGCAAATTGCCTCCTGCTACCCCTCCATCTGGTCCATCGATCTGGTCTGTTGATCCCGTGGGTGCCGGCCTGATTGCTTCCAGCTCAGCTAGCCAGTCAGATTTAAGACTACTTATTGTACCCTTTGTACTAAGGGCATAATATTGTTCCAGACATTAATTAAAATGCATGGTCCTTTGTACGTATTATTCTCTCTCTCTTATATATATACTAGTCATGTGCCCATGCGTTGCAACGAAAATTTAATTTGCGACAAAAAGTTTATTTGCAAAGAGCACTAATAGTGGCAAAGGTGGGTAATTAAGAACACTAACAGTGAGAAAGGTGGGTAATTAAAGAGCAGTGGTAAAGGTGGGCAATTTTGATGAAATGACGCGGGAAGAAACTCACTTTATATAATAGAGATATAAATACTTGATCATGGTATTTTTTGTATTTTATTTTAGTAAAAGTTGAAAAAAATATAGTGTAATGTAGCAGTACTTCTGATGATAATTGTATTAATACTAGTTATGTGAATAATTTTGATTGATATATATTCGTAGATTCAATTTGAAAATTTTGACTATGCACTCTAAAACGATATTTCAGCAATGGAGGAAGCAGTTTCCCACCACGTAGAGCTGGCCTGATCCTCCCCCAAATTGCCAATAACTGCTTTGGATGCAATATAAGAATTTTTGCAAGGAGTGAAGAGAATCCTTTAGAAATGACATTAGTTACTGTTCTTTTCCCTCCAGCCCGTACCATCTAAGAACATGTTTTATTTGACGAATGCATTAATTCAAGGGAGATACTAGCGCTCGGACGTTCGATCATTGTTCATCCCATCGGACGCCTCTTGCAACATTTTTTTGCTACGCGTGCAATATTTTTTCCTACGCGTGCAACATTTTGTTTGAACGCTTGCAACATCCGTTTACGACTGTACCGAATTTCACTGTTTGTCGAAGGAAAATGTTGCACGCGTTGACGAGAAATGTTGCACGCGTATGAAAAAAATGTTGCAATGTATCCAAAAATTTCGGACGTCTGGACACAAGCCATTAGGTTAATTCAATACTCATGAGTCATCACACGTTAGGATTACTCTACCTATTAATTAATTAAATATTTTACTATCATTGTGGCTATATGGAATGCCAGATGGGACAAATCATTTTACTATTATTCAAATTGAACGGTTATAAGGAATGACACGATGATCCAAATCATTTTATTTCTATGCAAATCGAACAAGAAAAAACATGAGGATGAATGGGTTAATGCTAGGACAAACAGCCCAATTATCATTAATACAAAACCCCATAAATTAATGATCAACACGTACGGACGTACCCAAGATCAAATTCATCTGTACATAGTACGTAGTTTTTTTTCGAGGAGTACGTAGTTCATGGAAAGATTCCTTATCGATCCTAGCTTCAGATGATTCGTACCTTAGCAATGAATCATATAGAGCTATCGTGATTTAGGGTGTGTTTGATAGAGCTTTAGTTTTATCAGATCTGTGAGTCTATTCTGAACTCTATCATATCTGTAGAGCTGGAGCTATGAATACATTAAGAGGGTGTTTGGGACAGTTTCAGCTCCACCAAAATCTGTAGAATTATTGGTGGAGTAGGGTATTTCTAGCTCTAGAAATTTATAGAGCTCGAGCTCTGTGTGCATTAAGAGTGTTTAGGTAGATCATTTTGTTTACATTTTAGATTAAAAATATAAACTTAATTTATTTTATTTTAGCCTATAAATTTCAGATCTGAGCTAGAGCTGTAATCTAAAGCTCTTCCAAATAGGGCCTAAGATTGTTTAGATGGATCATCTTGTTTACTTTTTAGACTAAAAATATAAATTTAATTCACTTTATTTTAGCCTATAAGTTTTAAATCTCAGGTGAAATTGGGATCTGAACCTCTACCAAACAAGCCTTTAGATCATTCAATTGCCTCTCAAGAAAATGCATGTAGGGCTGTAAACGAGCCGAGCTCGAGCGAGCCTTGCTCTCTAGGCTCGAACTCGGTAAGGCTCGAACCGAACTCGAGCCGAGCTCGAGTTGGGGTTCGAGCCTCGACCCAGGCTTGAGCTTGGCTCGGTCCAAACTCGAATAGGCTCGAGTTCGACTCGGCTAGGCTCGGTAAGCTTGATAAGCTCGAGTAAGCTCGGTAGGTTCGAATAAGTTCGGTTATTCTGGTAAGCTCGGTAACAAGCTCGAGTAAGTTCGGCTCGAGAAAGTTTGATAACAAGCTCGAAAAAACTCGACTCGAGAAAGCTCGATCCAGACTCGAGTAGGCTCGCGAACTATTTCAGCGTGTCTCGTACACTTTCATTTAAGTCTAGCTAAAAAAATGGCATGATTATAGTTTGTTTGGAATATAAAAATTTTCTAACATATACTTCCTCGGTCCAAATTTATTCGGCTTATTTTTAATGGTTTTGTCCATAAATATAAGGATTAGATGTAGATTTAATGAGGTTTTTTTTATACCCCTATTTATTCTCTCTTAACTATATGCATTTATTAATTACCACCCACATAAAGTATATATTATATCTCATCTTCCAAAATAATTAAGTGGAGACATCTAAGTCATTTTATCTCATAATTTTCTCAATTGTAACGTAACCTCAATCCTTATGTAAAGTCAAAAAACATTTTATATTTTTGAACGTAGAGAGTAATTTAGTTCTAATACCAATAAGAATGTACCTATGAAATATCCCCTATACGTCTTAAAATGTTATGGCGTATTTCTTAGCCCCAGTGGACGTACGTATCCTCCTGATTGATCCAGTTAATTACCTCTCTTTCAATATATAAATCTATTTTTTGAAAGTGCACGTCACAAATCTACATATATATATATATATATATATATATATATATATATATATATATATATATAAATCTACCGATATATATATATGGTCTAATAACAATAGTATTTCTTACCTTTAGTGTTTTCCTGTACACATGTGATCCGAGGCGAAGCCAACCCATGACACGAAGACTCAGGCCAGACCAGCTATTCTCAACTCATATAAGCTAGCCTTTAGATCGTAGGTCTCGGATTATGGTCCGAGTAACTGAGACCTGGCTCTACTAATATACTAGGTTAAGTTACGCGATGATGTCGTGCGTCATGAGAAAAAAAATCTGCACGAGTTTTTGTAAATCGAATTTACGAAACTATGGGTCTCTTTTTCAAATATTTTTTTGTCTAGTTTAAAAAATCGACGAAAGGACCTAAACGATTTCTAATTCAGCTATAAACCCTCGACAAATCTGCTTTTGTTTCAAAAAAATCGACTAAAGGATCTAAACGTGATTTTCAATTCAGCTATAAACCGCATGTAGGACCCAAATGTAATTTCGATATTTCTTGAGTCTATCTTGCCTAAAAAAAGACGGCTGAAAAGAACTAAACGTGATTTTTAATTTTTCAAAAGATCTAAATGCAATTATCAAATTTTCAGACACCTCTCTCAGGAGGCAACACGTGTCCCTCGGGAGGCCAAAGAATCTTACTCGGTAAGGCTCGAACCGAGCTCGAGCCGAGCTCGAGTTGGGGTTCGAGCCTCGACCCAAAGCTTGAGCTTGGCTCGGTCCAAACTCGAATAGGCTCGAGTTCGACTCGGTAGGCTCGGTAAGCTTGATAAGCCTCGATTAAGCTCGGTAGGTTCGAATAAGTTCGGTTAATAGTAAGCTCGTAACTAAGCTCGAGTAAGGCTCGAGAAAGTTTGATAACAAGCTCGAAAAACTCGACTCGAGAAAGCTCGATCCAGGTCGAGTAGGCTCGTGAACTATTCCAGCGTGTCTCGTACGCTTTCATTTTTCATTTAAGTCTAGCTCAAAAAAATGGCATGATTATAGTTTGTTTGGAATATAAAAATTTTCTAACATATACTTCCTCCGTCCAAATTTATACGGCTTATTTTTAATGGTTTTGTTCATAAATATAAGGCTTAGATGTAGATTTAATGAGGTTTTTTTTTTCTATACCCCTATTTATTCTCTCTTAACTATATACATTTATTAATTACCACCCACACAAAGTATATATTATGTCTCATCTTCCAAAACAATTAAGTGGAGGCATCTAAGTCATTTTATCTCATAATTTTCTCAATTGTAACGTAACCTCAATCCTTGTGTAAAGTAAAAAAACATTTTATATTTTTGAACGGAGAGAGTAATTTAGTTCTAATACCAATAAGAATATACCTATGAAATATCCCCTATACGTCTTAAAATGTTATGGCGTATTTCTTAGCCCTAGTGGACGTACGTAGCCTCCTGATTGATCCAGTTAATTACTTCTCTTCCAATATATAAATCTATTTTTTTGAAAGTGCCGTCACAACATAAATCTACCGATATATATATATGGAAAATATCCTCGCAATAAAGTTCGGTTCTTAATGTAACCCAACAAAAGTTTCAAAAAATTTTCATGGATGTTCTCAACTATATTCAGTTATAATTTTCATGATCAAATCTATCTATAGCTAGCAGTTACAAAAAAGACAAATTTAGCATGAACAGTGATTTTTTACTGTTCATCACTATTCATTTTTGCTGTTTGTTTTTTTTGTAACTGCTAGTATAGGATGAATTTGATCATGAAATTTTATATGTAGGTGGGGTAAGCTGAGATGTACATCCATGATTTTTTTCAGAATTTTTTGAAACTTTTCTTAGTTGGGTTGCACGAAAGTTTTACGGAGGGGGGTTGCACAGGATATGTTGCCTATATATATGGTCTAATAACAATAGTATTTCTTACCTTTAGTGTTTTCCTGTACACATGTGATCCGAGGCGAAGCCAACCCATGACACGAAGACTCAGGCCAGACCAGCTATTCTCAACTCATATAAGCTTTAGATCGTAGGTCTCGGATTATGGTCCGAGTAACTAAGACCTGGCTCTACTAATATACTAGGTTAAGTTGAGCGCGATGTCGCGTCGCGAGGAAAAAATCTGGTACGAGTTTTTTGTAAATCGAATTTACGAAACTATGGGTCTCTTTTTTCGAAATATTTTTTTTGTCTAGTTTAAAAAATCGACGAAAGGACTTGAACGCGATTTCCAATTCAGCTATAAACCCTCGATAAATCTGCGTTTTGTTTCAAAAAAATCGACGAAAGGATCTAAACGTGATTTCTAATTCAGCTATAAACCGCGTGTAGGGACCCAAACGTAATTTCGATATTTCTTGAGTCTATCTTACCTAAAAGACGGCTGAAAAGAACTAAACGTGATTTTTAATTTTTTCAAAAAGATCTAAATGCAATTATCAAATTTTCCAGACACCTCTCTCAGGAGGCAACACGTGACCCTCGGGAGGCCGGCAATCCCCGGGTTTTAATATATAACATATGTAATAGATTTAGATTTATATTACAGGACGAAAGCTACAGAATATTAAGTAGCTAGCGGCAGGCTAGTTATACAGTTCTCTGTCCTCTAGGCGGCTCTAGCAGCCCACGTATTGTTTGTCGCTTCCAGGGTACAAGTTAGTAGCTGCTAGCCGCCTAGCCCATGTGCCATGTGTGACACGTGCAATTAGCTAGAATGAAAACAAAACGAAAACTGTCGGTAATTAGTCCTTTTGTTGGCAAAGGAGCACTACTAGAATTCCGG
Organism: Guadua angustifolia; assembly: GCA_036346375.1. Lineage (NCBI taxonomy): Eukaryota > Viridiplantae > Streptophyta > Magnoliopsida > Poales > Poaceae > Guadua > Guadua angustifolia. Next base: position 42,347,746 of record CM070517.1, read on the forward strand.
GCTTTTGCAACGGCGAGAAATCGTTGCAATAGGGTCTATTTCGTTGCAATATATACCAATAGCCACAATATGACAATCGTTGGCAGGCGCGCTATTAGTTGCGTGGGTCCAAAGTTTGGGCCACGATTTACGCTTTGTTGCAATTATAATGCTAATTGCAACGAGAATATGCGCTTGCATTAGTCCGTAGTTGCAATGACGGCTTGACGTGGCAATAGTCTCAATTGCCGTGGCAATAGTAGTCTCTATTGCCACGCCTCATGCGCTGCATTAAATAGTAGTCGCAATGACCTTAATACCGCGGGCAATATTTTTTGTCGGGCAATAGAGATCTCTATTGCCATGCCCTCATGCGCTGTATTAGATAGTAGTCGCAATGACCGAATACCGCGTGGCAATATTTTTATTATCGTGGCAATAGAGATCTCTATTGCCACGCGTTTAGGCATTGCACTAGACCACAATTGCATCAAAAACCAATCCATGGCAATAAGTGAGGTCGCAACGAAATAATTTTCGTGGCAATATGATGTATTGCAATGACACCACTCTAATGCAACAAAATTTATGGTGTTGTAAAAAGTTTCGTGGCAAAAGCCCAGATTTCTAGTAGTGGAGGATGGCCAAATTACGGGAGTGATTCTCCATCTGGTTGATGAGGGTTTATCTATTCTTCAATATGCGGATGATACAGTGATTTTTATGGAACATGATTTTGAGGGTGCAAGGAATATGAAGATTCTTTTATGTGCATTTGAACAATTGTTAGGCCTCAAAATTAATTTCCATAAGAGTGAAATATTCTGTTTTGGTCAAGCTAAGGACTATGAAACAAGATATTCAATTTATTTGGGTGTAAGGTAGGATCTTTTCCTTTTAGATACTTGGGGATTCCGATGCATTATAGGAAGTTAAGTAATTCTGATTGGAGGTTGGTGGAGGAGAGAGTGGAGAACCGACTGAGTGGTTGGAAAGGAAAGTTGCTCTCGATTGAGGGAGGTTGGTGCCGATTAATTCTTGTTGTCCGGCTTTGCTCATGTTCATGATGTCCTTTTTTGAGGTCCCAAGAGGAGTCCTTAAAAGGATAGATTATTATAGGTTCCGTTTTTTTGGCAAAATGATGAACACAAGAAGAAATACAGACTAGTGAAGTGGGATCTTATTTGTCAACCAAAAGATCAAGGTGGGTTAGGGATTCAAAATTTAAATCTTCAAAATAAATGCCTTTTGAGCAAGTGGTTGTTCAAGTTGTGTAATGAGCAAGGGATGTGGCAAAGAATTATTGAGGAACAAATATTTACAGGGAAGACTTTAAGCCAAGTAGAAAAGAAACCTGGGGACTCCCATTTTTGGTGCAGTTTAATGGCGATAAAATCTAAGTTCCTAAATCTAGGATCTTATATTTTAAAAGATGGGTCTCAAATTAGGTTTTGGGAAGATACTTGACTGGGCAATGCATCCTTAAAGTCACAATTTCCTTCCTTGTTTAATATTGTTCGGAAAAAGCACGCAACGGTGGCTGAGGTTCTTGTTTCATCTCCTCTTAATGTGTCTTTCAGGAGATCCTTAATAGGCGATAAACTGAGAGACTGGGGGTTTCTGGTGTCGAGAACGTTGAACATTAGTTTATCAGGGTGTCCTGATCTTTTTAAGTGGCACTTGCACAAGAATGGGATGTTCTTGCTAAATCGATGTACAATTTTTGGTTACTAATGGCATCAAAGTTTCTCAGAGATTTGGCATACCTTGCTACCTTTGAAGATTAAAATTTTCTTATGGTATCTTAAGAAGGGGTGTTACTTATTAAAGACAATCTTGTTAAGTTTAATTGGCATGGGGATAAATCTTGTGTTATTGCAGTTTCATCAAACTATACACCACTTGTTTATAGATTGTGGTTATGCTAAATTCTGTGGTATGTAGTTTACATGACTTTTGGTATTGGCCCTTCAGTAAATATTCATCATTTATTTAATGGATGGGTGAACCAGGGTGGGTCAGACCAGGTTTATGTTTTACTTTCAGGAGCAGCTGGAAATTGTTGGGCCTTATGGCTCACTAGGAATGATACTGTTTTTGATAAGCGTAAACCTAATTCTTTCTTGCAGGTCTTGTTCAAGGGAACACACTAGCTTCGCACTTGAGCCAAATTACAGCGAAGTGATTCAAACAAAGAGTGTCTTCTGGATGTCTGTCGCAAATTGGAAACATCGGCGTTACAGTTATTTACTTCGTTTGGTTGGCCTTTTGTAGCGAGGATTAGTTATACTGTTTGAAATTTTGGTTTACTTGTCAGATTGGTTTTGATTCGAAGTTTGTAATAACTTTGGTCTGATTCTCTTTTGAAGAGATGAAGCCGGAAATTTTGTTTCCATTATCTAAAAAAATTTCTTTTCCACATTTTTTACTGTAATAAAAATAAAATCAAAAATCTCGAAAACAGATACAAAAAGGATAGTGACGGAAACAGATGCGAAATAGAATGGAGTGGATACGGAAGCGAAAGTAGAATATTCCACAAAAACATAGCATATGATTACAATATATGTGACCGCAAAAAAAAGTGTGACTCATTATACCTCTGAGGTGAACATAAGAATAATGTTATGTTCACTAATATCATCAGAAAGTTTTTTTTCTCAAGTTTATCAGTTGAAAACTTGCTATTTGTTCCCTAGATAAGACCATCATATCCCCCTCCCTATCATTATCATTGATATCCTCTTGCTACTCTGACTATCAAGGTGTAATGCCCTAAAATTTGCATATTATTGTTCAATATTCATTTATAATTTTTTGAGATTTATCATGGATTTTTTGGAGTTTGCAAATGTCGTTTGCTATTTTTAGATTTAAAAAATTAATTTATTCATAAAAAAACAAAATTATGCTAAAAATAATTTTCCTATGTTCAATATATTCCAAAGTATTTTTGAAACTTTTATAAAATTTTTAACTCTATTTGATATTTTCTATAAAACCATTTGTATTTCTAAAATTATTTTACTTCAAAAATAAATGTAAATTCTCCCATCTCTTTTTGGGCTAAGTTTCTGACGGAATTTCCGATTTCATTTACACAGGATTTCCGATTCCATTCCCGTTTCTGTTGGAAATAGCTCTCCTGTTTCTGACAAAAAATTTCGTTTTTGTTTCCATACTGACATTTTTCGTTTTTTGTTTTTCTTTGAAACAGTTAGAAATTTCATTTACGTTTTGATCCCTACGTGCAATGTTGTCAGTATGTAGTACTAATTAACAAATAGTTGAAGCTAATTTTACAGAAAAAAGGCGGATTTTGGAAGTCATGTACGACTTGAATTATTGATTTGGTGATAAGCAGATACAACTCTATTTCCTAAAAATTGTTGTACCTTGCGCTATCAATTACTTAGTAAACCAAGTAGTAAATATGTTTCTTTTTTTACAAGAATTTGTTTTTTTAGTCATAACTTTTTATTAGTAACTTTGATTCACAAAATAATTTTACCATTAGCTTAATGATGACAAGAGAAATAGAATGGTAAAAGTCTCGCTAGTAAACAATCATTTTGCTGTCCGGTGATATATATATACACACACCCACACTCCCACCTCTAATATACCGTTTAAATGATGTTATTATACCTCTTTATCCTTTTGAGTATACTCTAATACTGATTATAAGATACTCCAAAGTGAGTTCTATGAAAAAATTCATTAAAATCCACACTTTATAGCATAATTTGTTTACATATTCTGTATACATATGGAAAAGGGTATGTAGCTAAAGGGTCTGATGAATTTTTTTAATCATGTTGTATTGGAGTATCTTAGAATTATTATTGGAGTACACCGAAAGTGATAAAGGAGTATAAAGCGTTTATTTAAGTGGTATATTAGAGGTGGGAGTATGTACTCCTAGGAGTATAGAAAAGGCTTCATATATATATATATATATATTGTTATTCATTTTGGCAAATAAACACATGTTGCGGAACTCTCTGCATAGCAATAAAATCTATCACCGGATAGCAAAATGACTACAAACTACTACTATTCCGATTTTAGATTTTATTATCTTTATATATAGATTTTTCTATATGTGTGTATATATATGTATGTATGTATGTATGTATATATGTATTACTATCATATAGTAGTAAATTGATGTTTATTCTAACAATAAAATTTGATTTATGGATAGGTAAGACCGTAAGAGTGTTGAGAAGGTGGAGGTTAGTTTAGTTAATCAGTTCGCGACTGTGAGTTGGGGCTTGCGTGTCAGCTTCAAGATCAGCAGCCAACCTTTCCTCAAGAACCCTCTCACCATGCATGCTCCCTGCAACGGTGAGCTTTGAAGCAATAAAAACTATCTTCTTTCAGATGCAATAATTTCCAAACTTTCAACCTCGCAGACTCGCACTACCACCATTTTTTTTGGGCTGAATGCAAACTAGTTTCGTGCCATGTTCTAACACTACTGTCCTCAGTCATATGTATTACCGTTATAATCCGAGAAACATGTGAGCAACCAAAAATGATTAGTATGTACACGCCGTATGAAATACCCAAAAAATTTCAAAATCTTTTTTTTAATTTTATTTGAATTTTCTGGATTTATTTGAATTATATTTGGTATTTATTTGAAAGTTTCCCTTTCGGGAAAGTCTCCCCAAAATCCGCCTTCCCTATTTAGAAACCCGCCTCCCCTCCTTGTTTTCAACCTAGCCTGCTCCGGCACAATCCCCTTTTTTCCAACCCGACCTCCCCGCCGCCTGCTTTCTCCAAGAAGTCGCCTTCCCTTTGTTGGTCACATGGCTACCACTTTCTCACCTCCTTACCAAATCACAGGTTCCTAACTCTGCCCCGCCTTAGGCCCGGTCACCAACCCCCCTTCACCTCCTCGGGTCATGTGCCGCCTGCATTGCAGTCGCCCCATCGCCTTGTGCCCCTGTCACATCACCGCGCCCATCGCGTCTCCGCTCACACGTCGCCTCCCTCGTGCTGCGCGCCACCTCGAGCCCCTTCCCGCGTCCCGAGCCTCGCCGGCGCCCCTCTCTCTCTCCTCCCCCGCCCGCCTCTCTTCTCATTCTCGCGCTATAAATACCCATCCCCGAGCCCCATTTTTCATCGCCTCGAGTTCGTTGAGGTGTGCGCTCTATTCCCCGCTCACTCTTCTTCCCCCTCGTGCTCTCCTCCACTGCAACACCCACCGTCTTCCCTGCCTCCAGCTGGTTCTCCCACCGTGTGCCGTTGCCCCCTTCACCCTCTCTCTGGCGCGTAGGCCCCCGCTGTCAGCGCCCTCCACCAGTCGTTGCCTCGTGGCCCCCTCGTGTTGGCGTCCGCGCCTAGGCCCGCCTACACGCCAGGTGGTGGCGCTGTGGCTAGCTCTTGCCTATGTGGGCTGTCATCACACTGCAGATGGGCCAAGACAGGTCAGGCAGGATGGAGACAATTGCTAGGCCACGTGGGATCAAGATATCTTTGAGCCACGTGGCACTATGTGGCCCAATTCTTATTTTCTAGATTTATTTTGATTTTTTGGTTTAATTATTATTTAAAATCTAAAAAAACAATTTAAAAATCCAGAAAAATCCCAAAAAATCTCAAAAATCCAAAAGTTCCCAAAAATACATATTCTTGATCATTTCGAGCCGCTGAGTCCAAAAATGATCTCTGTACTACCAAACTAAGTCCAAAATAATTTCCAAAATGCCCCTGGACCCTATTCCAGTCATTTTCTCTTCGATTTCTTTTTCCATTTTTCTTTCTTTGGTTGATTTTATTCGTTTATTTACTAGTTGTGTTTTCTCGCGCTAGATCCGATGTTGGAGCAGCCCTTGGAGCAATACGTGGAGCAAGAGCAGTTCTTGGAGCCGTACCCGGAGCACGAGTTGTTCGAGACCAGACGCAACCTCGATTACTTCCCTCTAGGAGAACCTTCGACCCCGCAAGACAAGCCACACCCTTGAACATTTTGAACCAGTTCCACTACATTATGTGTAATATTTTCGTACCCCGTTATTTTCTAGTATTTTAGAAAACTGCAAAAAGAGATAATTTGGAATGACATGATTAGATATAACCCAATGTTAAACTTGTTATTACACCTTAATTCCTTTTTAACCTTAGGCTATAAAATGATGGCATCGTAGATTAGCAGTTAATATAATTTCACCTTTAGTTAAATTGCTTAAAATCCCCGAGAGATGGTTAAATTGCTTAAAATATCCGAGAGATGGCTCGGGTGATTTTCAAAAATTGTTACGGTTAGGGGGACAACATTGGACTGACCATAGGAGGTGAATGCTGGTCCAACCCCTACCCGATGATGAAGCCAGGTTGTGGTGTGGTGTGGTGGTTGGTACAGTGGGTAGCATGGCTTGTGATATGTCATTGGCTGAGTCTCAGGCACTTAAGAACCGATGTCTTGGGCAAAGTAAATAACTTCAGATCCCTCTCAACCACAAGTTGAGCCGGTCAGCCTTATTAACCTGTTTCAACATAGCTTAGTACATTGTACTTCCCTTTGGAATACCTATAGGAGGTAGCTACCATTCTGGTAGGAGGAATGGATCACATAGCGACTGCGGCTTATTGACCTGTTCCAACATAGCTTAGTACATTGTACTTCCCTTTGGAATACCTATAGGAGGTAGCTACCATTCTGGTAGGAGGAATGGATCACATAGCGACTGCGGTGGAACGGGAATGGAATAGCCATTCGTCGGTTCTCACAATAGTAGGTATCCTCAGTTGGCTAGATCGTGCCGCTCGCTTTGGCCAGTGGGTCCTGGAAAATAGGGATCCACGTAACCTATTGGATAGGGGCTAAAGAAGGGAAGTTCAACAAAAGGCTATGATCATCTCGGTCCAGTCGCATGCATTTAAGTTGCATGTTATTTACGTGTGGCACTGACAGCCGAAGATATCTTGTGGGTAAAGTTGAGCAGCTATGCTGAGGCTGAGTGATATCAATGGTATTCGAATACGCCGTGCTTTCAGTTAATGAAGCTGAGTTAATCTAGGGTGATTCCTGTAACTGCGCTCAAGTGGTTTTTATAAATAGAACTTGACGTAAATTTGAATTTTTCAAATAAACCCCCATGATATTTACCATTATTTGATTTGTGTTTCAAATATAAAATAAAACTGGTATTTAATAACTTGCTCCACAATACCCAAAACCTGTGCCCATCTTTGTTTATCTCTGCATGTAGTATTCAGAATTTCTGTGTGGTTTGTTGAGTACTGTTGTTTATCTCTGCTTGTAGTATTCACTCTGATTGCATTATATATAAGAAGATCATTACAAAAGTCTTTGAAGATTTTCAGAACTAGATTGCATTATATATATAAAGCATTACAAAAGACTACTACAAAAGTACTACTTTAACTAAAAAAACTACTCGTTGGAGGAGGAGGCCAGAGGGGCGTCAGAGTCGGTGGAGTCCTAGTCAGATCCGGGTCCTCGCCGAGCCACTTTGCCTGGTCATCCTCCACCTCCCCGTCGTCACGGTAGTATTCGACGGTCGTAGCTTGCGCTGTCGTCGAGGAGGAGGCCGGCCGGACGCTCGGCCTGCTGGTGGAAGGCGGCGGCGAGAGGCGCGGTGGAGGCGAGGTGGAGGCGGCCAAGGGCGCGGTGGAGGCGGAGGCGGCCGGAGGAGGCAGCGGATGAGCCGTGGAGATGGCGTCGACGTAGCGCCGCAGCCATTGGCAGAGGGGCATGCCGGCCGGTGGCGGTGGCGGAGGGTTTCTAGGAGGCGTCGGGGGGGGGGGAGGGTGGAGCCATCAGAGGAGGAGCCGTCGGAGGAGTTGTTTAGGTTGCTCATGGCGGCGGCGTTGGAGGGGATTATTTTGTGCCTCCGGTCGATAAGTGATTGATCGAGTATATAGGCATGGAATTGCATTGGGGAAACAAAACGTCGCCTGGAATTAATGATCTGCATTGGGAAGACGAAACGATCATCGTGATCGCGACGATCTCGCATTGGGAAGACTTAAACGATACTTGAAAGATCACAAGACATTGGGAAGATGAAACATCACGGATGGTTTGTAGATAAAACCGTCTGTGATGGCTCATCGACATCATAGACGATTTGTGGATAAAACCGTTTGTATCACAGAGTAGATGGTTTTATCTACAAACCGTCTGTGATGTGATAACATCGCAGATGGTTTGTAGATAAAACCATATGCGATGTGATGGCGTCATCGCAGACGGTTTTATCTACAAATAGTCTGCGATGTCATCGATGATATCCGCTACTTGTAAAAAATAGAGAACCTCGACCGTCTATGTATTTTTAGGTTTACTTCGATATTTCTGAGGTGGCTGCGATTGAGATGCGTTCTGGTGAAAGAGACCCTAGATTTGAAGATCTAGTTAATTGTAGATCCTTGTGCTCTTGGTCATCCAAGATTAGTAATTGTTTCTAATCTGAATTGGTCCAAATTTGCATTATATTTAATATCTATCTTGGTGAAAAGGGAAATGAAGCTGGTTAATTTGTTCTCTGTGATGTAAAGTAGATACATTGGCTATATTTTGTACAGATCCATTTGTACGTTTTGATCTAAATTCGTCGTTTAACACCTATTGTTACATATGTAACGTAGATGGACCAAACTGGATCTATGCTGAGAACCGTGCGAGCGCCGAGTACACTAATGGTGTTTCCGCTTTTAGAAGAGCTGCAGGGGAAGATATGTTGAATAAGGGGGTGGAATTTATGCCTTGTCCGTGCATCGACTGTGAGATTCCCCAGATGTTTTGAAACCCAACGCAGATTGAAACTCACTTGATTCTATAGGGTTTCAAAAGGGGGTATATATGTTGGATCAGTCTCGGTGAAGAGCAAATTACATAGGGACCAAGTAGTACTACCATCGTGGACGAAGTCGATGATACTCCGGATGATATCGACTATACTTTCGATGAAAATCTGGATCAGATACTACGGGATGTAGAAGGGAGCCGTGATGAGCGGGAGTATGTAAAATTCCGGGGCTTGATGGATGACTTGAGAAACCTTTGTTCTCGGGTTGCAAGTCCAAATACACAAGGCTATCGTTCGTGTTGGAACTGCTGAAATTAAAGGCAAGCAACAGTTGGTTTGACAAGAGTTTTACGGCACTGTTAGGTCTGTTAGCGGATATGCTTCCGGAGGGAAACGAGTTGCCGACAACCACCTACAAAGCCAAAAAGGTTCTTTGTCCCTTGGGAATGGAAGTAGAAAGAATACATGCTTGTCCGAATGACTGTATCCTGTACCGTAAACAGTACAAAAACTTACATGTATGTCCGGTGTGTAACGCATCTAGGTACAAGTGTAAAGATAGATCGGATGACGACGACGAGGGCATGGAGGTGAAGAAAGGACCTCCTGCTAAGGTGGCGTGATATCTGCCTATAATTCTCTGTTTGAAGCATTTGTTTGCGAACCTGAAACATGCAAAATTGCTTCGATGGTACTCGGATGAGTGTAAGAACGACGGAATGACTTGGCACCCTACTGATTTGACGCAGTGGAGAAACATCGATAGGTGGTTTGAAGAATTTGTAGCGGATCCGAGGAATATAAGGTTCGAATTAAGTACGGATGGAATGAATCCTTTTAGTAACATGAGCAGCCGTCATAGTACTTGGCCTGTAAATCTCTGTGTGTACAACCTTCCTCCATGATTATATATGAAGTGAAAGAACATATTGATGTCTATATTCATTGAAGGCCCAAAGCAACCTGGGAATGATATTAATGTGTACCTAGCACCATTGGCGGAAGATCTCAACACATTGTGGGCTTCTAGGGTGCACGTATGGGATGCTCACAAACGAGAGTACTTCACTTTATACGCTCGTTGTTCTCAGATTATAAATGATTATTCTCGCCCTTGCTAACTGCATTGGCAGAGTACAAAAGGACCCAAGGCATGTACTCATTGCTTGGATGACACCGAGAGTGTCTGGTTGAATCACTCATGCAAAACCGCGTACATGCGTCACCGTAAGTTCCTTCGGATAAATCACCTATACCGCAAGATGAAAAAATAATTCGACGGCACCAACGAAGACACTTTAGCTCCAAAGATTTTAAGCGGGACAGACATTCATGATATGCTTAAGAAGTTGGATGTTGCGCTAGGAAAGGGACGTAAATCGAGGACCCGTGAGAAGAGCATGTGGAAGAAGAGATCAATATTTTGGGACCTACATTATTGGGAGCACCTAGAAATTCGGTACTGCATCAACGTGATGCACGTAGAGAAAAATATCTATGATAGTTTGATTGGTCTCTTATTGAACATTAAGGGTAAAACAAAGGACGGTATGAATGCACGGCTTGACTTGGTCGATATGGGCATCAGACCTGAGTTAGCACCGAAAGAGACTGATAAAGGTCGAACATGCTGCGAGCCTGCTTGTTACACTCTGTCCAAGACCGAGAGAACTAAACTGTGCTAGTGCTTGTATGGTGTGAAAGTTCCGTCCGGTTACACGTCCAACATGAAGAGACTTGTTTCGATACACGATTTGAGTTTAATTGGTATGAAGTCTATGACACAGATGCTCCCTGTGGAAATTAGAAGTATTTTACCAACCAAGGTTCGGGAGACAATCACAAGAATATGTTATTTCTTTAACACAATTGCTCAGAAGGTCATCGATCCCGAAGGACTTGATGCTCTACAGGCCGAGGTGGTAATAACTCTATGTAATCTTGAGATGTATTGATTTTATAACACAAATTGATTTTATAACACAATCTTGAGATCGAGGAGGCCTAGCTGATCTGAACACAAATTGATTTTATAACAGCGAATAATACTTAATCATTTTATGTGCATGCTAAGGTGGTAAGGGTTCAAGGCTTAAGTTATTGAATTGATTAGTCTAGTCCATTTGTGATTGTGGTGAAGATCCTTATCTTCATCTAAACCCTAAAATCTGAGAGCACAACAAAATTAATTCCTCTCTTTGAGGTAGAAGGCATAATTCATATGATGGATGGCTTAAAATTGTTTAATATCACCTTGTTTATGTCATATTGGTTGTTTGTGGATTATGTATTCTCGTATATATACTTAGAAGTAATAATGAATAAAATTTTGCTCTTATACTCGTATCTTTTCCAACAGTCCAATAAAATCTTCTCTTAAATTTGTTTCTCTTAACTTACCTACTCTTAACCTTGCAATATACAAGATGGCGTCTCCTCAATCCTCAGCACCGAAGGGATCTGATGACGTGCCCAACGTAGAAAGAAATAGGCGTAGTGCAAGAGGGCTTAGTAAAAGGCCTTAAAACCGATACACCATCACGGTGGTCAATTCGCATGATTGGACCCCTACCACGCCTCCAAAGGATGCAGCAGATTTCCGGACCATGTGTGGGATCGTTGGGCATGAACAGGTCCCCATCACCTATCCATCATAGATGACACTGACAGATGAGGAGCGCGATAACCTGGTGACAGAAATATTCACGTCATTTGAGCTTCCACAATACACCATGCCTACACTGCGACGGTACGTGTTGCTAGTGGCGGGAAAGGCGTGGAAGAACTTCAAGAGCGTCCTTATTGCTAATTACGTCAATAAGGAAATGACTCCGATCCAGAAATACGGGTTCATCTCTGAAGATGTTTGGGGGCAATTTGTTGAGTTGAAGACGACGGAAGAGTTCATACTTCAAAGCGCGGCTCACAAGACCGTCTAGTCAAAAAACACACACCCACACAGACTCGGCTCAACTGGGTACGCGGGTAAGATGGCGTAATGGATGAGAGAGGATGACGAGGCAGTCCAGAACGAGATCGCGCTGCCATTTGCCTCGATCGTGGACCCACATGCTCGAAACTAAGTAAAAGCGAGGTCACGTCACACTTCTTTGGGCGATGTGTCCTTTGCAAACCCCGCTGATGAGGAAGTGTCCCAACTCCTAATATTGTTGAGCACGGATTCTTCCCAGGGCTCTTTCACTTGGAACAGAGAGAAAGACATACTGTCCACGGCCTTGGGAAACAAGGAGCACTCAGGTCGCACCAGAGGCTAAGGTGTTTTCGTTCCCTGGAAATTGGGATTCCCACAGGACTCAGCCATGTACCGGAGTAGGAAGAGAAGCAAAACCGAGCGTGAGGAATAGCTAGTAGCCCTCATTGAGGAAAGGGTTGAGAAAAGGCTTAGTGCGCAGTTCGATAGTCAGCTACGAAGCATCGAGGCAAAGATAGAGCAAAGGGTGGCTGAGGAGAGGTAGGGACAGAACGTGATAACTCAAGAAGCACATGTGCAGTTCAGCCCAACCAACCGTTGGAGCAGCTACGTGTCCTCCCCTGAGGCGGAGGTGGATGAAGCCAGATTTCATCCTGATAACATGCAGGTAGTATGTTTGCAATGCTCCTTACCTACACTTTTAATGTTGGACGTGTTAGCTAATTACTTATGTACCCTTATGTTGGTGCCCAAGCCGTATAATCTGCAAGTGAGGCTTGCCAATAGCTCTATTCCCTTGCAGGCTGCTTGGGGACAGGCGTATACATCCGGTGTAGGGGCATTAGTGCACGATCATACTTTAGAGCCAGGCTACGCGAAGGTCCATGTCGATAGTGTACATGAAATTTTCAAGACCATCACGCTGGACATCCCCCCAAATGATGAGATCGTCACACTAGGGGATGTCATCGGCACATTCATTCAGTGGCCCAAGAAGGACATCTCCTTCGACACCCGCCTAGGAGTACCGAAGGTACAAGCAGTCCTAGAGGCACCACATCATGCGCCGGAGCTACCAACACTACTGGAGTCATGCTATGCACCAAACGAGCCTGCCAAATCGGCTACCGTGTCCTGTCCCACGCAGTCCGTTCCTGCAGTAAGGGCCCAATCATCTCCTGTGAAGACGAAGCTTGGTACCACGTCAGCCCATGACTTTCTGTTTGCCCCATTGGTGCGGCAATTCGAGCTGGAGCAACCATTCATACCGGATGACTGCAAGAAGACGCTTTCATTAGCCTGCGTTAGATTGCAAGAATGGTACATGCAACAAGCCAACAAGCTGGTGGCACAACAGCCAACGAGTATCTCCGTGACCTTCAACGAGGAGTATTTCTTACACCGGGCTTTAGATGGCGTCTTCATGGTCGGCTTCACCGACTTGTTCGATCTATACAACCTCAGAGCGCTCGACGCCTAAGTTATAAGATGTTGGACAATGTAAGTGTATGCAATCACCGTCTACATTTCTAATGCACCGATAAATGTCATATATATATTATCCTTCATTTTGTATATGTAGATACATGATCCACGAAACAATAGCAAGAAAATAACCGGTGGGTTTCGCCGACCCACACATGGTGTCCAAGCAAACCATGAACGAAAATAAATAATTCGTCTATGAGTACATGGAAAAAGTACTGCTGGCTTATTCGGACAAAAAATTCATACTTTTACCCTACAACCTAGGGTAAGTGTTTCGTCCAGATGCTATACTCGTTGATTTCTACTATATATCTCACCTTGAAGTTAGGTTCAGTGACCATGACGACATACCTTTGTAGATATCACTGGGTTCTACTCGTAATTATACCGAAACAGAACCGGGTAATTTATCTTGATTCCAGAAAGGGCGACACCCACGATTTGAAGTCTATTAGAGATTTTCTCGACACGTCGTTTGGTGTCTACAAATTGAGGGGAGGGCCACACAAGAAGGGCCCAACCACTCTAAAGCATACTTTTAACTTTCCGGTATCCGATAGTATGCAATAATCCTTCACACTCCATTATAATACCTTGGAACTAATTAAACTATTTTGTTTTAGCAGTGCCACCAGCAGCCAATGGGCACTGACCTATATGGATTTCATGTTTGCTACAACATAGCACTCCTCCTTGATTCCTAGCATACCAATGTCATCCAGATCTGTCAATCTTGCAACAAATGTCTCCACTTATTAATTTATATATATGCGAGACTTTACTTTTCTCATTGACAGGCTTGGCAATACGCTGAACCTGCATTGGAACAGGCTGACCTTCGAAGTATTCGAGGACAGCTCTGTGCCTTCTTCCTGCATGAGGTCTTAAATCCAAAGGGTAGATGCTACTCAAGGCTCAACCATGAGTTGTGAATTTGTTACTTACCATACATTAAGATTAATTTGTGAACCTTGTGATGTGAATTTGTCATTTCTACTTCTGAATCCAATTTGTTAGTACATATGTCAGTTGATTTCTGAAATGGACGCGCTGTGCATATGTTGTAATGTACGATCTGAGATGATGTATGAAATGGATGCGCTGTATGTTGTGTAACATGCGATTGGAGTACATTTTTTAAATTTATGTCATAAGAATATGCTGGTCATGTTGTGTGTACTGTTATTTGTTTTAAATGGCATGGCTAGCAATTTCTGAGACTAGCCAATAAATTAAAATTTAGTAAAAAATAGAAAATCAACATCACAGATGGTTCTAATGAAGAACCGTCTGTGAAGAGGCCCAGATCACAGACGGTTTCAAATTGAAACCGTCTGTGATCTTGGACTCTTCATAGACGGTTTCAAATTGGAACCGTCTGTGATCTCGGACTCTTCACAGACGGTTCCAGTTCGAAACCGTCTGGGATAAGCCCACAATCACAGACGGTTTTGAGTTAGAACTATCTGGGATATACCCATTATCACAGACGATTATGTGTTAGAACCGTCTGTGATGATACTATAACATAGACGGGTCTAATTTGGAACCGTCTGTGATGAGTTTTTTCACAGACGGTTGGAAAACCGTCTGCAATGACTCTTTGTTATCACTGACACTTGCTTACAGACGGTTCACAAAACCGTCTGTGATGTGGTTTATGAACCGTCTGTAATGACATGTTCTGTAGTAGTGATGGTAGGATCTGAAATTGGGAGGGCCAGTTCAGTAGGCCTTGACCTCGCACATGTACAGCATCCGATCGAGCAGGTCAGCGAATATTGTTAATATTTCAAAGTAGTTAATATTAGGTGAAGGCAAAATGGGACTAGTTTGCTTCAAGATTTTAAACCTTTTTTTTTTAAAGTGTACCAAGCATACTCACACACACCAAAATGGGACACCATGGTGTTAGGTCACCATGATTTCAAATCCACGAATTCAAACCAAATTCAGGTATATTTTTTTCCAAAATTTAAGTTTTATGGTATATCCACATCTATAACAATTCAAATGCAACTCATACCTTTGAAAAGTATACTCGAATTCGAAGATTTTGAACGAATTTAGATTACATGCTTTGTTGATTTATATGCATAAGGAATCAACATGTATCTACAATCAAACTACCATCCAAAAGGCAACTCTAGTTTGAATTTCAGTTTGAACTAGTTAGTAAACTAGTTAAATTCGACATCCAAAAAATTCAAACTTTTTTGCGCGTGATAATAAGGGAAATAGCCATTTTAGATCACGGTTCCCAGTGGACCACGGTGTTCCAGTTATTTACACAAACGCGCACCCGTTTATTATTTTGAGCTAAATTAACAGCGTACTAGAGCCGGCCAGTTCTCTTAAACGTAGCTATAAATTAAATAAGCCAACGTACGCTGTTGAGAATCAAGCTTGCGAGACCTCAGACTGTCTACATCGAAGATTAGCTTCAAGGTATAAAATCTGCAGGGATCGGTAGGTTGTATATATATAATTAGCTACAAGATGAAGTGCCAGTTCGGGTAGATAAATAGCATGCCACTCTTGAGCCACTTCCCTCAATTGAACCTTTTGCCTGACTCGCCTCGTGGGTCATGATCTTCACTTGATATGCACAGAAACAATGACAGCGTCGAGATATGAGAGCAAGGTTAATAAGAAAGCTAGCTGTAGGTTTTATCTCATTGTCATATCATATATAGCCATCCTAACAGTCTACCCATATAATAGTTAGCCATACATACATACAAAGCCATTAATACTTAGCCTACATATTCATCCACTCATTCTCTCACCAAGTTTTTTAGAGCCCGTGCTACAGTCGGTTGTAGATCTGCAGCTCGCTTCTCTTCTCTCTCCTCTCCTCTCTCCTCCAACTCACCATAAATCTAATGTGGCAATCCTTACAATCTGCTTACCTCACCTTATTATACTTGCTCTGATGCATACAAGAATTTGAACTTGTACATAGCATGCATCGTTATATTAGTTGGCCCTTACATACGGCAATAAGTAATGCGTTTTGTAATTAAGCACATCCGGTCGATACATATGCTGTTTTTTTTGTAAGCACTTAGACTATCCACAGTGCATTGTATCTTGTCATAATATCCAAAACTGTCATGTCATATAATATTATAGAAGATACAATTATCCCAATGCATGGTATCATGAATTGTTTCTTAGTCCCCACAAGATAATTAAATGCTATATGTGTATGAGAGTATGAATTGTGGGCCACTTAGATGATTCAAGTTTCAATGTCTATGATTTCGTGTCTAAGTGGTATCTTCCTCAAGATACAACTTTCTTCTCTCCTCTCTTAACTTTCTTACCACATCATCAAAAATGTTTATGTGGCATGCATTAAATGGATATGTTACCATACACTGGGAATAGCCTTACGACGTACCCAGCAGATGAATATTAATAGAGCAATGCTTCAATGCTTTTCCTCCTAATACAAATTGTACAAATCTTAAATCAAGTGAAGGGGTAAGTAATCACCATCTACTTTTTATTCATACTTTAATATTTATACAACTGTTAAAAAAAACCATGAAAGCACCTCACATATTAATATTTAATAATCCTTCAACCGTTTCTTTATGCAACGACGTCGATGCAATCCTCTCCTCGGTCTACATACTTACTGCATATGCATGACTTTAGTACCATGTGGCCATGTTGCTGTTGGTTTCATGTTAACAGACTCCTTAGTACAAATACGACAAGCTTAATTAATAACTCGTGTCAAGAAATTTATTCTCTTAAAAGAAAAGGAAAAAAATAATTTAGCATCCAAAATTTCTGTTCTACATGTTTTCCGTGTTCTTTGATTAGCACGTCAAAACTCCCGTGGGATTAATTAGCAGCTTAATTAATTCTATCCTATGGCTTATGTAATAATACTATCTTGAAAAAGGTCATCTGTGACGGTTCATAATTGCCATCAGTGGCGGTGCCACAGATTTAGTGCGACTGATAATCGAGGATTATCAGTAGCGGTTCTAGAACCACCACAGGTAACATTATCTGCGGCGGTTTTTAGCTAGAACCGCCACTGATAGGTATCAGTGCGGTTCTAGCCAAAAACCGCCATTAATAGTCCAAATATCAGTGACGGTTTTTTGCTCGAACCGCCACTGATACCCGAATATCAGTAGCGGTTCTAGCCAAAAATCGCCATTGATACTAGGACTATCAGTGGCGGTTCTTTGGCACAGAACCGCCATCGATAAATATCGATGGCGGTTGTATATAAAACCGCCACTGATAAGCCTAGTACTGATAATCTCACACACGAAAATAAAAAACTGGTATTTGTGGCTAGCCTCAGGCAGCGCTAGCCATGCCCTCTAAGCATAATGAAAATAGTGTACAGAAAATAATCACAGACAATAGTGTACAGAAAATAATCTAACTATGTATCTGTACCGAAGAAAATAATCACATGTGGTACATGTATCTCTACCAAAAAAAATATTCACACGTTAATACTACTAGAGTGGATTGTGCGCTACGCCGTGCCGTAAGGCATGAGGCAGCCAATAGTCTAATAAGATATAAGAATTATTCTAGTTCATTATAAGGATCGAGTAATATGAAGTAAATAGCTAATCACAAATAAACTTTAGAATGTAAGAGCACCCCTGAAAGTCTCTATCTACCGTAAAGAATTGTCAAAAGAATTATAGAAGAATCTGGCTCAAATCACAATAGCAAAAGACAATGTCCATATATGAGAGCATTTTTTGTTTAAAGGAATATGAGAGCAAGTTTGATTTTTCAAGTAGGACTAACCTGGTTGATCTTGACATTTAGCCTTAAATTTTGAGATATATGGGAAAGGTGTAAAAAGCCAGATCCACTCGAAGTCATGCCTCCTTAAGTCTTGCACCAGAGACTAAAACTGTCACAAGTGTTTTGTTTTTGAATGGAAATTAAGGAAGCCATAAATTCTATCTTTAAGATGGCATATAACAAGACAAAAGACATCTAATCGGTTCTTGGCTAAACAAATTACAATTAGATCTAGACTCTTGATAGAAATAAATTTCAATTTATCCGATTGCGAGAATGTAAACAAGTAAACATATGCAATGTAAAAAGGATTTGGAAAGGCATAATGTCCAAAATAAACAAACTATAGTTTAGTGAGCTAGGTCGATTCACAAAGATGAAAAGTTGGGGAGAGATGCAATCGCAAAGTAGTTGAAGGGAAGGGGGAGCAGTGTTAATCTGTACAAAACATGAACATATGCTATTAGACAAGAGTCATCGTAAAAGCCAAATGCAAGATAAACTTAGAACTTCATTTTCGATACTTATGTGGATTGGCCGATGCTTTTTTGAAAAAGAACTGCTATTGCTGCTTTTCTTTAAAAAAATGGAAATAAAGGAGTCTCGTATTCTAAACTAAATCATGCATTCAAGCCAATGGAAAGCTATATGGAATATCTAGAAAACCATTGTGGCTGTAGCACAAATCAATAAGCAACGTGAGTGAGTACACTGTGAGAAGCAGAAATGAAGTAATGAAATGATGACATAGATGTACCATAATTACCTAAAATGGGCTCGTTCAACATAGCAATGCTTTGCACCAGATGTAAGGCAACAACCGAAAAGCATCAAATTTTATGAGATGTCTAAGTAACACCAGATTATAATTCTAATTTATGAATGATGGTCAATTCTTTAGTCTGCAATGTAGTAGACCTCAAAGAAGAAGGATAGATGGCTTTTAGAAATAAAAGAAAAATTTAAAGGTCCATATACATTCATCATCAACAAATCACTTAATAGTGCATCGCATAGCCAAGGCTAATTGCCCCACCGCAGTTAGAAGAGAGCTAACAATCAGACCATGGCTGTGAGTTAAGGTAAAACACAAACCTGAGTCATGGCGTCACATATATACAATGACATCTACCGAAGCCCTGCGAAACATGAGGAAATCACATCAATAGTTTGTATACGACTTTCAAAGCATGGAAGCATTATTAATCTAATCATTTTAAGCCACATACTTTTAGAGCAGCTCTCCATACACTCTGATAACCTGGAACATGGAAAATCACTTGAATACCTAGTTAAAAAGTACGGAGCCTCCTTCTGGTTCATTTTGAGGGATCCTAAATATCATAATGTACGTAACTTTACCAATAAAATGGGTATAAAACCCATAGCAGAACAACATTAACTAACCTAAGGTAAGAACTATGCAAATCTCTATTACAAACAAGCAGATAAATTAGGAAGTTAATCGAGCACCTCAATCATGAAATGTAACACCCGAGCAATAACCAAGATCGGTCCTCCATCGCACTTGCATTCAAATTATCGAAGGAACCCGAGCACACAAGAAAACATAACTTTTGTTTCTCGAGCACAAGAAGGCCTTTGCACAGGAAAAAAGGACCATGAATAGCATTAATATCACATTGTAGCTATACCATCATTATCAGGCACAATTCAATGGACAACCGAAAAGCGATAGCACTTAATTCATTCACTTTCTGGCATGCAGTTAGAATGCGAGGAAGTCTTATGTCTCTTACTTGTGGCGGCTCCTCCTCTTATGCTTGAACATCTTCTATTCTTTCTCAACATCTCCCAAATCCTACAGCAAAATAATATAGAAAGAAAAATGGAAGGGAAACTGCAAGATAAAACAGAGCAGATATATATACTCCCTTTAAATGCCAACTTGGAAGGATTTGAACCAGAGGTGGCAGTAACCAAGCAAAATAAGCAGTATTACAGACGGAGCTAGATATGAGTTGTAACGAAGAGAGGAACCGGCAGTAGCTGTGAGAATTTCAGAAGGAGAAATGTGGGGATGGGGATTCAACTGAAGGTGTGGGTTTTTTCCTTCTGAATTTCAGAAGGCTAAATTTAAAGGTAAGATTCAGACAACTTCAATAAGAGATTAACATGAGGGATCAATATGGGACAGATGGTATTCCCAGCAAAAATTGATCATAGTGGCAAGTATGTCCCTGAGCACCTAAGCTACTATTTTCTAACAAAAGCTGAAGCATCTTAATCGATTCATAAACATCATAGGGGAAAAATCCAACCAATGATAAAAGCACAAATAAAGTAGCATTGTAAGGGAAACAAAGGAATAACCATTGCAATCTTAGACTACTCATAGGTAGGTATCATCTAAAGAATGCAAACTACTTGTCTGATGTAGATTGATTTTTTGAACACATGAAAATATGAACTTACAACGCATAATCTGAACTAATCAAGATATAGTAAAGGGCACAGAGTACACAAACCTCAAGCTATTAATCTCGGCATAAAATCTACATCTTTAACAAGCACCCTGCAGACCAATCTCTGAACTACATGGGCAACAAAGAAGATGCAGTGGGGTGAGTTCCACCTGGATCAAACTAAGTCTAGAAGCACACGGGTGAGCTCACGAGAGAACTTGGGAGGCCAAGAGTCGGCAATGTCAGAGCAGCTAGCTTCGCTTCTAGAGACTGGCAGAGCCGAACTTGCTACCACCAAATTTCAAGAAACAAAACCCAAATCAGTAGATCCTTCCCATTGAAGACGATGAAGAAGACAAAAGTATATGCTACACTAGCACAACCACTGACAAAAGAAGTGGCATTGACAAAAAAAGGGTTCTCATTTCAAAGGAACAAAGAGTTATTTACACTTTGTAATGAAACAAAATTGAAGTAACAAAAGCCTAAACTAGTTTTCTAAACTAGAAGCCTATGGGTCTTTGGAGGTTGGAGACACGTGATGTGAGAGAATAGTATGGATGACTGGATCGTTGTTGTCTTCGTCATAAAACTCGCCTTTTTTGTTGATTATTTCCTTCATGATGAAGTAGGCGAGCTGGTCCTGAATGGCTTGGATTTCAGAAGGAAGCAATCCTACCGTAGACAACTTGAGGCGCTGTAAGTATGAAAAACAAAATTAAGAGAGTATATAGAAATTGAGTGGTGCGAATCAATGTATCATGTCAGCATGACTGACCTCCACGTCATTGTCTTTTATTGTGCAACCTAAGATTTCGCGCATGTACTGGCACACGAAGTACCCACATAAATTTATTACTTGCGACTACTCGTGACACTGCAAAAGTTGAATGAACTAAGATGTCGTCAAAGGAGCTATTTACTATGAAATACGATATAAGAATATTTCTTGCGTGCGTACCGGAAAGTTAGTACGGATTGTAAGGGATTTGTGGTATGGGCGGTGTCTCGTGCTCTTCTGATAATATCTTTTGAACGCCTCATTCATTAAATGTGTCATCACTTCAAAGTTTTTTTAGGTTTATCCAGTGGATCCATGATCAGCATCTTGCTCTTTTCTGGATGAATTATTACGAGAATCCAGTGGAAGCTACATACACATGCATGATGCCATAGTCATTAGTCCTTACATCAGACTAAATAATGAAATCAATGAGTAATTTAACTAGCTAGTGAGGAACTTACTTAAAATGGTATGGTACAAGTATAAACTCCTTGTCTTGTTGTTTAATCAAAGCTTTATATACGTACTCCTCGACCTCCTTTGGTGCTCTTATGATTTCGGTTTGGTAAACCGTTCCCGGGTCGAGGAACCCCACTGGCCCCTTGGTTCTTCGTACTTCAATCATCTCGTATCTATATAACGAAATAGTTAGACATGACATTTATCGGTATTACGTGAATGTAGACCAAGATTGATATATTAGACACTTACAGTGTCCAGTATCTCACAAAAGATATGTCGAGGGCATCGTGATAGAACAAGTTGTGCAAGTTATCGAATTCTATTAAGAAGTAGCCATTGCCCGCATGGTGAAAATGTTCCTCACGAAAAATTGCAGTGATCACCTTCGGGAGTACGTCTTGGTTGGATCGATCCATGTACCATGCATGTAATCACTGCATCATGGGTGTTAGACTTTTTAACTTCGAATCGGTGACTAAGGGCTTCCCTACCTTGAATTCCAATCTTTGTTGATTATCTTGGTCATCAGACTTTGCCTTGCCCTTACTTTTTTCTCGCACGACATCATACTCGGTCCTGGCTTCGCCTGATCTGGCTGATACGGCTTGTCTAATGTGCCATTTTTTGGGATCAGGGGTTCTAGGTTTGTCCTTTGAAGTACCAGGTGTTATAGGTTTCTGCTTTGGAGTACTAACAGTGGCCATCTTTATGGAATCCTCAATGGATTTCTTTTCTACCATATCTTGCTTCTTCACCGTTTCACTCTCAGTCTTTGACGCGGATCGCGGATTTTATCGCGGAGAGGCCGGTAATCGCATGGTCTAAGACGATGTCATGCTTGCGCCACTGGATGAATGAGTGGACGGCACTTCCTAGAGTTGTTATCTCGTCATTGACGGGTTTTTCTAGCCCGATCTCAGCAAACTGTTCAAGTACCGTGTACACCGACCTTTGCATAACTCGGCGCTTATCGGGTATTGTGCAGACACCCCTTCTTGCACGGATAAACTACCCTCAGAGCGACTGTAGATATATGTTCATCATGGGCACGTTGAGCTGACAGGGTGTGGGGTCCTGTTTGTCGTCCACAGGATAATGGTTGTTGTCCGCTTCTGCCAATGGCGTGGATGCACAACTGCTGCGATGACTTGTAGGGCTGGAGAGAACGTTGTGGGCATGCGCCTGGCTCAAGGCTTGTTGTACTTGTTATTCAACTTTTTCTTCAATGGTGCCTTGTATTTCTCGCAAAGCCTTTCCTTCACCCTTTCCATTTCCTGTTCAGCCCGCTCTTTTTTAGCTCTCTTCCGACTCCTATAAGAGCCTCCGTGCTCAGGGAATCCCATCTTCCATGGAACCATGACCCCGACGCCTCGTGTCCGACCGGGGTGCTCTTTGTTTCCTAGGGCCGCTGTTAGTTCGTCTTTCTCTCTGTCTGGGTGGAAAGATCCTTGGGTGGACTGGGCGTAAAACTCATGAACTCTTTGTGTCATTGCTTTGTCTTCGTTGCTCTTGAATGATAAACTCCATGAACAAGATATCTCGCCTCGCTAGCACGTAGTGCTTCACTCGGTCCGGTAGTCCGATCAAGAGACTTGTGCCAGTCAATTGGACCGCTTCTAATTCCTGCCTCTCCCATTGAGCAATTTTACCCGTGTACCCACTCGTGCCAAGTTTGTGGGGGTGAGTATTTCTTCTTGCGATGCTAATGTGGTCCTCACTAGACTTCCTTGCTGCTTCAGATTGCTTCATCACCACAAGCTCATCCCAATATGACTCTAATCTTGGGTACTCTCCGATGGCTGACCGGTTTTGCTTCGCATAATTTACGTTCAGCCTCGCCTTGAAGTTTCTCCACGCCACATCCATGGTCATCAATGCATCGCGACGCACAAGTTCTTCGTCTCCTTCGGGGAATTCGAAGGTTTCTTTGAGCTCTGTCCACAAATCGTCTTTGGTGGCTCAGGGCACTTTATGCCAATCCGAATAGGTGATTGGCACTTTATTCCTTACGATGTACCCGCATGTTGACTTGTATTTTGCTGCTGCTTTTCTCGGTGCAACAGGGGCCCCAGTATCTGAGACCTCCGAGATGGTGTACGGTGTACCGGCCTTCAGGCTTCTTAGTTTTCCCTCGTCCTCGGCGTCTTGCAACAGGAGCATCATCTGCAACAGCGGTGGAAGCCTCGGCACCTTCGGTGGTTGGGTAGAGGGTAAGGTACCTGCTCGGGCTCTCCTCCATTATAGGCTCGGGTTCGGGCTCCATTAGAACTACAGTTCGACCCGAAACATAATTTTCGTCAATTATGCACTCAATAATATTACTCAATAGAAAGGGAGATATTTCAGAGAGGGAAAGAGAACATATGGATATGGAATAGTTCAGATATTGTCTAATTGCACAAGCGATGTAAAACATATATAACACAGATACCTATGGACTTTTATATCACCGGAATTTTATATATACACCGGATTTTTATATATACACCAGAATTTTATATATACACCGGATTTTTATATATATCACCGGAATGTTGAAAAGCATGCAAGTACAAGTGCAAGATTTTAATCATTATTCCTAATAAGTACATATGTGAGAATACATCATCCATATACAACCAATATGACATAAACAAGATGAAACTAAACAAGTTTAAGTCATCCATTATATGAATTATGCCTTTTACCTCAAAGAGAGAATTATTTATTGTGCTCTCAGACTTAGGGTATGGATAAAGATAAGAATCTTCACCTCAATCACAAATGGGCTAACAATTTATTCAATGGATTAGGCCTTGAACTCTTACCACCTTAAAATGCACAATAAAGAATTCTATTGTCAAGGAATATACAGCTCAGCTTTATAACCGAGTTTAAAGCTTGCTAACCAAACAGGCAAGATTTTCAGATCGCAAGTGAATGCAAATTCTACCAATCAACTATCGCTATTAGCCTACAATCACCACCACTATCGAGATTCAATTTTAGATTCAAGTATACTAGTCGCATCAATTTAGCTCTCTCAGACAGAGTACACATAAACCGATCAAACAATCTTGCGCAAGTATCAAAACAAACACGAATAATCAGATCGAGTGTTAATCAGACAGATGCACATTAATCAAGACCGAACAAGAATCAGATTAATTGGTGACTGATTTAGCAAGCAAGAGCTAGCAAAATATCAATTGCTCACATAGAACGAAATAAGCAATGACAGGTTATCAGTCATGTATAATCTGGACAGATAAACAAGCAATTCTTTCTAGCATTCAGGACTATAGTTCAAGACCTAAACCATAGGGATAAATGTTATGATCATTCCTATACCCAAATTCATCATAGAGCACACCAATCTCAGACCCAAAGGCATCAAGACAGCAATCTGAAATACTTACAGAAGAGCAGAACTCAAAGCTCAATGGAAGCATAATGTACTAACTGAGGACTATATTAGATCCTTAAAGTGCCTGTCCATGGCTCATTTCGAGTCACAAATGAAGGTTTGGAAATTATGTCCTCAAACAACCTATGGACTTATCAACTTCCTCAAGTTCTTTGTGCAATTGAGAAGTACATTGAATGTCCGTGACTTCTACTATAACAAGTAAGGTTTCGACTTAATGTGAGTAATCGATGCCTTGATTTATATTCCATTTCTCTTTGTGTAGCCTTAAGGTTACAGATCTCGAGATTCAAACCATATCATGGCCCAGAATAATTGAGAAGGTTGTTGACGAATACTTATACCAGGGGTACCCCACAGCAAGATGAGATTATCCCTAAATATCGGCTAGCGCTAAAAAGACCATCTTAGTCCTAGCTTCGATCAGAAGGCCTCAATCGGGTCACAAAGGACCCTCGGCCTCCACCGTGACCTCTGGGAGCACTCCGACCTGGCCTCGGCCTGACGCTTCATGACCTCCGACCGGCCCTGTGTCGGAGGTTTCGCAGCACCGACCGCCGCAGATTGATATGCACACGCCCGACCCACCACGATCGGGGCCCCGGCGAGCTCCATCTCGACGACTCCGGCCACATCATCGATCGACCTCGAAGTTGATCACCTGCCGTCTGAACAAGACGGCCTTGCAGGGATAAGGCGATCCTTCCTGAGACAACGCGGAGGCGCCGCCCACAAAACGTCAACTTCTGACAGGCGCACAGAGGGGCGGGTGCGCGCCTTCCCGATGGAGCGTCGCTAGCTAAGGCTATCGACAGAGCGCCGCTGGCTAAGCCTGCCAACCCATCATGAGATAAATAGGAACCTGTCAGTATCGAGACCGAAGACCAGATCTCCAGGGCATAGCGCGCCCCAACCACTCTTCTCTCCTGAGTCCCGTGTAACCTGCCCCCTCCGCCTATATAAAGAGGGGCAGGGTCTTCGGGGAGGAGAGAGGATTCCTTTTTCCCTTTCTCCCAACTCGGCCGGTGTTTGGGAGCCCCGAAGCTCCCAAACCCGTTCCCACTCGGACGAGCGTTCGGGGCCTGTCCCGAGCCCTCGCTTGTAACAGGATGCGTCCGCCGCACCTGCAACAATATCTGACCACCACCACGAACTCGAAGTAGGGACGTTCAGCCGAATCAAGATAAATCTCGGGACCCCGAGTCAACCATCAAGGAGAGGGAGCGCCACCGACTTACAAATCTACTTAGGTTTCTTAAACACCGGTTGGCATGCGTATGTAGGGGCTCAGGCGTCATCTTCGTGATCTCCGGATTCCCATCTCCCTCCTTGATGGCCTCCTCCGCCCGTGACAGCGCGTTTTTGACACGGAGCCGGACCGGGATCTCCTGGGAGTGCGTTCGAAGCGGACCAAAGAAGGCGGCCCTCGCTCGCCGTCTGTGGGGGTGTCCGCGGCCACCTTACCGCACCAGGGACCCCTGTGGGGAGATCCCTTCACCACTGTGGAGGTCTCCCGGCCCGGCACCGTTCGACTCGAAGATCCCGATGGTGACATCATACGCGGCGCGTGGAACATAGAAAAGTTAAGGCAACTCTATCCCTAAGAGCCTTTCCATTGTTCCCGCATCTTTCTGAAACCCTCCGAGTCCAAAGCGCCGATGACCGCCCCCGCCGCTATCGCCGCTATCGTGGCTGCAGACGACGATACCCGCCTGAGCTTGTGCCCTGACCAACCATTAGGACCTCTCAAGTGGAATCCCCGTCGACCCGGAGCACTACGGCCTATGCCCTGCTGGCACTGGCCGCAGCGTTGCTTTTTGGAGAAGGGGTACCCCTGTGGGATGGCCCTTGGTCGTTCAGGGAACACGCTTGCGGACCGCGACGTCCGTTGCTATCCTTGAGTTTTCCCTCGAGGGATTAGCGCTGGGGCCTACACTCGAGCCCCCCCGGTTTCTAAGGGCTACAGCCATTCAGCGGGCACTGATCATGAAGGAAAGATGCAAGGTGCTAAGAAAAATGTCCAAAATACATCGCACCATATGAAAACAAAAGAAAGGCGGAGGCGCCGGGAGATTCCTTAGCCAGAGGCGTCATCGTCGTCCGAGCTGTCGCTGCTCACGACGACGTCGCCTAGCGCCGCCACCTTCTCTGCCGCCCGCACCTCGCCCGAATCGGGCTTGCGCCTTTCGATCTCTGGCGGCGGCCGCCATCGGTCGAAGAAGGCGCGCGGTAGCAAAGAAAGCAAAGCACATGCTCGCCCGCCATCGGCGACTTCCGCCCCTCGCGAACGGGCGCTTGCAGGCGCGGGCGAGTTGGCAGACGGCATCGCCTGGGTCAGCCGAAAGGCATACCCTGATGGGGTGAGGTCCAGCTGCTCATTCAGCCTTACCCCCGAGTGGCTCCAGGCTCCTCCCCATGCTCTCAAAGGACCAAGTGAGCATGGACAAAGGGCCTCACATGAGGTCGGCGCTCTTCACAGTGGTTTGATAGCCACGGCGACCTCGGCCCGAGCCTGCTGCTGACCGCCCTCTCTCGCTGGTCTTAGCAAGCTCCTCCCAGCGGCTCAGGCAAGGCCCGCAAGGCCGCCGCCGCCACGAGAGAAGCGGCCCTCGCAACGTGGGCGCCAAGGGAGGCCTCCAGCCGCGCCAATGCGGCTGACAGATCCGTCGCCCGGGCCGCCGTCGATGGGGGGTGACCCGGAGCGGTCGGAGAAACATTGGAAGCCGCGCCGCCCGCACCCGCCTCCGTCGTCGCGGGCGGCCTCGGGTGGCTACTGCTGGCCCAGGCCGGAAGCGCTAAGAAAAAGAGGAAGCGGCCCGACGTCAGCAAAGCAAAATCGAAGCCATCCCGAGGCCCGGCAAAAAAGACTTACCCTCGAAGGGGATCCTAATGCGGAAGGCCGACGAGGGCAGCGCGACCCTGTCCCTCGTCACGGCAGCAGAAGGCCCAGCGTCGGTGCAAGGCCTCTTGGCGTCGGAGGCCCGCGGGCCCGCGGCCACCTCCCGCTTCCCAGCCCTCCGGACGTCGTCGCCGTCCGCCATCTACCGTCCGAGACGCAACAACCTCTCCGTCTCGCGTTGACACGAGGCGCAAGGGGACAAAGAAGTAGTAAAAACGGCAAGGAGTGACCGCCGGGCGCCCGTGCGCTTTTATAGAGCGAGGCGGCGGCGAAGGCGGCGCCACGTTAGGCAGAGAGCGTGGCTTGCGGCGACGCGCTCTTCCATCTCTCTGCGCCGCAAGATCGAAATACGATGCGACGGCAGGGTGCTACTTCGGGCAAACCACGGCACGACCCCTCGGTTTCGACTCCTGGACCAACCGCACCAACACAACAAAGGCAGGCCTGTATGGGCCATTGTGACCACAAGGTGGCTAGAGGCCCATCCGCTCGCCATGGCCGAGCGACGGGCCTAACTACCACAACGTTTCGGCGTGCGAAACAAAAAGGTTAAGGCAAACTTTACACTTCAAACTTGTTCATTCCCGCGTTAAGCCTTTCGTTTCCTCCGAGTTCCATCGCTGCGTGACGACCATAGCTTGGCCCTCACGCACCGCTCGGGGGCTGCAAATTCCTACACCCACACGGGTCGGTGACCTGGTCGGCTATACGGGTCTCCCTAGCGGCAACCCTCTCGACCCAAGCGCTACGGCCTACGCCCCAGTGGCTACGGTTGCGAAGTAGTGTCTTGCGGCAGAAAGGAATGCCCGTGCGGTACGATCAATAGTTGGTCGAGAACACTCCTCCTCCGTGCCGAGTGCACGCAGATTTCTCGCCCTTTAGGTCCCTAATCCTTTTCATGTCTTCCCCGAAGAGGTTAAGGTGCTGACCCACGCTTGTACAACCCCCGCGGTTTTTAAAGCTACGGTCATCGAATGTTCGTCACCTCTGGGAAGTGTGAAAAATAGAGCCAGACCTATAGGATGGCCCGACTGGCCAAAACATAAAAAAGAACTACGATCTATTACGCGACGAAGTTCCTCACATGACTAAAAGCAAAACGTTTGTTTTTCCTTCCGGTGAAAAACGCTCATCGTGGCGCAAGGGCCGACCGGGTAGGAGAAGGCGAAGAGAAGCACCGAAGAAACTTCGAGGCCGATCCTCTCGCCCACCGAGCGCCTGGGCAGCCCCCACTCTGCCGGACCCTCCGGCGACATGACCATTTCCGCGCCACTGGTAAGATACACCGATCTTTTCCTTTCACATTTAATTTCTGCACGCGCATTAAGTACTAGCAAGAGACGCCAGGACGTCGCTCCGGGTGAAACGCCCTACGACTTCTCGACCTCCGCCTCCGGGCCGGCTCAGACTAAGCCGAAGCAGGTATGAAAAGCCCACCGGGCCATAGCGGCCTCGAGGTGGCGAGAGGGCTTGAGTGCCTCATGTCCAGCCTAGAGCTGTGGGTTCCAAAGGCACGAACCACCAAGTGGATTTCAAGCCGCCCCAGCAAGCGAATCGAGCGAGGGGCGAGTCTAAGGCGAACCCTCGGTGGGTCTTTAGTTGGGTTGGCAGACGATCCAATCACCTTAACTCGTGTCCGAGACCATACTTCAAACTCTCGCGGAGCCTCGAAAGGCAGCGACCATTGCGCCCGTGTTACTGAACAGTTTGGGGTCCGACACGGATTGAGTAAATAAAGGTTTTTATGGTCGCCTCACGGTCGGACACCCAGCGCAGGGATCGTCCGTTCGGAGGTCGCTTGATCTCCAGGGCCCACTCGGATAACCCGTCTGTAGCTCCATGAGCACGGTGTTTGGCCAACGTATGGCAAACACGTGCTTGCTCAACCCCTCCAGGTCCCACACCTGCGGACAGGGCGTACACGTGGGACCGACAGCGGCCTCTCCTCCCGCAGATAGCCTCGCCCGACGAGGACTCGGGATGGATACCCTTCGCCCAGCTGCGGTGTTAAACCAGCACGACTAACTCGCCTAGCTGCGGCGTTAAACCAGCACGACTAACTCGTCTAGCTACGACGTAAAATGAGCACTCGGGAACCAAAACCTCTCGCGAAGGTATCTAGACCTCCCTGCCGACCACGACCACGTCTAGCTACAACGTAAAATGAGCGATCGGGAACCAGAACCTCACGCAAAGGCATCTGGACCTCCCTGCCGACCACGGCCGCGTCTAGCTACGACGTAAAACGAGCACCTGGGCGTTCGCATCGACCCAGTTGGTCGAAGGCACCCAGTGAATGAAACCCCCGACCGGCTCTCCGACCCGCTCGGGGGCTCGGGGGCTACACCCATCGGGTACGCTCGCGCGCGCCCGAACGAAACCGGCCGACCCATTTGGTCGGATCCTACACTGCCTAACAGGACCCGTTGCCCTACGATGTGGCTAGAGTCTGCGAAAGGATCGCAAGAACAGAAGCTCCGGGCTAGTAAAAAAGACAACAAACATTCGAACAAAGCACGGGGTAACAATTCAACCTCTGTCCACCTCCCAAAAATCGAGGGAGGGCAAAAACAAGCAAGAAAACAAAAGAGCTAGGCGCCGAGCGCGCGCCGGACCACACCGATGAGGGCGTCCCTCGCCTTGGCAAGCTTTGGGATGACGCCGATCAGCGCGTCAACAGCGGCGGTGGCCCCACGATCGACGACGTCGAGCCTCGCCCGCTCCGCCATGGCGAGATCGAAGTCCTCCCAAAGCTCCGCGAGGAAGACCTCCTCGTCCGTAGGCGCTGGCGGCGCCTCGTCCCCAAAGCTAAACACCACCAATAGTCGTCCGCGACCGAAAGAGGGCAATCGAGAGGAAGCCATGGCGACAGCTAAGTGTCCCGAGGGATCAAAGATCTAAATGGTGAGCAACTACTCTGGCCCCTACTTCTGCGACGCCTTATAAACGCTCGGCGCGCGGAAGCCGAGTGGACCCAAGTTAATGAAGGCACGGGAAGCCGAGGCGCCGTCGTGCCTGCGAAGAAGCTGCGTCGTAGAAATCGAAGGGTCCGTCTGGGAACACCCGCGTTTCCGGACGGCCCCAGGGGCTACTGATGAATACTTATACCAGGGGTACCCCACAGCAAGATGAGATTATCCCTAAATATTGGCCAGAGCGCTAAAAAGACCATCTTAGGCCCAGCTCCGATCAGAAGGCCTCAATCGGGTCACAAAGGACCCTCGGCCTCCACCGTGACCTCTGGGAGCGCTCCGACCTGGCCTCGGGTCGGACGCCCCCACGGCCTCCGACCTGGCCCCAGGTCGGAGGTTTTCGCAAGCACCGAACGGGCCGCAGATTGGATATGCACACAGCCTCTGACCCAGCCGCTGGTCGGCGCCCCGGCGAGCTCCATCTCAACGACTCCGGCCACGTCATCGATCGACCTCGAAGTTGATCACCTGCCGTCTGAACAAGACGGCCTTGCAGGGATAAGGCGATCCTTCCTGAGACAACGCGGAGGCACCGCCCACACAACGTCAACTTCTGACAGGCGCACAGAGGGGCGGGTGCGCGCCTTCCCGATGGAGCGTCGCTAGCTAAGGCTACCGACAGAGCGCCGCTGGCTAAGCCTGCCAACCCATCTTGAGATAAATAGGAACCTGTCGGTATCGAGACCGAAGACCAGATCTTCAGGGCATAGCGCCTCAACTGCTCTTCTCTCCTGAGTCCCGTGTAACCTGCCCCCTCCGCCTATATAAAGAGGGCAGGGTCTTCGGGGAGGAGAGAGGATTCCTTTTTCCCTTTCTCCCAACTCGGCCGGTGTTTGGGAGCCCCGAGGCTCCCAAACCTGCTCCCACTCAGACGAGCGTTCGGGCTGCCCCGAGCCTCGCTTATAACAGATGCGTCCGCCGCACCTGAACAATATCTGACCACCACCACGAACTGGAAGTAGGGACGTTCAGCCCGAACCAGTATAAATCTCGGGCCCCCTGAGTCAACCATCAAGGGGAGGGAGCGCGTGGCCCCCTGACTTACAAATCTACTTGCCGGTTTTACGAAACACCGACAGTTGTCCTGCTACAAAAGTCTCAAAAACTTTGTGTTGTTAGGGATCTCTCGGAGCATGATATTATCATGAGAATAATGAGGAAAGAAAATGACTTGATAGGGAAAGAAAAAAGCTTAATTTAATATAACATGAATAAGTGTACCTCGCTATTTTGAATCGATACTATAAAAAAGAAACTCTTTAAATTGGTCTATTTTCGTTTCTCTATCTAGGCTAGCGGGATCTCTTGGACCTGCCCTCACCGCTCCAACAAAGGCATGTGATATCATTCGGTGTCCACCGTAATGCTTCTAAACTTGTTTTCTCGGCTCTTTTGACTAATATTTTTCATTGTTCTTCGGGGTACGCTAACAGGAGACGATTGTGAAACACCAAGATGAATGCGAATGAGTAGTATCCAAAAGAAGCTCCTTCCGAGATCTGCATTTGCCGGTTGCTTCTTTTCATTTCAGTTGGGTAATGACTAATGACACGCAACATGGATTGCCCTTTTGGGGCACCAGATACCCTGTCTTCTTGGAGACAACTATGTGATGAGCACCAAACTTCTGGGGGTAAGTACCAAGTGACAGTATCATAGTATCACCATGTCGTTGGTAGGTGGACAATGAGCTCCATGTGCAACTGCCTCGCTTCTAACTCTGATATGAGCACCAGTGCCTATCTATAAACCCTAACCACCATAGCCAATGCATTACCTCGAACGAACCACAGGCTACACAAACCGTAGCACAAACTGACGAGCTTGGCGCAGAGGTACAACACTACAAAACTGAGGAGCTCGGGGAATAGGTAAGGAAGTTTGTACCTTGGAGTGGCAGCGGCACGACTTGGAGTGGCGGCGGCATGGCTTGGAGTCCTCCCCCACGGACGACGTTGCCACGGCAGAGTGGTGAGCGTCAAGGTGGCCGTCTTGGAGGCATATGCATGCAGTCTTGAGGAGGCAGGAGGCGAATGATTTTTTGGAAGTGCAGAAGGTGGGCTTAGGTTTAGGTATATGTAGGAGGAGTATCTGTGGCGGTTAATAATAATAAACGCCATAGATACAGCCGAGTACCAGTCTAACATAAGAAGACCCCTTATCCATACTAAGACTAAAGTATGTATTATATGACCCACTTTCTATGGGTCATATAGACATCGAAATAAGTAGTAGTAGTAGAAGTGAGATTAATTGTGTAAATACAATGAAATTAATTGTGTAAAATACAATGTAAATACAATTAGTTGTGTAAATACAATGAAATCCTTTAGTTTAATTCAATTTTAATTTCGATGTATTCTGTGATGTAAATACAATGAAATTAATTGTTCAAAATGAAATTTCAATAAAATAAAAAAGGATTCTTCATGTCTCGTTATCGAGGACCTCGTTTTAAAAAAATACGTTGTTTGGGAGCTTTACCAGGACTCACTAGAAAAACACATAAATCCGGAAGTAATCTAAAAAAGAAATTCCATTCTGGGAAAAACGAGCAATATTGTATTCGTCTTCAAGAAAACAGAAATTGCGTTTTCATTGTGGTCTAACAGAACGACAATTACTTAGATATGTACATATTGCTGGAAAAGCAAAAAGGTCAACAGGTCAGGTTTTACTACAATTACTTGAAATGAGTCTTAGCCATTTAAAGAGCTATCAAATCTCATTAAAATAGTTTTTATTTGTTAACCGCCACTAATACAGATGACTACGCATCGTCATCGAGCAACCATTGTTGCTGCGATGCCAAAGATGAAGAATAGAAGTGCACATTCGCAGTCAAAAGGAGTCATATCACATTTCACTTCGTTACCTTATTTTTCACATATACAAGGATAAATATTGCCATTACTCATAACTACTTGTTTTCTTTTACAATTTGGCCTTCGTTGTGATCATCACGATGATAGGTAGCTTCTTGAGTGGCTTCTTCCTCAAGGCTGATGATGCCATCTACGAAAGGAGACAACTCACCAAACTGGTTGTACTCTTCCTCATCCACGATATTCTCAACTCCGACAATCCTTCTTTTGCCTTGCAGAACTACATGGCGCTTCTTATCTGCCAGGTCGATTATGTAGAATACTTGTGCTACTTGATTCGCAAGTATGAATGGTTCATCTTTGTATCCGACATGTTCTATGTCCACAGTAGTAAAGCTGTACTTGTCCACCTTGACACCCTTCAGGAGTTGTACCCAATGACATCGAAACACCGGGATCTTGAAAATGCATTAGTCGAGCTCCCAAATCTCCTCTATGAACCCGTAGTAGTTGCTCTTCGTACTGCCTATGTTGTCGTAGGTATCTATACGGACACCACTGTTTTGGTAAGTGCTCTTGCTATCCTGAGCTCTCATGTAAAATGTATATCCATTGATGTCATATCCTTGCCATGTCGTGATTGTACCTGAAGGCCCTTTTGCCAAACACCTCAATGTAACACTCGTTTCTTCACCAGACAAGTGCTCCCTGAACCAATGACTGAACAAACGATTGTGCTCTTTTGTTATCCAAAGCTCTGACTGTCCTCGGTTTTCCCTCCTTAGCTTACCCTTGTGTATGTCCATATACGGGTACACATCAACTGACTGTTGCAATACTGTGAAATGGGCTTGTTCGAACAAAATATTATCGTAAGAATTTGTAGATTTCTTTCCTATTACACCTTTCCCACCTAGCCTACCCTCATGGCGAGATACAGGCACTCCTACCGGTTCGACCTCCTCCATGTAATCGACACAGAACTCAATAACCTCCTCAGTTGCATAACCTTCTACAATGGAGCCTTCCGACCGAGATCGACACGTATATATTTCTTCGTAACACCCATATACCTTTCAAATGGCTACATCGATGCAGAATACGGGTCAGAAATATTTATCTCATTGACAAGGTGAACAATGAGATAAACCATGATATCAAAAATGATGGGGAAAATACATCTCTAGTCGACATACGAGTCTTTACCACATCAGCCTGAAGTTCATAAAATCCAACGGGATCGATGACCTTCTGTGAAATCGCGTTGAAGAAGGAACACAACCTCGTGATTGCCTCTCGGACCTTGTCAGGCAAAATACCTCTAATTGCAATAGGGAGCATTTGTGTCATCATCACATGACAATCATGAGACGTCATGCCAGTTAACTTCAAATCTTTCATCGATACCAGTTTCTTGATGTTTGCAGAGTAACCGGACGGAACTTTCACACCATACAAGTACTTGCGAGTTCTCATTTTCTCTTTCTTACTCAAAGTGTAGCAAGTCGGGGAAGGTAAACCGCCTTTCCCAAAGTGTCTTGAGGATGTAGCTCGGCTCGATTTTCATATCTTCCAGATCCCTTCATGCCTTCATCCATCCTTTGTTTTGCTAGGAATATTCAAGAAAAGACCAACCATTTGTCACATACATTCTTCTCTACATGCATGACGTCGATGCAAAGGTCGAACTTCCAAGTCCTTCCAGTAGGGCAAATCCCAAAAGATGGATCTCTTCTTCCACGTGGTCTTCTTAGTATGGGACCGCGATGTATTACCAGTACTCTCCTTTCCAAGTACAACATTAAGATCCCTAACCATATCATACACCTCTTCCCCATGAAGATGCCTTGGAGCTAAACCGTCCTCCTTTGTCCCGTTGAATTGTTTCTTCATATTACGGTACGGATGATTCTTGTGAAGGAACCTCTTGTGACGCATGTACACTATTTTCCTCGAGTTGTTGAGCCACACACTAGCGGTTTCATCCATGCACTGGGGGCATGCTTTGGCTCCTTTTATAGTACGGTAGGACAGAGTTACCTAGGGCAGAAAATCATTGATGGTGCGAGAACAACAATGCGCCAGAGTGAAGTACTCTCGCTTGTACTCGTCCCATACCTGTACACCTTCGTTCTACAGTCTCACAAGATCTTCCACCAATGGTTGTAGGTATACATCAATATCGTTGCCAGGTTGTCTTGGCCCTTGGATAAGCAGCGACATCATAATGTACTTTCGCTTCATACACAACAAGGGTGAAAGGTTGTATATACACAGAGTCACGGGCCAAGTGCTATGAATGCTGCTTATGTTACCGAAACGATTCATTCCATCCGTACTCAAGCCAAACCTTACATTCCTTAGTTCATTTCCGAAGTTCTCCCTGAAGAGTCTATCGATGGTTCTCCACTGGGCAGAATCAGCCGAGTGTCTCAGTTTTCCATCCCTCTTACGGTCTTCCGAGTGCCATCGCATCAATTTAGCGTGCCTTTTGTTTCCAAATATATGCTTCAAACGAGGTATTATTGGCAAATGCCACACCACTTTAGCGGGAGCTCCTTTCTTCACCTCGATAAGTTCACTGTCATCGCCCTTACGCTTGTATCGTGATGCTTTGCACACCGGACATACATGAATGTCTGCATAGTCTTTGCGATAGAGTATACAGTCGTTTGGACAAGCATGTATTCTTTCAACTACCAATCCCAAGGGACATACAATATTCTTAGCTAGATACGTGGTTTTAGGCAACACGTTTTCCTCAAGCAGTATGTCCGCTAAGAGATATAACAACGCTTGTGAAACTCTTGTCGAACCAACCATTGCACGCCTTCAATTTCAACAAGAGAGCACCGTGTGCAACTTTGTGTATTCCTCCTTACAACTTGGGAACAAAGGTTTCTTGAATCCTCCATCAAACCCTTGAATTGATTAAACTCTCTCGACTAGTGTAGTTCTCTTCGCATCGCGCAACATTTGAGCAGATTATTGTCGCCATCGACGACCAACCTATCCTCATCGGATCCATAATCGATGTCATTGCGCCACATTGTCGGCCTCGTGCCGCCGACGTTATCACGTTGAAGTATGATCTCCTCTTCACCGTGCCTTGTCCAACTTGTATAGCCTGTACAAAACCCCTCTAGATCAAGTGCAAATAGATATGGTTTTTGTTTGAAAACATCTTCTCATTCTTGCAATCAATGCATGGACGATTGTATGTACTCGTCTTCTTTTGCAAGTCGTTCTCCTCGGCCCTTAGAAAAACAGATACACCGTCGATATATTCTTGGCTGCAACGGTTAGCATCGTACATCCATCTCCGGTCCATCTACAGTTCATTAATTTAAGCAATTATTAATATCCAAAAATATTAATTAAATAAATTGTTATTCCAATATTCAACAATATCCACTAACGGGACAACATTATTGCTAAGTAAATGTTGCAAACTTAATTAATTAATTTTAATATATACTCATACGTAACCAAAAATTATATATATCCTCCGGAAGATCAACATAATAAATTCCTCATCTCAAAATGCAAGACAATTTTATGATCACCCATCTACCATATTAACAAAAATTTATTTAACATTCATATCCAACAATCTTAATTACATAAATTTGATATAAGCTTCATACAAATTCAATAAAAATAGCCACTAATGGAGCAATATGTATATGCACGTTAACTAAAAAAATAAATGGTAACTAACAAAAGAAATTTTATGTGTGTAATTTCTATATATACTGCATCCTAGAACTTAAATATATCCTCCTAAGAGCAACATAACAAATTCCTCATCTCAAAATGCAAGGCAACTTCATGATCACCCATCTATCATATTAACTAAAATGTATTTTTCATTCATATCCAATAATCTTAATTAATTAAATAAATTTCATATATGTTTGACCAAAAGTTCATCATCTAAGGTAGACAACTTAATCTAATAGAGCAAGGTAATAAATTCATCATCTACAAATTGCTAAGTAAATAAAAACAAACTAAATATGAACCTTGCATCTAAACCTTAATTAAGCTAGGAATAAACCTTACATTGCAATTTCACATTACAAATGAAGGGAGGAGATCAGAGGACCCCATTTTTACATAAAATGCAAAAATGGAAATCTCATGTGCACACAAGATTAGTCCTCGGATCAATAGCTAGTACGCACATTTACAACAATTGATATCACATCCATACTCTTTATTACAAATAATAATGGTAATTTGTACAATAGAATCTTACAATTCAGAGTATTACAGCGGAAAGAATTAAAGTCTTGTAGTATGCCCATCCAACCCTCAGGCAACTGACAAGGTATAATCCCTAGAATAACTCGTTAACATTCCCGAATCCTGCGTCAAATAAGTTTCGTCGAGCTATTCTGATTCTTCACCTAAAAACCACGAATAAGCAAGGGTGAGTACTTGCGTACTCAGCAAGACTTTGGCGAATTCTATTATATATGCTGGCCATTTTAAAGGAAAGGCTTTCATGGTTAATTTGTAGAAAGCTAATTTGCAAAAGAATTTATTGAATTGTAGAACATAAACGAAATTTAAATAAAAGCAGTTTAATATATATAAGTATAAAACAGTAAATTTCACGAACCTCAGTTCCTTTGATCATTTCTATGAATCAATCATTGACATCACATGTCAATCCGAAATAATTCCTTCCCAACAAGGATATCCAATCCAAATCATGGTGCTAGACAGCACATATCAAAGTCCACATTTTGTAAAATAAAACAGCTAACTAATGCAGGAGCACCAAGTGTCCCATGACCACGGGGACGGCTTTTCGAAAAGATTTACACTCTGCAGAGGTGTACAGCTTTACCCACAAGACATGACTTAACTCTTTTTGCAGATCATTAGCACACTTCCTTTGGTGTGCCGCAGATAGTCTTGACATAACCGTTACATTACTTAATCCTAGCTTTGCACCAGCATGGTGACGATATGCTATGGTGGTGAAAGATATTTGTACAGTCACTGTACGTGAAATATTAATGTGCTTGTACATTCGCTGTACGTGAAATAGTGATCCCATAGCATGGCGTACACCTACGAGCAACCAGTCACTGAAGAAGCTCGTAATACTCCAGCCTACCAATGTGCAAAGTCAGTTTTAAGTAACTTAATAGGTTAAGACTGTCCCATACCAGCACTTGTGGTTGTACGGAAAGACTTGGATATAACGTACAATTAGTTCGGTCCTTAATCCGACACGGGCAATAATCTCCCCCTACACTACGCGCAAATCCATGCAAACCAGGCTATTGCCAATAATTGCCCGCATCAATATTATAATTTTATTTTCATTCTTAATTAAAATAACCAAAAATCACTATCATGTCTCAACACGTCTAAGAATCATCATCATGCCTCAGCATATCCAAATATCATTTGATCAATGTCTCAATTCGATGTATACTAAGTCTAAAGCATGGCTAAGCAAGATTATTAAACATCGTATATACCCAGAATGATAATATATATTGTTTAACTATGATTCTAAGGTATCAAGGTTCACAAATTCATTTATATCAAGGTGATCAACAGGTATAACTACCATTACCCACAATATAGCAGAGTTTAATAAATATACGCATGCAATCAAAACATTTAATGAAAACATTTATAAAACTGGGATCAACATGGTCAAAGGAGGGTGCTTGCCTTGCTTATTTGTGCTTTTCTTTAAGTCGTAGTCGTAGTCGACGTTGTCGATGACGAGATTAATAACGTCGGGTTCTACACGTCGCGAATGAAAAACACAACAAATAACAGGATTTCAATAAGGACAAAAAGAAATCAGATGGAAATCCAAATATAAATAAATCATAGAAAGTAGGCATGATTTAAGGTTGGGTTCTTATCTATAACGGTGTCATGCTAGGGTTTATTTGTACTTTTTAAATTCAAATATAATATCAACTAAGTTTGAATATTAAATATTTTTGCACAAATGAGTTTATTATGGATTCAGGAGCATGTATAAATTATTTTATCATTTTAGGATTCATGATGCATAGTATTTGTTAAGAAACCATATTAGGGTTCATTTGAATTTTAATTTCAATTAAATTAAACCAAGTATGATAATTAAATATTTTTGTATATACAGGTTCCTAATATCACAAGGATTCTAACAAAATTTATTTTATTAAATTTTGAGTTCATATGCAAAATATTCATGTATAACATATTTCAATTTCTTCTTTAAATTTGAATTGAAAATTTAAACAGAGTTCAATTTTAAAATATTTTTACATATTATGAATCTATA
This sequence comes from Guadua angustifolia, assembly GCA_036346375.1. Classification (NCBI taxonomy): domain Eukaryota; kingdom Viridiplantae; phylum Streptophyta; class Magnoliopsida; order Poales; family Poaceae; genus Guadua; species Guadua angustifolia. The sequence goes on from CM070517.1 coordinate 42,387,812, forward strand.
TGAATTTATATGAATTTAAGAATTTATTTTACTTTATTTTGACTTATGGTTCAAAAGTTATTGACATTTGAAAATACTAGGGTCTGAAAAAGACTGAAAATCAGAAATTTTACTAAAAATGGAAAGTACGCTTTCTAAATTAGTTTACGCCTTCCGTTTCTGGTCACACAGGGCTGAGGAACAGCGTGAGGGGCTGACCGGTGGGGTCCGGTCGGCAGGGACAAGGCACAGCATGTCTCACTGACACCCGGTCCCACATGCTAGAGACCCGGAGCAGGGGAGACGATTATGGCTTCGCCGCGGCGAAAAGAGCTTATCCCGTGAATCGGTTCCATGGATGGCATCAGCAGATCTGTGCATCTAGGGAAACCACGGTTCGACGCGGATGGCGGGGAGGCGCGCCACCGTGGAGGCGGCGGTCGCCATGGCCGATGAACAAAAACTCAAAATGGGTATTTATTTCACATAATTATCAGTGGCATGAGTATCAGTGAGTGCTAAGTGATGCATTTTAGCGATTTACTTGAAGAAATTGCACACGAGAATGCGTTCTCACCGCGCACGGCTATGGCGGAAAGATGATCACGGTTGCGCGGCTTGTCGGGGAAGATGAGCTAAAATTGACACCGGGGATGGCTTCTGGCGTTCACAGGGAAGCTACTGGTCAATTGGTTCGAGTTGATTTGGTGTGAAGCGGTGCACGCATGGTTCCTCCCCTTTTCAGGTTCTTGCCGGCTTTGGAGAAGAAAAGGGAATTGGTTGGTGCAGGAGGTTGGTTCATGGGTGAGTAGAGGTTGCTGTGATGATCTCCTGAAGATAGTCGAGTTAGGCTTTGTAGATGAGCTGAGATGGTTCGGTTTCTGGTGGAGAGAATGGAGAGGCGATGAGGTGTTTCTGGCGATGCTTGCCGTGGCAGAGATTCCCAGTGGAAATGGTTGCCGTGGCAGGGTTATGGCAAGGCGCTGATCAGGTTGGTGCTGCCTGGTTGTGTCGTGGCAGGGAATTCATGAGCGATTCTTTGCCACGGCAATGGTTTGGCAAAGGCGGCGGCAGGAGGTCATCTCGGGTTTTGCTCGCGCAGGTGAGGGCATAACCAAGGATGTAACGAAGAAATGACAAGAAGAAAGGCGGTGGCTCGGTATGCTGGCGATTGCGCGAAAGAGTTCGGTTGAACTCTGGCTGTGCTGGCTTCGTGCGAGAGGTGGAACGGGGTTGAGCTGGTAGGGAGTGAAGTCGGCAGAGAAAGGAAGGGAGAGGCTGTGCCGGATGAATGACAAGTGGCGATCTAACGGTTACGGTGAAAAGGGCGGTTCACAGTATGCTGGGTCATCTTGACCTACTGATTAGGGTCACCAAACTGACTCAAGATTTTATCATAATTTTTCCAAAGGTTGGACAGGTGGAGATGAAGGTCCAGGTGAATTTTCAGATGAAAAACCATTGTAGATATTTTATTAAAATTCTGACAATGTAATATTTGAATTTCTAGTTATTCTGTTTTAGATTTATTAAAGTGTCCAAATGATTTTATTTATTTTTGAAAATTTGTTTTCAAATGAATTTTAGCTAAGAATTATTCTGTAAAATTTTAAAAATTTTATCTTTGATAATTAAATTATAAAAATTCAGACATTGCTATTTACAGATTTATTTATTTTCTGTTTTTGAATTTCTAAAATTCTCTAATATAAGTTTTAATTTTTGATATTTTTATCAGAGATATATAATGTTGTCAGGATTTTAGGTAAAAGTCTCATGATTAAACTTTTAATATAGCTATTCATTATTTTCTTAAAATTAGAACGCATGAAAATGAGGAAAAGATATTGTTTTAAATTAAAAATTTTATTTACATTGAAATTTTTATTCAATTCCATTTTTAAATTCAAAAACTTTTATTTTTCTTATTTTTGAATTTTTCGGAATGTTACATAGACACAATTTACACACCTTCGAACAATTCTAGGAAGTAGAAGCACAATATTTTGGCCAAACGAAATCTGAAATCAAAGAGCTATCTTTTCTTCTCGGGGAGGAAGATGACCAGCGACTGGTGACTACCAGCGACTAGTGACAGGTAGTATTTATAGGAAAAATTATTTGTGGCGGTTTTAAATTACAATCGCCACAGATAATTATATTAGTGGCGGTTCTAAAAACAAACCGCCACAGATAATTTATTATCTGTGACGGTTCCAACGACAAACCACCACAAATAGTCCCAACCTTATCAGTGGCGGTTCCAAAAGCAAACCGCCACAGATAAATGAGTTATCTATGGCGGTTTTTGGCTGGAACCGCCACAAATAGTCCCATCATTATCAGTGGCGGTTTCAAATAAAAACTGCCACAGATAATGTATTATCTGTGGTGGTTTTTTGATGAAACCGCCACAAATGGTTTCTCCCGCCAATTTCTGTATAGATTCGCAACTGATACATGTATTTGTGACGGTTCCAAAAGAATCGCCACAAATAGGGCGTCACCTATGTGCTATTTTGTAGTAGTGAATGGAAAAAATAATTAATAGGTTATTATCTTCTTACCTCGCAATGAAAATACTTATGTGTTTTTTTACAACATATGATAGATACATTTGAACATTAATTATTTAACTAAGGAACAATTCGAAATGTAGTATGTTATTTGTATGCTATAAGGAATTTCTGAGTTCCCGCATTAATCCGAGGATGAAAAAGAAAATCTAGAAAGAGAGATATGTAAACATTCTCACACTAATTAGAGAAAAATAGAAAAAATGTTAATCGGTTAACTAAGGTGCTAGCTGTTTGAAATGCATGAATTTTTCTCGATACCTATAAGATGTGAACTTTTTTCCCATGAAATCCATGCGTTCCAAACATGCCCTAACCGGATCCAATAGTTATAAATTTAACTTAAAATTTTGACACAGATTTGAACATAGAGTTGGAGTATAACTTTTATTTGACATCAAGTGAGACATGGTACTACATTTGGAACAAAAACTGAAAAGTTAAAAATGCAAAAAAATAAAATTTAATAAAATTTTCAAACGTGTTGTCCAAATTTACATAATTTCGTAATGAAAATGTATGAAAACTGAAACATTATGTCCGTTTCATATAAATTCAGAAGGAAAATTATGAAACTAAAAAAATGTGAAAGTTTTGTACGCTCGGAATATATATATGTATGTATGTAGGTATGCATGCAACTTCCGGCGGCGTTCGTTCATGGTTGCAAACTGTACAACCTTGAACCAGCACGTTTTCGCAACGAGTTGACACATATTGCAGGCAGTGTGGGACACCGGACACATGCATGTAAACAGCAATAATACGGGCATGTCCTTTAATGCGAGGCATGCACAGAAACATGCACGGATCGATGCAAGCGATACTTGGTCTTGGATGTTGAATTTTGATTATAACCCTAATAAAATATTTTTAAATACGAATCTAATGATATTATTTTTATGTTTTACTTAGTTGTTGACAGTGCCGGCCCTGGAGAGGCGAGAGGGGTCGCCGCCGCTCGGGCCCCTCAAACCATGGGGCCCATCCCGATACATGTACTAAGATTAGTATATTGTATATATAACAGTATGTCTTGTAATATTGTAATATGTACTTCTTGTTTTACTGTTGTTTGATATAAATAAATTTTTGGATACACCTTGAGTGTTTATTAGTAACATATATATATATATATATATATATATATATATATATATATATATATATATATATATATATATATATATATATATGATTTCATCTTCTTTGGTGTACGTATCTCACCTTCAATATACCATTTAAATGATGTTGTTATACCTCTTTATTCTTTTGAGTATACTCTAATACTAATTATAAGATACTCCAAAGTGAATTCTACGAAAAATTTCATTAAAGTCCACCATTTATAGCAATATTTGTTTATATATTCCTTTTACATATGGAAAAGGATATGTAGTAAAAAATAAAGGGTTCTCATGAAATTTTTTCAATCATATTGCATTGGAGTATCTTAGAATTATTATTGAAGTATACCGAAAGTGATAAAGAAGTATAAAGCGCTCATTTAAGTGGTATATTAGAGGTGGGAGTATGTACTCCTAGGAGTACGGAAAATGCTTATATATATATATATATATATATATATATATATATATATATATATATATATGGGAAGAACTAGCTATTTCGGATATCCGACCTTTATTCATTTCATCGGACGCCTCTTGCAATATTTTTTTTCAACACTTAAAACATTTTTTCCGACGCGTGCAACATTTTTTTCAACGCTTGCAACATCCTTTTACTGTGCCGCAATTCATTGTTTGTCGAAGAAAAATGTTGCACGATTGGCAAAAAATATTACATCGTGAAAAAAATGTTGCAAAGGTCGTCCAAAAATTCAAATGTCCAAACTGTAGCAATTCTGTATATATTATTATTATTATTATTATTATTTAGAAGGCCTTATTTTAAATCTCGTTCCGGGTCCCTGAAATCTCAGGACCGCCACTGGTTGTTGAGCAAAGTTTATAAATTTAGAATCTCAGAATGTATAAACACGTTGTAAAAATCACAGAGCTGAGGGAGTTTAGTCTAATGTCCACGCATGCATGCCACAACATTACAATCTGTTCATACATGCTCTCTTTCATTTTCTCGCTTGTACTCTTCTCGAAGGCACGATCAACCTAGTTAAGATCAACTTGGTTGACTAAACAAACACGAAACACCCTACCTACCACGGAGCCGGAGACCCATGCATGCAGTAGGAGTCTCCATCTCTCTCTCTCTCTCTCTCGTACCGATCGACCTAGCGAAATAGCGTGACGGATCGACTTGTTCACGCGCATCTGGCCGTGCCGGCCGCACAGCACTATTCTTCCACGGCTAGGCGACGGCGACGGTGAGGCGGCGAGGGCGAGGGCGATGCGCGCGCGTACGTGTGCCTGCAGCCGGGCGGGGGCTTGGAAGAAAAGATATCAATTAGCCACCTACCCCCTTACCAATTAAACGCCCATTGCACCACGCCGTTCCGCTCTGCTGCTACCTACCTACCTATATAAAGCGCACCCCATCCCTCGCATCACACCACACAGCTTCAAGCTTCCGAGTCTCGTTGCTCATTAGCTAGAGCTAGCAAATTAAGCACCTTCTCTAGCTACTTGCTCTAGCTCCCCACCACGCCTCCATCTCTAGACTCTAGCTTGCCTCATTAACTAATTAACTGCTTAATTTAAACTGATATGGGGCGCTTCAACGCCGACCCTGCCGCCTTCGCCAACGTCGACGGCTTCCAGCCGCTCAACGCCGACGACGTCCGCTCCTACCTCCACAAGGCCGTCGACTTCATCACCGACTACTACAAGTCCGTCGAGTCGCTCCCCGTCCTGCCGGGCGTCGAGCCGGGCTACCTGATCCGCCTGCTACAGTCCGCGCCGCCGTCCTCCTCCGCGCCCTTCGACATTGCTATGAAGGAACTCCGTGAGGCCGTGGTCCCCGGCATGACTCACTGGGCCAGCCCAAACTTCTTCGCCTTCTTCCCGTCCACCAACAGCGCTGCGGCGATCGCCGGCGAGCTCATCGCCTCCGCGATGAATACCGTGGGCTTCACGTGGCAGGCGGCTCCCGCTGCCACGGAGCTGGAGGTGCTCGCGCTCGACTGGCTAGCGCAGCTCCTGCGCCTGCCCACGAGCTTCATGAACCGCACGAGCGAAGGCCGCGGCACCGGCGGGGGCGTCATCCTCGGGACCACCAGCGAGGCAATGCTTGTCACGCTCGTCGCCGCGCGTGACGCCGCTCTGCGCCGGAGCGGGTCTAATGGCGTGGCCGGGATCACCAGGCTAACGGTGTATGCCGCCGATCAGACACACTCCACGTTCTTCAAGGCATGCCGCCTCGCCGGCTTCGACCCCGCCAACATCCGGTCCATCCCCACGGGATCAGAGACCGAGTACGGTCTCGACCCGGCGAAGTTGCTCGAGGTCATGCAGGCTGACGCCGATGCCGGCCTCGTGCCAACCTACATCTGCGCCACGGTCGGCACCACGTCATCCAACGCGGTCGACCCGGTCGGCGCAGTCGCCGACGTTGCCGCCATGTTCAACGCATGGGTCCACGTCGACGCTGCCTACGCCGGCAGCGCGTGCATCTGCCCGGAGTTGCGGCACCACCTCGATGGCGTCGAGCGCGTGGACTCCATCAGCATGAGCCCGCACAAGTGGCTGCTCACGTGCCTGGACTGCACCTGCCTCTGGGTGCGCGACACGCACCGCCTCACCGACTCGCTGGAGACGAACCCGGAGTACCTCAAGAACGACGCCAGCGAGTCCGGCGACGTCACTGACCTCAAGGACATGCAGGTCGGCGTCGGCCGTCGCTTCCGCGGGCTCAAGCTCTGGATGGTCATGCGCACCTACGGCGTCGCCAAGCTCCAGGAGCACATCCGCAGCGACGTCGCAACGGCCAAGATGTTCGAGGACTTCGTCCGTGCCGACGACCGGTTCGAGGTGGTCGTGCCGAGGAACTTCGCGCTCGTCTGCTTCAGAATCAAGCCCCGCGGCGCCATGACCGAGGAGGGCGCCGAGGAGGCGAACCGCGAGCTGATGGAGCGCCTGAACAAGACCGGTAAGGCGTACCTTGCGCACACGGTGATCGGCGACAAGTTCGTGCTGCGGTTCGCAGTGGGGTCGTCGCTGCAGGAGGAGAGGCACGTGCGAAGCGCGTGGGAGCTCATCAAGAAGACGACCGCCGAGATCGTCGAGGAAGAGATCATGTAGGGCAGCACGTATGATGCCGCACGAGTTTATTGCTATTTGTATGTTCGATTAATTGTTGATACGCCGAAAGATGGTGTCAAATAAAGCCTTTCGGCGGCGGTGCATGAGTCAGACGGACTACGTACGGACGAGCATTGATTCTCAGATGGATCTGCCTGCGTGTTGTGAATGTATCTGCGTGTCGTTGATGAGAAAATACTAGTGGCTTTTGTCTAGAATGCAAGTGTTTATTTGTTCACTTCTCTTGACCTGGCTAGTTACAATTTAATCGCAAAATAAGTTAATTAATTATGGCATTTTGCATTCCTAGCTATATTATTCGTCTCCGAAAAAGGGTTTGCTTGATTCAATAAACAGTTTACATCAACCTCAAACCTCATCAAATCCCTCCATTTCAAATAACTAGATATCTATTAGATTAAGAAGTAAGGACATGATCGAATGCTCAATGGGTGTAACCGACAGAAATCCAATGCAGTCCCACAAAAATCCGTTGCAGTCCCGTGAGGACTGTAAGTTAAACAGTGCTCGTGGGACAGTCGGATGGGAAATTGATGGTCGTGATCAGATGAAAATACTATACATATTGTTTTATTGTGCAAAACACTGTTTATTATACTGTAGCAAACGCTCATCCAAATTTTAAACAATCCAACGTCCGTGACTTCAAAAACCGCTTAAGTTGTTGTCTCTACAGAAACTGCAGGTTCTCCCTGTATGGGTGTAACAAAAGGAAAAAAATTATATGGATCCGGTCTCCAAAACCCCATCCGCATACCGGCTCCTGATTCTCTCCGCGTGGCGCGACTCCTGCGATCAGCTTCCGCGCGGCGCGACTCCTGGATGAGCGAGCCAACGTTTGGGGAAGCGAGCCAACGGGGCAATACGCGAGGACGTGCAGGAGGAAGCGGATTTCCACGCAGAGAGCATCCAAGGCGGTATGCACGAGCGATCGTTTGGAGACCGGATCCATAGAATTCGTTTCCGTAACAAAAGGACCATCCACAAATTCGTTTAGAAAAATGACGGACTAAATGTCGCAAAACTGTGGTAAGCTCTGACAGAACTATCATGGAAAATCTCAAGGACGTACACAAAGATTGAAAAAACACTAGAAAAAAAATCATGACATCATGCGTTCTGTGGCCACCATGCATGTACGAGGCACTTCGCACATGATTACTGCACCTGCAGCTTTATCTCCAGGCGTGAGACAGATGGTTCACCTTGTGCGGTACTTTGCTCTGCTTTTGTTTCGCTGCCTGTCTCAATCAGTGAGCGAGCGTTTGTACTGGCTACCCTGCTAGACACAAGTTTGGAGGCTTAAAGCCAATTTAAATCTCTTCAAATAGTTTAGCTTTTAAATAGCTTTACGTATAAGCTGAAAGCCATATATAACTAGTAAAAACTAAAAAAATTAAAATCTGAACTAGATATACTTTTACAGTTATTGATAAAAGAAATTAACTATTTATCAAACAATGTTTTATAAAAAAACTACAGTTATTTTTTAGTCTAGAAAACTAAAAGCTTCTAAAAGAAATTTTCAGCCCCTCAAACCAAGCCCTAGGATTCTCAATCAGTGAGCGAGCGAGCTGAGTGGCATATGTTATTATTCCGTCCATTGATCGTTGTTCGTTGTCAGGGCGTGAACTGTTTTCTGCTCGCTTCCTCGGCGTCGTCCAATCCAATCATTCGCGGAGGGTCAAGTGGTACGGTACGGCCACGAATAAGGCCATTCCTAAACTTTGAAACATAGCCAGCCTCACAACGGCTCGGCTTAAAAATTATTTTCGTGATTTAGTCCTATTGTAAATTACGAATAGATCTTTAGTGATTTTTTTGTTAGAGGAAGATTTTTTCCCTAAACTTTGAAACATCGTCGGCCTCACAACAAATTGAGTCGAGCCGGCAGCTTGGCTTGAGCCGGCCGGCCGGCTCGGCTCAAAAATTATTTTCGCGATTTAGTCCTTTTGTAAATTACGAATAGGTCATTCGTGATTTTTTGTTAGAGGAAGATTTTTTCCTCTAAATTCGCGTTCGGGTCTCTCGTACGTCATTTTACAAAGAGAACCTCCCGTTAAATTCAAATCGCGAACAAGCCATTTTCTAATTTTTAAGGATAGCGGATAGGTCCAAAAACGTAACATTCAGGTTCTCGCTCTTTACGTCTAGGTCCTTTCTCCGTTTTTCTCGGGAAAAAAATGTTTTTGTCGCTAGAAATATATGTGCAGCTCTATCTCTAGACTTTTTTCCCACCTCGATTTCCCATCTCGATCTCTAATATTTTTTAAAACATGTATTATTACTCCACGAACTCGTCGGTCTCTGATATTTTTTAAAACATGTATTATTACTCCGTGAACGCGTAGAGTGTTAAGCTCGACAAAAGAAGGTTGTCATCTCTAATAATTTTTCGCTCTTTTCCCTCTAGACTTTTTTCCCACCTCGATTTTCTACCTCGGTCTCTAATATTTTCCAAATAGTTCGTCGAAAGAGATATTTCTACAGCTCTATCCCCCCTTTTTCCCGTTTAGCTCATTATTTCGACGATTTAAAGAATAAAACACCGCCGAAAAAAAGAAATCCCTCTACGGTAAAAATGATGCAGGCGTGTTACGCCATGAAGTCTCTAATATTTTTTAAAACACGTCCTTTCTCCGTTTTCCCGGAAAAAAAAGTTTTCGTCGCCAGAAATATTTGTGCAGCTCTATCTCTAGACTTTTTTCCCAACTCGATTTCCTATCTCGATCTCTGATTTTTTTTTAAACATGTATTATTACTCATGAACGCGTCGATCTCTAATAATTTTTCGCCTTTTTCCCTCTAGACTTTTTCCCCGCCGCGGTTTTCCAGCTCGGTCTCCAATATTTTCCAAATAATTCGGCGAAAGAGATATTTCTACAACTCTATCTCTCTATTTTTTCCCCGTTTCGCTCATTATTTCGACGATTTAGAAAATTAAACGCCGCCAAAAAAAACATTTTTTCTTCGAAAAAACGACACGCGCGGCGTGTTACGCCGCGGTTCCTAGTCGCTATATATCTTCGCAGTTGGGTGAAGATGAAGAAGACTGTAGCGTGGAATAATTGCACACGTACTGCTTTGTCTGAAAGTCTTACTAATCTGTTTGCATGTGCTTAAGTTTCAAGCGAAAAAGAAAAGAAAACATCAGACAACAGGGGTAGCACCACTAATTCACTATCGAAGAATGCGAGAGAGCTCCTACGTGCAATGAAAAACATGTACTCAAATATCAAGCAACTGCAGCCTTCACAAAGACCTCTGTAACCACATCAGGTATGTGCAGCAAGATTTGTATACCTTTTTTTTTACAAAAGATCATACGATGTGCATCTAACCATCCTAAAAGCAGAGCATATCTGAATATAAAAAACAAACAAAGGATGCAATCTCAGCTCACATTTGATACTTTACATGGTTTTCTTTGATAGTTTCATGAAGACCAGAGAAGGTTGCGCTTACCCTGAAAAAAAACTAGGATTGTAGGCAGGAATGCTATGATCCATGAGGCTAGGTCAGTATTGGTCTTGGCCAAATTAACATGTTATTAGATTAAGCAAAACTGGTAAGGATGGACTTGGGCTGGATCGTGTTAAGAGGGTTCTAGTTGATTGTTGCATGAATAGGGGTTCTAATTTCCCTTGGTACGAGGAAAGAAGTACCAAAGGGAAATCAAGACTAAGCGTTCGGACGATCCACAATCAACTAGATACAGTCACAACGATTACACCCCGGTCTGATTCTGTTTCTGTGAAAGGAAATCATCATCTCTTTGTCCCTTGACGATCTCAGGGGCCGTCTCCTCGATGAGCTCCCTCGCGCTTCGCACGTGCCGCTCCTCCTGCAGCCTTGACCCCACCGCGAACCGCAGCACGAACCTGACGCCGACCGCCGTGTGCGCCTGGTACGCCCTGCCGGTACTGTTCAGGCGCTCCATGAGCTCGCGATTGGCCTCGTCGGCGTCCTCCTCGGCCATGGCGCCGCGCGGCCTGATCTTGAAGCAGATGAGGTAGGATGCGTAGGTAGATGGTAGGATGGTTAGGCTAGCTGGAATTGCTTAGAGTCGGACGTCTGATTTTTCTGAACATTGCAATATTTTTTCTACTTGTGAAATATTTTTTCTATACGGGAAATATTTTTCTTCAATAATAATAGAAATATCGATTTGGATCGCTGTAACATTTTTTTCCTACGCGTAAAACATTTTTCTTCGATAATAGTAGAAGTGTGCGCGCGAAAAAAATATTGCACACATTGAAAAAACTGTTGCAGACGTTAATAAAAAATATTGCACCGAGCATGATACAACATGCTAAGATTGGATATCCGGTGCTAGTTCTTCCCTAGGTAAGCTCGTATACAAGCTCAAAGCGACGGGAGTCAAATGCTCAGTTCAGCACGTAATTAATGTATAGACCGGCGACCTTAATTCAGACCCGCATGCTACTTTAATTATTCGCCCGTTAGGTAGCTTATCATATAAAACTCTCTATTAGCGCCCGCCGCCACTAGCTATGCGTGTCCGCAAAGAAGTGTAGAAACTACGTGTTCAATCGCGGTCATCTGCTGTCATCGACTCATCGTGGCCGTTCGCTCCCACATGCCTCACATACTCATATATTTTATCGCACACGCCGTTCACATAGCATTCTTAGCTCAGTTGGGCGAGGGCTTGGATTTCAATGACAGGCCTTGCCTTCGAGTCAGGGAGATGCAAGGCGCCGCAGCAGCTATACTATAGCAATCGCAGTATTTATTAATTTTTTGGAAAAACAAAGAAATAATACATTTCGCTGATTTGATTGAGCTGTTAAAATCATATTGTAAAATTTTAAAACTTTTTTAGAATAGTCCTCAAAGCATGTCTAACCTACAATAAAAAATTTGAATCATGATCAGATTTGTACGATTTTTAAAATTCTGACAATACTACTGACGCACTTAAAGCACGCACTTAAAGCAAGTCCACTGATTTAATTGAGCTACTAAATTTGTAAATTCTTTAAAATTTGTTAGAGAGCATGCTTGAGGTACCATAAAAAAATCATATCATGATCAAACTTTTACGATTTTTAAAAATTATGACAATTTGATTTCTTTTTTTTAAGGTATCCTACAAAGAATTTTTTTCTTCTGTTAGAATCTCTATATATGTTGACGATTCCTTTTGCCTGCAGCAATGCACGGGCCGTTACGCATTAGTTAACGCGGTTTGCAGGGATCTACCTTCTGTTTGCATGTGACAAAAAGGGCTTGGATGCCTGGTCCAGTGCGGGCATCGGGCGGACACGTCTTCGGCGTGGTAAGGCAGCATCCATCCGCCAGTCGTGTCAGCTTCGTACGAAGAGGTGCTGATGGTGGAAGACGGCCTTCTCGCCAGTGAATCACAGCGGCGTAGCGGCTTGCGATGGATCGGAGGAGGAGAAAAATCGTGGCTTAGGATGGCAAGGAAGTCCTTTTTGCTGTAGTGGGTCCCCACACACAGCACAGCACTGTGCGCTAGTTTTGTTTGCAGCGAGCAATCGCTGAATAGATGCACCCTATTCTGGTATCTTATGCAAGCTATTTCTTTTCCGTTTCGCTAATTATGAGACGCTGAACAAAAGTAGGTTAAAACCCTTTCTTTCTAATTTTCAAAAGAGCTTGAGAATGAGATTATGGGGCTGTTTGGTTACCTTTTCTCACAAGTCTGATCCGTTCGACTTAGTCAGGCTGATGGGATACAGAATGCAAAGACGTAGATACGATGTTTGGTTGAGTGTTTAGTAGACAGGTATTTTGAAATTTAAATATTTTGAAATTTATATAGCAAGTGTGGTCTAGTTTTGTTCGAAAAAAATGTCAGAAACCCATTTTTGAAATCGGTTCGATAATCGAAGATGCTAATCAAAAGATATAAACAAAAAAGAAAAAAAAGGAAAACTTACATACCCACGTAGCATCACATGCATGGTTTACTGTTGTGGCTGACAGTGGCCCCTTGCGCAAAACACGACTCTGCCATGCGCTGCATCTAGAGATACGTCCATTTTCTCCGTATCTCAAGAGCCAGGCTGCACGGAGAATCTTGCATCCAGAGAGCCAGACTTAAAACTAGATGCAGGCAACCAAACATAAGAAAAAAAACAAGATTCTTCATTTCTAGATGCAAATCTCTGTGCATACAGGCAACCAAACAGCCCTATATATACTAGTCGTTAGCCTGTTCATCCACATGGACAACATACATTCAACCAAAATATTATATTAGTATTTTTTTAGAAAATTTAATTCGTAATCTATTAAAACTATTTGTTCACCATTTCATTTCTGATTTGAATGCTCAAAATTTTTGTTTCCTTAATTTTACTTAAAATGTGTATATGTATGGATACCACAGTTATTTTTAATGTTTAACTCTGTTCTTTCATTCCTATAAATTCTAGCTATTTTTTACCTTTTTATTACTCTTTTTCTTTTTTCCTCCTAAGTTAACATTAGAGCTTCTAGGAGAGTATCTAATTAGTATCATATAGATTCCGCACCAAAAAAAGTCTAGACATAGATAAACAGATAGATTTGGGTGCCGTTACTTCCTTTTAGTTTTTTTTAGAATTCTATACATAGATACTTATTTTTTTTATAATTTACTTATTTTATATGAGCACAGTTCGAATATGTAGCAGAACGTCAAAAGGGACATGCAGGCCCTACATGTCAATTTGTATTAATTCATTGGATAAATCTGATAATTGAAGAGGATCCATTATATATTTGGCAAATTACATTTCTTGTGAATATCTACTTTTTTGTGGTTGTATTAACTAATGCTAACCTTTTTCTTGTGGATTCATTAAGCATGATGAAAGAAGAACGCTGACATGTAACATCCCCAAAAATTCAAAAATGGGGAAAATAAAATTTGAAATTTAAAAATGTAATTGAATAAAAATTTCAATTGGAATTGATATTTTAATTTAAAACAAGTTTTTTTCCTTATTTTAGTTTTAAGAAAAGAATAAATTACAATATTAAAAACCGTTTCTTCAAAAACAAACAAACTATAAAAAAATTGAAATGTGATCTTAATTTGAATTTTCATTTCCTAAGTTCTCTAGCATTATTGGGTTTTCTTGAGCTTTCGCTCTTAAAAGAAAAAGTCATATATATTGAAATGGTAAAAGTAAAAACTATATATACATATTATAAACCTCTAGAAATCTTATCCTGCTATCAAAGAAAATCTAAACACATTTAATGAAGATAAGAGACGAGAAATCATGAGATTTGACAGCAATCAGTTCAATGTTGAATTTTTGTAAAAACTTCAAATCTTATCTTTAGCTGATATTTTTACCATGTCTTCCTGAGTGTAATTTTATCCTATGATAAAAATATCAAAAATTAAAAACTATATTTAAAGCCTTTTAAAATTAAAAAAATATAAGAATCAGAATTTTAGAATTTTTATAAATTAAATATAAAATATATTAATCTGAAATTTTTACTGAAGGATTCTGTGGCTAGGAGGAACTCTTATAAAAAGTTTAAATTTTGTTTGATAAGGTATAAACTTCCAGATAAATCAAAAACAGAAGCAAGATTTTTAGCACAGTGTATTGTCAGAATTTTTATAAATTCCATGCATATTATTTTTGTAAAAACCGTTAGCTTTTAAGCTAAAAAAATTAACTTTAAGTTATAAACAAACAAAGCTAAACCTAAATAAATAGGAGATAAGCGTTCGGACAATCCACAATCAACTAGATAGAGTCACAACAATTACACCCCGGTCTAATTCTTTGTCTGTGAAAGGACATCTTCTTTTTGTCCCGGGACGGTCTCAGTGGCCAGTCTCCTCGATGAGCTCCCTCGCGTTTCCCACGTGCCGCTCCACCTGCAGCGCTGACCCCACCACGAGCGCAGCACGAGCCTGACGCCGACTGCTGTGTGCGCCTCACTGGTAGTCTGGTACGCCCTGCCGGTCCTACTGAGGCGCTCCATGAGCTCGCGATTGGCCTCGTCGGCGTCCTAAATTTGTAAATTCTTTAAAATTTAGAAAGCATGTTTGAGCTACCATAAAAAAAAATCATATCATGATTAAACTTTTATAATTTTTTCAGTTTGGTTTTCTTTTTTTAAGGTATCTTGAAAAGGATTTTCTTTCTCTGTTGGAATCTCTGCATGTGTTGGCGATTCCTTTCACCTGCAGCAATGCACTGGTCTGTTACACATCTAGTTAATGTGGTTTGTAGGGATCTACCTTCGGTTTTTCGTGTGACGAAAAGGGCTTGGATGCATGGTCCAGTGCAGGCATTGTGCGGACTCGTCTTCGGCGTGGTAAGGCGCCGCTGTCCATTAGCTAGTCATATCAGCTTTGTACCATACCGGTCTAAGTTCGGCCTATTTGCACTATTGTGACTAAAGAAAAAGAACCAGAGACGTATGGGGCTAAGGCAGTGGACACACATATTGGGGAAAAAGGATAAAATTTTATTAATTCTTGAACATGCAAAGCAAAGAGTTATTGCCTCATTATAAATATAAGTATAGGCCTTAGAGAAAATCTTATAGTGCTTACCAAGTACATATGCAATTTACTACAAAGACTTGTGCCTTAAAAGAAGCCGCTCTGTATGATAGTACTAGTATAGAAATGGTGATCGGAGAAGATTGCTTCTTCTCCTTGCAGGTAGTCAAAACCTAAAATTCTTGAAATAGCTCCCTTCTTCATAGAATCTGAAATTTTCTATTGGAAGAGTTGGAGAGAAAGAAGAGATGGCAGCTATAGCTAGGGACGACCACTCCTAATAATACTATCAGATTTGAAAGGAAACATTCATGAGGAACTAATAATTCTCCCTTTAGTAACTGCATATTAAGTGTTGGGGTGAGGTGTGTGTGCAGTATGGCTAATGATGTTCACTTGCCCAATAATCTCTCCCCGGTCTCTCTCGTCATTTGCCTATTGCTCCTTTTCTCTGTGTCTCAATATCGTCACGTCGATTTCTCAGGTCAGGGAAAATCCATTTACTCGTTGCCCTCTCAATCCCAATCATCACGTCGCTTTTGCTGCCCCTCTCAATTCAATCTCTCAGCTCTCTCTCTCATTCGTCTATCTCAATCTCTCTCGCAACCTCTCTCAATCTCTGTCGTATTCCAAAACTGCCCATGAATTCAGTTTCAAAAAAGAAATTGTATCTCATTGCTTACGACAGTGGAAGAAGGTTAGATAAAATAAAATATGGGCAATTGGCTGAAATCATAAAGAGCATGCCAAAAACCATATATATGAAAATATGGTCAATTACAAGATATTACCATGAGTGCCGAGGATGCACAAATTAATCATGGGCAACTCCTTGACCACATGCGAACAAAATTCGGGTTCATCACCGTCCCTTTTTCTCTTTTCTTTTCTTTACCTTATTCCTTTTCTTTCCCTTCTTTCTTTGTTTTCCTTCCTTCTTGCCCCTCCGCCTCGCACCCTTGCCCTTCTAGCTTCCCCTCTACCTTCCCCACCATCTCACCGCCTTCTTTGCCTCTCCTCTTCCCTTGCTTGCCCTGTTGCCCCTCCCTGCCGGCTAGCCCGCCTTGGCACCCTCGCCTCCTCACCCCCTCTGCCTCTTTGCACCCTCCCCTCGGCTCGCACTCCACCGCCTCCCCCTCTCCTGGTGGCGTCGATGGCACAGGTGCATGTGGTGTCGATGCTGTGGGTGCATGTGCTGTCCGTAGTGTCTGTCGTGGTAGGAGTGGGGGCAAGTGCGCGACGAGCATGGCACATACGCGTGGCTACTGAGGCATGGCGTGGGCTCACGATGAGCATGGCTCAGGCATGCAACGAGGTGTGGACTTATGGCGGGCATGGCGAGGGATGCTTGGTTTGCTCCCTCCTTTTCTCTCCTGCCGCATGTGCCATGATGAGCGACGTGCGAGCGTGCCATAAGCCGACCGTGCTTGCTCGCTACTATGGCGGACTATGCCAGCTTGAGTACAACCCAACAAGGCATGTCGTGCCATGCCACCCACCATGCTCGGTTGGTAGGCTTGACACGGCCGTTGGCGGCACAACCCATGTAACATTCTGAAAATTCAAATAAAGCAATAAATTAAATTTCAGAATTAAATTATGTTTATTGATACTTTTTTCTGAGTTTCCTGATTTTTTTGGATTTTTTCTTGATTTTTGTTTCATTGGAAAAGTGTTTTTAAGCAATAGAAGGATAACAAAAATAAAACCTTAAATCAATAAAATTCCAGAATCCTGGATGATCTTAAGAATACCCTGTAACCCCAATTTAAAATTTTAAAATGTCTTATCCAACATTTATGCATGAAATACAAATTCATTTATTGTACCAAGACTAGCAATAGTGCAATTGTCAGAATTTAATAAAAATAATAGTACCTTATATCAAGCTGAAATTTTTATATTATATTCTGGAGTAATAAGATCATCTACAATAAAATTTTCATAAATTAATAAATTATTTTTGATATTTAAAATTCAAAAATATAAAGATTAAAAACTAGTAATCAATGTCGAATTTTAATAAATTAAAAAAACTATTTAAATATAAAAATTTTAATTAAGACTTATATGATCAAGAGGAAATATTAGAAAAAGTTTCAAAAAGTTTTGAAACAATTTAGATGTCTCGATAAATCAAAAATAGAAAAGCGAAAAGCGTAGTATGCGTCTTATCGTAATTTTTATAAATTATGTTAATAGTATTTGTCGGGATTGGATATCTGTATCAAGGCGACCATCGGCTGGCGCCAACCGACTATGCTCTTGCCCGGATGGCGCACGCAAGGCCGACCTTCGTATAGCCGGCTCACAGGGCTACCCCGCCCCCATCAAGCACGTCCCCGAGCAAGCCAAGCTCGGAGGCCCGCGACAAGGCGACGTGGCATTAAATGCGCAGCGGCTCGAGGGATCGCACGCCGGGATCCGCGCTGCCACGGTCCGCGCCGCCTTGGTCTCAGGCCACTGCACTCCACGTCGCGTGGTACCGGCGTGGTGGCGCGCACCTTAACGACCGCCTACGCCCTCTACAAAGAACGCTACCGTAATAAATGATTTGTCTCTGTAATTCCTATAAATACCCCTCTCACGATGGATTGAGGTTGGACCTTCACTACACACACACACTTACACACGCCGCTTGCCCACGGAGTCTTTAGGATCGCTCAGGGCTCCCGCAAGTTTAATTGTAACCCACTTTCGCATACTAGTGCAATCACTGGACGTAGGGTTATTATCTCCCCCGCGAGAGGCCCGAACCAGATAAAAAACGACCTCCCGTGCCTTTCGATTGTCCCGTGTACCCTGTTCCATTGCTCGGCATACTCTCAGACGTACAACCCTTGCGGAAAAGGGGGCCCAAGTTGATCCCTCATTCAACAAGTAAGCTCGGCGGGGGACCCTGTCCCGAATCGTCGACAGCTGGCGCCGTCCGTGGGGATCGACTGAGTCCTTTCGCGAGGAATCCCTGAGGATGCCGAATTCTCAAGACAATCAAGACCTCTGCGTCTTCGACGACGTGGAGGACGACGACGTGTGCTGCGCCGGCGAGGGCGTGGCCGGTGCGGCTGATTCGGAAGGCCACGCCATATCCATGTCCCGCGCCGAGCACGTCCTCCGCTCGGGCGCGAGTCCCTTCCCCTAGGCACGCGTTTCGCTCGGGGACCGTCCATGTCTGCGCCGAAGCACGTCCTCGCCGGCGCGAGTCCTTCCCAGGCACGCGTTTTCGCTCGGGGACCGTCCATGTCTCCGCGCGCGAAAGCACGTCCTCGCCGGCGCGAAGTCCTTCGGCACGCGTTGGCTGGGGACCGTCCATGTCCGCGCCGAGCACGTCCTCCGCTCGGGCGCTAGTCCCTTCAGGCACGCGTTTTCGCTCGGGGACCGTCCATGTCCCACGCCGAAAGCACGTCCTCGCTTCGGCGCGTACCTTTCGGCTCGCGTTTCGCTCGGGGGCTATCCATGTCCCGCGCCGAGCACGTCCCTCGCTCGGGCGCGAGTCTCTTCCGCGCCGGGGCTCGACCGAACGCGGCGGCGTGAGTCCTCTCGTGACCTGCTAGTTAGTTCCCCTGGACGTCTAGTCCACGTCCGGGATGCCGCAGTTCGAGCATATCTCGTCTGTCAGTTTCTCGAGCATCTGACCCATGCTTGGGATGCGGCAGTGCGAGTCTGCTCGCAATCTGCTAGTTGCCTTCTCCCTATACATCTGATCTATGTCTAGTTCCCCTGTGCGTCTGATCCATGCATCGGATGCCGCAGTAGCTCTTCGCTGCGAGACCTATCTCCCGAGCAAGCGCCGCCGGATGCCGCAGTAGCTCTTTCGCCGCGAGACCACCGTCCCCGAGCAAGCGCCGCCGGATGCCGCAGAGCTCTTTTCGCGCGAGATCTGCCCCGAGCAAGCGCTGCTCGGATGCCGCAGTAGCTCTTCGCTGCGAGACCTGTCCCCGAGCAAGCGCTGCTCGGATGTCGCAGTAGCTCTTCGCTGCGAGACCTATCCTCGAAAGCAAGCGATGCTCGGATGCCGCAGACCACCATCCCTCTTCAAGCGCCGCGAGACCTATCCCGAGCAAGCGCCGCCGGATGTCGCGAGAGCTCTTCGCCGCGAGACTGTCCCGAGCAAGCGCCGCCGGATGTCGCAGAGCTCTTCGCCGCGAGACTGTCCCCGAGCAAGCGCCGCCGGATGCCGCAGATAGCTCTTCACGCGAGACCACATCCCGAGCAAGCGCCGCCGGATGCCGCAGAGCTCTTCGCTGCGAGACCACCACGTCCCCGAAAGCAAGCGCCGCCGGATGCCGCAGAGCTCTTCGTCTGCGAGTTTCCGCCCGAGCATGATTGCTCAGTACAACAGATTTTTCGCTACAAGATTCCTCACTCCGAGCAAGGGCGGCTCGGGCACCACGGTAGCTCTTCGCCGCATGACTCCAATCCCTCTTTAAGAAGTCTAGAGGCTTAAGACGGAGGCCTCAGCAAGGCTTTTTCCCCCTTTAGCCTCGAGGGCTAGCTGTCGAGGATTGGATATACTGTACCAAGACGACCATCGAAGCCCGGCGCCAACCGACTATGCTCTTGCGGATGGCGACGCAAGGCCAACCTTCAGATAGTTCGGCTCACGGGCTACCCGTCCCCATCAAGTACATCCCGAGCAAGCCAAGCTCGGGGCCCGCGACAAGGTGACGTGGCATTAAATGCGCAGCTGCTCGAGGATCGACGCCGGATCTCTGTATTTGCCACGGTCCGCTACGCTTGATCTCGCTCACTGCATTCCACGTCGCGTGGTACCCGGCGTGGTGGCGCGCCATCGTGACCGCCTACGCCCTCTACAAAGAACGCCCCCGTAATAAATGATTTGTCTCTGTAATTCCCTATAAATACCCTCCCACGATGGATTGAGGTTGGACCTTCAGTACTACACACACACTTACACACGCCGCTTGCCCACGAGAGTCTTTAGGATCGCTTAGGGCTCCCTGGGCAAGCGCATTGTAAACCACTTTCGCATACTAGTGCAATCACTGGACGTAGGGTTATTATCTCCCCCGTGAGAGGCCCGAACCAGATAAAAAACGACCTCCCGTGCCTTTCGATTGTCCCGTGTACCCTGTTCCATTGCTCGGCATACTCTCAGACGTACAACCCTTGCGGAAAAGGGGGCCTAAGTTGATCCTTCATTCAACAAGTAAGCTCGGCGAGGGACCCTGTCCCGAATCGTCGACAATATTTTTGACTGAAATTTCTACAGTGTGGATATGACCACCTGTCCATCAGACAGAAAAATTTTCATAAATTTCTGATGAGACTTGTAACCAATTCAGTGCATTCAATTCAGTTCTGTTCGCAGATAGCTCTCGGTTTTGCTTCGCTCCCCCATTTCTTTCTCTGCCAAGTGGGTCCTAATCCCTGTACGGCCCACTCGCCAACCTCAACGCCTAGTCTTCTTCTTCCTCTCATCGCTGGAGCCCCAAGCCAATTTGCGAGCTCGGTTGAAACTACCAATTCTTGTGGCTCATCCACCATCTACACGAAATATTCTTGAGAGTTGGGTGTCCTCATCTACCCATCCATTCAACTAAAAAAAATAGATAGAGTCATCTTATCCATCATTTGCCTTTCAACCAATGGCTTCTTAGGCTTGCGATGGATTGGGGGAGGAGAAAATTTTGGTTTAGGATGGAAAGGAAGTCCTTTTTGCGGTAGTGGGTCCCACACACAGCACTGTGCGCTAGTTTTGTTTGCAGCGAGCAATCGCTGAATAGATGCACCCTATTCTGGTATGTTATGCAAGCTATTTCTTTTCCGTTTCGCTAATTATGAGACACTGAACAAAAGTAGGTTAAAATTCTTTTTTTTTTAATTTTTGAAAAGAGCATGAGCATGAGATTATATATACTAGTCATTAGCCCGTTCATCCACACGGACAACATACATTCAACCAAAATATTATATTTGTATTTTTTAAAAAATTTAATTCGTAATCTATTAAAACTATTTGTTCACCATTTCATTTCTGATTTGAATGCTCAAAATTTTAGTTTCCTTAATTTTACTTAAAATGTGTATATGTTTGGATACCACAGTTGTTTTAATGTTTAACTCTGTTCTTTCAATCCTATAAATTCTAGCTATCTTTTACCTTTTTATTACTCTTTTTCTTTTTTCCTCCTAACTTAACATTAGAGCTTCTAGGAGAGTATCTAATTAGTATCATATAGATTCCTCACCAAAAAAAGTGTAGACATAGATAAACAGATAGATTTGGGTGCCGTTACTTTCTTTTAGTTTTTTTTAGAATTTTACACATAGATACTTATTTTTTATAATTTACTTAATAAATGTCTTATTTATTTGAGCATGGTTCGAATATGTAGCAGAACGTCAAAAGGGACATGCAGACCCTACATTTCAATTTCTATTAATTCATTGAACAAATCTGATAATTGAAGAGGATCCATTATATATTTGACAAATTATATTTCTTGTGAATCTCTACTTTTTCGTGGTTGTATTAACTAATGCTAACCCTTTTCTTGTGGATTCATTAAGCATGATGAAAGAAGAATGCTGACATGTAACATCCCAAAAATTTAAAAATAGGAAAAAATAAAAATTTAAAATTTAAAATGTAATTGAATAAAAATTTCAAATGGAATTGATATTTTTATTTAAAACAATATCTTTTCCTTCTTTTAGTTTTAAGAAAAGAATAAATTGCGATATTAAAAACCGTTTCTTTAAAAACAAATAAACTATAAAAATAAATTTGAAATGTGATCTTAATTTGAATTTTCATTTCCTGAGTTCTCTAGCATTATTGGGTTTTCGTGAGCTTTTGTTCTTAAAAGAAAGTCATATATATTGAAATGGTAAAATGGTAAAAGTAAAAACAAAATGTCAACAAATATATATATATATATATATATATATATATATATATATATATATATATATATATTATAAACCTATAGAACTCTTATGCTGTTGTCAAAGAAAATCTAAATACAGTTAATGAAGATAAGAGACAAGAAATCATGAGATTTGACAGCAATCAGTCCAATGTCAGATTTTTGTAAAAATATTCGAACCTTATATTTAGATGATATTTTTACCATGTATTCGTGAGTCTAATTTTAACCTCTGATAAAAATATAAAAATTAAAAACCATATTTATATCCTTTTAAAATTCAAAAAATAGAAATTGAAAATCCAAGAATCAGAATGTCAGAATTTTTATTAATTAAATATAAAATATATTAATCTGAAATTTTTACTGAAGGATTATATTTCTAGGAGGAACACTTATAAAAATATTAACTGTTTTTGATAAGGTATAGACTTCCAGATAAATAAAAAACAGAACCAAGATTTTTAGCACAGTGCATTGTCAAAATTTTTATAAATTCTATGGAAATTATTTTTACCTGAAAAATTTATAGGATAATTAGTCTTATCTCTATATCTCAGATAAAATTTATCAAAAATTTCCCATCAAGATTTGACCCATTCTGAAATCTAGACATCATTGTCTGTGCATGGAAGAGATAAGGTAGTTTTGCTTCAAATCAATGAAACATTGTTGGAGGCCCCGCTTGGTAGTGTCTATAACCAACCGTTCCTTGCTCTCTCTACAAATGAGACCGGCCCCGCATGACAACTTTATCTCTCCTCCTTCCTTCCCCGTTGCTTCCTTCCTTGCCAAGTTGTTGCCGCAATAGAATAAAGTCCAATGAAATGCTGCCACGGCAAGCCTCAGGCAATGCAAGGTGGCGCTAGGTTCACCGCACTTCTACCATGACGCTGCCGTGACAATCAATTTCCCCATTTTTACTGCCATGGCCAAAAAATTCTCGGACACAAGCTTATCCGGCCGCATGTAACATCCCAAAAATCCTAATAAAATAAAGTAAATGAAATATTGAATTTAATCATGATTTTCTTTAAATTTGTCTGACATTATTTGAACTTCTTGAAATTTGTTATTAAAGATCAAGTAAATAACTAATTAGTAAAAAGACGAATGTAAAATGATACAGAGAAAATATTAGTAAAAATTCAAAAAAATGATATTAAATTTATATAAACCTTCGTGTCCTTTCTCAATTATCAAAAGGATTTTAAGTCATTAAATAATAAGTTGAAATGTGAAATAACTCATTTTGAGCTCAAATCAATGGAATGTCACAATTTTATAAGCATATCCAAAGCTTAAGTTTTTATGAAATTTTTCCAAGAATTCCTAAGTGCAATATTAATCTCTGGTAAAAATATAAAAAATTAATAAATTCATTTATTACCTTTTAAAATTTAAAATCAGAGATAAAGAAAATCTGAATCTTTCAATGTCAGAATTTATATAAAACAGTTATGCTTGATCTTAACCTGGAATTTTTAACCAAGAATTCTGAGATCACGAGTGTAACATACGAAAAATTAAAATAAATAAATTAATTAAAATTTTATAATTTAATAATATTTATTGTTGCATTTTCTGAATTTCTCTGGATTTTCCTTGATTTTTGTTCCAATGGAAAAATGTTTACAAGTAATAGATGAAATAACAAAAAGAAAATCTTAAGTCAATAAAATGTATAAATTCTTGATAATCTCAAGAATTCACTAGTACCACAATTCTAAATTTTTAAATGTTATATCATAGCATTTATACATGAAACGAAAGCCAATTAATGAACCATGAATAGGAATGAAGTTGTCAGATTTAAATAAAAATAATACCACTTTATCTTGAGTTAAAAATTTACACTATATTTGAGAGAAATAATTTAATCTACAGTAAAATTTATAAAATTAATAAATTATGTTGGAATATTTTAAAATTCAAAACTGAAATATGAAAAAACTAGTAATATTAATGTCAGAATTTTATTGAATTAAATACAAAGTATATCAATTTTGAAATTTTCCTGGAGAATAATGTGATCAAGGGGAACTCTTATAAAAAGTTTCAAAACGTTTTGAGAATATTTATATTTTCTGATAAATCAAAAATAAAAAACTGAAATTTGTGCACAGTGTCTTCTCAGAATTCTTATAAATTATTTGAACAATATTTTTGTCTGTAATTTCTACAGTGTGAAGATAACTGTCTATCCATCACACAAAAAATGTTTCAAAAAGTTTCTGATACGATAGGTAGCTGATTCAGAGAACCTTATCTTGATCAGGTTACTGCTGTCCCTAATTTTGCTTCGCTTCCACTTTTCTTTCACTTGCAAGTGGGTCCCGTTTTCCTGTGCAGCCCACACGGCAGCCTCCTCAGTCTGTCTTCTTCCTCCTCCAGATGCTGGTGTCCCCAAGCGATTTTGCGCTGCTGTAGCTTGCGCAAGCGCAGCAATCTCGCGCCATAGGGAGCCTGATTCATCCCCCTACCTGCCACGCTCCAGCATCCACCAGATTTCACGCTACGCAGCCCATTCCAACCACCGTTCTAGTGCCGCAAGAACCCGGTGAAGAACACAACTGAGGCCGGGCTTATCCTTCATCTCCGCAGCTATAAATTGCACCCCAGTGATCGCTAAAAGCTGTGTGTCACTTCCCCTTATCTCTTGCTCCCTCTCCTCATGTAACGACCCTATTTTTGATAATGAATTATCAATAATGGGTTCCTTGTGCATACAGTACTAGTTCTTGGATCAGTAGCTAGTACGCACTGTTTACAAATCGACATCATCCATGCACAACATTATGACAAATGTAGCAGTGTCTTAAGTTCACATAATCAATTTACAGTCTAAAAACTTAAAATCAGCAGCAGAAATAATATTCATCTTGTAGTATGCCCATATCCCTCAAACAACAGACAAGGTAAATCCTTAGAAAAAAGCATCATCATTATCCTCGTATTCTGTAGGATCATAAATATCGTCGGGGTATTCAATGTCGTCGCCTAAAAACAATACTGATAGCAAGATTGAGTACATTGTGTACTCAGCAAGACTTGTAGTGTTTGACAGATGCAGCATAAATAAAATGCAGGTTATAACAATGGAGAAGTTTCTACAATTATTTTGCAACGGCACAATTAAATCATATCATACAATAGATTGTAACCGAGATTTGTAGAAGAGCAATTTCTATAATAACAAAATATTAACAAGGTACCAAGCATCATAATGTAGTCTTCCCGACTGGTTCAAATCCATTCTTATGCCATCCCCTGACATGTATACATTTTGAAACACTAGTTTCCCACCAAATCATTTTTGAAATAGTAAAGGTCTAGCTATTTGTGACGTTACCAAGTGCCTTTGACCGTAGACGCGGCTAATTAATTAGATTTACACTCTTCAGAGGTATACAGCTTTATCCATAAGAAATGATCTACCATTTTGACAAGCCATTTAACACACTTCCTTAGGTGTGTCCGCATGGAAATCATAACATAATTGTTACATTACCTAAACCCGATTTTGCACTAGCCTAGTGACGTTATTCCTTGATATGGAGAAGAAACAAGAATGGCATGCATACCTTACCTTTAGAAATGGTAATATGAGCAGTACCCCCTGCAATAAAGGTTTC
The DNA here is from genome assembly GCA_036346375.1 of Guadua angustifolia. Taxonomy (NCBI): domain Eukaryota; kingdom Viridiplantae; phylum Streptophyta; class Magnoliopsida; order Poales; family Poaceae; genus Guadua; species Guadua angustifolia. Next base: position 42,413,648 of record CM070517.1, read on the forward strand.
TTCCCATAATAAGGCGTACACTATTGTACCGATATACATTTACCCACACTGAGGTGTGGAAGCCCCTCACAAGCAAACCTATTAGAATGCTTCTACTATCTCCCGCGTACCAATATGCAATGCTAGATTTAAGCAACTTAATAGATTAAGACTGTCCCATACCAGTACTCGTGGTTGTACTGGTATCTTGGCTTGTAAGTAACCTATAGCTCGGTTCTTAATTTAACATGGGCAATACTCCACTCTACACTACGTACAAGAATAAACCTTGCACAACCGACTATTGCCAATAATTGCCCGTATCAAAATCATAGTTTCGTTTTGAGATTTTTAGTCAAAATACTAGTAGTTGACATCATGTCATATCTAGTATTTTCAAATTCCCAAGAAGTAGTTTTGAGTTAATCATCTACTTCGTTTCTAATTAAGCGTTGCTAATATTCGTATGTACCCAGTTGATAGTATACGTAGTCTACCCCCTTTTCTTATGGTTAACAAGGATTACATATTCAAATTTATTGGGGAAGTTCCAGGAAGTAACAGGATTATCTACCATCAGTCCAACATAGTATTTTTATGGAAAGTACCCGCGTGCATAATAGTTTTGCAAGTATTGAAAAGTAATTAATTAAAATACTAGGATCAAAATGGTCAAGGAGGTGTTTGCCTTGCTGATCGTAGTCTGGCACGAAATCCAAGTCGAGGGCAATGTCGTCTTCTACCAACTCTGGTTCGCCGTAATCTACTCGTTGTTTCATAAGGACATACAAAGAATAGTATACCAAAATAAGAACAAATAAAAGGTAGGTTGAACAACCCAATGAAAGCCCATTTTCTGAAATGGTGGTGTTTATCAGCAGAATTAATATTTTCCTTTTAGGTGTATACTGCTTTATTATTTGTGGTTATTTCTTTTAGATTGAATATTATCTAGCACTTCTTGCTTGATACGAATTATTCAATTCATTTTATCGAATTCAAGAAGTTAAAATTATGTATTTTCATATTTTTGATTTCAAATTCAAGATGCAAAAATTATTTAAAGAAGAAATATTAGTACTACAAAACATTCTGTTACTTAATAGGATTCAAATTCAAAGCAATATATTTATAAATTTTGGAATCATATCTTCATTATGTTGTTGTCTACTACTATTCCATCAGACTTGTTGGACTTATTGATTTATTTCTTACATCTCCACGTGCTTAATATTTCCTTATCATTCTAAATGTATACCTACACATACATATGTGCCCAAGCTAGAGTATGGTCTATATGCATAAATAGATTTAAAGCATGGCTCCCTAAATATTAGTGTATATTCAAGCATCTTACTGCCATATCATTTCATAGCAGTGATCTAATAGATTTTTAAAATTTCTTTGTATTGATTTATTTATTCTTTTGTATATTATTCACATTGAGACTAATGTTTACTAGAAAAAGGCTTAAAACAAGTTGAGTTTTCAAATATTTTTACATATTCTTGTTGCTGGCAGTACAAGGATTACAAAGAAATTATTTTCAATAAAGTTTGAGTTTGATTACAAAATTTTTGTGTATAGTCTATTTTCATACCTTCTCTTTAGTTCTATATTTTAATATTTTTCCAGAGTAGCTTTTCAAAATATTTAGCAATTTGTTTCATTTAATTTGGATTAAATATGCGAAAGATATTCAAGTTTAAAATTTTAAACCGAATTGGAAAATGAGTGAAAATAGCAAAATACGTTTTCAATGAACTGAAAGCGTATTTTGCTTTCGCACCACAGTGCTCATTCAAACGAACTGCTCTCGCTGACATGCCGGTCCCACTTCTCAGTGACACACGCCACGCACAACAGTGCTCAGCCGTGGTCACTGACAAGGAGGTGCCGCAGAGCAGTGACAGCGAACAGAGCGTGGCGGTTTTGGGCTCACCGGCGGCGATCTATGGCCGGAAGGACCGAATCGGTAGTAAGGCTAGAACCAACAGATCATTGTGCATCTAGTGATGGTATCGATTCGTCCTGGTGGCTACTAGAGCTACCTCGCCACCGTGGCTTTGCGGCGGCGAAGAGAGCGGCGAGCCGTGCCGGCGATAGAGTACCTGTCCGGCGGAATGGGTTCTAGATTCTATTTCAGGGAGCACTAAGCATTCCATTTTGCCTACTTGGAGCTACTGGAATTGGTTGAACGTGCTTACCACCGTCGGCCAGATTTGGAGATGAAAGGGGCACAATGGCTGCGGAGCTCCGGTGATCAATCCCTGAAAACAACAGAGGGTTTTTTATCCTTAGTAGGCATAGAAACTAATGCGAAAGGGAATTGAGAAATGGTTGACTGCACCGGCTTAATTGAACCTTTATCAACTGGCTAGGGTTCTTTGGTTTCATTGAGGAACAAAGAAATTTGTAGTGATCAGTAAGCTTTAGCACATGAAACTAGAGGGGAAGTGAGGTGCACTAATCTGCGACTCTGGAATGGGTATTTATAGTTGAGAACTTGCTGTGGAGAAGCTCACACATTGCGGAGACTTGGTAGGAGGCTTGCTGTTCTAGAACAGGCGAAGGAATGGGTGGCGCTGCAAAATTCCTATGCACAGTGGAGGCGTGGCGAGCTGGGACGGAGGTGGTTACCTCGGGCGACTCGAATTGCAGCGGTGGCACGAGCTACAGGTGAAGAAATGATCATGGCGCATGCGTGGGGAGCTAAGTCGAGAGAGAAGGAAGATGACAGCCTTTGTCGCTGACTGGTGGGGCCATGCACAGTAATCGGCCCGCGCGGCAAAGAGAGCAGAAGCAAACTTCAAGTTTTACTACGAGCCGAGCCTGGTTTGGTTCAATGGTTTCATTACCTATCTTGTCTGAGAATTTATGAGAATTTTAAAGTCTAATGTATGGATAGTTATCTCTATACTATAAAATTTTCAGACGATATTGTTCATCACAGAATTTGTAAAAATTCTGACAAGGTACTGTGCTCAAAATTATGCTTTCTGATTTTGATTTATTTAAGTGTCCATATATTGTTTGAAATTTTTGAAACTTTTTATGAGAGTTCCTTTTGACCATAATAGAATACTGTAAAAATTAAAACTTCAAATTAGTTATTATTTATTTATTAAAATTATGACACTTGCATTTTCAGTTTTTCTATTTTTGAATTTTTAGAAATATCAAATTTAATGATTATCCCTTGAAATTTTTACTGCAGATGTACCGGGTCAGAATGAAGATAATTTAAAAGTTTTAACATCAAATTTATGAGATAATATTTTTATTAAAATCTGACATGGTCATTGTTATTAGTCAAAGTTTATTTATTCTCCTTTCATTTCATCTTTTATTGCTTGGACATGACTTTAAAATTTAAATTTCAAGTTCCTGGATAATTAAAAGGATTTTCATGAATTTTTATCATTTTATTGTTTTACAACTCTTTTTCTTATTACTTATTCCATTGTTAAATAATTAATAAAAGAGTTTTCCTTCTAAGAAATACTTAAAAAGGAAAATCCAAAGAAAATTCAGAAAAACCAAGAAGAAAGCAAATTAAACTTATTTAAATATTTTACTGAATTTTATTACCTTAATATATTTTCAGGCTGTTACACCTCAGCCGTAGGATCCAAATTCCTTCTCATTCCGCCATTGCCGAGAGCTCTAGATACTCAACCAAACACAAAATCTAGACGAATCATTCAACTAAATTCAAAGTAACTCAAGCCATAGCATTAGAAGCCAGTAGTGATCAAAACCTCTCAAAAATATTTGGAGTGCTTCATGCAAAATTAGGTCACCATCGTGGTTCTTCTTCCTCTTGGCCGGCCTTCGATGGTGAGGTTATCCGGTAAGTCTTTGACTCCAATAACCACAAAAATGGAACATCTAGTATCCCATTATACTCATGTTGCTAACGATTCAAACCGGAATGCCTTTGATCATCTTCTTCGATTAGCCACCTGTAGCGACCCCCATTTTTACATAAAATGCAAAAATGGAAATCTCATGTGCACACAGTACTAGTCCCTGGATCAGTAGCTAGTACGCACATTTACAACAATTGATATCACATCCATACTCTTTATTGCATGTAATAAAGGTAATTTATATAATAAATTCTTACAATTCAGAGAAATGCAGCGGAAAGAATAAAAGTCTTGTAGTATGCCCATACAATCCCTCAGGCAACTGACAAGGTATAATCCCTAGAAAAACTCGTTAACATTCCCGAATCCTGCGTCGAATAATTTCATCGAGCTATTCTGATTCTTCACCCTATAAACAACATATAAGCAAGGGTGAGTACTTATGCATCAAAGAAGACTTTTTCAAATCCTATAATACATGCAGGCCATTTCAAAGGAAAGGCTTTAATGGTTAATTTGCAGAAAGCTAGTTTGCAAAAGAATTTACTGAATTGTAGAACATAAACGGAGTTTAAATAAAAGCAGTTTAATATATAAGTAAAAACAGTAAATTTCACGAACCTCAGTTCCTTTGATCATCTCCATGAATCAATCATTGACAACACATGTCAATCCGAAATAATTCCTTTCCAACAAGGATATCCAATCCAAATCATAATTCTCGACAACACAAGTCAAGATCCATATTTTGTAAAATAAAGCAGCTAACTATGTGATGACTTTACAAGTGCCCATGATCATGGCGCGCTAATCGAATAGTTTTTACTCTGCAGAGTTGTACAGCTTTACCCACAAGACATGACTTAACTCTCTGTGCAATCGATATTAACACACTTCCTTTGGGGGAAAATTGATATAATGCCACCGCCAAGAGTGACCTTGAGCCAAAATGCCACTCTCGACGTTGCCTTTGTTAAAATGCCCTTCGTCTCGTGCCTCTTCTCGCCAAAATGCCATTTCCGATTTTCTAAAATGAATTCACTTTGAGGCGATCCTAGCCACGAAATGGCGGTCGTGCCCCGACCCAAACCGAAGAAAAGCGGATCGACCAAGTGCATTTGAGAAGAAGGCAAGCCGAATCAGACCGAATCCTCGACACGACGGTCCGACGACTTGGGAGGCGACCAACTGCGACGACAAAGACCGTGGCGACCCCGAGCAGCGGCAAGACGGATGTCGCCGAGGAAAGGTGAGAATCCTCTCTTCGCATACCAATCTCGAGGCGATTCTAGGGTTTGATATGTGTGCCGTGTTCTTTGTTTTGTGTGAACCCTTAGTCTAGGAACGGCGGTGCTCGCGTGATTGCATTTGTGGTCGGCGGGATGAACCCAGTGGGAAAGGACGCGTTGGGGTAAAAATTTTTTCCTTCACAATTATTGATGAACCGAAGTAAAGTAAACGGTAGTGTACCCTAACTGAAGTTTATTTATTTTTTTGCTTGTGTTCATCAAATCAATGGTTGGTAGACTAGTTGAATGGGTGGAAAGTACAGTGGATTGGTCTCTACCATGCAGTCCGCGCCATGATGATGTGGGCGCCAGAGATGGTTGTAGAGTTGGAATTGACTGGGATAATATTAGGATTGTTGAGTCACAGGATGAGAAAGGTAGGATTGAGCAGGATGAGTGAGGATCAAATGTACGTGTACGGGTTTAAGGGAGGAGGATGCAAGTGAGAGCAAATGAGGAGAGGGCAAGTGCAGGGTACCTACAGATGCAAATGAGGAGAGGGCAAGTGCAGGAGTACCTCTGAGATACAAATGAGGAGAGGGCCGCTATGGATGATGATGATGTGGAGGTCTGCCCTACATGTTGATGATCACGGATCTGATGAAATTTGTATTCATTATGACAAGGATCATCCATCTATGCAGACTAGGCACCTGTGCCGGCCAATGAAAGAATTCAGCTTCTTTGTGAGGCAATTTGCAATCAACGAAGAGTTTGATCTGGGGATCGAGAAGACCGATAAGACAAGATATAGGGGTTATTGCAAAGTGAAGGTTGTCCTTGGAGGATAGTTGGGCACAAAGTAGTGATATGAGAACCATAATGGTATTTGCTTAAAATATTTCTTTCGTTTGAATTAAATGCTTTTACTAATGTTTGTTTATCTTCTTTTTTTATCCAGTGTCCGTGTTGGTGGAGGAGCACACGTGTACATCTAGCGGTAGTGTTGGAGGTACAAGCGCAACCCGAGCATGGGTTGCCGAGAGGCTTTGCCTATTCGAGAGGTAACCCTAATCTTGGTGCCAAGGACTTGCGAAAAAACTCGGGGCGATTACCACGTTACCGTTGCTTATGATACTGTGTGGAAGGGCTTACAGAGAGCATTAAAAGATATGTATGGTAGTTGGGAAGAAAGCTTCCAGTTATTGTACAGGTGGAAGGCAGAGGTGTTAAGGAGATCCCCTGGTAGTGTTGTAGAAATAGACACAAGATGTGTAGATGAAACTGTTTACTTCCATAGGTTTTTCTGTGCACTTAAGCCATGCACTGATGGGTTTGTTAGTGGGTGTAGGCCTTATCTCAGCATTGACAGCACAGCCCTAAATGGTAGGTGGAACGGGCATTTGGCAGTTGCTACAGCCTTAGATGGCCATAACTGGATGTACCCAGTGGCGTTTGGTTTTATTGACTGTGAAAATGAAGATAACTGGCATTGGTTCATGAGTCAGGTACATAGGGCAGTAGGAGATCTCCCTTTGTTAGCCATATGTACAGATGCATGTAAAGGTCTAGAAAATGCGATTAGTAGAGTTTTCCTCGTGCGAAAAAGAGAGTGCTTTAGGCATCTCATGCAAAATTTCCTCAAAAAATTTCAAGGGGTACCTTCTTTGAATTGTACCGCAAAGAAGGGCCTATAGGGTTGACTTGCATGAGAAGCACATGGCGTCAATTTTGAGAAATGCCCTAGGGCTTTGGACTACTTGACTAGGTACCATTCGTTGAAGTGGATGAGAGTATGTTTCATCCAGATGTGAAATGCGATTACATAAATAATAATTTAGCGAGTGTTTCAACAATTGGATTAGAGACATCAAAGATCTACTGTTGTTGACCTAGCGGACAAAATAAGGGAGAGGATCATGGTGCTATGGGAAAAAGGAAGAGAATTGGGGAGAGATTGGATGGTGCGATCTGCTGCATGGTCTTGCTTCAAATCAAGGCAAGGACTAGAGGTCTTGGGCACTTGAGAGTTATCAAAGCCGATAGGGTATGTCGCGGAGGTTTGGGACAATACACGTGGTGAAAGGCATGTGGTTAAGGAGCAATCCCATGAATGCACTTGTTTTGAATGGCAAACACGGGCAAGCCATGTGATCATGCTCTGGCTAGTGTCATTACACATAGGACATTTGATATGGCAGATTATGTAAATGAATACTATTCAGTTGCCAGATTTAGGGACGCATATTCAGGAAGAATTGAGCCTATGCCTGACAAAGCACAATGGCCACAAGTTGACTTGCTGTATGAGGTGGCAAAGACCTTTGGGCAAGAAGCCGTTGGTAGGCAAAGGAAATTGAGGATAAAAGGTTGCATGGAAGGTGGGAGTAGCTCTGCTCCGAAGGCAGGGCAGAGTAGTAAGGTTAAAAAAATGGTCCGAGGCCCTATCAAGTGCAAGAGATGTGGGGAGGTTGGTCATAGACAATCAAGTTACAAATGTCCATTTAATGGCACTAAAAAAGGTAAAGTTATGTGTACTACATGTAATCGATATTACATGTTAAAATTAAATATGCTACATTGCTACTTTACTCAGAGGAAGAGGAAGTCCGTAGTAGAAATTTTACAAGCGACCTTCGAGGATGAAAATGTGCGGGCCGTGGTCACCGGGAGGTTTGACATTGCTACTTTAATCTTTTGGATTGATGCATTTATGGTTTTTTCCATTTCCATTAATTTAATCTTTTCGATGCATTTGCAAAGCATGCGCAAGGACGCTCATCGAACACTCGAAGAAGTTAACTCCTCGGAAGAAGAAGTCCACTCCTCGAAGAAGTCAACTCCTCGGAAGAAGTCCACTCCTCGAAGAAGTCAACTCCTCGAAGAAGTCCACTCCTCAAAAGAAGAAGTTAACTCCTAAGAAGAATAAGAACAAGACTTGAAGTGCTAGAAATGAATCAACAATGAATCTGAACTCGTTAATCTTTTGTTGTTTGCTTGGATCGAAGTTGTTCTTTTGTTGTTGGATCAGAAGTTGTTGGACCAGGAGACTTGAAGCTGCTAGGAAATGAATCTTTTGTTGTTCTTTTGTTGTTTGCTTGGATCAATGAATCAACAATGAATCGAAGTTGTTTGCTTGGATGGTTAATCTACATCTCTTGTATGAACATTATGAATTTGAACTGTTGTTTGCTTGGATGGTTTGTGCGGAGTGTTTTTGTAATATACAATTGTCTCCTGTGATGCATTTGTCTCCTGGAGTGTTTTTGTGATGCATTTGAACCTGGCATGTGATGTCACCTGGTATACATGCATTTGTCTCCTGGTTGGCATGTGATGCATTTGAACCTGTGATGCATTTGTCTCTGGCCGGTATACAACACCTCTCACCACAACACTAGTCGAAAACCATTTTTCAATAGTCATCAACCGGTGACAACACCGGTCGAAGGAACATTGGCGAGCATTCTTCAATGTAAGCACACTGCAAGAAAAGTTCATCGACATGGCGGGGCGTAAAAACATCCCCGACGCTAGGAAGTTTCCCATCATCACTTATAAAACAGATCCAATAATGCTGCAAACAAATTTGCGAACAATTACACTTGCTTGGAAACGCAGGTTTATTATAGAGGTTATGACCCCATCAGGAAAGCCTAGCTATATCTGCATTAGGATGCCCAACCAACTCCAAATTGGCACCTTCAACAAAATAAATTAAGGAAACTGGAAGTGAGAGAACCTGATGAGTTAGTTCTGACTTCTTATGTAGGAAACAGAATCAGATATCATTTAGTAGTTAGCAAAAGGCTAATTGACGATCTTTGAACACAAGCACCATAATCCACATGATTTGTAGAATTCCTTATCATTTCATTTCCATACTGAAAGTACAAAACACAGTGCACTGAGAATCCACACACTTCAAAAATTGCAAAACATGCAGATTTGAAGCTTACATTACAAAACACAGACTAAGGAGAAGCATCACTACATCATTTCACAATTACATATAGAACCAATCTTTGTTAGCATTGCGCTATCACCATGTTGCAAACAACAGGATGCGCCCATCTTCACCGACTTTGACACTTCCAATTTGATACCGAAGCATTGGCCTTCCCTTTTTCAAACTTTAGGGATCACACATTTATCCCCACATTTACTGCAGACGGTGAAGTGACAAATTCTTCATATTCCTCACGCCACAAGTAGAATACACACCTCCGGGATTACGAAAAAATATCACAATAAGCTAATGTACGGTCACATGAACCCTAGACATGAATGAACCCAAAGCAAAATTTCCAAACAAAAAGATACAACTCATATACATCTTGCTCGTTCTTGCCGACACTTGAAGAAGATCCTCCCAGGTTCTTATTTGACCTCGACACAAGCTCGAGAATCCGGTCACCGCACCTAGGGCATTCCACGAGGGCAGCCCACTCGGACCGGATTCAAGCTTTGGGAATGGGTGCACACTGAATGAAGTGAGTAGCTCTCTGCGACATCCCGAGGTCGGAGTGGCCACCGCTTGTCCCTTGTGCGCCGTCAGGGAAGGAGGCTAGATGAAGGTTTGGTTCTGGAGGTCTTTGTGAGTGCTTTCGTGGAACCACGGAAGAAGAAGTTGGTTTGGGTGGGGCACGATCAGTCATTTCGTGGCTAGGACTACCCCAGTCTGAATTCATTTTAGAAAATCGGAAATGGCATTTTGGCGAGAAGAGGCACGAGAGACGGTGGCATTTTAACAAAGGCAACGTCGAGAGTGGCATTTTGGCTCGCGCCACTCTTGGCGGTGGCATTATATCAATTTTCCCCTTCCTTTGGTGTGCCGCAGAGAGTCATGACATAACCGTTACATTACTTAAACCTAACTTTGCACCAGCACGGGACGAAAACCCACAATATGGTAGAAGAACTCAGAGCATAGAAATGATGGAACTTCCTCACAGAGTGGCGTGCACCGTTGTATCCAGAACGTTTGATCCATGATCACCTCGGTGTGGACGTCCTTCGAGCAATCCATTAAGAAACAAACAGTACTACTCCAAACCTACCAATGTGCAAAGCTAGTTTTAAGTAACTTAATAAGTTAAGACTGTCCCATACCAGTACTTGTGGTTGTACGGTTATCTTGGCCTGAAAACAACCCATAGTTCGGTTCTTAATCTGACACGGGCAATAGTCTCCCCCTACACTACGTGCAAATCCATGCACACCAGGCTATTGCCAATAATTGCCCGCATCAATATTATAATTTTATTTCCATTTTTCATTAAAATAACCAAAAATCATCATCATGTTTCAACATGTCTAAGAATCATCATCATGCCTCAGCATATCCAAGTATCATTTGATCAATGTCTCAATTCGATGTATACTAAGTCTAAAGCATGGCTAAGCAAGATTATTAAACATCGTGTATACCCAGAGTGACATTATATATTGTCTAACCATGATTCTAAGGTGTCAAGGTTCACAAATTCATTTACATCAATGAGGTTTCAGGAATCAACAGGTATAACTATCATTACCCACAACATAGCAGAGTTTAATGAATATACGCATGCAATCAAAACATTTAATGAAAACATTTATAAAACTAGGATCAACATGGTCAAAGGGGGTGCTTGCCTTGCTTATTTGCTGTTTACATCGAAGTCGTAGTCATGTCAGCACTGTCGACGACGGAAGTAGTGACGTCGGGTTCTACACGTCGCGAGTCGAAGAACATAACAAATGACAAATAACAAGTTTCAATAGGGACAAAAAGAAATCAGATAAAATCCAAATATAAATAAATCATAGAAAACATGCATGATTTAAGGTTAGGTTCTTATGATTTTACGTATTTGGATCTTAATTAATTTTAGCAATAATATTGTTTATGATTCATGTTAGTTTATCATATATACTTTGACAACTTTTGAAAATGGTTTCATGAGTTGTATTTATTTATTCTATAATTCCAGAATACTAATATCATGTATTTCATTATTTATAACTTCAGATTCATGAAACCAAAATTATTTAATTAAATTTTATACTACTTTCTTGCTATTTACAATAACGTAAATATTTCCTATAGTGAACCCTAATTATTTTTGCATATTCAGGTTCCTAAAGTCATAAGTATTCTAACAAAATTTACTTTACTCAATTTTGAGTTCATATGCAAAAGTTCCATGTATAACATATTTCAAACACTTTCTTTAAATTTGAATTGGAAATTCAAACAGAGTTCAATTTTAAAATATTTTTGTATATTATGAATCTATATGAATTTAGGAATTTATTTTACTTTATTTTGACTGTTGGTTCAAAAGATATGATCAAATGAATATATTCGGGTTGATAAATGCTGGAAAATAAGGAAATTGCCAAAACGAGAAAATGCGTTTTCTCACCGAGAATACGCTTTCTATCTTTGGGCTGGTCAGATTGAGGGCTGACGGCTGGGCCCCAGATGGCAGAGGGATAGCGATGTGCAGCGGTGACTGACAGTGGGGTCGGCAGAACAGTAGCTCGGCTGGCTTTATTCACTGACTGGCGGGTCCCAGCACGCAGAGGCAGAGAACAGGGCACCGGCTACCGAAGCTCGCCGGCGGCGAAGCATCACCGGAGAAGGAGATTGATCGGCACCATGAGCTTCAGCACACTTGTGCACATCCAGGGGTGGTCTCTCAGTGGCCGGAGGACGCCGGAGTTGGCGCGCCACCGTGGGCCAGCGGCGGAGGCCATGGCGGGTCGGCGGCGAGGGTTCTCCGGTGAAGTTCCGGCGAAACCGAGCACACCAGGAGAATCATCTCAGTGATTCTCATCTACTGATGTTACTGATTCAACTGAAGATCTCCCGAGGTGAGCTACCACCGGTGACGAGCGGCTGGCCATGGAGGTGTTCGCTGCGGCGGAGATGAGGATGAAAACAAGTGAAATTGGTGGGTGCTAGAGCATCAGGGAGGTCTAAAAGTTCCGTTTTAATGCTTAATTGAAAGGAAGAATATGCGGGAGAAGGGTCTCACCGTGAGCCATGAGTGGCGGAACTGAAAGCTCGGAGGAACAGCTTGACAGAGAAGGTGAGCTCGAATTGGCGGTTGGGATAGGCTCTAGAGGTCAGGAGGAAGCTTTGGTGTTGATGGTTTGAGCTAATTTGGTGTATAGGGCTTCGCGTGATGATTACGGGTTCTGCCGGACCTGGAGAAGAGGGCGAAGCTCAGAGCGCAGGAGGATAGTTCAGGGGAAGGTAGATGAGGCTGTGGCGATTTCTGGGAGATAGCCAAGCTGGGTTTTGTAGTTAAGCCGAGGAAATTCGCTGCAAGTAGGAAGAATGGAGAGGTGGTGAGGTTTCTGGTAATACTTGTCGTGGCAGTGATTCCTCAATAGAAATGTCTGCCTGGGCAAGAGATGGGCAGGGCTCTGGTAAGTAAGCTGGCTAGATAATTTTTACCGACTTGTGCCGTGGCAGCCAGTTGATGGACAGAGGCTTGCTTGGCTCGCCGTGAGAGAGGGCAGAGAGCGAGCGAGAGAGAAGAAGAAGGGAGGAAGGGAGGAGAAGGCTGTAGAGCCGTGGTTAACGTGTGGGGATAGGTGGCAGGGAGTGAAGTCGGCAAGGGACAAAGGGACCATCTGGGCCCACATGTAAGTGAGACCGGGAGAAGACAGCTCAAGTGAATTCTGGACAGATCTGACTTAGTCCGTAAGATTGAGCTATCAAACTGTCTCGAGATTTTATAAGAATTTTTGCAGAAGTTTGGAAGATGCAGATGAAGGTCCAGGTGAAATTTCAGATAATAAATAATTATAAATATTTTATTAAAATTCTGGCAATATAGACTGCACAGAAATTCCAGTTCTGTTTTTGATTAGTTAGAGTATACAAATGATTTTATTTATTTTTAAAATTTTGTTTTTCAAGTTTATTTAAGTTAATAAAGCTTCTGTAAAATTTTCAGATTTTTATCTTTGATAAATGAATTATAAAAATGCAGACATTGCTATTTTCAACTTTATTAGTTTTCTGTTTTTGAATTTCTAATAGCTTCAAATATAAGTTTTTATTTCTGATACTTTTACCAGAGATATATAAGGTCATCGTGATTTTAGGGTAAAAATCTCATGATTAGGCTTTTAATATTACTATTCATCATTTTCTTAAAATTAAAATGCATGAAAATGAGAAAAAAAGACATTATTTTAAATTTAAAATCTTGATTTAAATTGAAATTTGTATTTGATTCCATTTTTGAATTCAAAATTTTCATTTTCCTTATTTTTGAATTTTTCGGGATGTTACACCACCGCCATGGTCGCCGCCCCTCCTCGGTGGCAGCGCACCCCAGCTCACCTCTGACCGAACCAGTACCACCTCGAGGTGTGCACGGGCTTGCTGGTGCTCACTATAACACCAATTCATCGTCTCCAACATCCCTTCGCAGGTGGCAAGCCGAACCGAGCGCTCCCCTGTTTGGTGTCACCGACCCATGGGCCCCCCTTATCAGTCAGAGCGAGCAGCTTAGTTCATCTGGTAAAAGATGCCTCCATTCCGAAAGCATATTTTCATAATTTAGTTTAATTTTCTAGACCCGAGTTGAATCAAATAGTTATAGCTTTTGAACCAAAACTCCAAATTGAATGAAATAAATTTCTAAAAACATATAAAATCAGAAGTATTCAGAATATATGAAAATATTTAATTTTTCAACCATAGAAGAATCTTAGGAATTTAAATATGTTAATAACCCCAATATGGTCTCTAAATAAAATCTATGCTAATAAACCTTAAATAAATAAGATAAATATTTATATGATGTTAATACCAGGATAAATTCAAATATAGAAAAATATATAATTTTTAGTCAACATAAGAATTATTAAAATTAAAAATTGGTTAAGTACACTATTATGGACATTATTGCATATATAAAAAATATAACTCCTAAAATCATAAAATAAATTTTCATGTGCTTTTGAAACCATAGAAAACTCAAATATGAAAAATATTTAATTTTTGAACTAAGTTTGAATTATTTGCTTTGCAATCATCAGAAAAACCTAATATGGCCATTAATAAAAATGAGTAAATACTAACTCATAAAATAATAAAATAATTGGTATGAAGTTCCTAGAATCAGTAAGGGCCTATGTATGTAAAAATATTTAGAATAAAACTTAGTTTGCATTCTTTGTAATAAAAGGAAATGCAGATCACAACAATAATTAAATATATAATCCATCGTGGTTAAAATCAAAATAAAGCAAAAACAATTTTAAAACACATCTAGGATTTCACCCTGTTAGTGCCAGAAAAATGAGTGAAAGATCATACTGTCGACGATCGGGATCGCCTGACCACAAATGTGAAACGGGGTTAGTGTGAATGAGGGACCCAAAACGAGCAACGCTCAACGGAGGAACGGATCTGCTGCGATGTTGGTCAGGGCGAAACGACAAAGAGCGAGGCACAGCGGATTATACTGGTTCGAGCCCCTGTGAGGGTAATAGCTCTACTTCCAGTCTTCCCTTAAGGTGGAGGACTTCACTATTCTTGAGTACAGAGGTGGTTTACAGCTTGAGCTTGAGCACTCTGGTTATGGCTACTGTCCTTTTGCTTGTACGTTGATGTCGTCCCTTTTGCCGATCTGCTTCTGGGGATTTTATACCCCTCCCGGCCGTTACCAGAAACAGTCGGGAGAGATTATCGGAGTAGTGCATGGTGCGCATTGAGGACGTGCTGCAACCGCCCCGGATCTGATGCCCACGTCCGCCTTAACTCCGGGATTCCTGGTCTTGGTAACCGTCGAGTAAGCGCACACCTTCAAGCCAAGGTCGAGGTCGTGCAGGAGTTGAAGCCTCACTCCCCGAGCTCGAGGTCATGCGGGGGTTGCGCGGCTTAGGTCATGGTCGAAGTCCCATGCTACTCAGCCCTGACAGCTAGGGACCCTGTTGACTGCGCGTTGACCTGTCAGAGATTTCTCAGTCCCTGACACATACATAGTATAGTCGCAACTTAAAATGAAACCCGACTCGTTATAACGCTAACTTTGTGATCATTTATATTATTTCAATAGTAAATAAAATGACTGTCTGCGACACCTCGATCCCGCCGCTCAACCTTTAATTGCACCTGTCGAATCACCTGAGCGGCGCGCCTTTTGAGATGCCCTAACCTCCGGCCAGCAGCGTTCTGGGCTTATAAGACCCGAGCCTATTGCAACTTCGAAAAGACTCTCGACCTTCCTGCAGTCTTCACCTCCCAACCCTTTGCTCGAGCAAACACCCTCCTCAACCGCCATGGCCAAGCTCGGAAGAAGTTCCCTGTCAGCGGCGAGGATGAAAGAGCTCGAGAGCCTGGAATTACTAGACCCAGCGACGTGGTGGCTGCCAGGCGGGGAGACCAAGCCGCAGCCACAGGACGACGAGCTCGTCAGCACAGAGCATTACATGCTCTTCGGCTTGTGGACATCGGAGAGCGACTTCCTTGCAGCAGTACTCGCCCAATGCGAGATCGAACTCATCAGTCTAGTGCCCAATTCCATCCTTCTCCTTTCCATCTTCTCTCATCTGTGCAAAGGGTTCCTTGGGATTCTTCCCACCCCCTCTCTTTTCTTCCGCTTCTTCTCCCTGTTCCGCACCGGGAAGGACCCCGTGGTCGGTTGCTTCTACTTCCAACTGCGGGCAGGGCTTCCTTGGTCCTTCCCCCAAATCTACTCTCGCGACTCCCTCAGCCCATGGACCGAGCGGTGGTTCTATCTGAAGAGGGGTGAAGACGGCGCACCGGCGTACGATGGGACCCCCGTCACCGAGAAGAAGCAGACCCTGGAAGCGGACGACCTGGAGACTGACCAGGAAGCCAACGCCGCCATCCATATCTACGCCACGCGCGGCCTCACCGGGCAGGCCATTGCCAACGATTTCCTGAGGAGCCGGGTATTCCCTCTACGGAAGAGGTTACACCCGTTCTTCGAGATCAAAGGTCGCAACGACCTCACCCGTGAAGGGACGTCTGGTAAGTCTTTCTGCTATGGAGTTTGTTCGAGTTTTGATCCTTGGGTTTCATTGACGAACTTATCTTTCCAGCAGCGCCGAAGGAGTTCTGGATCGCCTCCAAGATGAACGAGATGTTCGGGAAGGCGGCGCACGATTACACCATCGATGACCCCGTTCCGAGGAATGTGCTACGCCGAAAAGCCGAGGTAAGCCACCCTGGGCCAAGTCTCTCTGCTTACATACACCTAGGGCCTTCCTCGATCCTTCGATGCGCCCGCAGGACAAGCAAGATTGTCCGAAACGGCAAGGAAGATGCTGCCGCTGCCTGGGGCGAGCAAGGGCAAGAAGGTGAGCAAGAGGCCACCCCCGGACGGAGCGGGCGGCAGAGGCTCGAAGAAGCAGCACGTCGAATAGGGCAACTGCACAATGGTGAGTTTCCATGGTCGAGCCCTCAAGCACTTTGCTCGTGCTCTTTTGCTCCCTAACATACCCTTCTCCTCGTAGCAACAAAGTGCTGCGGCCGCCACCAGGACTTCGATGGAGGACCCGGAGCAATCGCGGGCTCCGAGGTCTCAAGCTCGAGGCTCCCGAGGAAGGGATGCTTCTTCACCCTCGGGGCACCAAGGGCCTCGCCAACCCCCTGCGAAGCAGAGGCTCCCGACTCAGGTATTCCATCAGCTCTTCATTTGCTTAGTTTCTTCTCTATCTTTTAGCTTAGTAGCCTTTCTTTATTGCAGACCTTGAGCGCTCGAGCTCAATGCTTGCCCACCTTCACAATGACTGTTGTCCAGGGCAAGTCCGAGTCCGAAGAGGAAGAAGAAACCTCCTACATGCTGGCGCCCCATCGGCCCTCGAGCCGGGGGCGCACCCCTTCAGGCCCCCAAAACTGGGCCGCAGTTGGTGAGTTTGACCAGGGGGTCGACGACCCGGTCGAGGATGAGGTCTTGCTCGCGGCCAGTGAGGACGTCGCCGCCGGCTCCGTGGACGCCGAGGACAGCGCCAACCAGCCTGAGGCCGCTGCAGGAGACGGCGCCGGGATGCCTCGGCCACGGCTGCTAAGGCCACCCAAGCCACACCTACCGAGGTTGCCCCAACCGTCACGGTCGGGACGCCCCCGGCCGCCGAGGCCGATCATGCTTTGGCTGGAGCAAGCACGGAAGGTCGTACTGAGGATCTGGCCAAGACCTCCACGGGAGAGGGGACAAAGGACGCCCCGACCGCGGAAGACAAGGCCAATGCAGCTGCCGGGACCGAGCTCGGGGGTAGGCTGAGCCCCCCTGGGGAGGAGGCCCGAAGCGAGGTCGCCCTTGGCGGAGTGCCTGAAGGTCCCTGCCCAAACAACCCAGCGGCGGCAGCGGACAACACCGCATCAGGGTCGTCGGGTAGCAGACCCGTTGAGTACACCCGCGCAAACTTCGAGGACCAGCTTAGCCAGGTATTAAGTCTCTTCACGCCATTGTCGAACTTTAGCTCAAGTCTCCCTTTCTTCTTTCTTCTGATAAGGGCTGTGTTAATCTTTCGAACCCCGCAGGCCATCGGCTCTGTCGCCCAAGGGCTGCAGGGTCCTCAACGTGGTGGAGGAGCGGGAGGCATAGCGCTTCAAGCTCATAGAGACCTTGGAGGTCAAGCGGGAGGAGGCTGCACAAAAGGCAGTAGCCAACTCCAGCGAGATCGCCGGCCTCCGTGAGGCGATGAAGGCGCTCGAGGCCTCCCACGCATCCGAGCTTCAGCGTACCATTGCCACCGAGTGCGACCATGCGTGCAAGGCCGTCGAAGAGGAGCGTATGCGGTCGGCCAGTGCGCTTGACACCGAGCAAGCCAAAACCGAGGAGCTGAAGAAGGCCGCCGCAGACCAAGCAGCTGCCCCGGTGAGGGCCTCCCCCGAACTCGAGGCTAAGGTCCAGGAGCTCGAGGTGAAACCGGGTCGGGCGAGCAAGGTGGCAAAAAGCGCCATGGCCCAACTTCAAGAAGAATGACGCCGCGCCGCCTCCGCCTCCGCCGAAGCCCTTCGACTCCAAGGCGAGCTGTCGACCTTAAGGGCTAAGGTCGCTGAGCTCGAGCAAGAGAAGCTTGCTCGCGAGATGGCCGTCCTTTAGATAGGTTTAGACCTTCTTGCCTGTAAACAGAACTTTTTGTAAGACAAAAGTTTAATGGAACAACATCGTTTTGGCAGAAGGAGCTAGTGTCTTTGTCTTCTTAAGATTTTTCGATCAAGAGATTTTTCTTCTTTAGTCGTGCGCTCAGCCCTTTTTTTAGCCTGCAGTATATCCTCGTCCAGCCCCCGTTGGGACCAAGGTCGAGCAACGCCGGCCTTGGGCGCAAGGTTAGAAATCTGCATAAGACCACGACCTGCAAGATCGAGAAGAAATCTACAGGGAGCACAACACAGGCGTACGAGGAAGAACTTAGGGTCGAAAGTGTTAGGGTCATTTCTAGGTCGGACTTTCGAATCCCGACCACGACTTGTGCCTTGCTCGGTGGTCCCAACTGCGGGCTTTGTTTCGAACCTTGGCACAGGGGGAGCTAGGATGCGAAGAGATTCGGCTTACAAGTAGCTCGACCACTAGGGGTGAATTTTAAGCTCGCAACGTTCGGACCAAGAGCAAGCGCACTTGTACGTAGATCGGATTCAAAGATGTCCCGAACTCGAGTCAGCACGAAGTATGGAATGAAGAAATGGCACAAAGACCAACATAACAATTGAATAACAACTTTATTGAAATGTGAGGTAAAGGCGTTACACATAAAATTTTTGAAGCTAGTCAATGTTCCACGAGCTAGAGAACTCTCTGCCATCGGGCATCGCTAGCCGGTAAGCCCCGTGCGATCTGTTGAAATAACTCTATAGGGGCCCTCCCACCGTGGGGATAACTTGTTGATGTTGGACGAGCCCTGAATTTGTCTTAGGGCTAGCTCCCCAACAAGGAGCTTCCTAGGTCGTACCGATCGAGACGCATGTCTGCGAAGAGCTTGCGGTAGTCTTGCCGATCAGAAAGGCGATGCACGGCATCTTACTTCTTCTGCCAGGGTAAGGTCAAGGGACCGTTTTTGCTCGAAGTCGATCTGATCGACCAAGCTGACCCTAACAGAGCCCAGCGTGACTTCTGGAGGCAAGACGGCTTTAGTACCGAATACAAGCCGGAAGGGTATGGACCCTGTTGCTCGGCTGACTGTGGTACGAATAGACCATAAGACAGTGGGGAGTTCGTCCACCCAGGTTTGGCCGTGTCGTTCGAGCTCATCTGATACTCGTTTTTTGACGCCTTGAACAATCTGTCCGTTGGCGCGTTCCGCTGCTCCATTGCTTCGCGGATGGGCCACCGAAGCATAGCACACTTTGGTGTCGATGTCCTCGCAATACTCCTGGAACAGTTCACTGGTAAATTATGTTCCATTGTCGGTGATAATTCTGCATGGAACCCCACACCTGGTGACCACGAATAAGCAGAAGAACTTGACCGCCGCACGAGACGTAATGGTTGAAACGGGTTTGGCTTCGATCCACTTGGTGAAGGTATAAGTAGCGACGAACAAGAACTTCCGCCCCCCCACCGCCTGCGAGAAGGGGCCGAGGACATCTAGCCCCCAGGTCGAGAAGGGCCAAGCGAGTGGAATGTTCTAGAGTGCATAGGCAGGTTGGTGCGACTTTCGAGCATGGAACTGGCAGGCTCGACAGGCGCGGACGATGTTGCGAGCATCCTGGAGCGCTATTGGCCAGTAGAACCCCATGCGGAAAGCCTTCCCGACCATGGTCTTGAAAGAAGAATGCGCCCTACAGAGACCTGAATGAATGTCGTTTAACAGGTACTTACCCTCCTCCGTGGTAACACACTTTGTCAGGATTCCAGAAGCATTCCGACGGTAAAGTTTGCCATCCACGAGTTTGTACGAGCTTGCCCGGCGCTTGATCCTGCTCCTCTCCGCGGGGTCGGTCGGAAGTTCTCCCTGTGCTAGAAAGTAGTGGATTGGCTCGGTCCATGAGGGAATACCTTAGATGAAGGCGACCGAGGCCCCTTGGTTGGAAATCGAAGGCGACACCAGGGTCTCCAAGATTACATCTAGAGGAATTTCATCGTCGGACGACCCTAGCTTGGAGAGGAAATCTGCGTTGGAATTGTCTTTCCTTGGCACATGCTCGATTTCCAGGTTCTGAAACCACTTCTCCATCTTGCGCGCTTCGGCGAGGTATTTGGCCATGGCATCTTCCGAGCACTGATAGCCCTTGTTGAATTGGTTGATGACGAGCTGGGAATCGCCCTTGATGATTAACCGACGCACACCCAGCGCCTTACAAGCTCGGAGTCCCACTAGGAGAGCTTCGTATTCTGCTGCATTATTTGTCACTGAGAATCCGAAATGAACCACACACCTCAGTCTGTCGCCCTGCGGGGTGAGAATGAGGATTCCAGCCCCCGAGCGCTTGAAGGATCTTGAACCATCGAAGAACATGACCCAGGGCTTCTCCTCCCCGCCCTCGAGCTCGGGAGCCGGCTGCGATGTCTGCTTGACCACGAAGTCGGCAAGCACCTGCGACTTGATGACCGTGCGCGCCACAAACCGGACGTCAAACACAGCCAACTCCATGGCCCACTTGGCGATGCGACCTCCAGCCTCTGGATTCCTCAAGATCTCCCCAAGCGGGAAGTTGCTCGGGACGACCACGGAGTGTGCCTGGAAATAATGTCGAAGCTTGCGCGAAGCCATGAGGAGAGTGTACAACAGTTTTTGAACCTGCGGGCAGTGCTCCTTTGGGCCGTGCAGAACCTCGCTGACATAGTAGATCGGGTGTTGCCTTGCATCCTGCTCAGCCAACAGAACAGCACTAACAGCTTGGGCGGTGGCCACGAGGAAAAGCATCAACTTTTCGCCTGGCTGCGGAGTTATAAGCAAGGGTGGGCTTGACAAGTATACCTTCAGCTCGTCGAAGGATCACTGTGCTTCGGGTGTCCACTCGAAACTCCCTTGTTTGCACAGGGCTCTGAAGAACGGCAACCCACGCTTGCCAAGCCTCGAGATGAACCGACTGAGGGCAGCCATGTGGCCGGTGAGGCATTGCACCTGCCTAACCGAGGTCGGGGCTGCCATCCTCTCAATCGCCTCGATCTTCTCCGGATTTGGACCAACTCCTGAGCCCCCGATCATGTAGCCGAGCACCTTTCCCGAAGCGGCACCGAACACACATTTCTCCGGGTTGAGCTTTATCCTGT
This sequence comes from Guadua angustifolia, assembly GCA_036346375.1. Taxonomy (NCBI): domain Eukaryota; kingdom Viridiplantae; phylum Streptophyta; class Magnoliopsida; order Poales; family Poaceae; genus Guadua; species Guadua angustifolia. The sequence continues at coordinate 42,434,924 of CM070517.1, forward strand.
GCTTGTTCAGGTTGGTGAAGGTCTACTCAAGGTCTTGAACGTGGTTGTCTTCAGAAGGGCTCTTGACGATGATGTCGTCCACGTAGACCTCGAGGTTGTGGCCAATCTGAGAATCGAATGTCTTGGTCATCAGGCGCTGGAAGGTCGCACCGGTATTGCGGAGACCAAACGACATGGTCGTGTAGCAGTAGGTTCTGAACGGTGTGATGGACGACGTCTTGCTTTCGTCGCCGACCGCCAGCTTGATCTGGTGATATCCAGAGTAGGCGTCCAGGAAACTTAGCATCCTGGCATTCGCGGTGGAGTTGATGATCTGATCGATGCGCGGGAGAGGGAAGTTATCCTTCAGGCATGCCGAGTTCAACCCCGTGTGATCCACGCACATCCTCCACTTCCCACCTTTCTTCTGCACGATGACGGGATTAGCCAACCACTCGGAGTAATCGATCTCACGAATGAAGCAATATGTGCTCGACCACCTCCCTCGGGACACCTGGCATGTCCGCCGGCTCCCAAGCGAATATGTCCTTGTTGGCGCGAAGGAAGGTGACAAGCTCGAGTTCCTATTTGGAATTCAGCTCGGCTGAGACATGAATGCACTTGGACGAGTCGCCTTCTTCGAGCGGCACAGCCTTCGTCGCCCCGCTAGGCTGGATGACCGCCTTCTGGCGGGCGACCTTCGTGGTCTCCACAAGGCCCTGCTGAGGGTTCGCCGCCATGAACTTGACTAAAGCCGGGCGCCCGAGGATGGCGTTGTAGGAAAGATCGCCTTCAACCACCTCGAAGGTGATCAGCTCGGTGCGGAAGTTGTCTCGAGCCGAAGGTGACAGTAGGACCACCGCCTGGAGGAGTGGTCGAGCAGAACGATCCCAAGAACGGACCGCGATATTCTTGACCTTCGACTGGGGAATTTGCATCCGGTCGAGCGCGCTAGCTAGGAGCAGGTTGAGGGAACTGCCCCCATCGATCATGACATGCTCGACCATAGTGTTGCTGATGGTCGGGGTCACAACCAGGGCAGTCTTGAGGTCTTTGGACATACCTTGGGTGGCATCCTCCCGTGTGAAGGTTATCGTAGCCCCGGCCCACTTGCAGGGCTGGTCCATGGGCTTCCCAACGGTAGCTTGATAAACCGTGCGCGCAGCATCCTTGATTTCGCGCCGGGATTGGTACGCCGATGAGTCGCCAAAGATGACGTCGATCCGGCGGTCGCCCTGCTGAAAATCCAGGTCGAGGTCGGCCTGGTCCTCTCCGGTGTTGACCCTGTCGGGCTGATCTCCCTCTTTCGGGAACGTGGGGATCTCTCCGCGCCCATCATAGAAGGCCTCCAGTTTGTTCTACCAAGCCCTGCAGCTTCGCAGGTCGTGGCCCGGAGTCATCGAACCGAGGTCACCCATCAGGGTCCTGTGGGTGGCCGTCGGCCTGCCGAGACCCAGACCGGTGATCCCCCTGCCGAGGTTGGCGCGGCGCCTGCTGAGGTCGTGGCCGATTTCACTGAGGCTGGGACCCCTCTCGGGCCGGGTCTCGCACTTCCATGACTTCAAGGTGGCCGTTTACTGAAACAACCACCCGCGGCCGAGCATCGCCATGCTTGCGATCCCTCTTCCGCTTCTTGGCGGTCGAGCCCGGGTCGGCGTTCTTGGTGTTAGAGGGATCAGCCTCGCCCGAGTTGATGCCGAGCTTACCTTGGTGTTAGCCACGCTTCCAGTGAACCGCGTCCTCCGCGTCCGCGTAGCGCTCCGCCATGCGAAACAACTTGCTGACGGTAAGCCTTGTCGTAATCTCCAGATCTTCGGTGAGGCGTCGGTCGCAGACGCCGAACTTGAAGGCATTGATCACAGCCTCGTCGGAGACACTAGGAATCAGGTTCCTCGTGCGAATGAACCGCCACATGAAGTCGCGGAGGGGTTCATTCTTCCCCTGGATAACTCGGTCCAGGTCATTCTCCCTACCGGGCCGCTCATAGCAACTTTGAAAGTTGGAGCGGAGGGCATTCTGAATTTGGTGCCACGAGTGGAAGGAGCCAAGCCGGTTGAAGAGCCAGTCTTGGCAGCCGCCCAAGACGGTTGGGAGATAGTTAGCCATTACGTCCTCGTCTCCCCCGGCGGTCAAGATCGCAGTGGTGTAGATCGAAAGAAACTCATCTGGGTTCTTCGTCCCGTCGAACCGCTCGATCAAGGCAGGCTTGAAATGGGCGGCAACAAGACCCACCAAGGTCGCTTGAGTACGCCGCAGCCCATAAGCGGAACAAGGGCGCGCCTAGACAGGTGATCGCCGCTGCTGGAGTCAGATTCAAGATTGCCTTAGCGTCCCGACCTACGACCATGCCGGCGGCGACGATGGGTCCGAGCATCTCCCGGGAGGTACTGCAAGTGCTCATGGACCCGACGACGCCTTGGGGGAATGTCAGGAGAAAGGGCCGACATGCTGCTGCTAGAGTGAGAATCACTGTAGGTGTAGCGACCCCCATTTTTACATAAATGCAAAAATGGAAATCTCATGTGCACACAGTACTAGTCCCTGGATCAGTAGCTAGTACGCACATTTACAACAAATGATATCACATCCATACTCTTTATTACAATTAATAAAGGTAATGTACATAATAAAGTCTTACAATTCGAAGAAATGCAGCGGAAAGAATTAAAGTCTTGTATCATGCCCATATAATCCCTCAGGCAACTGACAAGGCATAAATCCCTAGAAAAGATCGCTTCAATGAAGATCCCGCATCCAGCGATGAAACAAACCCTCGAAGCTTCGCTAGCTTACCACCTAAAAATGTTAATTAAGCAAGGGTGAGTACTTTCGTACTCCGCAAGACTTAAGGTGGTGTTTGCAAATGCATAAATGCAGGTCGAGTCAAAGGAGGCTACTACAGTTGATTTGCATAAAGCGAAATTGAATTTGTAAATCAAGTTATTTGTAAACGGAATTTATAAGAGCAGCTTGATTGATAACAAATAAGTAAAGCATAAGTAACACTCACAGTCCTCCATGACGTGACCGACGAATAATTCACATCCTGAAATCCATCAATGTCGGCCCTTTGACATAAAGCACAGTTGCAAAACAATGACACCAACCCTTTTGAAAATAATAAAACATCTAACATTGGAATGACTTCACCAAGTGCCCATAACCGCGGGCTCGGCTAATCGATTAGTTTTACACTCTGCAGAGGTGTACAGCTTTACCCAGAATTCATGCCCTTTTCTTTTTGCTACGCGTTGCACATCCAATTGTAAGCGTGAGCCAGAATGTTCAATAATCGCCCACGTCAAAATCATAGTTTTATTTTGAGTTTTTAATCAAAATACCATCAACTAACAGTGCTATTTCCAATGTTTTCAGGAAACAGTTTTGATCTGATCATGTACATTGCTGATTCTAAAGCATGGCTAAGCATGATTATGTAATCGCATATACCATGATGACATTAAGTAATGCCTATCCTTTAATCTATAGTTATCAAGGTTCACATGTCATATATATATCAAGGAGATTTTGTAAGACAAAAGGGCATATCTACCAATACCATAAAATAGCAAATTTACATAAAGTAAACGTATGCATGAAATCATTTGATAAATAAAAGGAAAAATAAACACTGGGATTCAATATGATCAAAGGGGTGCTTGCCTTGCTTAATCATTGCTTTCAGTGTAGTCGGAATCGAAGATGACAGAGGTGACGATGGAATTAACAACGTCGGGTTCTACACGTTGATCGTCGGAAATATAGCAAATAATAAACTTTAATAAGGGAAAAAAGAAAATAGATAGCAGAAACAAATAAAACTTTTCACAAGAAACAGGGATGCTCTTTTATGAATTTATTAGTTTTATTTTACGAATTCAAGATGCAAAAATAGTTTTAAGATTAATAGAATTAATCATTAGTGGCCAGGTTCATTGATTCTAACATTTATAATATGGGTTTCTGACAATCTTATCGCTTAGGGGTTTTGCTTTATTAGGATTCAGAGTCAAAGCAAGATTTAATTAATATTTTAGTTATAAAAAGCTAATCTATTGATTTAGGCTATTAGTGTTATTTACATGATATTTAAGAAGGTTCTGGTGATACAAATATTGTAATCATTGATTTCTCATTTATATTCAAAGTTCGTTTATTTATATTATGCTCTTAAGTAATGTGGATATTTGGGGTTATTAAGCTATCAAGATTAATATACAAATCATGGTGAAGTGAGATTATCTTTTCATAATTGGGTAGTCTACACTTTAAAGAACATTATTAAACTAGTTACATAAGTTTTAAGGTTTGGACAAGATATTATATACTTTGACGAAAAAGCTTATGTGGCAACTAAAGCTTACTATTCACAGAATCGCCCAAAAAGGTAAACACGACGATTAACGATTAAGGGTTTTGAACTGGCTAGATTTAAATGGAAAGCATGCTGAAAATGAAATATCTTTCTAGAATCTGGTAGAATAAACTTTGTAGAGCATAACTAAATAGGTTTTATAGATTTTGGTATTTGGACGAGTTATTTTATCTACTGCCGAAGTAGCTTGAATGACCACGGTGAATAATACTAAATCGGCCAACTTTATATTAAGATTGCAACTACAATATACATGATCATTAATTCATTTTTCAGACATTAGCAGGGTACAACTCTAGAAATATCTTGAAGTTGATTTTAACTTTCATTGCAATAGATTATCTACTCACTTATTGTTATAATTAACGTTTCCTTTCATTAGAAGAATGCAAATTAAATCTTATCTTAAATATTTTTGTATACATAGATTCTTGCTATTTTTAAGAATTTAATACCATTTATTTTATCATTTTATGAGCTTTTATGCTTTTATTTTTATTAACTACCATAGCAAGGTTTACTAATAATCATAAAGTAAATAAATTAGACCAAGTTTAACATTTAAGTATTTTTGTATATTATGACTCCAGAGGCATATGAAAATTTATTTTATTATTTTATCATTTATATTTTTCATATGTATAATAATGTTCATAATAGTGAGTTCTCCTCATCTTAAATTTAAATAATTGTTCCATGATTCAAAAATTAAATATTTTTGCAGATTGTAATTCATCTTGGTATATTCAATATTTAAAATTTTACTTTATTATTTTATGCTCTACTGAGTATATATATTTGTATTAAAGATCATAATAAGGTTTAATCAAAGTTTAATTCAAATAATTATTATACAATTCAAAATTTTAATATTTTTGTATATTTAGGTTCTTCCTGATTTTATATGAATATATAAATTTATTTTATTGAAATTGGATTATTATTACAAAAGATATTCAAGTTTGCATTTTTAATCCGGTTGGAAAATGTATTCGAAATTGAAAATGCGCTTTCATGAATTGAATACGCCTTTTACCAATTTACTGGAGCTTTTGGCGCCACTGACTAAAGGGACCCACCGTTCAGTGACAAAGAACAGAGGAAGAAGCTAGGGCTCGACGCCGACGATGCTCCGGTGATCTTCCGGCGAATGCAAGGGCATGGGAAGGAATATCACGGTGAGGCTCACCCAGGAGTGGTACCGATTCAACAGGAGGAGGTCGGAGGTGAGCTGTAGCCGAGCTTGGTCGGCGGCCATGGCGGCGGCTCGGTGGAGAAGATGATTCAGTGCATGGGAGCTCGAATGGGTGGCGGCTTGAGCATTCACGGGTTAGAGGGATTCCATTTTTGCACTTTTTCAAAAGGAAGAATAGTGGGAGGTATGTTCTCCCCGTGCGCCATGAACGGCGGGACTTTGAGCTTGGTTGCGCGACTTGTCGGGGAAAGTTAGCTCGAATTGGTGGTAGGGATGAGTAATAGGTACTATGAGGGTGCTTCAGGCCGATTGGTTTGAGTGATGGTTCACTGTGGTGGCTTAATTGGTTTTCTCCCCCAATTCGGGTTTTCGCCGGATGTGAAGAAGAAGGTGAGGGTTGCAGTGGTTTTTCTGGTTTTGGGCGGAAGAGAGGAGGGTGGCGATGCATTGAGGAGTTGATTGAGGGTTAGCTGTGTTTAAATAGGCAGAGGAGGCGGTGTGAGCAGGGTTTGAATGCGAGCTTGCTTTGCGGTGGCTGAGAATTGGATGGCGCTGGAGAATGCGGGCGCCCGAGGGTAGAGTGGGGCTATCGAGGCATTGGCGTGGCGGAGAGTCGGGGTGGTGCAATGGGCGATGAGTTGCGGCGCCAACTGGAGGTGGTGAAGCTCTGGCAGCACACGGCTTGGTTCGGTGTTCAAGAGAGAAAGAGAGAGCTCTGCGTGAGGAGGAAGAAGGAAGAAGAACTGAATTGGATTGCGCTGGATGGATGACAGATGGTAGATCTTGCGGTCGAGGTGAAATGGACGGCTCAAGAATACCGAGGCTAACTTGCCCCTCGATTTGAATCATTCAATTCGACTCAGGATTTTATGAAAATTTTTGTAGAGGTTGATCAGATGAAGATAAGGGTTCAGAAAATTTTTGATATAAAAACTCTTTGTATATAGTTTACTAAAATTCTGACAATGTACACTGTACAGAGTCTCCAATTCTGTTTCTGATTTATTAAAGTGTCTCAATGAATTTATTTATTTTTAAAATTTTGTTTTTCAAAATAATTTCAGATAATAATTTTATGTAAATTTTTCATAATTTTATATTCATTATATAAATTATAAAAATTCTGACATTGCTATTTACAGTTATATTAGTTTTCTGTTTTTGAATTTATAAATGATTTAGATGTAAGTTTTATTCTTTATATTTTTACCAGAAGTAGATATGGTTCTTAGGTTGGCATGGTAAAAATATTAGCTTGAGGATAGGTTTAGAGATTGCTATTCAAATCTGATAAGATTTAAATCAGCTTTTCTTATTTCATGATTATCACACGTTTTCTTTTTATTTCAATTGTTCAAATTATCTTAATCATAATAATTTGATTCTGGAGAGATTTAGGATGCTCTGAAATTTTAATATTATTTTTGTTGATGTTTTACTTTTACTTTCTTACTTTTACCATTTTACCATTTTAATGCATTTAGCTTTTCTTTTAAAAGCAAAAGCTCAAATAAATGCAAGAGAATTCAGAAATGGAAATTCAAATCAAAATCACATTTTGAACTCATTTTGATATTTCATTTTTTTTATAATGATAATGATTTTAAAATTTTGAAATTTTCCTTTTCCTTAAGATTGAAATGAGGAAAGAATATTGTTCAAAATCAAAATCTTGATTTCAATTAGACTTTTAATTCATTTTCATTTTTAAATATAAAACTTTCATTTTTATGTATTTTTGAATTTAGAGGGTTATTATAGTAGGTACTGTCGTCAGACACCATCCGAGTTGCACTTTCGGGAGGCGGCCATGGTGAGTACTGAGATGATCCCAGATTGCCGACGCGCAGGAGACCAGCGGGGACGCCGGTGCTTGCGCGAGGAGCTGCCGTCACTCTTCAGGGAACGGGATCCGGAAGGGTAGCTTTGGTGCTGAGACGGCACGGCTTCAGTAGTGGCCTTATCGAGCTGAGCAGCACCAAAGCATGGCTTCAGTAGCGGCCTTAATCTTGTTAGCAAAATAACCTTAAGTGTTAACATTTCTGTAATCCGTAATATGAAGAACGAACTTAAATTATAAATGACAAATCAATGGTTATGATGTTTGTATCTCCAGAACTTTCTCATAGACTTTGAAAATAAGGCCAGTAGTCTAAATCAACAGATCTAATTTATGCGAAACTAATTCTATATAAAATCAATCAAAGAGTAAGTACTATTCATTCATAATTTGTTGTGTATCACTTGAGCCTTTTCAACAGCTCGCAAAACATCTCGTCTAAATAAAAATTTTATGAAGAATAGCCTAGAAATGATCTTCAGGATATGATCTACAATAATCTGAAAAAATATTCTTATTTCAACTTGCTTTTCATCTAAATCCTGTTAGTATAATACCCTTAAGTGATAAGGTTACCAAAAACATTATATGTATGAATGAGTTTATGAAACCTGTAGCTAACGTTTATTTCTATTAATACAAATAACTTTTGTATCTTGAATTCAATATTATAAATATAAGAATACATAATTTTAGCTTCTTGAATTTGTAAAATAAGAATAGATAATACATAAAAGAAGCCATGCATCGCTTAAGCTATTAACAAGTTGATGTATACACTTAATTGACTGAAACTTGAGAACAAGAAATCATTCAATCTAAACCTAACACACACCTGCTTTCTATAGCAAGTCTTTATTTGATTTACTATTTGTTTTCTTTTTGCCCTTATTAAAGTTTGTTATTTGCTATATTTTCGTCGGAATGACATGTAGAACTCGACATTACCAACTCCGTCGTCGACAACGCCAGCTGCAACTTTGACATCGTCGTAAGTGACAAATAAGCAAGACAAGTACCCCTTTGATCATATCCTATTATTTAATTTTCCTTTTGTTTATCAAATGGTTACATGCATGCATTTATTTTATGTAAATACGCTATTTTGTGGTAATGGTAGAATATACCCGTTGTCTTATGGAACTTCCTTAATCAATATTGACATGAGAATCGTGATTACCATAGAATAAGGTTAGACAATACATAATATCAATTTGGGTATATGCGATTTAATAACCATACTTTAGAATCAACGATGAATATGATCAGATCAAAAATTGTTTCTTGAGAAATTAAAAATGTTAGGTATGATACCAATGGTGTTACTGATATTTTGATTAAAAACCCAAAAATAAAACTATGATTTTTGACACAGGCGATTATTGGCAATAGCCGATTGTACAAGGAATGTACTTGTACGTAGTGCAGGGTGGAGTATCGTCTGGGTCGGATTAAAGACTGAACAATGGGACACTATTGATCCAAGAAATTCGTGCAACCACAAGTGCTAGTATGGGACAGTCTTAATCTATTAAGTTATATAGATATGGCTTTGCATTTTGTAAGGTGGGAGATTGCATAGGCATTCCTTTCTAGGTTTGCTTGTAGGGGTTTCTACTTACCAATGCAACGGTGTACGTCTTGTTATGGGAAGAAACCTTTATTGCAGGGATTTACTGCTCATGTTACCACTTAAATTGATAGGGAATTACTGCCATACTTGTTTTTTCTCTATAGCAAGGGATAACATCGCTAGGTTGGTGCAAAGTCATGTCTAGGTAATATAACGGTTCTGTATGATCGCTCTGTGGCACACCAAAGAAAGTGTGCTAATTGCGCTGCACAAAGAGTTGATCATTTCTTGTGGGTAAAGCTGTACACCTCTACAGAGTATGAATCTAATCGATTAGCCACGCCTGCGATTATGAGCACTTGGTGAAGTCATTCCAATGTTATGTTTTGGTATTTTCTAAAATAAGTTTTGGTTTGAAACTTGTTTTTGCAACTTACTTTGTGTCAATGGACTGACCTTATTGGATTTCATGATTTAGATTATTGGATGAATGGTTTTGCCACGTGTTAGCAAGGAATGGTTCTGGCATGATTGGATTATGGATTTGATTATTGGATTTGGATTATTGGATTATTCAATGCACTCAAAGGACTGTGAGTATTACTTATGCTTTACTTATTTTCTTATTAGCAATCTTGCTCTTACAAATTCCATTTGAGAAATTGTAATTTGATTTACAATTTAAATTACGCTTTATGCAAAATTAACCTAGAAGCCTCCTTTGACAGAACTTGCATTATTGCATTTGTAAATACCACCTTAAGTCCTGCTAAGTGCGAAAGTACTCACCCTTGTTTATTTCATTGTTTTAGGTGAATGTGAAGCTCTGGAGTTTTCCTTTCGTCGCAGGTTACGGGAACTTTATTGATGTGATCTTTCTAGGGATTTATGCCCTGTCAGTTGCCTGAGAGTTGATGGGCACACTACAAGACTTTGTTTCTCTTGTGCTATGTTAAATACTATGAATTGTATACTTCCAATGTATAAGTGGCTTCCGCATTAATATTATGATATATGGTTGTGATTCCAATTGTTGTAAGTGTGCGTAATAGCTACTGATCACGGGACTAGTACAGATGCACATTAGATTTCCTTATTTGCATTTTATGTAAAAATGAGAGTTGTTACAATGAGAAACCTTATGAAATTTTTTTTAAAAAAAATTACTCCATTTTATTCCTTAAATGAAATAAAAACATAGAAAATGAATATTGTGCATACAACATTGCCAGATTTGTTGTGATTTTTCTGTAGTATATTTTAAGTTCCAAATTTTTTCGGAAACTCATCCTTACCCCAGGACTTTAGTCAAAAAGTTTCGAAAATTTTTATCAAGATTCGGTAGTCCTTTTAAATGTAGACCACGTGGTGCACCCAAAATCCAGCCATACTTTTTTTGCCCTTTTACTTACAAGTGGGCCCGGTCCCATTCGACAGACTGGCTTCTTCCCCATTCATTCTTCTTCTCCCTCCAGCCGAGCTACTGCTCCGTCTCTCGATCCGTCGCACAACCATACTGCCCCCTAATTTCATCAGTCGCGTCACCGTTGCTCCCATACCTTGCCGCAACCAAACTGCGCCATACTCAGCCGGCCGACCTCGAGTTCCATTCCTCCGCCGCGGCCTTCACTATAGGAAACAGGTAAATTAACGTCGGCCGAAGAATAAGCCGACGTTAATTAATTAAGTAAGTCCGAGTCTTCAATCTATTGCATTTAGAGAATATATTAATTCAAAATACTTATACATTGTATTTGTAGGCTATGTTCCAGACGATGGGGCAAAACATTGTTTTTCCACCGTTCCAGCCGCCGCCGCCGCCGCCACAATGGGGGATATATCCTCCGGCACCTCCTGCAGCTCAGGTATTCTTGCTAAACATTGTGAATCGAGTTGAACTTAGTCAATCTAGCTAATATTAGTTTGTTGTACCTAATCTTGTTCAAACTAGCTACATTTAATCGATCTAGCTAAACTTAGTCATTTCTAGCGAGACTTAGTGAATCTAGCAAGACTAAGTATCTCTAGAGTCAAGTTTGATGAATTTAACGATATTTAGTTCATTTTTGCTAAACTTGGTCCGTTGTAGTTAAACTTTGTAAATGTAGTTAAATTTACTCAATATAGCTATACTTACTAATTTCTAGCTAAACTTTGTCAAAACTTGTAAATCTAGTAAAATTTGATCAATCTAGCTATAATTGTTGCCTTATGTAGGATCAACGGCACATGGGTCCTCGTCTTACAAGACTCACCGCAACACTTGCAAAGACCAGAGATCCGTGTTCGTTTCTTACTTGTCTCCTTATGGTACATTCATTCTTATATTATTGTCTAATCTTGCATTTTCTTGTATAGGGAACCGACGGTGCAACTGCCTTTGTCAACGCGCTCTTTGCTTCCGGATCAAGCGGCCAGAACTCCAATCAACCAGATGGGGCCAGCAGTTGTAGATTGTTTGATAGTTGTCATTTTGGATGTGTATGATTCGAGCTGAACTTTTGGATGCGTTTCTAGTTGTGTCACTTTGGTCTTTTTTGTATGTTATGACAATTTGGATATTATGATGGATCGATAACTTGATTATATGCATGTTCTGTGCTTGATTGATTATATTTATGAATTGTATGTGTTGATGTGTGAATTGCTGTCAATGTTGTGAATATTATGTATTGAATTGTGTGGCGAAACATGAAAATAGGGGTAAAAGTTGCCCCTGATATTACTAATTAACGTCGGCCAAAGGGCTGACCGACGTTAATTAGCCGCTAATTAGCGTCGGCACAAGGGGTCAGCCGACGTTAATTAGTAATCCTGCAGTCCTGTTTTCGTCCGATAAATCTCCGGCAAAACGCTAATTAACGTCGGCCAAATATGAGCCGACGTTAATTATCCCACGGCGCTAATTAACGTCGGTCAGGCCTAAGCCGACGTTAATTAGTAATTAACATCGGCCAAACAGAGGCCGACGTTAATTAGCGGGGTCACGGCAGTAATTAGCGTCGGCTGTGTCTGGCCGACGTTAATTATGCTAATTAACGTCGATTAACTTTTATAGGCCAAAAGCCGACGTTAATTAGCGATTTGTCGACGTCAACGTTAATTTGCGGGATTATTGTAGTGCTTGTCACCTCGCGCCTTGAACTCAACCGCTCGACCGCCGAATGGCTTCTCTGTTCTCCCGATTTTTCGCCAGCGGTGTCGTCTATCAGTTCCATCAATCCTGTCGCCGACACAACGCAGAGGCAATAGTCGTGTTCGGTGACCTTCCTACCATCCCATCGCCGCTAACCCATGCTGTGAACTCATCTTCTCTGGCGCTAGAAGACCCGCGCATTCGCCAGGGCGTGAAGCAATGCAATCATTCATTTCGGTACTTCGCTGCCTTGGCCGTCTATTTAACCGGCTCAAGCCCTCAGTAGTGAATCAAAGCGACCACCTCCATCTCCCTGAAGCCACGAAACCGAACACATCCCCCTCCTCCCTTTGCCTATGCCGTTGCAACCCAAAAAAGGGGAAATCTGGGATTGAGTCCGGTAAGAGTTGTCCCAATTCTTCACGGTTAGAGCATGCTGGTGCATCACTGATGTCTCACCCATCGTCATTTCAAGGTTCTTCGTCTGCAAACTGACCGCACTGAGCCTCTGTCTTCTCCGCGATCGTCGCACGTTGGCAGCGCTCTCCGGCCAACCCTAGCCCATGATTTCTGGTAAAATGGGTTCCATTCACATCACTAAAGCTATCCAAGCTCCCAATTTCTCGATCCCAAGCACTAGCGAGGTCGACCTCTGCCCGGTCATGGCGCCACCGTGAGACCCACGGTGGCAGCCCGCTCCAGCCATCACTGGCAACAGCGTGGCCCACCGACGGGTGCGCGAGGTAGCCCTGGTGCCCTAGCCGGAGGCCAAGGCCCATATGTTTATTCTCTCTAGCGTGCGGGGTCCGGGTGTCAGGTGCCATAAGCCGCACGTCCCGCTGCCACTTAGGCCCCACTTGTCAGGACGGGAATTAAGTGGATTTTTTTTAATAATGCATTTTTTAAAAAGAATTGAGATATTAATATGTGAAATAGAAAAATTGCAAAAATAATACCCTATCACCAAACGGTATGGCGCAATAGGAGTAGTCGCCAGCGAGCTGGACGAAGACCCTAAATCAGCGTGATTAAGGAGTTGTTGCCATACGTTATGATGACAATAGGGTAATTAAGGAATTGTTGTCAAACAGTATGGTGATAATAGAGTAATTAACTCTGTAACCAGTTTCCGCTCTTGTAAGAAAGTATGTGTGGTTGTGATATCAATTTGTGACTGTATGTGCTAGCCACTGATCATGGAACTAAGACGGTATGCATATGATACCCATTATTGTATTATCAAAAATGGAGGCCTTACACCGTGGTTAGGGAAGAAGGTAGTCGCAGCGGTGGCATTCTCGGTGACTTGGGCTGAGAGAAGGATGCGCATTGTGTTCAGGGCATGGTCAAGACACTTCAAACTAAACGAATCGGGAAGAGGCTTGCCAGAGGGAAATTGAGCTCAACTTGCTCTCGGAGCTCTTCTCGGCAATGGTGGCACACCACGGCACAAGGGGTTGAGCTCTAGGGCAACGAAGAGCAAGGGCCGTGTGGGGGAGCAAGGGATGGCCTCGGTGTCCTATTTATAGTCGCGGAAGGGGCTTGGGCCCGTAAGCTCAGTGCGGTGGACAAGCGAAACAGGACAATGCTTGTGAGATTCCAAGAAAACCTGGCGATCGTAGTGTGTGCAGGTGTGGAGCAGTAATCGGCAGAAAGGCAAGGTGACAGGGCACGAGGCGATGGTTTGGTTGCTCTAAGGCCATTCTCAGTGCATAATTTTATTTTTAATTTTTAAGAGTATCATATCAACTTTTACATAGACGACAAAGCAGCAACAGCAATTGGTCGGAGGCGCAAATTCCAGGGCCTTGACGCAAGGTGGTTGGCATTGGATGGCGTGGGCGGAACCGATGGCGTCAATCGGGCGAAGGCCTCAACATGGCCGTGAGCTTTTGCGCGTGCAAGCGTGCTAGAGTACACATAGTTTAGGGGCAGCTGACACATTCTGGCCTGACAAGCGGGCCCAGCTCACCTGTGAGGGGAGAGGAAGAGAGAGGAAACAAAACGAGAAAGCATATTTGAGTGGAATATGATTCTGCATCGTGAACACGTCTTTTGGGTTAGGCGCTCTCTATTTCAGGATTTTAACTGGATTTTATTTTGCACTTGGAACTTTAAAAATTCTTTAAGTTACCAAACTAGCTTCAAATTTTATTTTTAAAGAAGTCCTATGATTTTTCTGTAAAATTCTTTTATTATTTCAGTTTTAATTCAACTTTCACAATTTGATTTTTTAGAAGCATCAACCAAATTCAAAAATTCATGAAAATTTTTGGAGGGGCTTCATAGATTATTTGAAACTTAAATACACTATTTCTAGGCTTGAAACATTTTGAGTTTGAAGCTTGAAAAATAGAACATCAATTAGGTTATTGAAAAAGAATTTTCTTTAAATACCAACAATTCAGAAAAATCTAGGAAAATACCAAAAATTCATATTAACTCAGAAAAATTGACTTAGCAACTTTCTTATTTTAATTTGGCTAAAATTAGGGTGTTATAAAAGCAATAACTATTTGTAGCAGGAGAGAGTATATAGTATAGCATGTCTTCTACACTTGAACTTACATTTTTTCGACAATCGAAATTTAAACACTTCTTAATGAACTACAGAGTACGCACACATACACACACTAGTTAGTGATTTTACGTACCTTACCACTACTAGCGTTTTGCTGAACAGCTAAACTAATGATCCTACTAAGAGTGGTGGGGTGTACGGAAAAAACAACTGCAATACTAATGTATCCTCCTTGATTGAGTCGAATTAATGGTCTATATTAATCTCGCGATCGAAGGCTTAAGGAACAGTAGAACAGATGCGATGACAAATAACGGCCCTACCGACTCCCACAAACCATCTTCCAAACCAAAACATCAAAATTTGGATAAAAAAATAAATATGATAAACTAAAAAATGGGCATCATGTACGATTAATACTTTTACATTAAATAATGTCTGGCACAGGCCGATCTATATATATCTAGCTCCCCAAATAACCATACAAAATGAATCAAATTCAAATACAAAAGAAAAAATTGCCCCAAATAATTGAAAGTAACGAAGAACATGCTATTTCTAATTATTCCAAAAAGGAGGCCGGTATATCTTGTGTAGTCTTTAGGCGGCCTAGTTCCATTCTCCGTACTTAATGTGATAATGTGACTTCTCCAGCTTCACGAACTTAATTCGTCATCATTTCACTAGTCGTCTTCTTGATGAGTTCCCATGCACTCCGTACGTGCCTCTCCTCCTGGAGCGATGAGCCCACCGCGAAGCGCAGCACGAACCTGTTGCCTACCACAGTGTGCGCGAGGTACGCCTTGCCGGTCTTGTTGAGGTTCTCCATGAGCACACGGTTGGCCTCATCGGCGTCCTCCTCAGTCATGGCTCCACTTGGCTTGATCCTGAAGCACACCAGCGCAAAGTTCCTCGGCACGACCACCTCGAACCGGTCGTCGGCGCGGACGAAGTCCTCGAACATCTTGGCCATGGCGACATCGCTGCGGATGTGCTCCTGGAGCTTGGCCGTGCCATAGGTGCGCATGACCATCCAGAGCTTAAGACCACGGAAGCGCCGGCCGACGCCGACCTGCATGTCCTTGAGGTCGGTGACGGTGCCGGACTCGCTTGCGTCGTTCTTGAGGTACTCCGGGTTTGTCTCCAGAGAGTCGGTGAGGCGGTGCGTATCGCGCACATACAGACATGTGCAGTCGAGGCATGTGAGAAGCCACTTGTGCGGGCTCATGCTGATGGAGTCCACGCGCTCGACGCCGTCGAGGTGGTGCCGGAACTCCGGGCAGATGCATGCGCTGCCGGCGTAGGCAGCGTCGACATGGACCCATGCATTGAACATGGCCGCAACGTCGGCAACGGCACCAACTGGATCGACGGCGTTGGAGGACGTGGTTCCGACCGTGGCGCAGACGTAGGTTGGCACGAGGCCAGCGTCGGCGTCAGCCTGCATGACCTCGAGCAGCTTCGCTGGATCGAGACCGTAGTCGGTCTCCGGCCCGGTGGGGATGGACCGGATGTTAGCCGGATCGAAGCCGGCGAGGCGGCATGCCTTGAAGAAAGTGGAGTGGGTCTGGTCGGCGGCGTACACAGCCAGGCGCGGAAGCCCGGACACGCCGTCGGATCCGCTCCGACGGAGGGCGGCGTCACGCGCCGCGACGAGCGTGACTAGCATGGCCTCGCTGGTTGTCCCGAGGATCACGCCGCCGCCGGTGCCACGGCCAGCGCTGGTGCGGTTCATGAAGCTCGTGGGCAGGCGCAGGAGCTGCGCGAGCCAGTCGAGCGCGAGCACCTCCATCTCAGTAGCAGCAGGAGCCGCCTGCCACGTGAACCCGACAGTGTTCATCGCCGAGGCGATGAGGTCACCAGCAATGGCCGCAGCACTGTTGGTCGACGGGAAGAAGGCAAAGAAGTTGGGGCTGGCCCAGTGCGTCATGCCGGGCACCACGGAAGACTTAAGCTCCTTCATGGTGACGTCGAACGGCGCCGAGTACGTCGGCGGTGATGCCCTGAGCTCGTCCTGCAGGTAGCCCGGCTTCACGTTGGGCAGCACCGGCATGGACTCCACAGACTTGTAGTAGTCAGAGATGAAGTCGACGGCCTTGTGGAGGTAAGACCGGACATCGTCGGCATTGAGCGGCTCGAATGCTGCTGACTCGTCGCCGAAGGCGGAGAAGGCGGCGGGGTTAGCGTCCAAGCTGCCCATGCCTTGTATTTGCAAGCGAGCTGAGGCCGGAGTAGGGCTAATTAACTGCGAGGTCGGCGTGCACGTACGTACAAAGCTTGCTAGCTAGTTAGCTCAGAAGCCGGAGATGGAAGGCGGAGAGGAGCTATTCAAGCTCTGGAGATGGGGTAGTTGAGTTAGCTAGGTAGCTTAGCTTGCTGGTTTGGTGGGGAGAAGGCGGAGAGTTAGGGTTGGCTTATATAGCGGCCGGGGAAGCGGAGGTGGCGTGGCGAAGCGGGCGTTGGATGGGTCGTTCGTACGGCGGGTGGTAGGTAGCTAGCCGCGTTACGGTGGAGAAGAGACAAAGTCGGGAGTTCTGTTCGGGTCCGGATGCAGCATGCGTGCACCCGGCCCGTTATGGCTGGCAGCTAGCAGCGTTGGCCGTCGGCTGCTGATAGCGCGCGCTTCACATGTCCGTCTTCTTGTCGCCGCACGTGCCGTAAAAGCTAGCTAGGGCACCTGCACTGCAGGCTTCGCCCCCTCTCTGGTCCAGTCAGCCACACGACCAAATGGGTGCTACCTAGCTAATACATGCATCCGTGCATATACATCGGGCCGTCGTGAGATGGTATATATATACTCGCTCCGTTTCAAAATATAAGACATGGTCTGACTTGACACGGTCTTCTAAACTATACTTTGACCCTTGATTTCTCTTATCCAATATCATTCATACAAACAAAATCACTATCATTACAAAGTATTTTCAAATATGAATTCTTTGGTACCAATTTTATATCACAAAATTTTTTTATAGTTAGACAAATCATTGGTCAAAGATTTCAAAGCTTGAATCTTGAAATGCGTGTGCGCCTTATATTTTGAAACGGAGGGAGTATTGTTCTTTTATAATAAGTTATTGTATCTGTCAAGGGTTCAAATTTCGGTCAAAAAATTTTTTCCGGTCCACCGAAATTCGGGACGGCATGGTTGTCCAAATTTATTTTTTTTAAAAAATAAAATTTGATTGAAATTATAATTTTTGATTAATTTTGACTACAATTTGAATTTTTGGAAAAATTCAAATGAATCCACCAAAACATAACTGGAATAAAAAAATTCTTAGACCCACCAAAATGACCGAACTTCATTGAAATTTGGTAAAATTTCAGCGAAAATTCGAAACCTGGTCCCAATTCGTCAGGAACTAACTAAAAGAATAATCTACATTCATCGGTGCTCACAGTTGCTAGCTAGTGCATGGTCAGCTGGCCAGCAGTAAATAGTTGGTGGTTGGTGAGGACTTAGGGACATTGCCAAAATAATGGCACGTCTCAAATTTGCCACGTCTCAAAGTGAAAAGGACACGCATAATTTTAGAACCGTGTACGAGCGACGTGTTCCGGTGGCTAGAGCTAGCGCGTCGCTTTCCTAACTGAAGAACTAGATGAGAAAACAGAAGTAAATCGAGAAAAGACGTGCTAGCCAGCGTCCCTTTCCTAACTGAAGCACTAGATGAGAAAACAGAAGTAAATCGAGAAAAGACGTGAAAGGATTGATAGGATATAAATGTAATTATGTTTTTTTTCATTTATTTGGAGTTTTCTTAGGAAAATTTGTGATTTTGTTTAACCGAAAGATCCTTTTTCATAAAAAATAGTCGAATTGATCTAAATATAATTACGCGTTTTTTCATTTATTTAGGATCTTTTCACGAAGAATCTACGATTTTACTAAACCAAAAGTTCCTTTTATAAAAAATCGCTTAAAAGGACTAAGCATAATTATGCTTTTTTTTTTGCCTCTAACAAAGGGCCGACACATGACCTAGCTCTGGCAAAGTCTTCGGGCTTTAATAAAGGTAATATGAGGCGGTCTGTTAATTTGCAAGTGTTACACAAGCATGTATAGCGTGCAAAAGCTTGGCGCTCATGTGATAAACGACATGAGCGCGTGGCGGGCGTGTATTAGTTAGCACAACACCTTGAAACAATTTTTTTGAAGTAATACATGTTCGTTAATATTACAAAAATGAATACTAAAATTACAAAATTAACCACCATCCTCGAATGAATTCGTGATATATACATATATAGACTTTTGTCGCCAAATGAATAGGCAACGGACTGACGTAGTAGCTCCTGTCACCGATTCATTTGGCAGTAAGACATATCACTAATTCATTCAGCGATACCTTTATTTACCGACAGAAGAGTTGGAGTTGATTTATTTAGCCCATATCATTTTAGCTAGCTGATAGCTTTTGTTATAATTTTCTGGCAATAGAGAATTAGCCGACAGAAACCTTGTTGTTGATTTATTTGGTCTACATTGTTCAATTGATCGACATGTCTTTATCGCTATTTGAAATAGTGGCAGAAGGTGCCTTCTCAGCCTAGCTATTGCCATTTTATTCAACGACAAAGAGTTTTGTAATCAAATGAATTAGTGACAGAGCATTATTTTTGTAATTTTTTTGCCTACTTATTTTTGCAATACTAATAAAAATGTATGATTTTAAAAGAAACCATATAGACACTGTGTGAAGGAATGGACAGTGCTTTCTTGTTGTAAGCAGTGGAGATAGATCAGTGATATAGATTTTAACACATTAATTGTTTGGTGTGGAACAACATTACATGGTCAATTAAATACAGTGTCAAGTGTCAAAGTAAGGACGCGTTTAACACATGCGCATGCACATTGGCCAGAACTTAATCGTGGTATCTCGGACTAGAACTCGATCGGTGAAACGGCTTGGTTGATGTGGAATCTTCTTCGCGTCCCGATCGATCCAAGAAGATGTATTCGTACGCATGACCGAGCTAGAGAGAGAGAGAGAGAGAGCCTTTCTTCCTATAGTTGATCTGGATGCCCAGTAAAACGAAGTAAAAAAACGCATGCTCTGCGCTTGTGACGATCACTCAATTTTTTCTTTCACGCACTGTGCTTTCCGCGAACGGAAGCGGGCGCCGTTCGGACGCGTGCGTGTATGTTGTTGCAGTCAAGTCGTCGGAATCACACAACTCCGTGAGGTATTTTGCTAGCCCGTTCAACGGAAGTAACTATACGTGTTAGGCTGGCTTCAGCTTCTCAACGATCTATCGTGCATCTTATTGTGTAAGTTTTATGTTTTTTCTTTGAGATGTACAACGACACACCCACCCACCCACATCATACGTACATAGACGCGTGTGCATCCATTACACGCTAAGAAAATATTTCTTAGAGACTGTCAATCTTTGGAATATGGATACATACTATTTCACTCAACGTACATGTATGTATCCAAAACTAATCTTATTGGGATGAGATCTATGCATGAGTCCGATCTTGGATTGAACTCCACGACCGGCCAGCCGTGAGCGCACCTGGCTCCTGCCCAAACGAGCTACGGCCGGTCATCGGATAAATTTTATGTTAGTCTTCAAAAAAAGAAGTGTTAATTTTATGATGTTTAGTACGTACGTGTTTAGATGCATGTAAAGTAGTATAGTACGAGAAAACGTATGAAACGGTTGAAAAGATACAAACGTAATCATGTTTTTTTCGTATCTATCTGGGATCCTCTCACGAAGGATCTGTGATTGCGCTAAATCGAAAGGTCCTTTTCGTAAAAAACAGCTGACATGATCCAAACGTAACTACGCTCTTTTTTTAGTATTTATTTAAGGTCCTTTCACGAATGATTCACGATTTTTCTGAACCAGAATGTTCTTCTCATAAAAAACCGCGGAAAGGACCTACATGTAATTACGTATTTTTTGAGGGACCTACACGCAAAAAAAGGAGCCAAGCCGGCTCCCGCGTGGATCGGCACGACGTGGAGGCCCTCCGTGGAGGCGCATTCTTCCAAGTTTAGTATAGGTACTAGGAATGTTTTCACAGCGTGGTACGTCACGAGCGTTGTTTTTTTCGCAGAAACAATTTTGTTTTTTCCTGTGGCGTTTTTTTAAAAAAATCGTCGAGAAAACACGCGAAACGGTTGAAAGGATACAAACGCAACTACGTTTTTTTTTTGCATTTATCTAGGGTCATCTCACAAAGGATCTGCGATTGCGTTAAATCGAAAGATCCTTTTCGTGAAAAATAACTGGAATGATCCAAACATAACTATGTTCTTTTTCTGGTATTTATTTAGGATCCTTTCACGAAAGATTCGTAATTTTTCTGAACCAAAAGGTCCTTTTTGTAAAAAACCACGGGAAGGACCTACATGTAAATACGTATGTTTTGAGGGACCTGCACGTGAAAAAAATGAGCCAAGCCGGCTGCGCACGACTCAGCGTGACGTGGCCCAACTCAAAACGCTCAGAATGCGCGAACTCTGCCATCTTTAATATAGGTACTAGGAATGCTTTCGCGGCTTGATACGCCGTGCGCTTTTTTTTTTTTTTGCAGTAATAATTTCGTCTTTTTTCGGCAATGTTTTTTCTTAAAATCGTCGAGAAAACGCGTAAAACCGTTGAAAGGATACAAACACAATCACATATTTTTTTTGCATCTATCTGAGGTCCTCTCACGAAGGATCTGCGATTGCGCTAAATCGAAAGGGCCTTTTCGTGAAAAATAGCTGGAATGATCCAAACGTAATTACGTTTTTTGTATTTATTTAGGGTCCTTTCACGAAAGATCCGCGATTATTTTGAACCAAAAGATCCTTTTCATTAAAAACTATAGGAAGTACCTACACGTAATTACGCATTTTTTGATGGACCTAAACGCGAAAAAATGAGCCGATCCGGCTGCGCAAGGGGAGGCGTTGAATCCTTCGAAGTTTAGTATAGGTACTAGGAATTTTTCGTGGCGTGATACGTCACGTGCGCTATTCTTTTCGCAGAAACAATATTTTCGTTTTTTTCCGGCTGTGTTTTTTTTAAATCGTCAAGAAAACGCGTGAAACGATTGAAAGGATACAAACGCAATCATGGTTTTTTTTCGCATCTATCTAGGGTCCTCTCACGAAGGATCCACGATTGCACTAAATCGAAATGTTCTTTTCGTAAAAAATAGCTGAAATGATCCAAACGTAACTACGCTCTTTTTTCAGTATTTCTTTACGATCCTTTCACGAAATATTTGTGATTTTTCTGAACCAGAAGGTCTTTTTCGTAAAAAAATAGCGGGAATGATCTACATGTAATTACGTATTTTTTGTGGGATCTACATGCGTAAAAAAGAGCCGAGCCTGCTCGGCGCGACGTGGCCTTCCTTCCTGGTGCAAAAGTCTTCAGAGTTTAGTATAGGTATATGATACGTAATACGTTTTCTGTATTGTCAATGACGACTTTATCTTCAACCAGGGAGGGATGAATCGAGACCGTGTTATTTCGTTCAATGTTAACTGTCGTGCAAAATTTTCTAGTTAACTTTACCGCAACAGCTGGATTGGAATGCGTCGAATTAATTAGTTGCAGCAAGTTCTACCGAGCCAAATTCTTGTTGGAATCAATCGACCACCTGCATGCGTTCTTATCTCTACTATATAAAGTGAGAGTTTCTTCCCACGTCATTTCATCAAAATTACCATTTCTGCCACTACTGCTCTTTAATTACCCTCTTTGCTACAGTTGTTTTTTTCCCACTTCTGTGTCCGTGCAGCCGCTTCATTTGCAGACGGCGCGCAGGAAACGAAGCGCTTCATTTGCGCGCAGGAAACGAAACGAAACGTTATTAGTGCTAGTTCCAACGGTTCATTTGCTTCATTTACAGCGCTCACTCCACACTACACAGCGCTTCACTCCCCAACCCTAATCCCCCAATCTCCTCGACGGCGTGTCCCGATGCCTCCCACGCCCCGCTCCCTCGCGAGAGCTCCCGGTGCATCCCTCGCTCCGCTCCCTCCTGATGCCTCCCCGCCCTACTCCCTCCCGATCCCACCCCAGCTCATCCCCTCCACCCCAACGCCGCCGATCCCGCTCGCGATCCCCCCCCCCCCCGGCGCAAATCTCGGTCTGCCGCAATCCCCGGCGAGATTATCAAGAGATCTGCTCCCCCCACCCGCCGCCGAAATCCCCACTACACCCCTCCCGAACCAGAGACTTACCCCACACCCCCCACCCGATCTGCCGTGCGGATTCTCCTCTCATCCCGATCTACTCCGACAGCCACCCGGATCTACTATTCTACACCGTGATGCGCGTCTCCCTGGTGATTTCCTTCCTCGTCCTACTCCCGCTGGTTTCTATTTTCTTGTCTCGCCGAGGAACACAAGGCGTGGTGGAAGAACCACCCGCATGTCTGTACCTCACGATTTTCATCCGCATCTCTTGAGGTTTGCAGATTGATGAGAATGTGGTGAGGGAGATCATCAACCAGCGCTCGCTGCGGCACCCCAACATAATCCGATTTAAGGAGGTGAGGAAATGCAGGAGATACTGGTATCTTTTTTGCATTGTTGGTGAAGAATTAGTACGAAGAAAAAACCATTTATCTTGGTGTCGGGGATCCCACGTCTGCACCATTGTCAATTGTCAAGGTATTCACTGAAATGCATATTTATCATGTTTTTCTCAGTAATCTTATCACTATTATTCAATTCAAAAGTTCCTTTATAACTTTTTATGAAAATAAAAGTTTTGGCATAATTCATATATGGGTTATCAAATCTCTTGATATGTTCAATTGTATTTTCTCTCACTCTTCTTATTTGCTCCTTAAGTCATGTCCAAGCATTGCAACATATATGTGATTACGAACAAGGTTTAAAAAATTCCATTTTAGATCTGGTCTATTGGAGAGCATCTGGCGATGATAGCTGGTTCCTACCACCTTGAGGTGTTTTTTTTTCTTTTTTGTGTGTGTGAAACAAACACCCACACTGAAATGAAACTTGGCTGGAACTTGTCCGAAATCAGCTGGATTTTGGTGTAACATCCAAACATATTTTTTCATTTATTTTAGGCTTTCGGATCTTGTGATGAAGCAATGCCCCTCTGTGACCAGATTACTTAGTTCACTTGTAGGCTTATACACCTCTTTTAACAAGTCAGATTTTTTTATACCTTACAATGTCAGTAGTTGTTGATTATATCAAATTAAAAAGGATACTAAGTTTTTTTAATAGTTATATAATGCAATGACAATAGTTATATAATTGTATTTGATACCCGACCGTGTTTGCAGGTTCGTCTATTCGACTATCTGAATGGTGGTAGGGAGAGGTGAGCTACAAAGGTGAATTGGAATAGACTGTTTTTATTTGAAATATGATCATTTTTTGTCAATTGTTCTACTCAATAACTGGAAGACGATTCTGAATGTTGTTAAGTAATTAATTTCCAATCCTGCTTATTCTATTTGAAAATTTGGTGGAAAAATAGTGGCAGTATACGTGGAATTAAAAATCTGGTTGTGGAAGTTGACCTAAGTAGGCTTAATTACTTTATATGGATGGGGTGAAACACCACCGCAAAGGACTAATTAGTAACCTCATTGGAAGTGCTGCAAATGGAACATAAAGGTCAAGCAATAAAAAAAATAAAATTAGTAACGAAAAACAAAATTGCTAACAAAACATTCTAAAACCACTTGACTTCTACATTCTAAAACACAGGTATATCCCAAATTTTTTGTATACTGAATGACATCAAACTATTTTTGGTCGTATGAGCTGTCATATGTTTTATATGTACTTAAATAATCTTTTATGTGGTTTGGTGTCAATATGTTTGTTTTGGCTGTAATGAGTTGGTATATGTTTTCGATCCATTTATATCATCCTTTTTGTAGTATGCTTGTTCCTAATATTATGATTTTTTAACTGTAAATGTTTCACTACATTCTCATGCTGAGTAGAGTTACCCTCTTAGTATTTCTTTTCTGCTGCATGTGTATATGTATTCCAAGTTATGTAGAGTTATGCTGAGTAGAGTTCCGGATCTGCTATTCTACACCGTGATGCGCGTCTCCCTGGTGATTTCCTTCCTCGTCCTACTCCCGCTGGTTTCTATTTTCTATAATCTTTTGTGTGGTTTGGTGTCAATATGTTTGTTTTGGTTGTGTTGGTATATGTTTTCGATCCATTTATATCATCCTTTTTGTAGTATGCTTGTTCCTAATATTATGATTTTTTAACTGTAAATGTTTCACTAAATTCTCATGCTGAGTAGAGTTACCCTCTTAGTATTTCTTTTCTCCTGCATGTGTATATGTATTCCAAGTTATGTCTTCCCCTGTAGTTAGATCTTGTTCATTTGGTCATGAGGATAGCCATCTGCACTTTGTAGTTAGAAGTACCAAACAAAAGGAAAGGAGCTTCAGCTTCTAGGAAGTCCTGGAATATTGGGATACAGAGGCACAGCTAGATTTTGTACTATTGATCTGAAATTGAGGTGAGGCGCATGTGTTTAATTGATCCTTTCCTTTTGTTTGGTACTTCAGGGAAAAGATACTAAGTAGTTTTGTGTTGTGATGCTACAATTTTTTGTTATTCTGTGGATACATTATGACCAACTTTTAGTTTATGAGCCATGTGATGCGTGTGCTAATTTGCTTTTATTGTTTTCCTAAATAAAACTTCAACGAATCCTACATGTAAATAAAACTACAATGAGTCCACCTTGCCAAAATTTTACTCCGTTGATTAATTTTCCATTCTTGGCAAAGAGAGTTCTGAATGTGTTCTGACATGTGATTAAGTTCTTAGATAATTGAATGCGCCGTTTTTGCATGTGTGTCTGTGGTTAAAATGTTAGTAAAAGCATTAGGAAACATGGCATTTAGAGATGATTGGAAAAACACAGGAGAGCTCTTCTGTTATGGGGCTGGCCAGAACATGTGTTAGATATAACCAGATAGCTAGAAGTTATTTCTTGTCAATTGTTTACCATCTTTTTTTCCTTGCGATGTTTTGAGGTGCAAAAGCCCATCCTGTTTTAGCACATAATTCACCCATCAAATTGTAGAAAAGACATGTTGAAAATTCAGTATACCTTACTCGTACTCTTTTGAGCAATAATTTTCCCCAAAAGTTCAATTATGCAGGTTGTAAATTTATTATCTAATGCCTGAAGTGTGTCATCTGTAGGTATCGAGAGGGACATTGGAACATTACAGCAAGAGGTATGCATGCATAATCGCATCCCTTGTGTTGTCTGATTAATGAGAAAAATTGCTTAGCATATATCTGCCAATTTGAAAATTGCCTCATATGTTCATAGTCAACTGACAAGTTGTTTGAGCTTAGATATATTCTTAGCTTGCTCTGTGTGGTTTCTACATATGTGATGGATGGTTGATCCTTCCCTTTGTTACTTACTTTTTTTCAAATGAAACATTATTATCTTCAGGTTCCTTGCACTTACAAGATCGTTTTCCATCAATAACATCCTGTCATCTGCATACTGCAGTATTGGCGCACCACCTCCATCCACCAACTGGGAAATTTAGTAGTACCATTTTGGTATTTTAGATGATCACTTTTACATACACATTACGCTTAGATATATCATGATGACTGCTTAATGAAAAGATGTTGTTTGTGACTTTGCAGCTTATAGAAACATGAACCAAGCAGTTAAATCTACTCCCAAGGCTAGCAATATGTTTTTTGAAGGAAAAAAGGCAAAAAATCCATCATATTTTAGTATTTTACTAATATTTTTCAATTATATCTTCTTAGTTGTACATTTTCATTTTTCCTTTTTGGCTAAGTTATTCATGTACATTTTCCAATTATCAGTGTTTAAGACAGTCTATGCTCTGGTTTTCATGAACCATAGGACTCAGTTTGAGAGAGGAGAAAAGAACATGCCACCTTGTTAGAATTGTGGTTAAGAATTGTTGGGGATATATGAACATAAGTGCAACGCTTTCTCATTGATGGTTAAATAATTTATTTGTGCATTTATTAACTTCTAGATTGGGGAGGGGCAGTGGTTGTGTCCTTCCTTGATGATGAGGAGGCCAATGTATGCTGTTTCAGGGAGCAAGGAGAGAGGGATGTGGATTGTATGTGCGAACATGCTCTGTCCAACCTAGAAATTCAATAAGACAGTTCAAGGAAAATATACAAATTGCATTCGATAAGATGGTTGTGGCTTTAGGCCTCCAAAATTCCTGCCTGGCACCCATAAAAGATGATTTCTGCCAATTTGTGACATGTACTGCAAAACTGACTCTTCTTTTTCCATTTCAGGAAATGCGCTATTGGAGAATAGAGAGGCAAGTAAAGCAAACAGATGGTTGGTTCAAACCAAACTACCGGTATATATATTTGCTTGTGGTACATGTCTCCCTTTCACTTGTATTTGGGTCATATTTTTGTGAAGAATTTTGTTCAGGAATCTTGACCAAACTAGAAAAAATTCTACGTGTCAAGTTTATATGACTAGGCAAATGGCTCTTGGTTGGTGAATGGTGATGTGGATTTGATGAATATCATGTGAACCGTGGAAGAAAAGGCTAATGGAAATAAAAAAAGATGATTTCTGCCACTGAATCACCATTGCATAATCATGTTCAGAATAAACCATGGTAGTAAGGATATTGTCAAATGCTTCAATGCTTTCAATCCTACCAATGAAGAGGTATTTTTTTCTTTTTTTCTATAGCCTACTGCTTATCCATGATATGACTTATGAGAAGTTGACAAAACTGATTACCTCTCAAGCTTTTGAGTCTTTTAGTTAAAAGAGTCAAAGATATCAAAGTTGTATGCATTAATTCTCTCTAAAAAAATCAATATACCTTGATATCTTATTGATCAAAGGAGAACAAAACAAAATAATATTATTTTGCCGAGCCTTTCGTCTCTTTCTTCTGGTAAACAGAAATGGGGAAAGGGAAAAGGCAAATAAGTGGTTTGTTGGTTCAGGCTTAAGATCTTCTTTTAGTTCTGGTGCTATATTGTTTGTGTGCTTTTCACTTGTACCTGGGCCAGAACCTTGTGCTGGGAATCATTTACAATCTTAAGCAATCTAACAAAAAATCCTTCCCCTGCCAGATTCAAGGTTCAAGAACATGGTTGAGGTGATGGCTGGGGCCTGTGAAGTGGAGTGAGACTAATCTGATATGCAAAAACCGCTTACTTTCCGCTTATCGGGACCTCTAAATGTACATCATAATTATGCATTTGTTTCGCATTGCTCATCCATCTCCATGTCTAAGTGTTGATTGGATATACGTGGAACTTATGTAGAACCTCGTCAGAAAGGTGATCGTGCTTGTATATATATGTTTCCTTGATATGTGTGTAATGGAATGCCGGTATTCATTGCGCACACACACATGCTTGTATATATATGTTTCCTTGATGTGTAAAATGGAATACTGGTGTTGGTTGTATGTCTTGTATATATGTTTTTTTAGCAATTTTGTTTTTGTAGCAACGCACGGACATTGAACTAGTACTGTTTAATATTTAGTATCAATTAGCTAGGTGCACGCGTCAAACCGGAGCCGCGCGATCGTCCACTATTCGTAACAAAATATTTTAGCTTGCGCAGTTGACCGTGGAATAAGGAAACGTACGTTTACTAGCTCGCGCCATAGCACGCTATATATGCATGACGAAGGTGGTGAGCTAATCTAAAGCGGCAAGGTCTTGGTACTGAACTGCTGTACATGTTGTTATTAATTAGATGTGAAGTAGTTCAAGTGGGAATAGTTCAACCGATGATCTTAAGCAACTAATTAGTAGAAAATTGTTTTGACTTTTGACCGGGCACGCACGTACGTACGCAGGGCAGGCAGACGTGGTAAAAGTAAATCTCCACGCGCGCAACCTCTTGCATGCGACTTTGCGCTCGTCGTTATACTTAACTAGGTAGAATGGCGCGCGATGCCGCGCCCGGTAAAAAAATCTGATCTAAATTTTTCAACAAAGATCGAAATTACATTTTTCTCAGTAGCATTTTTTTTAAAAAAAATTGGCTGGCTAGGAGCCATCGGTGAATTTGCGAGTAATAATACATGTTTAAAAATATATCAAAGATCGAGATGGAAACCGAACCTTCATTTAATCTGGTTTTTTCGTTTTTGGTTTTTGTGTTTGTTTAAAAAATGGGTCGTTAGGACCCGCCATGTAATTTATGGTCGCTCTAAATCTTTGAACTAATCTATTTTTTTAAAAAAATCGCGGCTATGACCCGCTGGCGGATCAATAAGTTGCTATAAATCTTGACAAATCTATGTTTTTTGGTGACGAAGACATTTTTTGGTTTTTGGGTGGTGAAAACATTTTTTCGGTTTTTTCGTGTGAAAATATTTTTTCTGGAAAAATGAACCCGCTAACAAATCCATAAGTTGCTATAAGCCTTCACTAATTTGTGCTTTTTAGCGACAAAGACATTTTCCGGGTTTTTGGGTGGCGAAAACATTTTTTCGTTTTTTTATGATTAAAACATTTTTCCTTCGACGAATCTGCGTTTTTAGCTTAAGACATTTTTCGGTTTTAGGTGGCGAAAATATTTTTTCGGGTTTTTGGTGGCGAAAATATTTTTCCGGAAAACGGAGAAAGGATCTCAACGTAAGCGTGGACTGTTTGTTACGTTTTGGACTCGTCGCTATCATGAAAAATTAGAAAAGGGTTTGTTCGCGATTTGAATCTAACCGAGGATTTTTTCGTAAAGCGGCGCCAAGGACCTAAACGCTAAGAACGGAAAAATCTTGCTCTCACAAAAAATCACAAAGGACCTAAACGTAATTACGGAATCTCCGGAGGGCTTTTTCGCAAAAAGACCACACGACACGTGGGTGCCCTGGCCGTGCGGCTTTTCTTCACTGCGTAATAGGTGTATTATTAGTTCGACCCGATGATAAATTATTTCAGTTACCAGAGATGCCAGTAAAAGTAGACATGACCCTATATAAACATTCCCTTCATTTGGTGGACGAGAAGGAAATCTTCTATATGCAACTGCTAATTCTGGCAGAGCATGTCGACGCAGATGAACTATGACGACATAAGCAACTTCATTCATTGCAACTGGAATAGAAGATCCTGGTCCTTCAAAAATTCGATTCTCCTCCTCATAGTTGCTTCTTGTTGGAATATCTAGCCTCGCAATATACTCCACTGATACTGGACTAATGGGGACATAAAAGACTATGTATCTAGGATTCTCCGAAAAGTGAGCAAATTCTAACAGGTGGGCAAGGACTCCCATCATGCCAGAATTTTCCCGACCAGTGGAGACATATAGCAAGGACTAAATTCTCCCATCTGCACATTTAAAAAGGAATTAGTATTCCAAATTAAATGCAAGATAGTAAAGAATTTTTAGAGGAAAAGATTCTAGCAGAAATTAAAAATAGAGAAGGATTACTAAATATAGCACGGCAAAAGAATATTATATATATAGAATGAATAGGTAAGATGTGCTAATTTTCATTATTTTAGTTCTAGGTCCTATTTTCAAATTTTAAGTTTACAATTTCGCCCTGTCTACCTAGGGTTTCCTACAGTCAGCATGGCTCTGATACCAACTTGTAAGGCCCCCATTTTTGATAAATAAATATCAATAATGGGTACCATGTGCACACAGTACTAGTCCCATGATCAGTGGCTAGTACGCACATTTACAAATTGATATCACATCCACACGTATATTTATTACAACAGTGGAAGCAGGTTTACATAGTATTTATACAATACCAAAAGTAAAACACTGTAGTGGAGACAAACATCTTGTAGTATGCCTTTAACCCATTATCCCCACAGGCAACTAACAAGGTGAACCCTAGTAAAATTCATCGTCAAAGTCCCCGAATCCTGCGTCAACGAATGTATCGTCGGGGTAATCTGTTTCTTCACCTAAAAATATCAACAGTGGCAAGTTGAGTACTTATGTACTCGCAAGACTTGTTCAAATCCTATAATATATGCAGGCCAATTCAAAGGAAGGCTTCTACTGTTAATTTTTGCACAAAGCCAAATTTAAGAATGTAAAACAAGTAGTAATTTGCGAAACGGATTTACGTAAAAGCAATTTAATATGAAAGTAACAGAGTATAAGTATGAATAAGTAAAATCGCGAACCGGATATCTTGACCATATCCATGAACCAATTTCTACTAACACCCGGTAGAATCCAAACCAACTTCTACCAACACTCGGAAGAATCCAAAGTTTTATGAAAATAAAAACAGCTAACTATGTGATGACTTTACCAAGTGCCCATAACGCGGGCGCGGCTAATCGATTAGTTTTTACTCTGCAGAGTTGTACAGCTTTACCCACAAGAAATGATTAACCCTTTTTGCTAGGCCATTCGACACACTTCCTTTGGTGAGTCGGTAAGGCGATCATTACCTAACCGTTCAATTACTTAACCCTAACTTTGTACCAGCACGGGACGAAAACCCATACCCTGGAAGAAGAACTCAGAGTATAGAAATGATGGAACTTCCCCAGAAGTACGGCGTACACCGTTGTATCAGCAAACGTGACTCCCAACACCTCGGTGTGGGCGCCCCTCCGAGCAATCCATTAAGAAACAGCTCGTACTACTCCAGCCTACCAATGTGCAAAGCTAGTTTTAAGCAATTTAATTAGTTAAGGCTGTCCCATACCAGCACTTGTGGTTATACGGTTATCTTGGCCTGAAAACAACCCATAGTTTGGTCCTTGATCTGATACGAGCAATAATCTCCCCCTACACTACGTGCAAGTCCATGCACCTCCGGCTATTGTCAATAATTGCCCGCATCAACAACATAGTTTTATTTTCATTTTTAACCAAAATACCAATGACCATCATCATGTCTCATTATTTTCAAGTTTTATTTGATCAATATTTCCAATTGATTTATCCCAGGTCTAAAGCATGGCTAAGCATGATTATTAACCATCGCATATACCCAAATTGACATCAGATATTGTCTAACCATAATTCTAAGATTATCAAGGTTCACAAATCCATACCTATCAAGGAGATTTTTATGAGTCTACAAGGTATAACTACCATTACCCCCAATATAGCAGAGTTTAATGAATATACGCATGCAATAAAACATTTAATGAAAATATTTACAAAACTAGGATCAACATGGTCAAAGGGGGTGCTTGCCTTGTTGATTGTCGTCAAAGTCGTACGCCTGATCGTTGACAACTAGTTCTGGCTCGTCGAGTTCTACACGTCGTCCAATAATAACATGGCAAATAACAAATCCCAATAAGGCAAAAAGAAAACAGATAGAAAAATTTAAATAAATCAATTTCATAAAATAGGTATGGCTTTAATGTTTTATTATTTTTCATATTATGTGCTTATGTTGTTTAATTCTTTACATATGCTTATATTTCTTAACTTTTGATTCAAGTATTAATCAAATTTGTTTCATGAATTTTATTTCTGTATTCTATAATTTCTGAGTACTATACTCATGCATTTTATTATCTATAATTTCGGATTGATAAAACCAAAATTACTTAAACAAATTTTTGGACTACTTTCTTGTTATATACAATAACACAATTATTTTCTATAGTGAACCCTAACTATGTTTTTACATATTCAGGTTCCTAAGATCATAAGGATTCTAACAGAATTTATTTCAGTAAATTTGGAGTTTATTTGCCCAAATTTTATGTATAGCTTATTTGAATTCTCTCTTTAAACTAATATTCAAATTTTCAACAGAGCTGACATTTAAAATATTTTTGCATATTCTGAATCTACAGGAATTTATAAAAATTTAGGAATTTATTTCAATAAATTTTGATTTACGGTTCAAAAGTTACAGTCATTTGAAAATGCTAAAGTTTAGAAAATACTGAAAATTGGAAAATTGCCGTTTTCAGAAAATACGCTTTAGGGTTGAAAATGCGCTTTCCGTTTTTGACATGGCTCGGGTTAAAGCACTGACATGCCGGGCCCAGATGGCAGCAACGCAGTGCGAATGATGCTGTGCGGCTGACAAGTCTGGCCCGCACGGCAGTGAGTCAAGCGAACTGAGCGGCTGACTAATTGGTCCCACCTGGCAGTGATGGCCGGAGATGGCGCGCCGACGAGCATGGGCGGCGGAGGCCATGGCCAGTGAGCACAAGTGCGAAAAGCTTAACTCTTTTATGAATTTTTCAGCAGTATGAGCATCAGTGGTTATTAAGAATCTCATTTTAGCGTTTTATTCAAAGTAATTGCATGTGAGTTGGGGTTCTCACCGTGCGCGGCTATGGCGGAAAGAAGAACACAGCTGCGCGGCTCAACGGAGAAGATGGGCTGAAATCGGCGCCTGGGATGAGTTCCTGTGATCACAAGGAAGCTTTAGCTCAAATGGATTGGCTTAATTCGAAGTACGGAGCGTCGCAGAGGATTCTTCCCTTTGGCGACCTTACTGGACTCGAAGAAGACAACCGGGCTCCTTACCGGACTCGCACAGGAGGAGTTCAAGGATGAGTTGGTTCGGCTTTTCTGACGCCCTAGTCTCACTGATTCGGTCTGGTTTGGGGTGTAGAGCATCGTAGCAAATTTTTCCTCTTCGGCAGTTTCCACCGAAGCGAAGGAAGACGGCTGCGCCGGGAAGATTTTTGGGCCGAGTGGCTGTTGAGGCTTGCTGCTCAGGTGGACGTGCTCTACGGCTGGTATCAATAGAGAGTAAGTCGGGCTGAAGAGGGCTGGTTGCTCTCTAAGGAGCTCGGCGCGAGAGAAGGACGAAGCAGAGAAGAAAAACGGAGAAGAAACGGGAAACGGGCTGACGTGTGGGGGCGAGCTGGCTGAGAGAGAGTCGGCAGGGGGACAGCTGGCCTCGCACAGTGGCTCGGTCCCACTGGTAAGCCACCGAAACAGGAGAGTAATCTAGACAGCTCAAGATTACCCCGCAAGCTTCGGGTGGTAAAACATCTCCAGAGTTTTTGAAAATTTTTATTGATGTCGGCCAGGTGAAGATACGTGGCTAGTAAAATTTTCAGTTAAATACTCTTTGTAGATATTTTGTTAAAATTCTGACAATGTGATATTTGAATTTCTGATTACTCTGTTTTTGATTCATTAAAGTATCCAAACTATTTTATTTATTCTTGATATTTTGTTTTTCAAATTAGTTTGAGTTAATAATGCTTATGTAAAATTTTCAGATTTTTATCTTCGATAAATAAATTATAAAAATTCTGACATTAGAATTTCTAACTTTATTGGTTTTCTGTTTTCGAATTTGCAAAATTCACTAATACAAGTTTTAATTTTTGATATTTTTAATAAAGGCATATAAGGTTGTCAGGATTTCAAGGTAAAAATATCATGATTAAGTTTTGTCGATGATTCGGGAACCGGTCACCGCCGAGCTTACTTGTTGAATGAGGGATCAACCTAGGGCCCCTTTTCCGCGAGGGGTATAGCGTTCGGGGGCCTATCGAGCCATGGAACGAAGTGGCCAAGATGATCACAAAGCACACAAGGGGTCGTTTTTTATCTGGTTCGGGCCTCTCGCAGGGGAGATAACAGCCCTACGTCCAGTGATTGCTCTGATATGCGAAGGTGGCTACAAATACTGTGTACAAGTAAGAGTGAAAGTCTAATAGAGCTAACCCCGCCAGAAGGAACCCGCAATCCTTCGCACGAGAGGGTATTTATAGGGGATTACAGGCGACAAAACATTTATTACAGGGGGCGCTCCACTGTTCTTGGACGTGCGTAGGGCTGTTGCCGCGCCTCCCGCCGGGCACCGCACGACGTGGGTACAGCGAGCGTGTATTGCGGGCGCGCAGACCACGGGCGGCCCCGCAGTTAATGCCGGATCCGCCTCGTAGACCGTGCCCGGCTTTTGGGTGAACTTCGAGGTGTCTTCGACGGACTGAGTCGCAAGGTCGTTAATACCCGAGCAAGTATGCTCGGGGAGGGGAGCTTAACCTCAAGGTCGGAAGGTCGGGGGACCCTACGCAGGATGGGCTTCGGGCTTGGGCATGGTCGATCTTGGTTGGGCTCAATGGTCGTTCTGAGCGATAACCAATCCCGGCAGCTAGCCCCGAGGCTAAAGGGGAATCGCCTTCTCAAGGCATCGCCTTAAGCCTCCAAATTCTCGGAGTGGGATTGGAGCCCCGCGCGGGACTATCGCATGAGATCCGAGCAACGCCGCCGGGATGAGGATCTTTGTGGCGAAGGACTACCGCAGCGTCCGAGCAACGCCTGCTCGGGGACGAGGATCTTTGCGGTGAAGGACTATCGCAGCGTCCGAGCAATGCCTGCTCGGACGAGGATCTTCGAGGCGAAGGACTACCGCAGCATCCGAGCAACGCCTGCTCGGGGACGAGCGTACTGGCCCGCGGATCGACCTTGCCAATACCTTAAAAACAAAGGGGGAAATCGCGATGGTTCCTTCTCAGCGAAGCTTTGCTGGTACGACTCTGATAGCTTTTGGGGAACTGCGCCACTACAGGGCGGTTTTGGGAACCGAGTCGCCACGCGTTGGCCATCGGGACAAGGGACGATTTTCTCGCCCGTTCGACTTCTCCGCCTATAGATATCAGGTGGGAACAGTTCCTGGAAACCTTTTCTTCCCCCACGACTCGCAATTAAACTTGAGAAAGCGTTTCATCCTTCGAACCTCCTTCCACCGCTTCGCCGACCTTTCGACCAATTCCTTCCATGGCGAGGTTCGGCGTAAGCAAGGCCACAGTAGAGAGGCTCCGGGTGCTTCAAGACTTCGGGTACCTCGGCCTCGGTACCTGGCGGCTCTCGGCCGGCGAGGCGGCGCCGGTGCCACGCACCGACGAGATAGTTGCGTGCGAGCTGTACATCACCAACGGCTCCGGATGCCCGAGAGCGAATTCCTGGAGACCGTGCTCCTAAACTGTGAGTGCGAACTCATCCATCTGAACCCCAACTCCATCCTTGTCTTGACAATCTTTGCCCATCTCTGCGAGGGTTTCGTGAGCGTCCTTCCTACGTCGAGCCTTTTCTTTCATTTCTATTCCTTGTTTCGTACCGGGGGCACCTACCTCATCGGCTCCCGGTACTTCCGCCTCCGGAGCAACCGCCCGTACAAGTACCCCCCTTCTCCCTCAAGGATTCCGTGGCCGGATGGGCCGAAAACTGGTTCTACCTGCGAAAGGCGGAGAGGAGCACCTTGCGCTACACC
Organism: Guadua angustifolia; assembly: GCA_036346375.1. Classification (NCBI taxonomy): domain Eukaryota; kingdom Viridiplantae; phylum Streptophyta; class Magnoliopsida; order Poales; family Poaceae; genus Guadua; species Guadua angustifolia. The sequence goes on from CM070517.1 coordinate 42,470,718, forward strand.
GAGACGGCGGCACGCTACTTCGAGATGCCGCGCCCGCCCGTCGTGCCCGAGGAGGAGCGGATGCTAATGCTGATCAACGAGCTCACGCAGATGGGGCTCACCGGCCGGGACATCGCCCGCGACTTCCTTCGGAACAGGGTGTCCCCTCTGAGGAGGAGGGAGCGCCCGTTCTACGAGATCACCGGATGGGACGACATAATCCGGGAGGGCACCTCCTGTAAGTCCCACGACCTTGAAGAGATCTTATTTTGCTTCTGTTGCTCTGGGTCCGTGCTGACTTCGTTTACCGGCTTGAAACAGCCCCGGACTTCGACTGGACAGAGAGGAGGGTGGCCGAGCTGTTCGGTACCCTCAAGGGCAAGGAGCTCAAGCGCAAGCGGCAGGTCCCGAGCAACGTGCTTTGAGCGGGGCGAAGTGGTAAGTTGCTTCATAGTTCGTGCCCGGGGGAGAGCATCCCGAGCTCTTCTGATGTTTTCTTCGTGCATTGCCGCAGGAGAAGCTCGCCTTGGACCTGGCGGTGGCCGAGCTCGCGCCCTCAGCGGGTGGTAAGGGAGTACTTATCCCAGCCTCCCGGGCCAAGGGCTCAAGGAGCAAGAGGGGCGCCCCGCCACCGGCGACCACCGGTCGGCGAGCAATGACGGCAAAGTATCAAGGTCTGCCGGCGCCCCACAAGGAGTACGCCGACCGGAAGGAGGAGGTAAGGCGTTTGAGGCTCTGGCTGGGGAACTATAGTTTGAGGGCCCAAGTGGAGCAGATCGAGGCGGAGGGAAGACTGATCGAAGGGATGGTGCAGGGCGAGCGGGAGGCACTGAAGAGGGAGCTCGCCAAAATGAAGGTCGAGGTCGAGCAAGCCAAAAAAGACCGGGCCCTTGCGATCGCCGACCTGGAAGCGCATCATCCCACGGCCAAGCGCGGAAGCTCGGAGGGGCCGCTAGTCGAGATTGACATGGAGAAGGCCGACCCTTGCCTGGCTAGGATTACCCAGGCCGCGGAGAAGAGGGCCGAGATGGTGGTTGCGACCGCCGCGGAACCAGCCGTTGGTGGCGACGAAGGCCTGGGCGAAGGTGAGTCTTGAGATTTGCCCTTCTTCGTTTCCCTTGCTCTTTGCTTTGCGCGCCCGAGCTAACCCCACTCTCCCGACGTGGGCAAAAATAGCTCGTAGGGCCTTCCCGGACTGTCGCAGGATAGCTTACGAGCCATCGATTGTGCCTTTAGCGGGGTGCTTTCACGACGCCGCCGACATCGTGACGGCCGAGGGTGTGGGAGCGGTGGAGAAATTCGTCACCGACGACCGGGTCGAGATGGACCCCCGCCCCAGAGGGAACGCCCCGGGCGGCTTCCGACCACCCCCGCGCGGAGAGCACGGAAGGAGGGGAGAAGGCCAACCTCACGGCCCCGAGCGAAAAGGCTGCTCAAGAAGGCTCGGTGCCTCCGGGCGAAATACCTGCCTGAGCTGAGGGCGTGAAGTCTCCGGGCGAACCGCATGCCCGGGATGAGACGCTGCCCGCCCCGAGCGAATCGCATGCTCGGGTGGATGTTTTGCCTCCGAGCGAACAACATGCTCAGGTGGATAGTGAGAACACTCTGAGCGAGAGCGCCGCTCACGAGTGGGGCTTGGTACCCCGGGGCGAACCTCATGCCCTGGGGGATGGCTCGTCATCGTCGACCAACCCGCCTTTGTTTAAGAGTTCTGGGGAAATCTCCAGCCCCCTGCCGGTCTTGGAGGATCCTCGGGAGCGCGAAGTTTCCAAACGCTTCCGGGACAATCTTCGCGCCGGCTTTGCTCATGTGAGTGTGCTTCTTTCTGCGACCGCCGTGATTTCTCGCTTTTTTCGGCCCTCAGAGCCGGTGGACTGAAGTCCTTCTGCCCGCAGCTCCTTGAGAAGACCCTAGGCGAATTTGACGCCACGATGGTCGTCTCTGAGGAAACGACCGAGCTGCTTACCGCGCATGAGGCCAAGATAACCAGACTCGAGCAGCGCCTGAGCGACCTCAAGGATTGAGACACCCTGCTGGTGCACCGATGCCGCCAGGCGGAGAAAGACGCCACCGAGCTTAAGGAGAAAAACATTGGGCTCGAGCAAGAGCTCGAGCAGGAAAGACAGCGCTCTTGCCAGGCCGAGGAAGGTGCCACCGCCGACAAAGAAAGGGTTCTTACGCTCGAGCGGGAGCTTGAGCGGGAGAAGCAGCAGTCCCTCGATGCAGTGAAGGCCGCCGCTGAAGCCGGGGAAAAAGCTCTTAAGCTCGAGCAAGAGCTCGAGGTAGAGAGGCAGCACTTCAGCGCCCTTGAGTCGAAGGTGGCGGAGCTGGAACGGGCAGCGCGTGTGGCTGCCGACCTTGCCGAGCAAGGCAACGAAGAGGTCGAGCAACTCCGCGAGGAAGCCCGCGAAGGTCGTGAAGCCCGCCGAAAGTTAATTGATAAAGAGGCCAAGATTGACGAACTGAGGCGGAAGTTGTCCGTGGCCCTCAAGGGAGCGACGCCCAGTGCGTAGGGGATTTCATCCTTTTTCTTTTTCTTTGATGATTTTTGGATGATTTTTGATGTCGCAGGTGGGGCTTGTAACTATCTTCTGCTTAAGGGTTGCTTCCGGTGCAGTGTTTCTTTTGCCCTTGCTTGGCTTTCTCGCTAGTAAGATAGGATGAGGCGCTTGGTTGAGATGATGCCAGGGCGGCAACTCGCTCCCCCCTTAGCCCCCGCTGCGAATGAGGGTCGTGCGCCTATGATGCGAGCACAGGCTCGTTCGCAGGAGAGTTGGGAAAGATTGCGCCCCCCCCCGACCAAGGAACCGGCCTCTCCGAGGAGCGAAAGTGGTTTTGGTCGGGGGGAAAAGGAGCAAGGCCGAGGCTTCCTTGACGCTTAGGACGCACACCCCTTGCCTATGTTGCGAGTACGGTCGTAAGCGAGGAAAGACGCACGTTTGCCCGACAGGATGCGCGACGACCCAACCTGCGCGCAGAAGTAAACCTCGGGACCGACCAAAGGGTTTGCTCAGTATCGACTTACATCGCAATAAGAGTCGCCGGACCAAGGTCGGCTTATTGAGACCGAAGCCCCCATGTGGCGAGTTTTATTGGCGGGGTGTTGGTCGTGGTACCTTGTCTTGGCGCTGCCGCCCGAGCTTTAGGTTTAGAAAGAATTTTCAGTGACAAACTACGTCCGACGCATTTGTTTCGCGACCAAGATCGTGAAAGAAATAAAAAGTATGCCCTTGCGCGAGACTGAGCCGGCTTACCGAAACGCAGTGACCTTATATATGTATTCGCGGCATCTTGGGGGAAACAGATATTTGCGTGAGTGTAGCGAAAGTGCCACTTTCTTTAAAAAGAAAGAAAGAAAACAGATGTGTATACAAAGCGCAAAATAGAGCATTGGTTTAGACAAAGAACTTGCGCAGCTGGTCGATGTTCCACGAGCTCGCGAGCACGCGACCGTCTTCCCGCGCAAGGCGGACAGCCCCCGGGCGTGCTATCAAGACGACCGTGAACGGGCCTTCCCACTTGGGGGAGAGCTTGTTGGCCTTCGACAAATCCTGGATTCGACGAAAGACGAGGTCGCCAACCTGCAGGGCACGTGGCCGAATTGACTTGGCCGCGTGCCTGCGAAGAGCTTCCTGGTAGACGGCGGATCGGAGCAACGCCCTCACACGCGCCTCCTCAGCGATGTCGAGGTCGAGGCGACGCTCGTGACTTTGGTGGATACTGTCGGCCAGGTGAACCCTTGGGGATCCAAGCACGATTTCGACAGGTAGGACGGCCTCGACATCAGAGACGATTTGGAAGGCGTCTCGCCAGAAGCGCTGCTCGGTTGTGGTGCGCATGCACTAGAGGACGGAAGGAAGCTCGTCCACCCATGACCCGCCATGCCGGGAGAGGTCTTTGAAGACCCTTTTCTTGATTCCTTGAAGGATTTGGCCATTTGCACACTCGGCTGCTCCGTTGCTCTATGGATGAGCTACAGAGGCGAAGCAGACCTTTGTTCCGATGTCGCCGCGAGAGGCTTGGAACAGCCGGTGAATCGAAGTGCCATTATGCGTGATGAGGCGATTGGGGATCCCAAACGTCACCACATTCTTTGCGGAAGAATCACTTGGTTGCTTGAGCCGAGATGGTTGATACAGGCTCGGCCTCGATCCACTTAGAGAAAGTGTCGATGGTGACGAGCAAGTACTTACAATCCTTTCGACCGCGTGGGAAAGGCCCGAGAATGTCAGCCCCCCAGGTCGAGAATGTCCACGAGAGTGGGATGGTCTGCAGCAGCATCTGTTGGCCGGTGGGCCTTTGGCGTGGAAATCGCATGCCCGGCAGTCGCCACGAGCCGCCGAAAGGCGTCGTCTAGAGCTGTCGGCGAAGAGTATCCCAGCGGAATGCTTTGCTTCTGGCGTCCGAAAGGACGAGTGAGCCTCGCACATGCCCTCGTGGATATCTTTGAGAAGGAAATTGCCTCTTCTCGGGATATGCATTTGGAGAGGACTCAAGTGCCCCTTTATGTATAAGGCACCCTCGACCGGTTTGTAGGAAGAGGACCGCCTTATAAGCGGGAACGCCACCGCTTCTGCAAAGGTGTCCGTGGGCAAGATATTAGACGAATGGCGTCATCCAATCTGCACCTTGCTCGAGGAAGGAGATGTGACCGCACATCTCGTGCCTCCTCTGAGAGGAACGGAGGGCTTTCTCAGATGCTTTCGGCGGCGCCCGGCATGCATCTGGGGTTGCCTCCTCTATAGAGGGAATGGAGGGCTTGTGCAGATGCTCAACAAGCACCCCCGGAGGGGCGGGCATCTGCGAGGAACCGACTTTGGAAAGATGGTCGGCCAGAGAATTGTCCTTCCTAGGGATGTAGAGTACTTCGAAATTTCTAAAGTACCGCTCCAACTTCCTCACTTCAACCAAGTAAAGTGCCATTGAGTGATCGAAACACTGATACTTCTTGTTGACTTGGTTGACGACCAGCTGCGAATCGCCCTTCACAGTTAGCCACTGGACTCCGAGCGCCTTGGACGCTCATAGCCCGGCCAAGAGGCTTTCATACTCCGCCACGTTGTTTGTCGCGGCGAAGTGTAATTGGATAACGATGGAGCCGATCCTTGAGGACACCAAGATAACGCCTTGACCCGAGCGTCAAAGCTCGGGAGCCGTCGAAGTACATGGTCCAGCGGCCATGCCGAGATTCTTGAGACTCAATGGCGGGCTGGGCGGGGTTCGTCCATTCCGCTACGAAGTCTACCAAGATCTGGGACTTAATTGTCGTGCGGGCAGAGAAGTGTATGTCGAACTCCGCGAGTTCCATGGCCCACTTCGCTATCCGGCCGCTGGCGTCTGGATTTCTTAGGATCTCCCTAAGTGGAAAGCTGGTCGGGATGACGACCTTGTGGGCTTGGAAGTAGTGGCGTAACTTCCTGGAAGCCATGAGCAGCGAGTACAGAAGTTTCTGGACCTCAGGGTAACGCTCCTTTGGTCCGTGCAACACTTCGCTGACGTAGTATACCGGACGTTGCGTCCCTTCTCGCTCTACCGCCAGCACCGCGCTTACGGCATGGGGTGTCGCTGCGAGGTAAAGTAGGAGTGGCTCCCCCGACCTTGGCGTGGCCAAGATCGGGGCCGACAGTATCGCTTAGCTCCTCAAAGGCGCGTTAGCCTCCTCGCCCGCACAAGCCCTCGTGTCTGCGGAGCGCCTTAAAGAAAGGCGAGCGCGCTACCGACCGGCAAAATGAAGCGACTTCGGGGCGCTTATACGTCCGGTCAGGGTCTGGACTTCCTTCACGGAGCCCGGAGGGCGCATCCTCTCGATGGCCTTGATTTTCTCCGGGTTAGCACCGATGCCCTGAGGCCCGATGAGATACCCGAGTACTTTGCCAGCTTTTACCCCAAAAACGCATTTCTCGGGATTAAGCTTTATTCTATGTCTACAGAGATTACAAAAGGTCTTCTCGAGGTCGGATACATGGCCTGAGGGGAGCTTACTCTTAACTACGATATCATCTACATATACCTCCAGGTTTCGACCTATCTGATCCTGGAAAGTCTTCTGCATCAAGCGCTGGAAGGTCGCCCGCTGCCCGCAGACCGGGCGACATGGTCGTGTAGCGAGCGTGCAAACGGGTGATGAAGGAAGTCTTCTCCTCGCCCCGGGGACAAGCTAATCTGTGGTAGCCCGAGTAGGCGCCCAAAAGCTCATCACAGGACTCCGCCGCTAAGTTGCGTCGACTAGTTGGTCAATGCGTGGCAGCGGGAAGTTGTCCTTCAGGTAGGCGGCGTTTAAGCCAGTGTGGTTGACACACATGCGCCACTTGCCGCCCTTCTTCTTGACGATGACCGGGTTTGCCAGCCACTCCGAGTGCTCGACCTCCCTGACGAAGCCGGCCTTAAGGAGCTTGTCAAGTTCCTCCCGAATGATCGCCTGTTTCTTTGGGGAAAATCGCCTGAGCTTCTGACGCACAGGTCTTTTGTCAGGTCGAATAGCTAGCCTGTGCTCAATCACTTCCCTTGGGACTCCGGGCATGTCGGACGGTTCCCAGGCGAACACGTCCGCGCTCCTCCGGAGGAAGGTGATGAGCTCGAGTTCCTATTTGGGATCTAAGAAAGATCCCAGATAGAGGACCTTGGTCGGGTCAGCCTCATTAAGAGGGACCGCCTTGGTTTCTCCTCCGGGCTGGAGGGTAACTTTTGGCCAGGAGTGCGTCGGTGCTTGGTCGGGGCCACGCTGAGGCAGCCACCCGACCATGTCGAGGGACTTCTCGTCGCAGTTCAGGGCCGCCCGATGGTCGCCTTTGATGGTGATGACGCCCTTCGGTCTGGGGACCTTCAGGCACTAGTAGACGTGATGCGTGGCGGCCATGAACTTGGAGAGGGCCGGCCTGCCAAGGATGGCGTTGTAGGCCGACTTGAAGTCCACGAGTTCGAAATTGACTAGCTCGGTTCGGAAGTTCGTGATGTCCCCGAACGTCACAGGTAGGACGATCTGGCCCAGAGGCTTGATCGAGGTGCCGGGGACAATCCCGAAGAACGGGACAGCTATGCTCTTGATCCTGGAACGAGGGACTTGCATCTCGTCCAAGACCGTAGCGGATATGAGGTCCAAGGAGCTCCCCCCGTCGATGAGGACCCGACCGACCTTGGCGTTGTTGACGGTCGGGCTCACGACCAATGGGAGCTTCTGGGGTTTGGACATTCCAAAGGGACAATCATCCTTGGAGAAAGTGATGGGTAGCTCGGACCACCTGAGCTACTGCACGGGTGGCTTGCCTTGAGCAATGTGGCCAACCTCCCGCGCGGCCTCCTTCAAATCCTGCGGGACTTGTAGGCCGAGGAGCCCCCAAATATGACGGCTATGTGGTTTTGGGGCTCCTGGTAGTCCATGTCGTCGTCGTTTGCGGGACCTTTGCCCTTGCTGCTCTCTCCCTTGCCCGGGAGAGTCGACATGGGGCCCTCGCCCTTGTAGAATTTCTCCAGGCGGTAGGCCCAGGTCCTACAATTGCAGAGGTTGTGGCCGGCCACTTGGTGGAGCGGGCAGAAGCGGTCGCCTGCAGGGGCGCCCCTTTCGCCGCGATCCTGGCCACCGCGACCCTAGTCCTCGGGACCCTGATCGCCACGATCTTGGTCGTTGTCGTCTTGGTCGTGGCGCCATGGTGTGGCCACCCGACCGCCCAGCGACGGGTCAAGGGCACGAGACGGGCGGTGCTCCACGGCCACCACTATGTCTGGCGCGCGCGACTTCTTCTTCTTCTTGGCCTTCTTTTCTACGGAGCCCGAGGGTCTTTTGCTCGAGGGGCCCTCTAGGCCCGGCTGGGGTGGTAGCTTAACCTCGTCGAGCCTTTTTCCATTGCACGGCTTCGTCGGCATTTGCGTAGCGATCGGCCATGCGGAATAGTTCGTTGGCCGTCAGGTCGGGGTGGATCTCCAGGTCTTGTGTGAAGTGAACGTCACGGACCCCGAACTTGAAGGCCCGGACGACCGCCTCATCCGAGATACTCGGGATGGAGTTTCTCACCTTAATAAATCTTTGGACGAAGTCGCGTAGCGTCTCTTTGTCCGTCTGGATCAACCGCTCGAGGTCGCGCTCGTTGCCCGGGCGAGTATAACAGCTCTGGAAGTTTGCCTGGAGGGCCTCAGAGAGCTGCCTCCATGAGCGGATAGATCCTTCCTTCTGGTTGAAGAGCCAAGTTCTGGCGTAACCGTCTAGGACCATGGGGAGGTAGTTAGCCATGACCCCCTCATCCCCGCCGGCCGCCAGGACGGCGGTGGAGTAAATCGAGATGAACTCATCGGGGTTCTGGGTCCCGTTGAAACGCTCGATGTGGCCGGGCTTGAACTTGCTCGGCCACTTGACGTCGTGAAGGGACGCCGAAAAAGCTCGGCATCCGAACGCCGGGCCGTCATGGCGACCCCTCCGAACATGGCGATCGTGGCGGCCGGGGCCTAGGCGGTCCTTCGCACACAAGGTGAGGCGAGAGAACACGCCATCATGCCGGCGCGACGATTGTGGATTCGAGGTGGAGCACAGGGAGCGCTCGCGGGTGGGCGAGGCATGCCCGCGAGCCCGCGAGGCCGTCCGGGAACCGCTCCGAACACCCTCGTGGTGCCGGTGTTGCTGCCCCCGGTCCTCCCGAGCAGAACTTCGGGAGGCACTGACCGGGGAGTGACACTGATGGCCCCGGGAAACACTCCGGGGCCCTTGAAGGCCAGGTGGTCCGGGGAGCCCTATGTCAGCCGCGAGTTTTTCCAGGTTTTCGGCCACGAGGGCCCCCGTGGCCGCCAGGTCCGCCTGGTTGGAGAAGTTCTGGAGGCCGCGCACGACCGTCGCCATGGTGCGAAGGCGCTCGGCGCTTTGAGGAGCGACGGGGGGCGACCTTGGAAGGCGGTTGCGCACATGCTCCGGGGAGCGGTACTCGTTGAGATCTTCGCGGGCCCGGTCCCCGGTCCCGGCGCCCGTCCCCCTGCTACGCTGGTGGTGGACGATCGCCGGGTTCCTGCCCGGGGACAACTCCGGGTCAACCTCACCAACGTTGTGCTGGTGAAGGGGAGAGACTGCTGGAGACTGCTGCTCTCCTTGGTCGTCTTCCCTTCCCGCCATGTAGACACTGCGGGAGCACCAGGACCGCGTGGACGACGACGAAGTGGTATCGTACGCTATGGTCCCTTGGCTGAACTCGAGACGGTCGGGGGTGTCCCGATTGTCACGGAGGTTGCCAGGTTCTTCCTCGCGAACGAGGGTATCCGACTGCAGGCGGAGGAAATGCTCTCGCGCCGCAGCCACCGGGGAAAGACTCCCGGTCTCGGTGTGGCCTTCTGCGTCGGCCGCACCACCCACACCATCGCTGGCGTAGTATTCGTCGCCGTCCTCCACGTCATCGAAGACGCAGAGGTCTTGATTGTCTTGTGAGTTCGGCATCCTCAGAGATTCCTCGCGAAAGGACTTCAGTCGGATCCCACGGACGGTGCCAGCTGTCGACGATTCGTGAACTGGTCCCCCGCCGAGCTTACTTGTTGAATGAGGGATCAACCTAGGGCCCCTTTTCCGCGAGGGGTATAGCGTCCGGGGGCCTACCGAGCTATGGAACGAAGTGGCCAAGATGATCACAAAGCACACAAGGGGTCGTTTTTTATCTGGTTCGGGCCTCTCGCAGGGGAGATAACAGCCCTACGTCCAGTGATTGCTCTGATATGCGAAGGTGGCTACAAATGCTGTGTACAAGTAAGAGTGAAAGTCTAATGGAGCTAACCCCGCCAGAAGGAACCTGCAATCCTTCGCACGAGAGGGTATTTATAGGGGATTACAAGCGATAAAACATTTATTACAGGGGGCGCTCCACTGTTCTTGGACGTGCGTAGGGCTGTTGCCGCGCCTCCTGCCGGGCACCGCGCGACGTGGAATACAATGGCGTGTATTATTAAGCCTTGAGCCACGGCAGCCCGCGATTAACGCCGGATCCGCCTCGTAGACTGTGCCCGGCTTTTGGGTGAACTTCGAGGTGTCTTCGACGGACTGAGTCGCAAGGTCGTTAATACCCGAGCAAGTATGCTCGGGGAGGGGAGCTTAACCTCAAGGTCGGGAGACCCTACGCAGGGACGGCGCCCGGGCTTTGGCATGGTCGATGCTGGCCGGGCTCCGATGGTCGTTTACGGGCGATAACCAATCCCCGACAAGTTTTTAATAAAAATTTTCCACCTTTCATTTTGTTATTTAACCATATTTCAATTTGAACTTTCTTTAATAGACAAAAAGCAAATAAATCAGGAAAATTCAAGAAAAATTGGAAAATGCAAGAATAACTCATGCAAAAGATTTTATATTTTCATTTATCCTTTTATTAAATTTCAGGCTGTTACAATGCATCAATTGATTTGATAGAACAAAATGAAAATCAAAACATTAGGATCAATATAATTAGTGATTTTACGCACCTTACCACTACTAGCGTTTTGCTAAACAGCTAAACTAATGATCCTACTAAGAGTGGTGGGGTGTGCGGAAAAAACAACTGCAATACTAATGTATCCTCCTTGATTGAGTCGAATTAATGGTCTATATTAATCTCGCGATCGAAGGCTTAAGGAACAGTAGAACAGATGCGATGACAAATACCGGCCCTACCGACTCCCACAAACCATCTTCCAAACCAAAACATCAAAATTTGGATAAAAAATAAATATGATAAACTAAAAAATGGGCATCATGTACGATTAATACTTTTACATTCAATAATGTCTGGCACAGGCCGATCTATGTATATCTAGCTCCCCGTATAACCATACAAAATGAATCAAACTCAAATAAAAAAGAAAAAATTGCCCCAAATAATTGAAAGTAACGAAGAACATGCTATTTCTAATTATTCCAAAAAGGAGGCCGGTGTATCTTGTGTAGTCTTTAGGCGGCCTAGTTCTATTCCCAACCGTTATTTTGACCGGATCCTGATCAAACACGCTCGGCCCAGCCGGAGCGCGCTCGTCCCCGAGCAGGATTGCTCGGATGCCGCAGTAGCTCTTCACTGCAAGATCCTCGTCCCCGAGCAGGATTGCTCGGATGCCGTAGTAGCTCTTCACTGCAAGATCCTCGTCCCCGAGCAGGATTGCTCGGATGCCGTAGTAGCTCTTCACTGCAAGATTCTTATCCCCGAGCCGGATTGCTCGGACGATGCCGCAGTAGCTCTTCACTGCAAGATTCTTATCCCCGAGCCGGATTGCTCGGATGCTGCAATAGCACTTCACTGCAAGACTCTCATCCCCGAGCCAGGCTGCTCGGGCGCTGCGGTAGCGCTCCGCTACAGAAGTCCCAATCCCGTCTTCAAAGTTTGGAGGCTTCAAGCGGTCACTGTGAGCGTCTGCCCCGTTTAAGCCTCAGGGGCTAGCTGTCGAGGATTGGGCAGCCCCTATGGCGAGCATCGTACCTCGGCGACCAGCCGAGCGCCGATCATGCGCACCCTTGGATGGTGTCCCCAAGGGAGATCCTCAGGGAGGTCGGCTCTCGGACCTATACCCCGACCTTAGCCAAGCCCGCCCCCGAGCGTGCTAACTCGGGGGTATGTGACCAAAACGACCAGGTCCACGGGAAGGGCCTCGGGCATCATGAAAAGCCGGGCACGCTCCACAAAGACGATGTGGCATTAATCACTCGACGGCTCGAAGGACAGTATGGCCACGATCTACGCCCCCTACGCCCACGTAGCGGTATGGTGAAAAGCAAGAGAATAGTTCACCCACATCCGGGAACAGTGGCACGTCACTCTGTAATAAATGCTGGAACACTGTAATTGTCTATAAATACCCCAACGTACATAGAATTTAGGGTTTGACTTCACTTTACTTTACTCCTCACGCGTAGCAGTTACTTGCCAGTGGCTAGGAGGATCATCCTTAGGGTCTCCTAGGCCCCCAAGCAAGCACCCTGTAATTCACCTTTGGAAGCTAGTGCAATCACTGGACATAGTGTTGTTATCTCCCCCGCGAGAGGCCTGAACCAGATAAAAAAGGATCCCTTGTTCCTTGTGTCCTCGCAATACGTAGCTCGGCAGGCCCTCGGACGCTACCCCCTCCGCGAAAAAGGGATCCTAGGTTGATCCCTCATTCAACAAGTAAGCTCGGTGGGAGACCGGTTCCCGAATCGTCGACACAATCGAAATTTAAACACTTCTTAATGAACTACAAAGTACGCACACATGCACACACTAATTAGTGATTTTACGTACATTACCACTACTAGCGTTTTGTGAACAGCTAAACTAATGATCCTACTAAGGGCATGTATAACAGTAATTAATGAGTTGTCTGTAAGTTGCCACGTAATCTTTATCATCCTATGTAGCATAGAATTAATGAGGAGAAAGGCGTTTGCCGTCTCTTCACGAGAGGACAGCAGTGGCCCGTGCTCCGATGCAAAATGACAGCTCCGTCGCCCGTTGTAGGAAAGAAGCCGTCTATATACTCATGCTTGATCACGGTAATTTATGGGTCCACACATAAATTAATTAGTTTATAGACTACCTGACAGACAAGCCATTGTAAAAGTTATCTGTTTTGTTGTCTTTATGCGATATGGCATACACTTACAGACAGCAGCTGTCTAGACTGTTATACATGCCCTAAGAGTGGTGGGGTGTGTGGAAAAAACAACTGCAATACTAATGTATCCTCCTTGATTGAGTCGAATTAATGGTCTATTAATCTCGCGATCGAAGGCATAAGGAACCATAGAACAGATGCGATGACAAATACCGGCCCTACCGACTCCCACAAACCATCTTCCAAACCAAAACATCAAAATTTGGATAAAAAAATAAATATGATAAACTAAAAAATGGGCATCATGTACGATTAATACTTTTACATTCAATAATGTCTGGCACAGGCCGATCTATGTATATCTAGCTCCCCGTATAACCATACAAAATGAATCAAACTCAAATAAAAAAGAAAAAATTGCCCCAAATAAAAAGTAACGAAGAACATGCTATTTTTAATTATTCCAAAATGGAGGCCGGTATATCTTAGTTCCATATTCTCCGTACTTACTGTGATAATGTGACTTCTCCAGCTCCACGAACTTAATTCGTCATCATTTCACTAGTCGTCTTCTTGATGAGTTCCCATGCACTCCGTACGTGCCTCTCCTCCTGAAGCGATGAGCCCACCGCGAAGCGCAGCACGAACCTGTTGCCTACCACAGTGTGCGCGAGGTACGCCTTGCCGGTCTTGTTGAGGTTCTCCATGAGCACACGGTTGGCCTCATCGGCGTCCTCCTCAGTCATGGCTCCACTTGGCTTGATCCTGAAGCACACCAGCGCAAAGTTCCTCGGCACGACCACCTCGAACCGGTCGTCGGCGCGGACGAAGTCCTCGAACATCTTGGCCATGGCGACATCGCTGCGGATGTGCTCCTGGAGCTTGGCCGTGCCATAGGTGCGCATGACCATCCAGAGCTTAAGACCACGGAAGCGCCGGCCGACGCCGACCTGCATGTCCTTGAGGTCGGTGACGGTGCCGGACTCGCTTGCGTCGTTCTTGAGGTACTCCGGGTTTGTCTCCAGAGAGTCGGTGAGGCGGTGCGTATCGCGCACATACAGACATGTGCAGTCGAGGCATGTGAGAAGCCACTTGTGCGGGCTCATGCTGATGGAGTCCACGCGCCCGACGCCGTCGAGGTGGTGCCGGAACTCGGGGCAGATGCATGCGCTGCCGGCGTAGGCAGCGTCGACATGGACCCATGCATTGAACATGGCCGCAACATCGGCAACGGCACCAACTGGGTCGACGGCGTTGGAGGACGTGGTTCCGACCGTGGCGCAGACGTAGGTTGGCACGAGGCCAGCGTCGGCGTCAGCCTGCATGACCTCGAGCAGCTTCGCTGGATCGAGACCGTAGTCGGTCTCCGGCCCGGTGGGGATGGACCGGATGTTAGCCGGATCGAAGCCGGCGAGGCGGCATGCCTTGAAGAAAGTGGAGTGTGTCTGGTCGGCGGCGTACACAGCCAGGCGCGGAAGCCCGGACACGCCGTCGGATCCGCTCCGACGGAGGGCGGCGTCACGCGCCGCGACGAGCGTGACTAGCATGGCCTCGCTGGTTGTCCCGAGGATCACGCCGCCGCCGGTGCCACGGCCAGAGCTGGTGCGGTTCATGAAGCTCGTGGGCAGGCGCAGGAGCTGCGCGAGCCAGTCGAGCGCGAGCACCTCCATCTCAGTAGCAGCAGGAGCCGCCTGCCACGTGAACCCGACAGTGTTCATCGCCGAGGCGATGAGGTCACCGGCAATGGCCGCAGCACTGTTGGTCGACGGGAAGAAGGCAAAGAAGTTGGGGCTGGCCCAGTGCGTCATGCCGGGCACCACGGAAGACTTAAGCTCCTTCATGGTGACGTCGAACGGCGCCGAGTACGTCGGCGGTGATGCCCTGAGCTCGTCCTGCAGGTAGCCCGGCTTCACGTTGGGCAGCACCGGCATGGACTCCACAGACTTGTAGTAGTCAGAGATGAAGTCGACGGCCTTGTGGAGGTAAGACCGGACATCGTCGGCATTGAGCGGCTCGAATGCTGCTGACTCGTCGCCGAAGGCGGAGAAGGCGGCGGGGTTAGCGTCCAAGCTGCCCATGCCTTGTATTTGCAAGCGAGCTGAGGCCGGAGTAGGGCTAATTAACTGCGAGGTCGGCGTGCACGTACGTACAAAGCTTGCTAGCTAGTTAGCTCAGAAGCCGGAGATGGAAGGCGGAGAGGAGCTATTCAAGCTCTGGAGATGGGGTAGTTGAGTTAGCTAGGTAGCTTAGCTTGCTGGTTTGGTGGGGAGAAGGCGGAGAGTTAGGGTTGGCTTATATAGCGGCCGGGGAAGCGGAGGTGGCGTGGCGAAGCGGGCGTTGGATGGGTCGTTCGTACGGCGGGTGGTAGGTAGCTAGCCGCGTTACGGTGGAGAAGAGACAAAGTCGGGAGTTCTGTTCGGGTCCGGATGCAGCATGCGTGCACCCGGCCCGTTATGGCTGGCAGCTAGCAGCGTTGGCCGTCGGCTGCTGATAGCGCGCGCTTCACATGTCCGTCTTCTTGTCGCCGCACGTGCCGTAAAAGCTAGCTAGGGCACCTGCACTGCAGGCTTCGCCCCCTCTCTGGTCCAGTCAGCCACACGACCAAATGGATGCAATGCACATAATTAATCTCCTCGTCTTCTTTCGTACACGGTTGTCCAAAATTTATTTTTTTTAAAAAAAAATAAAATTTGATTGAAATTTTAGTTTTTGATTAATTTTGACTAAAATTTGAATTTTTGAAAAAATTCAAATGAACCCACCAAAATATAACCGGAATAGAAAAAATTCTTTGACCCACCAAAATGACCGAACTTCGCAGAAATTTGGTAAAATTTCAGCAAAAATTCGAAACTGGCCTGGTCCCAATTCGTCAGGAACTAACTAAAAGAATAATCTACATTCGTCGGTGCTCACAGTTGCTAGCTAGTGCATGGTCAGCTGGCCAGCAGTAAATAGTTGGTGTGGTTGGTGAGGACCTAGGGACAATGCCAAAATAATGGATGGCCACTGGTACAAATTTGCAAGTGTTACACAATTAATTGTTTGGTGTGGAACAACATTACATGGTCAATTAATTACACTGTCAAGTGTCAAAGTAAGGGCGCGTTTAACACATGCGCATGCACATTGGCCAGAACTTAATCGTGGTATCTCGCACACTAGAACACGATCGGTGCAACGGCTTGGTTGATGTGGAATCTTCATCGCGTTCCGATCGATCCAAGAAGATGTATTCGTACGCATGACCGAGCTAGAGAAAGAGAGAGAGAGAGAGCCTTTCTTCCTATAGTTGAGGAGGATGCCCAGTAAAACGAAAACAAAACGCATCACTCAATTTTTTCTTTCACGTACTGTGCTTTCCGCGAACGGAAGCTGGGCGCCGTTCGCACGCGTGCGTGTGCGTTGTTCCAGTCAAGTCGTCAGTCATCCGGAATCACACAACACCGTGAGCTATTTTGCTAGCTGCTACCATGGCTTCACAAATTGTGCTAATTCATCGGTAGTAGTAGCCCGTTCAACGGAAGTAACTATACGTGTTAGGCTAACTTCAGCTTCACAACTAGCTCTATCGTGCATCTTATTGTGTAAGTTTTATGTTTTTCTTTGAGATGTACAACGCCACACACACCCACACTCTCACCCCACACACACCACACGCACACAGACATGTGTGCGTCCATTACACACTAAGGAAATATTTCTTAGAGACTCTCAGCCCTCGGAGCGCGGATACATACTATTTTATTGAAGGCACATGCTACGCTTTCTGTATCGTCAATGACGACTTTATCTTCAACCAGGGAGGGATGAATCGAGTTGAATTGACCGTGTTATTTCGTTCAATGTTAACTGTCGTGCAAAATTTTCTAGTTAACTTTACCGCGCAACAGCTAGATTGGAATGCGTCGAATTAATTAGTTGCAGCAAAGTTCTACCGAGCCAAATTCTTGTTGGAATCAATCGACCACCTGCATGCGTTCTCAGTACTGTTTAATATTTAGTATCAATTAGCTAGGTGCACGCGTCAAACCGGAGCCGCGCGATCGTCCACTATTCGTACAAAATATTTTGGCTTGCGCAGTTGACCGTGGAATAAGGAAACGTACGTTTACTAGCTCGCCCTAGCACGCTATATATGCATGACGAAGGTGGTGAGCTAATCTAAAGCGGCAAGGTCTTGGTACTGAACTGCTGTACATGTTGTTATTAATTAGATGTGAAGTGGTTCAAGTGGGAATAGAACAAGTGGGAATAGAACCTGTCTTGTGTTCAACGTACTCAACTCTGCTTTATTTACTTGCATTGGTCTTCTGCTGCACTGCTACGAGGATCTTTCTGTCGGTCCGAAGTCCGAACGTGCACGAACAAGGATCAAAATTTGCCTCGCGGTGAAAATTAAGTCGTTGTTATGATTCCTTTTGACAGGAAAAATCTCATATCACAATATTATTATCGCTGCGCCGGTTCTAACTTCAACCGGCAGTGATAGGAATAGTATAATTTTCCCATACGAATGGAGGCAATATCATTGCCTGGTTTAGAGAGACCCGGCAGTGATAAGAAAATATCAATGCCGGTTTATAAAAAAAACCGGTAGTGATTTATCATTGCCGGTTTTTGTTTTTAACCGGCAGTGATAAGTTCATTTTCACTGCCAGTTTTACTCCAGAACCGGCAATGATATTACTGTTCCCCAAAATTAGTTAACATACAGAACATATCAAAACATAATTAGTTAAAAAAACATAACATATTTATCTCGCACTTGTAATTTATCTCGCACAGAACATTTTTAGTCCATAATTACATATTTAGTCCTAATTTTATATACAAAATGGCGCGAAACCCTATATCCGAAAGTCGTCGTCGTCCTCCTCCTCCTCGTCGCCGGAGCTACCGCTGGATGACCGATCGGAGTTGCAGCGGTGCTCCTCCTCCTCCTCTGAATCCGATTCGGTGGCGGAGTTGGTCTTACCCCAACGCCGAAGAAGCTCGCCGCAGCCGCTGTCGTCGTCGCCCTCCTCCTCCTCCTCCTCCTCCGCCTCCTTCTTCTCCTCCTTCTTCTTTGGCGGCGGATCAGTGCTTTGCCCAGTACGTGTTCGCTTCTTGGGGGGGCCATTCCTACCGCAATGGTGGTTGTGTGGAGCGCCACAGATTGAGGAGCTACGCATTATATAGAGGAGGAATGGGAAGCCCCTTGATTGCCAAAATGGAGAAGCACTTGATTGGCGAGAGGAATGGGGAAGAGCGACGGTCGTTGGCGGCGGGAGTTGGAAGGTTCATATTATCACTGCCGGTTCTAACTTGAACCGGCAGTGATAATATTATCATTGTCGGTTATAAATTCACCCGGTAGTAATAATATTATTGATAACAATTGGGCAGTGACAGTTACTTATCACTGCCGGATATTATTGAAAATGTGGCAGTGATAGTTACTTATCACTGCCGGTTGTAAATAATAACCGGCAGTGATAGTTATTATCACTGCCGGTTGTTAAGTATAAACCGGCAGTGATAGTGATTATCACTGCCGGTTTATATCCGACAGTGATAGTCCTCGACTATCACTGCCACTTAGGTTGTGCCGGATCCATATCCGATAGTGATGCCGATGTAGATCCGACAGTAATCACATGTTCGATAGTAGTGTATGCTTATATATATTCGCTCGTCACTGCACTATTAGATCGATCAGAGAAAGGCCCAAAATATTTATGTACTACAGCGTGTCCCTACTAATCTTTCACTAACTTTTGATGAATTCCACTTATGATTGTATATAAGTTACAGTAATAACTCGGAATATTTTGGTAATGAAACTCCATACCGCGAATCTTTATTCTTGACCACTTGAAGATACGATGAGTAATAGAAAATTATCAACCTTCAGGTAAAGAGTATGCATTGCTTATGTTTACTTGATGAACCTTTTTACTGTACATAGGAAATGAGACTGCCTTTTTGCTACAAAATAATAAGTTATTTTGTATCACTCATATAGCTATTTAATTGAACTTATCAGCCCGAGTGATATAGACCAGTAAGAAAAGGAGTATATGATCGAGAAATGTTTTTTGTTGGTTCGAATATATATGAACAAAGATAACATTTTGCTGCGTAGTAAAGTATGTTTACGAAGCAAAATGTCCCTTCTTGTTGACCAAATATTTGTACTGAACTGACCTAGAGCTAGCTACCTGTAAAACACTAAAAGCAATATTTAGCCGTACCCATGTATATATTAATTTCTAGTTCGAAACTACCCTATATGTATTCGATCGGTTTACCGGCCGGCACATACGTAACGTGGACGTAGCAAAACGACACACCGGCCTGGCGAGATCTTTCGACAAAGTTAGGTGTGTCAGAATCCATTAAAACAAAGGCGATAATGTTGATGAGAGCAACACAAACATCAATCAAGTCACTAGCAGCCAATATTAACACTCGATATAATATATACTATATATTATAGAGTTAGAGTTTGGAGGGCTCCAGCCGTGTCCACATCAGCAAATTCACGGGAAAGTCCTTCAAAAATTGGAAATTGCATCTAGATCCTTTTGAATGTTTTTTAATAACATAGACCCAAAAAATTAAAATTACGTTTAGATCCCTCTGCGGTTTACATTTAGGTCCTCCTCGTGGTTTTTAGCGAAACAAACCCTGAAAAAAGAAGATTACTTTAGTTCCCTCTACGGTTTACGTTTGACTCCTCTCAGCGGTTTTTAGAGAAGCGGACTCGAAAACAAAGAACAAATATACGTCTCGGCAAAAAAAAACACAGATTTGTCAAAGGTTTATAGCAGCCCATGGATTCACTGGTGGAGCCTAGCACCCTTTTTTTTTGAAAAAATGCCAAAACCGCGGTTTGCTAAAAAAAGTGCAGAAAAATGCGAAAACCTCGAAAGCAAAGAACAAAGATACGTCTCGGCAAAAAAAACACAGATTCGTCGAAGGTTTATAGCAGCCCACGGATTCACCGGCAAGGCCTAGCGCCTTTTTTTTTTAAAATGGCGAACACCACGGTTTCTAAAAAAACGCAAAAAAATACGAACGAATTTCCCAAAATACGTAAAAAAAATAGCCCGCGGTTTTCTAAAAAAACGCTGATTCGTCGAAGGTTATAGTAGCCTATAAATACACCGACGAGTCCTAATCGCGGTTTTTTTTTAAAAAAAATACAAATTCGTTAGAGGTCTATAGCAGTCTATAGATTCGCCGGTGGATTCTAACGACTCATTTTTTTAAATGAAAAGAAAACCGAAAATACGATCAAATTTCCTGAATTTTACATATTGCATCGTCGTGCGCGACGCAGCGTAGCACGTTATTCTGGCTAGTAAGACTCTTATGCGGTGAAGATTTCCGGCTCAACCGCAGTGGCCACCTGTCACCTTGCGTTTTTGCGAAAAAGTCCTTCCGTTTCTTCGAAATTACGGATAGGTCCCTGTGTAATTTTCTAAGAGACAAAGATATTTTTCCCCTTCGCGTTTAGGTCCCTGGCGCGGTGTTTTTACGGAAAAGCCTCCCGTTAGTTTCATATCGCGAACAAGCCCTTTTCTAATTTTTCAAAATAGCGAACAGGTCCAAAAAAATAACAAACAGGTCCCTGCTTCTTACGTTCAGGTCCTTTCTCCGTTTTTCCCGGAAAAATGCTTTCGTCACCGAAAAAACTCGGAAAAAATATTTTCGCCACCCAAAAAAAACGAAAAAAATGTTTTAAATGCAAAAAAAAACAGATTAAATCGAAGGTTTATAGCAGCTGATGGATTTGCCAACGGGTCATAACCGCGAGTTTTTTTTTAGAAAAAATATAGATTAGTCCGAAGATTTATAGCGACCCATAAATTCACGTACGGGTCATTCGCCTTTATTTTTTTGTTCCCCAAAAGTTCCCCAAAAAAATCCATATTTTTTTTATTCGCGGTTGTGTTCTCCATTTTTCCCGGAAAAACTGTTTTCTCCAAGTACTGTTTTTTCCAAGTCTGCAAGTCTCCAAGTCTTTCAGCCGGGTTTTTCGACCCGAGAGATTTAATATGCTGGTACTTTTGATCCGGAAGATTCCAAAATCGTGAACAGGTCCTTTCGCCAGCTATTTTGCAAAAAATACCCCGTAATTCCGCAAATTTAGCACAGGCGAAACACCACTGAGAAAAACGGAATTTCTTTTTTTGTAGAAAACTTTGGGTCAGATTTTTTCGCCGGGCGCAGCATCGCGCGCCATTCTACCTAGTAGATCCTATAGCGGAAGCAATCCGGTGCTCCTCAGCACCCCGCCGTACGCTTGTCGCCGTTTCATCGAATCCGCCGTACGCGTACGTAGGACAAATGCATGAAGATGACCTAATTATATATTCCTTAGTTGTTTAACTACATGTTGATCGCCTGATTGACAAAATAACCGCGTACGTACGTCTAGCTAGTGTTGTGCGGCCATCTCTACCGGCACTTGCACTACGTACACTACGTACGCTAGCTAGCACGACGCATGCATGCATATATAGAGACTACTTATGCTGAACTCGTATAAACCTTTTTACACGAGTTAAAGGGACACTGAAGTGGTCAACCGATGATCTTAAGCAACTAATTAATTAGTAGAAAATTGTTTTGACTTTTGACCGGGCACGCACGTACGTACGCAGGGCAGACGTGGTAAAAGTAAATCTCCACGCGCGCAACCTCTTGCATGCATGCGACTTTGCGTCGTTACTTAGGGTGCGTTTGGTTATTTGTACAAGGGTGAATGGAGCAGGATGATGCAGGATGGATGGAATGATCTGGATGAGATGAATGCAGGTGAGGTGTTTGGTTGCCTGAATGGAATGATACAAGATTTTGTTTGGTTGCTTGGATGGAATGGTGCGAGGATGAGTGCGAGATGATGTTTGGTTGCTTGAATTGAATAGTGCAGGATGGTGCGAGATGATGTTTGGTTGGAGGGATAAAGTTGAATTGAGATGAGGTTGGTTTATTTGAGGGATGCAGCGTTTACGCAAGAATAAAGCTCTTGCAATGGTAGATTAACGAGTCGAACTTGCGGCTAAACTAACCCAATAGCACATGAAGTACAGCTTATAACAAATCAAAACACCTGTTTCAGAAACAAAACTATATATAAGTGCGATTCTTATCTCAATGCCATACCAGCTCAAAAGCATTTCTCAATAACACCGACATGAACTTATACATAATAGTCTCAAAAGCATGAAACAAAAGCATTTCTCAATAACACTAACAATGCCATACCAGCTCAAAAGCACTTCATGAAACTTACTCAAGACACGAACTACAAGTAAACATTACTAACTCCATACTATGTTCTATCATCCCGAATCACCAAGCCAGATCACAAAACATCATTCATCTTACTCAAAAGACCAAGCCCACAGCAACAAAGCCTCACCACAACTAACTAAAACCAGATCACAATATCAGAACTTCCTCAACTTTTGAACACCTTACGCCCGATTCGAGTTGAAACAATCAAGATCCAAGCACCACCATCATAACTACAAGTCATCTAGCAAAAATAAAAAAAATCTCCATGCATAGAGCCTTCAAGCTTGCTAGAATTCAACGCTCTGAGATATTGCCTACCAATGTAGTACACTGCATGCAAATGCGGGTAAAGATCATTGTATGAGATGAGGAGCCCCATGGCATGATCGGGATGGAGATCAGACTATTTGGAACACACGTAACCGGTTACTTCACTAGCAATAAATGTATAGCATTCAGTTACTTCACAACATCATGTGCACTTTGCAATCAGGAAAAATGAGATATGTGTTGCAAGTTAAAAAACCAAACATACACAACATCATGTGCATGCTGTACTTTCCAACTAAGGTTCTTACCAACTAAGGAAATATGAAGTAGCGAGAAAGAAGCGAGCATCTGCGATGGCGGAACAGATAATCCACAGGGCTCACAAGATCTGCGATAGGAATTTGCTAAGTCATCGGTTGAAAAGCATATATGAAAACCCCAAAAGCGAGAATCTTATGAACTCAAATAATGTTGTAAACCCACCTAAAAATTCAACCTACCTAAAAATTCAACCTAGAAATGACCATAAATGGGTAGAGTATGATCATAAAATACATAACATAAATATGAAATAAACCATACAAATCATAATCTTGACTGAAGAAGAACGTGCAGACGGCAGCAATGGAGGAGGAGAACAGGATCGAGGCGGAAGGATCCACCGGCCGAATCGTGCTTGGCGTGGGGAGGGAGGAGGAGGAATGCCCTAGGTCACCGCCGCAAATAGTTAGATCGGCCAGGAGAAGAGGAGAGGGAAGGAGAAGAAGAGGCGGCACCTTGGGAGAAGGAGAGCTCTGGCCGGAGTGAGATCACCGGAGTGGAAGGACAAGCGATCGGAGAAGTCTGGCGTGGCGAGGATCTTCCACTTGGCGAAGCGATCGGAGAAAGCGCGATGGTTGGCGGTGGTAGAGAGGCGCGACAGTGAAGCGGAGACGACGGCAAAGCCGAGGTGAAGCGGCAGCGAGTGGGGCGAGAAGAGAATCCCTCACTCGGGTGGCGGTGAGGAGGTGGGCGAGAA
The DNA here is from genome assembly GCA_036346375.1 of Guadua angustifolia. NCBI lineage: Eukaryota > Viridiplantae > Streptophyta > Magnoliopsida > Poales > Poaceae > Guadua > Guadua angustifolia. The sequence goes on from CM070517.1 coordinate 42,493,795, forward strand.
TCCCTCCGGTAGCGTGCGAGTGAGCGAGGAGGAGCAGCAGTCTGTCTGGATTGATTCAAGAAATTTGCGAACGGAACCGTCTGACATCTCCAAAGAATATTCTAGGAATCTGTACCACCTCGTCCCGTATCGAACGGTTCCGTTCAGCCAACCAAACACAGGATTCAAATCAGATCGCGTACGGGATGATCCGGTTCACCCTGGTACAGGGAACCAAACGCACCCTTAATTAGTTCGACCCGATGATAAATTATTTCAGTTACCAGAGATGCCAGTAAAAGTAAACATTATAGCTTGTTGGTTGAAAGTGTCATCTCGTTTTACCTAATGCAATAGCATAGCAAAGGATAGATGAATCTCTGTGCATTTATATATATATACACCTTTGGTGGAAAGAGGTGCAGATTTTGCTGTGCCTGCAGAGGATGAGGTCACGGCCCACGCCTGGCAAAGCTGGGCTCAAAGGAGAGATCAGATTTGGGCCGGAGTCGGGCTAGCAGTACGCACATGCACATAGACCGAAAGCTACGGCCTGACAAATTAAGGCTCTGTTTGCGGAGGCTGTAATTTGGGCTAAAAATTTTTTTAGTTTGTTGGGGTACAGCATTTATGTGGCAATTGTAACTTTTCTTGTTATCTTTGTTTGGCGAAACCTGTGGCGTCCGAGTAGGGAGGTGACGTAGAGGTGGCGAGGCGGGGTGGCGAAGGTCAAGAAGGCAGAGCGACCGAGGTAGGAGGTGGTCAAGCCAAGCCACAGCTGAAAAGCTCCTCCTCAGCAGCTTCAGCTTTTAAGGGTGCTTCTGCTGTGGCTTAGCTTCCCAGCTGCTTTGTAGCCATGCTGTTTGGGGGAGCTTTTGGTCCAAAGCTAAAGCAAAGCTGAAACACAGCTCCCCCAAACAGGGCCTAAATAGTTTTAGCCTCTTGCCCTCCTTCCAAGAGGCAAATTGTCGGGGATTGGCTAACTCCCATAAAGATCGTCGCACCTCAGCGGCCAATCGGCCGACCATGCCTGCCCCGGCCTCAACTAAGCTCGTCCCCAAGCATGTGCCCCTGCCCCCAAGCATGCTTGCTCGGGAGAGTGTGACTAGCGACCAGTCTGAGGAAGGACCTCGGGCATGGCCAGGAGGCCGGGCACGGTCCACGAAGACGACGTGGCATTAATCACTCGGCGGCTCCAAGGACCATACGGCCACATCCTAAGCCCACTACGCCCACGTCACGGTATGGCAAAAAGCAAAGGAGTAGTTACACTCACGTCCGGGTACAGTAGTGACACGTCATTCTGTAATAAATGATGTAAGGCTGTAATCATCTATAAATACCCCGTCGTATGTAACGTCGGGGGCGGATCTAGCATCTAACCACCTGACAACCCTCAAGGGGGGCACTGTAAAACAAAAAGAAAACACCAAGACACATCTGTAAGAAGTAGAGGAAGAAGAGGAGCTTGACGCTCCCGAACAAGCACCTTGTAATCTGCCCTTTGATAATAGTAGCGCCACTGAATGTAGGGTTGTTATCTCCCCTGTGAGAGGCTCGAACCAGGATAAAAAAAGCCCTTATTTGATTGTCTCATTTCAACTTGTTCCGATCATCCCTCCTTAGCTCGGCAGACCCTCGGACGGTATACCCTTCGCGGAAAAGGGGCCCTGGTTGATCCCTCATTCAACAAGTAAGCTCGGCAGGGGACCGGTTCCCGAATCGTTGACACAAATAGATTGATTTTAGCCATCCCATATAGCACTTATGATTGTATATATATTCTTGGGTCGATAGCATCTCATAATTTGGTCCTTAATTTGACACGGACGACAATCTCCCTATACACTACATGCAAAACATGCATCTCCAGCTAATACCAATAATCGTCCGTGTTAAAACCATAGTTTTATTTTTATTTTTAATTAAAATACTAATAACCTACAATGTCATATCCATCCTTTTTAAATTCTCAAGAACAGTTTAATTTTGATTATTTCAATTCTACCAGTGCCACAGTATAGTAATTTTACAAAAAAATACGTGCATGCATCAATTGATTTGATAGAACAAAATGAAAATCAAAACATTAGGATCAATATAATTAAAGGGGGTGCTTACCTTATTGATTGTTGTTTACAATGAAGTCGTGATCACAGTTAGCATTGTCGACGACGGAATTAGCGACGTCAGGTTCTACACGTTATTCAACGGAAAAATAGCAAATAATATATTTTAATAAGGGCAAAAAGAAATTAAATATAAAATAAAAAAGAAATCTACTACATAAAATAGGTGCGGTTTAGGGTTAGGATTTGTAACATCCCAAAAATTTCAAAAATAAGAAAAATAGAAATTTAGAAATTGAAATTAAAACTTAATAAAATATTTAATTAGAATCAAAACTTTAATTTAAAAATATTATATTTTCTTCATTTTCTTAATAAAACAAACCACATCAAGGAAAATTCAGAAATATTCACATTCAAATTTAAATATCATATTTTTACTGTTCTACAATTTTCGGGCTATTACATCATATCTTCCACACTTGAACTTACATTTTTTCGACAATCTGTCAGGGATTGGGCAGCCCCTATGGCGAGCATCGTACCTCGGCGACCAGCCGAGCGCCGACCATGCGCACCCTTGGATGGTGTCCCCAAGGGAGATGATCCTCGAGAAGGTCGGCTCTCGGACCTACCCCGACCTTAGCCAAGCCCGCCCCCAAGCATGCTAACTCGGGGGTATGCGACCAAAACGACCAGGTCCACGGGAAGGGCCTTGGGCGTCACGAAAAGCCGGGCACGCTCCACAAAGACGACGTGACATTAATCACTCGGCGGCTCAAAGGACAGTACGGCCACGATCTGCGCCCCCGACGCCCACGTAGCGGTATGGCGAAAAGCAAGAGAATAGTTCACCCACATCCGGGAACAGTGGCACGTCACTCTGTAATAAATGCTGGAACGCTGTAATTGTCTATAAATACCCCAACGCACATAGAATTTAGAGTTCGACTTCACTTTACTTTACTCCTCACGCATAGCAGTTACTTGCCAGTGGCTAGGAGGATCGTCCTTAGGGTCTCCCAGGCCCCCGAGCAAGCACCCTGTAATCCACCTTTGGAAGCTAGTGCAATCACTGGACGTAGGGTTGTTATCTCCCCCGCGAGAGGCCCTAACCAGATAAAAAAAGATCCCTTGTTCCTTGTGTCCTCGCAATACGTAGCTCGGCAGGCCCTTAGACGCTACCCCCTCCGCGAAAAAGGGGCCCTAGGTTGATCCCTCATTCAACAAGTAAGCTCGGCGGGGGACCGGTTCCCGAATCATCGACAACTGGCGCCGTCCGTGGGGATCGATTGAGTCCTTTCGCGAGGAATCCCTGAGGATGCTGAATTCTCAAGACAATCAAAACCTCTGCGTCTTTGATGACGTGGAGGACAACGACATGTATTACGCCAGCGATGGCGTGGCTGACCCGAAAGGCCACACCGAAACCGGGAGTCTTTCCCGGTGGGCTGCGGTGAGAGCGTTCCTCGCTTCATGACATGATACCCTCATTGATGAGGAGGAATCTGGCGGCCTCTGTGACGGTCCGGACGCCCCTGACCGTCCCGAGTGCAGCCAGAAAACTGTGACGCATGGTGACGCCGCGATGTCGCCCTCGAGGTCCTGGTGTTCCCGCAGCGTCAATATGGCAGGAAGGGAAGAGGTCCACGAGGTCCAATCTCCAGGGACCTCTCATCGTCGCCAGCCGCACATCTTGTGAGACCACCGGAGTTGTCCCAGGTAAGACCACAGCAACCGTCCGTCGCCAAGCCGCGAAGAAGGCGGATGCAGGGCGAGAACCCCGCCGCGGAGAATCCAGCGGGCATCGCTCCGAACACGGCGCAAATCACCCAAGGTCGCCCTCCGCCGCTCCCCAAAGCGTCGAGCGGCTGCGCGCCATGGCGACGGTCGTGCGCAGCTTCTGAAACTTCTCCAGCCAGGCGGACTTGGCAGCTATGGGGGCGGTCGTGGCCAAAAATCTGGAAAAGCTCGCCGCCGACATAGGGCTCCCTGGGCCCCTCGGCGGAGAAGTTCCCCGGAGTGTTTCCCGGGATCACAAGCGCCGTTCCCCTATTTGCTCCCGTCATGGCGCCTCCCGAAGTCCAGCTCGGGAGGGCCGCGGGACGCAGGATCGGTACCATGAGGACGTTCGGAGCGGTTCCTAAACGGCCTCGCGGGCCCGGAGCATCTCCCCGCCCGCTCACGAGCTTACCGAGTGTTCCACCTGAAATTTTGCCTTCATCGCCAGCGGCAGACCGTGTTCTCTCATCTCGCCCCGCGCATGGAGGACCATCGAGACGCCGGCCGTCACGGTCGCCGTGCGAAAAGTCGCCACGACAACCGGCGTTCGGATCTGCGGGCCTTTTCCGGCGTCCTCGCGGCGTCTTGTGGCCGAGCAAGTTTAAGCCCGGTCTCATTGAGCGGTTCAACGGAACTCAGAACCCGGATGAGTTCCTGTCAATTTACTCCACCGCCATTCTGGCGGCTAGGGGGATGAGGGGGTCATGGCCAACTACCTCCCCACGGTGCTCGACGGCTCCGCCAGGACGTGGCTCTTTAACCAAAAGGAAGGGTCGATCCGCTCATGGGGTCAACTCTGTGAGGCGCTCCGAGCGAATTTCCAGAGTTGCTACACTCGCCAGGGTAACGAGCGCGACCTCAAGCGGTTGATCCAGACCGAGAAGGAATCCCTGCGGCATTTCGTCCAAAGGTTCATTAAGGTGAGGAACACCATTCCGAGCATCTCGGATGAGGCGGTCGCTCGGGCCTTCAAGTTCGGGGTCCGCGACGTCCGCTTCACGCAAGACCTGGAGATCCATCCCGACATTACGGCCAACGAGATGTTCCGCATGGCCGATCACACGCATAACGCCCGCAAGCGGCCCAAGATAAAAAGATCTTTGGATGAAGGCAAAGCTGCTGCCCGGCCGGCTTGAGGGCTCCTCGAGCAAGAAGCACTCGGGCTCTGTAGAGAAGAAAATCAAGAAGAAGAAAAGGTCGCACGCCCCCGGCATGGTGGCATGATCGAACACCGTCCGCCATGAGCTCCTTGACTTCAGCGGAGAGGAGGCGAGGACCTCCTCCATGGCGCAGCGACCGAGGTCGCAATGACCAAGGTCGCGATGACCGGGGTCGCGACGATCAGGGTCGCCACGACCGGGACCGCAGCGACCAAGATCACGAGGGAAGAAGTGCTCCTTCGGGCGACCGCTATTGCCCGCTCCATCAGGCGGTCGGGCACAACCTCCGGAATTGCCGAACATGGGCATACCGCCTGGAGAAGTTCTACAATGGTCAAGGTTCCATGCCCACGCTCCCAGGGAAAGGCGACAGCAGCAAAGGCAAAGGTCCCGCGGACGAGGACGACGATATGGGCTACCAGGAGCCCCACAACCACATAGCTATCATATTCGGGGGCTCCTCGGCGTACAAGTCCCGCAGGGACCTGAAGGAGGCGGCGCGGGAGGTTTGCCACATCGTTCAGGGCAAGCCACCGATGCAACAGCTCAAGTGGTTTGAGCTGTCAATCACTTTCTCCAAGGACGATTGCCCCCTTGGAATGGCCAAGCCTCAGAAGCTCCCGTTGGTCGTGAGCCCGACCATCAACAACGCCAAAGTGGGCCGGGTTATCATCGACGGCGGTAGCTCCCTGGATCTCATATCCGCTACGGTCCTGGACGAGATGCAAGTTCCTCAGTCCAAGATCAAGAGCATAGCCGTCCCATTCTTTGGAATCGTCTCGGGCACCTCGATCAAGTCTCTCGACCAGATCGTCTTACCCGTGACGTTCGGGAGCCTCAACAACTTCCGGACCGAGATGATCAACTTCAAGGTCGTTGACTTCAAGTCGGCTTACAATGCCATCCTCGGCAGGCCGGCCCTCTCCAAGTTCATAGCCACTACGCATCATGTGTACCAATGTCTGAAGGTCCCCGGGCCTAAAGGTGTCATCACCATCAAGGACGACCATAGGGTGGCCCTGAACTGCGACGAGAAGTCGCTCGACATGGTTGGGCAGCTACCTCAGCGGGGCCCCGACCAAGAGCCAGCGCACTCTCACCCCAAAGTTACCCTCCAGCCCGGAGAAAGAACCAAAGTGGTCCCTCTGAACGACGCGGACCCGACCAAGGTTTTTCATTTGGGATCTTCCTTAGATCCCAAATAGGAACTCGAGCTCGTTACTTTCCTCCGAAGGAGCGTGGACGTGTTCGCCTGCGAACCGTCCGACATGCTCGGAGTCCCAAGGGAAGTAATTGAGCACAGGCTAGCTGTTCGGCTTGATAAGAAACCTATGCGCCAGAAACTCAGGCATTTTCCCCCGGAGAAACAAGCAATTATCCGGGATGAACTCGACAAGCTCCTTAAGGCTGGCTTCGTTAGGGAAGTCGAGCATTCGGAGTGGCTGGCGAATCCGGTCATTGTCAAGAAGAAGGGAGGCAAATGGCGCATGTGTGTTGACCACACCGGCCTGAATGCCGCCTGCCCAAAGGACAACTTCCCACTGCCGCGCATAGACCAGCTGGTCGACGCGACGGCAGAGTCCCAGGTGATGAGCTTTCTGGATGCCTATTCGGGCTACCACCAAATCAGCTTATCCCCCGGGGACGAGGAGAAGACCTCCTTCATCACGCCGTTCGGTACGTTCTGCTACACGACCATGTCTTTTGGTCTGCGGAATGCCAGGGCGATCTTCCAGCGCTTGATGCAGAAGACCTCCCAGGACCATATAGGCCGGAACCTGGAGGTGTATGTAGACAATTTTGTGGTGAAAAGTAAGCTCACCTCGGGTCACGTATCTGACATCGAGGAGACCTTTTGTAACCTCAATAGACACCGAATAAAGCTTAATCCAGAAAAATACGTCTTCGGGGTCAAAGTGGGCAAGGTGCTCAGCTATCTCATCAGGCCGCAGGGCATCGGAGCTAACCGAAGAAAATCGAAGCCATCGAAAGAATGCGACCTCCGAGCTGCGTAAAGGAGGTCCAGGCCTTGACCGGGTGCATGGCGGCTCTCAGCCGCTTCATCTCCTGGTCGAGCGAGCGTGGGCTGCCCTTTTTTAAGGCGCTCCGCAGGCACGAGGGATTTGCTTGGACGGAGGAAGCCAACCGCTCCTTCGAGGAGCTGAAGCAGTACCTGTCCAGCTCACCCGTCCTGGCCACGCCAAGGTCGGGGGAGGAGCTCCTACTTTACCTCGCGGTGACCCCCCAGGCCGTAAGCGCGGTGTTGGCAGTCGAGCGAGATGGGGTGCATCGACCCATATACTAAGTCAGCGAGGTCCTGCACGGACCGAAGGAGCGATACCCTGAGGTCCAGAAGCTCTTGTACTCACTACTCGTGGCCTCAAGGAAGCTGCGCCACTACTTTCAAGCCCACAAGATCGTCGTGCCAACCAACTTTCCCCTTAGGGATATCCTAAGAAACCAAGACGCCGGCGGCCGGATAGCAAAGTGGGCTATGAAGCTCGCCGAGTTCGATGTCCACTTCTCGGCCCGCACGGCGATCAAATCCCAGATTCTGGCGGACTTCGTAGCGGAATGGACTAACCCGGTGCCACCCGCCGCCGAACCCGACGGATCTGAAGACGGTCGCTGGACTATGTACTTCGACGGGTCCTGAGCTTTCGAACGCTCGGGGGCTGGTGTCGTGCTGGTATCCCCCCAAGGGGATCAGCTCCAGTACGTCATTCAACTGCACTTCGCCGCGACCAATAACGCGGCGGAGTATGAAGGCCTATTAGCTGGGCTACGAGCATGCAAGGCGCTCGGAGTCCAGCGGCTGACTGTGAAGGGCGATTCGCAGTTGGTCGTCAACCAAGTTAACAAGGAGTATCAGTGTTCCGATCACTCAATGGCGCTTTACTTGGTTGAGGTGAGGAAGATGAAGCGGTACTTTAGAAATTTCGAAGTACTCTACATCCCTAGGAATGATAATTCCCTGGCTGACCATCTTTCCAAGGTCGGTTCCTCGCAGATGCCCGCCCCACCGGGGGCGCTCGTCGAACATCTGCACAAGCCCTCCATTCCCACTATAGAGGAGGCAACCCTCCAGATACCCACCCCACCAGGGGCGCTCGTCGAGCATCTGCACAAGCCCTCCGTTCCCTCTGTAGAGGAGGCACCAGAGACGTGCGGTAGCGTCTCCTTCCTCGAGCATGGTGCAGATTGGATGACGCCATTCGTCCAGTACCTTGCCCATGGGACACCGCCCGAGGAAGAAGCCGAGCGTTCCCGGCTTATAGGGCGGTCCTCTGCATACAAGCTAGTCGAGGACGCCTTATACCGCAGAGGGGCACTTGGAGTCCTCTCCAAGTGCATATCTCGGGAATAGGGCAGTTTCCTTCTTAAAGATATCCATGAGGGGATGTGCGGAGCTCACTCGTCCTTCCGAACGCTCATGAGCAAAGCCTTCCGGTTGGGATACTATTGGCCGACGGCCTTGGCCGACGCTCGGGCTCTCGTGGCGACTTATCGAGCATGCCAGTTCCATGCCCGCAAGGCCCACCAGCTGGCGTACGTGCTTCAAACTATCCCGCTCTCATGTCCGTTCTCGACCTGGGGGGCTGATATCCTCGGACCTTTCCCCCGTGGTCGAAGGGGTTACAAATTCTTGCTCGTGGCCGTCGACACTTTCTCTAAGTGGATCGAGGCTGAGCCGGTGTCAACCATTTCGGCTCAAGTAGCCAAGAGATTCTTCCGCAGCAACGTGGTGACGCGTTTCGGGGTCCCCAACCACCTCATCACGGATAACGACACTCAGTTCACTAGTGAGCTGTTCCAGGTCTACTGCGAAGAAATCGGGACCAAGGTCTGCTTCGCCTCTGTAGCTCATCCGCAGAGCAACGGAGCAGCCGAAAGAGCGAATGGTCAAATCCTTCAGGGAATCAAGAAAAGGGTCTTCAAAGACCTCGCCCGGCGCGGCGGGTCGTGGGTGGACGAGCTTCCTTCCGTCCTCTGGTCCGTCCGCACCACAGCGAGCCGAGCGACCGGCGAGACGCCCTTCCAGCTCGTCTATGGTGCCGAGGCCATCCTGCCCACCGAGATCGTGCTAGGATCCCAAAGAGTGCACCAGGCTGATAGCATCAACCAAGGGCTTGAGCGTCGCCTCGACCTCGATCTCACTGAAGAGGCGCGCGAAGGGGCCCTCCTCTGATCTGCTGTGTACCTGCAAGCTCTTCACAGGCATGCAGCTAAGTCGATTCGGCCCCAAACCTTGCAGATTGGCGACCTCGTCCTGCGACGAATCCAGGACACGTCGAAGTCCAACAAGCTCTCCCCCAAGTGGGAAGGTCCATTCACGGTCGTCTCAGTAGCACGCCCGGGGGCTATCCGCCTGGCGATGGAGGACGGTCGCATGCTCACGAACTCGTGGAACATCGACCAACTGCGCAAGTTCTTTGTCTAAACTCATACTCCCTTTTGTATATGTCTACAGATCCATGGTTTTTCTTTTGGGGAAAAGCAAGTTCGGTTCGCTCACCCACGCAAAGTCTGTTACCTCCAAGATTTTGTGAATGCATTCAAGGTCACTGCCCAGGCAAATTCCAAATGCCGCACCGCCAGATTACTGGACGAGCTCGCCCGTCTCTTCGTCAGCCGGGTGGTGGCCGGTGGCGGAGCATGTCTCTTGCCCCTTATCTTCTTGGCCTTGGCGGCCGGGACGAGTATTCCCTTGCCACCCGCCAAGGGCTTGAGCTCGCCCACCACCAGCTCCAGAGCAACCTTCTCCTGCCAGAAGGCGTAAAGGCGTTAGGAGGGTTCGGGATGCTTTCCCCGAGCATGAATCATGAAGCAGCTTACCACGTCCCTCTGCTCGAGCACGTTCTTCGGGACTTGCCGCCCACGCTTGAGCTCCTTGCCCTTGGGAGTGCCGAACATCTCGCCGACCCTTTTCTCCACCCAGTCGAAGCCCGGCTCTGTCGACGATCAGCAAGAGAGATCGGCACAAGCATGGAAGGTACATACGAAACAAGGATTGTTCAAGGTCGTGAAGCTTACCAGAGACATCCTCTCGGGTGAGGTCGTCCCACCCGGTGATCTCGAAGAAGGGGTGCTCCCTTCTCCTCAGAGGGGACACCCTGTTCTTGAGGAAGTCGCGGACAATGTCTTGACCAGTGAGCCCCATGTTCGTGAGCTCGCTGATCAGCATCAGAGACTGCTCCTCCTCGGGCGCGATGGGCGAGCGCGGGGTGTCGATGCTGGGCGCCGCTGCTTCGGTGTAGCACAAAGAGCTCCCCTACGCCTTTCGCAGGTAGGACCAAGAGTCGGCCCAGCCCGCCACCGAGTCCTTGAGGGAGAAGAAGTGGTACTCGTACGGGCGGTGGGCTCGCAAGCAAAAGTATAGAGCACCGGTGCGAGAAGCGCCACCGGTACAGAACAAAGTATAGAAATGGAAGAATAGACTTGTCGTGGGCAGAATGCCCACGAAGCCCTCGCAAAGATGGGAGAAGATGGTCAAGACGAGGATGGAGTTGGGGTTCAGATGAGTGATCTCGCACTCGCAATGTGTGAGTACGGATTCCAAGAACTCACTCTCGGCCATTCGAAGCCCGTTGACGGTGTATAGCTCGTAGGAGACGATCTCATTGTCTCGCGGCTCCAGGGCTCCTTCGCCGTCAGGAATCCGCCAGTGCCGCGTCGAGTACCGAAGTCTCGGCATGCAGAAGCCTCTCATGGTGACCTTGCTTACGCCGAACTTCGCCATGGAGAAAGTTGGGGAAAAGGGAGCTGGAGCGAGAAGAAAGTTTGAAAGATGGGAAGCTTTTGGAGTTTGATTTCGAAGCGTGGGAGAAGAAAAGTCCCTGGAACTGTCTCCGCCTGGTATTTATAGGCGGAGAAGCCGAACGAACCGGAAAACTGCCCCGCCCATTCGCGAACCGACGCGTGGCGGTGCGGTTTTCAAAACTGTCCTGTAATGGCGTGGTTTCCAAAAAACTGTCAGGGCCGTACGCGCAAGGCTTCGCGGGGAAGGAACCGTCGCGACCCTTCGCTTTTGTTCCCAACCGTTATTTTGACCGGACCCTGATCAAACACGCTCGGCCGGTACCAAGCGCCTTCGTCCCAGTAGGATTGCTCGGATGTCGCGATAGCTCTTCCTTTGCAAGATCCTCGCCCCGGCGGGATTGCTCGGATCTTTGTAGTAGCTCTTCACTGCAAGATTCTTATCCCCGAGCCGGATTGCTCGGATGCCGCAGTAGCTCTTCACTGCAAGATTCTTATCCCCGAGCCGGATTGCTCGGATGCTGCAATAGCACTTCACTGCAAGACTCTCGTCCCGAGCAGTGCTCGGGCTGTGATAGCGCTCGCTTCTGAAGTCCCAATCCCGTCTTCAAAGTTTGGAGGCTTCAAGCGGACACGGCGAGCGTCTCCCCCGTTTAAGCCTCAGGGGCTAGCTGTCGAGGATTGGGCAGCCCCTATGGCGAGCATCGTACCTTGGCGACCAGCAGAGCGCCGATCATGCGCACCCTTGGATGGTGTCCCCAAGGGAGATCCTCGGGGAGGTCGGCTCTCGGACCTACCCCGACCTTAGCCAAGCCCGCCCCCGAGCGTGCTAACTCGGGGGTATGTGACCAAAACGACCAGGTCCACGGGAAGGGCCTCGGGCATCACGAAAAGCCGGGCACGCTCCACAAAGACGATGTGACATTAATCACTTGACGGCTCGAAGGACAGTACGGCCACGATCTACGCCCCCTACGCCCACGTAGCGGTATGGTGAAAAGCAAGAGAATAGTTCACCCACGTCCGGGAACAGTGGCACGTCACTCTGTAATAAATGCTGGAACGCTGTAATTGTCTATAAATACCCCAACGTACATAGAATTTAGGGTTTGACTTCACTTTACTTTACTCCTCACGCGTAGCAGTTACTTGCCAGTGACTAGGAGGATCGTCCTTACTCCTTAGGGTCTCCTAGGCCCCCGAGCAAGCACCCTGTAATTCACCTTTGAAAGCTAGTGCAATCACTGGACGTAGAGTTGTTATCTCCCCCGCGAGAGGCCTGAACCAGATAAAAAAGGATCCCTTGTTCCTTGTGTCCTCGCAATACGTAGCTCAGCAGGCCCTCAGACGCTACCCCCTCCGTGAAAAAGGGGTCCTAGGTTGATCCCTCATTCAACAAGTAAGCTCGGCGGGGGACCGGTTCCCGAATCGTCGACACAATCGAAATTTAAACACTTCTTAATGAACTACAAAGTACGCACACATGCACACACTAATTAGTGATTTTACGTACATTACCACTACTAGCGTTTTGTGAACAGCTAAACTAATGATCCTACTAAGGGCATGTATAACAATAATTAATGAGTTGTCTGCAAGTTGCCACGTAATCTTTATCATCCTATGTAGCATAAAATTAATGAGGAGAAAGACGCTTGCCGTCTCTTCGCGAGAGGACAGCGATGGCCGTGCTCGATGCAAAATAATGACTCAAATGCGCCGTTGTAGGAAAGAAGCCGTCTATATACTCATGCTTGATCACGGTAATTTATGGGCCCACACATAAATTAATTAGTTTATAGATGCTGACAGACAAGCCATTGTAAAAGTTATGCATTTTGTTGTCTTTATGCGATATAGCATACACTTACTACATGCAAGCATTGTCTCAAGCTATTATACATGCCCTAAGAGTGGTGGGGTGTGTGGAAAAAACAACTGCAATACTAATGTATCCTCCTTGATTGAGTCGAATTAGTGGTCTATTAATCTCGCGATCGAAGGCATAAGGAACCGTAGAACAGATGCGATGACAAATACCGGCCCTACCGACTCCCACAAACCAACTTCCAAACCAAAACATCAAAATTTGGATAAAAAAATAAATATGATAAACTAAAAAATGGGCATCATGTACGATTAATACTTTTACATTCAATAATGTCTGGCACAGGCCGATCTATGTATATCTAGCTCCCCGTATAACCATACAAAATGAATCAAACTCAAATAAAAAAGAAAAAATTGCCCCAAATAATTAAAAGTAACGAAGAACATGCTATGGAGTATTAATTATTCCAAAATGGAGGCCGGTATATCTTAGTTCCATCCGTACTTACTGTGATAATGTGACTTCTCCAGCTCCACGAACTTAATTCGTCATCATTTCACTAGTCGTCTTCTTGATGAGTTCCCATGCACTCCGTACGTGCCTCTCCTCCTGAAGCGATGAGCCCACCGCGAAGCGCAGCACGAACCTGTTGCCTACCACAGTGTGCGCGAGGTACGCCTTGCCGGTCTTGTTGAGGTTCTCCATGAGCACACGGTTGGCCTCATCGGCGTCCTCCTCAGTCATGGCTCCACTTGGCTTGATCCTGAAGCACACCAGCGCAAAGTTCCTCGGCACGACCACCTCGAACCGGTCGTCGGCGCGGACGAAGTCCTCGAACATCTTGGCCATGGCGACATCGCTGCGGATGTGCTCCTGGAGCTTGGCCGTGCCATAGGTGCGCATGACCATCCAGAGCTTAAGACCACGGAAGCGCCGGCCGACGCCGACCTGCATGTCCTTGAGGTCGGTGACGGTGCCGGACTCGCTTGCGTCGTTCTTGAGGTACTCCGGGTTTGTCTCCAGAGAGTCGGTGAGGCGGTGCGTATCGCGCACATACAGACATGTGCAGTCGAGGCATGTGAGAAGCCACTTGTGCGGGCTCATGCTGATGGAGTCCACGCGCTCGACGCCGTCGAGGTGGTGCCGGAACTCGGGGCAGATGCATGCGCTGCCGGCGTAGGCAGCGTCGACATGGACCCATGCATTGAACATGGCCGCAACATCGGCAACGGCGCCAACTGGGTCGACGGCGTTGGAGGACGTGGTTCCGACCGTGGCGCAGACGTAGGTTGGCACGAGGCCAGCGTCGGCGTCAGCCTGCATGACCTCGAGCAGCTTCGCTGGATCGAGACCGTAGTCGGTCTCCGGCCCGGTGGGGATGGACCGGATGTTAGCCGGATCGAAGCCGGCGAGGCGGCATGCCTTGAAGAAAGTGGAGTGTGTCTGGTCGGCGGCGTACACAGCCAGGCGCGGAAGCCCGGACACGCCGTCGGATCCGCTCCGACGGAGGGCGGCGTCACGAGCCGCGACGAGCGTGACTAGCATGGCCTCGCTGGTTGTCCCGAGGATCACGCCGCCGCCGGTGCCACGGCCAGCGCTGGTGCGGTTCATGAAGCTCGTGGGCAGGCGCAGGAGCTGCGCGAGCCAGTCGAGCGCGAGCACCTCCATCTCAGTAGCAGCAGGAGCCGCCTGCCACGTGAACCCGACAGTGTTCATCGCCGAGGCGATGAGGTCACCGGCAATGGCCGCAGCACTGTTGGTCGACGGGAAGAAGGCAAAGAAGTTGGGGCTGGCCCAGTGCGTCATGCCGGGCACCACGGAAGACTTAAGCTCCTTCATGGTGACGTCGAACGGCGCCGAGTACGTCGGCGGTGATGCCCTGAGCTCGTCCTGCAGGTAGCCCGGCTTCACGTTGGGCAGCACCGGCATGGACTCCACAGACTTGTAGTAGTCAGAGATGAAGTCGACGGCCTTGTGGAGGTAAGAACGGACATCGTCGGCATTGAGCGGCTCGAATGCTGCTGACTCGTCGCCGAAGGCGGAGAAGGCGGCGGGGTTGGCGTCCAAGCTGCCCATGCCTTGTATTTGCAAGCGAGCTGAGGCCGGAGTAGGGCTAACTGCGAGGTCGGTGTGCACGTACGTACAAAGCTTGCTAGCTAGCTAGCTCAGAAGCCGGAGATGGAAGGCTGAGAGGAGCTATTCAAGCTCTGGAGATGGGGTAGTTGAGTTAGCTAGGTAGCTTAGCTTGCTGGTTTTGGTGGGGAGAAGGCGGAGAGTTAGGGTTGGCTTATATAGCGGCCGGGGAAGCGGAAGTGGCGTGGCGAAGCGGGCGTTGGATGGGTCGTTCGTACGACGGGTGGTAGGTAGCCGCGTAACGGTGGAGAAGAGACAAAGTCGGGAGTTCTGTTCGGGTCCGGATGCAGCATGCGTGCACCCGGCCCGTTATGGCTGGCAGCTAGCAGCGTTGGCCGTCGGCTGCTGATAGCGCGCGCTTCACATGTCCGTCTTCTTGTCGCCGCACGTGCCGTAAAAGCTAGCTAGGGCACCTGCACTGCAGGCTTCGCCCCCTCTCTGGTCCAGTCAGCCACACGACCAAATGGATGCAATGCGCATAATCTCCACGTCTTCTTTCGTACACGGTTGTCCAAAATTTATTTTTTTAAAAAAATAAAATAAAATTTGATTGAAATTTTAATTTTTGATTAATTTTGACTAAAATTTGATTTTTTGGAAAATTCAAATGAATCCACCAAAATATAACCGGAATAAAAAAATTCTTAGACCCACCGGAATGACCGAACTTCACTGAAATTTGGTAAAATTTCAGCAAAAATTCGAAACTGGCCTGGTCCCAATTCGTCAGGAACTAACTAAAAGAATAATCTACATTCGTTGGTGTTCACAGTTGCTAGCTAGTGCATGGTCAGCTGGCCAACAGTAAATAGTTGGTGGTTGGTGAGGACCTAGGGACATTAGTTGCGGCAAGTTCTACCGAGCCAAATTCTTGTTGGAATCAATCGACCACCTGCACGTGTTCTCAGTACCTGCACGAGTATTTGGTATCAATTAGCTAGGTGCACGCGTCAAACCGGAGCCGCGCGATCGTCCACTAATTCGTACAAAAATATTTTGACTTGTGCACTTGACCATGGAATAAGGAAACGTACGTTTACTCGCCCTAGCAAGCTATGCAAGGAAAGATATATAAAGCATAAGATATTTCCAATTCATGACGAAGGTGGTGAGCTAATCTAAAGCGGCATGGTCTTGGTACTTAACTGCTGTACATGTTGTTATTAATTAGATGTGAAGTAGTTCAAGTGGGAATAGAACCTGTGTTGTGTTCAACTCAACTCTGCTTTGTTTACTTGGTCTTCTGCTGCACTGCTACGAGGATCTTTCTGTCGGTCCGAAGTCCGAACATGCATGAACAAGGATCAAAATTTGCTACGCGGTGAAAATTAAGTCGTTGTTATGATTCCTTTTGACAGGAAAAATCTCATATACTTATATTCGCTCGTCACTGCGCACTATTCGATCGAGCTCCCTACGTACCTTTCTAGACAGCCAGAAAACCATCAATCAGAGAAAGGGCCAAAATATTTATGTACTATATGCGTGTCCCTAGCTACTAACCTTTCATTAACTTTTGATGAATTCCACTTATGATTGTATATAAGTTACAGTAATAACTCGGAATATTTTGGTAATGAAACTCCATACCGCGAATCTTTATTCTTGCCCACTTGAAGATACGTACGATGAGTAATAGAAAATTATCAACCTTCAGGTAAAGAGTATACATTTCTTATGTTTGCTTGATGAACCTTTTTACTGTACATAGGAAATGAGACTGCCTTTTTGCTACAAAATAATAAGTTATTTTGTATCACTCATATAGCTATTTAATTTAACTTACCAGCCCGAGTGGTATAGAGCAGTAAGAAAAGGAGTATATGATCGAGAATTGTTTTTTATTGGTTCGAAAATATGAACAAAGATAAAATTTTGCTGCGTGGTAAAGTATTTCTACAAAGCAAAATGGCCCTTCTTGTTGACCAAATATTTGTACTGAACTGACCTTGCTAGCTACCTGTAAAACACTAAAACCAATATTTAACCGTAACCATGTATATATTAATTTCTAGTTCGAAACTACCCATATATGTATATATTAATTTCTGATTGACAAAATTACCGCGTACGTCTAGCTAGTGTTGTGCCATCTCCACCGGCACTTGCACTACGTACAGTACGTACGCTAGCTAGCACGACGCATGCATGCATATCGAGACTACTTATGCTGAACTCGTATAAACCTTTTTACACGAGTTAAAGGGACTTTTCCCGTCCTGCAGCGTAATTTAAAGCACGCATGAAATTAAGTACAATGACACTGAAGTGGTACGGTCAACCGATGATCTTAAGCAACTAATTAGTAGAAAATTGTTTTGACTTTTAACCGGGCACGCACGTACGTACGCAGGGCAGACGTGGTAAAAGTAAATCTCCACGCGCGCAACCTCTTGCGACTTGATTAGTTCGACCCGATGATAAATTATTTCAGTTACCAGAGATGCCAGTAAAAGTAAACATGACCCTATATATAGCTTGTTGGTTGAAAGTGTCATCTCGTTTTATCTAATGCAATAGCATAGCAAAGGATAGAGGAATCTCTGTACATTTATATATATACACCTTTGGTGGAAAACGAATGAATGAACTCATCGTTTTATCCGATCCTCAGTTACCTTTGGTGAGGTTTTTTCCCCGGTTTTCTCCCTAAAAATCGGAGACCCCTTTTTCTTCCTTCCATCTAAATAAAACTTACAGCAATTCTTATGCTGCTCTTTTAAAAAAAAAAAGTTACATAAATACAGTACATATACGTACCTGAGGTCACGGCCCACACCTAGCAAAGCTGGGCTCAAAGGAGAGATCAGATTTGGGCCGGAGTCGGGCGAGCAGTACGCACATGCACATAGACCGAAAGCTACGGCCTGACAAATTAAATTGTTTTAATCGATCAATTGCTAGTTAATCGATATGGACGATGCATCTCGACCACCAAATGGCGGGCACCAACATGGCATAGCTAGCGTCCTATTCTTCTGATATAAAACCAAGGAGAGTATGTCTTGTCTTGAGTAGTAGCAGCAGCAGTGCTGTGACTCGTGAGATCAATCCTGACAAGTCCCAACCCATGGTACGACGAGGCAAACTCAATCACGTATGAAAGATATGAAAAATACAAATTTAGCTTGAATAGTGATTTTTCACTGTTTAACACTGTTTATCTCGGTGATTGTGTTTTCATATATTTCAAGTGCGACTGATTTTGGTTTCCAAATTTTACAGGATTGTAGATACTCACCTCCCTGAGAAATTTTGGTTAGGATATACTTATTTTTTAGAATTTTTGAAAACTTATACACATGAGTTTTCACGATAAGAGTTTTCACTAGATCTGTTGCCAACATACATATGTGCATGTATATATATATATAGTTACTATATTGCAAATAAAGAATCTATGCTGTGGAATTACTTGTTTGGTGTTTTCTTTTTGCTTATCTTACTTTGTACATGTTTATGGTATATACATCAGTATTCCAGAGACAGCCTAAGGTTGGGCCGTGCATGTCATTGGCATCTCTCCTCCCTACTGGGCTTCGATAGAATGTAAGGCCCATTAAAGTATTTTGTTGGCCCAAACAAGATATCACCAAGCTTAAGCTTATTTCTTCTTCTCTCAGGAAAAAGGCTTAAGCTTATTTCTTCCTCTCTCTCTCAAAGGGAAAGAAAAAAAAATCAAGATTATTTTTCCTTTTTTTAATCATGCTTGTATTCTCAATTAGAAGATTATTTTATGTAACTAACGAGTTAGTTGGTGGGAGTGATGCCTCAAAAATCTTCTCCCATTTTGGGTTGTGTGGATATGAGTAGTAAAAAGACTTGGCCTTAGGTGGTTAATAATAATAATCAAAAAAGTAATAATGAGAGGAGCATTTTGGAATATTAGAGGCCTGAATAAAACAGGCAGAATTACTGGGGTTTCTGATTTTGTTCTTGAGAACAATTTAGATTTTATAGGAATTTAGGAAACTAAGAAAGAGAAGTTTGAAAAATGTATATTGAATGTTATTAGTAGAGATTTTAATTGGAATTGGTTACCTGCTATTGGGTCTGCTGGTGGTATTTTGGTAGGTGTTAGTTCAAGGAAGTTTGAAATTTGCTCTTGGCAGAAGTTTAATTTCTGCATATCTTGTATTATTAGGAATGTCGTTGATAAATTTGTTTGGAGAATTGTAGTGCTATATGGTTCTCCATATGATGAGGGTAAGCAAGCATTTATAGATGAGCTTCATTCGGTTATGGGTTGTTGGGAGGATCCTACCATTTTTGGTGGTGACTTTAATATTGTGAGGAGTCAGTCTGAGAAAAGTAATGGAGTGATTAATCACCATTGGGCTTTCCTTTTAAATGATTGGTGTAATAGTTGGGGGATGGTTGAGTTGAAAAACTCAACAAGATCCTTCACGTGGAGTAATAATCAAGAACAGCCTATTATGGCTGCACTTGACAAAATATTTGTAAATATTTCTTTTGATCTTCATTATCCTGGGGCTTTGGTGAAGGCTGGCTCTAAAGCTAATAGTGACCATGTTCCTTTATTTGTTGATCTGGATGTTGTGAGAAGTAGGAATCAGAAGCTTTTTAGGTTTGAAAAATGGTGGCTGGATAATGATGACTTCATTAAGGTGGTTGAGAAGTCTTGGAACTCTCCGTGTGTCGAGACAGATCCTTTAGAGATCTGGCAGTTTAAGATTAGGAACTTAAGGAAAAAGATTAGAGGGTGGGCTCGGAACGTCAATTCTGAGATGAGAAGATATAAAGCTGATTTGCTAAAAGAAATAGATGATTTAGATTTGAAAATGGAATCTGCTCAGTTATCTAAGGATGATTTGGATAGGTTGAAGTTTTTGGTGAATGAGTTGAATAAGATCTGGAGTTTGGAAGAAATTAAAGCTAAGCAGAGATCTAGAAATAGGGAGGTTAAGGAAGGTGACAAAAATACTGCATACTTTCATGTAGTGGCTAATCAGAGAAGGAGAAAAAAGCACATTAGTGTTCTGGAGGGTCCTGACGGTCATGTGGAGGATACCAAAGATATCTTAGCTTTAGCTGTGAATTTTTATAAGAACTTATTTGGTGCGGAGGATACTTTAAACATCTCCTTGAAGGATAATTTCTGGGATGCGGATAGTAAAATTAGTGTTGAGGAAAATGGGTTGTTGGAAGCCCCTTTTTCAGAATTGGAAGTTAAAGATGCGGTATTTGGGTCTTATGCTGATGGGGCTCCTGGCCCTGACAGTTTCTCGTTTATGTTTTATCAAAGATTCTGGGATATAGTGAAGAATGACTTAATGGCTATGGTGCAGTGTTTTGATAAGGGGGTTTTGAACCTTTCTAGGTTGAACTATACCATTATCACTTTGATCCCTAAAGAAAGTGATGCTAAAAGTTTAAAGAAGTTTAGGCCTATTAGTTTGATTAATTGTAGCTTCAAAATCTTTTCTAAAGTCCTGAATAATAGGTTGATTAAAATTACTGACAGGATCATTTCTCCGAATCAAACTGCTTTTATTAAGGGCAGGTTCATTCTTGAGAGTGTCATGGCTGCGCATGAAATTATTCATGATGTGGCAAGGAAGAAAACCCAATGTGTTATCTTTAAGATTAACTATGTGAAAACTTATGATAGAGTTTTTTGGAGCTTCCTTGTAGATATGTTGAGGAGTAGAGGTTTTGGGGAGAGGTGGATCAGTTGGATTAAACAGGTGGTTATCGGGGGTTCTATGTGTGTGAGGATTAATGATGAAAATAGTAGTTTCTTTAAGCCTAGTAAAGGCTTGAGGCAGGGTGATCCTCTCTCTCCCTTGCTGTTTAATTTGGTGGCCGATGTGTTTTCTCGAATGCTTATTAAAGCAGTTCAGAATAGTCTGATAGAAGGTTTGATGGCGAACATGTGCTCTGGAGGTATTATTAGCCTTCAATATGCTGATGATACGGTGCTTTTTCTGAAAAATAATCTAGATAAAGCTAGAAATTTTAAATGGCTACTTTCCTGCTTTGAGCATATGTCTGGTATGAAAATTAATTATGATAAAAGCAATTTGATGTGTATTGGTTTAGATGAGAGAGAGCAAAATGAGCTTGCCAAATTATTTTGTTGTAATGTGGGGTCTTTCCCTTTTAAGTATCTAGGAGTTCCTTTGCATTATGCAAAGTTAAGGAAAGATGATATCAACTTTGTAGTTGATAAAGTGATTAAAAGGGTGGTTTGTGGAGAGGCGTTTACTTTCTTATGGTGGTAGATTGACTCTTTTAAAGTCTTGTCTATCTAGCATTCCCATTTACCTATTATCGGTTATTAAATTTCCTCAATGGGCGATTGCGGAGATTAATTCCCAAATGGCTCATTTCTTTTGGAATGACAGTGATCATAAAAAGCATTATCACTTAGCAAATTGGAATCTGATTGCTCAGAAAAAAGATATGGTGGTCTAGGTATACTTGATTTAAGAACTATGAATTTATGCTTGTTGGCCGCCTGGGTTTCCAGATATCATTTAAGGAAAGATAGCCTGTGGAGGCAGATTGTGGATAATAAATATCAAACGAAGAATTCTAACTTGTTTTGTTGTCCTGATGTTAATTCTTCTCCTTTTTAGAAGGGTGTTCTTTGGGCAGCTAAAGCTGCTAAAATGGGGTATCGGTGGAAGGTTGGTGATGGTAGGAATATTAGGTTTTGGGAGGATCAGTGGTTTGGTAATTCTAGTTTAACTATTCAGTTCTGGCCGCTCTATGCGATTTCTAAAGAAAAAAACATATCTATTAAAGATGCTTGGGATGGTGAGAATTTGAGAATCTCCTTTAGAAGGAGTGTTTCTCAGAGGCTTATGCGTTTATGGCACGAATTAGTTAGCATTGTTGAATCCATTGTTTTTAGTGAAGATAGCGATTTGATCATCTGGCAATTCGATTCTAAAGGCATTTACTCTGTTCAGTCTCTTTATGCGGTGATTAGTT
The DNA here is from genome assembly GCA_036346375.1 of Guadua angustifolia. NCBI lineage: Eukaryota > Viridiplantae > Streptophyta > Magnoliopsida > Poales > Poaceae > Guadua > Guadua angustifolia. The sequence continues at coordinate 42,515,466 of CM070517.1, forward strand.
TCAGAGGGGTTCATTCTGTGTATATCCCTGCGATGTGGATGATTAATGTTCCTCCTAGAGTTCATGTGTTCTTATGGCTTTTGGCTAATAATAAGTTGTTGACTAGAGATAATCTCATTAAAAGACAAAGGGTGGATGATCTTACTTGTTTGCTTTGTACGGAGCCTGAGTCAATTTCTCATTTGTTATTTGATTGCTATGTCAGTAAGGTGGTTTGGCGAGAAATTGCTGATATCCTGAATTTGAATTTGGGTGATTCTTTTGAGAGTGTGGCTCGCTTGTGGATTAGTAGAAAAAAGCATGCAGTTGTTAATATTTGTTCCTCTGCTGTGTTATGGACAATATGGAAGTTAAGGAATGCTTTGTGTTTTCAGGGAGTGCACTGGAAGGACATCCGGTTAGTAATGAATCAAATAGCAAGGAGGTTGAGAAGCTGGTTGATATTGTTGAAAGAAGATCAAAAAGTTCGAGTAGAAGAAGTGGCAAAAAAGCTGGGAGAAAAAGCTGGCTGCGTTCTGATGCTTGGCTGGAGTCAAAGGGATACCGAAAGAAGCTCAGATCGGGAGGATTGCCAGAGACTGGAAAGCGATTGTTTGCATGTGAATTCAGTTCGTCTTGATGATCTGGATAGCTGCTGAAAATCGAGATAGTTTTGTAAGCCAGGTTGTTGTTTCTTCAATTGCTGGAGGAAAAGTTTGGATGGCTGTGAATTCAAAAATGGGTGGTCGGTTGAGATGGTTTCTGGAAGATAGATTTTCAGTGTTTTGCTGCTGGACGTTACAGTTTTGTGAAGATAGCTTGGTTCCCTGTTTATGGTCTGAAAATGCTCAAGTAGTAGTAGTTTTTTATTGTTCTGGCGTTATGTTAGGAAGTTCTGGGTATCCTTCGGTAGTTTGTCAATGTGAAGAGATAGTTTTGCTTTGGTTATTTGAGCGATTACTGGTAGGTCTTGAATGACCTTTTTGCGTTGATTGTAAACACTTTTGGATGTACTTTTGCTAGTTTCTGAAATAGAAATTGGGACATCAGGTTTGATGCCCTTTTGCTCTAAAAAAAACTAGTTAGTTGGTCCGAATTAACTTGCCACGGCCTGTGACATCCATTGATCTACATCGACCTGATACCAACAATTAGAAAATGCGACCCTGACAGTACATCGCACAGATCAAAGCGGATTATCTGCGCAAATTAATAACGCATCTAACTTATAGTTGGTGGGAATCAAAATCTGACCATCAACCGATAAACCGACATGTCACACCAGTTTAACGATCGAACAGTTAATCAGTGGATTAGAGGAGAATTTGACTAGCATTTCAATGCATCCTGCATGCCAGGATGATTGGCTTACAAATATGATTACGTGTTACAGTTGTGGAGGGAATAATTTGGAAGCACAAACAATTAATGGAAATCTGTACATGCATGGTTAATTTGCTTCCACCGAATGCACATGCATACGGTGCTCTGAAGAGCAAAGTCTTAGGGCATGTATAATGGTGAGATTTTTGCTGACACGAGGGAGAGAGAAGAAGTAGAGAGTACAGCTATTTCTTCATGAAAAGATGACTATATAGATAACATAAATCACTATTGTATAAGTTAATGTCTATAATAAATACTTTTCTATTCCATAATTAAAAGGTGGTAGGATCTCGTAGAGACAATATGAAGATACCATCTATTGTAAAAATTGTTTTTAGTTTTGTCTTTAGATGATATAGAGAAGTATATAAATGATAATCATCTTTGCCATTGTACATACTCTTATATGATCTAAAAACATGTGCGATTGTAACAACCCTCATTTTGGCATAAAATGCTAAAATAAGAATCTGTGTGCGTACAGTAGTAGTCCCATGATCAATGGCTAGCACGCACTTTTACAACAATTGATCACATCCATATACTCTTTATTACATATGATAATGCTAATTTAAACAATAAGATCTTACAAAACATAGCATATTGTAGTGTAAAGAAGCTAAAATCTTGTAGTGTGTTCATCCAATCCTCAGGCAATTGTCAAGGCATAAACCTTAGAGAAACTCACTAACATAATTCCCACAACCTGCGTTAAGATATATGTCGTTTAGAGATTCACTATCTTCACCTAAACCAACATATGAGTAAAGGTGAGTACTTTTGTACTCAGTAAGATTTAAAGTGGTATTTGTAAAATACAGTTATGCAAGTTATGTCAAAGGAGACTTCCACGGTTAATTTGGAAATCAAGTAGTAATTTATAAACGTAATTTATAAAAGCAAGATTAATTGATATAAAAATAACAAGTATATAAAACATAAGTAACTACTCACAATCCACCAGTGACGTGAGCATCGAATCATCTAATTCCTGCCAACATGTGGCACAACACTATTCCTTGCCAACATAGGGCATAACAGATGAAACTTTACCAAGTGCTCTTGATCGCAGACGTGGCTTTTTGAAAAGATTTACACTCTACAGAGGTGTACAACTTTACCCACAAGAAATGATTAACTCTTTGCGCAAGCTATTAGCACACTTCCTTCGGTGTACCACAGAGAGATCATAATATAACTGTTACGTTACATAAACCTGATTTTGCACCGGCCCGGTGATGTTAAACCCCTGTTATGGCGGCAAAAACACACACCCAAGATATGATAGTCTATCCCTGTCATTCACACATTAATTCAGATAGTCCATTCCTGCCATTCACACAACTCTGGTAGTCCATCCCAACCATAATTGTCTATAGCAGGTATACACCGTTGTATTAGTATGCATTTACCCACACCATCGTGTGGAAGCCCCTACGAGCAAACATGACCGAAGAGCCCGTATTACTCTAGCCTTCTAATGTGCAAAGTTATATCTAAGTAACTTAATAGGTTAAGGCCATCCCATACCAGCACTTATGGTTGTACAGATATTCTTGGGTCGATAGCGTCTCATAGTTCGGTCCTTAATTCGACACAGACGACAATCTCCCCCTACACTACGTGCAAGACACGAACCTCTAGCTATTGCTAATAATCTCCTACGTCAAAACCATAGTTTTGTTTTCATTTTTAATTAAAATACCAGCAAACTTCAATGTCATATCCAACCTTTTTAAATTCTTAAGAACAATTTAATTTTGATTATTGCAATTTTTGATAATAAAGCATGGCTAAGCTTGATTAATAAGTGATCACTTATATTCATATTGATATTTTGTATTGTCTAAACTTATTCTAGGGTTATCAAGGTTCATATATCAATACTTATTAAGGAAGTTCTATGAGATAATAGGTATATCTACCAGCACCACAATATAGCAATTTTACAGAAAAATACACGCATGCATAAATTGATTTGATAAAACAAAATGAAGATAAAAAATGGGATCAATATGATCAGAAGAGGTTCTTACCTTGTTGATTATTGTTTATGGCAAAGTTGTGATCGCAGTTGGCGTTGTCGACGATGGAATTAGTGATGTCGGGTTCTACACGTCGTTCAATAAAAATATAGCAAATAACATACTTTAATAATAGCAAAAAGAAATCAGATAGAAAATCAATAAAATCTACTACATAAAAAAGGTGTGGTTTAGGGTTAGGATTTCTTGATTTTATGCTCGCATATCTTATTTTGTATTTTCATTCTTACGTATTACTAGCCGTTTTAGGCTATGTTGTAACAAGGCTTCTTGTTTTTTTATAGATTGTTTATCTTTATTTTATGAATGCAAGAGATAAAAATTATATATATTTATATGTATAATTTCAAATTCAAGAGGCTAAAATTATTTAGATTAATAGAATTAATATATTATGTATTGGTACAGCTAGAATTAGAGAAATAAGGGTGATTTTACTATTCAAATGACCGGCAATGCGTGCAGTAAAGGTAAAAATAATAAGCAATCAACCATTTTTCCCAGAAAGAACTTTCTGGAAGACATATATATTCATATGCAAAGTCACAAGGATAAGAATAGTAGAATTATGCATTATAACACAAACTTAGACATTATCATTTGAATATTTCGATAGATACAATTGTTAATGAGCATGAATTAAAGACTAGCTAGATCATGGAAGATTTGTCTTTGCAGCTTCCTTTTCGAACTTAGATGTAGTGTCAATAGGATTTTTCACTTCATATTATCAAGTTCACAGTCTAGCATTTGAACTATTCTTATACAAAATATAAAACTTTTTTCTTTTGCTTGAAATTGCAGGTGGAATGAACATGCAACTTAGCAACTCCAAGGCCCCAGCATGCATGAAGTACTTTTACCTCGTTGTATTTACCACCACAAATTCCATTGTAGAAGACCTGAAACGTCAGAAAAATAAACATGCTGAATTGGTCCAAAAGCTAGCAAGTTGCTCTTCTGATCCAATATGCAACAGTATTTGTATTTATCGAAGAAAATAGTAACATACATTCCCTAATTGAAATGTCAGCCAATATTAGATGCGTGCGTTTAGAGGACCGGCCTTAGGAGCTTTCTATTGCTCTAGGTTCATCTTTTTCATTGACCAAATTTTTAAGTTAGTTAATTTGAAGCTTTAGGACTCACGATGGGTTAGTAAGGAAGTACTCAAGTATGTTGCGAATGTTTGTAAGTTCACCTTCTATAAGGAAATGGACAACCAAAAACACTCGCAGAAAATTATTATAATTGTACATCACAAGTATACAGATTCGCATTTCCATTGTTATAGATCATTAGCCACACAGTATTATATATATAGCTAGTGTAAGACTATTACATAAAATTTTTTAATAGCAATTAACATGACTAATATCTAATAAAACATGGTCTTTTGTAAATACGTATAGACAGACAGATAGCTAATATCTATATGGGCCAATAAATTTGTCCTTAGAAATGTTCATTAATAGAACAATTATTTTTGCAAAGAGGGTACACATTTGATGTGTAAAAAATTGGTGATGATAAATTGATCTAAAATATAATAACGTTCCAATTCTAATATGTTTACTCCATAGAAATTTATAACACGGAGTAATTTGAATAAACACTGAGCAGGTTCTAAACATTTGAATTTTGACATTTTCGACATGCATATGTGTAATTGATATGGCCAAATGTTACAATGCTGAGGTGAAATGGCGTGACGAACGTTATGTACCGGCTAACATTGAGGAGCATCTACAAATTTCATTGTGCAGTAGTGGATGTATGCATATAACGAACATGGCATTTGTTCTAGGTGATATGGCAACTACTGAGGATATTGAGTGGGTTTTTATGTATGTGTATAATGAACATGGCATTTCATTCTAGGATACTGAGGATATTGTTAGAGCTATCTGCATAATCGAGCGCATTGGTAATGATCGACATAACGTCACATGAGGTAACACATACTTTGGCGATTGTGATTGTCAATGTTTTCTAATAATTGCATCTTTTTAGCAAAGCCAACCAACAATTTGGTCATTTTCTAATGTGTAGATATTTTTCCTTTTTTTAGAAGTTGACTTTTAATTCAAAATTTTTGTGTGAAGCACTTATCAGCAAACTCACGGAAAGGAGTGTACATACAAATTATTGTATATGCCGACACATTTCAAAAGAATTTATGATATAGATATAGTGATATATGTAGCCATTTTGATCCATATTGCTTGATTCATACTGAGCATCAAAAAAGATTTTGTTCTATGCTAATTAAGAAATTTTTTTCTCTGAAGCGAGAACAAGAGTCAGAGCATGTGGCATCCACCGTTCAAACATGCATGGAGGAGTATGGGTTCACTGTATAGCAAGCTAATAAAAAGCTTTGAGGAATCATGGATGGGCATTTCTGAAGAGTATCTCGAACAAAATCATCCCATGCAAGTTTTGGAGAAAGCGGTCAGGTCTATCTAAGACGGACAATGGATTTTATTTACAAACACGAAGATGCATACACCGTCCCACATAACCTCAAAAGCACCATAGCTTCAATATGTGTCGACTTAGTCTGAATCTAATGATTCAGCATGATGGCTTCCCACAGTAATGTGAGTATGACGGTGAAACTAGGTTAGAATGTGAGCAGAAATGTACATCACACAGGCAATACTACTATATGAAACTAGGTTAGAATATTATTTGAATTGGATTGCAAAGTTTAGGTGATCAAACGTATGGTTTCATAGTTCAGGGTACTAAATGAACTTTCAATCAAAGCTCGAGGTATTATATGGACTTCTTCATTTTGTTTCATAAAGCCAACGATTGTACGACACCATTCATCACAAGCCATCAGCACATCACCATCCTTATTTTGATTAGAGAAAAGTGGTTGATCTCTGGACCTAGGCATTAGGACATGTTGGACCAGCATGGCACAAACTCGATGGGTCGTAGGCCTAGACCGTGCTGTGCCACCATGGCCCAAGCGCCCAGTCAACCCGTTGTGCCATGTCGCGCCAGCTTGACTCGTCTTCAGTGAGCCTAGGAATGGCTCATTGGCATGCTGTGCCACCTCCGTGTTATGAACTTAGGCCTAGGCAGAGGAGAGCAAAGGAGCATTGGATGAGCTGGACAACTACTAGTATTGTTGCGAGGACAGAGTGCAGTTCGGCCGGAGGCGAGGAAGATCCTAGTGTCAAGAAAGAAGCACGCATGGTGGTTGGGATGGTGGCAATGTGGTGCGGGAAGGCCAAATTGGCAGTGACATAGCCGAAGACCACTAGATCCGCGGTAAGTATCGTGGAGATCCGGTGCCATCGTTGTCTTCTTCCTCTCCAGCACTGTCGTTTTCTTCCTTAGGATGGCTTGCCAGAGCTAGTGGCACAGTGCCTCAAGGCTGTATCCGGTGGTGACGTGACCAAAGGCCGTTGGATTTGGCACCGAGCTGAGGTGGTGGGAGGAGGTGGTTGTGTACTAGGAGGAAGTAGGGGTGAAGGGGGCAAGAGAGAGAGAGAGGAGATGATGGAGACGACGACCATGCCAAATAGGTCATCGGAGGGGAAAACAATTCCATGGCAACAGGTACTTTGAATCATCCATTGCAAAAACTAGATGTATGGCAAATGCAGATTTCAAATCAACTAAATCCACTTCTCTCTCCCCAGGCCCCAATATATATTATGTATGTTTATTTTAAAAGGGATGCTATAAATGCTATAAAGCACATGGTGCAATACATTTCTTTCCCATGAGAGAGAGGCGAAGGGAGAAGTAGTATTTGATAATGGGCTAGGTTGTAGATATGATATTTTTTTTACAAAAAAACCGTATTCAAGTCGTGTCGGTCCAGGCACGTTCCAATGGATCTATCGGACCGTCCATTGTACCGAGTTTTCAGATCCAGTACAGCTCATCATTCGTGCCACTCTAGCTCGATCCAAAGACATCTATGCCGTGCCGTGAATTTGGTCGTGCTTGGGCCAGCCATGCCAAGGACCGCCAAAAAAACACGGCTCATTCACCAGGTCTATCGATCTCCATCTCCATCAATGGCAGCCTCTGCTGAGATTTGCGGATCGCGGTCGCAGGTGGACGACGAGGTGCGCAAGCACCGGTTTCCACCCCTTACCGTCTAGAGATGGCAACGGGTATATACCCAACGGGTATCACCACCCCGTACCCATACCCATGTTAATAAAATTCACCCGTTATAATACCCATACCCGCATGCGGGTACAAAATTACCGTGCCGTGCCGTATGCGAATGCTTGAGAACCCGACAGGTAAACCGTACCGCATTAATGTGTAGCTAATTCAAGTTTTTCGATTTTTTAACATGTCAACTTGATGATATGTTTCTCATTAATGGTTGATGATTATGTACTTTTGTATCGTATTAGAGAAATGAAGAAATTTGATGGATGCATGATGAACAAGTTGAACTTGATAACACTCACCTCATCAAGCGAGAAGCGGGTGGATCATACCTCACGGGTGAGCAGGTACCCCGTGCTTTCGACCCGTCATGCCCCGACGGTGAAGGTTTTCCCGCATTAAGGTACCCATGGGTATGATTATTGAACCAGATTTGTACCTTAATGAAGTAAATACCCATCGGATATCGGGTTTCGGGTACCCATTGCCATCCCTATTACCGTCTGGGGAGACTTGTTTCTTGACTTCAGACCCTGCACTCCATCGCAGGTGGACTAAGTACACACCAATTGACCTTTCTTCCTTGGTAGGATAGCAAAAACACCCCCAAAAAATTAAGGATTAGGAAGAATCATAAATACATTTACGGTTTGAATTTGCTGTGTCCATCGACTAAATATTAGTGATGCGTTGCGGGCTCCTGACATTGGGTTGTAGTCTGGAAGCTGCTAGTTCAACTCGAGTGACTCGACTACAATAAATTTCTGGGCCTCAAATCGGGCTGGGCTTTTCCTCTCGATCAAGCCCAGTACGTGCTTCTTGCGCAGGGGTGCAAGCTAGCTTAGCTTGCGTCAACCCTTGCCGCTCTCCTCGCCGGCCAGACCGGACCGTGGTTCTCATCTCCGGTGGAGCAACGGCGCCGCCCTCTTAAGTCCTGGGTCCCACCCACCTCACCGTCAAGATACAACTACTTCTTGCCGTTAGGAGCGACTGCGCAGTTTCCACTTTTTCACCTTGCGGTAGAACAGGTCAAAAGTTGTATTCCCTTTCTCCTGCGGAATAATAACGATATAAATCTATTTTTTACTGTATATCTCCTATTTAATATAAAAAATGGATAAGTTGTTACAGGATGTTATTTAATAGAGGCATGTATAGTTCGGTTATATTAATTTTTTTTAGATTTAATACCTTCGTAGTCTACCTGCACGATGAACTTTGGACTTGGCAGGAAATGACTGCTCCTACTGGCTGGTCGGTTCAACTTCAAATGTCCGATCGGCGCCACGATAGATGCCACAGCGTGCTGAATATGTGTTATTTTACTAATAGGTGGGGTCGTGCAGTGTTGCCCTGCTCATCAGTGAGGTAGAAGAGCATAGGGCATGGTAATTAGTGCGGTGGATAATTTCCTCGCCCGCTACGTGTACGGTCGGGATGCGCTCGCCAAAGTCCTACGACCTTTTTATTCTCGTCTTTGCGTTTGGGAGACGGGCGATGACTCAACTCCAGCTTCCCTTCTCTTTCCTCGCTGCTAGCTCCATTTCTGTTTAAGCCTTTAGACACTGTTTTGGTATAGCTTCAGATCTCAATTTTATTTGAGATCTGAAATTTGTAGGCTAAAATAAAGTGAATTAAGTTTATATTTTTGGTCTAAAATGTAAATAAGATAACATATCTAAACACTCTTAATATACCTACAGTTTCAGCTTTACGGATTTGATGGAATTAGAAATATCCAGATTCACGGATCTGGTGAAGTTGGAGCTGTACCAAACATAGCCTTATTCCCGGCTTGGTCGATCAGATTTGTCAGTTCTTCCTACCATTGTTCAGACAGTGGTATATAGCGAAGTAAAGCACTGGCTGAATATCATACCGGCACTGAATTGTCATATTTGAACACAATTTTTTTTTTGTATTGTTTTTGCTTTTTTTCACAGGAATGGCAGTCGATGATTTGCGATGAAACAACTGTGCGATTAGTTTTATTGGATTAAGTTGTGAGGATAAGAGTGTCACCTTTATATGTAAGGAGGTGAAAATTTAGGGTTACGGTTTGAGATTCAATGTTCGGTTTCACTGTATAAGATTTGAGCATGTATATTGAAACTCATCCCGATCCATTAGTAAGTGAATATGCATCACATGGAGCTGTCCATCACAATATGTAACTTGGCCTGTAATATTCGGAAGCAACTGGCTCTAAGAACGGATCTATTATTGGCAAGCATATTCTGCGCGCGTCACTTGTTGTTATCCTCTAGAAATACATGGAAGGCCTAGCTACAAATAAAGCAGGCTTACGTATTATTTACCAAGACTACAAACTGTCGCTTCCGCATAATTATACAAATATATGTAGCCTTTGTCTATCTCCTTGCATGGGATAACTATACTACGATTTTGTCACAATAGTCGCCTTTTCTAAAGGCATAGCCAGCATGATGAACCTTGTGACCACTGGCAACTAACAATATTGCAATATGACCTGGATGCAAAAGTAGTATACTCAAGACAAATTTGGGAATATATGATAAATGGTTCAAACCAAAGGTCTAAATACCTACAATACAATGCAATTTACTCGTTGTGAGTCACAAGTGGTATTCCAAATCATCAAATAATTTGCTAATTGTCGTAATAATTGGCAGTCGAGATGAAACCTATGGTTGAACATCTACCATGCTAGATGATTAACTGATCAGAGTTGCTCGAACTTGCTAGAAAAAACAAACGGCCTTAAAATAAAACATCAACGGTACACACAGTTTTTCTTCTTCTTTTGGTGCAGTACTTCATTGAGCATTACTTGCAGGAGATATATAATAGTGACATGTCACACCAATAATCCTATGACTAATCGGATTGCTCTGGTAGGTTGTCAAGTCTCTATCTTTGTCCCCCACAACAATATTATATTATATTGTATTAGAGTATTTTAGAATTATTATTAGAGTATACCGAAAGTGATAAAGAAGTATAAAGTGTTTGTTTAAGTGGTATATTAGAGGTAGAAGTATGTACTCTCGGAAGTATGGAAAAAATTTCCTATATATACGTGTATACATAGATACATATACATATATATCCTAGGGGACATATTCAGTGCTAATGGTGATTTCAGTGCTAATTTCGTGCTAATGGTCTGTAGAAGTTTTAAAAAATTCTCAAAAAATTACCACATGTAGGGGAGGTGAACCTCTACAACCCTGCAAAATTTGAAGATGAAACTCAATCGCATTTGAAAGATATGAAAAAGACAAATAGCAAAAGAATAGTGCCAAAACACATACTATTCATGCTGAATATACATATACATATATATCCTAATGCCATGCAAAACACATGCAGCAATTTCAATCAGGACACAGTAGTAAAACAGTAAAAGCACTTTGCGTCTAGCCTAAGATCTGAACAATAATCACGTACAAAAACAGAATAATAGTACTGTATCTCCAAGCATTAAGGCAGTGGCAGATGTTCATCCTATTTTCGATCACACCAGGACCATATAGATATATCGTTATCAAAACCCGCATTAACTCTTTCATATCAACCATATCTTCCTAGTAGTATTACACAAAATCTTCCAACCAATGACCAAAATGATATACAACTCAATAATCCATACACAAAAAAGCTATGCATCTCTTTAATTTTAGCAACAAGAACGCAAGCTTTTCCGCGATAACAAATACCACGGGAGGCTACCTATGATTTCAACCGCTAAATCATTCAACGGATTAGATAAAAGAAATGCAGCATTAACAAAGACTGTGTGCTAAATTCACTCAAGTAACTCACCCATGTCCATTGCCAAATAATACCATCTTAGATCAAACGTGCAGCGGTACTAATGCCCTCTTTGGGATAGATCATGGGAATGCAGATTCTAAGAGAATCAAATGGGTCCCACAATCAGAAGCGGAATTTATACACAAAATCAGAAACTATTATCCAGTCGATTCTCCTAGAATTCAGAATCTGCATTCACATAATCTATCCCAAAGAGGACCTAAAGATTGTACGCTAAACTCAAGTAACTCACGCATTGCCACTACCAAAAAATGCCCGCTTAGATGAAAAAAAAGGCACAACCGAAGATTGTGAGCTAGACTCGAGTACTTCCTTGAAATTTACAAGGCATATTTTCTCCTAGCATGTAAATTAAGAAGGTATTGAATACGACTAAACTATCCCTAATTATTATATCTAAACACTATATTCAATACATATGTGTAAAGTAAAACTGGATATTTATTAGAGGTACAAAGAGAATATCAGACTATTTTGTATTAAAATATAAATACGACTCATATCTGTTAACTAGACCATCTAAAAACAGGCCTTGTATCCACACGTGGTCACTACCAAAGATTGCCCTCTTAAATCAAAAGTGCAGCACAGGTAAAAGATTGTTTGCTAAACTCTAGTAACGCATACGTAGCCGCTGCCAAATAGCACCCGTTTAGATAAAAGAAAAAAAGAGTATATAGTATATTACCAAAGATTGCACGTAAAACTCAAGTAATGCACAAACAGTGGGTACAAAAAAAAAATACAACCGGCTAAACTAATGGGGTAAAACCAGGGTTTCAAAAACAGTTTTTAAAAAACCGGTTCAAAGTTCGTTGTTCAAAATCGCTCGAAAACCGTCACAAACCGAAAGGTTAAAAAATCAAAAAAATTGAAAAAATCGAAAACCGTTTGATTTTTCGCGAGAAACCGCTTGATTTTTATTGAAAACCAACCGACCAATTAAATGTTTCTTAAAAACGATTTTCGAGCCGTTTTAGGCGAAAACTGTAGTTTTTCAGCCCATAAATTTTTTCAAAATTTTAATTTGCTTAATCTACAGCGCGCAGACGGATATGGATTTAATCACGCACACCGGGTGGTCTCCCCACCCGACTCGCTCCCCCGCAGCCGCAGTATCTCGGAAGCGGAAGCGGACTTTCCCCCACTCGCGCACTCCCCCTTCTTCCTCATCTTCCACGGTGCGGTTTCCGTTCCTCCCTTTCCCCGCGCCCACGCCAAGAACGCCCATGGAGGCGTCGTGGCCGGACGACTTCCGCTGCCCCATCTCGCTCGAGGTCATGACGGACCCCGTCATCCTACCCTCCGGCCACACCTTCGAGCGCCGCAGCATCCAGCGCTGGCTCGATGGGGGGCACCTCACCTGCCCCGTCACCAACCTGCCGCTGCCCCCGTCCCCGCCGCTCATCCCCAACCACGCCCTGCGCCGCCTCATAGCGGCCGTGTCTCCCGTGGCCGTGCCTGCGCCGGCGGCCGTGGGGGAGAGGGGTGGGGATGGGGAACGCCAAGAAGTGGTGCCGGCGTCGGCTTCCGTGTTGGGGCTGCTGAGGCTGGCCAAGTCTGGGGCCGCAGGGCGGAGGGAGGTGCTGGAGTCCGGCGCGGCGGCGGTGCTGCTGCGGCACGCGGCGGCCGGGGACGAGGCGGCGGCCAGGGCGCTCGTGCTCCTCAGCCTCGACGGCGACGACGCGCGCGTGGGGCTCGTGGCGGACGGCGCCGTCGACGCGCTCTCCGCCGCGGTGTCCGGGGCGGCGCGGCCGCCGCTCTCGCGGCCACGGCGCTGACGAGCCTCGCTACCGTCGACGTCAACAAGTGCACCATCGGGGCGCACCCTCGGCCATCCGGCGCTGGCCGCGCTGCTCCGGCGCGGCGGCCCGCGGGAGCGCCGCGAGGCCGCGACAACCCTCTACGAGCTCTGCAAGCTACCGGAGAACCGGAGACGCGCGGTGCGCGCCGGCGCTGCGCCCGCGCTGGCCGACCTGGCCGCCGCCGGCTCCGCCCGCGCCGTCGAGGTGCTCGGCCTCCTCGCCAAGAACCGCGATGGGCGCCAGGAGCTGTCCAAGATCCCGGACGTCGTCCCCGTGCTCTCCGGCGTCGCTAGCGGCGGCAACGCCCGTGCAATTGAGCAGGCCCTGCTCGTCTTGAACTGGATTTGCTCAGAGAGCAACGAATTGGCAATGGAAGCAATAAAGCTGGGAGCTTTCCACCTCTGCGAGACTCTGGTGAACGACGACAACTGCAAGATCGCCAACAACGCGGTGGAATTGGCTCGAACGCTCGAGAAAGCGTAGCGATGAGACATCCAAAGATGAAATTGTTCTGAATTTTGATTCGGCGCCTCTTCGAATCAGCGTTGGCCTCAGTGTACAAAGGTAGAAACAACAAAGGTGAACTATTTATCTTCTTTTTGGTTTATCTTCTCTTCTCTTTTTATGTTGTAGCGGCGCCGAAAGGAAGAAAAAAATAAGTAGAATTTAGTTTTTTTTTTAATATTTTTAGAGAAAGCATGGTTCATGATCTGCTTGGGTGTTTCGGATGGGACTTTGAATTCCAAATCATCCAATCTGAAATGTCAAAAGTATTGTACATCTGATCAAGTGATCATATGCCTTGAAGTGGCTTCAGTGCAATCCCTGCTCTTTTTCTCTATCTTATGTGCCATACATAGTTTGATATGAGGAAGATTGGATTGTGTGTATCTGCCTATCATCCACCTTGTGATGATAAGAAATGAAAATTTTCATTTACTAAAAGTGCGAAGGCTGTGAATTTTTGCTTGCTCTGAAATTCGTTTGAGCGTGTTTACTTGATATGTACTTCATCAGTTGTTTGCTCGGTGAGGTTTGACATTTAGTGCAATAATTTTTACCAAGTGGTGCACTTAAAGCTCGAGCATTGTCCTAAGTTTTCCACATATGAATTAAAATAATTTGTATCAGCATACTGTTGTCCATATAATATAGCCAATAGAGACCCCACATCATACTCGTGGAGGACCCCCCTCAATATCGCTTGCATCATCATGGACCTTAAAATAATCGGTAGATTGTGCAACTGTTACTGCTCTTATTATTTTGAAAGGGCCTGAGATTTTGTGATAGGCTAACTTTTGCTCTATATACTATCTGAAGTTCTATATCTGCCACCAAATAAACCGTTCTAACTGGGCTTCTCTCGAGATTGCTTGTATCACTCTAGTCCTTAAAGAAGTGAGTGGTTATTATGCAACTTGGATTGTCATTTTTGTTCGACAAGGACATCTTCATTTTTTAGATGGCCTAATGTTCGCTACGTCAACTAACTTACAATTTCCACGTCAAATTAAATATGAAAAGGTCTAAGCACGCATTTGTCTCGTTAGTCGATGACAAAGCAGTGGGGCTTCTTAAGATTCGATGCGATCAAGTTATACTTCAAAAAATTTAACGGCTTAGGCAATTGTTTTTTCCTATTTCTCTCTGCGGAGGGGGTGAAGAACCTTTAGCGATCTTACTTTTTATCATGAATTGCTTTACAATTTCCATGCCTAAGTACAATAAAAAGGTATATTTTTTTCTTTGATTTGATAAAAAGCACAGCCCCTTTGCTTTTCTATAACTGCATAAAAAACTTAGTGGATTATGCGGTGGTGATGTGGCCTTGATGTTGACAATGTCTGAATGGAAACCTAGCAACCGTAAGATAAGGGTTGACCTTGACCACAAACTTTCCTTGGAGGTGGTTGGTATGTCCATTTGGAAGCATGGCTTGTTCTAAACCAACAAAAGTCTGTTGGCGTCATTACTTAAAGTTGTAACGCAGGGATCTAATTCGAGATCTTGTTTAGTGGACAGGATTAAGCCATGCATATTGCAATCGTCAACTATCCTGCATCACCTCATGCCATTGTCACATTGTGTGATGTGCACAGCTTTTTTCCATTCCATGTTCATGCTCTCTTTTCTGAACTGATTTGGCCGTGTGCTATGCATCATTTTTGACCGAGCTGTTGAAATGGTCCTGCCGATCTGTTGAAATGGCCCCGCCGAGTTCGGTTGGACCGCGCAAATATGGTAGGGTTAGTTGGTTACTTTTGAGTTCAATTGTATTGTCAAGTATCCATATACTGATGAATGAGTGAATTGTGTGAAATCTGATGCCATCAAAAGGTCTTTGCATTTGTAGCAAAATTTGGGTGAGTGATGCTGACGTGCGCGTCCAATGGATCTGCTCCATTTAGGTTGAAGTACCGAATGTTGTTTGCAGATAGCATTGGCAGCTGTTTCCTGAAATGCACTTTCTCATTTCCTGTTTTTGGTGCCTTTCTTGGTTTGTGTTGTGTGGCACTGTGGCAAACCCATGTATGATTGCTCCCCTGCAATGCCATTGAAAGTTCAAGCAAAAGGACAGTTTGTTCATCATTGTGCACAGTTATTAGTAAAAATCTATGGTGTCACTGAAGTTAAAGCTTATGGCATTAGCATCAATATTGCGAAAAGTAAAGCTAGTTCCATCATTTTGATTAATTCTCTCCTGTGAACTTTCTGCAAAGCTGCTGGGCTTCAGCCACTGGTGGCTGCTCTTGTAGGAATCATAACACTAGTGACAGCAAAAATAAGTTACACCATAAGAACAGGGAACTGCTCACTTATCCATACCCATGTGGCTTATTTTTTACAAATCTAACATTCTTCCCTGTGTATTTGCAAAAACAACCTCTCCTCCATGCGGCCATGCGT
Source organism: Guadua angustifolia (assembly GCA_036346375.1). Lineage (NCBI taxonomy): Eukaryota > Viridiplantae > Streptophyta > Magnoliopsida > Poales > Poaceae > Guadua > Guadua angustifolia. Next base: position 42,531,562 of record CM070517.1, read on the forward strand.
TCCCACGTGTGACCACGCCCACCTGTCGCTGCCCGTACCCGCGTGCACTCACTCTCCCGCAGCCACTCTTGCCCACATGCTGCCGTGGGGCTAACTTCCTTTCGTGCTTCCTGGGTATAGTAGGGGACATGTGTAACCTATCACGCCTTCTGTGGTAAGAGAGGAGTTATTTTTTGCAAATACAAGTGGAATGAGGCTAAAATTGCAAGAAACAAACTACATGGACCAGATGAGTGAACAGTTCAAGAACAGGTGGTCCATGTTTACCACTGATGAGAGCAAGTTTCTACAATAAGCAATCAACCCACTGCAGTAGTCTTAACTCCCAAATGATTGGGGGATGTGTATATACCATCAGCAGAAAACAAGATACAGAGAAAATATCCTATGCAATCACCCATATGTGTGCAAGTGTGCAATCAAACGATCTGGAGCATCCAATCTATATCCAACGTTGACTGCTATTTTACGTTTAAACCCTCCCACCTCACCCTCCATCTCTTCTCCCTGAAATTTGCTGAACACCCCCTGCTACTGTCAGCGTTGGATATAGATTGGGTGCTCCAGATCGCTTGATTGCACGCTTACACACGTATGGGTGATTGCATAGGATATGCCCCCAAGATACAATCCTCTTTAATTCGGTCATAAGTGCTCGGCGTCTACAGATAGTGGTCTACTGTTCGTAACGATTTTATGAGATTAAGGGCCGTTTGGTTGGAAACTAATTTTGCTATTACTAATCTTAGATAAGTGTGGCTAGTTATATTTTTTGTAGCAACAAAATTTAGCGTTACAAGTGTGACAAATTTTGACAAAAAAACTGAGTCTATGACGCGTAAGATATAGGGTTAAAAAAATGCGGCAAGCCATGGTTATGAAAACAAACTAAATAGCTGTCTAAAAATCTGTAGCACACCTAAATTTAGGCGTGGCAACGTTAGTTTTCTACCAAATAGGTGCTAAATCCTTTGTGCTACTAGCAGTTAGGTTAGGTTAGGCGTGATAATGTTAGTTTTCGACATAACAGGCCTTAAAGGACCTAAATTCTTTGTGCTCCTAGCGGTTGTCTTCCATGGATCATGGTCGAGAGAGAAGAGTAACACTACCAACAGTAACATCGCACAGAACACCCCTCAAATCAAATCTTAATGCGCCTGTTCGTGCATTGTCAGGGGAACAAAGACGACTGACGCATGTGAACATCATGAGACGCATGGAAAGCAGCATATACACTGCATGGCATGGAATCTGGTACAGGCAATGGATGCGCTATCAGTGAAGAAAACAAACAAAAGATTGGGAGGAATGGAGCAAAAGGAGACAAGGGCAACGAATAGATTGACAAAGCTGTTCCAGAGAGCAGATGTGTCGAGCAAGCCTTTCAGCTGAGGCCCCAGTGCATCAGTGCATGCATGACATGCATGCTCGACTGAACATGCAGAAGCATTGGACAAGCACAGATGCCGATGCATGATGATTTCTTTTTCCCTGTGCCCGACCTCTCTTTTGATCAGTGGGCATTGTTATCCATTGCTACTAGTAGTATTATGATACCATCCATGGTCATGATGTTGGATGATGAACAACTCTGGTAGCCAAGTGGAGAGCTGCCAAATTGAAGGTTCTAGATGGTTGGGCTTGTTGCTGGCCAAGAACATTTATCCAAAAAAAAAAAAAGTTTGAGATGGTAGGGACTAGGGAGGTAAGCCGGCCGGCCCAATGTGTTGGACCTTCGTCTGTTTTGCCTAACCTGCTTGCCACGTGTAAGAAAGTGTGTGGTTGGCTTGCTTGCCTTGGTAGGCGTGATCATATGACATGCTTAAGCCTTGTTTAGCCAAGCTCCAGTACCTAAAGCTACCATTGATGTGGCCAAGCCAAACAGTGATACATACATTTATTAAATTAATTATTTGAAAAAATTAAGGATATACTACTTTACCCGTCGTCACTTCAGAAAATACGAGTCGTTGTCTTAACAACATATAGGTATTCCGATCCCCTTAATTATTCTACGACAAAATGTCCTATACTTGGCATCATTAGCCATTCAACATAGGTTTTAGATGTTTTGTCGGGAGGGTAGGTGCTGGGGTTTCCTTCAGTCGTGTAATCGGCCCTGCGAGTCCATGTTCTTCTCCCAACTTGCGCGAGGAGAGGTTGAACAAGTTAGTACGAGACCGGCCGATCGATGGAAACAATGTCCAAAAGCCAAATTGATTTGTGGCCAAGCTAGAGAAAAAGAAGCAGTGATACGGACCATACAAATAACACAATCAAGGTATGGTCGGTGGAAATCAAACTCTATTCATTGGTCCAACAGACAGAGTTGCGCGTGGATATCCTATTATTCCTACCATTGGCGTATATGGGCCTATTTAGTAGAGCTTTAGATCCTAACTTCACTTGAGATCTGAAACTTGTAGGCTAAAATAAAATGAATTAAGTTTATATTTTTGTTTAAAATGTAAACAAGATGATCTATCTAAACACTCTTAATGTATTCACAGCTTTAGCTTCACGGATCTGATGGGACTAAAAATACCCAACTCCACCAGATCTACAGATCTAATAAAACTAAAACTTTACCAAATACACCCTATATGTACACACTCGTATTTACGAGCTATGCACAAGATTGACCTATGAGCAAAGAAAAGAACGTAGGTACGTCCTACTCTACATGTATAGCTAATACAAGATTCCGTACCCACTTCCCCTCTCTCTCTCACCCCGTATGGAAAGCTTTGCCATGTTTGGTTCTGCACATTTTTTTCAATGCTTTTGATCCTTTCTTAACGAAATTATAAATCTAACTCTTTTCTCGATCACGGAAGCAAAAGACGTGTGAGTCAGCTGTCTAGAGTTGTCTGCACGCAGAGGAGTTTAGTGGCATATCTTCTGAACATGCTGTTACTGCTAATGTTTTCCCTAAGGAAGCTATGTACATACGCTTGCATACTGAATTTTCTTTTCTTTTGAGATGTGCAGAGTGAATGTTCAGAAAACAAAACGACAGGCAGAGCCTCAAGAGGCTGGCCAAACTGTTTGGGCGTTAACCTAGCTGGGCCGGCAAAACTACACTCCAGAGAGAATCTATCTAACTACGGCAGTAGCGGCTCAGGTCACAGCGGGCCTAGTCCTGGTTTGGCTCAACCCAAGCCACCCACGGCCGCAAGCGAAGATCCTCTCGAATTTGGACGTGCGAGGAGCAGCATACAGCAAAGCTGCCATCTCTCTGACGATGGCACAGGACAGGAGGATGCATGGATTCGATGAGAGCGTGCTCGATCTCCCCTGATTAAGAAGGAGAATGTTATATTAGTCTGGACAGATAGCTTGTGCGAGGAATGGTTTTCGTTATGTTTTAACAACGGGAGCTCATGACGCCATGGTCTGAAAAATAGCAATAATAATAGTGTAGTATAGAGTATAGACTCGATGGGTTTAATTCCTGATTGCATTGTGAATGCAAATTACTTTGAACTAAGATGTGCTTTCCCCCGTTGTAACTTCTAAGTTGTCAGAAAGAAGGTCCTAAAATTATCCACAGTAACCGACCATCACATATGCTAGCATTTGTGTTGCAGCCAGCGTAGATCTCAGGGTGGAATTCGGAGTTCCTCACAAAAAAGTTGGTTTACGATGGCTATAAATACTTGCCTTATTAAATTTTGATAACGTTGACAAAATTTAGCATGAATTTTATTTGTTATCAAACTTTAGCAAGATTTGATTCTCTGTTGGCTCTCTAGTTCGATGCTTTGGCTAAAACATTGATAACCAATTTGCTAACCAAATATTGGCATTGCAAATTTTGATAAGGTTTGATGAGGCAAATTTGTCCTTAGACCAAACAGCCCTGCAGACTTTTCATGTTATGTAATCATCATAAGCATGGCAAAATGCTAAAAGTAGCTAGGACAATCAAGACCTAATCACATGCCGTATGTTACTCCCAACTAAATTAGCAACTGTCTAAGGACAAAGCTAAATTTACGCAGAGTATTGCGTATATAAGGTGCATCTCTTGGTACAGGCCGGGTTAATCTTGTATGAATTTCATTTAGAAGAAGAGATGTCAACCCATAGTTTTTTTAACCGAAAACAGTAGAAGGTGCTCCTACTTTGAGGTTTTAGTAAAAGTTTAATCAAAGACAAGAAAGGGAGAGAGAGAACGAGAAGAAAGGCAACTTGGACAGCCTAAGTACGAGCTGAAGAGAACACAGAGTTTCAAAGAAAAAGAGAAACCTTCTTAGATGACACTAAGTTATAGATGGAAATTTGGCTCGTGGCTTGCAGCTCGGCTCGGACTCGGCCAGGCTCGTGGCTCAGAGCAAGCTTGAGTCAAGCTTGTTTTGTGGTTTGTTTTTTTCAGCGAGCCGGCTCGGCTCGGCTCGTGAGCCGCTTGTTGGTTGGCCCAATTGGTCCACATGAACAAAATCCTAAGCTCTAACTTGTTCAGCGCCTCTCCCTTAGGCCCCGATCCTAGTGCCCGAGTGTGTCCTCTGCCGGCCGACAACCATTCGCGAAGAGACTAGGAGAGGGAGAGGAGTTCTCCACTTCGCCGCACCATGGCCACCAAGCAACTGCACTCGCCTCTCGGTCCCATGACCTAGACTAGACGCCTGTCGACCATCGCCACCGCCCCGATCCCCATTGGATTAGACGCCCGCTAGCCCTCGCATAGACAGGAAAAAAGCTCCTATACTGTTTGATGATCTGGCTCGGCGAGCCGACTTCGAGCCGAGCCGATTTTTTAAGCTCATCTCGAGCTGAGCCTGGCTCGGCTCGCCACTTAACCGAGCCGCACCGAGTAGAGCCGAGGCTCGGCTCGTTTCCAGCCTTACACTAAGCCAGGAATCTAAGAGAACTTTGACCCTTAACCAGTGCCTCCTTACTTTCTCAATTGTTTAAAATGAAATTTATACATTTGTCGAATTTGCATCAAGGATCCTAATTAACAAAGGTTGACAAAAAAAAGAACCCTCCGTCTTTTCTAACTGGTTTTATCAACCCTTTGTAGCATATTTGCTGACTGACGAGTGGCGGCGACACAGAGACAAGTATGTTGGTGATGAAGATTATAGTCACAAGCACTGTACATGGTTTTTATTTACTTAAAATGAATTTTTATCCGTACATTGCTTGCACATAGATATACATCAAATTAAAAAAGTAAATAGAAATAGAATAACCCACACTCGAAAATACAACAAAACGAAAATTAAAAACAAAATTGGAAGGGTCTTGGGCAGATGTGAAGGTGAAGACCTCTCCCTCCTATAAATGCGAGAGGAGACCTCATCCCGTTCCCGTCACACCACACTAGAAGCTCGCTCGGCTCAAAGGAAAAGTCCTTGCAGAGTTGCATCTGATTCCATGGCGGCCAATATCTACATAGTGTGAGTTTAACCTCAACCCGCTTGCTTTTTTTTTTGGTAGCAAATTTCTTGATTTATCCATCATTTTGGGGTGCCCTTCTTTTTGGTGCTCTTGTTCATTCGGGCCCGTCAATTTTAGTAGAATGCGGCAAGTTGGTGTTTTTTATGTTGAACTTGCGTTAATGGGGTCGAAATGGAGTGAAAAAGGCCTGCGGTATTCTTGATTTCTTGCGCGGGTGGACCCGTGGGATGATTAACATCAATTGGGGCATAAATTTGGTTGACTTTTGCTTGGGGCTTTCTGCTTCTTGTATTGGAAGTTTATCAGAATGGGTTGGGTCTGAACTTTTTGGTCTGGTAAGAGGGGTCGACTAAGAGTAAAATTTGTTGCTTCGTTGTTCTTCTGGGGTTCAGAACTTCTCCTCGTGGAAGCTGGTAAATTTGGGGTCGTATGCTAGATTTGCTCACTGCTCAGTAACTGTCTGTGCAATTGTCTAGGCCGATTATGCACTCAGCAAATGCCAGGTTTTGTTTTGTCGGGTATTATTTAACAATGCTCTTTCAAGTTGTATTGTCTTGACCTGCTACTTAATGGTGCACAAGAGTGACAGAAAAGGCATCCTAAGATGACTCTTCTGTTAGTTGAGGTCAAGACATGAAAGAAACGACTTGTGGAAATCTGTCATGGCAAGATATGCCTGCCGTTGTTGTCTGTTTTATATGTGGGGTGATGCTGTGGATGTTGTTTCTCCAAGCCTGTCTGTTTGACATTATCTACTTGTTGCTTTTGGATGGTTCTTGCAGAATGATATAAAACTTGGCTGAAGATTCACATCTTCTTGCAATATAATAGTTGAAATGGTTGGAGTACTTTATAATTTTATAGAGCACTGCACCAAAACAGAAGCTTATCTCATCTTTGACCTAAAATTCTTTTCATGGGTTTATATTCTGCAGGTACTATTCTATGTATGGCCATGTTGCAAAGCTAGCAGAAGAGATCGAGAAGGGTGCTGCTTCTGTTGAAGGCGTCGAAGTCAAGCTATGGCAGGTTATACCGTGATAGTGATTGAGAGATGTTGCTAGAGTTTTAGTTTGCTGAATGGTTTTTTAACCTGTCGATAAAACCATCATCTAAATAGGTCCCAGAGACTCTTTCTGATGAAGTACTCTCTAAGATGGGTGCGCCTCCAAAGAAGGATGTGCCAGTCATCACACCTGAGGAGCTTGCAGATGCTGATGGTGTCATCTTTGGTTTCCCAACTAGATTCGGTATGATGGCCGCGCAATTTAAAGCATTCTTGGATGCTACTGGTGGGTTATGGCGGACGCAGCAGCTTGCAGGCAAGCCTGCAGGAATTTTCTACTCCACCGGTTCCCAGGGCGGTGGCCAAGAAACTACTCCGTAAGATGTTCCACCAAATTATGTTCCAGCTTTGATGCATATATATAGTCTACTGTTCGTTTTCTTCATCGATAATGGCATTTGTCAATCTGTCACCACGCTATCACGTAAAGCAGTATGTGCTTTAAGTTTCTACTCTTATCTTACAAAACCATGATATTATTGGAGCATATGCTAATCTGCTCTTGATCGTGTAGGTTGACAGCGATTACTCAACTAGTGCATCACGGCATGATCTTTGTTCCGATAGGGTACACATTTGGTGCTGGTATGTTTGAGATGGAGCAGGTGAAGGGTGGAAGCCCATATGGGTCTGGCACATTTGCTGGCGATGGATCAAGAGTTGCTACTGACCTTGAGCTGCAACAAGCCTTCCACCAAGGAAAATACTTTGCGGGAATCGCAAAGAAGCTCAAGGGCTCTGCATGATCACTCATATTGTGTTCGAGTCCGACCGTCTACTGGAATAAAATTTACCTCTAAAGTTGATAGTTTCATAGTTTGTCATTTGACAATAAGGCATCATTGGGATTGAAATTCGGGCTGTTCTCCAACACTCTGTCATGATGATATAAACAGTCATTTACCATTTCTTGCCTTAATGAATCCAAGCTGGAAATGTTTCAGCATCATGTTGGAATTGTTCTAGTGCTTCAATGCTGTTTTCTCCTCAGAAAAAGGGCCTGGATTTGGTCGATGTAATGGAGTAGTTCTGTGAGTATTGCCGTTGATTATTCCACTTTAGGTGGCTATAGAACAAAAGGGTCCGGTTCAACATGTGTAAAATGACTAATCTTCAACCAGGTTTATCAATTGTTTGCACGGCATTTTTCAATTAACTATGCGGAGCAACTACTTTATTGAAAATTGTTGCCTTATCCCTGATATAATAATCATACATGATGTCATGCACATGCAGTGATCACGGTAACAAATTGGTATAGCAATTCAATCGTTTAGCGTGTTTGTTTCAGTGAATTTCAATACTAGGCACATCTTTCCTGTGAATTTACTGTATCATCTCTTAAGTTTCCACAGTGATCTCGTTTGATGCCTCTTCTCTTTCATGACATGGATGTTGAACGAGAAGCGGGACATAGTCCTTTTCAATCTAGAAGGACCTGCTTTTCTTTTCAATAAAGGTACCACTACAAATTTTTCAGTAGTTGGTGAACTCTTTGGTCCTTCTCCCCCTTTCTGGTGAGAACACATGTCATTGCTTGTGATTCATATCTTTTTCAGATAGTAAATCTCTCCAAAGAAAACGATTGAAAAAGATTGGCATAGGCTCTTAAGAAACTGTTGCACCAAGGGGAGAAATTACGTAATGTTTCAACTAAAGTTGGGAGTACAAAATAACCAACACTATGACAACATTAAAGCAGGAACTGCACAAACTGAAGTAGATCTCTCAACCTAAGCAATAAGTTGAAAAAGAAGGCTACAAACTCAGGTTCTCAAGCCTCAACAGTTTTCAACATATTAAGTAGAGGATTGATCAAGGAACTGATTCCCCTAAAAAAACTTCAACCTATCTTAGAAACACGACCAATAGTTAAGGATCAAGCAAAAGTGTATATAATTAAAAAAGGATTAAATACTGTTAAAAACTCAAAATGATGGTAGAAGCTAATACCTGTCAGGATTTGACAATAAACCGTAATATCAAAAAGTTTCATTGCCTGCTATACTTCTAATTTCTAAAGATGCTTGTTGTGTATCAAAAGCAAAATCCTGAATGCAGCACCATATATTCAGTATGAACTTTGAAGATTTCTAGACGGCCACCAAAAGTAGGGGAAAGAAAAAGGAAAATCGTTGCTTTTGCAAGATGGTAGGTTCATGAAAGTTATAGGCATGATTTGTCATGATTGAGTGCACATTCGGTAAGTTTTTCATAGTGCAGCTATTTGGAGGCCTCCATGACCTCATTTCTGCTGGACATTTCGTTCAGTACGGAATGCTTTTAAATTGCAAACTTTGCTTGCTTCTTATGTTCAGCTGCAGGCGCGCGCGCACACACAGTCACACACACACACACTCTCAGAGAGAGAGAGAGAGAGAGAGGGGCTGCCGACAGACAGAGATACCGTATCAGTCGATTGTCACATGGTTTTGCTGAAAGGACTGTACCTTTTCCAGCAGTGGCTTCCACTGCTGTTTCTCGTCAAAAAAGGAGTGTACCTTAATTTCTTGAGTCTCTGATTTTTATCTCCCGGTGCTTCAAACTAGAAAATTGGAACTGAAGAAGTGCCTTTTCTTGCTCAACTGCTGACTTAGCTTTCTTGCCATTGCCAAATGCGAATTGGACAATCGCCGACAGGCCTGGGCAGCCAACTCCGAAGTTGGGCCGTAAAAAAGCCCATTTCAAATCCCTTTTCCAGCCTATGAAAGCAAATAAATATCTACCCAACATCCAGCCCGGCCCACTTAACAAAACTTAAAACCTCGTCGTAAAATATCCTCCTCTTCTCCTCCCTTATAACTCTCTCTCTCTCTCTCTCTCACCTTATCCCCAAGTCGTAAACCTCGCACCCTCGAGCGCTCCAATGGCCTCCCTCCCGACCGCCGCGCGCCTCGCGGCACAGGCCTTCGCCTTCCCCGCGAAGCCCTCCTCGTCCCCCGCGGCCGCTGCTCTCCCCCGAGCCGCCGCGTTCCCCGCAATCGCCGTGCCGCCGGCCCAGGGCCTCCGGCGCGCGCAGCCAAAGCCGCCGGCCGCCGCAGGGGCGGGGAGTGAGCAGAGGGAGACGATACTGCTCCCCGGGTGCGACTACAACCACTGGCTGATCGTCATGGAGTTCCCCAAGGACCCCGCGCCCACGCGCGAGCAGATGATCGACACCTACCTCAACACCCTCGCCACCGTCCTTGGCAGGTAACTGCACTTGTTCTCTTTACTGATGCTTCTGTGGTTGCTAACTAAGCGCGGGGACTAGTTCCTTGTAGACGTTGCGAAAATACTAGCCGAAGAGCAAAATGTTGTTCCAGTAGCAGTGGTAAAAGAGCAAATGGATGGAGCATGCCTATTGAAATTGAAATTGCAATTGGCATTGGAGCCACATATCATTGATAAGAGTGAAAAAAAAGCATCACATTGGTTTGGTTCTATTGTTAATATCATGATTCTGAACTTGTTACTGCAAATTTACGAGATGCACAAGTGTGTTCTACCCTATTATTAGTACATATTTACTCAGAGAATAAATGTGTGGTAGATAGATAGATATGCGCCACAACACATACTTTGTAGTTGACGAGGTTCACAATGTACGGTGTAGACGCATGAAATGGCTACTGATTAGATACTTAGAACATTGTTCCATGGTTACTGAACATACGTGAAGAGCAACAGTGCTCTGTCTGATGATGTGACCATCTGTCTTAGTTTAGCAGGTTATAATGTAGGTTTGAATTTTCCTCCTTTAGTTCATTGACTTGATAAGGTGCACCCGAATTCCAAAGGGATATGCACATAAGAGTCTAGACTGAGCATTTTGTTACAATTGCAGCATGGAGGAAGCCAAGAAGAACATGTATGCCTTCAGCACAACCACCTACACCGGGTTCCAGTGCACTGTAGATGAAGAAACATCAGAGAAGTTTAAGGGTAATCCCTGATTCACTGGCTGTTTCGGTACATAACCGTTTATATTCCAAATATTTTCTTATTGCCCTGGTTCAAATTGCACTTCCGTCACCTGTAGGTTTGCCTGGTGTCCTGTGGGTGCTCCCTGATTCCTACATTGATGTCAAAAACAAGGACTATGGAGGTTAGGGCAACAGTATTATCTTCAGTTGCACATTTATATGTCTATTGCTTGTTTATCAGTCGCGCTGCCAATTCAGGTGATAAATACATAAACGGTGAGATAATTCCGTGCACATACCCAACCTACCAACCAAAGGAGCGGAGGACGTCCAAGTATGAAAGTAGACGGTATGAGAGGCGAAGAGATGGACCCCCCGCCAATAGGAGACCAAAATAACAGGCCGCTCAGCCCGAGTCAGCATCTTCATGAGGTAGAAATGGATGCAAATCCACCCTTAATACAGATTGGTGTGTAAATTGATCCAAATCTTTATTGCGCCAGTTTTGCAGGCATTTATCCACATACTGAAACAAATGAGCACGCTTAATTCTATCACTTGACGCCATGTATGGGCAAGCTTTTCGACAGGCAAATCCATCCTCAGCCCAAAATATCATGTAGTGCTGTGCAAGCGACCTGCGCAGCTTGGATTTTGGAATTCTGTATCATTTTTGATATTTTGAGTGGACTGACAGCTGAATGTGACAGATACTGGAATCCTTATCTATCTAAAATGTTACCCTTCAAATATCTTGTGATATGTCCTGGGATATCTAGCTGTGATGCTGATCGTCTGAAATTTGTTCCCTTTGAGCTTTGATTGAACTGAAGTTGGTTTTAATGCTTTAATCCATGGTAAGGATATTCACATGGTGCCGCTCAGACTTGCAATTTTGGATCATTAAATGAAGTGAGAAAGGAAGTCTTGCTATATGAATGTTATGAATGACTAATACACTTCATTGTAATATGATATACCATTTGCTTCTCATTGATTAAAAGAACCGTAGGGTTTCTTTCACATCATCTTGACCGGTTGATTGCAGTTGGGTGTAGGGGGTGTAGGGTCCGTTTGGAGGAGCCATAGCTTTTATGAAAAGTTGCTTTGTGATTTTTCTGGATTAAAAAGTAGCAATAGCTTTTTTTTTAAAAAGACCGTTTGACAAACAGCTAATTTTTCCAGCAATAAGCTGCAAAACAGGCTTTGTCTAGCTTTTAGCTTTTCTTAGTTATATTGGTTTTGCTAAAAACTGCTTTAAAACTGAACTGTTTTTGGAAGTTATCAATTTTTCGGAAGTCGAAGCTGGCTTTTAAGCCTCAAATAGGCCATAAGAATAGGGTGTTTTCACGGCTATTTTGTGAGAAACCTCGGAAGTTTTCGTCGGCATTAACCCAAGGTGGTGGCATCTAATCTGATGGCCTAATCGAACTAAAAATGTCTCTCGCAGTTTGGCTGTAACCTCCACTGTGTGCTAGGCGCTGGTCTGGATATTGCAAAGCACACTAATTAGGCCATGTTTGGAACGCCTGTAGCTTTCTGAGAAGTATCCTTTGGCTGAACCGTTGCACGGCTGATCACCAGCCGCGCCCGCTGGTCATTATTCGCGAATAATAAGGGCTGCTTGTTGACCCTTCGATAGCTAATCTAATGTCACCTGTGTATCATCATTGATTCATTACAAGCATTCCGATAAGCTCAAGGAGACGACAGTCAGTCACGTCACCAACTCCCCTTTGCCCTTGTCAGTCTTTGTTTGGAACACGAGAGTTTCGCAATCGCAAGACTCTTTACAGGAAGTTGCTATGTTCTCATGCATTCCTAGCAAGTCCTCGGAATTTACACTGTCAATGTTCGAAGGAAGATCAAATTCATGCATTGAAGCCGCCCTCGGATCGATCTCAACGGTCCATGTTCAGGTTAGAACTTAGAACTCAGATAGTTTGATGAAAGAGAAATTTTATGTACATTATACTGATAAGTATATAATGAACAGTATAAATCAAATTTAGTCATTGATTTTTAAAAATGTTTTTACCTATTCTACTATCTGAGAAAATATAAATAAATACTAGCTAATCTAATCTATTAGATAAAAGTAATGGATAATCTATACTAGCCATATGCTTGTGCGTTGCAACAGAAACTTAATTTGTGATAAAAAAAATTATTTGTAAAGAGTATTAACCTTATCTGAATAATAATGTTCATTCTGAATGTGCAATGGTTAAATGTTTAAATCAAATCATCGAAGCATACAAATTCTAAACACCCGTTTATAAACTCGGGTTTAAAATTATCTTTAATTTCACAAACTTAAATAATAACATCACAGCACTTGGGATTGTAAATTTGTAACGCTATAATTCGAGATCGATTGATCGACCGAGAGGGGCATCATCTGCTGCCCTATGAGCGCAAAGACGTTGAAGAGGTAGGTGTCATCCGTATGTGGTTGCCATCATCAGTGGCGTGCGTAGCTCGTACATCTTGTTCTAGCCATACCATAACCCCATCCCATCAACCAGCTCCACCGCCTCCTCGCCTCCCCCGCGAACGCCTCCTTCAACCTATTGACACTATCCACCGCGATGAGTTTTAGCAGCACCGCTAGCCTACCTCGTTGCCCACCACTGGCAACCTGCCCCTACACCACATCGACGAGATCAGGAAGGTTGTAAATTACCTCCGCTTAACGGATAACCTCAACACATCTACAAAGAGAGGCAAAAAAAGCAATGAGATTATATAGATTTAACAAACAAGATTCAGCAAATAAGGAGATATATATAGAATTCATATTAAAAAATTGTCGAATAAGGAAGGCAACAAAAAGGAAAGAGACGAGAAGAGACCTAACTCTATGAATCAGAGTTCTGCTTCCTTCGGAAGGGAACCAATCAATCCAATTCGAAAAACACCGGGAGCAATCACTGCCGATTCGAATGCCAGATCAATGGGAGAAAGAAAAGCAATAAATGAGTCATGCATATTCATTTACCTTCCGCGATAGGATGATCCAATCCAATCTACCAGGATAGCCACTGCCCGCTTCCCACTGAGCCACCGGGTGTGCACACGTGTCGAGGTGAGGGTAGAGAACAGACGTACCACCATCAACTCCTAATTAGAATTAGTAGAGATAGAGATAACAAACTTATCTAGTCGTGTCAAGCATGGCCGTGCGCATGCTGCTGGCCGATCGGAATCAAGTCCATACATAATTAGATAAAAGAAAAGATGATCTTATCTACACATGCAAGTAAATATTTAATGGAAAGGATGTATATGGCAACTCAAAGGCACATGATAACTCAGAAGCTGCATGTGTATAGTATATGAAAAAAGAATCGGTTATGCAATATTTGAAAATAGAATCGGCTGATTGAGATAAAAGTCTGATACGTCGCAGATCACGCATGCATACATATCCAACCGAATTAAACTTTCTTCACTCGCCAATGTATAGAAGATCGGGATAATGAGGTTTCGTGGATATATCCAGGAGGGAGAGAGAAGAACGGACTATCGTTACTAATTCATAATTAAAATTAGTAGAGATTAAGTTTAGTCTACTAAAAAAAGAGCTCTCGACGATGGCTGTTTTGGTCTCAGATAGAAGAAAGGGAGGGGTCGGGGATGGGGTGTGTGCGTGTGAAGGGCGTTCCGGCCATTTCAAGCGTATTTAGCTACAAGGGGGCATTATAGTCATTTCATCCCTTATCCCTAAGAGGCTCTTAAACCCCAGCAAGGGACAGAAGAGAGAAATCCCTAATTCCCCAGCGTTCTTCATCAGCGAGTCCGGGCCTCGATGGCGGCGGCTGGGGCAAGGTCCGGATTCCGGCGCATGTTCTCTTCTATATCGGCCTTTGCGCCGCCTAAGGCGGCGACTCCGCCCCCGAAGGCGGACCCCTCCCCCAACCTCTTCGTCTCCGGTGCGATCCTTTCTCCCTCCTTCTCCCTGTCTCCTTCCTTCCCCGTAACACCCCTCGGGCGTCGCTCTCTTCTAGAGATTTAACTCAAAAGCTCGCATCCTGTGTGCGGGGAAGTGGTCTCGCGTTCTTAATTTTGCCCCAATCGATTAGGGTCAGATAGCTCAGGATTTGGTTGTGGATGTTCTTTAGTGATGGCTTAATTATAAGCTTGCGTCGCAAAGCTTGCATCTTGGGGGCTGCTGGAAAGCAGTAGTTGGTGTATACCATGTGTTGTTGCGTATTCAGGATTGCTCGTGGTTTTATAGATCACGCACAGGACCGAATTGAGAAAAAGGAGAGGTAATTTCTCGCAAAAAAAGGGGAGGTAGTAGTTAAAAAAAAACAGATAGGGGTACTGTGAAGAGCATGCAAATCCATGGTATGAGTCATCTTGAGTAACCCAAGCATGTACGCCAGTACATGTCTAGGACACATTACTATTCATGTAAAGTTCAGCTAATCGCAGAACTGGTTGTTAAAATAATTAGCAGAAGGGTTATGAAAGGGTGTCACATGTGTCATTACAGTGAAAGGCCATCTTATTGTGAATTCCTGAATAACCATGACTCTTGACTCGTATGTGGAATTTATCTGAATTCTTGACAGCGCTAGAACAGTTAAAACTAACCCATGACTTTCTTAGATAAAACATATGACAGACTTGTACATGAATGCACACCATTTTGGTCGATTTAATTGTACATTAGGATGCACTCTCTTCTGGTTTTATGTAGGAATAGGCAGTAGGCTAACAAAGTTCTCTGACTGAGCTGTCACCACAAAAGTTTGAACCATAAAATTTGTGCATGATACATCAACTTGTCCATTCCTGTATAGTAGTTGCGGCTGCTGCTCTGAGGTCCCCTCATGCAACTTCTTGAGTAGATGCTATAGGACGAAACTGAAAGACCAATGGAATAAGTTATAAGGCAGCAGAACAACAGCCTTGTTCGAAGGCTACTTAATCCTGCTTCAGATTATAATACCGATCCTCATTCCTCTTCCACCTTCTCTGCTGCTGGAGGTCAATTTAATTTTCATGTAACATCCCATCATCAGTACTCATTAGCGAATGTAATGATCAACTAAGCAGAAGAAATTGGATCAGTACCATTGGCCACAAGCAACTAGACAAGCAATTCACGAGGATAATGTAAAATGATTTTAAAAGAGTGTGATAAACCATTGAAACATTGCCCAATAAGCCCAAATTTTCAATGATCTCTACTTTGGGCTGAACCATTTGCCATCTTGGTTCTTGGTTGATCCTACATGTACATGTAAGAAACTCTGTAATAGGAAACTGTTGAAACGGAAAAATAGCCTACTAAGCTCTATTTAAATCCAGTACAGTTATAGTTCTGTACAGATGTGCCTCTTAAATTCATCATAGGTTGTGACAAATTGTGTGCAAATCTTTTCTTGAGCATGTAGTCCACAATTTTATTGGAGCTACTGAAACAAAGCTAGCATTACTGCTTTCCTGCCTTATGCTCTTCTTTAAGTATACAATTTTGCTCCTTTTCTAGTCTTGTGGTGCACACAATCTGTGGAATCCCATCTTAACATCAATAATTTATAGGGTTAAGCAAGCGTACAACAACAGAAGGACTTAGAGAAGCTTTTGCAAAGTTTGGGGAGGTTGTGCAAGGTATGATTTTCTTGTAAAGTTTGAATGATGTCATTCTTTACATGCTGTGTATATGATGGTTCTCTCTTGTATTCCAAATTGCAGCTCGAGTTGTCTCAGATCGTGTCACTGGTTTCTCTAAGGGGTTTGGCTTTGTTAGGTATGCTACAGTCGAAGATGCGGCTAAGGGAATAGCAGGAATGGATGGAAAGGTTTGGTTTCTTACCATCTTTATTGTCTGCATTTTGTGTGGATCTCTAAACTAATGTCTCTACTGTCTATGTGTTTGTCTTCCTGCTTTGGTGGTTTTGTGATTTTGCTTTATCCCCATTTATCGAAGCATTCTCACTGCTCCTATAATTCTTGGTGCCGTTGTTGACCATAGTGCAGCATTACTCACCGTTAGCTGGTCTTTCTCTCTTTCTCCTTGTTGTCAATATATACACATGTAGTCGGCAGATATATTGACTAATAGCCTAATACTACTAGAAAGTACTAAGTAGTAAATGTATGAGAACATCATGCATATGTGTGTTCAAATCTATAAGTTCTTAATGCATGTGTGTTTTGGACAGAACAGCCAGTTCTCCACTTAGTTGACATTCCTTAATAAAAAAAAAATTGATCGTGTTTTCTTTGTCTCCTGCCCTGTAATTTCCAGGACTACTAACACAATAAAATCAGTTGCTGTTTGATATTTAATTTATGCCTGCTATTTTATTTGCCAGCCATTCAGCCAAATTTATGTTGAAATCAGTTGATGTATACTACTGCAGCAGGATTTAGTAGTTAGTAGATCCATTGTGTAAATTGATGGCATCAGGGGAATTCAGAGAATAAGGGGTGAGAGGGAGCCACTGGGAGCCAGTTTTTTAGTATCTTTTATTCTTTTTTAAGACTATTTGAGACTAGGTAGCACGTGTTGTAGAATTATGCTGGTCTTTAAACTTTTTGCAAAAGAAAGACACAGAAGCGTAGATATTTGCACCCACCCCACCCCACCCAAAAAAAACAAAACGACCACCAAACCTTTTGTCCCAAACATGTTGGGGCAGGTTAGAAAAGAAAACCTATCAAAGTCAATAAAACGCCTAAACTGTTGATATTGGATCATGGTTCCAGTACGTGGATCGCTAACTTCCATGCACTCTTATCCAATGCCAAATCTTTGGAAACATTCTAATCCCGCAAGTCTCTTTTAACTGCTTCATCCCATGTTAGTCTCGGTCGAACCTCTACCTCTTCTAATGTTTTCACGACGACTTAAAATTTCACTACACACCGGTGTCTCAGAAGGCCTTCATTGGAGATGTCCAAACCATCTCAAATGATTTTGAACAAGTTTTTCTTCAATTGATGCTGCTCCAACCATATCATGTATATCATCATTGTGTATTCGATCTTGCCTCTTATGACCACAGATCCACCGCAGCATCTGCAACTCTGCTATGCTCATCTTCTGTACATGCTATCTTTTTGTCGCCCAACATTCCGCTTCATACAACATAGCAGGTCCAATCGCCGTCTTATAGAACTTACCTTTTAACTTTTGAGGGACTTTTCTATCACATAGGACGTACGATGCTTGGCACCATTTCAACCACCCCACTCGTATCTTGTGGCTCACATCTTCATCATTCACACCATCACTCTTTAGCATTGATCTCAAATATCGAAAAGATTCCTTCCTGGGCACTACTTTTCCATCCAAACTAACATTTCCATTACCTACCATAGCGCCACTAAAAACACACCTCATATACTAAGTGTTAGACTTACTAAGTCTAAAACCCTTTGTACTCTCATCAATTAGCACCCCAAAAAAAAAACCCACCAAACATAAAAAAACTTTGTTGAGCTTAAACTGAATAGTGCTTATTTGCATTGCACAATACACAAGTACTAGTAAGTTGGACATTCTCTGTGGTGGGCTGTGGACATGATAGGTATCTTCACAATTTTCTTTTGTGGACATTTTGGCTTTCTTTTTGACCAACCTGGGTACTTCATTCAACGTAAGTTTGCGATTTTGGTTTTGCAGAAGCACACATGACATGACCTACTCCTATGATCCTATCCCCTTTCTAAAGTAACAAATGTTTCTGCAGACTGTAGAGTAAACCGTTAAGGTAAAAAAAATTGCAGTTTGGTGAACTACGTAAGGTCTTATCTTTCATTCCTGTGCTCACCCCACTCATGCTTAGTTCACATAACCAGTTGTTTAGTGCAAGTGCCAACAATTCAAAACAACAGGCATGGTTCTAAAGAATGCAGATATCAGCCTCGTATCATATACTCTGACATTGAGATGCTGAATATCAAGCAATGTGCCAATACGATATGTTCCTGTAGTGACTTTTTATATTTATGTTCAATTATATATGTCTAGGTACAACCAGATTGTCTTGCTGATATAATATAACTATGACAATAACACTATTAAGCCATGAGTGAGACCCGACACGTTTTGGGCAAGTTTAGCAGCTAGGAGGATAGTTTATTGGGAACAATGGAAACTAGACTCGGATTCTCCCAAAACAATAGAAGAATCGGTACTCTTGCACTCTATTTAGAATTCTTAATGTAAAGTTTGCGTTCTGGTATATTGATTCTTGTGGCATAAAACTATATGTTGACTCTATTGATACTGCTACATTATACTGGATTTCATGCTGATCTTTCAGCCAGTACATTTTCTTGGTAACAATGATGCTCTATACTGGTTTTGTCAATTTGTCGAATTCATAGTGAAATCCATGGTAGTGCAGTAGTGCCCCAAAGGAAACTGGCAATAGATAATGTAAGCAAATCTATAAAATATAAAGTAGCTATTAGCTAATTGCATGTTGCTTTGTTCTGTATAATTATTGTCTGTGATAACTTATTGCCCAAATAACCTGTCACGATTACCTTTTATGCTTTCTTGAGTGCGTAAATTCTCGATTCTTATCTTAGCTGTTTTGCCCTTTCATTAGTTTTATGTAATTAGTTGACACACCAAAGTTATTGCATATTGACTCAAGGAAAAGAAAAAAGAAAAACTGTATTTGATTGATGTGGTTGGATTCTCTGAAAGCTATTGTAAGGGGAGATCCCTGTCCATTTGGGGCTCTCGTGTAGAGCCTTGCTGCATGTATAATAATGTGAGCTCTATTGTTTTTCTGACACAGCTTCATTTCTGTACAGTTTCTCGATGGATGGGTTATTTTCGCCGAATATGCTAGACCCAGACCACAGCCGCAACAACCAGAGACTACTTCACAGCTGCAACAATCATGGGGCCCTCCATCTGGTTCCTGGGGTGCACAGTAGATGAAGAGACGATCACAGGGCCCTCTATCTGGCTGTGGGGCTGACAGCCATCGATTCTGCATTTAGTTTAAAGCTATATCGTGTTGTCCCAGGTGTGAACGCACTTTCCATTCCATATTCTTATCGTGTTGGTGTGGTCGTTCACTGGCATCACATGATTTCCACATGGAGAAGCACTTGTCAAACCGAATACAGACCAAACAAGTATTACTATCAAACTATCAATGCGCAACAGTTGAGAACAGCTCCAAACCTTTGCTAATAATATTCCCTGCCATGCTTGTCTTCGAGTTGTTGTTATTTTTAGGATGGCATGTGCTGGTCTTGTACTGGATAATACTCATAGCTCGGAGAAATAACACGTTTAAAGGGTAAGTGAAGGTGCAACTGAATTCCCCTTGATTAATCCGTTTCCTTGATGGCGATGTCGATCCTGATCTGTACAGTGCAATTCATCTGTGATAAACAGTGCATGCACCTGTATTACGTGCTGTTCGTTTCTTTGCACTAGATTTTGCCATCTTCTTATCAGAATTATCCCCTGTACCAGGAACCTGCTGTCGCCTAATATGGTCTGTGCTGTTTATGTGCGTTGCCTTTGTTCCTACCATTGGTACACCTGTGATCCTGGGCGCCGTGCATGCCTGTTCATGCCGGCGTCTCCACTGGCGTACCTGCAGTTACTGATAGTCTGAAGGTTTCAGTTACATTGATAGTGTTCTTGTCTAGCTTTCAGTTGCGTATTCCTGTCAGCCTGTACCATGCATGAACCTCCGTGTTGCTTGCCTGATGCGGTCTGCACTCTGCAGTACTGTGCATGCCCGTCTCATGCTCTTACCGCTGATTTGTCCACCTGTAGCCTGGACGATTGCCCGCTCGTGCCGACGCCTCTGCGAGCGTTCCCACGGTCGCCGACGAAGCGTCTGGTCACGCCAGCGACCACCATTGTCAACACCGCCGACGGCGACGCCTCGCCTCGCCTCGCTGCTGGGCCCGTGGCAGCATAATATCTGCTCCACCTGTTGAGCGGTATCTACTGTTCCGTGGCGGCTGTTAACCTGACCGGATTTACATGTAGCGACGGCGAGATGTGGTCGAGAGACGGCGAGAGGTGCCCTCCGCCGCAGGGAAACCACCGCGTCGCGCTACGTGGGCACGTACGGCCGTTCGCTCTGCCTTGGTTGCTTGCAACTTGTTCAGGCAATCTAGCATCTACCCATCTATCCGTCTATTATATATCCACCGTCTAAATTAAATGGGGTTAAATGCACCAATAGTGACTAGAACCAAACTCTTAGGAGGAGAGGAACTGCATTATTCAGGTGTAGCATGGGCACAGCTTCTGCCATCTGTTTCAAAAAATATTGGGGCGTGCTTAAAAGATACCTAGTCCAGAATTCAGTAGAACGAGCTGCACGTTTTTTTCCCTTTCTTTCTGATTTTTATGAAATGAGTAGGGATAGTAGGAGATAGCTTCTTGAAATATTATAGATAATGGGATACGTGTGTATGTTCACTGTGATGTTTCATGCATGGTCAAATGCCTTGAAAGAAAGAGATGAACAAGTGAGATCCAGTCTTCCATTTTTCTTAGTAATTAATTTACTTGAAACCAACTAGTTTCTATGGAGAAACAAAACAATCAGTGGCGGATCCGGGAAGAAATTATAGGTGGGGCAAAGTTGAAATATATACACACCTGAGTATAGATTTATTGGGTTATGCCCTACCTATGGGCTAAATTTGTTGGGCTATGTCCTACCTATGAGCCAAATTTGTTGGGCTATACCCTACCTATGAGCCAAATTTGTTAGGCTATGCAGTATATACACACCTGGGTATAAGAGCCTTATAAATTGTAGGTGCGGCAGCAGTCCAACCTATCATACTGTTAGGTCCGCCCCTGAAAACAATTATGCAAGAAAGCCACCGTATTTAACGTTTACGAGCAGTAAATCTTTTGAAATTTGGCTAGCTATCAATATCTTGATGAATATCTAGATTACACACATGGAAATGATCATGTATGTAGATTTTCTAAGAAATTTCCTTCGTAATATTACAATTTATTACGTTTTATAAATACATCGTGATAGAAATTATTAGTCGAAGTTGCATTTGGGCTAGTCCATGTCCAAATCATCGATCTTTTGTGACTAGAGAGAGTAATTAACAGTAAGCATATTAATTGGGATGGCTAAAAGTGCATTCCTCTTCCCTCAAATATGATGTAGTAATGACTAAGAAGGGCCTCGTCTAAAAAATAAAAAACTAGGGTGTGTTTGGATTAAGGGTATATTATTAGAATATTTTAAGATCTAATTCAAATTTAAACTAAATACCAAAACTTCCAACAAATTACCATTCATCTAAAACAGGCCTAAAAAAAGGCCCGCTCAGGAATTGTTAGCTGGTCGGGGGCTGATATAAACTTGTACTGGTCCAGAGATTCATACTATATAGAGTCACGAGCTAGAACTACGATGATCAATCGTTGGGCATAGGAGTTTTATCGTGTTAGCCTGAGAGCTAGCTAATTTCTTCCGATGGTTGGCTAGCTTTAAACTACAGATAAAAGCTCCTCTCGCATCTCACGCCCTGAGAGCTTCTCTTTCTCAGATCTCACAGTTGCGTGGTGTACATGCACCATATATACACGTTGTCATTAACATCAATGGTGGATTTTTCGATCCCTGATTAGACATTGCACATGATAACTAATCTCTTCCATTTCTTTATGCTAATAAAGGGGGGAAAAAGAAAAGATCTAAGGCTTCGATCGTACAAACTTGTATAGACACGACCGTTTTTGACACGCGTACAGATGAGATGCACGTAGACGGAATACGCCTCCATCACTCGCCCCTTCCCTGTCCGGCCCCACCACCACCCACTTGGCAGGGACCACACGAAATACATAGATCGCAATGCATTTGCACCACACGACGCAAGAGACCGACGTCTGATGATTTTTTAAAAAAAATTTATCTATATGTTTAGTTGTTTGGAAGGAACCATTCTATCCTAGATAGTGGGATACAAATTTAAATTTGAGGAATATTCTTTAGAGATGTTGAACTATTGCATTCACCCAAAACAATATAACCAACTGGTACAGAACTATCCCATCCTACTCAACTTTGTACCATTAACCAAACACACCCTAACTTTCGGTCTGGACCGTTAGATCACATCGAGATTCAATTCAATCTACAATCTAGATTTAATCTAACGGTTAATGATCTCCCTCCAACTCCGAAACGTGGGGCCCACATGCAGGAGTAGAATTGCCTCTGCCGTAACGGCAGAGGAAGCACGTCCCTCCAACTCCTATCTAATATGCAAAGAAAGGTTAAAAGTTTCGATTGATATCAAAAATAGCTAATGATTTCTAGCGATTGTTCGTTCTCTTTTTCCCCTCCGAGTGAACTCCCTTTCCTGCATGGCATTGCCACAATTTCACGTTCCCGAGACTACCCCTTACCACTGGGCTGCAAACTGAGGGCATTTCGGTCATTTGTCACCCCGTGCAAAGCCTATAAAGGCACCCCAACACGTGACTGCAGGTACACACTACACACACAACTTCTAATGTAGTAGTTGGTTGGCCAGCTCAAGCCACTCGTAGCCAGTGGCACTCCCGTAAATAGACGCAGAGATTTCGTTGCCCTAGAGAGAAAATCGTATCGTATCAGGAGAGATCTAGAGAGCGGGAGGGAGGGAGAGCTAGCAGTTAAGATAGACGGGAGGGTGCGCAGGAAGCTGATGAGGCTCCTGTCGTTCGTGCCCTGCGGCTGCCGTGCGGGACCCATCGACGACGCGCCGCCCGCCGCCCTGCCGGCGGAGCAGCAGCTGGCCAAGTGCTCCGGCGACGGCGGTGCGGCGGCAAGGAGGAGGCGGAGGAGGCCGAAGTCGCTGGGCTCGCCGCAGTGGCGGCCCTCGCTGGGGGACATCTATGAGGAGTACAGCACCGCCGAGGCGGGCAAGGGCCGCGGGCTCGTCCCGGCGAGGGCCGGCAAGCCGGCCGCCAGGGACGTCGCCAGGGTGCTACCCCGCACGCACAGCGACGAATACCGGTACGTTACATATGCGTGCGTGTCATCTCTCTCTCTCTCTCTCATGGTGTAATTAATCCAACTCGCATGCATGCGTACGTGAAGGCACATCGAGACGGCGTCGTCGATGCCAGCGTTTGCACCGGCGGCGTTCCTGTTCTGATGATGATGGCATATCGACCAATCGATGATGACGACAAGGACCAAAGCCAATCGGAAATCTATCTACAGATTACTACTATCTACGTATTGCAGAACTAAGGATTTATACGTATCCAGGGAATAATCAGCTTTCTTCGCGAGCGAGGTTAATTGTATATACTCATGTACGTGTGATGTGTGTCTATAGATACAATTGCATGCATGTACGTCACTGATGAGTCACAAATGTGTGCATATATATAATAATAATTTACTGCAGTACTACTATGTCTGGGCACCATGATTTAAAATTAGTGTATCTCCTACGTATGTTGGGTGAAAATATTTCAAATTTTTTGGGTATCGATTAATTTAACAAGTTTACTAACTAGATCAAACGAGTTTAAATTGAAATTCAAGCTAAACTTGCATTTTTTATGATAAGTTGATTATAGGTACGTGTTGATTTTATATAAAAATTCACTATCTTTAAAAAGATCCTCAGTGGCGGTTCATAACTACCATCAGTGGCATTTATGAACCGCCACAGATTCACTACCTTTAAAAAGGTCATCAGTGGCGGTTCATAACTACCATCAGTTGCAAACTTAATTAATTAATTTTAATATATACTCATACGTAACCAAAAATTATATATATCCTCCGGAAAATCAACATAATAAATTTCTCATGTCAAAATGCAAGGCAATTTCATGATCACCCATCTACCATATTAACTAAAATTTATTTAACATTCATATCCAACAATCTTAATTACATAAATTTGATATAAGCTTCATACAAATTCACTAAAAATAGCCACTAATGGAGCAATATGTATATGCACGCGCTAACGAAAAAAATAAATGGTAACTAACAAAAGAAATTTTATGTGTTGTAATTTCTATATATACTCATACCTAGCTAGCCAAACTTAAATATATCCTCCGGAAGAGCAACATAACAAATTCCTCATCTCAAAATGCAAGGCAACTTCATGATCACCCATTTATCATATTAACTAAAATGTATTTTTCATTCATATCTAATAATCTTAATTAATTAAATAAATTTCATATATGTTTGACCAAAAGTTCATCATCTAAGTAAGGTAGACAACTTAATCTAATAGAGCAAGCCAGCAAGGTAATAAATTCATCATCTACAAATTGCTAAGTAAATAAAAAACAAACTAAATATAAACCTTGTATCTAAACCTTAATTAACCTAGGAATAAACCTTACATTGCAATTTCACATTACAAATGAAGGGAGGAGACACAATTTACACACCTTGAAATAATTCTAGGAAGTAGAAGCACAATATTTTGGCAAAACGAAATCTGAAATCAAAGAGCTATCTTTTCTTCTCGGGGAGGAAGATGACAGCGACTGGTGACAGGGAGTATTTATAGGAAAATTATTTGTATGTTTTAATTAAAACCGCCACAGATAACTATATCGATGGCGGTTAGAACACAAACCGCCACAGATAAATTATTATCTGTGACGGTTCCAACTAAAAACCGCCACAACCTTATCAGTGGCGGTTCCAAAAACAAACTGTCACAGATAAATAAGTTATCTGTGGCGGTTTTTGGATGGAGCCGCCACAAATAGTCCCAGCGTTATCAGCGGCGGTTTCAAATATAAATCGTCACAGATAATGTATTATCTATGGCGGTTTTTAGATGAAACCGCCACAAATGGTTCTCCTGCCAATTTCCATATACCCACCACTGATACATGTATTTGTGACGATTCCAAAAGAACCGCCACAAATAGAGCGTTACCTATGTGCTGTTTTGTAGTAGTGATTCGCAAAGCATGTGAACAAAGTTCATTCAAAATCTTTGAATTTGAATACATTTTATTATCAATAGATCGAGTTTTTTATCGTCCTTAAGAGGTACCATGAGATACCACCAAATTACCCCTAAACTCTTGTACCTTTTGTTATCTCCACCCTTTAAACTTTTGATACCTCTTGGTACTAGCTTAACATATATTTTGATACTTTCCAATAATAATAAAAAAATCTCTATTTAAATAAGTATGCATTTTATTTGAATAGTGATAGATGGGTATATACCATAAAATGAAATTTTCAAAAAATATACCCAAATTTGGCCATGTGATGGCAACAATACAAAATGGACCAAATTTATTGTCAAATACATTTCAATTTAATAGGTACGTTGTTCGATTTTACTACCATACCTCACCGTGGCGTATGATGGTCATGTGATAGTGGTAACACAAAATGGACAAAATTTAGTACCAAATGCATTCCAATTTATTAGACGAGTTGATAGATTTAACTGCCACACCTGACCGTGGCGTCTGATGGTCGTGTTATAGCAACAACACAAAATAGACCAAATTTAATGCCAAATGCACTCCAATTTATTGACATGTGTTAGATTTTACTACCACACACTGTGGTGCATGATGGCCATGTGATAGTGACAATACAAAATAAACCAAATTTACTACCAAATGCATAACAATTTACTAGACGCGTTGCTAGATTTTACAGCCTTACATAGCCTTGGTGCATGATGTCCATATGATAGTGGTAATAAAAAATAGAACAAATTTACTTTTTACATGCATTTTAATTTACTAGACGTATTGTTAGATTTTACTACCGAATCTAGCCGTGACACATGACGTTCACGTGATAGCGATAGCCAAAAATAGATATCATATTTACGTCCAAATGCATTTTAATTTACTATCACATTGAGCATAGATGGGCAGGTGGAAGAGAGACATGGGTTGATTGTAAAATTTGAACAACAATATCTCCTAAACCATATATCGTATTTACAATCCATTTGAAGAGTTTTGCTAGAAAAAATACGCTTAACAAAAATAGATCCATGATGGAATATTTTAACATTATAAAAATAATTACCGCATCAAAAGTTTGAATTTACTGTACATAAGTTAGAAAATTATTGATTCATTTGAGTACAAAAATGGTTGGTGGTTGACGGGGTTAATATGGGATGCGAAAAATGACCAATAGAAGATGATGGGGCGTAGAATAACCTATTCTACACTCATGTAGAATATTACATATATATATATACATGTACATGTATATGTATGTATGTATGTATGTATGTATGTATGTATGTATGTATGTGTATGCACATGTAGGTGTATATGTATATGTATGTGTGTGTACAGATGTATGTATGTATGTATGTATGTATGTATGTATGTATGTATGTATGTATGTATGAAAATGGTTCAATGCTCCCAAGAGTACGTGATTCTCGCCAGACATGAGTCACCATGCCATGACCTTGTAAATCTTCTCTCATGGTGTAAATGTCATGTATACTACGAGTTGAGTCGATGTGATGGACCGCCCTTTTTAGGAAGTGCGTTAAATACCTCAACAGCTTCCCAGAAATTTAGCTGCCGGGAACTAAGCGATCATTGCCAGACATAAGAATGAAATCCAACTGCTTTATAGAGAAACGGTGCGACTGGCACCAGATACATTACAGAAACTCCCACAGGAAAGTTCGAGCAATAGACCAAGGCCTAGAACCAAACACTGTAGCCATCTACGATCTCCTGGGAGTCACCATCTTCTTGAAAATCTAGGGGGGTAGGAGGCAAGGGTGAGTACTCAACAAGCCACATAGGAAATTTTGAATATTATATGCAGGGAATGATAAGGATTGGCACAGGTTTTAAGTATTGTGGATGCAAGTTTTTAAACACCAGTTTTAGTTACATTTGAAACACAAACCAATAACCAGGTAATATCAAAGGTTTTCTTGCAAAGTTCAGTTTTATGACAAGTTCTAGATTTGAAAACTACTTGAGCTCGGTTACGGGTATCACCCCATATTAACTCAGCTTAATTAATCAGAAGCACATCGTATTCGAATACTATGAAGATGACTCTACAAAGCTACTCAACTTTACCCACAAGATATCTACGGTCGTTAGTGCCACGCGATTAACATGCAACTTAAATGCATGCTGCCGGACCGAGATAATCATAGCCTTTTGTTGGACTTCCCCTCTTTAGCCCCTACTCAATAGATTTCGAGGATCCACAGTCCCCAGGACCCACTGGCCATGGCGGGAGACGCGATTTGGTCACTGTGGATACCTACTATTGTGAGAACCGGCGAATGGCTGCCCTATTTTCGTTCCACTCCGATCACTCTGTGATCCATTCTACTCGTGAGAATGGTAGTTGCCTCCAATAGGTATTCCAAGGGGAAGTACAAGGTACTAAGCTACGTTGATCCGGTCAACAGGGCTGGTCGGTCCAACTTGTGGTTGAGCGGAGACTGAAGTTATTTACTTTGCCTAAGGAATCGATCCTTAAGTGCCTGAGACTCAGCCAATTATACATACCACAAACCAGGGTACCAACCATACCAACCACCAAACCAATAACTTGGCTTTGTCATCGGTCGGGTGTCGAACTAACATCCACCTCATGTGGGTAGCCCAACATTGTTCCCCTAACCGTAGTAATTTTTAAGAAGCACACCAAGCCATCACTCGGAGATTTTTAAATAGTTGAAAGAACTAGAGTGAAAAACTATTAACAGCTAGTCTAGGGGTTCAATAATGATAGCCTAAGGTTAAAAGGGATTAAGGCTTAACAACAGGTATAGCAAGGGGGTGGGTTATAATTAATCATGTCGTTCCAAATTATCTCCTTTTTAGTTTTTCTAAGATACTAGAAATAATACGATAAGAAGATACATATTACTGTATTAAAGCTGGGTTCAAAATGTTCAAGGGTGTGGCTTGCCTTGCAGAGTTGAGGGATCTCCTAATTGGTAGAAGCTGAAGTCTTGACCAGTTCCAAACGGCTCCTGCTCCTGGTACTACTCCTGCTCCGGGTACTACTCCTGGTACTGCTCTAACATCGGATCTAGCGCGAAGAAACAAACCCAGTAAAATAAACGAATAAAATCACAAAAGAAAGAGAAAACAGAAATTAAATTGGAGAGGAGGGTCGAAAATGGGTCAGAAGGGTATTTAGGGGATTTTGGAAATTTTGGAGACTTTGTTTGGTGGAATGGAGGCCTTTTTGAACTCAGCAACTCAAACTGGTTAAGAATATGTATTTTTTGGTATTTTTGGATTTTTAGGAATTTTTGGGAATTTTGGAATTTTCCAAAATTTCTAAATGATTTTGGATTTAATTGAAAAATCAAAAATCTAGAAAATCAAAAAAGAATGTAGGATCGAAATATACTAATGTAGCAATCAGAGGGGGGTGAATGATTGCGCGGAAGCTAAAATCAAAATTTTGAACTTTTCAAACACCCCAATTGAAACTCAAATTGCTTGGAAATCGGTTTATGCGGTTGGGAAACAAATAGACCAAGTATGGGCGATCAAGAGATCACTTGGCGACAGTTTGGGCACTTGGACCACCAAGAGAGCACTTGGGCGACCGGGTTTGGCACTTGGGCGGCAGCTTGGGCACTTCATGCGACTAGTAGATCACCTGGCAGAAGAGGACACCAGGCGACGGTTTGGGCACTTGGGCAAGCGAAGAGGACACTGGCGACCAGTTTGGGCACTTGGGCGAAGCAAAGAGCAGGTTGGGCGACCACGCAGCGACTGTTGGCGACCACGACACACTGTTAGGCGACCACGCGAAAGCAATGAAAGGTGACATCAATTTGGGCGACCACAAATTACAGAAGATCTAACTGTTTGATTGATGTGAAATTTTAATTGTATAAACTAGACTCAATTCCAAAGTGAACAAAAAAAGAATTAGGTCGATCGGATCTACGGATCTAAAGTTATGACCTTTGCAAGATGGCTAAATCAATTAGCGATCTAATAGCTGGGCGACCAGGGTAGCAATCTGGGCGACCACAAATTATTAAAGATCTAACCGTTGGATTGATATGAAATTTTAACTGTAGAAACTAGATTCAATTACAAATCAAACCCAATAAGAATCACTCCGATCGGATCTATAGATCAAAAGATATTACCTTTGTAAGATGATACCTTTGCAAAGAACCGAACTCCGTGATGAACTTCGTGACTGCTGTGATGAACAAAACTTCAAGCGATCGATCAACTATGCCGGAGCCAAGAACTTGTGAGAAAGATCTTTATTTTTGATCTGGTTACAGTACTCAAACAAAAGAGTACAACCCTAAAATCTTGCTCAAGAATAAACAGGTGACACCCTCCCTATTTATACAGAGCAATCCTAACGAGATAGGATACAACTCCACTTCCAACATGGAAAGAGTCTGTATACATCTCAACTTGGCCCAACGTGGCCAAAAACAACTCTTGCACGTATGTACACCACTGCTGTAATTACGTGACTAACCACCTCCATGTGCATGTTCTCTAGCCGAACGCCCCGCATGACATCCTCGACCACCAAGACCTCGATTCCTCCTCGAACCTAGTCCGAACCTCGCCTCCATGAACCTAGTTCGGCCCCGTCATCGACCACGTTCGCCCTCAAGCAACACTCGCACATGAATAACCAAAACAATTCCGAGCACAAGTCCACGACTTGACTCACGATTAATCCATGCAACCACTCACATGAGTGCATTGCATCAAGCAAAACCATTATGCTATCACCAAAGATAAACAACGATCATTTGAGCACAAGTCCACGACTTGCCTCAAAAACAGTCCATGCAACCACTCACATGAGTGCATTGCATCAGACAAACTTCATCATATTATCACCAACATGATAATCATCTCAACATAGCACATGCACAGGCACCACACATGCCATAATCAAAACCACTTTGCAATGCCAATTTCACCATTTAGCCAATTTTTCATCACATGATTTCACAAAGAATTTGGAAGTGGGCCGACAAGAAAACAATTTGCTTTGTGCAACCACCACGCTCAACCCGAGCGCCCAAGGCGTGCACGGTGGCTTTCAAGGGCTGTAATGGCCAAAGATCAAGGTAATCGACAAAGGCTGTGAGCTGGGCGACCGACAGGGCCGAAGGCAGAGCGGGTAGGCGGGCCAGGCGAGAAGATGGCGCCGCAGTGGGGAGGGTACGGGAGAGGGAGAGAGGTGCGGAGAGGAGGGGAACTCACCACATGTATGAGGGAAACAGAGGGTAGGGGCTTTATAGCCGGGCAGGAGGAGAGAAGGGCGGGGTGGCGCAGCTGGGGGGGCGCGAGAAAAGTGTCTAAGGGTGGGGAGGTTGGTGGTGGAGGGGGCAGCGTGGGAGAGGCGAGCGCAAGCCGACAGCACGGGCGGCAGTGGTGCCGTCAGAGGCCGAGGAGAGGGGCCGGGCGGAGCTGGGTAGAGAGGAGGTGGGCTGGGAGGTGGCCCACGAGGGAGAAGGGGGTTGGGCCAAGCCAAATGGGCTGAAAGGGGGAGGAGGGAAATGGGTCGGGAGGGTGTTTCAGTCGAGAAGATCTTATTATGGATTTGGTCAATGAATGGGGCAACTTGCTTGCATGACCCCTAAGTAGGGCTGTAAATGAGCTGAGCTCAAGTAAGCCTGGCTCTCCAGGCTCGAGCTCGATAAGGCTCGAACCGAACTCGAGCTAGCTCGAGTTGGGGTTCGAGCCTCGACCCAGTCTCGAGCTCGACTCGGCTAGGCTCGGTAAGCTTGATAAGCTCGAGTAAGCTCGGTAGGCTCGAATAAGCTCGGTTATTCTGGTAAGCTCGGTAGGCTCGGTAACAAGCTCGAGTAAACTTGGCTCGAGAAAACTCAGTAACAAGCTCGAAAAAGCTCGGCTCGAGGAAGCTAGATCCAGGCTCAAGTAGGCTTGGAACTATTCGAGTTCAGCTCGGTTAAGCTCACGAACTTGAGTTCGAGCTCGAGTTCGGCTCGTTCGGAGCTCAAGCCGAACTCGAACCGAGTCTCTCATGTGCCGAGCTCGAGTAGCTCGCGAGCATCGAGCATTTTTTATAGCCATACCCCCAAGATAGTGTCTAGATGATTAATTTGGAATGATCCAATTGTATATACTCCTATATATTCGGTCAAGGGATAATTACTTATTTAGCTGGTGGAGGACACTGGGAAAAATGTTTGATATATAGTTATGGTTGGCCAGTTAGGATTTCTCAGAGTACGTCGGCATAGCTAGATATAAGCCTTGTTTATTTCAGCTTTTTCACCTGCTTAAAAGTAAAAAAGTTTAAGCCGAAATAAACGAATGACTTTTAAGCCTAGCTTAAAAAAAACCTAAAGCCTCCATATAACTATAAACCAAAAGTAAGGTGAGAGGTGCTTTTTTGGACTTTTCTAGGATAAAATAACTCTTTGCCTTTGGAAGTCTCCAAAATTACCCACTAAATACCATCGTATATAAACTCAAGAATCGTTCTCCCATCTCCTCATTTCTCCTCTGCTTCTCTCTTCCCTTGTGCGACATGCCTTCTCCCTTCACCACTTTGGTCTCTACAGTTCCTGACCTCCTCCCTTCTCCACTATCCCTAGCCTCCTTCCTCCTCCGTCGACCCAGATCTAGTGTGGCGCAGGTTGAGGCGGTCGGACTCGAGCTTGGAGCGGCGGGAGGCTACAAGGTCCGGCCGTAGCACTGGTGGAGCTGAACGGATCCGACCATAGCGTGATGGGAGGCGTTCAGATCTGGCGTGCAGGTGGAGGCGACTGGAGCTAAGGGCTGAACAGCGGGAGGCGGCAGGATCAAAAAGCTACACCATCCAACCCATCAAACAGCCAGTATGCCAAATAGCACGTCTTAACTTAAAACAGACAGCTTAAAAGCTTATTAAGCTAAAAAGATAGCTTTAAACCAAAAACCAAAAAGTTTAAATCGAAATAAATAGGGCTATAGAACCTCGATCTACTAGATCTAAAGGGCTACATATGTTAACGGTCGTATGCATGTTAACACGTATCATGGGCATTGCAATCGGATCTACGTACCAACAGCTCTTGAAACCTAACACCCAATTGATTTGATATTTTCCCAAATAAATTAAAAGCAACATTAATCTAACCAATTATAGTGCCAGCAAACAGGGAATGATGGCTAATAAGACGCGCGCTTAAAAAATCAAAAGCATATACACCACCAGCTAGCAAACTTTCAGTCTAGCTTATTAATTAAATCTTGATCCATTAGGCGTGCAGCTTCTTTTAATTCGCAAAGGGCATTGGTCGAATTTCTACAAGCAACTTGCCGAGTGTCTGTGGTTTTGGCATTGGATCGACATACATATACAAAACATATCATGTAAATGTGTCCTAGTATAATAAATACCATGAAAATCGGCCTCAAAGTTTTCAAAAATTCTTAAAAATTTATCATATTTAGGGGAGGTGAGACTACCGTTTCCACAAAATTTCAATAGTAGATTCATTCTCATTCGAGAGATATGAAAAAGAAGAAAAATACTTAATGAGTAGTGATTATGCTCTATTCACTAAGTATTTGTAATTTTTGTATCTTGAATATGCAATTGAGCTTGATTTTGAAATTTCACATGGATATATAACATGTACCCTCTCTCTGGTATGTGAGAAAATAAAAAAACTTCTATAACGATTTTCATGCTATTTACAAGGATACGTACCGTTCCTGTTTGCCCAGGCTCTAGCTCCTAGCAAGCTTGCCAGACAAAAAGCTTGAGCTATTTTTACGAAATGCATTAATTGCACCAGAAATTATCGGAGCACGAGTTGGGAGAAGCGAAAGCCCTTGTATATTGTCAGGGGTAGCTTCACGAGCCCACATGCTAGGCTCCATCCATTTTCTAGCTCCACTCTTTTTATGTTTTGCAAATCTAGTCTTTTTATCTTTTTTTTTTTTTACATATTTAGCTCTCTTTGCATCGTGATAGCCGGTGAGCCATGGAAGCAGCGAGCGAGTGCGCAGCAGCAGCTCCTCGCGGCTAAGCAGCACGGTAGCTGGGTTGGTGCCGCGGCTGGAGAGCTTGATAGGCTTGTTGCTACGGTGGCGGAGCGCGGAAAGTAGCCAAGAAGAGTGGGAGAAGGCAACCGTCGTCCTAGAGCCCGGGAGGCGGGCTTCCATGGACGAGGAGTGCGAGAACGGCTACCGTGCGGTAAGGAGGAGGTCGAATCTGCAAAAATAAAAAAAGGCAAGGGTAACTAGGTTTGTAAACCATGAGGAAAGAAGGCCTAGATAGGGGATGATTTCCACATGCCACATGTAAGGAGATGACCAAATTACCCCTCTGTTCTCATCACAGCTCGATCTCGTCGTCACTCCCCCACCGGCCACCGGTTTGATCCGGTGAAAATTTGCATATTTCAATCTTAGTAGAAATCAACAGGGCCAAAGCTATCATTCCCTCAATATATATCCAGGAGACACGTACGAAACATTATTGGTTTTTATCTATATGGGTATGTACACATTGATTTCCGTTGAATCATGCTATCAAACTTTGCACTTTTGCAGAAAATCAACGCTCTAGATCAACACACAATTAAAGGATTTAACGAGATATTTCATCCGTTGTTCGATAAGTGTCATTCTAGCTTTTAAATATCGTTTGTAAATACATGTCATTCTACAATTTTGTTATAGCATTTTACCATTTTTCTTCTATATCACTCCTATGTAGCTATTTCTAATGTCATTTACTACATAGATTAAGATACACCATCCAAGCATATAATAAAGAGAGGTAATATAGTCTTTTATAGACGTATCTTGGTAAAAATGAAAGAAACTAGAATAACACCTAGTGCCTCCGTTCTTGAAGAACTAACAGTTTAGGTTACTGCACTTTAACCAATACACGTGTTGAAATGAACAAATCATGCTCCTTTATTAGCTCAGTTATTGCTTTTTATGGTGTGTATTATTTTATTCGATAGTAAGAAATAACATGAGAAATAATGAATGGTAACAATATGTAAAGGAAAAAAAATAAAAGTTGTCATAAAATTGTACGATAACATATATTTAAAAATAAAATTTGAAAGCTAAAATAACATGTATTCATAATATTCCGGAGGAGACAAAGATACTGACAGTTGATCAATAACCCTAGCTCAGCTAAATAACACGGTGTATTTGGACCTGGAAGGCATGCAGGTGTTTGGTCAGCTTCCCATCTGCTACTGAGACTTGAGTGCAAAATGAGTCCAGATGTTGATTGGGCGTTGAACTCTGCGTGTAAAATTTGGAGAGAAATGATAATAATAATAATAATAATAATAATAATAATAATAATGAGATTTGAACATTCAGTGCGAGAAACACTTAATGTTTCTTGACGATCGTCTCCTCAGATTTGGAGGATCGAGCGCTCCAAGGGGTGATAGCCTTTTGGGTGGGCAATCGTTCGGCGTTGCTGGTTGCTTCTTCAGCTCTTCAATCTGTGCGGTAGTGTGCTTATCCAACTCGGCCAATATCGCGTTGAACTTACGTGCCTAGTTCTGCTTGCATAACCTCTTAAATAGGTTCATCAGCTTCTTACTCTTGAACTGTCTGAAAAAATTTGCTCCCAAATGTCTCATGCACCAATTGCTCGCATGTCCCGCCATGGAAAAGGCTCATCAAGGTCCTCTCAGAGTCTTAATTGCCAAATGATACCTTTATGGCGGTCATGGATGATGCACACGCTAATGATCACGAACTACCCCGAACTTCAAATGTCCGAAAAACCACAACCCACTATCCTGTTCTCACCCTCAACAAATGCAAAGGCCAATGGAAGTATGTGGTTGTTCCCATCAATTGCAATGGCGTTAGAATCGCCTTGTATTTCCAAATCAAGAATGTACCATCGACGACAAAGAATGGACTCAGAAGACCTAAATGACGCAATGCAAGGACCTAGTGAAAAGAAAGCACGACGAAATATCGAGACCCGTTACCATCCGCTTCACTTTCTTCAAAAGCTGTACGTGCGTGGTTGGTTTCCTTCAAGACATCAAGCACACGAGATAGGTTACAATCTGAAGCCTCATATGTGCCAAGCCTCTTCTCTAATGCCTTTTTCGCCACGCCAGCCATCGAGTAACTTATCGGTACTTAAATGTTCTCAACATTGCTTTTCAATATAAGAACACTCAATGTCCCGCTCGATGATCTCATTGAACATCACGCTAGCGACATGTACCGCATTCAAGTTGCGGTGTTTCACCGTAACATTTTCTAGTCCGCATGTGTGCCCATCTACCGTGATGCAATCCAAAATGTTTCGTGACCGGCTTGTATGCATGTACTCGAATTCACATCCTTCGATTCAGCACTTCACGTGTATCTATCTCGGATCGACAAAACAACTCGGAACTCTCTCTGCTACGATAGTGCCCACAGCCTCACCGCCAACTTCAACTCGTAATTATTTGCGAAAACTTGATTCAAATTAAACGGCATTGCTACCATACTCCCAACGCGACTCATGCCCCACAAAACTTCCATACTAGCTTTGTTTTTCTGCTCCACTCGTCGTGATGGATACATCCGTTGCCCAAGATTACTATGCATTTCATCATCTCCTCCTCTTCCTCATCTTCGTCGATGTCATCATTACACTCCAACATTTCACTTCATCTTGCATCGCCATATAGTCCACCAACTCCAATTGATCAACAATTTGCTCGATTTTCTCCTTCATCCGCCTCGACCTTCCGCGTTTGCTGCATCCCTGTTATCATCCTCCGCTGCTACCTCAACCGGCACCACTACCTGAACTTGTTCAGCTGTAGCCGACGTGCTGCTTTCGCCCACGTTGCTAATATTCACCTCTTCTCTAGGGCACGCTCGCATCAAAGATTACACATTCAAGGCTAGATCCCTTGCACCACCTTAACCATTTATGCCACAAGTACGTCCGATCTATTTTCTTCAACTCCCACAGAGCCGGGTCACCCTTACTACGCGTGAATACGGCTTGAATGGTAACAGAGTAAACACTTGGATCTAGGGAAAATATTTGGTCAACCAAAACTTTATATCACGGATGCTAACTCTATCGGGGCATAAGTGTTCCGCCATTGGATCGCAAAACCGCTCAAATCAACACCATTTTGCCCAATTTTTATTTCACCATCGCCATAATATACCCTAAATTTCACTGCATGCGACATTACTGCGACGACATAAACAAAATTGATTTTTATATCACCACTAACGTTTAATATCACTAACTAAACAAAATTAATTTTTATAACACTCCTAACATTTAATATCGCTAATCTAAACTAAACAACGCTAATTAACAAGAATATCTAACTACAATGACAAAATTTTATCACTAATTAACAAGAATATTAACTAATTAACAAGTAATATCACGATCGAGAATATCTAATATCACTAATTAACAAGAATATTAACTACAATGATAAAATTTTATTACACATCTAATATAGCTAATTCACAAAAATATTAACTACAACTAATTAATTATATTACACATCTAATATTACTAACATTGAATATCTAAATCGCTAATATTCTCGCTAAATTGAATATCTAAATCTAAATCGCTAACATTGAATAGCTAATTCACAAAAATATTAACTACACTGGTGACGGTTTGATGGGTGAAAATTGGCATATTTCAATCTTAGCAGAAATCAACATGGCAATTTCAAATAAAATAATATTATTTAAAAAAAGCTATATATCATTCCTCAATATATATCCAGGGAGACACAATATATATCCAGAGACACGCATTTAAACATTATTGGTTTTTATCATATGGGTATGTACACATTGATTTCCGTTGAATCATGCTATCAAACTTTGGACTTTTGCAGAAAATCAACGCTCTAGATCGACACACAATTTAAGAATTTAACGAGATATTTCATCCGTTGTTCGATAAGTGTCATTCTAGCTTTTAAATATCGTTTGTAAATACATGTCATTCTACAATTTTGTTATAGCATTTTACCATTTTTCGTCTATATCACTCCCATGTAGCTATTTCTAATGTCATTTACTACATAGATTAAGATACACCATCTAAGTATATAATAAAGAGAGGTAATATAGTCTTTTATAGACGTATCTTGGTAAAAATGAAAAGAAACTAGAATAACACCTACTGCCTCTGTTCTTGAAGAACTAACATTTTAGGTTTCTGCACTTTAACTAATACACGTGTAGAAATGAACAAATCACGCTCCTTTATTAGCTCAGTTATTGCTTTTTATGGTGTGTATTATTTTATTCGATAGTAAGAAATAACATGAGAAATAATGAATGGTAACAATATGTAAAGGAAAAAAAATAAAAGTTGTCATAAAATTGTATGATAACATATATTTAAAAATAAAATTTGAAAGCTAAAATAACATGTATTCATAATATTCCGGGAGGAGACAGTATACGGCAGTTGATCAATAACCCTAGCTCAGCTAAATAACACGGTGTATTTGGACCTGGAAGGCATGCAGGACTTGAGTGCAAAATGAGTCCAGATGTTGATTGGGCGTTGAACTCTGCGTGTAAAATTTGGAGAGAAATGATGATGATGATGATGATGATAATAATAATAATAATAATAATAATAATGAGATTTGAACATTCAAATTTAATAGCCCTAATCAATCTGGCAATTCAATCCATCGGACAGCATTGCAGCAGGCAGTTTCCGGACTTGCCGCCACGGCATATTCTCCAACTGTAAAGCTACAGCTGGAGTGTACATGCACTTCGGGTCATTCCTTTTCTCAATGACATGTGGGGCAGGAACGCGTGCGGGCCCATTTGTCAGTGACTTGGAGTGAGGCCGCAGGCAGGTTCGTGTCCCCTGGTAAATTGGTGGCCTTGCCCACCTGCTCCCCGGTGTCGGGGCAGAAAAAGTCAGCAGCCGCCGAAACGAACGAGGGGACAGCGGGGAAGAAGGGCCATTTCACATGTACAGCTAGTGACGTGGCCCACCGACACCAATGGAA
Organism: Guadua angustifolia; assembly: GCA_036346375.1. Classification (NCBI taxonomy): domain Eukaryota; kingdom Viridiplantae; phylum Streptophyta; class Magnoliopsida; order Poales; family Poaceae; genus Guadua; species Guadua angustifolia. The sequence goes on from CM070517.1 coordinate 42,569,923, forward strand.
GCTGAGCTGGGCTCACATCTCAAGGGTACTTTGGGCTCATTCGTCTTCGGTTCGAACGTCCGAAATTTTCAGATATATTATAATGTTTTTTTCTAATTTGTACAATATTTCTTTATACCGTGTGAAATATTTTTCTTCGATAAACAGTAAAATACGTTACAGTAAACGGATATTGCAAGCGTTCAAAAAAAATGTTGCAAGCGTAGAATAAAAATGTTGCAAGAGACATCCGATAGGATAAACAGCAATCGGACGTCCAAGCGCTAGTTTCTCTCTAATTTCATTAGGATACATTTCGCGAAATCAATCTGTGCGTAATCGCGCTTAATGGCTAAAAACTAATTAGACCGTGCTCCAATCTTTGCTGCCTTAATTTCGTTTTTAGATGGTTGCTACCTTACTTATAGGTGGTGGCCTGTTTATCGTCAAATCTGTTGGGTTTGATTCGGTGACCTCTCGGTGCTAATTTCCGAAACAAGCTGAAACAAGCTTGATTTCCGAAACAAGCTGGTCCATCTCGCAGCTAGACTAAAGTAGGAGCATCGCTTGATTTCCGAAACAATGCATGTATCCAGTCAAGGTTACTAACTCCAGGGCAATTAAGAAGCATAGGATAACTCTTAAATACTCTTAGCACAGGTGCATGCCTTAAAATGTTAGATATGCTACATTTTTTTTTCCTCACTGAAAGGGACGCGACTCCTATCTAAATAAGATGAGGAGTGGCTTATTTGAATAAGGGAGAGTATTTCTACTAATAACCAGGCTTCCTGAAGAAAATTTTATAGGAAGTAAAACAGTTAAAAAGGATCACCAGGGACATTCATTCTTTCCTAGGTATGTCATAAGGATATGTAAACAGAAGAAAATTGCTCATGTAAATTAAGAGCATGTTTAGAATATACGAATTTCATAGAAATTATGTAGCAGTCTCACAGAAAAATTGTTCATTTTTTGCAAATTTCATTATTATTATTATTATTATTATTATTATTATTATTATTATTATTATTGCACGTTCCAACCCCATTGGCGACGTAGAATTTCAACGTGACCCTTAAAGAGGACACCACATATAATCTTTAACTTAGGAATATTTACAAAACTACCCTTAGGTCCTTCCTTTTCTTTTCTTTTTTCGAACTTTGTTTTTTCTCAACTTTTTTTTTCTTGTTGGCTTTATTCTCCACAGGAAGTTGCACTCTCAAAAGTCATCGTTCTCTCGCCTCTCTTGAACCCAAGCGAGCACCAAATTTCCTCGATCGATTTCTACCCAACCCGTCGGCATTTCCGATTTGGAGCGGCGCAATCGGGATCCACACTTCGGGCTGATCCGAACAAGCACAGATTTGCCCACCCGTGGTTCCATCTCCTCCCGCATTTGGGTAGCCCTTGCTCGTACGTTTCTTGGATTCGGTTTCTTGATCTTTGGATTGGCATGTCTAGTTCTTTGTTCGTTTCACCGGTTAAGACAATCCTTTATTGGGTTTATATAGTTCTTGCGCCGTTTCTATCTTGCTATTCTGGGGTTCTTGTACCTTCGATGTCGGATCATTTTTAATGTACATGGAGGAGGGTTTTTATTCAGTTTGTTGACCTTTTATGGTGTTTAGAGTCAGAAGTATTCTTGATTCGTCAGTGAAAGTTGAGACCTTTGCAATTTTGTTGATGATTTTAGTGTTTGTGGAGATAAGCATTGGGGCATCAGGTTTGTAATCTGGAGTTCATCCGCTGTGACGATGTCGGAACTGTGAAATGTATGTACTGTGCATTTGTGTACAGTTCTGTTGCTGTCCTTTGTCTATTAATTGGATTAATCTTGTATTTTTGGAGTGCGCACTACGAAAGGTTCCCAAATTTTTGGTATTATTGATCTAAAACCACAGAGTAGAAAGTAATTTGGTGCCTTAAGAGTTGTTTGTATGTCTTAGGTTCTTTTTTGAACCGGGTATGTCTTAGGTTCTTCCATCGTATCAAAAGAGGTTATTTCGGTATACATTGAGATATATTTTCAGTGTTATCAATGCCAAATTAGTTCAAGAAAAAAGGTTGCACGAGCCACTTACCTTTCAAATGAAGAAGAAAAGTAATGTCTCATTTTGGAAGTTAGTTCACCAATAATATCCGACTCGTTCCTGTCCTGTCCACCAAGTTAGTTCACCAATAATATCCCACTCGTTCCTGTCCTGTCCACCTATGTTTTTGGTGTAAGTTATTAGTTCTTGAATTTATGCCTTATCAATGCTGCCACTGCGGTTGTCAATGGTCTGATATTTTGATGTGACATAAGTTGAGATGGCAAAGTTTGACTAGAGACTGTTTTAGCTTGTTGCAATATATCGTCTCCTAAATCCCTTACCATGGTTTGCATTTCCATTTCTTGATGTTAACCCAGATACCCACCTAAAGCATGAAGCCTCATGCTCTCACAACTCAAGGCTTCCAGTTTACTATTCTGCATTGTACTTCTTGGCAGGATTGATATAGCTGTTGGTTTTCTTCCTGGCTGGAGCTTCCATGAGGTGGATGCAACATCCCATGTGCTAGGATCTCTGGCTGAATGGGGAGAATGAAGGGGGTTTCTGAGGGTCTGATCATCGGAATCACGGTTGGTGTGGTGATAGGGGTGCTGCTGGCAGTTGGAATACTTCTATGCATGAGGTATCGGCGTTCTCAGGCGCAAATAAGGACTACTAGCTCAAGGAGGGCATCGACAATCCCCATCCGTGCCAATGGTGTTAATACTTGCACCGTGCTCTCGAACTCAACTACAGGGCAGGAATCCCCAAGGGAGTTTGATGATCGTGGGGTGTCTCTGTGGCTGGAAGGTCCTGGTAGGAAGAGTGTAATATCAGCTTCTGGGATACCCAAATATGCATACAAGTATATTTCCTTAATCCTTATGCATTCTCACAGTTGCAAGATTCATAGTTGTTTGAGTAATCTGCTTTTTGAACAATTGATCTAGTTTTAGTACCTTGATAAGGCAATTAGTTTACTACTGATTCTAAAAATGTTCATTCTTGAAGCATTTGATAATTGCTGCATGCTAACTTTAATTCTGGTCATAGATTGGTCATCCTCCTCTGACTTCCTATATATCTCTGAACCTACCAACTCCACGGATTTCTTCTTTTAGTTTTGGTCTCTTTGACATATAAGAGTGGGAGTTTCCATGGGAAAGTGGCACTTGGAGAAATTAGTGATGGAGGTTTTGTAGTAGAAAAAGAATTTGGAAATTTTATTTCTAGTTTTCTAGATGAAGATTAACAGGAGTGAAGGGCAGGAAAATGTGCTAAATACCCATATAGAATGCAATGTCATATTTCAAATAGCTCATTCGTTTGAATCTTACTGTGGTGAAATTCAGTGTTGTTGAATGGTATACACGATGAACATGTGCTTCATTCACTAAACGTTGACCAAAGCATCCAACCTCATGCGGGTGTTTCAGTGAATCAAATTACGGGTGGTAGGAACTAAAACTGCAACCAAGTCAAGAGTAAGTTTTCCACCCAATCTAATAAGCACAAAAATTTGGAACCCATGTATTAGTTCATTGTCCCACTGAGCACCAAGCATTGGATTATGAACGTAGGAATCATACTTTGAGTGAGATATGCACAGTTACACGTTACAAATGTAAGGAAGCTACAATTAAAACACCAAATGTCAGTAACTACTGGCAAGCAAAGGAGCCGTCTATCCCATTATTTTAACAAGAATTCAGAATTATGTCATTTCAACGTTTATTATTATACTTTCTGTAAGTTATCATCTCACGGTTGACACTACTAATTATGGTCACAAAATTGTCTTCTACATAACCATGCACCATTCACAGGATATCTTGTTTGCCCTTTGTGAAGTCCATGATTTTCTCTTTTCTAGGGAACTGCAGAAGGCCACCAGCAATTTCACAACACTATTGGGTCAAGGAGCCTTTGGTCCTGTTTACAAAGCTGATTTGTCATCTGGTGAGTCCCTGGCTGTTAAAATGCTTGCTAATGATTCGAAACAAGGTGAAAAGGAGTTTCAAAATGAGGTAAGCTACTAAACTAAGCTGCTAACGTCTATACCTCACTAGAAACTCTGGCATGTTTGGTATTTGATAGATTATCAATTTCAGGTCTTACTTCTTGGGCGATTGCACCACAGGAATCTAGTGAATTTGGTTGGCTACTGTGCTGAAAAAGCGCAACATATGTTATTATATGCATACATGCCTAATGGGAGCCTTGCATCACACTTATATGGTATTTTTTTTCCTCTCTCCATATGATTCATTGATATAAACCTCTGTCCTGAGTCCTGACTTTGTGTCTTTCTTTCAACTCAAAATATGATTGAGAAGACCTGATAATTTTGTGAGCAAATGATAATATGAAGTTCTTAAAGCAAAACCAGGATTTCTTATAGTTCTCACTTGTCACAATGTTTGAAAGCGTGATGCTTTCTCCCTTGTGCCTTTATAGTTCTTGATCTCTGGCAAATAGAACCACCACCCTTCTTGCTGCTTTTATCAGATATAGCATGCAGGTGATGATTCATGTGAGTGTGTGACTAAAGTCGATACTCGATAGACTAGTTTAACAATTGATTTTTTTTAAAAAAAAATCATTGCACATTATTGGATCTGTTATTCTTGATTTCTTGTCAATCTATCTTTTACTAAGGAGTAGGTCTAGAGCCAGAATTCAACATGTTACATGTAGATAATGTATATATTTTTCCTTTCTGAAGATTTTTTTTTTTGATTCAGGTGAAAACAGTGCCCCACTAAGGTGGGATTTGAGGGTAAACATTGCCCTGGATGTTGCTAGGGGTTTGGAGTACCTACATGACGGGGTAGGCTGTTGTAACACATAACTGGAAGCATGATACATGATGAAATGCAAAGAGATTCCTTGATCTGGTTTAACTTTAGTGCAGGCTGTTCCTCCAGTAGTTCACCGTGACATCAAATCACCAAACATTTTGTTGGATCAGTCCATGCATGCTAGGGTATGTTAAAACATCTCAGCTATTCATCGTATTATCCATCATATGTGATGTTAGGCACCAGTATTTATCAACTCATCAACCAATTAACTACGACACTATCACTGTTCTGTTCCTACTGCAGTCTGCAATAAGCCTTAATTTGTACAGTCAATATTTTGTTTGCACTTGATTCTGCAGACAGCCATACACTGAAGGCAGCATCAAGACTGTTTATGCTGTTGTATGTTGTGGTCATTTGATGCTTCACACACGTAGAGCTTGATTTGAAGTTAAATAATAAATTGTTGATGTTTAGAGACATAGCCGGTGTAGTATACATACTCATTCAGTTTGTTGAAGAAATTCACAATTTTTCTTTAGCCAATCAGCCAGTTTTTAGAATAACCTTTATCTATAAAGACACAAGGGAGCTTTCTGATATGTGGTGAATGCTTATTATGTGAACAACCCTACGGTTTTGGTAGTTCAAACATACCAGATATTCTTGCATAACACTGCATCTGTTGTGCTTTTGTTTGTTTTGTTCTCTGACATAAGAAGTGTGCTTTGTTGACCAGGTTGCCGACTTTGGATTATCAAGAGAAGAAATGGTTACTCAAAATGGAGCCAACATACGGGGAACTTATGGATATCTTGATCCAGAGTATGTGTCTTCACGATCATTCACAAAGAAGAGTGATGTGTACAGCTATGGTGTTTTGCTATTTGAACTGATTGCTGGAAGAAACCCTCAACAAGGTCTAATAGAATATGTTGAGCTTGTAAGGAGTCCCTTCTTAGTTCCTTACTTTTTGTGGAATTCGGTTTCTGAGGACACTTAGGAGTTTTAAATGCTGACTACAATTCAATCTTTGATCAGGCTGCAATCAATGCTGATGGCAAAACTGGATGGGAAGAAATTGCAGATTCTCGGTTGGAAGGCGCATTCGATGTGGAAGAGCTCAACGACATGGCTGCTGTGGCTTACAAATGTGTAAGTCGCGTGTCCCGGAAACGCCCAGCAATGCGAGACGTCGTCCAGGCGCTGATCCGTGTGGTGAAACACAGCCACAGCAGGAAGCATCACAGTAGGAGGCTTCCAACAGGCAGGACGGACGATGAATCTGTCGACTTGGAGGCGTCTGAGATTCAGTCGTCGGTCTCCGGCCATCAAAGGCAGGAATCAGTTGACAGCGTCTCTGAACTGCCAGACGTCTGATGGAAATTAACAGATTTTTCCGCAGCTGTTCTTGGCTCTTTCCTTTTCTTTTGGTCTGTGCAATTCTTTTGTTTTGTTGATTTTGAACTACTAGGATTAAGGATGAAACTATTGGATAGAGAGATACAGTTTTGAACATTAGTGTTGGTAGGTGTGGAGGGCCGTCAATTGTAAGTGTGTTGTATAGGCATTCACTGTAACTACTTGATAAATAGAAACAGATTGTCACCATCTCTATCTTTGTCATTGCCTTTCTCTGGAGATGAGGTACTGCTGTAAAACAACAATGGCCTTGCCTTGACAATTATGTTTTACTAGGTATAACCTCGCGTGTTGCCGTGGGCAACTCCTCAAAGAGATTCTAATTCAAATGCACTTGATGCAAATACACTCTAAATGTTTTAAAATGCAGCGTGTTGCCACAGGTGACTCTTCAAAAATTCAAGTGCACTCTATGTAAATATGTTCTAAATGTTCTAAAATCCGTAGAAGTTGATGTCTTCATTTTAACAGAGTGACAAAAAATTTAAAAAAAAATTAAAAAAAAGAAAAAGGTAGGAAAAAGAAAGAAAATTCTGTAGCATGGACATGGTAGTTTCTACGGTGCTGTCATCATTTTAACATACAGAGATAAAAAAAAGGGAAAAATAAGAAATAGTGATCATTTTAACATAGAGAGAGACAAAAAAAAGGATAAAAGATAAAGAAAGCACTGTAGCAGGGACACTGTAGTTTTTGCCGTGCAGAAGAGCGTGTGGTGGGCATCCAATAATCTCTCCAACAATAGTAGTATAGATAGACTAGCAGCTCCGTGGTCTCGCATGTTGCTGCGAATAGAAAAAAGTGCTAAGATAGGCAGAGATTTTAACAAAGTTGACGGATCGAAATAACGATCAGAGGGAGTGAATGATCCCAACTAAATTTTTTGCCCTTTGAAAGAAATCCAACTAAGATCCCACGTGAAACACTTACGTGTAGTAGAGCAAAAACAGCAAACTCGCTCGCTTAAGATTACCTAGAAAGATGAGTGCACGAAAACTGGGCAAAAACCAAAATCTTAGTCTTGGATTTGTTCGTGGGATTTTGATGATCAAGTTGATCTTGGATAATCTCCCACTTATCACAGCAAGTAAGAACACAAGAACATCAAATGTGATCTATAAAGATTTCTCAAAGAAAAAGTAAAAAGATTGAGTTCTTACGAAAAATTGCCTAGATGATTAGGATATAATCTAAAGAAGATTTATCCATCAATCATACATTCTCGACACAAGAAACACAAACAAGTAAAAAGTGGAGAGGCAAATCCAATTTGCGAAAATGTAAATTGCACGAAATTAAAGTACATAATTTAAATGCTGAATTTAAGATATAATGTAAATAATGAAATTAAATTCAAAAAAGTAGGGGATTAAAGCTCAAAGGAGAACACAAAACCTTCGAGAGGGGAGAGTTACCCCTACCGCTCTATTTATACTACTCTTGAGTCATCCTCCACCCTTAGATGAGTTCTACTTAGCCCTTAAGTAGCCTTATCAAGAATCAAGATTGAGTCACCCTTCACCCTTGAATGAGTTCTACTTAGCTCTCAAGAAATCTCATCAAGAGTTGAGATTCACTTAAACTAACTTGACATCTACTCTTTCCTCTAAATAGCAATCCAACAGCTCTCCTTGACCCCAGTAGCCCCAAGTTAGCATCTCACTGTTCACTTGTCTTCTAGACTTGCAGTGACTCCATCTCCGATCATCGTCCGATAATCCTCGACCGTCAGGACCTCCAACGCACCTCGTCTAGTCCCGGTCATCCTCTGCCTCACCAAGACTTAGCACCGTCGTCTTGCAGCTATAAAAAAACAAGGAAACCCATCACATAGCAATGTTCAAAATGATATACAATAATTCTCCAATTCAAATCAAACTCAAACCTGAACACTCCTAACTCAAATACAGTTAAATACTCATCACTAATATAGGTAGATCTATACATGATCTTTCAAGAACGATGAAACTCTTTTGGGGAAACCTAAAAAAAAGAAACAAAAAGTATTGATATTCTTTTAATTTTTTTAAAAAATTTTGCTTTATTTTTTAAAAAAAATTAAAAATTAATTTTAATGCCACATGTTGGGATAGTTAGATTTAGAAAATCTAAAAGTTTAATTTTTAAAAATATTATTAAAAAAGTAAAAAAAAATAATTATGTTGTATTTGATGTAGCTTAGAACTGTATAACTACAGTGTTTGGCGCTGCGTGGTAGGTGATGTCCAGACTCCAGACTGCCGTACCTCTCCAAGATTATATACAATAGTTAGATTTGTGAAGATTATTAGTTACTGACCAGTGGGCCTAGGAAGCAGCTAGACATTGTGGGGTTAGGTTGCGAGTCCACGAACACTGAAGGTTGCTATCCAGTGCAAAATGTCCATAGCGTGTAAAGTTGCGCAAAAATACCATCAACAAAATTACTGAAAGAAGTTGTTTAAGATGCTTAGGTTGATACGAAGATTGTGTTTTACATGTAAAAATGTATCGACATTTTTTAAAAATTTTGTTTGGAGCCCTCACATAAAAAGGTTTCGAGTTATGTGAAGGTCTAGATACCACAGATTTAAATAGCGGATCTTAGTCTGTCACGGTTAGAGATATGAAAAAGCTATCACGACTATAACGAACTATCGTAGAAGCTATGCTATACATCGTGGTTTGCTTATAATATACTTTTTTACTATTTTAAGTGTGTGATATCGGTAATTTATATATAATGACCTATATTTAAATTTGGAGTACATATTATGATTGTTATATATTAGTTGTACAATGTGTAACAAAAAATAATCTATATAAGTATGAAAATTTAGGACTTGGATTTGTATTTTAACTAATAATAATATATATCTTAAGCCCGGAAGATTGCGAGCACAGATAGGCATGCCACATCGCTTTTTTTTGTGAAAAAGCCCTCCAAAATTTTTAAAATCGTGAACAAGTCCTTTCATTGATTATTTTGTAAAAAGGACCACAACAAATCCGAAATCGTGAACAGGTCACCGGTTCTTTCGACCTAGAAGATTTCAAAATTGCGGATAGATTCTTCCATCGGTTATTTTGCAAAAAAGACTCCATAGTTCTGCAAATTTGACACGGGCACTAGTTCTTTTGACCTGAAAGATTTGAAATTACGTTTAGGTCTGGTTATTTTGTAAAAAATCGTGCTTCCATAAATTCAACGCGGACGTTGGTTCTTTAAACCTAGACTATTCAGCCAATTTTTAACCCGGTCCTTTAAACCTGGGAGATTTTGAGTGGGTCCTTACAGAAAAACGGTAGTTACGTAAATTCGCTGATGGCTTCTAACCAGCCAATTTTTTTTAAAAAAAAGCCGACAAGAATGAAATTACGCTTTTTTAGAAAAAAAAACTCGGATCAAATTTTTTCACACAACACAACATCGCGCGCTCTACCTAGTATATCTATTAAGCCTGGAAGAAATGCTGCAGAGGAGCAACACCACTTCACCGCCTTGGCCATAAAGTCCTCCGAAAATTTTGAAATCACAGAAAGGTCCTTCTACCGGTTATTTTGCAAAAAGGACCCATGATTCCGCAAATTCGACCCAGGCGTCGGTTCTTTAAACCCGAAAGATTTAAAATTACATTTAGGTCCTATTATTTTGCAAAAAGTTTCACCGGTTATTTTGCAAAAAAGACCCGTGGTTCCGTAAATTCGACTCGGGTGCCAGTTCTTTAAACCCAAAAGATTTAAAATTACGTTTAGGTCCGATCATTTTGCAAAAAGACCCCGTAGTTTCACAAAATCAACACCGACGCTGGTTCTTTAAACCTAGAATATTTAAAATTATGTTTAGGTCCTTCCACCTTTTTTTGCAAAAAAAAGCTCCGGACTAAAATTTGCGCGGCGCGGCGTAGTGTGTTACACTACTTGGTATTTATTATTTCTAGGAGTCAAATTAATTCAATTTAAGTATATCAAATATGATAAAAAGAAAATCATGAGCAAAACATAATTATTGTTTAGAAATATAAAAATAATTGGCACATGTAGTATAGCGGAGCCATCGCGGCTAAAAAAATAGCAGAAATAGCGATCAACATAGTGGCCACCACTGTTGTAGCTGAGTTTGCGGAATTTTATACAATCGTGTAACATTTTATGTCGGAAAAAACTATAGCGGGCTATTAAAATGACAGCTAGATACCAATCTTTTGCATTAATGTTGTGTGCAACAATAATTTCTACTCCCTCCATTCAAATTTATAGGGCATATTTTTTGAATGATTTTATCCATAAATATATGACATATTTCATGTTTTAATGCAAAAATTAATATAGTTTTCCCTTTATAACTATAATAAATATCCAAATTCACTTGATATTGTAGGATCGAAATATACTAATGTAGCAATAAGAGGGGGGTGAATGATTACGCGGAAGCTAAAATCAAATTTTCGACCTTTTCAAACACCCCAATTTAAAATCAAATTGCTTGAAGACCAGCCACGGGTTAGAAGACCAGTTACTGAAATTGGGAGACCACCCCACGCAGCTTGGGAGACCAAGAGACCAGTCAGGCGCATCAAGAGAGCACTTGGGTGACCAAGAATCACCGAGCGAAGCGAGAGGACACCAGGCGACGGTTTAGCACTTGGACGACCAGTAAATCACCTGGGCGAGCAGTAGGACACCTGGGCGACCAGTTTGGGTACTTGGGCGAGCAGTAGGACACCTGGGCGAGCAGGTTGATAGGCTGGGCGACCACGTGAACAGTTGGGCGACCACGAGCGCAGTCTGGGCGAGTAGACTAATATACATTCACTAAAATAAAAATTACTAAATATCCAGCCGTTGGATTGATGTGAAATTTTAACTGTAGAAACTAGACTTAATTCCTCAGCTAACACAAAAAGAATCAGGTCAATCGGATCTACGGATCTAAAGTTATGTCCTTCGTAAGATGACCAAACCTGGGCGACCACGCGAGCAGTCGGACGAGCAGGACATCAATCTGAGCGACCACAAATTACAGAAGATCTAACCGTTGGATTGATGTAAAATTTTAACTGTATAAACTAGACTCAATTCCGAAGTGAACAAAAAAAGAATCAGGTCGATCGGATCTACAGATCTAAAGTTATGATTTTTGCAAGATGACTGAAACAATTAACGATCTAACAGCTGGGCGACCAGACTAGCAATCTGGGCGACCACAAATTACCGAAGATCTACCCATTGGATTGATGTGAAATTTTAACTGTAGAAACTAGATTCAATTATGAATCAAACCCAATAAGAATCAATCTGATCGGATCTACGGATCAAAAGATATTACCTTCGTAAGATGATACCTTTGCAAAGAACCAAACTCCGTGATGAACTTCGTGACTGCTGTGATGAACAAAACTTCAAGCGATCGATCAACTATGCCGGAGCCAAGAACTTGTGAGAAAGATCTTTATTTTTGATCTGGTTATAGTACTCAAACAAAAGAGTACAACCCTAAAATCTTGCTCAAGGATAAACAGGGGACACCCTCCCTATTTATACAAAGCAATCCTAACGAGATAGGATACAACTCCACTTCCAACATGGAAAGAGTCTGTATACATCTCAACTTGGCCCAACGTGGCCAAAAACAACTCTTGCACGTATGTACTGTCCACATGCTGTAATTACGTGACTAACCAGCCTCCATGTGCATGTTCTCTAGCCCGAACGTCCCGCATGACATTCTTGACCACCAAGACCTCGATTCCTCCCCGAACCTAGTCTCGAACCTCAGTTCCTCCATAAATCTAGTTCCGGTCTCGTCATCGACCACGTTCGCCCTCGAGCAACACCTGCACATGAATGAACAAACAACGCATCCGAGCACAAGTCCACGACTTGCCTCAAGATTAATCCATGCAACCACTCACATGAGTGCATTGCATTAAGCAAACTCCATCATGCTATCACCAGCATGATAATCATCTCAACATAGCACATGCACAAGCACCACACATGCCATAACCAAAATCACTTTACAATGCCAATTTCACCATTCAACCAATTTTTCATCACATGATCTCACAGATATTCTCTATGTGCTTGCATTGAATATAATACTTAGAGGTAATAATTATAGGTAGTCTAGTTATTTTTCCCCTTGGTCTATGTGCTAAAAAAAATACACCCTATAAACTTGGAGGAAGAGTAAAACATGAACTTCATTTCCTCCAAAAAAACAAAGTTACTGTCGCAAATACTGCACACTATGACCATTGTCTGCCTTTTCAAGCACTCACGGCAAACAAATGACGCAACAATCAAAACCATAAGCATATCTCTTTTGATTTAACGTCGATACAAGACAGAACTGGACGCTTCCGTGAGTTGTAAAAGCCGGATCACAAACAGAAAGATGCGAAACAATAAAAATTAGGAAAGAACGATGATCTCTTGTGACAAAGGATCAGCTTGTATAACCAATCCGAAACAACCATTGTGTATTCTACGGTGCCCACCGATGATCCTCCTCGTAGCCACTGGCCTAAGGAAGTTCGTGTGCTGCCGCGGTGGCGGTGACGTAGTAGGCGACGGTGATCCCGCCGTGGACAAAGCACATGATCCCTCCAAGGGCCAGGGTATGGCCGTGCACGAACCCGCATGACGTCTTCGACTTGGAATTGGCCATGGCCCCAGCGAGCAGCAGCGAGAATCCGACGATGAGCGCGATCCTATTGTTGGTTAAGAGCATCCAAGTACGGTTATGAGTCATAATTGCAAAACGTTTTACGAAAGAAAGCTGGATCAGCTCTTTCAGGCCTCGAGCAATCTCAAGTTGGTTTACTTTTCTGACATGAGTGTATAACCGGTAAGTGTATTTCGTCTCCTACCATGCATGGTTCTACTTACCCAAATGGAATGCCATTTCTGATTTGCAAAAGAAAGTTTTAGATGAGCTAAGTTACCATGAGAGCAGTATAAGAGTCGCTGCCAGTTTCCTGTTGATGGATGCCTTGATGAACTCCATCTGAGAGCAGATGCAAGCACAGCCGCCAAGAAAGTTGGCCAACGCGTGGGCAGCTACAAGGAGCACTGCAGCTGCGAGGCCCAGTTGGTATGCTTTGTAGACTGGTTTCTCGCATTGGATGAAGAGCACCGTCACTTTTTTGGTCTGCCAATAAGATCAAATACCAAGGAGCGTCAGATAAAATTATCACTTCATGCACCTTTGACTGCTTTACAGTAAGAACCATCAAACAGTAACAACTGTCCATGAAGATATAGTTGGGACCACTAAAAACATGTATTTCATACAACATGTCCTTAAAAGTACGATATTATTTCACCAACGATTTCATTTGAGAAAAGTCCATCGTGAAACCTGACGCAGACTACGAATATCTTGGAATTGTACCTTGTTTTGAGCAGCCTGAGCCTGAATCCCTAGTATGCCGGCAGTGACATCCAGGGCTAAAATCACCACGCAGGCAACGACAGCAGCTCCCATTCTAGCCATGTTTTCTTTCTAGGACTTCTGTCAGATGAGAGTAGTTACGAAGGAAGATTGCCTGCTAACAATGGACGGAGTTGTGGCTCTTTTTATTGCTAACCACAACAAAAGTGCAGCAGGAGAATTGTTCTCCACCTACAGTGCAGTTATGAACCGAGTAGAAACAAGCTGTCAAAAGATGCTCAAGGTTTTACACTTTCCTTCGATCCTTTGTTACATCTAACCTTTATTCTTTCCTTAAAAGGCACAAGTAAAGATCGGCATCTCCAGTGCGAAAGCCACCCCATCACATATTCAGACTCCCTTTGCAGATTCTGCTTTTACACAAGGTTTGTAAAGCTAACGGAAACAAAGGGAAAACTGCTGACCTGATTTTGCTTAAAAGAAAACATTCTTAAAACTAGGGGTGTAAACGGGTCGGGTTCCACGGTGATAAGATCCCATACCCTACCCTAATATTTTTTCTCAAGGCACGGCACAGTAGTAAAATCGGGTAGGGGGTAACAGTAGCATTTTCACGACGGTAGAAATCGGGTTCAGGTAAAGTGACGGTATAATATATCACAAAGGTACTTCATCGGGTAGTGCATGAAATACCTAGAATCAAAACATGCGATGAAAACAATCCAACTATCACACTAGTACATCACATAATACAAAGTCCAATACATAAAGTGAAATTCACATACATAGTTCAACACATAGTTGAATTAGAGGAGAGGAACTTGGGGCAATCCCAAAGGAATAGGAGGTAATGACAATAGTTTTGAACAACGTGAAATCACAAGCATCTGTAGTCTAGGAAATCAGGTCATGTGCTCCTCTTGTTTAGGTTGATAGCAAGTAAAATATAATTGAGATATTTACCTTGTCAGAATTTTATACATTTTTTTGTGTGTGATCATGATCTCAAATTTTTATGAGAGATTACTAATTTCATCAGTATCATTACATAAAATTTTAAAAATTTTGTAACATAGTTTGGATAATTTTTCATTTCATTCAAATTTGCCGATAAGCCTTTTAACAGACAAAGAATCTGTTCGAATTTTAAAACTTCATGACAATTTATCATCATCTGAAAATTTTATTACAATATTATAGATATGTCAGGACCATCCAAAAAAAATTTAAAAATTTTATAACCTAGTTTGTTCTAATTTTCATTCAGTTCAAACTTGCTTGGCCGCATTTTATCGGGATAGTAACAATGTTTGAATTTTTAAAATTTATCAGATTTGATAATCACATGAAAATTTAATGAGAACATATTTGATGTGTCAGAACCTTCAAAAAAATTCAAAATTTTTCGACATCGTTTGATCTATTTTTTGGTCAATGCAATTTCGTCAAAATTTGAAATTAGTAGTACCACTGGCACCCGACCATGAAAATTATCCGCACCAGACCCACCCGCATCCGCCAGGTATTACCGATCCGCACCCTACCGAACCCGAACCTAACCTACCCGGTACTACCTGCATTCGCACCCCGTGGTAGTGTAAAATAGTTTTCCATTAGGGTAATTTTGCATCCGAAAGATGAGTACGGGTGGGTATTACCCGACCCATTTACACCCTACTTAAAACGTCACAAAAGCCAGCTTTTCCACGGTGATAAGATGCTTATCACCATGATATGCACAAAGTTTTCCCAACAATAAAATAAATGAAAAGGGGGGAAAGGCAAACAGGCATATCAGTGAGAATCAAGCTTGCAGTGTAGTCCTTCAAAATCTCAAAGAAACTAAAAATATCCAAACTTACCAAGACTTGTGCCCTGCAAATAACCATATACTATTTTTCACATTTTGGTACTCCAGAAAGTGAAAACGAAGAACATTGCTGCTGATTAATCATAAGCATTGCTCGGTTTTAGTGCCTGTAAATTACAATTTAGGCCTAGGTAAACCCAAGACTGAACAATTATCCTGTTTGACATACCTAGTTACCAGTAGTCACCGCAAGAGTAGATCCCAAGTTTGAAGTGGTGAAACCTGCTACCATCCCTTACAACAACTTCCCTCTTGGTAATTTGTTTCACAAACTTGATTACCTTGTGGCAGTCACAGCACAAACGATGGCTTTGGTTGATCCTCGAGGTGGTAGATGGAGATGTGCCGATAAGGACAAAAGCAATTGCAATTTTTCCACTATGGTAAACTTTCAATGTCTTTCGCTCATCAGGAAGAATATCAGGGAGCAATTCATTCTCCTCACCAACGTAACCAAGTTCTTTTATCTCCTTCAATAATGTATCTAGCCTCCTATAGATTTCAGAACTTTCAGGGTGGAGACTATCTTTAAAGAAAAACATGTGATCTTTTTCTCGACCGTGACCCAACTGCAAGCAAAATTCATATGTAAACCCTTCCTCTTCAATGTCTCAACAACCGTGGAGGTGTCATCCCGTCCTCCAGAGCTAATATACAAGTTGAGAAGCAAAATATAATTGTTTATTTTTCTCAGGTTCGCTTGCCGATAGATGCTCGGCAGCTAATCTAGTGAGCTGCATGTTCTTCTGGATCCTGCAAGAAGTAAGCAAGACCCCCCACATGTTCGCAGTTGGGGTGAACTGTGCTTTTCCTTATCATTGAATAGGCTTCATCTAGGAGCCCTTGTCGACCAAAGAGATCGATAACACAAGCATAGTGCATGGCCCGGGGTTTCCTTCTTGGAATCTAGGTCACCAGCTCAAAAATCCTCTTCCCTTTCTTGACAAAGCCAGAACACCTGCATGCATTTAGTACTGCTAGAAATGTCGCATTGTTAGCTGTCAGCCTCTCAAACATCTCAATAGCCTTATCTCCCATGCCATGGCATTCCATCGTGCATCCCCAGCACGCGGTTCCACATGTACTGGTCGGGCTCGAACCCGGAGCTGAGCTCTCCATGTGCCAGAGCACCGCCGCGGTAACCCCGGCCTCACGCAGCGCGGAGACGACGACAGTGACCGATGTCAGAACCTTAGTAGGATTTCCAAATGGGGAAGTGAACTCAATTAAATCAAAGGCCCGGATGTGATGATACCATTTCATCGATATTTGAAGGCTGAGAAGGGAACCGGATCTCTTTTGAAGATCTCACGGTTGAAAAAGAGTTGTAGCATTTCTCTTAGATCATACGGTTGCGATTTAATAACCGATTACTGTTAATTGCTTACTACTAATTACTATTACACGTAGTTAAATCCATTGCTTCTTTTACCTGTGTACTGTCCGGTGTACACTATATAAGCCTCATCTTCAGTTAGCTTGTATCCAGATATTGAAACCTTAGTTTATTTCTATGCTAGCTGCTTTCTCCAATTTATCTACTGTATTTACTTATCATAGTTCTTTTGGTTCTTGTAATTAGCCTGAGATTCTTGTTAGGATTCGGATTCTATCCCTTGGTTCTAATAATTAGTACCAGAGCATAACAATCCTTGGCCAAAATTTCTCTGATTTTTGTGTGGTTCGTGAGTAGCAAGGGTTTGGGAGGAGCCAGTTTCGCTGTAAAATTCATAAGCTAGCTTTCAAAGACAGATCTAGGAGAAGGTGATGGATTTCTCTACTGCATGTTTACCAGTGAGCTATGGCTATGGATTTGGATGGCAACCATCAAAATTTCATGCGGCAGTTTAGCAAATGGTGCACTCATCGCCCAGGTATGGAAGCTTCACTCACCCACATTTCTTCCTTAGCAGCAGGGCATGGTGGTGTTAGTGGATTGCCATGGCATCAGCACAAGGAAGATTTATATGGTTGAATTGAGTTGACGATTCGGTGTCTAGTAGAATTGGTTTCTTGAAGCCGGAAACCGAACTAAAAATCAAAAACCGAATACAACTGAAATAAAAACCGAACCAAAAACGAAATATCCGGTTAAATCGTTTCAATTCAATTTTTTGGTTTTTTGCTGCTCCACCGTGCCGTCACCTCCAAGGCTCCACCATCTTCATGCACAAAACGTGAACT
The DNA here is from genome assembly GCA_036346375.1 of Guadua angustifolia. NCBI lineage: Eukaryota > Viridiplantae > Streptophyta > Magnoliopsida > Poales > Poaceae > Guadua > Guadua angustifolia. The sequence goes on from CM070517.1 coordinate 42,587,599, forward strand.
TTGTTGTTGGTCGTCATCCAGCAAGATGTAAAAATTAAATCTGATGTTCGACACCTACATTGGTCCAATAAACACCTGATCTGCAAGCATGCATGTATAGTCAACGAAATAGCCCGTGTGATAGCAATTTCGTGAAAAACATTGTATTATCTTCGAGTAATTCTTCTAAGCATGGTTGTCAAGACCACAAACTTAAGCACGATCTTAACAAATTTTGGTACTCCTATATCATACTACAGCAGTATGCGTACAGTTTTCTATCAAAAGATTCCTGCCATGATGAGTCGATGATTAACTTACTAGTACTCTAGCTCGTACTCTTCTTACCACTAATAGGAATCTGGAGCCTACCTGGCAAGCCATGGGAGAGATTCGATTAGACCCTGCATGCTGATGGATCTCCTCGTATCATTTCGCGCCACGTAATCCTCTCTCATTCACTCCAGCACCTCACCTGCTCCTATCCTTTGCCCGGACAGGGTTCCCGTGCGTCTCGTCCAGTCCGTCCTACGGAGCAACCACTAGAAGTGAGTTACTACAGTACCTAGGCTAACAAAAATCGGCATAATTTTTTGCTATAGTGTTTTCTACAAAAGGTTTATACAGTCGTTTTTTTTATACAATGATTCCCATGGAACCGTTTAAGTGTCTGTTTGTTTTTATTTTAGATTCTCTAAAAGTTAATTATGGATTATAGTTGTAGAGAAACCGATTCTTCAAAATCATATATAAAGTACATTGTGGATTCTAGTCTCTATAGGTGAGTTTGATTGTGAGAATCGATTTGTAGAATCGAACTGTTTATTTTTTATTCTGATTTTAGAGTTAGAATTCAGAATAAAAGGAAAAATAAATCGACCCTAAGTTGCAAGTAGCTTGCACGAGATTTTTTTCCCCAAGCCACACTGGGAGCAAAATGAAGTAATCCACAGATGAAACGAGCACACTCCTGGCCCACCTGTCATAGACGCATATCGGCCCCCCTAATCCTCCAATACGACTCTAAATCTGCAAAAAGAAACCAAAAGACGAAAAAAAACAAAAGACCAAACAAAAGGAGACGGAAAAGTCTCTTGCCTTTGCGCGGCGGCGAGCTAGGGACCACGGCGATGTCTCTCCCCTCGGCGGACGGCGGCGGGTGCGGTGGCGACGACTGGTTCCTCGACTGCGGCATCCTCGAGGACCTCCCGGCCGCCGCCTGTGGCGCCTTCCCGTGGGTCGCCTCCCCATCCTCCTCCAACCCAAGGTTCATCCCCATGCTTCCCGATGCAGCTGTTCTGGGATATAATTCTTTGGTTCCTATTAATTTTGAGCCGATTTCGTGAATTGGACGCATCGCGGTAAAGCTGCGGTGATTATTTTAGAGGATTTATAAATTCCAGGTTTCTGGTTACCGAGACTGCCGGATTGGATCGTAACTCGTAAAGGCGGTTGATTTGTCTGAATCATTGGGCTTCTGATTAATTATTGCTAATATTGATGTGCTGAGGTTGTCTCGGTTGTTTTGTGGAATAGATTGGCTAGTTCCGGTAGGGGGAAGACAATTTTGGTATAGAAAATGTTCTTTTGTTGCCGCGTGCGTGGTTTTGGAGAATGGATTGACAAATTCATGCGAATAGACGAGTGTCATAACAACTGGTATATCTGGTTCTGATGCATGCGTTTGTTAATGTCGTCCTTTCGGGAATAGATAGATGAAATGGGATTATATTGTATTGTGGTGAACTGGTAATTTTGGATGGGATTAGGGTCAGCAATTATGCCTTTCCTTTTGTTATTGAAAGTACCGTGCTGTATATAGGGCTGGCCATCGAGCTTCTTTTAAAATTGATATAGTTCGATATAAAATCATTTTATTTACTATTTAAGTGGTTATTTCAAATTTGAGCTAACGAACCACTATCGAGCCGAGCCTCATTAACCTTTTTGCGCTCAAAATGGACTTATTTCAATTTTGAACCCATTTACTATCACAATTGAAGCAATTTTGATTCGAGCCCTAATGAGCTTTTCTGCCAACCCTAACCGTATATGGGCAGAGACGGATACTTTACATGCATCTAGATTTCTGCTTAATTCTGATAACGAATTATCTTCAACTACTTGGTTAAAAGCTGGTAGCAGCTGGGCAAATATTTTATATAGACCCAAAATTTCTAATTTGTGTAGTAGGATCCAGATTGCTGAGTAGATTATAGAGCACATATGTGAAATAGACCAAGATACACAATGATATGATTTGAGTAGTTCTTTGTAGAACTGTGTATGTCAGATAGTTTACTAACATGCATGATTTGTTCGCCATGTAGATGTGGTTTTCTTGTGTATGGCATCAATATCTATTATTTGAATTGTGTTACTTCAATGCCAGGACTCACTAGGAATCTTGATGAAATTGCAGGGAGATTGTAGTGCTGTTATTCGTAGTTTCTGACCGGGAACACCATGTTGACGTACATAAACTAAATTGTGCCAAATAAATTTCTGTGTTTGAATAAGTGGTTAGAAGGAGCATTGATGGGTTTGATCCCTTGTAATTGAAGGACAAAAAGACGACTAGAAGGGGTGAATGATCACAAATAAAATTCACCCCCTAAAAATCAAAGCACCAAAAGATCAAATCAAATGACTGTACAATTCAAACAGGTGGTTGGATGAACAGTACCCTCTGACCAAGAGGTTAAAAGAATAGTGCTTAGATAAACAAGAAAATCTGACCGTTAGATGGATGTTGTTCGATAAATAAAGGTTTCGGTGAACATTGTTCGATGAACAAGATTACTTAACTGGTCAGCAACACTGGTCGGATTCGGAATGAACAGTGCTCAACGAATAGTGTTCGGATGAACAGTACTACAAACTGGTCAGCATCACTGGTCGGATGAATAGTGCTATGTGAACAGTAAATCAGTACGGTCTTAAAAAACAAGAATCATTGTAACTTTTGATCGGCTAATTCAAAACCCGTAAAACTTTGTGTGCGCCTTCCTATAGATGTTAGGAACCTATTTCAACTTTCAATCGCAAGGATTGATGTCAAAATTCTGACATTTTTCCAGTTTAAAAAATGCAGCACCAAAACCTGGTCAAAAACACAAACTTCACCCTTAACTTACTCGTAGGGAATTAATGATCTTAGATGATCTCTGACATATCACAGCAAGTAAAAACAGCAAAGAACAACCCTTAAAACAAATAAGAACGTGATGTATAAGGAGCTGTGGGTATATTAAGAATGTTTAGGTGAATCATCTTATTTACATTTTAGACTAAAAATATAAACTTAATTCACTTTATTTTAGCCTACAAGCTTCAGATCTGAGCTGGAGCTGAAATCTGGAGTTCTACCAAACAGGGCCTAAGTATTTGTGTTATACAACTTGCATGTGCCTTTGAGTTACTTTTCCCCCTTATTTTTACAGTGTGGAAGTAGGCAGCTATGTAAACACTTCTGATGTCTTCAAGGAATCTGACAGCAATAAACGGTCAGTCTGTTGTTTCACTATGTACTAGAGCATGCATATCAGTTTATTGTGTTCCATTGTCAGTCCTGTAATTGGAAATCTATTGCAAGTCACAGCTTAAGGTCAGGGTCCTGCGGTAGGCCGACATCTAAAGCTCGTAGGGAAAAAATGAGAAGGGACAAGCTGAATGACAGGTACATTACATTATACCTTCAGTTTTCCTAACTTTGGACTGTGAAGAGAGGTTACCCCTAAATTTTTAATGCTTCTTATTCTTTCTAGGTTTCTTGAATTGGGGACTACCTTGGATCCTGGGAAGCCAGAAAAAGCTGACAAAGCTGCTATCCTAAGTGATGCTACTCGCATGGTTATTCAGCTTCGTACTGAAGCTCAGCAGCTAAAGGATACTAATGGGAGTCTTGAAAATAAGATTAAAGAACTGAAGGTGAGTCAACCTTACTTACATCCAACCTTCGAATCTCCAAAGCTTATGAATGTCATTCTTGTTAATAGCTCTATTAACTTCAAGGTTTGTTCGAAATACATCCTGAATTATTCAGAGAACCACTTTTTTTTTTGGGGGGGGACCTTTTTGTTTAAGAACAACCTACAATTTGGCTGAGAGTAAAACTTCTTTATTTCTCTGTCCCACTTAGCTGTCCAATTTTTTATGTTCGTCTATGGCAATCAGATCTTAGTCCAAGGTATGCAATGCTTTATGCTAGCCTGTTGTTACATATACATACCCTGTTATTGTTCGGTTCATGTAAGACATTTTTGGTTATCACTTCCTAATATGGCCAGAAATTACAAATCAGCTATCAGCTGGACACAAACTACATGTTGGTATGGTGATGCTGCTTATTACCATCAAGCACAATCCATGTATTGTTCGCGTAAAGCATTTCAGTTTTGACAATAAATATAATTGACTTTTTCCTTCTTTTGTATTATGTAGAATTATGGGGAACACAGTCTTTTATCCTGCTATGGCTCAAGTGATTGATCCATGTTGCATGTTTTGGAGAATGCCAAAGTTGTCATAGTCTAACCATATTAGCCAAAATCTGTAACGATGCATCCCATAACCTTTTTCTTTAAATTCCAGGCAGAGAAGGATGAACTTCGTGATGAGAAGCAGAAGCTGAAAGTAGAGAAAGAGACTTTAGAGCAGCAGATGAAGCTTCTGACTGCAACTCCGGCCTACATGCCGCATCCCTCTATGATGCCAGCCCCGTTCCCACAGGCGGCAATGGCCCCCTTCCATGCCCACGGCCAAGCTGCTGGACAGAAACTGATGATGCCCATTGTTGGTTACCCAGGATATCCGATGTGGCAGTTCATGCCGCCTTCTGAAGTCGACACCTCGCAAGATAGCGAAGCATGCCCACCTGTTGCGTAATGCTTCGGTCATCTGCACCGTGTGAAGTCATGGTAATCTAAAGCTGTGTAGTTGTTCGATCAATTGGTTGGCAAAATCTCTTATTCAATTGGTTGACGAGCGGTATGCTGACATTTATGGCGCTCTATAGAGGCTACTCCACCTTTAATGACTGTACAATGCGATTTTTCTTGAGAAAGGAAGAATGCTCATTCTTGTTCTCTACAGCAACAATTAATGTTAAATGCAGTACCTGTTTCTCCTTCGAATTTCCAAAAATCAGTTCTTTCTTTGATACAAATTAATCGGTTGTTAAAAAAGGTTTATTGCATGTACAACACTGCGAGCTGTTGCAAGCAGGATCCAACCAACTTGCACCGGAAGACGATACAGCGGCGTTGTAACAGCCATGACAAGTGCAGAGTTATCCCGGCGCTGAATTGTAGGAGGTGGAGCCGGTGGCCGGTGGTGGTCGTCGGCGAGCCGTCCAAACAGACGCCCCCCAGCGTGCCGTTTGCCCCGGGCGTCCTGTTCGCTCCGGGCGGGGAAGGGCTGTCGCAGATACCGGCGGCGCAGTGCCCTGGCACGCCGCAGATGAAGTAGCGCCTCCCAAGGCCGTCCAGCTGGATGGTGTCTTGGCCGGACCGGAGGGCGGAGATGGGGGCTGGACGGCGAGCAGGAGAGGTAGCCGTCCTTGGTCACCTCCACCACGTCCTGCGCCGCCGACGAGCTCCTGAGCACTGCAGCACATGCACATTTACAAGTTAATGAATTGATTAAAGAGCTGGTTAATTCAGTTGTTATGTTAATTTCGGTGTTGTTTCAGACATGGGCACTAAATCTGCACGCAACCAATTTCTAATGCAATATATTTGTAAAACATAATAAAATTGTAATATTACGGATTATTTTTTTTCAAGAATTATGGAAGTATATTTCTAGTGTCATTGGAGGGGATAGTAACATGCAAGGTGGTTAATTACCGAGTTGGTCGACGAGGCGGAAGCTGATGGAGTAAGCCCAGGTGCTGTACGTAGTTGGTCTGCAGGTTCCACGAGTGCCCGGGCTCGCCGACGGTGGCGCTGGCGCCGGACGCCGTCGCGAACGCTGCCGCCATTAATTCGAAGCTAATTAAGGTTGAATTAATCGATGATCCGAATCAATCAGAAGCCGAGGTAGATAATGCTAATAATCGGAGATCATTACGTAAGATGAATTCTCGCCCGTACGGGGAAATTTGATAATTTGCCTCGAAGTTGAGCGGCCTTTAATAATTTACTCAAAGTTGATGAACCTTTGATTATTTGCCCTGAAGTTCATATGTGACTTGAGGATTTGCCCTATGAAGGAGTTTTTACAAATTAGGCTGACTTACCCCTTAAAAATCAATATCGAATGACTCTTTTGCCCCTTATTAGTAAAACAAACAAGACTTGACCAATCAACCGAAGCATTTGAGCAAATCGGATTAAGTGAATCTTCCGCATCTGAATCCATATCTTCACCTAATTAACAAACCACAAAAGCATTAGAAATCAAAAGGAGAAAAACAAATATACTGTAGCATCTACTACTACCAACGTCATGAGCAATACATGCATAGACGTATGGCACCTAGAATTTTCTTTGGCTGTGCTAGAAAATCAACTAGCACCTCAAATTCTGATCGGCTGGCGCAAGAAAATGCATGCATGAATGCGCCGCCGGCCGGCTAGGAAGGCAAGAAAACCAAAAGCTCCTGGCGCAAGGAAAATCGTCCAGACGCCGCCACAGGAAGCAATCAGCTACTAAAATCTCCAGCCCAAGAAAAGCCACTAAAATCTCCAGCGCAAAGAAAATGCCGCATGCATGCCGCTGCGACCCACCTGAGCGATCCATCGATTGCGTCTATCATCGTCAATGATCTGGTGGTGGAGCTCTCACGCTGCGTGGAAGATGAACGGACGGTCGCGGAACGGCGGCGGGACGGCGCCTCGCTCACTTTTGCCGAGACTACCGGGCAAGACTTTTCATCTTCCAAGGGTACTATTGTCTTCTCACAGTAGAAGGATCACATTAAAAATTTCGTTTTGCACAAATGTCCCTACAGGGCAAATAATCAAAGGTTCATCAACTTTGGATAAATTATCAAAGGCCGCTCAATTTCGGGACAAATCATCAAATTTCCCGCCCATACGAATGTACAGACACACTGAGGGGTTTGTTGAGTGCAGGTAATGCTGGAGTACTGTACTGTGTGCGTATGACACGATCAATTTATGGCTGGCTTAATTAGCTTAATTAGCTGGTACAGACAGCAATTGTCTATAATACGTCTCCATATCATCTACAAATGGCATTAAAAACAACCCGTACAATGGATCATCTATATAGTTGTCTGTAATCATCTCTCATTCAATTAACGGACTGTTTATACAATGGTATACAAAATGTGAAGCTGTCTATTAATTAGTAAACAATAGCTTTCTCTCTCCTCCACATCACTTAAAATACTACATGATATCTCTTGTAGACAGTTGACTCTAATCCATTGTACAGGCCCAAAGGCAGGGAAGCAGTGATGAAATGTTGATAACTTAGTTACTCTTGACTCGATCGTTGAGTGTGCGTGAGTATTTCTAATTTGTCGTGCGTGTGACACGTCCTGTGCCGTGCGGGAATATTTGAACACTGCCTATGTGTATGGCACTAGCTATTGCTCCCCATGTAAGGTTATCTCAGGTAGGTTGTCTCTTAGGTTGCTCTACTTTATTAAAAAAGACAATCACTCCAATACATTGTCGAGCAGTGTTTTAATGGTTTTTTCTCAATACAAGTTATACAAATCTTAAAATAAGTAAAGAGATAAGTAATCATCAACTACCTTTCATTCATATTTTAATATTTATATAATTGTAAAAAAGAAAAGTATAGAAACACCTTTCTATATTGTCTCTTAATTAGTTATCTCTAGCTAGCTACAGATCACCACACAAACTTCACATTATTGTATATGCCAAAGAAATATGGGCACAACCCATAGAGTTGAGAAACAATGTCCCACAAAACGGTCCTTTGGAAACAACCATTGCTATTATATATCATTTTCGATAAAGGAAGCTTTTAATAATCTTAGTAAATTACATCAAGTTGATACAATTAATAAAATTAATCTTGTGTTTCATGTTTATACGTCGTCCCTGATCATGCAGGGGCAACTTCTCTATCCGATGCGGCAAAGCTCATGGGGTTGCAGGGTTGGATTATTAATTGGAGATGCCCTAACTAAGTTTGGCTTATGAGCAAGGCTAATTATCAGCATTAACGCCCGTACCTAGAAGAAAGGATTGACGTTGCACCTGAGACGACATGATGTATTACTTGATTAGTCGCAGGTGGCGAAGTGAATGTGGTGTACATGGACACGATCTATTACTTAATTAGTCGCAGGTGTTCGACTTATTTGTGTGAAGATTTGGAATTTGTCTGATGCTTTTTTGCGAATAATTGACCGTGTCGATGACCAGACGGAAGAAATTTGGAATTTGTCAACAGGCCGGAGGATATGGCGGCGCTCTCATGCTCGACGAAGAGGGATGGGGAGGCCACAGTGTCGAGGTAGACGACGGTGTAAGCTTATCGACTTACTATCTAATGCATCAGACCACACGTACCATCTTCGATCTTTCGTACGTCTATCTATATATACTAGCCTAGAATAACGCGTTACGCTGCGTCGCGTATGACAATGCAACGTAAAAAATTTAAGATATTTGGTCGTATTTTCAGTTTTTGTATTTTTTTTAAAAAAAATGGGTTGGTAGGATCCATCGGGCGAATCCATAGGCTGTTATCAACTTTCGACGAATCTGCATTTTTTTTAAAAAAAAACTACTGCTAGGACCCGTCGACGAATCTACGAACTACTATAAACTTTCGACGAATCTATTTTTTTTCGAAAACCGTGACTGCTTTTTTTTACGCATTTCGGGAAATTTGATCGTATTTTCGGTTTTCGTATTTGTTTAAAAAATGGGTCGTTGGGATCTATAGGCTGCTATAGATCTTTGATGAATCGGAATTTTTTTTAGAAAACTGCGGTTACGACTCGTTGGCGAATCCATGAGTTGCTATAAACTTTCGACGAATCAGTGTTTTTTAACTGTAGAGGGATATAAAGTAATCTATTTTTTCCAGGGTCCGTTCTGCAAAAAAACAACAACTGGAGGACCTAAATGCAAATCGCGGAGGGACCTAAACATAATTTTCATATTTTTTGGGTCTATTTTATTAAAAACCGCCGAAAGGATCTAAACGCAATTTCCAATTTTCCAGAAGACCTAATTGCGAGGGAGGGTGAGGTGGCATGGCTCAATAACCTCCAATCCTTAGCTCTATAATATAAAGTATATATTCATCATCAATTATTACTACTTCAAAAAAGACCATCACAAGCAATTCAGAAATATCATCACAGACGGTTTTCTGAACCATCTGTAAACATGTGTCAGTGATAATAACGACACATCGCAGATGGCTTATGAACAATTCTTTATACAGACCATCTGTGATATTCTATTATCATAAACGGTTCGTAGTCAAAACCATCTATGATAATCCTACTATCACATGCAGTTTGTATTAAAACCATCGGTGATGGTCTTAAGCAATTCTTTGGTCAGGGGCTGTAGGGAACTGCCACATGATACTATTCATGCTCTGAACATTACTCTTAGGAAATGCCCAATAGCTAACAAAGTTAAGTAGCTCATCGCATCTGTAAGAACAAATGTTGATGGATTCCAAGACAAAATCCAATTCCATTTAGTTCGCCTACTTAATATCAGGACAAATTGTGGATGAAATTGGATTTTGCCTTAGAATCCATCAACATGTGTTCTCACATATGCGATGAGGTACTTAACTTTTCTGTTGGACATTATCTAAGAGCAATGTCCAGATCATAAATAGTATTATGTGGCAGTTCCCTATGCCTACCGGCCAATAACTATCTAATTAAAATAAAATAGAAAAGGTGGACATCATTGAATAGTATCACGGAAGCGAACAAATCAATCGTGTGTGTTCTTTATTTGTTGCTAATCACACTAGAACTTGAGTTTGATCTAAAAGGATTCATAGTTCAAGTCACTATTGGATCTAAATTAGTTTACAGTAGATGATATTGGAATTGCTCAATGTTGGCACTACACAAGCTCTAACTAGCAAAAATAAGTAATCAAACTGGAGGGTAAGGTCAACATAAGAGGGTTCGAATAGAATCCTATAAGCTTCTTACATTTCAGTACATAAGATTAGAGAAGTTATTTGGGAAGGACATGAATACTAGACTTTTCAAGACAACGCACATTGCATAGGGATAATTAGCAAAACAAAATTTGCAACGCATAATGAACTCATACAATAAAAGACACCACAATTATATAACTAACACTCAACAAAAATTAATTAAAACAAAGAAAAACTTTAAATGATGGTTAGTTAAATGATGATTAATTCTTAAAAACTAAAAAATTATTTAAGTGGTGATATAGACAATTTTGATAACATTTATGTAGCTTTGCACTGCACCAACAAACTAGCAAATAATAGTATTAATGTTATAGATATACATAAATGTACATCTAAGTGGTATAAAATGTTCCATTCTGTAAGCATGTGAACACCTATGATCAATGTTTATAAGATAATATCAACGACGATTGACAGAGGGTTGCACAGCTCATCTTCCACAAATTCAGAAAAAATTCTAAAAATGATATTTGATTATATGAAGTAGTATGAAATTCAAAATTTAGAGAAATGTCATTAACTGCTATTTATCAACAGGTAACAAGTAGTAATACCACACATTTACTCCATCTGGTGGTTCTAATCATTATACATAACGAACTCAGTGATCACTAAATTAGATCGCTATTGAACTGTGAAAGGCAGCAATGCAGTAGGAATATTAACATAGTTGCACCCTTAATTAAACAAATATGCTGCAAACGAAAGTACATGCTGGCAACTATTAAAATCGCAACTAAACAATCATACATAACCCTAGAAAATGGACACAAGCTAATGTTATTGTCACTAAATTCATGAACACTATCTCGCTATCGATTGACCCTCCATTCCAAAGCCTAACTGACTCAATCACAGATAGAAACGATAAATTATTAGGGGATGGGGACCTGGATCTCATGGTGGATTTTGCGGTAGTCATAGAACTGGCATCCGAAGAGGTGCAGGAACTCGTCCCACTCGTTAGCGTCGGCATCGATGACGCAGCTCGGCTGGTGCACAAGCCGGAGCGTGAAGGGTCAGCAAGAAGATGCATGCAGCTTGTTCACAATTAGGATCACCAACGACCCCACTACCACAACAGTCACAACCATTATCGCCGCCGGCAATGACACGGAGGGGAAGTGCTTGTCAGCCATGTGTGCGGTCTGTTTTAGTGGTGGGAAGGGAGCTCTGCCTCTAGAGCTAGGGTTTTGGTGGAGGAGCGGCAGCAGAGTTCGGAGAGGAGGAGGAGGTTAGCGAGCGGCCGCACTAGCACGTCACGAGAGGGCAAGGGCAAGGGAGAAGCCAAGAGGGCCGAGGGAAAAGTCGAGGGAGAAACTACATATATTGCCTGGTTGTCGGACCCCGAGAAAAACACTTTTGAAATACTCTGTGTATATTGTACTAGTCTAGAAAAAGCTAGTACACACAGTGAACAAAGCTGGCACCATAACATAACACTTTATTAATAATCAGAGTTTACAATAAAAGCGGTACACGGGCCGAATAAATTAACACGGCGGAAGACAGAAAGAAATAGTAAGGTCTAGTAAACCTGCCATAGGCAATCGACTAGGAAGCAGCCTAGTCTGTCTAGTCCTCACTGTCATAGAACTCCTCATCTGAATCAACAAAGTAAGCAAGGGTGAGTACAAAAGTACTCCTCAAGTCACACAGTAAATGCAGTATTGATGTAGAGGATACAAAGGAAGGTTATATGGTTTAGTTTAGCGTAAAGCAGCAAGTTTTTCAATATTGTAAGTATTTCACCAAGGCATATTTTTTAAGAAAGATTCTTTTTAACAAATTTTATCACGAGAATCCCTCCTAAAGTTAACCTAACATTTTCCAATCGATGGAATCACTCCATCCGAAACCATCTTTTTAAGTCATTTTTGAAAACATTAAAATCTAATTCGTGAAAGGCTTACTCGGCATGCCCATGACCGCTGGTGCTGCTAATCGATTAGTTTTACACTCTTCAGAGGTTGTACAACTTTACCCATAAGACATGATTATCTCTTTTTACCCAAATACACACTTCCTTTGATATGCGGCAAAAAAATTTTAACAAGGCCTCTATAAAACTCCATCTACGTAGTCATGCCCGCTAAGATTTCACCGCTGGTAGGATTAAAACCGCCTAGTTCAAAAGCCCCTTTGCACCGAGTGGCAACCTCACGCTCACACCACTTTTATCCTAATAGCATGATTGTCCATAGTAGGTTGCAATACGGATAGTTAGGTCTATCCTATTCCAGACTTGTGGTAGTACGGTAAGGTTTTACATTCAGCGTAATACAGACCAGTCCTTAACTGACTATGCGAGCTTATCACAACCAGGAACCATGGCGCTGCCACCTGACAATCAATTCTCGCCTAGTCTAAAACATATTTTCACTTTCTTTTGAATAACATCATCTTTCATAATACTAGGAAACTTTTCGCGGCGTAACACGACGCGCGCATCGTTTTTTCGTAGAAAAATTTTCTTTTTTTTCGGTGGTGTTTTTTTAATCGTCGAAAAAATGAGCGAAACGGCTGGAAAAACACTAATGAAATCACGTTTTTTTCGCATCTATCTGGGGTTCTCTCATGAAGGATCCGCGATCGTGTTAAATCAAAAATGTCCTTTTCGTAAAAAATAGCCGGAATGATCAAAACGCCACCATGTTATTTTTTTCGGTATCTATTTAGGGTCCTTTCATGAAAGATCCACGATTTTCTGAACCGGATTTGCGATCGTGCTAAATCGAAAAGGTCTTTCTCGGAAAAAATAGCTGGAATAATCCAAACGCCACTACATTTTTTTGGATATCTATTTAGGATCCTCTCACGAAAGATCAACGTTTTTTTTAAGATTCTCTTCATAAAAAAACACAAAATGGACCGATACGTAATTACGGATTTTTGAAGGACTAAAACGCAAAAAAAATTGAGTCGAGCCAGCCGAGTGAGCAGCTTACCAACAAACAATAATGTGATGTCGGAAGTTTTCCGACTTTAGGAAAGATAGTATTCCATAGTGCACCGACTCAAGGAATAACTTTTTTTCAATATAAATCTTGATTTTTGGCATAAATCCCTAAAAAAGTCCTAAATTCATGTCTAAGCATATTTAACCCATTTACTATATAGCACTAGTTAATACCACAATAATGTATCAACCAGTAATATTTTACTCTAAGGTGACAAGGTATAAATATTTTAAAGTTAATTTGAGGTCATAACAAATAGGAGTAACTAATCATTCAAAAACTGGAATTTAAATTATATTGATAAAATTATTCATACAATAATTTAAATCAAAATATAATTTTAAATTATGGGTTCAATATATTCAAGGGTGTAACTTGCCTTGCACAAAGGGTTAATACTTGAGATTGTTACAGCGAACCGTTCTGACACTTCGAAATATAAGACATTGAGCAAAATTTAAGACATGTTGTCACGGCGTTCAAGCTGGCTGGGTTTAGCTTAGCCCAACGGTGGCCCTATCAGCTTGTCTAACCAGGCTGAACATGACTAGGTCTACCGAGGCTAGTCCAAAGTAGCACCGGGCCTTTAGCTGCAATTTGTCAGAAACTGCAAGCTCCACCCGACCCAATCTAGAGGTTCAATCCAAGCCAAATGCTCATCGGCACTTCGGCCTATGACCAGAGTTTTATTCCCGCCAGCCTTGATTTGCGTGCATGGACTATCCAATTATTTGCGTAAATTCCTTGATCTAAATTTTGACATTTTTTACTAGGGTTGCAAACCTGAGTTTGAACAACCGTGATCCTCGAACCCTATTTTTGACCCACGACATTCACGTTACCACTCTTAACATGACTTCATCCATAGGGGTGAAAATGGGTCGGATACGGACGTATATTGCTCTTTTCGTATCTTAATCCATATTTTTTTTATGGATTCGGAACTGGATACGGGCTAGCCGGATGGATACAAATCTGGGTTATTCGGGATACGGACACGGAACGGATACGTAACGGATTTGAGTCGAAAACGGATAAAGATATACAGATAGTGCACACATACATAGAGTAATATATATTGAATCAAACCATATGAGTACATGACCATAATAGCAAGTTACTCCCTGCGGTCACAAATAGTTGTCATTTTGGAACTCCAATTTAAATATTTAAAAATATATTGCTAGTAAAAGTTTTAAAAGTTTAACTGTATCTATGGCTAAAATGAAAACTATTTGTGACGAGGGAGTATAACATCAACCAAACTGTATTGTATTGTTCCTTGTTGACTTAGATTGAGTTTGCGAACTCTTAGATTAATGAGCAATAAGCTCAACAGGCTAGCGAACACGTCCATATTATAGCACAAATAACATTGAGAAAATGGTAAGATGAATATTGAGATTTCATGATCGGCAGATGCGTGTCAACTTTGAAAAATTCCCCAAGACTAAAAGAGTAGTGAGAAACATGACTGACTGCTACCTCTTTGGAGGTCATGACTACAATTGCTGAACCCCTACACTTTTGATTTCCTTGTCTTGATTACAATGTCCTCAACTTATTGCCGAAGTTTCATTCCGAAATGTAACAGCCAACTAAAATATTTTGGTCAACTGGTTAGTGAATCTACAAACTGAGTATGAACTAGATTGCATTGAGTGGACACCTGACAGCATCAATCATCATATCAAACACTTAGGTTTGCACTGATCGTTTGTAATGACTCCTGCATTTTAATTTTGAAGGGTCAACACAAAACACCATGCTTATGTCTCAGGTTTGGTGATGATGAATATCTGAAGACGCATGGAGATAGCAAGACAAGAAGAAATCATGAATAGTCATGTCAAATCAAGAAGCTTACCTGTTGTGCAATATAATAGAACTAGTGCGACGGTGTTACGGAGCATCAGCAAACGGTTGATGAACTTCTTGAACAGGGCTCGGAGGCACTTGGTCGAGCAGGTGGAGTGCAGAGAAGCTGCAGCGAGGATAGATCAAGAATTGCAAGGTCATGAATCCACATCCCGAAACAAGATCTAACATGTTGCTATAAGAAATAATCGAGCTAAAATTGTTGGATAAAGCTTGGAGCAATATCGGAGAAATTTTGGTGGTGGAAGAGCAAACCTGATAACTTGAGTGCATACCTGATAACCTCATATCTACAAAACTTCCTATGAGACTACACCATCAATTCTCTATGATGCTACACTTTTACCTATTTTAGCTAAAAGTTCAAGAATTTAACCTGACCAAAGTCAGCAACCTTGAGCACCCCACCCCGTCCTCGGATATGAGCAGGTTGCCGGGCTTGAGTCGTGGTGCACGACGCCGGCGCGGTGGCAGGTGACGACGCCTTCGAGCACCTGCAGCATCCAACGCTTGAGCTGGGCGGCGGGGAGGCCTCCCGCGCGCCTCCCGTCGCGTACGCCGGCCGGTGAAGAAGCAAAAGGCCGATGAGAGGTCGCAGGCGGCGGCGCTGGGCACGGCAAAGGGGAACAGCAGCGGCGAGAAACTGATGCAGCGGGGGTCCGGGGAAGACACCGCCGGCAGCCTGGGGTTGGGGGCGACCAGGCGACTGGGCAAGGCGTCTCTCTTTCACTAGGTGATGAGGAATGACCGCGAGATGGGCTGGGCCAGCAGACCAGGTTCAGGTCTGGATATCCGAATAGGTTAGTGTCCGTATATCTGGTTCTCGGCCCATATTTCTCGGATAATCTGATTTTGGTCAGATCTGAACTGGATCGGGTGGATAAAATTATACCTGTTTTCACCCCTATTCACCGATCAATTTCCTCGCTCAAAAAAAATTCATGCGCAAGGCCTGTATTCACAGTTTACATGTTCCATTCAAACTTTAAGGTAGACGCTGAATTTTAGTATTGCAAGTTGAAGACAGGGATCGGATGCAGTCACTACGGAGACTACAATTTAAACAGTCTCTGTAGTTTCATACCGTCTGATGATTTAAATCATCGAAAATAGGATAAATAGTGTTTTGCTATATTACGATAAACATCATTTTTACAGAAAAAAAAACTATAGAATATTTTTGAGCGACTTGAACCTTTCACTTTCGATCGGACAGTCCTTTAGTTAACGGTTGAGTCATGTATGACCCGTGCTGATGACGCCGCAATTGCTAGCTTGCTACTGATGAACGAATGTGATGGGCTTGCATAATTGCATTCATTGCTGCCATGTTTGTCAAAGGCACGGGCTGTTGACAGGTCAGTTCAAGTCTGTTAGTAGATAAGATATAATCAATCAGCACTGATAATACTACTACTTTTGAAGGCATTCACACACTCCACACAAGTCAAAACACATGCACTTCTTTCAACCATATCATGGAGCTAACTATGATGTCATGCTAATAATGTACTACTTGTGATGCTTTTGCCAACACAAGAACTGCTTGTGATTAACCTGCCTATTACAAGTGTAAAACATATTATGTGTAGCTAAATGCTTACGAAAAAGATAAAAATACGCTAGAAATTCTTGCATCCAAAACAAAGGTAACTGCTGCGAATACAGTATCCATTGTTCTCACGTCGAAATAGAATAGAGATATTTTTTGGAGTGTGGATAATGTTAGTATACTTATGTTAAGACTCTGTGACCCACGGTTCGTGGGAAGGAATAAAAAAATCAAAGTGAAAATTCCACTTAAATGGCTAATTTAACATATTGTCAGTGGATATCAAACTTCGGCTGTCAGCCAGAAAATCAAGATGGCATGTCAATCGAATGTCAAACTGTTGTCCAAACAGAAGAGACCGGACAAGAGAAAAGAACAATTAATTAAACAAATTAACTCTCTCCAAATTAACAACGAAGTGTGCACACAGCTCAAATGAAAAGAAAATGACACCAAGGTAGCAGCTCTAAATAATCAAAGGCAGCCGTAAAAAAGCATACGTATGTACGGACGGACATACACGAAAGATACACGTACATACATCCAGCTACCAAAAGGCCGCGAGACAGTGCAGCACAGCTACTACCACGGCCGCGAGGCCAATATTTCCGGCGGTGGCGGCCGTGACAGAGCCCGCGGACGTCGCCGGTGGCGCGGCGGGGCCGGAGGCGCCTGTGGCGACGTCGATCCGGATCTTCATGCCGCTGTCGCAGTGGCCGGTGAGGCCGCATAGGAAGTAGCGAGCGCCGACGGCGGTGAGGGCGACGACGTCGTTGCCGGAGCGGAAGGCGGAGATGTTGTTGGCGTTGGAGCAGGCGTCGTACCCTGCCTTGCTCACCTCCACCACGTCGTGCAGCTCCGGCGAGTACGTGAACGCTGCACATGCAGTTAATAACCAGAAGAAAAACTAAGTAATTAATTAAACACGCACGTTGGGTATGTACGATGAGGCTAACCATTAAAAGTATTGTATGTTATGACTTTAAAAGTTCATATGTAGTAAAGATAATTAAATGTTGATAGTACATGCCAAAAATTATAAAGTAGTATATACATTTATAGTTATATACCCCATCCGGAGAAAAAAAAAACATTCGGAACATATGTAAATGGAAAAGGATTATGTGTCTTCTCTCTGTCCATGTTTGTGTCCATTGTCTCCCTACGACATAGAAACATCCGTGTACGGAACGGATAAGAAGAAGACGGGATTTCTTGATCTAGTTAGTTAGGGCACTTCCAGTGGGATTTCTTAGATGGTTTCTTAAAGTGCCACGTAGGCAATATTGATGATGTGGCAATGAGTTAATGAGAAGAGAGGGTGAAACCGTTTCTTAGCTAAGAAACTGTTTCTTCACGTATTCCAAAGTTATGAAACGATGAAGAAACCCCATTGTAAGGTGTACTAGTTTCTTAAATAGGCTCAAGCAACAAAAACAACCAATCGTGAGGAGTATACATTAAATACTTAAGATACATTACACTGTATGTATGGTTTCTTTCATGGTTTCTTATTGACTCTCTCTCCTCTAAGAAACTATCTAAGATACTTTGCATTGGAAGTGCCCTTATACTTAAGGCTCAGCAACCGATAAATTGTGGCCATGTAAACAAACTCATCTTACATGTAAACAGTGACACTCGAGAATAGCTACCAACCAGTAGCCAGCAGATGGCAATTGAACATGAGTGTAATTAAGCATATTGCAATTTAATATATGACCGTATTTTATGTTCTATTATAAAATTGATGTGATGTTATATATAGCTTTACTTAATATTATCTAAATGCATGTATTGAATATAGTGTTTAAAGATAATAATTAAGGATAATATAATCATTTTTAATATCTATATAACAAGTGGAAATGTGTTGTATGAACTTGGGCAAAGGGAGTATTTTGAGGAAACGGATCGTCTGCCGTTGGGTCACTGATGCGTGGGCTCCACGCGTGCACGGCCCACGTGGCAGTAGCCCAACGGCAGAGGGCGTGACGGCAGGGGATCTACGATCGTATTTTGAAAGTGGCAACTTACTGATCTTATCGCCGAGGTGGAATGTCCTGGTGGCGACCCACTCGGCGTAGTTGGTCTGCAGGTCCCAAAGCCCGTCCGGAGCGCCGATCGTGTAGGTCGTCGCCGCGGCCACCTGAACTAGAACGGCGACGGCGGCTACAAAGTGAAAAGCTCGAGGTTGAGCCCTGCAGATGTCCATGGAAGCCATGCGATATGTGTATGCGCTGATATATATATAGATCACCGGAACGATCGGATCAGCAGACGGCCGAGAGTGCGGATCGATATATATATCGATCGATGCTA
The DNA here is from genome assembly GCA_036346375.1 of Guadua angustifolia. Taxonomy (NCBI): domain Eukaryota; kingdom Viridiplantae; phylum Streptophyta; class Magnoliopsida; order Poales; family Poaceae; genus Guadua; species Guadua angustifolia. The sequence goes on from CM070517.1 coordinate 42,606,448, forward strand.
AACCACCTACCTAGCTACCTACTAGAAGAGGCAAGCAGGAGACAGAGAAGGCCGGCCGGTGAGAGGAGAGGAGGCGGCCCGAAGCTGGGAATTAAAGAACCAGCTTGTGTAGAATGGCTAGCTAGCTAATATATCGGTTTCAGACGGGCGCGTGTGATGGATCGATCGATGGCTAGCTAATATATATATACGCCTTCATGCACATCAACTGAGGGCACGCTTGCATTAGGATCGGGTAAGCTAATTATACTGATTGGAGTGTTAGAAACCAACGCCCAGAAACACCAAAACGTAGAAGTGTTGGATTAACTCAAGGAGGAAGCATACACGAAAACACCACTAGCCAAGTATTCAACTCCAAGAACTAACACCAGGAAAACTCACGCCTAATACCAGATGTTGAACTCTCAAGAACAAGGAATATCTCTACGGAGGTGTGTGGTCTAATCTCTGGAAGAAAGATACAAGTATCGCCGCCAAGAACACACTCACGCCTTGAGTACTTCCGCCGAGAACACCTAGTCGCCGTCTGTTAGCCTATTCGCCGCCACCTATTTCGCCGTCTGATCACGCCACGCTTTTCCAAATGCCGCTGCTGTTTTTCTCTCGATGCCCCTTGCTTGGTTCGGTGATTTCCGTTGGCCCATGCCCAGTCCAGACGCTAACGGCCCATTGAACGGCCCAATCAGTGTGTAGGTTGCTAACATCCCTCCTCCTTGAATTTCGCTTGTCCCAAGCCAAGACAAGAACCACCAGATCCCATAGAACATATACTTCTCGACAGCAATGTTGTTAGCACGATTAAGCACCACCAAACATATTGTGTTGGAACCGATTGGATCATGCACCGTTCGTAAATGCAAGCCTAGACAAAGTCGAATTCCTCATATGCGCATCGGGGTTGTTCGAGTCTTGAATTCTAACCATGTAAGCCAAGTTGATGACAAGAGATTGGTCATCTTGATACATAAAGAACCGCAAGCGCCGATTGTATTTGTGTCTGTTCAAGAGCTTTAACATAATTGATGACATGAGCAGCCCAATATGTATCTTGAGCCATCGAACTCTGCAAAAATCCCACACCGATACAAACACCTCCTCGAGCAGACTTTGGACCAGATCGCCTTGCTTCTCATGCGGATCGCTCGTGTAAACTCCAAGAATGTTGTTCCCATTCGTAGAAAGATCCAGGAGGTTGATTGTTCTTTGGTGATACCTTTTCCATGGAAGTTGCATTGTTGACAATAGTTGTGCTATCGCCAGATCCCATGTCACTTGTAGTTTCTCGATGACACATGTTACCCAATTCAATGATTCCCATACCAAAGACCTTATTATCATCAAGATCTTGAATGATCACTAGCTGAACTCCTACTTCACTTGCAGCATAGTACCGCCATGAATGCAAAATAATTGCAGTATTTGATCCATGTGTTAAAACAACACTAGGTTTAGTGGCACCGATCAACTGAACACCCTCAAGAGTGCAAGAAATTATCCTCTTGAACAATTGATCAATCAATAGTGCTACTTCATATTCTAGTTGTAATAACTCAAGTGGATCCAAAGAAGGGTACTCGAACAACATCTGAACTTTCCTGCATATAATGCGAATTTTCGTAAATTAGCTTGAGAAAGGAATGAACCAATCTCCTAATCGCCTTTAGTGGTTCTAGCTTCAGAGAACAAAACCAAACAAAGAGGTGGCCCTGGTGTTTTTCTTTGCACAAACAGCAGATATTCTTCGTACCATGGTGATGCCTCGAGCAGCAACCCACCAATCAACCGCATTCGCCCAAACCATGAACAGAACACTCTGCACACAACAACCATGGAGGTTTTGGCATCTTGCTAGTTTGCTCCTTTTCAACCATGAACTGCCAAGCAATATGAAGTCTCCTCTTTCTTATGCACCCATCTAACACCATCTCGTGATAGAGGCTCTACCGATTGGAGATAATTGCTTTGGGTTGCCCAAGATGAAACCATATTCTACTTGCGAATTCATCATCGGCATGCAATTGTTAATATCCCGCCTATGCTAGCGGCTATCAAGCTGCACTTGGGCTTGACAAGAATTGAAAGAAGGCCATGGTCTTTGGTCGTTGCTTGGCAACATCGGACATGCACATCTCGAGCATGGGCACCGCCGCAGAGGAATATCACCGAAAATACCGCGAACTTGGTGTCGAGCTCTTGGTGGTCACCGCATGTTGAGCTTGTTGAGGACCTCTAGTGAAACAACCTCTTTAAACATCACAAGTGCTAGAACGCAGATGCCCATGTTGACACCCGGCTCCGAGCACTTGGTGTGGCTTGTTTGCGGCGTTCGTGAAGAGTCCGTGAATCTTGCTAGGACAACATCCCTTGGTGAAGCAGAGGTTGGGGAAGCTTGCGCCGCTACCAAGGAAGCCGTGGGGACAAGCCGAGAACATGGCCGCAGATGCTTGGGAATGCGTGGCTCGATATGGGCCTGGTCGAACACTGGTGGGCGTCGCCACGGTGTCCCAGTGGTGGCGGAGGTGGCAGGCGGCGTCGTGGGTTGGATCGAGGTTGGGGAAGGCACGCGCGCCTAGGGAGGTCGTCGTCGACATCTTTGTTGGTGGTGATGGGGCGACGCCCGATCTCCTCGGCCGTAGTGGATGAGGAGGAAGAGGAGGGTGTCGGTCGTGGCCGCCCGGCTTGCCGTGAGCCGCCCTGGTAGGCGGAGACGAGCGCTAACGCTAACAGCCGCCAACCGCCGCGCCGAGGCCCTAAGCTCATCAAGCAAAGACGACGTCCTTTGATTGCTCTCTCCATCTTCTCCACAGCTGTTCGTGAGCATCGATTGTCGTTCTCTCGGTCAACATGGTGGCGATGGATTGGCTCGATACAGATGTTAGAAACCAACGCCGTAAACACCAAAACGTAGAAGTGTTGGATTAACTCAAGGAGGAAGCATACACGAAAACACCACTAGCCAAGTATTCAACTCCAAGAACTAACACCAGGAAAACTCACGCCTAATACCAGATGTTGAACTCTCAAGAACAAGGAATATCTCTACGGAGGTGTGTGGTCTAATCTCTGGAAGAAAGATACAAGTATCGCCGCCAAGAACACACTCACGCCTGGAGTACTTCCGCCGCCGAGAACACCTGGTCGCCGCCTGTTAGCCTATTCGCCGCCACCTATTTCGCCGTCTGATCACGCCACGCTTTTCCAAATGCCGCTGCTGTTTTTCTCTCGATGCCCCTTGCTTGGTTCGGTGATTTCCGTTGGCCCATGCCCAGTCCAGACGCTAACGGCCCATTGAACGGCCCAATCAGTGTGTAGGTTGCTAACATGGAGTTGGGGGGTGAGGCACGTACGGATCGCATTGGCCCTCGATCCTGTGGTCATCGCCATCATCATCATCATACGGGCTCGATCGATCGCCTGTGTTGGTGCTCCTTTAATTAATGCCTGCTATTCACCGAGCGATCGATGGATGGGTCCAGAGCAGTGTGGTCCATGTAGCGTAACAACAGGGTTAGATATCGATATGGCAAAAGGCCGACAAAGATCGCTTAGCTAGGGACTGGCTAGCCGGATGAGGAAGAAGAGATGATCCGCTAGCTACAGTTGATGGGCCGAACGTTGGCTTTTCGACCGTCCGATCGACCAAAAGCGCGGGAAATCTTACATGTGGAAGGGACTTCGACCGCCCGATCGAGCGATCGACTGCTACCGTTGGATCGTGATCCTTCGGGTGGATGTCGGGACAAGATCGGACGGCTGTCCGTCGGTCGAATCGATGGGTCGCCTTCTGCAATCTGCATGGTTTAATTTCGATGGGAGGAGGCTTGCAAAGGCCGCATCCATGGATTGGATTGGAATGATCACGCCGTATTAATTAGGACCGTGGAATCCCGGTGATCGTGTTCAGACCATGCGTGCATCTAGATTCGTTTTCACACTCGAGAGTCGCGTTTAGACCTGCAGCACAATTAATTAATCCACCTTTTTTCGTGCAAATGTCTGCTGATCTTGATGGTACGTTTTTGGATTAATTAGCTATGTTATATCTGGTACATTTGAGAGTAAAGGTCACGTACACGTCCTTAAAAAGATGGTCATGTTTAATTGGAATATGAGAATTTGCCCAGGAATTGAACGTAGATCGAGTTAATTTGTACGAAATCCCTGCGATCCAAACGGGGCAGGAAGGGACACGTAAAACAGGCGTGGACGACAGAGCTAGCTAGCTCCTTATATATATTACTCACGTTGAGGCATGGTCAATTAGACTATACTAGCTATGTGTCCATGCGTTACAACGAAAATTCAATTTACGATAAAAAATGCATTTGCAAAAAGTACTAACTTTGTCTAAATGATATTGTTCACTTTAAATGTGCAATAGTTGAATGTTTAAATCAATTCATTGAAAATGTACAAAATCCAAACACTTGTTTACAAACTCGAGCTTAAAATTATCTTTCATTTCACAATCTTAAATAATAATATCAAAGCACTCGGGATTATAAATTTGTAATGCCATAATTCGAGATCGATCGACCAAGAGATGCATCACCTGCTACCCAATGGGCACAAAGGTGTTCAAGAGGTAGACGTCATTCATCCAATACTAGAGATCTCTGATCCACAGGGACCTAATCTCCTCGCCTACGGGCACAATCCCGCCCACCACCTGTGCCCCATGATGCGACGGCTACGATAGAGGCGCAGATGTTGCAGCGGCGGGGGCGAGTATTGCGAAGGAAGCTACTGCTGTGGCTGGCCCCACATCGTCAATGGAGAAGCATGCGGGGGACCCGGCTGGTAGCACTGTGGTGGCCCCTGGTAGTACTACAGCGACGCCTGGTAGCACTGTGGCATGGAGAACTGCTACTACTGAGGCGGCACCTCGGGGACCTGCAGCGTTGGGAGGACATGTTGCCCGTTCATCGGCGGCTACATTGCGCCTTGTCCCCGCTAAGGCAATTGCCGCCGTGAAACTCTAAAACCTAGGAGAGAGGAGATGAGAGAGAGTTTGGGTTTTCAACTTGATACATGGAGGTTGAAGAGAGAGTGGCGGCTGAAAGAGTGAAACATGTTAAATCACCTTCCATCTCAGTCGTACATGTCAGATCCCAACAGATTAGGTACTTTGGAGAAAAACGGACGATCGTCACCAACTCTTAATTAGAAGTAGTAAAGAGAGATACTCAAGCACGCGTGGATGCCCGGATTGTCACTACCCGCAATGGGGACCTACGACATGCAATTAACATACACACGATCGACGGCATGTATACTATATATTATAGCGTTAGATATTGGAGAGCTCTAGCCGTTGCCACGTCAGCAAATTCGCGGGGAAGCCCTCTAAAAAATTAGAAATTGCATTTAGGTCCTTTCGGATGTTTTTAATAAAATAGACCCGAAAAAATTTAAAATTACGTTTAGGTCCCTCCGCGGTTTACATTTAGGTCCTCCTTGTGGTTTTTTGCAGAACAAACCCTAGAAAAAAAAGATTACTTTAGTTCCCTCTACGGTTTACATTTAGCTCCTCTCAACGGTTTTTAGAGAAGTGGACTCGAAAACAAAGAACAAAGATACATCTCGGTAGAAGAAACACAGATTCGTCGAAGGTTTATAGCAGCCCATGGATTCGCCGGCGAGACCTAGCGCCCTTTTTTTTTGAAAAAACGCGAAAACCGCGGTTTTCTAAAAAAACGCAGAAAAATACGAAAACCGAAAATACGATCGAATTTCCCAAAATACGTAAAAAACAGCCGTGGTTTTCTTAAAAAAAGCTGATTCGTCGAAGGTTTATAGCAGCCCATAAATACACCAACGAGTCCTAACCGCTGTTTTTTCAAAAAAAATACACACAAATTCGTCAAAGATTTATAGCAACCTATAGATTCGCCGGTGGGTCATAATGACCCTTTTTCTAACGGAAAAAAAAACTGAAAATATGACCAAATTATACATATTGTATCGTCGTGCATGACGCAGCTTAGCGCGTTATTCTGGCTAGTTTTTCTCATAAGGCGTTGACATGGCGAGCGCAGATTCGTCCCACTAAAATTAAGGTCTGCGTCCCACTGTAATTAAGGATGTTAATATTAATATATATACGTGCCCAACAGTGTACAGCCTGTTAAAATTTCTTTCGTACTTATATATAGCAGTTGGCACTGCATGCTTTTGTGTGCCCAAATATATATAACTAGGGTGCTTGGTTGGTGCAACGATTTTTGGCTGTAGGCTGTAGCGGTACGTACGTACTAGCTTGTTGGAGAGTGAGAGCTCAACGGCCGATGGAGACGTCGATCGATCGGTAGATAAATCTGTTGATTGGAGCTGCAAAAGTTCCTGTATATAATAATATATGTTGGGTGCCCAAGCACGGCTGTATATGTCACGGTCTACGCTAATAAGCTTGTGTGTGTGTGTTAGTGTTGATCGAGTGCTGGTAGTCTGAGGGTAATGCATGCACGATGCATCCTGGATTCCTGGTTGACGCTCTAGCGATGACCAAAAGCTCGAATCCAACATCGGCTAACGTTACATGTTTCAACTGTCTCGAGTAGGAAGATTCCTGCGCTGCAGCAAAAGAGCAGTGTTTCCATACATCACTCTTCCAATACAATTTATATAAATCCTGAAGTAAAAGGAGTAAGTAATTACTATCTATTTTTCGTTCATGCTCTAATATTTATACATCTTTTCAGAGAAATTTTACCGTGTATTATACTGGTAGTATATAGTGTGCAGTAGAAATCGGATCGAGCCGTCGATTTGTTAAGGATATTTTACTACTCTGCTACCAGAGGAAGTATAAATAAATTCCAGTTAATCCGATCCATTAGATTAAAAAGAATAAACGTCGCATATTAAATTTAGTGTACCGTAAAAGAGCTACGTGGGATCAAGCCGATTGGGCCTGGCCTTACATAGAAAATCAGGCCACCAGTACTAGGCCTCCATGAGGCCGGGCCAGCCCTGCATTAATGAACCACGCCTGTCAAGTTCGACCAGGCCTTGCACTTTTACAATGGCTAAAATGTCTAGCCCAGCCTAACAAAAGTTACAAGGGCAGGCTGAGCCTACGTGGACACTAGCTAAGACAGACAGTAAAGTAGTCCAATGTGCAGCATAACAATTCTAGTGCACCCTTAATTAAAAAAATAAAATAAAAACTAACACTCCTAAAAAAAAAACACTGTGCAACGTCTTTCGTCCTTCCATTGAGCATGCATGTCTGCTTGTATGAACAGTACAAGCTTATGATGTCAATGTGCACTCAAATTACACAGGGGAAGTTAAGGGAAATATCGAGTATGTGAGGATTTGCTGGGTAAATACATCGAATAAAAAAATGTGCTCCTTCTCATTTCGTATATCTATGTATGAATGCTGTTTTCAGTAGCCCTGTCATTGCAAGCCACCTTGCCCGGCAAAAATGGCCGCTATGCTTTCTCCTCAAGCTGAAGGTCAGTGTATAGCAGGAAAAAAAACTGATGACCCTAATTGACTCAGCCCTGTTTGGGGAGCAGCTTCGGCTTCTGAAAAACTAGTAAGCCCTCTAAACAGTTCAACTTTTATGTGGTTTTTAGTATAAGATAGAAGTTATATATAACCGGCAAAAACCAAAAGCCAGTGAGATGTACTTTTACAGCTTATTATGAAGAGAAATTAGCTGTTTTCCAAATAACCTTTCATTAAAAAAAAAAACTATAGCTATTTTTCAACCTAAAAAAGAATAAAAGGCAATTTTTTAGAAAAGAACAAACCCTCCGTCCATGGCAAAACTTGATTGGATGTACACTGTGCACTGCTTCACCTCTCCTCTCCTCTCCTGTCTCTGCGTGTACTAGGAAGCTATGGGGTGGAGATTTGTCAGTTCTGGTCGATGACATGCTGAAACGAAAAAGAGGTAATCAATTTTTCGTGGACAACTGGAAAAGGGCTGATAGAAATCAAAAAATGGCAAACATTTGACATGTCGTAAAGATAGGTTGAAGCCTGTCACACTTGAACAGAATGAAGTGCAGCGATTCGTAAACATATGGGAAAAAAAAGTTTTCCAACCTCATTTGGCATCCAGACTGATAAGTACATCTACAATTTTTTTCAAAAAATTTCACGATTTTTATTAGTTGGTGTGCACGGTGTGTACGCGGGAAGCCTGTATGCACAGGATATGTTGTCTTCTATGAAAGTCCTTGAAACTTTGGTTGAAACTTCTCGAAACACTATGACTGAAACTTGTTGAAACTTGAGCGACACAATCTGAAACTTAATTGAAATCTTCTGAACACTTCTAGAAACACGTGAAACTCACTGAAACCTGAAACGTTCTAAAAATTTCCATGAAACTTCATGAAACCTTTTGCTATACCGTTCGAATGGTACGACGTACACCATTGTCTAGTCACCTCCTTTTATCTATATCTTGGATGCATTTTTCAGAAAAACTATAAGCTAGATAAAGAAATAATATTAGATGTGTTAATAGTTATCATGGAGTGCAGTTTCATTATTGTGGGCAGTTCATGCACTACAGTGTGTTGCTACGACTAAACAGGGACCTACAAAGACGAACCCAAAATGAATGGAATAATGTGGTCCATAAAATAAAAAAGCAATTAAGGAGTGTTCGAGAAAATGACCTTGGTTATTCATGAAACTATGAAGGGATGTGAGGAGGAACTTACTACAACAGACGAGCATCTAATCTGATTCAAGAATGACTACGAATGCATCGCGATCAGTTCATCATCTTTGCATTTCCTGATGCTAACATCCATGGTCATTTCAGATGAAGAAGGTACGATGTCACAGCAATGTCGTCTTAAAGCCTGAAAAAAGCGCAACAGTAGAAAAACATTCTTGTAAGCGTAATGCAAACAGTGCAATTTAACCCACCATTGATGTGGACAATCAGCCTAGTCATACCTTCCCAGGAATCAGATGTAGTGGTTCTGATGTCACTTTTATTTGACGAAGATTCCTCAATGGAATCAAGTCAGGTAAGCATTTTCCAGGTAGCTGCCTACTGTAATTGCTTTCGGTCCTGCCTTCACCCGAAGAAATACTTTTCAGGAAGAACAGAGCAGGTCTTTTACACTCGTCCCTTGGATAATGCTTGGTGTTAAACATGAAAACATCTGTAACATTGCGACCCCTTTTCCATGGTACAAATGTTTTCTGGACAGTAAGGAGGTCAGGAAGTAGTACATTGCCTTTGAACACCTGAACTGAATAGCCCCACGCTACTGAAACAGTAAGTGCTCTTGAATGGTCATAGCACACTGTTTGTTGTAGGATCCTTGCCGGATCAGCATTAGCAGCTCTGAAGAAATGCTCCACCGCTGTTGCACGATCCATACCAGGGTAAAGTGGATAGACATGATCAAGGTGGTGCAATGAAACTAAAGGAGTAAGTGGATGCGCTCTTAGAAGTCCAGATATATCCCCATGAAGGTCGATCTGGTCATAATAAATGTAACAGGGCACATAAGTTCAGAATCATGCTTCTTTTCTTTTCTTTTTGCATAAATACAAGTAAAGCTACAAGCTAGTTTCATGCCATAAAGATTAAAGAGTTCTTAAAGAAGCAACCATCTTTTAGATTTCAGAGGCTGCAAAGTATGAAGTAAGCAAGACTCTACATGACATAGTTCCTGCAAATTATTAAGCAAGCAAGTCAATGGAGCAAAAGGAAATGGCTACTGCAGCCATGTCAACTGTTCTACAGCCTGCAGTACCGTTTATTCCGGCACCAGTGCTATTTGACAACATTAAGTTAGCAATGCCAAAAGCTTTAACTTATCTGAAAGGGACGTATGGCACCATGGGCCTAGAACTCCAATGTGGACCAAAGCACCCACACTCAAGTGCCATCACGTCAAAGTCTGTAGATGTGCCAGCATGGATCACTAAATCCAGTGACATAGACTTTGAATCGATTCGGCACTAAGAGGTTGCATCGGTTAGCCAGTAACCATCACCCTGGTGGTTTTAGCAGTGCATTTCTGAAGAGTATTCTACAGGATTGGCTAGCGTGGTGTGGTTCTGCGTTTTTTGAGAGCATTCTAAAGGATAATCTTTTTGCCAGAGAAGTTTCCGCATGTTACGAACTTACGCATATTAGAATTCACACTAAAATGCGCAGTGGAATCAAAAGACAGTTTGGACACGGGCAACTTGAGATTTGCTACCGTTGGCAGCATGCTTCCTACCTGTACTGGCCACGCAACAAAATTGCAAGTTCAATTCTGACCTCGCACCCAACAATTATCTTCTACAATTGAAAATTTGACACCAAAGACAAGTTATCCTGTCAACACAATCCGAAGAATTTGGAAAAAAAAAACTGAACAAGGAAATAACGACTAAAATACAGTACAGCAAGTCAGCAACATGATAGTGCTACATAGACTTTCATAATAGAGGAGAATGTTCATGGTTGTGGTCTTGTGAACATCGTCGTTACGAGGCACAAAATAAGATTGTTAATTCTGGTCAGGCATGTACTGAGATAATCCCTCCTCCTCTCCTAATCCCAACTCAAGTGCAAGAGTACCAAATAGTGTAAAAAAAACCAATTCTTTAACAATTTCCCCATATCTATCGAATACAACGGAATACACTGGTCGATTTCGCAACATTCCACCCAAACATTCCAATGGGCAATAGCACAGTAGCACATGAGAAATATATAAAAAGAAGGAAGCTTTGAGAAGAAGAAGAAGAAGAAGAAGGTGCACCTGGTGGAATCCGGGCTCGTGGGTGAGCTCGACGCCGAGCTCGGCGAGGCAGGCGTAGATCCTGGCGTCGCTGCCGTAGAGGTGCGGGTATCTGACGAGGCAGGAGTCGAGCACGCGGGCGAGGCGCGTGGCGAGCGGCCAGCTGACGGCGATGCCGCCGCCGCCGTAGGCCATGGCGAAGCCATGCCAGGCGTTCTGCGCTGCGGACTCGGAGCGCGCGCCGAGGTACCACGGCTCGCGCCAGTCGTACTTGGAGAGGGTGTGGAGAAGGTTGGGGAGGACGAAAGCTGTGTCGTCGTCGCCGAGTACAAGCCAACGCGGGTGCGGGTCGCGGGAAGGGTGCTGAAGCTCGAGGAGGAGCTCCTTGGCGATGCGCGCGACGCGGACGGCGGAGGGGAGGCCGCGCGGGTGGGAGTAGGGGAAGCGAGAGGCGTCGCGGGAGACGCGGAGGTGGAGGTTCACCGGAAGGGAGGCGGTGGCGGAGGTGGGGGGAGGCGCGTCGAGGAAGAGGAAGGCGCGGGCGGGTGGCTGGAGCCAGAGGCGGAGGAGCGGGAGACGCAGCGGCAGCGTGCGGCGGGAGGAGGCAACGCCGAGCACCACGTGGGACAGCGTCGTCGGCGCCGGCGTCGAAGAGGTGGAATCGGCCTCGCCGCGTCGCACCGCCTTCGCGCGCTGTGTGCTGGTGGTGGTGGTTCGGAGGGGCGGGGGAACGAGGGGAGCGGGAGGAGCGGGGCCGTGGAGGTGGAGGACGAGGAGGAGCGAGAGGAGAGGGAGAATGAGGAGGAGCTGGCGGAGTGGGAGGTGCGGGTATGAGGGCGTCGCCATGGACGCCGGCGAGGCGGAGGCTGGTTTGGGAGGTGGAGTCCGACGAAGTGGAAAACCGGAAAACCAACCGTCTGAACTCTGGAGTTCAGTTCAAATCGTCTTGTGGTCGCTGTGTTAGTAGTACTAGGTTGATCTGCGCACTACGTTGCGCCGGCTGAATTTTGATAGCATACGCTCGGAAAAATAAAGTTGGAGGATCCGTACGCGAATACACAAAACTATAGGGTTCTTTCTGTAATACATGTTCGCAAAACCATCCACTGGTGAAAAATAGTTTTGAGGAAAAAGGACGAAAAATTATTAGAGATGACAATCTTCTTTTGTCGAGCCTAATACTCTACGCGTTCACTGAGTAATAATACACGTTTAAAAAAATATCAGAAATCGAGATGGAAAATCGAGTTGGGGAAAAAGTTTAGAGATAGAGCTGCACACCCACCGGTGAAAAATAGTCTAGAGGAAAAATGGCGAAAAATTATTAGAGATGACAACCTTCTTTTGTCGAGCCTAATACTCTACGTGTTCACTGAGTAATAATACATGTTCGCAAAACCACCCACCGGTGAAAAATAGTCTAGAGGAAAAAAGGCCTATCGTAATTTTTTATTTTCGCAAAACCACCCACCGGAGGACTTGTTCGTGAATATATACAGACTACGATCTTTTTTCATAAAATAACCAGCCGAAACGACCTAAACGTGATTTTCAATTTTTCCAAAAGGACCTAAACGCGATTTCTGAATTTCAGAGGAGCCTCGCTCGGGAGCTTGACACGTGGATGGGCTAGGAGGGCTCCAATCCTCCCAGCTTTAATAGATAGCGAATATATACATACTACGATTTTTTTTCATAAAATAACCGGCCGAAAGGACCTAAACGTGATTTTCAATTTTTTCAAAAGGACCTAAACACGATTTTTGAATTTCAGAGGGGCCTCGCTCGGGAGCTTGACACGTGGATGGGCTGGGAGGGCTCCAATCCTCCCAGCTTTAATAGATAGTATATACTCCCTCCGTTGAATCTTTAGGATTTTAGGCTCCAAGCAAGACACGTGGAAAAACCATCAAATCATGCTTCCTCTTCAGCGTAGTTATTACTTTTGAATGGTATATATATTGCTTTGATCTATAAAAATAAATAATACTGAGAATAATAAATGACTAGCTGAATGTCCATATATTGCTATAGATAAAAAAAGGGCAATTCCTTATATGATACTGAAAGTTATCCTCGTCCCTTATATACCACTCATTATGTTATTGACATGTGGAGTTCGGTCACATATTCACGGATTTCCTCCAAATTCTAGTGGCATATAAGGAATTAATTCGATAAAAAACATATTAGCCAAGTATGTCGAGCCGTTATCGTTAAACTCGAGCTATGCCACACCATCAACTCCACTGGATTGCCTTATTGATCTCTAGCCTAGACCGCATCCTTGGCTCCGCCCCAGACAAGCTCTATTGTGGCCTCTGTTGCGTCTCTGCCGCTATGCTTGATATGCTCCGCGTGATTGACTTTGCCCCCAAGAAAACATAGCTCATCTTCATTGATACAGCCACCCTAACGTTGTTGATGTCCACTTGTGGTCATTGAACCACCATACAACTCCAAATCGAGTGTTAGGGCACCTACAATTAAACACAAAGATATTTAAGCTATTATCTAGCAAAAAAAAAGATCTTTTGATCCATATATGACCACAAATTTGAAGTAGATGTTTTTCAAGCAATTGGAACAGCATAAGAATAAGCAATGCAATATCATATTAAGCACTACATATATTTGCTATGAAAAATAAATTCAGAAGCTTACTATTCATAGCTCCTTTTAAAGTGTGTGTAGTAAAGAAAATTTTAAATACAATTTTTGGGCTCAATTAGGCTAGCCCAAAGCCATGAGCCAACCAGCCGCATATATTTCGACTTACCCTCGTCTCTCTCTCTCTCTCTCTGCGTCACATCTCACCCTCACCCGCATTCTCTCTCTTTGTCTCTCTCGCTCCTTTCTCCTCTCCTCTCGATCACCGTTGGTTGCCACCGGTAATTCCACCACCTCCCAATGCTCTTCCTGGCCACAGTTAGCCGCCTCACGTTTCACCTCCATCGGATCTGGTTTGCGCCTTCTTCTCTAGCCTGGATCGAGCTCTGTGACTTCCCCAACTCAACGCTTCTCCTTGGTGGACCCGCCATGGCACCAGCCTCACTAGCACCTCACTGCTCTGCCTAGTCTCTCCAACCTTGCCCGCGACATCGCACTGCAGATTTTGTGGTCCTCGCCTTCTCCAAGGTGTCGCCTCCGTAATGGTGCCACAGCCACTCGGTACGCCCTACTGTCCCCTCCCCTAATTCTTATTCCTCCTGCTAGATCCATCCATGGCAGTGGAATTAGATCAAGAAAGCTACACAAAAGTAGATAGAGTTTGCTATGTATTGTTTTGGTTTGTTAGAATTTGTTTTTTTTCTGTTTTAAAATAGTTGGTTGCATTGTTATCACAGCGTCACCTAGGTGGGCATCCAGGCGACCGGCCAGGGGCATCGTGGCCCGGCGCCTCGCTTGAAGATGGCCAGGTGATCGCTTGGACGTCCAGGTGTCACGGCGTCGTTGCCTAGGCGTCAACCTGGCGCGTCCGGGCGACCGACTGCACTAGGGACTGGGCTTCGTATTTGAGGGTTGCGTGACTTGGGTCTGCTCTGCGCTGGACTGGATTGAGAGGAGCCAAAGGAAAGAGGACTCACGCGGTGGAGAAACCCTAGGCACCGCCGCCGCCAGCAACTGCGTAGCTGCCGCCACACGTAATTGTAAGTTCAACCTTCATTAGTTATGGTTTTGGTGTTAATGACAAATCTAATCGTGCGTTAATGACAAATCTAATATTGAGTCAATCCCCTAATGCGATATTGTTATTAATGACAAATCTTATATCAAGACTAACATGTTTGTTTAGAATATCTTTGATTAGTCTCATCGCATTGAAAAATGGAAAACCCAAGGTATGTTTGCATATTCATCTTAATAGTAGTTGCATACTTTGGAGTCAAGTTAAAATATGAATGTCCCCGTTATATTAACCACAAAACGTGCATCATGTTCCCAACCCATATATTACATGGATGCACACACTTAGGGGGAGTTCGTGGTTTAACTTGATAGTTCCTTTGTATTGATCGATTCTTTATTGATACACATAAGGATCAAGACAAAGAAACTAAATCATTGAGTATATATTTGAATTGCCTAGTTATAAGTATATTCATGGTAATATAGGATATACTCCAATATGATCAAAGTAAATATGTGCATATTATATCCAAGTCAATCATATTTATGCACATATACATGTGGGGTGTATTCTATAATTGATGATTTAGAGTAATGATCATTTCCATACAAATTACATATAATGGATCGTTACTTTTCATCAACATGAGTATATGAAAACTTGTGTAGTTAATATATACTCATATCAATTTAAATGATAATTTAAATTGAGTTCATTTGTCTTATTAATCATTAAAGAACACTTCATCATATGTTGATGGTGCTCCGTGATTAATTAAGGACAATTGAATAGTTCTTAAGTATAATAAAGCATGAGTTGCATTATTGTACTTAAGACACAATTAAATCATTTCAATTGATTTAGGTTGTGCTCAATTGATCTAAAGGCATCCATTATGTGTTAATGGAGTGCAAGAGATAATTGAGACAACCATGCATCTTGGACTAACTATTTTATGAGTTGTGATTGAGTTAGGTCCAAAGATGAATGAGATGATAAAGAAGAGGAGTCGAGTGATGATCCCGGGGGAGTATCAAGCGATGATCATAAAGACCCCAAAGGGATTGCTTGCGCGCGGCGGCAAAGGTATAATTAGATAGGCTAAGGACTTTGTAGTCTTTGAGTCTAAGGTTTTTATCGCCGTGCTATTAAGAGGGGTCGTTCCCTAGCTTGAGCTTCATCATGTGTTGGTGATCTCATTCTGCGTTCACTCAAGCTCAAATCATGTTGATTTGGTTTTTGCATATGGGTTAACCATTTGGCATGTGTTGCAAATGTGTTAAGCCTATGCTTGGTTGTTTTGCATTATGCTCTGATTTGCATGTGTTGCAAAGATGAAAGAGTATATGCATTTGGTTTTCGCATTATGCTTTGATTTGCATGTGTTGCAAATAGGATAAGCTAATACGTTGGCTTTTGCGTGGAGTTCACTTTTGCATGTGTTGCATTAGTTGAAGCTTCACGTTTTGGTTCGCAAAACTATCTTTATAAAACCTTGTGTGTTGCTTGGAGCTAAGTTTTGCATGTGTTGCAAAAGGAGAGAGCTCAAGCACGAATTTGTGTTTGTGAGTTTGTTTTGAGCTAGAGGCTTGCATGTGTTGCAAGTGGAGAACTCATTCGGTTGATTTGGTTTTTTGGTGTTGCATGAAACTAGAGAATTGCATGTGTTGCAATTAGAGAGTTCATGCACCTTGAATTTGTGTTGCTTGGAGCTAGACTTTTGCATGTGTTGCAAAGAGTAGTGCTCAAGCATGAAATGAGTTTAAAGTGTTATTTGCAAGTTCGTTGTGCGAATAAACTGAGGTTTATGAGTCCGGAATTCCGAGAGCATGTGAGTGGGGCTTGCAACGGGAGTTGGTAAGTTGACCGGGTCTTGTGTTGACCTTCACATGGCTAGGGGGATTAATCTCATAAACTCGAGTTTGATTTGCTTAATACGATTTGCGAATAGTTCTTGAGTCAATTGAGAAATGCGTTTTTGCAATTTGGGTTGAATTCTTTGAGCATGGGCTAAATTGGTGCAAATGTGTTTTGCACGGGTGTATGATCATGTGTTGATCATCTTGAGGCTCAAAGAATTGCATTTGGATCTTCGGAGAAAAAGTTTGTGAAAAATCCAGAATTGTGTGGTGTGACCAACCTTTGATTGGTGTGACCAACCTTAGGGCTTCGGTGTAAATGGGTGGTGCGACCAATCTTTGAGTGGTGCGACCAATCTTTGAGTGGTGCGACCAATCGTCGAGTGGTGCGACCAATCGTCAAGTGGTGCGACCAACCGTTGTGTGGTGCAACCGGGCCTTAGGGCGGTTGGACCGGCCGGCGAGCGGTCTGACCGGCTGTGTGGTCAGACCGGCCTCCCTCTAGCGCAATTTCTCCAGTGGGTGGTGCGTGCGGCTGGCTTGGGGGCGGTGCGACCGGCCCGGGTCCGGTCGGACCGGCGGGCGGTGCAACCGCCCCCGTCGGGCGTGTTATTTCCAGAGTGAGGTGTTTTGCTGATTTTGCTTTGGTTTTGCTGGCGGTCGGACCGCCGAGGGTCGGTGTGATCGGGTGCGCTTGTGATGTGTGGCCGAGAGCGGTGCGATCGCCGTGTAACGGTCGGTTTTCCGACCGTTGGCTTGTGAGGGCCGGTCGGCCGGGCAGAGGTCCCATCGGACCGTGTTTTATTGATTTTTGAATCTTGCCCCCAACGGCTAGTTTTCCTTTGTGAGCTATAAAAGGAGACCTTGGGGGGTAGTGGGGAGGTGCTGGTGTTATTGAGAAGTGTTGTGGCTCTTGTGTGAGTATTTGGGATAGGTGTTGCATGTGTTGCACACTCTCATTTGGTTCTTGAGCTAAGAGTGAACTAATTGCATGTGTTGCAATTAGGAGTGGGTTTGAGAGGCTCTTGTGCATGTGTTGCACTTGAGTGAGGTCCTTGTGCATGTGTTGCACTTGGTGATCACCGGAGCGCATTCGTTGTGCTCGGTGAAATTCAAGCGAGGAGCGGCTTGTTGCTCTTGGAGGTTGCCGACTCCTAGACGGCCAGGCGTCGGCGCGGAGCTCTCGAGGTGTGAGAAGCCCGCAAGTTTGTGAAGGTTCGGGTTGAGCCTACGCAAGCGTGAAAAACCACGACTAGTGGAAAGAGGCGGTGCTCGGCGGGAGCCGGTCCAAGTGTGGGCTTGCCTCAACGTGGACTAGGGAGACAAGCAAGTCTCCGAACACCACGAAAAAATATCGGTTGTCCTTGTCTCATTTACATTCAAGCATTTACATTCTTCATATATTATTGATTGCTTGAATTAGAATTGTTTTGTGTAAATTGTTTATTCAATATAGCAATTCTAGTGTATAGACATAATTTAGTTAAGTGCACTAGTGAGCCTAGTTGATTTAGACCTTAATTGTCAAAACCTATTTATCGCTTCCGCATATATCTTTGATTAGGTTTTGACTTAGGGGTGTATTAGAGCGAATTGATTAGTGAGCGATCGAATTTCGTAAAACGCTTATTCACCCCCCCTCTAGGCGCATCCATTACCCCACAGTAATCCCCCTCAGCCTCCCCCCTCCACGTCCCCCTCCTCCTCCGCCTCCGCCTCTTGGCTTCCCCCTTTGCCTCCGTCTCTAGGCTTCCCCCTTCAGCTGCTGCTGCTCTACCCTGGCAGTCGCTCTGTGCCTCCGCCTCTGGGCTTCCCCCTCCAGTTGTCGCCGCTCTGCCTCTACTACCGCTCTACACCTCCGCCACTATGAGCCATGGAGGTCGTGGAGGCTAGAGGAACCGAGGAGGTGAGGAATGGGCTCTGCGCCGAAGATGAGTCTGAGCGTCTGAGGCTCTGAGCCTAGTGAGTAATATGTATTGAGTAGTATTGGTTATTGAGGAAAAGCTGAAGGTTATCACTGAGCATGGTTATTGAGTATTGACTCAGTCATATTGAGTAGTATTAGCTCATAGCTGCCAATCTCTATGCCTTAGATACTAAGCCTTAAACACATCGCTTTAGATACTAGTTATTGGTGTTGGACTGTTGGTTAATGCTGCTGCGGTAGTCATATACTCCTTGATAATGTATTGTATGGTATGGATTAGTCATTACTCCTATGCTAACTTGTGACTGCCGCAATTGGTCGCCTAACTATCACTTAAGCGGGCGCCTAGGCATCCAGCGCCCAGAGGCGACTCACCTCGCGCGGGGCGCCGTGAAAACCATGGTTGGTTGGTTTGTTAGAGTGTTTTTGTTCAATTTTTTTCTAAGCACCGCTCAAATGCACGCATTTGGATGTATTTGGCATATCTGAGCCCCTTCTTCTCTATTCCTACAGATTCTGACATGTGGCGGCTCAATCTGCAGATTTTGACCTGTGGCGGCTCAATCTGCAGATTTAGACCTGTGCCCCTTCTTCTTGAGCACTAGCACTTCGTAAGAGAGTTTGTTCCATATAGTTCAGTTTATTAGAGTTATTTTTTTCTAAGCGTCAGAGAAGTGGGAAGGACCCACTTTTAGACGCCAAATGATTGGTAGAGTGGTGGGATGGTAGAACCACCACCACCACTTCTTTTAAAGGAGTAAAGATAAAGGTATGCAAAGAAAAAAAATAGTTAAGAGTTATTTTAAAATTATAGAATGATATACATTTAAAAATAAAATTTAAAAGCTAGAATAATATGTATTCAAAATGTGTAACTCCACCAGACTTTTGGTCAGTCAAAACAGTATCTACTTGGCTTGTGCCCTCAAACTCGCATCACCTCGCATGCATCCACGTTTACACTTGCTTAACCATTGTTCAGTTCATCTTTTTTTCCCCCTTTCTTTCTCATGTATGCATTCACAAACATCATGTGACTGGACGGCACTTGGCATCACATATATCACTTCTTCTTCCTTTACTTTTCGTCTCTTCTTTTCCCTTGCTTGTTTTCTGAAATGGAGACGATTCACCCATCCATGGCTCTGCTCCGAGCCATTGCGATCAAGACCTGCTGTCCCCTTGTGGTGGTCGCAAAAAGACTGCGAGAAAGACGACGATAATACCACTAGTGCGTTTTCAGCTCCACGGCACATGTCGCCCACGGCACGCGGACAGCTAACGCGCCACCACGACGGCCTGACCGGCAAGTTTTGGCGCGAGACGGCGACCGCATCACCACCCGTCGACATCCTCGTCGCCCTCTTCTCCAACGCTGTATGCTTCTTCAGACTCCACGACAAGTAGTCAGACACTGCCACTGGCTTAGCTTTAGCTCCCGGATTGAGCCTTGTAGCACTGATGCAGCTCCAACTCGTGCTTGTCAGCCTTTTCTTTCCACTCCAAAGCCTACAAGGATCAGCAAAACAATCACCACATAAAAAGACACAATTGAACATCCATATGCAAGAACTACTACATTCTTGATTTCTTTTTGTGGATTGCTAAGTGAAAACGCTGGACAGTTCGATGAGTGCAGCAGTCATTCTTCCAACGCGAGAGAGGATAGTCAACTTCACACCGCCGACGCCATTAGCACATTCTTCTGCAGATTCGATATGGCTCAAGTGCGTGTGTTCACTAGTGACATCAAAGTGCTCCGATTCGACCGAACAAACACAAACACGCTTGCAGGATTAGAAAGGTAGGGCTAGAGATTGGTATTACGTGGGCGGCGAAGGCCGCGTGAGCGCCTCGATGGCGGGCGGTGCGCCCTTCCTCCACGAGGTGAAGGAACAAGCAGGCGCATCTACTACTACCAACGGCACACGCATGCATGCACCCACCTGAGCGATCGATGGATGAGTCCAGCGTCGTGCGTCGTCGATGATCTGGTGGTGGAGCTCGGCCGCGCGCCGATGGACGGACGGACGCGTGGATCCTGGCGAGATCTAGCGGCAGCTGGGACGCGCCTCGTTCCTCGTTCACTTTGCCGAGACGGCTGGGGCAGCACTTTTCATCTTCTAAGGGTACTATTGTCTTCTCACAGTGGAAGGATCACATTAAAATTCCATTTGCATAAAGGTCCTTATAGAATGCAAATGATCGTGCCGCTCATCAACTTCGTAAATTATCGAGCCGCCGCTCAACTTTGGGGCAAATCATCAAATTTCCCCAGGCCTGCATAGGACAAAGGATTATTCAAGGACCACCATTTCCAGTTTTGCACCACCAGCAGGCAGCAGCAGCAGCAGCACTGCACTGTCATACTAGCTCCTCTTCTCATGATCCTACGGATGGACAGATGATTACAAAGCCATGCCCATTTAACTGTCCTCAAACTCCAAAGCACACAGACGAAATGACATATATAATAAGGATGAAACAGCATCAGGTTCAGGAAACACAATGACAAATATGCGGTGACTTTGAGCTGTCTGCAGATCGTACAGCAAGCAAGCCACCACAAACAAATGAAGAATATGCTTTCCTTCAAGCATCAGGATGTGGTTTTCTCCTGAACAATTTTTTTCCTTTCCAAAAGGTGTTCCGTTTGGATATTTACTAGCACCAAAACCAGCAAGGCAGCCGCAGGTTCAGTTCAACTTCAGGCAGGCAGGGCTTCACTGATGCTAGAGAATTAACGAGGATGCAGAAAAGAGTAGCAAAGAAAAATAAGTTTAATTCCAGCACAGCACATAATAGAGCCAACATCTTAAGTTGAAACATTCAGTACATAATCGAACCAACATCCTAACTTGTATTATTTAGATCATGAACTCTTCTGACATCAACACAACCAGATTGCAGCCTTGCCCAACGATAAGGGCTGGCATCTCAGGCCTGCATAGGACTAAGGATTATTCAAGGACCACCATTTCCAGTTTTGCACCACCAGCACAGCAGGCAGCAGCAGCAGCACTGCACTGTCATGCTAGCTCCTCTTCTCATGATCCTACGGATGGACAGATGATTACAAAGCCATGCCCACTTAACTGTCCTCAAACTCCAAAGCACACAGATGAAATGACATATATAATGAGGATGAAACAGCATCAGCTTCAGGGAACACAATGACAAATATGCAGTGACTTTGAGCTGTCTGCAGATCGTACGGCAAGCAAGCCACCACAAACAAATGAAGAATATGCTTTCCTTCAAGCATCAGGATGTGGTTTTCTCCTGAACAATTTTTTCCTTTCCAAAAGGTGTTCCGTTTGGATATTTACTAGCACCAAAACCAGCAAGGCAGCCGCAGGTTCAGTTCAACTTCAGGCAGGCAGGGCTTCACTGATGCTAGAGAATTAACGAGGATGCAGAAAAGAGTAGCAAAGAAAAATAAGTTTAATTCCAGCACAGCACATAATAGAGCCAACATCTTAAGTTGAAACATTCAGTACATAATCGAACCAACATCCTAACTTGTACTATTTAGATCATGAACCCTTCTGACATCAACACAACCAGATTGCAGCTTTGCCCAACGATAAGGGCTGACATTGCCGCAGGTGGCACGGTGGTTTCGCTTGCTTCAATTTTGCACGCTTGGATGGTCCACTTCAACCCAGCGCCACATGCTGCCATCCTCGCAGCAGACGAGGATTGAGCTGAAGAAGAAAAAAATAAGGATGTCACATTTTTATGCATCCGAGGCCAAAACCAGATAAAAATAAAAGAGCTCTTTTATGGTACACAATATTAGATATTAACCGTCTATTCTATTTGATCTAATGGATTAGGTTATTTAGAATTTAGTTATACTTCCTATGATAGCAGTATTGATAGTAGAAATCGTATAAGGGGTAGTAGTGTAATTATCTGTTTTTTTATTTGGTGTGACATGCAGTGTTATATATTCCCACGTAATTAATTTGAAAAAAGAGGAGATAATAGAAGGAGAAGAAAAGCAGCACTATAGCGATGGTCAGCTCGGCGCCATGGTCATGCAGTGCCTCTTTGCCCGCGACAACGACGTCCTCCTCATTGTCAATGTGATTGGCACAGGATGCCCTCATAGGGCCATAGTATCTCATATATATAGACAAGATTACAATGAGGAGATTACAACCGTGAGCAGGAAATCAAGGAGGCGCAGCTCCTGAGAATAAGGGAAGAATATCTCCTACCATCTATAGATAAAGCATACTATGTTTAACACCCCCCCTCAATCTGGACGGTATGAAATTAAGTTCAGATTGCGGCAAAAAGAAGCAAAAGCAGCGCCAGCCAATGGCTTGGTCATAATATCGGCAATTTGATCTTTGGAAGATATAACCCGAACGTCAAGTTGACGACTGGCAACACGCTCCCGAACAAAGTGATAGTCAACCTCAACATGTTTCGTTCGGCGATGAAAAATAGGATTGGCCGTCAAGTATGTGGCGCCAATATTGTCACACCATAGACTGGGTGGCCTTAACTGGGTAATGCCAAGCTCCCGTAATAATACTTGAAGCCAAATCAATTCGGCAGTGGCATCAGCAACCGCTTTGTATTCAGATTCCGTACTAGAACGAGAGACAGTGGGTTGTTTGCGAGAACTCCAAGAAACAAGAGTATCACCGAAGAAAATGGCATAGCCTTTGTCTTCTGACGGCCATCGTGGTTGCCGCCCAATCCGCATCCGAGAAGGCGCGAGAAGAGAGGAGTGGACTTGGTGACGACAAGCCCAGATCGACAAGTGTCATGAAGATAGCGCAAGATGCGCTTCACACCCGCCAAAGGAACGATCGTTGGTTTGGAGAGAAATTGACAAACCGGTTGATGTAAAACGAGATATCGGCCGAGTCATGGACAAGCATCAAGAGCACCAACAACATCAAGCTGGCACCGTGTAGTATCTTCGCCGAGAGAGGATCACCAAGAGTCAATGATAACTTCGATCGGAAGCATGGGAGTGGAGACACCTTTCGAATTTCCCATATTAGTGCGCTGCAGAAGGTCTTGAATATACTTATGTTGTGTTAAAACGAGTCCAGCAGAGGTATAATGAACTTCGATGCCAAGAAAATAGCTCAAATTGCCAAGATCCTTGACCGCAAAATCAGCCTGAAGTTGGGTGAGAAGACGGTCTGTAGCCAAGGACGAAGAGCTAATAATGATGATATCATCAACATATATGAGAATATACATCTGAAGGCCCCCTTTATTAAAAATAAAGAGGGAAACATCGGCTTTTGAAGCCACAAAACCTAACTGCAGAAGAGTGCCGCTCAAACGAGAAAACCAGGCACGCGGAGCTTGTTTAAGACCATAAAGAGACTTGTCCAACTTGCATAGATAATGAGGATGAGTAGAGTCTATGAAACCTGGCGGTTGTTTCATATAGACATCCTCCTGAAGAAGACCATGCAAGAAGGCATTCTGAATATCAATCTGCCGAAGAGACCAACCGCGAGATACGGCAAGAGATAATAACAGCCGAATTGTCGTGGGCTTGACCACCGGACTAAAGGTGTCATCATAATCAATACCAAATTGCTGCTTGAAGCCCTTGGCAACCAGTCGCGCTTTGTACCGATCAATAGAACCATCGGGTCTATGCTTCAATTTGAATACCCATTTGCAATCAATAATATTGAGACCATCACGCGGTGGCACAAGATGCCACGTCTTGTTCTTGACAAGAGCCTGAAATTCATCATTCATGGCGCTGCGCCAAAGAGGGTGTTTCATAGCATCAACATGAGAAGCGGGTTCCGAATCAGAAGTCCGAACAGCAGAATAAGTCACCGTCCCATCTGTACGAATTTTGGGTTGCCGAATATTGTGCCGAAGACGTGTACCGTACGGATGAGTGGAGAACTCTTGGTTGTGTGCAGAAGGAGAGCCGGCAGAAGCAATGATGGGCGAATCAACGCCTGGAGACAAGCAAGAAGCGCTGCACGACGGCAGCGTCGCGGTGGCGGCAGAACGCAGAGACTCGACGTAGACTCGGCGGAAGAACCGGCTTGTATCGCGCGCCGCAACTGCTCGAGCCACGCCAGCTGCCACGCCCAGAGGACAGCGAAGATCCCGAGGCCGACTTTGCACGGAGAGGCAGACGGGCGCAGCAGCTTGGCGCTGAAATCGAGGAGATCCACACGGATTTTCTGCGACCACATGTTCTACTGAGCACAAGATTAGGTGAAACAAATTACACATATGGCTAGTGTTCAAATTAAAACTGCTACTGTCCGGAATTTGGGTGGATGGGGAACCAACAGTGGATGAAGGATGCATGGAGAAAGGAAAGTTGGATTCATCAAAGATAACATCGCGTGAGACATAGACACGGCCAGAAGTCATATCAAGACATTTGTACCCTTTATGCAGAGAGCTGTACCCAATGAAAACACAAGGTAAGGATCGAAAAGATAACTTGTGTTTGTTGTAGGGTCGAAGATGAGGCCAACATGCGCAGCCAAAAATCTTAAGTAACGAATAATTTGGCGGGACGTTGAGGAGGCGTTCTAAAGGGGACAAATTATCAATGACTCTGGTGGGGAGTCTGTTAATAAGATAGGTGGCTGTCAAGAACGCTTCATCCCAGAATTTGATAGGCATGGAAGCATGAGCTAAAAGGGCAAGACCTGTTTCAACTATGTGGCGATGTTTTCGTTCGGCCGAACCATTTTGTTGATGGGTGTGAGGGCAGGAAACACGGTGAGCTATACCAAGCGACCGAAAAAACTGATTATGAAGTTTCTGATACTCCCCACCCCAATCCGATTGAACACATTTTATTTTTGTATCAAGGAGACGTTCTACATGAGCTTGAAACTGCAAGAATAGTCGGTGAGCCTCAGTTCGATCATGCATCAAATAAATCCATGTGAATTTGCTAAAATCATCAATGAAACTGATGTAATATTTATAACCACCAGTAGAGATAGGGGCAGGACCCCAGACATCGGAAAACACGAGTTCAAGAGGTGTACTAGAACGATGAACTGAATTATTGTAAGGCAATTGATGACTCTTAGCTAATTGACACGACATACGATCGAGAACATGACTCCTTGAGACACGTAAGACTATGAAGATGCAAAATAGACTTGACGACTTGGGATGAAGGATGGCCAAACCGCGCATGCCACTGATCCGGGCGCACCGCGATGACACTGACAAGAGCTTGTTTGAGGGTCTCGACATCGGATGGCGTGATGGGATAAAGGCCGGACTCACATCGTCCCTCCAGAAGCAGTTTCTTTGTTGCACGGTCCTTGATAAGAAAATAATAAGGATGATATTCGAAGAAGACATTATTATCACGTGCAAGTTTATGAACAGAAAGAAGGTGTTTAGAAATTTCAGGAACATGAAGAACATTGTTAAGGGCGGCGAGTAGCAGTATTAATAGAACAAGAACCATAATGCGTAATGTGCAAACCTGCTCCATTGCCAACCTGAACCGTTTCACCACCATGATAGCGCCATGAGGGCAAGACGATCAAGATCACTAGTGATATGATCCGTAGCCCGTGTCGCTGTACCAATTCGGATCCACGGTAGGACGGCAGAAGCCACGCAGCAGCAGAGGGTCGTTTCATCCCGGTATGATTCATCCATGCGATACCAAAGACTTGAGCGCCGTGTGCCCTCCCGACCACAATCGGCAAGTGGGGCGCATCAAACCACCTCGCCAGGGGACCACGATCGCACGGAGGGCGAACCACCACGTCCACGGCCAGGAGATCCTCCGCGCCAATGGGTTGGCGAGGCGCCAACATTGAGACGCTTCGGCCCGGTGTTGCGGTACGGTGCGCCAGAGGACATCAGATGTGCGTACACATCATCAAGGGTGAGTGCCTCGTTCTTGGTGGTCATGGACGTGACAAACGGATCATAGTCCGAGCCAAGACCAGCCAGGAGATAGGCAATCACCTCATCGTCATGAGAGAGAGATCGCGACCGCCACTTCGGAGGCAAGGCCCTTGATCTTGCGGAAGTAGTCAGAGGCAGAGAGGTCCCGCTTCTTGGTGGTGGCGAGGTCGACACGGACCTGGACGGCGCGAGCACGCGTGGCGGAGGAGAACATCTTCTGCAGGATGTCCCACGCCTCCTTAGAGGATGTAGCAGAGACTACATCGCGGAGAATATCTTCGGTCATCGAGGAGAGGAGGCCACTAAGAACCTGTTGATCTTGATCAGACCACCGGTCATAGGCTGGGTTGGGGATCAGATCAGCGCCGACAGCCGTTGATGCGGCGATGTGTTTTGCCGGTGCAGGAATAGATCCATCGAGGTAGCCCATCAGCTTCGTGCTCCGCAGATAGGGGAGAAGCTGGGCGCGCTAGACAAGAAAATTGGTCTTGGTGAGGCGGATTGTAACAGCGTGGTGGAGAGGGATCGACGCCATGGTAGAAGGAATCGTGGTAGAGAGAGTGGAGGAGGAGGAGGAGGAGGAAAAAGAAGATATGGTAGACATTTTCAATGAGGAAGTCTGTGCTCTGATACCATGTCAATGTGATTGGCACAGGATGCCCTCATAGGGCCATAGTATCTCATATATATAGACAAGATTACAATGAGGAGATTACAACCGTGAGCAGGAAATCAAGGAGGCGCAGCTCCTGAGAATAAGGGAAGAATATCTCCTACCATCTATAGATAAAGCATACTATGTTTGACACTCATCACTTCCCCAAGTGCGGCACGTCCTGGCTCAAGGTGCTCCACTCTGCGACTATCCGCTGGGCCCGTGGCGCCACCAACGTCAAAGCCGCACTCGCGCAGCCCAGGACGCAAAACCCGCACCAGCTTGTCCCGTTCCTCGAGATCCAACTGTATGACCACAACCAGATCCCCGACCTTAGCTCGTTCCCGGTGCCGCGGCTCCTCGTGAAGCACAACTCGTCTCCTATCTCCATAGCTGCCGGAGTCAATCCGAACCTCTAGCTACAAGGTCATGTAGATGAGCTGCGGCCCCAAGGACTACCTCGTGTTGTTGTGGTCTTCAGTAACACGAGTTACGCAACCCGGTCAGAGCCGTGGGGCATCGGCGAGTCCTCCGGCTCTTCTACGACGACGTGTCGCTAATCGGGCCGTACTGGGAGCACGTGCTAGGCTACTGGAGGTGGCACGTTGAGAGACTCGACTAGGTGTTGTTCATAACATGAGGAGGTGAGCGCTAACACACCCGACCAACTCAAGCGACTTGCCGATTTCGTCAGCTGCCCTTCGCCGACGAGGAGCAGGCGGTTGGGGTGGACGAGGCCAAAGTCCATAATACCCCTGAGAAATGTATGGTTAGATTTGATTTCTACTACTATTATTTACTGCCCATATTATCCACCATAAAATTCCATATACATAACGCACAGGAGAAGCTATCTCCATCATAGTTGTCACGGCGTCGACTAGGCGACGCCCAGTCAACGCCTAGTCGTCCAGGCGGCGGGAGCTAGATGCCTGGGCCGACCGCCTCGACTGGAGCGAGTTAGGCGCCCACCCAGGCGTCTAGGCGAGGAGTCCACCGACAAGGCGTCGCGGCGGTGGGATCTGGACGGGCGTTGAGAGCTAGAGGCTTTACCCTAACCCACGCGAAGACTTGAGAAGAGAGGAGAGAAGGTAACTCCGCTTCCACCGCCTCCGTGCCATAGCTCAGGACTTCCCGTGAGAACCCCCTTTGCGATCCGCCTGAGCTTTTTGCCTCCTCCTTCCCGATATGGAGAAAGTGGCTCCCCCTCTGCTCCTCGCCTCCTCCCCGATCCCCCTCTACTCATCTCCTCCTCGATTCGGAGAAGGCGCCGGCGCCAGGAGGGAGAGGGGAGTTGGCGGCGCAGGGGGGAGGTGAGAGCTCGATGTCGGCGTGAAGAGCTCGAGCTTGAGCTCGCTCGCGTGATGAGGGGGAGGATAGCGCGAGCGACAGTGCCGCCTACTGGATTGGGGAGAGAGATGGGGGAGAGGTGAGAGCTCGGTGGCGGCTTAGAGAACTCGAGGCCAAGCTCACTCGCGAGACAAGGGGGAGGAGAGAGCGGGCGACGGGCCGTTGGCTTGATTGGGGAGAGGGTTAGGAAAAGGGAGGTAAATGGGCCGGCCAAGTGGGCCGAGAGTTAATTTCATGTCATGTATGTCACATGAGATATTATTTTCTTTCGTATAGGGTATATTTAGTTAATTTTGTATCATATGAGATATTATTTATTATTTATTTTTTCATAATCACCGCCTAGGCGTCCAGGCGGTCTAGGCTCGCCTCGCCTAGACGGACCGCCGTGACAACTATGATCTCCATCAAAATAAAGGATAAATAAATGCTACAATAAGCACTGAATCATGACGAACAGAGTATATGGAAGTACCTTCCATCAAATAGACACTGCGGTCTGCCTTACTGATGATTTGCATTGCAGGTTACTTAGCCTGGAAATCATGATAGTGTTCACATGCAGAAGCATAAGAGTTAGTAGCACTAGCATGCACAGCACCATATGCAGCGGATGAGAATAACTGAAGTTCTTGCAATTAAACTTACAGAGCAATTATAACAGGTGGGCT
Source organism: Guadua angustifolia (assembly GCA_036346375.1). NCBI lineage: Eukaryota > Viridiplantae > Streptophyta > Magnoliopsida > Poales > Poaceae > Guadua > Guadua angustifolia. The sequence goes on from CM070517.1 coordinate 42,635,170, forward strand.
GGACTGTACTACCTTCACGGTTGCCCATTTAAAGAAGCGAATGATTATCCTCAAGAATTCCACTTTGTAAAAATCATCTAAATATTCTTGCTTCTATATAAAATCAGCAGCAATTCTCTTGCTGCCCTTTCGAAAAAAAAATCATCTAAATAAAATCAAGTGTATATAGTTGAATATACTGCAGCAATCATCACCTGGAAGGAGAAAACAAGATTGGTAATTTCGTAAAATACCACAAGGGTTAACAAACACAAATCGTTTGCAAAAGAATTTGTTCAAAGATGATCGGTAGATGCTTAGTATACCGTGAATTGTCTACTTTTCCTCATCAGCTTAAGTTTTTAGGTGAACTCATAATAATTACAGTTTGAGGGAGCCTACACGTGAGAGGAGTGTTGAAGTATAACTGTATTGCCCGTCTTTCCTCATTAGCTTAAGCTTTTGGATAAACTGGTTGGTATATGCAACTCAATATACTGGAAATTGGACATATTTTGTTGGAAACTTCGATGGAAGGTCAGTCCATGTGAATGATTTCTCAACATAAGGGAAAATTCTGTGACAACATTGACAAACTGTATCAGTAATATGAAGCAGGCAAATGTAAATAGGAAACTACATTGAAATGGTTTGCTAACCTTTCATTGACCAGATTTTCACAGTGGTACCCATGCCACAACTTGCAATACGGTATATATCAGATGGGTGGAAGTGCTGCATCCAAAATATAATTCTTCAATATTTGTATTCCTAATGTAATGGAAGTATAAACGAAATGACAATCCTTGTGGAGCCAAGGTCCTATTTTATTCCTGATGCAATTAATTAAAATTTGATCCGCTCAATAACAAAAGGTAACATCACAAGTGGGAGAGAAGTATCTTTAGGGCAGTTTCAAGTGAGTAATATTCCAAAATAATGTCACACCAGGAGGCATAAGCAACTTACAACACTCAGTACTTCATTTCAGTGACCTCCTCCAGCAACAATCACAATGCAGATCCCTGTGTGGACATTCCAAAGGCTAACAGATTCATCCTATACAATGTCATATGAAACTTCATCAGGAAAATAATAACATATAGACAGATCCAGCTTCAGACCAGGTTATATGCCAACCTTGCTTGCAGAGATTATGAGCGAAGGCTTCAATGCTTGAGTACTAATCTCGTTTATGGAATCACCATGGCAAACAAAACTCTGCACAATTTTGTAACAGAAATAAGACGCACACTCCACGAGTCCACATCCCTAATCCTTAGTTTAGGATAATAATGCATTGATATGACCGATTTCATGACTCCCACAAGAATAAATCCACTAGTACTACATGTTTTCACCATGCTGCACATATTAAAGAGTATTTGACACCTACAACATTTGTGGACAAAAAGGACAGCTTGGTAGCGATACAATATAGAACACGCATACCATTTCCTAATCATGGAAAATTCCAAATGACCTTCTGCAATGGACAACACAGATAAACCACCATTTATCACACAAGCAACTATTCGTAGAAAGGGTATCAAATAAGCTTCTGAAGCATGGATTGATGCGTATTCTAAAAAAAGCATGGATTGATGCGTATTCTTAAAACAAAACACAAAGGACAGATCGATGCAAATGAAATCTTCTTGCAAGTTTGTAACAGTAACGTAGTAGAAAATTCTTTCACTATTGGACCTAAAATAACATCTCGGTGGCACAATTGATGACCCGAATGATCCCGTCGCTTCCCGTACCCACTAACAGCGGCGTGCCATCAAGATCGCAAGCCCAGCTCAGAGTGTAGAATGACTCATCCTTCTGAGATACAATGCAGAACTCACCAGCATTAGAGAAGGTACACCATCGATTTTACATAAGAAACTGAAGACATTGGAGATTGTCGCAAAACATACATCCTCCTCAACGTATGGTTGCAGAAGAGAAAAGCTGCCATCCGGCATGCAGCGGTAGGTTGTCACCTGCAAGATCAAGAGAAGCAACTTGTCGACACGAGCACACTAAAAGTAAGATTTTTTTAAAAAAAATTACATAAATAATATGCCAAAGTAAAAATTTGCAAAAATACCCACCTGCAAATTTTTTATAAAAAAAACATTAGTAAAAAAATAATTCCTAAAAGTAACATCTTTTCATTATAAACTAACCATTAAAAGAACTTTTCTAGTCAAAGTACTATCTGATCCCAGCTATTCCTTCCTCTATGATATTTGATCAAAAGTTCGATCAAGAATGCAATTTTTTATCAAATGTAATAAACTATATCGCAAATTGCACCTTGTTTTCGCAAAACAAATCATGTTTTGATAATAATAATAGTAATAATAACAACAATAAAAGAAACTTGAGACCTCAAATTCCAATCAAACAAAACAACCAAGCAAAGCCGCAACTTCCAATCAAATTTCAAAACCAAAAGCTGTTGTTTTCCCCAAATCCACGAGAGAACATCCCTCAAACCTCTAAGACCCCAAAAGGATAGCACGAAGAGCAAGCAATGGAACGCTTACGCGGTTGCCGCCGACGGTGGCGAAGACGTCGTAGTAGCGGGCGTCCAAGAAGTTGAAGCCGATGGCGTAGAGCGGGCGCTTCCCCTCGGTGTGCTTGCTGGACAACTTGTACTCCCGTTTCCGACTCGGCGTCAGCGACCCCTCCGCCGCCTCGCACCCGCCCAGCTCCGCCATGCTCAAAGTTTAGAGTAAAGATTATTTGGGGTACCACTTACTTCTTTAGACGCGATTTATGTTCCTTGCCATTGGAACCCATCTAAGGGTTACTGCAATTTATGACCGCATATTTCTGGTGGTTGATCACGGCTTGATGTCGGCTGTTTGTTGGCAGTTGTGCAACAACCTGCAGACCTGATTAGGGTACGTGAAGTGGTATGCACGATGGCTGTTTATAATATACCTTCATATCATCTATAGATAGTATTAAAAATAATTCATATAATAGATTGTCTATATAGCTGTTTGTAATGATCTATCGTATAATTAACAGACTGTCTGTACAATGATTTTTTTATAAGACCGTCTGTTAAATAGTAAACAATATTTTTCTTTCTTATCATTCTCTTTCTGTCATATCATCTAAAATCCTATTTTGACATATCCGCTACGTATAATCTTCATTTAACACCACTAAAATTCAATCAAAAATATTTGTAATACATAAAACATAATCATATTAACATTTACAATTTAAAAACATGATATTTAAAATTTAAATTTAAAATTTTCAAAACATGATAAATAGATAAATAGAAACTCCGAACAATGAATCAAACTACGGTATTTGTGAATTGCCCACAAATGCTCAATAAGATCATCTCAAAGCCTCTCATGTATTTCCTGTCTTCAATCTCTGGTGTATCTTTAAGAACTCCGTATTTTAAGGTTTAGAAATTTGGTTTAGGGACTCCCTAGGAATTGGGGCTGAGGAGGCAAATTTAGGGGCCTCCTAATTTTAGGGACTGGATTAGAGGCCTTGCTGGATCTGTATTTTTTACTAAACTCCCTATTTTAAGGTTTAGGGACTGGTTTAGGGACTCTGCTGGAGATGCTCTAAACAGTAGACATGGACCTATAGGGGAAAGTCTTTACGCACATCTAACAGTAACAAATTCAACTAAATTACCAAAAAAAAAAGTTGAGCATTATACAACAAATTCTTATTTAGTTTATTACATTGTTATTAGAATGTAGCTAAGAACACAGAGAGCAACCAAAGTCAAACATTGGCATTCCACCACATCCTTGGATGATATAACCAAGCAGTCCACAGTCCACACCTCCCTGCTATCTTGTCAACTCGAACACGTAGCACTAAATACTTATGAGAATATTGGTTTCATTTGGAACATATAATTTTTCATAATAATTACGAAGAAATTGATCTATCTTTATTTTTAAAAAAAAAATCTATTTCAAACAAAGCTAATTAACAACTCGCTTTGAATCATTAACCACCCAAGCAGAGGTGACGCAAACCATAAACATGCATATGATGTACTAGTAAAAACCCGTCGCGTTGCTGTGGGCGACGCCTCAAATTTTTTAAAATAGGAAAAGCCTTATTAAAATCCAAAAAATTGTAGAAAATAGCCAAAAATAATTATTAAAAAATCAAAAAAATAAAGTATTATCTAAAAATTCACAGAAACCAATAATATTTTAAATTTATATTTTATTATTTTTAAATATAAAAATCTTAGATGTTATACAACACCATCAAAATTTGACGTGCAAGAATATGCTTCCACTTGCTACCTAGTATTCTTTTGTAAAACATAAAAGAATATTTGATATTTTTGTAACTTATTGGACTACCCGATAAAATGACTTATTAAATTACGATAATCCTATTGCATGTTGAATTCATATGATTGATTAATTACTGTTATACATATACTATATTCAGTATGTGCTTTCGTGCGATATCCAACAAACAACATTCGGTACCATATCAATTCCATTCCGCTCCGTATTCACTTCGAATTCATAGCCGATATTATCCACGCCGTATTCATATCAAACACTATCTATATCTGACTCCGAATCCGACAAAAAAATATGGATTAAGGTACGAAAAAAGCGATATCGACCGATTCTGAGCCACTGCGCCCCTTGATTACATGAACCTCAGAGATAACCACATCCGTGCGTGCCAAATCAATCAGCAATATTCCAGGGTAAAAATTTGAATTGGAATCGAGTTGAGATGTACTCATGCTTCTTTTTCTTCTTTGAGACATACTCATGTAGCCCTGTAGGGATTCCCGCTCGATGCAGTTCGATTAAAATGATGGTATTAAAAAAAAGTATTTTAAAACTAGTGAGCAATAGACTTTGTTGTCCGGGCTTGAGGCTCCAAGCCAATCTGACAACTGCAGTTCCTGTTGCCCGTAATGCCACTGCCAACAAACGGCCCAAAATCGATCGACACCGGTCACCTCACCTGGAACCTTGGTATCAAGATTCAAGCCCACAATTAGCTTAGCCAGTTTTAAGCTCAATAACTGTTAACATAGCTAATTTAGGTGTAGCGCATCAGTACAACAATCAGCTGACCCTAAATGGCTGATTAAAAAGAATTTCCGGTACAGACTAAAGCAACTCGTTACAATCTACAGCTGGGAGAAAAATATTAAGCGCATAAACTAGTATCTACCATTAATGACAAGAATTTGCTGGCTATGTATTTAAGTTGGCTTCGCAAAACCTACAAATTAACTAGCCATAATAATGGTAAATATCGTCTGATAAGAGTCGTCAAAGGCCAACATAACAATGTGGCTGTGATCGCCTGCATCCAACTGCTGTCCACATGCACCCTTCGCTAATACATAGCTTTCCACTATTTCACGGGCACTTCCTTTGGATATAAGATACTCCATTCTCTTCATACCTGTTGCAAGATAAACAGCACAACTTGTTAAGTTTCCATGACGAACAGGGCAAACTGAGCCTAAAATATCAAGCTTACTCTGCTTTGGAGAACCACATTTGCTGGAACGACCCAAGAGATGCAAGAATGCTCCCTCCAATCCAAACACTGCACTCGAATTACAACAATTCAATCATATTACTGCAAATATTCAAATCTAAAAAATGAATCTTGGTGTCAGAGCTAGCACACAACCATTCTCCCCCACACCCATTCACACACCGCACGCACTTTTGCTGACTGCACAGTCAAGATAAGTTTGACTAGAACATGGTGATCAGCATGTTTCCAAGTTCAAAGTTTGAAGAAAAAAAATCACATCTATGGTATTTTGTGTCCTAAGCTTCTCATGTAATAAATAGCCTGTTATGGCTCCGACAAAAACAGCAAATAACGTAGTTGTATCTTGCAGTGGCAAAAGAAGCAATCGTTCAGACTTCTCTACCGCTCACTGAAGCCATTGAGCATAGGTCAACACCAGGGATTACAATACCGTTTCGAGCTCAGAAATCACCCACACCGTCCAGCACCGATTGTCGTCAAAAATCGGTAGAAGCCAAACCATTTCGAAGTCAAACTCTTTGAACTCGGCGCTAAAAAAAATAAAAAATCAACCGATTTTGTCAATTTTCGAGCGATTTTCACTTATTTTCGACTGGTTTTCTTCGCAAAATTGGCAAACTAAGCGAAACGATTCAGAAACCAATTTTCGACCGGTTTATGTCACATAAAAATTCCCTTTTTTTTAATTGGACTGGTTTATCAACTGGTATAGTTTATCAAGGTCAAAAATCGCGATTTTCGTCGATTTTTGAAACCCTGGTCAACACAACTTGGGAGGAATAAATACTTCAAAGACAAGCAAATAAAGTAGTCCAACCTGAATCGCCTCTCTACTGCATTTCCACTTGCCAAAACCTTTACACGAGCAGCATTAGGAAACTCCTGCAATAGTTCGAGGTAAAAATAAGAACAAGCCTTACAGGAACTAACGAACCTTTTTCAAAAGCCTCAACTACAGAATCCCCTTTTATGAACTACACTGCAATCACTATTCACTAAACCAAAAAATTAATGAGATTCATTTTATTCTTCTAATTTAAGCTATTGAATGAGATCACAAAAAATAATGGTATGCTTAACTATAATATGTTACTCCCCGGTTTGTAAACAGATGTCATTTGACACATCCAAAGACTCCAATACACACCTTTGACAATTTGAATATTAATTTTTACACCTATATATTAGTAAAAAAATTTAAAAATATAGTGATTTGGAAATACTTTTGATGACAAACCTACCAATATCATTTCCATGTGACAAATCTAAATACTTTTGTGTGTACTAGTATTCAATTTTTTTTAAAAAATAACTTCACACATTTTAATGGCACATTTGCATCTATTTAGAAATGGAGGGAGTATAAAACAGGATGATATCGGTCCTAATTTGTTTTGAAGAAAAAATGTACCTCCAGTACTTCTTTCTCTAGGCGCTCCTTTAACTGGAGAATTGATGATGAGCCACCAGAAAGCTATCCAGAATATAAGTTTGCAGATGTTAGAATTGTATTAACAAAAGCTAACAGATGAATTGTAGGACTAATGTCAGTATGTCACTAAGGTCAGGCATGGGGACATCTAGACAGGAGTAGCAAAACGCAGTTCTAGTATTCATAGGTACTTACCAAGATGCTACTGAGTAGCTCCTTGCGAATGTCAACATCGCACCTATTTACGCTATCAATGACCTGAGGAAATTAACAGTGTGGCAATTTCAGTAAAATGAGGAATTGCTGAGATGCGCAGCAATATAGCACCCATGTTTAACTCACCATTCGTGGAAGGCCACGAACTGACATGGAATCTGCAAATCCATCGATCCCACGAATGGTCTATTATCACAACATTTGTGTGAGAGAGAGGATAGGTCAGCTAGGCTCAAAAGAATTTTTCAAACCATTAATAACATCTACTGAAGAAGAAAGCCATGAACTAGTTTTGTTCCGGAATAACATAATCTAGTACCAGCAACAGTTACAAATCCTGCCTAAAATACATTGATACAGCAAATACTACCCCTTTCCTCACTTCTCACCTGAGAAAGAGATGGATTAAACAAAATGTCAGGAATCTTGAACCTATCCGCACCAACTTCAATAGTTCTGCTCAGATACCAGATAAATAAGTTATATGCTCTTAAACAGTAGAATGCATAAACAAAATTTTTACCACAAAATTACAGATAATAGCAGGGGAGAAGTGCATTGGAGATATATCGGTGCATCCCACCAGCCTCTTAGTACATCATGCAGCTGACCTCAAAATAGCATGCAATAGCCATGAAAAGTTCTAAAATGATTGGAGTATAACAGGTCATGAAATGATCTACTAATATGCAAAATCTCAACTCGAAGCTCCGTGTATATTAGGAGGGGAAAATGAAAAAAAAAACTTCAAACAGTAACTTCTAAGTTTTTCCCTTTTATTTTTAGACTTCCTTGTCACTGAATTTTCAGTTCAAATTTTGGGGCATAGTTTATTGATTTTATGTCAATATTGTCAATTTTTTTGGTGGCATGGTATATTCTTTTATATAAATAGTCAATTTATTTGGAAGTTTTCACAACCATTTGTATGGTGTACTGAGGTGGCATGCAAGGATGCACCAGACACACTTGTGGGGACAAGTAGCCCATATTCTTTATCTAATTACAGAGGAACTGACGAATAACAAAATAAAACTACTCATCTTACTGGAAACAAATCTGTGGCTAAATAAGTTCGGTATCCAACTTACTGCCCATCTGGAAGCTCATATGAAGTTGTAGGAACATTTGCATATGCCACTTCTGCATAAAAATAAAGCAAGGAAAGTAAACAACAGAACAATGTAAAAAAGAACGTAAAGCAAGACAATGCTTAAAACACACAAAAAGCCAGGCCAAATCAGTCACTAAAAGAAACATAATTTATGTTGCGGAACTTGAGATACACATTAAAGTAGCCAACTATTTTGCGGTAGTATTCATATAGAGATTCATCAATGGTTTGGAGGAATAGGCATATTCCTCCAATTGTGCATACAGCTAGTTGCATAAGGTGGAAACACAATTAACCAAGGTTATGAACCAATAGTGCAGAGCTAAACATGCACATAAAATAATAGCTAGTACAGAAATATTGTTTTTATTTATATTATACCATCAAAGGCAGTATCTGGAACTCTGCAAACGGACTCCTTGATGTCACTAGCAATGGCTCTCTGTGATACAGATGAAGCATCACCATTAAAGGCATCCAGACAAAATTAAACAATACAGAACAAGAACCAAAGATTCGTCGATGAACATACCATGCAATACAACCTGTAACTCTCGGTTGTGTTTGGATAATTATGCTCCACAACCTGAAAAAGACAAACATGGAGTCGCGGAATTAATAATGCATTGTTTACCTTAAATTTGTCTCGTATATCGTTTCAGCTGCAAAAGCATGTCAATGCTTGGTACCACATAATGCTTTTTGGGATATAATACCAAAGAAAAATAGTAAAAAACTATAGCACCCAAATGTATCAAAAGTTGAATCATAATCATGATTAAGTAACACAACAAATTCGGACCCTTAGAATGGACCAAATGAGTAGCAAGAAGACCACCAAGATATTTGTGAAAGGGGCCCGATAGAAACTAAAATAATCACGAGATCACCTAGCATCTCTATCTATGAATATTGACAAACTTACACAATGCAACTTCTGTGGGTGGGGGGCACTGGAATGAAGAAAAAATGAGTAACTTCTTGAAATTGAAAATGGTAAACTAGCTTCTTTTCTTAGAGTTCACTGCAGTCTGACACTAGGGGATACCAGAACTTACACTTGTCCATCGGAATGAATACAAGGTCAATTTTCAGAACTATGTGGCATGGTAGGACCTAATTCGGTGCAGGAAATGGGATCAACAACAACCAAGCCTTTGCTGATGCTGGAAATGAGATCAGAAAAGGAAAAAAAAAAAGACTGCCTCTCAGGCTCACTTTTTGTGCCACCAGGGTCTCCATGCAATCAAATGCCGATTTGTGAAGTCTTCCCATGGTTGGGTTAATATATCATGTTTTCTGCTATTCTTCTTTCTTTTACTAGTGTGTTGATTTCAAGTATATCAGCAGTTCAGCTTATATGTTAAGTTTCAACAAAGGGGTACATTTCAATGTACGAGTTCTCTCTTCATTTGAGAGAATCACACGCAGACAAGGAAAATATTTGAATATAAACATAATGTTGAAGAAACTACACCTTATATTCTCCAGGGCTCACTTCCTTCTTCTTAAATGAATACCTGGGCCTAATCTGCAAAGTGAACAAACAGGATATGAACGTACCCAAGAAAGACTAGTATGCTATCTTAAGCGAGAGAGATGCTTACAACAACGCCCTTGCTCTCTAAGCTTTTCATCATACAGTCAGTTAAAAATTCACCACCAATTGGAGAAGTTGCCAGAGACTGCCACAAGAAAAGAAGTTAGCAAATTAATAGGACAAAAGTAAGCTTCAGCAGAGGCAAGGTGGGAGTGGTGTCAATGTGTACAAGGGTCCATGCAATACAAATTAAGAGCATAATTCGTTGTCTTAAAGCAGCTTTACTTATTCACATTTTCAGATGAAAAGTACAGACTAAAAAGGGTAAAAAAAACTAATTAGAATTTAAACACATGCAAGTAGCGAAATGTACAATTTCCCTTGACAATTAGTATATTAATAGCGTAACACACCTTTTGCAAAACAAAACCATCATGCACGGCAGCAACCACAGTAGACCCGCCACCACTGCACCAAAATGACCACATTGTTATATTCCAGAAATGGCTCTCTTAATAAAGACCCAAAAGCCATGAGAACAGAGATGAAATCAACCGTCGATAAATGCTTGACACCAGCGGAGTTAACACACATGGCAGACCTCAAAATTGAGACAATCTAATAACATGGCTTATAAAATGCTAAAAGAATTGAGATGGTTGTACCTAAGCTCAAAAGCAAGATGACTGTGTAGTACAAAAAAAGGGAAATAGGAGCATCGATTAACTCGAGTTCAATATTGAAGCTGATCAGTAAAGCATAATAAAGGGCATCCTGATTCCTGAATGGTGTGGAGTAGCAAAAGCATTATGATGACCCTAAAGGCCTAAAATGAAGTTGGCAGAATGAGATGATTTTATTACTGAAGACAAATGATTCTATGCAAGTATGCAGGCTCATCTACTGAAGGAAAAATGCCAAGTTGCAAAACATGCGATGTGCAGCATCTCTCATTGAAGCTAGCCACGTAACTAAATGGAGCCTTACAAATATAACATCACGATCTCAAGCTGCCAAGATTAAAGTTTCATCATATGCACGTTAGACCTCCAATAAAAGAGATGTTTCACAACTTCAAAATGAGGTGTTCACTTCAAGCAAACTGAAAAGGGAAATTAGCATTAACAAAATGTGGTGTGTGTTTTTTGGCACAGATGAATTATTGGATTACACAATATCTGTGCACCACGCCTAACTTATTGGTGAAAAACAATATATTTCAGAATTCAGAAGTTATATCACATAAAGCAGAAGATTAAGAACCAAACAGACACCACAAGATGATGCATTTGTTCATAAACTAATCAGGCTAACATGAGAAAAGGGTGCTACATTTGATCTATATGGAAAACAGTAAGTGGCAGAGATAAAATGTAATCAAGCAAATGCTCACCTGTCAACCACCAAAGATGTAGCACGTCCAGATGCAAAAGATGTGAGAACCTGATAACCCAAATAACAATTAAAAATAAAACAATAATTGCATCAAGAATGACTTTTGACAGAGACATACTGCATTTTTTGCTAGGAACAACGCTGGCACTTTGTAGTTCTCAAACATAAGTTCCGCTGCTCTATGAAACATGGAAAACAGCAGTCAGGCTTGAAGGTACTAAGTCTTTTTTATAGAACCATACAAAGAGAAAAGGCAATGAAACAATCTTGGGTTCATCTTTGCTTTAGCTTGTGCTTATTGGTCATTATAAGTTTTACAGGGTGATCCACAATTCCATGTGTCAATTTGTCCAGAAGGTTGTTCTACCTTGCTTTAACATGATATCATAACTAGTATAGTAAACAAACACAGAAAAAAAAAGTAACATGGCTACTGTAAAATGGACAACTAGCATGGCATGAAGCCAAGTTTTCAAATCCTTCCACGAGAGAGAGAGAGAGAGAGAGAGAGAGAGAGAGAGTTTTCAAATCCTGGTACTAAAACAGTTCTGTCATGACTGATAAGTGTCATGGAAGATAATATAGTACAACTCATCTAGGCGTTATAACATCGTTATTGACAAGTTAATAATACAAGTGTTTTGAACACAAAAAATATAGACATACTTCTCTCTTTGCTGTCCAGTGTTTGTAGATGGTTCTGCTATCAGCATAGGATGCTCCTCAGGATTAATCAATAGCCTCTGCCTGAAATGAGAAAAAGTGAGTGTCACAAAAAAGTGGAACAAAACAATAACTTCAATAAATTAAATAGCCACATCATAGAGAGGAAATCCTAGAGTTGAGTTAATGTTAGCTAACAGAGAAGTCATAGCATCCAAAGACTTAAATTAATCAGGCAAGAAAACAACAAATTTTATCTCATTTGCAACCATACTAAGGAATTTTACAACCAGTATATTCGATCAGCATATAATGTCAGGTAAACAGAAAATGGTGGGCATAAAGAAGTACAGTAACGATTTTCAAATTCGAAGGATGCCCTAGAAGATGAACTTCTTTGCTGATTCTCAGCAAACCATGTTAAGAGGAGAAATTGCTCGGAGGTCAGAGCTGCATCAAGTATTCAAGTAGATGAATCAACTCACCTGAAAGCATGATTCCATATATTGTCAACAATATCCCAATCAGTAACTGTTCCATCTTTCATTGGTGAAATCACCTGTTAAGTGGGGAGGGAAGAGAATCAATAAACAATAGTTAACAAAATCATGAGCATCAAAAATAATCTTTGGAATGTGCAGATACTAACTTCCATATGATCCCTCCTGAATTCTAATTCTTGACCTACATAAAATTTGCGCTTTGCCTTGGCCTTGTCCAAATCCATAGGCTTGGCACCATTCTTAGAATCTAATGTGGAGTCAGCCTCCTTTTCTGGCTTGGCTTCATCGGTATCTCCCGTATGTTCAATTGAACCAACAACCTTAACATATCAAAACAAGATAGCGGGCACAGTAAGAATTTGTTACCGACCAAAATTTCCTCATTAGGCAGCTCACACGCACAAACCAATAGAATTTCCAACCACTGCCACTGTGCAGGCAAAGGAGAAGAAAATATGCTGATCACTGTACAATGGCGTTAAATAGCCAAACTCAAACCCTTTTTCTTAATGTAATTCATACAGCATTTCTTGTACCGTATAGATGAACCTTTTTGCTTAATTTCATTACATAATTTGTTTTCTCATTTCCTCAGCAACAAAGTAAAATTAGCAATACACACACAAACCACAATACAGAAACTTCCAACACTTGAAAAAATCAGTTTCGGTATTTGACTCATGATGCACACACCTGCAGGTATGTCTTACATGAGCCAACACTGGTAACTACAAAATATGTGGACCCTAACACAGGCTTGCAGCAAACACAAAGTCCCTAAATTCTTAAAGCACTAATTGATATTTTTCAATATCTACTTTGCGTACTATTGAGTATGAACTAACTCTGTTGTCAATAGATCAAAGCTTTTGCATGCATTACGTCGAAATCAAAAGGTGAGAGCATGTCTGAATTCATCCTGACCTGCTATTAACGTGTGCGTGCTTCTGTTTCCGAAGTAGGATCCACAGCTCAAATTAAAGCCACAAAACAAGTGGCTGGCATTGTGTCTGTTGCAACATTCAATTGACCCAACCCTACCAAAGTCATAAGAGGACCTGGCACATATCTAGTACATAGCATGAAATGAAGTTACCTAAAATAGCTCCAAAACTCTGAAATAAAGCACTAATTCCCCAATCCAAGAAAAACATCTGCAGAATTGCTCTGCACGCACGATTAGCTAGAACCAACTGTCCGTTCCGACACCAATACCACGAACTAGAGCCGCGCATCAACACAAGGAAACTTTCCTAGCAACTTCTAGACACCTCAGAAGCAACCAAACCTGACCGAGGAATTAAATTTGTAGGGTTTCAGAGCAGGAAAGGAGCGTTTCTCTTATCTCACCGAGGGGAAGACGGCTTTGGGGGTGTCGTCGCCCGCGTATCCCGCCTTGCAGCTGTACGATCCCACATCTATGACGATTGCCGAGACCTCGTCTGCGGAAAAAAGCGAAATGGAGCGGTGGGTGCGAGAGATTTCTAGGGTTTAGGGTTTAGCAGGGACGGAGGCGAGAGATCTTACCGCCGCCGTACATGGCTGTACTTAAAGTGGCGTGGCTTCGGTGGAAGGAAGCCTGGACGCTCCTTCTACGGCGCCGGCGAAGAGAGGGGGTTCGGCGGCGCCGGACTCAGGGACGAACTGGGAGCGGAGGACGGAGGGCGATAAAATATCCACAGCAAAGGAGAGGAGAACATACCCTCCACTTCTTGCCTAATATCCTCAAATCTGAGCCGTAGAATCCGAATTAAAGGGTCATGATTCTGGGGGTGGGACAGACATTATATTGGCCATTTTGAACAAAACCCCTGGAAGAACCTCCCCACTTTCATTTACGACCCACCCCGCTCGGTGGTCCACTTCGATTATAAACATTTGTTTAACCCAAACAATTGGTAAAATTACCACCCCAACGTCTTTGGCCATGCGTTACATTTCGTATTTTATATTTCATTTGTATGGTATAGAAAATGAACACCATCACACAACATTGTATAAATTGATTTATTGCTATTAGCGAGTAAAATAAGCCATCTCAACTAATTAAACGGGAAATTGGCCAATTAGCCAGATTCGTTCTATGGCGTTAAAGTACTCCGATTGTAGTATCCACTGAAGGCTTTCGTGGCGTGATACGTCGCGTGCGTTATTTTTTTCGCAGAAATAATTTTATTTTTTTTAGATGTGTTTTTTTTTTAAATCGCCGAGAAAATGTGAAACGGTTGAAAGGATACAAACGCAATCACGATTTTTTTCATTTATCTGATCCATAATTGCGCTAAATCAAAAGGTTCTTTTCGTGAAAAATAGCTGGAATGATCCAAACGCAACTACGCTCTTTTTTCGGTATTTATTTAGGGTCCTTTTACGAAAGATCCGTGATTTTTTGAACAAAAAGATTCTTTTGTAAAAATCCGTGGAAAGGATCTACACGTAACTACGTATTTTTTGAGAAACCTAGACACAAAAAAAACAAGCCAAGCCGGTCGGCCGGTCGAGCCGGCTCGGCTCGTGCGATGTGGGCGCCTGGGAGGCCGCGAATCTTGCGAGACTTAACATAGTTATGATATGCATGACGATTTTGTTGCAAATAATGTCTAGAAAAAATGGAAACAGAAGACAGGAATTTTTATGTGGAAAGTCTTTGTAGGAAAAAATTATAGACCCACGAATATGATCACCGTATGAGAAAATATTTACGATGAAGCTCTTCTCTTGTCCTATACTATAAGACCATATTTATAATAATACATAGCAAATTCTGCGTAGGAGAAAGATTTGAAACAAATAGAAATAGAATTCGTGTCCCTCTCAACTTCAATAATTTAGCCACCGTCAAAGGTTCCACGCGAGAGACAGAGTCAAGTTTTCGTGCCTCGTGGGTTATATACTCCTAACAACTTTTGGTCCTTTTCAAATCTTTTCCATCGTATTATGAGATCGATTATATGTGTTATTAGCAAAGCTAAATCTACGACAAGTCAACAGCAACGATTATTTGCACATACAAATATGTATGTCTAGTCATGTGTTTAGAGGGCGCACTTGTATGTACGCACATGATGGTGTATATGTATATCTTTCTTGTAATCGCAAAAAATAAACCCTGTCCAGCGCTAACTAATGACTATTACATAAATGGCAATATATCCGTGAAAACCACTTTTACCGTAAAAACTCCGTGAAACTCATGTGTATAAGTTTTGAAATATTCTCAAAAAAATTACCATATGTAAGGGAGGTAAACTTTAGGCTGAATTTATCTTTTTCATATCTTTTAAATGCGATTGAGTTTGTCTTTTAGATTTTATAGGATTATAGAAACTCGCATCCCCTATGTATGATAACTTTTTAAGAATTTTACAAAACTTGTACGCGTGAATTTCAAGAAGTTTTAATAGTAAAACTGGTTTTCACTAGATATGTTGCCTACATAAATAGGCCAAATGAGTTCATACGAGTTTACGTAATTAAAAATTTTGACTTATATTGACAATCTCTAATATTTCCAATCCAACAATATAACAACAAAAACTTTGAAACATAAGCATCGTCAAGATTCAGTGCATATAAATGCGGTTTAAAATTGAATCGTGAAATTATTTAGTTTGAACGTAGAAACTAGAGAACGAAAATTGGATGTCTTTTATTAAAAACCCTCATATAAAGACATTAAGTACTATAGGACGTCGAAATGGGGCCCCATAAAGCCTAGCACTATGATTTCAAATGTGCAAATTTGAGCTAAATCTGGGTATATTTTTTTAAACTTTCAGTTTTTATATATATATATATATATATATATATATATATAAATAATAATTCAAATAAAACGCATACTTTAGAAAAATTATACTCGAATTCAAAGATTTGAATGAATTTAAATCACATGCTTTGCTGATTTATATATAACTAGCCATGTGCCCATACGATGCAACAGAAACTCAATTTACAATAAAAAATTATTTGTAAAGAGCATTAATCTTATCTGAATAATAATGTTCACTCTGAATGTGCAATGGTTAAATGTTTAAATCAATTCATCGAAGTATACAAATTCCAATCACTTATTTACAAATTTGAGCTTAAAATTATCCTTAATTTTACAAACCTAAATAATAACATCACAACACTTAGAATTGTAAATTTGTAGCGTCATAATTCAATATCGATCAACCGATCGAAAGATGCATCACTTGCTGCCCCATAGGCGCAAAGGCGTTTAAGAGATAGACGTCATCTGTATATGGCTACCACCATCAGCGGCGTGTATGGCTCGTACGCCTTGCTCTGACCATACCAGAGCCCTACCCCATCAACCAGCTCCACCGCCTCCTCACCTCCCTCAACCTATTGACATCATCTACCACGACGAGCTCCAGCAGCACCGCGCGGCCTATCTTGCCGCCCACCATCAGCGACCTACTCCTACACCACACCAACAAGACCAGGAAGGTCGCCCATTTTCTCTACTTAACGGATAAATTTAACACATCTGTAGGAGAGGCAAGAAGCGGTAGGGTTATATAGATTCAGCAATCGAGGAGATATCTATAGAATCCAGATTAAAAAATCGTCGAATATAGAAGACAACAAAAGGGAAAGAGGCGAGAAGAGACCCAATTCTATGAATCGAAACTCTATTTCTTCCAGAAGGGAATCAAATTAATCCAATCTGAAAAGCACCGGGAGTAATCGCCGCCGATTCGAATGCCAGATCAATGGGAGAAAGGAAAGCAATAAATATGCATATTCATTTACCTACCGCGACGGGATGATCCAATCTAATCTACCGGGTGGCCACTGGCCACTTCCCACTCAGCCACGCGAGTGCGCACACGTGTCAGGGTGAGGGTGGAGAACGGACGTACCACCACCAACTCCTAATTAGAATTAGTAGATATAGAGATAATAAACTTATCTAGTCACGTTATGCATGACTGTGCGCATGCCGCTGGCCGGTTGGAATCAAATCCATACGTGATTAAATAAAAAGAAAATATGATCTTATCTACACATGCAAGCAAATATTTAATGGAAAGGATGCATATGGCAACTCAAGGCACATGGTAACTCAGAAATTGTATTCGTGCGGTATATGAAAAAAGAATTGGCCGTGTAGTATTTAGAAATATAATCGATTGATTGAGCTAAGAATATGATACGCCGCAAATCACGCATGCATGTATATCCAACCGAATTAAAACTTTTTTCGTTCATCAATGTATAGAAGATCGGGACAATGACGGTTTCGTGGATATGCTGGGGGGAGAACGAACCACTGCCACCAACTCGTAATTAGAAGTAGTAGAGAAATCAGTACATACCTGCAATCAAACTATCTCCAAAAAAGAAAACTCTAGTTTGAATTTCAGTTCAAACTTGTTTGAACTAGTTAATAAACTGGTTAAACTCAACATCCTAAAAATTTTAAAAATTTTCGCATGAAAATACATAGAAAAAAGTACATGTTTTGGATCATGGTACCCAGACACCATGGTGTTCCAGGTAATTGTACAATATATGTATAGATACACACACTTCTCTTTAAAGTGCCTCGGATTGCCGGCCTCTCAACTCAGCCACGTCATTTTACCCCCTTGATTTTTTTATGAAAAAGCCCTTAAAGTTTCAAGAATTTACAAAGAGGTCCTATTTCGGCGATTTTGCAAGGAGACCCTCGGGGTTCCAGATATTTACACAGAGATCCTGTGCAGCCATTTTGCATGAAGGCCCTCGGGGGTTCCAAAAATTTATGAAGAGGTCCCAAATGATTTTCATAAAGGACCTCGAAGTCCCAAAAATTCACAAAGAGGTCCTGGGCCGAAAAAATGCACAACGCACAATCCCAACCTAGTTAGACTATCTCCAGCAGTATCCCTTCAGTCTTCAAATCCCTTCGTAGACAGATCCTAAGCACTCCAACGAATTCCCTTCACGGTTCCCTTGGAAGAGATTTAGAGAGAGAATCTGTTCAGAAAGAGATTCTCTCTCCAATCTCTATACAAAACCCTTCAAAGGGATGCTGCTGGAGATGATAGAAATGAGGGAATGAATATGAGGAAGAGAATGAGAGAAGAGAAGGGAATAAAGGGAAATTACTGGAGATAGTCTTATACATGAATGCTCTCAATCTATATGTGCTTTTGGTTGCTCCCAACAGGCTCTAGCCCACCCGTGCTGGGCCAACTAGGTCGAGCTTTAGTAACTTTTGGGCTTTATGACTTTGGGTTTTGATAAGCATCACCTGGGTATTTTCTTAGATGAAAAACATCCAAATTATAAAGCGTTGGATCTACTTTGAGATCCGCAATCCGTAAAGAAAAGTGGGATTGTGTTTTGATGGATTGTTTGATACTTTGATCTAAGGGTCCAAAATTTGGATGTTTTAAAAAACAAAAACATCCGAATGAAGGCTAGACACACCCTATGACTTTTGCATTCGACCTTCACATATTTATCGCATAATTAACCTTGTTATAAATGGGATGAGTAAAAGAGTAACACTTAACAGGTTCCAAATTACTTTCCTAAGTTGCGATTATAATTACTTGTTAGACCATGTTTGTTTGGACTTTTTCATTAGTTTAAAAACCAAAACCTAAACAAATAGGTGGCTTTTTACTAGAGCTTTTTCAAATGCTATAAGCCTCCAAATATATAACTAAAAGTCAAAAACCATCGAAGAGGTGTTTTTAACTCATTAAGGGTTGGTCTCATACTAATGCCTTTGAAGTTAGTGTAAAATTATTTATCTCTATCACGTATAAAAGCCAAACTGTTTGAACCAAAAACTGGTTTTGAGCTCTAAACCAAAAAAAAACTGAACCTAAACAAATAGGGCCTCGCAATTGACATGAAATTCCTTCGCCCAACATATGTGCGTGCATCCGTGCGTGCTTATCTCTACTACTTCTAATTAGGAGTTGGTGGTGATACGTCCGTTTTCCACCACCAACCCACGTCTAAACTGTGAAAAAAACCGACCGACCGACGGAAAAAAACCTAAGCCATTTTTCGCTCCGTTCCTCACGATATGCTCACCTCCCGACTTCTCTATGAACACGACAAGCCGCCCCATCTGCGAGTCCAGATGCCTCCCCCGGTGCGTCTCCGCTCCTATGTAATCAGGAGAAATAGATGTTTGATCTTGTAGCATAATTTTCTTTTATTGTTTGACCTTTATGTTCCGTTATTAATTTTATTTTTTGTAGCAACGCACGGGCATTGAACTAGTAGGTACTTCAAATTTATTCTAGGAGCCTTTCGATCGTTTTCACTCAATCAAGCCGTTGCCATTTCAAGTCCTGATGTCGTGTCATTTTCGCGCTGTGCACTTTCAATGTCGACTTTGTCATGAATTCGCGAAGGAAAGTAAGGAAGGAATTAATATAGATCATCAACAGACTCAAGCAGGAACAGAATAACCAATCTTCGCAAGATGGAATAGACCCCATATCTAACTAACACTACTGTGACGCCTCACCTAACACTAAACCCATGGCCTGACTCCACACCTTCGTTCACAAGACTCTTTAACATTTTTCATGTGTGTGTTGTGTGTGTGTGTACATGTGTGGGGAGCTAGAAGCTGGTGCTTATTACCGTATGACGATCGAGCTTGGACTTTAGAGACTATTCGTGAAAGACAGAAGGCCTTTCTTCCTCAGCTCGTTGTGGACCTTGTGGTCATGTCACTACTACAGAACCGGCCTTCACAACCGGTCTATCACAAGCGGTTAGGTGCGCACCGCTTGTGCTCTACGTGCACAAGCTGTTAAGTCAGGCAACCAGGCGGGAGGGGTCTCTAGAAGCGGTTCTTGACACGAACCCCTTTTGGAGTCCCATCTTTAGAAGCGGTTCGTGTCTAGAACCGCTTTAGATATCTAGAAGCGGTTCAAAACTCGAACCGCTTCTATAGGTGGAGATCCGAAGCGGTTCGTGTGTAGAACGCTTGTAGAGACCCCTGCCCCGCCCAACAAGATTTAAACCCCATCTTCCTCCCGAGCTCGCACAGACAGAGCAGAGTGGTGGGCCGATAGCGATTCATGGGGAGGTCTTGCCAAAATTTTCAATTGAGGTTATTAGCTTGGAATTAATTGTTTCTAAGGTGAGTAATATGTTGTTGACATCCATCTCCCCATATATATATATTTTTTGTGCATTGGATGTTGAGAAATCATGTTTTGTTCTTGTGGGAATTATTAGTATTGTTTCGTTGTTGGCTTATTTTTTTTGTTCTTAAGGCGATATATTGTTTGGTGTATGGAATGAAATGCAATAAATGTGAAACGATGAAAAATTACAAAGGTGGGGAAAAGGTAAAAATAATTTTTATTTAGTAAAATTAAAATGCGGATGATAGAAAAGGTTTGCTGAACATGTAACAATTAGTTAGTTTTATTTTAAAAAATGCAGCAGGATTAGAAATAATTAGTTGGCTTTAGTTAAAAGAATGCGTAATGATTAAAAATACAAAACTATTAGACATAGTTAGCTTTAATTAATTAAATATTGTGATAGATGTTGTTATTATTTTTATTGGTGTAGATGAACCGCAATGGATGTACAATGCGACCGTCGGTCAAGAGAGTTCAGAGATGGCATGAAGGAGTTTCTCGACACGGCCGCTGCATTTTTGCCTCCGTGAAGCTTCACACGTTGTCCATGCGTAGATCGCAAGAATGAGAAGGAGCACTCGAACGATGGATGGTTATGAGCCATGTGATCACGAGAGGTTTCATTGCAAACTATACCGCTGGACCCACCATGGAGAAACAGAGGCGATTCGACAGAAGATGATAAAGAAGATGAAGAAGAGGAAGATAGAGCTAAGCAAGATGCCTGGGACACCACTCAATATGGGTCCGTGGAAGATACAATGACAGTATGGCGATGATGAGTTAGATCAGATGCTCCGTGATGGAGAGGGAGAGTTCACAGAGGAAAGACAATACAAGAAGTTTCAGAGCATGGTAGAGGACCACGAATCGCTTGTACCCAAACTGTGGATGGGGCCACAAAAAGTCTGCAGACTACACTAGAACTCATGCAATGGAAGGCCACAAACGGTGTGTCGACAAGGCATTCAATGGTTTGTTATCACTCAGAAGAAGTTGCTTCCGGAAGGTAACACTCTACCGAATCCACGATGAAGCGAAGCGAGTCCTCGCCCTTTAGGATTGCAAGTACGGAAGATACACGCATGTCCTAACGATTGTATCCTCAGATCGCAATGAGTATGCCGATTTGGAGGTTTGTCCAAGCAGCGAAGAATCCCAGATAAGGTACAGCAGTGGCGATCCGTGAATTAGATGGGAATCGACGAAGAAGAGAACTCCACCAAAGTATTGTGGTATTTCCTGTGATCCCCTGTTGAAGCGTCTGTTTGTTAACGAAGGTCATGCCAAGATGATGCGTTGGCATGCGTAAGAGCGTAAGGAAGACGGGATGTTAGACACCCCGCAGATGGCTCGCAGTGGAGGAAAGTAGATCGGCTTACCCGAACTTTGCAAATGAGGTCGAAACATAAGGTTTGGGTTGAGCACCGATGGGATGAATCCTTTCGGTCCGTTGAGCAAAGATCCATAGCACTCGCCCGTGACGCTTTGCATCTATAACATTCCTCCATGGTCGTGCATGAAGCGGAAGTACATCATGATGCCATTGTTGATCGAAGGCCGGCAACTCGAAACGACATTGATGTCTCACAAGCCATTGGTTGAAGACCTTGTGAAGTTGTGGGAGGATGGTGTACGGGTTTGGGATGAGTACAAAAGAGAGTATTTCAACTGCGGCATTGTTGTTTGTAACAATCAACGATTGGCTCGCTCTCAGAACTCCGTCCTACCAAACTGTCAAAGGGTTTAAAGCTCGCACCAGTGTATAGATGAAACGGATCGCATGTACCGAAAAACTCTCTAAGTGTGTGTACATGGGCCACCGCAGTTTCTTCTGGCATCATGCTTTGAGGTGGAAAGGCAAGAATTTAATCTGGGAACAGAAATTGTGTTAAGCCTCAAAGATCGTAATGGGCGACTTGTGTTTGCTATGATAAAGGATCTGAAAGTAGTATTTGGGAAGGGTCTTGGAAGCATACTGTCGTTTAACGAGGATGGTCATGCACCCACATGGAAGAAGAAATCAATATTTTGGGACTGCCAGATTGGGAAGATTTGGAGGTTCGTCACTCGCTTGACTTCATGCACATCACGAAAAATGTTTGCTTGAACTCGCTAGGCTACATAGATATGTATGGCAAATCGAAGATACACCGCAAGCTCGGAAGGACCTTGAAGACATGGAGGTGAGGAGTGACCTACATCCAAAAAACAAAGAAGGGACAAAACAACTTTTTCTACATCCTGCGAGCTACACTCCAAGCAAAGAAGAGAAAAAAGCATGATTGAGTGTTTGAACAAAGGTGAAGGTCCCTTCCGATACTCCTCAAATGTAAAGAGACTCAGTAAACACGAAGAGAACAAACTCCAAGGCCTAAAATCCCATGACCGCTTTGTGTTGATGACACAGCTTGCTCTTGTGTAGTCGCCGAGGTATATCGCCCGAGTGGGTGCGGGGACAATCACAAAGCTATGTTCCTTCCTCAACGCCATTTCGCAGAAGGTTGTCGAACCAGCTAAACCGCCTAAGTTGGAGGCGATGTGGTACAAAGTTTGGTTAGCCTCGAGATGATCTTTCCTCCTGCATTCTTTGATATCATGGTTCATCTCACCGCTCACCTTGTCAAGGAGATAGGTATCCTCGACCAAAGGTATCTCGCACAACATGTTCCTTTCGAGAGGTACATGAGTGTCCTCAAGAAGTACGTCCAGAATCGTTCGGCCAGGAAGGCTGCATTGCCGAGGGCTACGTGACGGAGGAGGTGATAGAGTTTTGTGTGGATTACATGAATGATCTAAATCCTATCGGCGTCCCCATATCACGACACGAGGGAGGCTACGGGCAAAGGGACAATAGGAAGGCAATCAGTTGCATGCAATGATCTTGTTGCATTCAAGCAAGCACATTTCATTGCTCAAGCAATCAACTATAGTCGCCCCTATGTCCTTCAAAGACAAGAGTGTCCTACGCCACGAGTTCACAGGAAGACAGAGAGTTGGATAACCTGAAGCACATGGATTCTTTTGGCGGTGGCTGTATACATCCTTGAGGAAGGGTCAAACGATGAACTATTGCAACGCTTGGCTCGGGACCATCACAAGAAATCGTGACATTCAAGGGGTATGAGATCAATGGTTACACATTCTACACCGATTCCGGGATAACAGAGCACCAACGAGCAATGGTGTCAGATAGACGCCAAGACAACAAATGCAAAGTTGGACACATATTATGGTTTCATAGAAGAAATATGGGAGCTCGACTATGGACCTCTGAAGGTCCCTCTATTTAAGTGCCAATGGGTCAAGTCGACTCCAAACAAAGGTGAAGGTCGACAAACACGGCATGACAACCGTGGATCTCACAGAAGTCGGCTATAGGCGCGAACCGCTTGTTCTCGCGAACGATGTGATCCGTGTCTTCTATGTAATGGACATGTCAAGCAAACCTAAGAAGCGTATGACAAGCAAAAGGTAATGCCAAAGCGACATGTGGTTCTCCAAGGCAAACGAAGGATTGTAGGAGTTGAGAACGCCACCGACGAGGAAGAGTATGGTCGATTCGACGAGCTCCCTCCTTTTACAGCTTGATGTCGACATAAACGCGTCTGCGTGATGATGATGTCGATGCTCCTTACATACGCCACGATCATAACGAAGGAACAATTGTAAAGACGAAGACTTAAGATGTACTACTTGTATACAAATTATTCCATATGATCATGTTGATATGTTGATGTTTAACATTGCTTGTACATAATTATTTATACAAATTTTAAAATGAAAACAAAGCTTGAAAACCATTTGTACACATTTTAAAATGAGAACAAAGCTCAAAATTTATATCCACTCTATGAAAGGATCGTGAATTTTACCATAAAAGAGAAATTCACTTAGCATAGTTAGCTCATAAATTCCCATACAAAAACCCCAAAAGCAAAGGTGAAATTTATAACATTACAATGATAGCTATATTAACTAAAAGGAGCAACATTACAATGATAGCTATATTAACTAATTTCTTTAGCATGTCCTCTACTCTTTCCATCCTTTCTTCTAGCTTTTTAATACTCTTGTTGTCATCGTAGCGTACGGATGTGCATCTCTCCTCTTATAGACACTAGTCATCGGATCTGTGAACTCTCCTTGGCAAAGAAATCTTCTTGTAATGCAACAATTTGCATTGCAAGATTTTCAAGACTATGGTGGCTTTATCATTTAACGCTAATACTGGACATGTCAGGCCCTTCAAACAGAAAGAATGGAACGGAAGGTGAAAGTCAAGGAATATGAACAAATGAATAACTTCAAAAACTTACCGACATATTCGAACACTTCATGAACACTCGGGATGGATTCTTGGATGTACGGGAGGTGAACACATTTACAGGATCTCCGCATCGAGGACACGATAGCTTCATCCGCAATGCCTCTAGTTGTCTCTTCGTCTCGCCATTTGATGAAGCCGTCGACATGAATTAATTGCTTCAAAGAGTGAAACAAATTACCATCAACAATATTTTTCTTTACTCCAACATGAATATATCAACAAAACTCCTTGTGGGCATTTCACCGAACACCTTGTGGGCATGAAAACATAGAGCGGAGGGAGCGTGCATGATGAGAGGAGGCGCTTGGGACTTAGAAAATTTGAAGGTGTGGGAGAGTGCATGGGACTTAGAGAGTTTAAAGTTTACTAACTTCTACAAGCGGTTGGTAGTAAGAACCGCTAGTAGAGATCGATCTACAAGCTGTTAGTAATACCAACCGCTTGTAGAAGGCCACAAAAAAAAAGAATGGCAAGGGGGCGAGCGGGTTCAACCGGTGGTTGAGCCAGACACTCAAGCGCCACGCGCTAGCCAGGGGAGGAAGAGATCTTATCGAGCTATGTGGGCACCGTATTGTTTTTAATATTACGCGGTCAAGACGTTTACAAGCGGTTGGTATTATTTAACCGCTAGAGCACTTTCACAAGCGGTTGGTAATACCAACCGCTGCATAGGGCCTTTCCCCGTGTCCGCCCATCCATGCGTTACGCAAGCGTTAGTAATACCAACCGCCAGAAGGCCACAATAAAAAAAGAATGGCAAGGGGCGCGAGCGGGTTCAACCGGTGGTTGAGCTCAGACACTCAAGCGCCACGCGCCAGCTGGGGAGGAAGAGATCTTATCGAGCTATGTGGGCACCGTATTGTTTTTAATATTACGCTGTCAAGACGCTTACAAGCGGTTGGTATTATTTAACCGCTAGAGCACCCTCTACAAGCGGTTGGTAATACCAACCGCTTGCATAGGGCCTTTCCCGCCCCGCCCATCCATGCAGTTAAGCGGTTAGTAATACCAACCGCTTGTAGAAGTCCTCTTACAAGCGGTTGATAATACTAACCGCTAGAGATTTCAAGCGTTGTTATTACCAACCGCTTGTAGAAGTGGGTGCCCTATATAAAGTTCATACTTGCCCGCTCTTCCTCACACCCCAAATTTTCTAAGTCCCCTTCCTCACAACCCAAATTTTCTCAAGCCGCCACCACCGCCGAGTCCTCAGGCCGACGCCACCTCGCCAAGGACCTCCTCCGCCACCGCCGACGCCGCCCGCCATTCCACTGGGGGACCGGAGATCCTAGGTACGCTGGTAAACGCCTCCCTGCTCTCTCTTTTTATGCACACAAGGTGTTCGGTGAAATGCCCACAAGGAGTGTTTATGTTGTGCTGTGATTAGTGGATGGCTATGAAGTGTTGTGATTAGTGCCCACAAGGAGTGTTGAATGGATGGCTATGAAATGGTTTTTTTGTTCCTGTTAGTGTTCATGTGTTATGGTCGGTGCAGGAGGGAGGGAGTAGTAGTCGGCAGTAGAGAGCAGAGCCAGCCGAGTAGTACTCCCTGCTCACATATTAATCTCTCACTGTCACATTGTAGCAGTGGAAGTAAAATTAATCCATGCAGATGCATGTGATTAATCCTCGACTAGTACTTGATTCCATTCTCCACAATACATATTCCTTCATATCAATGTTCTTTAATGTCGTGAGTTAAGTAAATCAAGTAGATGTAGCCATGTGCGCCTTAATGGGTTCAACTCAAATAATAGCCAAGTGACTACTAGTGTCAAGATTAGAAGTATATGTAAGTATATGTGAAATGTGTAAGTATATGTGAAATGTGTAAGTATATGTGAAATGTGTTATTATATTTTTACTAGCACTTCATATATTTTTACTACAATAGTTGCTAAATTGTTGTCCGATGATTTAGTTTTCTGCTCTCCATCGTGATTCATTAACATTCCTCTTTATTTATGCCTGGGACGTAATCACAATCTATCCTTTATTCCAGATTGAGGTTGGTCGATGAAGACGTACACATCATAAAATTTATGAATAAAAATTAATGAATCATTCCTTATTAGTGTGGAATAAGAATGATTCGTTATTTTTTATTCAAAGAAATAAGTATATGTGAATTGTCAATTGTATATGTATCTTGTGAAATGTGTAAGTCTATGTGAAATGTGTAAGGATATGTGAATTGTCAATTGTATATGTATCTTGTGAAATGTGTAAGTCTATGTGAAATGTGTAAGTATATGTGAAATGTATAAGTATATGTGAATTGTCAATTGTATATGTATCATGTGAAATGTGTAAGTATATGATTGCATGCGAAAGTTCATATATAATCTAAGCCTCGAATTGTTCTCAACAATCTTGTCTTCAGATATAATCTAAGCCTCGAGATTTGCTCTACTCTAGATGGCGACACCAAGACGTGGTGACCGGAATACGATGAAGCGGAAAATCATTGTTCGAGACCATTATGTTGGGTAGCGTCTTAGCCAATGAGGCCGTTATCATCGATGCGGAAAATCACGATGTTGTTGCCGACGCTGCCGATGAGGCCGTTAACACCGGTACCGAGGTATACTCTTACCCATTATAAATTCACCGTAAACATTTAATTATTCTAAAATCATTCATATTATATGTGTTTGTGTATCCAAATTTGCACCTCATCGCCACCCAATCCGAATGAATCGAGGACCTAACAAAAGCTTCGACAAAGCACGTGATAACCACAAGTCGGCAACGACGGAGTCTGCTAGCCCCGGAATCAGCAATTGGGCCTTTCAACAACGCTGCGGCTACCACGTGAGGGATCACGTCCCAATCAAGATCCGTAAATGGGTCAAGTCCTGCACTACCAAGGAACCGCTGGAATGATATAAAGGAAAATTTCACTTTTCCGAAGGATACGAACGAAGGCCAAGAGATGGGCTTTGAAGAAGATGGCAACTTCCTTTCAAGAAGGAAGTCGCCCTCACCCGCAAGTACATCGACAAAGGAGAAAGGCCGACTTCAATAAATTTCCTAAGCCGCCGATCATTGGGATGCTTTCGAGGAGTACAAGCCGCTCGGATGCGGGGACAGGTGCGAGAGAGAAAAACAAGGTGAATGCACGAAGAAGAAATACCACCACCATCTCGGGACGGTGGTTACATCAAGGCCGCAAAGAAATGGGACAAGCGGGAAGATGAGCTTCGCAAAGACGATATTATACTCAAATCGAGAATTGGGAGCCCGCATGCGCAATTGGTTATTGGGTCACGGGCAGCCTTTGCCGATGACTTGGTAGCTTGGTGATGGCACCGATACCCAGAAGTTGGTGAAAGGATTGCGTAATCAATCGGCGACTCGGTCAGATCCTGCCGACGGACAGGAGAATGACGAGCTAACATATGCCCTTCAAAACCCTGAGCACCCGGGACGGACACGAGGTTTCGGGAAGGTGCCATGGAGGCACGGCTTTGCCAAAGACTCAAGCACTTACAGGAGTCGGGACTGAAGCAAGAGGAGAGATCAGGGTAGAGTGAGCCGATTGGAGGAAGAGCTTAGAGCTACGAAGGCTTCCATCGATGACTGGTCACGCAAAAGTGTCCGGCAATGAGCCGCCAGGAGCACTACGTTCGACCAATGTTCAGGCGGCGCCGGAATCCGTGATCAGTCCGACCGCGCCAAAGAGCAGTTGCGCGTCCGCCGTGGCCCCTCAGATAGCAGACGACCCGCACGCCCGTCATCCCGCGGACAAAGATCAAGGTTCGCCGCCGGTCTGAAGCTACACATTGATATGCGTAACCTCTCCTTCAAGGTGGCTTACGGCATGGCTTATCCGGTGGAGGCGGGCCAGACATTCCACTGCAACCAGATACCCTCCGGATACTCCAAGGTCACGGTGGAAGAGGTGGTGGGGGCTTCAAGATCTCGCTCGATATTCCGGGGCGACGAGGTGACCAACCTTGGACAGCCCTCCATGGCACATTCATCCTATGGCGCAAAAAGTACATCATATTTCCGAGATGGTGTGGAGGTTATATCTCCAAAGAAGAGAGGCCCCGCATTTGAGCCACTCCAGAGCAAGCACGCCTCCACATCGACAACCCACGACTCCTCGCCGTCAGACGCAATGCTTCCCCGATGGTCCAGCCACGCCTTCACCTCCCGCCCACAAAGAAGCCCGACCACGCCACCGCCACCGCCAAAGTAAGAAGCACCCAACATCTCCGGCCACCACGCCCAAAGATCTCCCCGAGGAAGAAGCTCGATGTCGAAGGAGAGATCCCACACTAGCACCTCCTCCCACGAAATCGCATCCGATACCAGAGAATGTCAAAACAACCGCCAAAGAGGCCATATGACTCGATCATGAGGAGCTAGTCAGATCCGTGAAGACGGATGTGGCTGTGCAATTTATGCCAAAGAAGCCGAGTCCAAGCTTAAAATAGATAAAAACTGTGAAGCACTTTCAATCATGCGGAACGGCGCCGCTACCGTGATGAGCGACTACAAAGGACAATAAGAAAGGCTACAAGGCAAAATACACTCCTTCGGCAGAAAGAAGAAGAAAGTGGAAGATCGCAGAGTGCCGAGGACTTGAGGAGAATGGCATTCTGAAGGAGGCGGGACTCAAATCATTAGACCAGATATTCCAATAATGGCACCAATCAAATGGAAGTATGAGTTCTAAGAAAGCGCTAATTGATCCAAAGGATATAAAAGATCTCCCAACCAAGATGCGCCAAATGCATGAATGGTACATGGAAAGGGCATCTAAAGGATATACAATGTTCCTCCTCCGCTTCCAAGATGAGTATTTCTTCCAAGGAACAACACGTAACTATGGTCGAATTCGATGACTTGTACCATGTGTACCAAGGAGACGAGGTCAACGTGTCTTTCATGTCCCGCCGGTGTCTGTAAGTGTCGATCTACTAAGTTTACCGCTTGCTTCCTCCCGCACTACAAAATTGAAAATCTAATTAACTTAGTTATCCTTCTTATGTAGAATGGAGATACAACGATGTAAAAGATCGGGCAAACAGAACGCTGGCTTCATCGACCCGTAGATTGTCAACGAGAAAATCTGGTCATACTGCAAGCAAAAAATAGCTACTTGAGGAATACCTTTTGCATGCATTGTTGAAACAACACTACAAACCGTATATATACTTCGCCTTCAACTTCAAGTACGTGTTCTCACAAACCTCTTGTTCTTGTATTTCTTAAGCCATTGATAGTACGAGTAGCTACTTATCCATATGTTGCAATATACGAATAGGTTTCATCGATCCTTCTAGTCATCGAGCTTGACAACGGCAGGATTACGCTTTATGACTCAAGAAGGAATCCAATCCAAAAATACCAATGGTTCATTAACATCCTTAACAAGACATTTGCAAAGTTTAAGAAGAAGCAAAAGGAGAATTCCGTAAAGAATTCAAGTCATAGTAAGCACTCAGTGCACGCACTACAAAAACTATTATTAATATACATGCGCCATATCGCTTCTTCATCCGATATTCTCAAATTTCTCCCCGTGAAGGTTAAACGCCGCACTACCGAAACAACTTATGTGGCTACTACGTGTTCCACTATATTCAAAGTTTTATCCATGGCGATTTAGCCGAACATTATGCCGAGGTTCAGATATGCATGTCAATTTGTTAGCTACAACTTACATTTTAATTAATTGCATGTGATCGGATATTTATATACTTCCCGCTTAATTAATTGTCATTAACATCGATGAGCACGTTAACGTGTTCCCGCCACCGGTGCGCGACTCCAAGAACAACTTATCGGCTTCCTTGTCAACGAGGTTGTATCTCCAAATGGCGAGTTCCATGTAAGGTTTCTGCGTTGGACACCGCTGAATCGATGACGACATCCACGCCGACCAAGGACATAAAGAGTGACGATGCAACAAATGAGTTCGATAATCATTTTTTCATCATTCAAACTTGTAAACGTCGGTTGCGTGTATGTACTTGTCCATTTTTACACTATTAAGTTCGTTTTTTGTGTATCGAGCTAGCATGTGAACATGTGTATGAGTATGCATATGTAATATATATTTAATTGCGCAAAAACTCCTCCACTCATATTTAATTTCACGGTCAAAAACGATATACAAAAACACCAGAAGAACATATTCTATAATGCATATAATCGAAAACTCTCTCCACAACCGGTTGGTGAGTCCAACCGCTTCGAGTGTTGCTTCCACAAGCGGTTCGTAATACTAACCGCTTCGAATATCGTTCTCACAAGCGGTTTGTAACACGAACCGCTTGTGGCGCCCCCACGGCGGCTACACCGCCTTCTCGACACGCTCCCAACCGCTTCGTGCCACAAAGACAGCAGTTCGAGCAACCGCTTGTCATACCCGACGGTATCACACGATGTTGCTTAGAAGCGGTTATAAAACCGCTTGTAAAGGGGGTTACGAGCCGCTTGTGATAGCTGGTTCTGTAGTAGTGTGTGCATCATCGCTGATCATATCTTCGCTTGTGCTTGCTCCATTGTCGTTGCAGATGATGCGGTTATCGCAATCTAAGTCGTCAGTAGTATACTTCATAGGTTCAGAGACATGCATAGAGCAGATTTCGAATCAATTATATTGAGAAATCCGAGGACATTAAGGAAGCAGAAGGAAAACATGCGTAGCCCTAAAAAAACATGCGTATTTTTTTTTCCTTTTGGGATCGAAAGGAAAACATGATGAGTTTGTTAGCTAATTACTTTACCTTGGCGATATGGGAAATCCCATCACAGGCATTGTGTTTTTTGTTGTACTTGTCATCTGGATCCCTCGAGTCAATCAACTGAATCAGTTAATACTCACAAAAAATTTACTTCCATGAGCACCCATCACAAGAAGAAACTAATTTGATGAGCCGTAAATTAACTAAAACACGAATCATTAGAATCATGCAAATTATCTAGCTAGCTATATGTATAATTAAGCTTATAATTCTAAGCGCTAACCTTAGGGCTCCTAATAGGGGAGGTGGCAGTGTCCTCCAAGGATTCATCATGCAGGAGCTTCTTCCTCCTGATCCCCTCCATCCTGAAGTTCAATCTCCTCGCAACTTCCGATGGATCGACGAGCGCCGGCAGCCTCGGAGCCTCGGCGAAGGAGGCTATAGCACTTGATCCTACTCCATGATCAGCAGTGCTCTCCGATGTAGAGCGTCGTCCAATATCGTTAGTTGAGGGAGAAATACATGCACTGATGCTAGCCTCCTTGTGTTGCTGCTGCGTCTCCATGAAGTAGTCGATGTACGTCGTCCAGCCGCTCTCCTCGGAGGCGGCGGAGCACTCGTCGCCGCTGCCGGAGAAGGGGTGGTTGGCCATGGAGGAAAGCTGACCTTCGGTTGTGTTCTCCATTGGAAAAAGAAGGAAGAGTTGTCTAATGTGTTGTGGTGGCGTGTATGTGTTTAAGGGCATACATATATGAGAAGATAATTAGCACAGAGAAAACTACCTACATAAAACTACTTTGGTACTAGTATATGCATGATGAGTGTGTCTTAAGTGTGACTACTGAAAATTATCTTATTGGACAGGGACGACAGGTTGACCTAACACTAGTACCTAAGGTGGAATATAATTCAGGCCTAACTTGTCGCGATGAGTGTATATAAAAGATATCACACCAGTATTTTCTTTTGTACATGTGTGTTTGGATTGCGATAACCTAACCTGCGAATTCTAAAAAAAAACTTTTGGTATGATCATTAACATAATTTGAGAAAATAGCTTAGTGTTTTTTTTACTTGCCATAATATTTAACGCTGCTACCGAGAATTACGACTATATTATACTTGGACATAGAGTCTTGGCTATTCTTCCTTCAAGGAAAAGCCTTGGCTATTCCTTCATAAAATAATTTCCCCAAAAAAAAACATTTCACTGTTCAAGAAAAGTGGCCCAAATTAATTCTGACCAAGTGGCTAAGCTTAGCGAGATGAGGCGTCGCTAACAGATCGAGCAAACATCAAAATCAAATTTGCGATCACAAGCAGAAAAAAGATAAACAACACCCATGGCAAACAAGCAAACTAAGTAGTTGCCGAGTCACAGCGACATTACTAGAGAATCAGAGGGTGCAATGTATATAATTAATTACATACACCTACTAGCGGTAGCAGTAGTTAGGGAATAAAATATGCGCCCCTTGAAAGGGGCTTACTACTAGATGTGTCGTGCCGTGTCTGCCCTAGAAACGGTTCATGAAGAATCGACGGGCCGTGGGACTGAGACATAAAGGGTTGGCCGGCCATTTGACATCCGAGAACGACGCACGACAGCGTCATCTTCTTCGTCTGCTTCGTCACATGCATGCAAGAGCCATGCGTCGTCGCATTGCTGTCGTCGCATCATCTATTAGCACATCTGCGACGCCCAATTAACTGGGATTTATTTGTTTGTTATTACGTGACGACGTGTGTGTTAATTTAGGCCTATTAGTTGATCTTCCGAGATTATATGGGCTGTCAACCGCACTGACGGGGTGCAGGCTGTCTGGGCCAAATTTCCGTGGAGAACTCGTTTTGGACTCTGCTGGGATTAATTGGTTGTGTGGACTTATGTTGGCAAGTGGCTCTGATCCTAGCTAGCTGCAATTTTCCATGGATGCGTCTGCATGTCCTTGTGATAGAGTGGCATTTTATATTGAGAAAATTGCAAAAAAAAAAAAAAGTTTGAAAACATTATTGTCTTTCAAAAAGAAAAGTCTTAATTAGGTGACAACCACTCCCGCCAAATGGATGACATAGTGTTGTCGAAAGTTAATTTCCAATCGGTTTTTGGTTGTTTTTTTTGCAGAAAATTGAATTCAAGTTTTTTCTTCCATAGTTAGTTGTTACTAGAGGATTTTTTAAAAAAAAACTAGCAATGATGAAAGCGCACAAAAGACGACGCGACTAGGTGATCACCCTCTACACGGGCTATGCTTCTGTCGGGAAATGGTATCCGTTGGGGGAAGTTTTGGCATGTGAACGAGCGCACGAAATCATGCCTGAGAGGTCGTTGGGCCTGTGCCATGGCCTTCTTCTACGCGGCCTATGCTCATTTTCGCAAAGTGACAGTTCAAGCATAGTCTTACAGACAGCTGACATGTATCATTGTACACGTCTTTACTCGGATGACTGGTGATTCCTCGAGAAATTTTAGAATTTAATTTAAATTTGAATTAGATCTTAAAACACTTTAGTGAAATACCTCTAATCCAAACACGTTCTTTGTCGCGAGACACGAGCGTCCGAAAGCGTGGTCGAGTGGCCATTTTTAGGGAAACGGTGTCCGTGTAGGCAATTTTCGCGCACAAAACGGTGAAAGCGTGCGAACACTGACATTTTGGTATGGGTGTGTGAAATCACGGCCCATCGGGACGTACTGCATCGTCACCCCTCGCCTCTTTCCGGAAAAGGTGGCCGTTCGGCCAGTTTTTGTACGCGAACAGCGAAAAACGGGGAAATTGCACAGCCGAACACGGCCTACCTTCTTTTTTTTTTGGTGGAAACGGTTGTTGTTTGGGCGATTTCGCGCACGAAAACGGCTAAAACATGCGAAAAACAGGGGGGAAAAGGACGGCCGTTTTGCTACGAACGTGCGAAAGCACGGTCAAGCGGTTTCCGAAGACATGAACTGCGGCCGACGGGACGGTGGTGACAACTGACAAGCAGCGGACCGACCGGCGCAGTCGAGGCTGACGAGGCCGAGCGACAGAAGGGCGGGCATAGTCGAGGCCAGCATGGAATATATAGCTATGGCCGGTGGGAGGCGAGCGGCGGACCGACCGTCATGGTCGAGGCCGACAGGGACGAGCGGCGGACCGGCTCTGCGGGGACGAGCGGTGGACCGGTGGGCACCGTCGAGACCAACAGTGAAGAGCTGTGGCTGACGGGAGGCGGTGATGAGCGGCGGACCGACCGGCACAGTCTAGCCGACAGGGACGAGCAGCGGTCGATCGACGCCGGCGGACCGGCGGGCCCAGCTGAGGCCAGCGGGAGGCCATGACGAGTGGCGGACCGACCGGCCCAGTCGAGGTCGACTGGGACGAGTAGAGGCCGGCAGGGACAAGCGGCGCCCGTGCCGCCCTTGGCGGGGGATGAAGCGATGGGGATTGGATTGGGTGGTTGATGGAGATTGGGGCCCCAATGGACATGGACTTGAGTGAAGGCGGCTAGGGTTAGCCCTTGGTGGCTTTGGGCTAAGCAAATGGGCCACGGCGAGGCCTCGACCGTCACAGTTACTGACTTAATGGGCCAAGGCGAGGCTGAGGCCATGACTATGGGCTAAGTAGTCTCGGATAATACTGAATAGTATGCATGTATCGGATATTTCTGAGAAAAATCTCACAAATGCTATCCGATAACGATTTCGAATCCGACAAAACTTAATTTATTGAATGTTAACTTCCATCCCTGAATACACTCCGAATTGGTTCGGTCGGTTAGAAAATATCCAAGCCGATTGCACCTCTAGCTAGGGTTTGAAATTAATTAATGATGGCGCAAGGTTGACGCCTGCTCCGTAAATCTGATAGTGACACGGCTGGCCAGAATTGAATGCTGCAGGGGGCTCAGTCTCCAGCATGCATCCCATTGCATTGCTGCATCGCAAGGCCTCCCATCCCACCCCTGCATGCATGACAACTTGTCAATGGACCCGGCCGGCCT
Source organism: Guadua angustifolia (assembly GCA_036346375.1). NCBI lineage: Eukaryota > Viridiplantae > Streptophyta > Magnoliopsida > Poales > Poaceae > Guadua > Guadua angustifolia. The sequence continues at coordinate 42,670,688 of CM070517.1, forward strand.
GAGTGAAGAAGAAGATGTATATATTCAGTCTAAGTAAAGCTACCCAGCCTCGCATTGATGCTGGTTAAGTTGTCTGTGTACGTTGATTTTGTCAAGATTTACGTACTCCTATAACTCATGTACGTTGATTTTGTCAAGATTGCATGCATAACAACTTCCTTGAACCAAACACATGGATATATATATCAACACTCAAAACTAATTAAGAAGATGTCTTTAATCTCAACGATCGCCCAACTCAAGAAAATCTTGAGAGTTGATTCCCAACCAAATACAGGATATATATATATCAACCCTTTTATCCTTTGGTATATGATGTACAACTCTGAAGGCACATGTTTCCCCCAGAAAAATGTATTATAAGATCAGCTTTTCCTAACAAGCAAAGTTATCTTTATCGGTCTCGGTTAAAGCATGTTTGGAACATAGAAATTTTGCACGAGACTATCTAATTCCTACGGGATTTCAGGGAATTACTGTGCTCCAAATTGGACTTCAAATTATAACGAGAAGAGAAAAACAAAAGCTGTATGTAATTCTTACCTAATTTCATGCATAGGTGCAGGAAACCAACTCCAAATGAATTTACATGTGATAAATGCCGGGATTTTAAATACCAGTGGAATGTAACGTAATAGGTGGGAAATTGTTCTGATTATTTTTCCTTCAAGTTTTTTGTTAATTCTCAAAAAAATGAAGAAAACTAATTACTGGCTTCTTCTTATAACATATATATTGCAAATACTTATAGCATCTCATCTGACGATAGTGTTACCGGTTCCATCTAGTCAATATCATTGTCTTATGATCGATGATACACATAACTACTTGTGTAAAAGTCTTGGATCCATCATAATTAGTTGTTGCCCCATGTGGCGTGGGCCACAAGATATTTAAGCTCCCTCTCAACTTCGTACTACTCTGGTCACAAAAGAGCAAACGTTTTGGACAAGAACATGGTCTTTGAAACACAACTTAGTTAAACTGTTAATTTTATTGTAATATATTTATAAAACTAAAATGTTATGAAAGTGCTTTTCTAGATGAATTTACACGTATCGTTTTCATATGTCCGCTCTAAGTATTCATATATCATCTTTTACTGAAGTACAGAGAGTTTGACTGCAGTATATATACCAAAACTTCACTCTTTTGTACTGCATGTATGTATACCAAAACATCGCCCTTTTGTAACAGGAGGGAGTACATAATGTAGCATGCTAGGTGATAATAATTAATAAAAGTGGTTCCTTTCTTCCCCTCTATGGATACTCTGACCAATGACACGTACAAACGCATATATAATACACATGTCAAAATTGACGATATCAATTCAAGTGTTCATATCAACAATAAAACGTTGGATGCATATTAAATGGGAACCTTTTTAAATTGATGTTACTAACCTCTACTGTGATAGATGTTGATGCTAAATTAACTCTAAGCATGCTCATTCAGTTACTTCCAACACTGTTGTTTTTACTGTACTATTACTTATATATAGTATATAGTATTTTCCAGTGGAGAATTTAGTTTGTATTTTCCAGTGGAGAAATTAGTTTGTTGATTAATTCTTCCACATCAATTGAAAAAAAACTGTATCTAATAGCCAACTGAAACAACGTAGTTGATGTAGAAAAGCTCTAAAGTAACCTTTTGCATCTTCTTAAAAATAATACTCCCTCCATTTAGAAATATAAGACGTATTTTGACTTTACATAAGGATTAAGGTTGTGGAAAAATTGAGAAAGGTATTAGAGAAAGTGACTTAGGTGCCCACTTAATTTTCTGGTACGGTTAAGAAAGAATAAATAAGGGTATATTAGAAAAAGCCTCATTAGTAGGAAAAACACATTCTATTCTCAAGAATAGTTACTCCCACCTCTGATATACCACCTAAATAAACTTGAAATACTCATTTATCACTTTGGATACACTTGTATACTAAATGCAAAATACTCCAATGTGAACCACTCGAGGCAACTGCAAGAGAGTCCATAGTTTTTAGCACATTTTACAAATGCCATTATATACGCACATAAAAAGGAGTATGTTTAAAAAATATACATACCACCTAGATAGTCTTATATACTCGTATACTACACTTATATACCTTCTGTTAAGTGAGATACGTTGTAAGATACGACATAGAGAATAACTACTCCCAAGAGTAGAAAAGATACACACACAAAAGCGCTATTCTGATCCCAAGTGTAGAATAGTTATTCTACACTTTGGAGAGAGAAGTGCGTGCAAACTATCCCAGTACGCCCGTGAGTTGACTAAGCCAATTAGTTATGTGGCCAAACAAACTAATAAATTGTACTAGAATATTTTTTCTTCGTTTTAGCCATAACTTTTTTTCAATTCACGAACAATTTTTACTAGTAGCTTACTGTCAATGAGAGGAACAAAACGATATAAGTCTCACCAATAAACACCGCATGAATAATATATTACTACCATATAAACGTCAATTTACTGAATGTGTTGTTAAATTTTATTGCTGCATAGTCTCCATAGGCTGTTGAACCCTCCTGAAACAAAACGATATAAGTCTCACCAAAAAAAGACCACACAAATGAGATTTTACTAGCAAGTGAACATTAATTTACTGAATATGTTGTTAGATTTTAATGCTATATAGTCTCTATAAGTTGCTGAACCCTCCTGAAATGGAATGATATAATTCTCACCATAAAATGCCACATAATTGGGATTTTACTATCAAATGAGCACTAATTTACTGAATATGTTGTTAGATCTTACTGTTGAACAGTCTCCATAGGTTTACACCAGCAACTAATATACCATCTAAATGAACTTGAAATACTCATTTATCACTTTGAGTACACTCGTATACTAATTGAAAAATATTCCAATGTAACCACCCAAAACAATTGCAAGAAAGTCCAAAGTCCATAGTTAATAGCATATTTTGCAAATGCCTTCATATATGCACATAAAAAAAAGAGTATGTCTAAAAAATATAAATACCACCTCTGAAAAAATATACATATCACTTAGATAGTCTTATATACTCGTATACTACACTTATATACCTTCCGTTAAGCGAGATACTCGCTACGCAATGAGATACATCATACAGAATAAATACTCCTGGGAGAAGAAAAGATACGCACAAAAGCGCTATTCTGCTCCCAATAGTAGAATAGTTATTCTGCACTTCGGTCAGAGACGCGTGTGCAAACTATCTCATGTACGCTCGTTAGTTGACTAAGCCAATTAGTTACATGCCCAAACAAACTAATAAATTTTACTAGAATTTTTTTTCTTTGATTTAGCCATAACTTTTTATCGATAGCTCCAATTCGAGAATGATTTTTACTAGTAGCTTACTGTTGATGAGAGGAACAAAATGATATAATTTTCACCAATAAACACTACATGAATAAGATTTTACTGCTATATAAACATCAATTTACTGAATATATTGTTAGTATCGATGTCAAAGATCTTGAGTCCCTTAATCGAACTTATGGAAATATAAATTGTGGGCCACTAGATATTAAAACAGATACAATGAGGAATATTTCTTTATTAACCAAGCGGCTATGATAGAATACACGAGTTACAAGATGATCTAGGTTATTGCAAAGTACTAATCATAGGTTACAAGATGTTTGTTGCAATTGCCAGATGTGTGTTGCTAGATCAGGATTGAGATCAGATACGGCCCTTAATAGCGTGAATTGGCCTCCTATTTATTCTTGATGAAAAGGCTACAGTTGACTTTCAGAAAGGGTGTTATGTAATTGGGAGACACCTTCCCGCTAAATGGTGTCTTCTCGTCAAAGGATATTTTTTCTGGTGATAATTTTTGGGTGGTTACATGTACTTGTCAGATAGTTGTCTGCATGGAGACATGTGTAGGGAGAACAGCTTATCCTTGACCAGTTTGCTAGTTGGGGCGGCCATTGCACTAATCGAAGACGACCAATTGTAATGCATGGAGTCAAAGTGTTTTTTGAACCAAATTTCAAAGTTTGGGGGTTAAATATTTGATTTCATAGTTTGGGCTACTGGACAAACTTTCAATCAAAATTTGGGGTGTTATATGAACTTTTTTCATATATATAAAAGCCTTTTCTGTACTCCGGAAGTACATACTTTCACTTTCAATATACCATTTAACCGAAGGTATTATAATTCCTTTATCGCTATATGTATACTTCGATACTAATTGAAAAAATTCATCGTAGCACTTTATTTTTGTTATACATCCTTTTCCATATGTAACCTTTTTCATACTTCTGAAAGTACATCTCCCACTTCCAAATATACCATTTAAACGAATGTATTATACTCTTTTATCCCTTTTTGTATACTTTAATACTAATTCTAAGATACTCCAAATGTGACATGGTTAAAAAAATTCATAGGAAAATTGTGTCGGTGCCAGAGAAAAGTGTCTAATTTTGCTTCTACCACTATTCTTTTCCTTGTTTCATTTTTGCCGCTACTATTTTCACTTCATTTTCCATTTTAGTCAGTTGAATGAGAGTTGATCGTCAGTCATAATTGTTCGTTTTGTTTTTTATTTTTTAAAAATAACAAATGAAGTTCAATTCTTTTGTAAATTTTTCTTTATGATTCTAGACTACTAAAGATGGTACCATAATTTTTTGAGTATGATCAAACTTATATATTTTTATAAAAACTCTTTAAAAAAATTAAAATAGAAGGAATAATTCTGACTAACGGTCAACTAACAATCAAATGGTGGTCAACTGATGGAAATGGCAAAAGGAGTAAGAAGATCACTGACTAGTAGCAAAAATGAAACGATGAAAAGAGGGTTGTAGAAGTAAAATTGAACATTTTTTTAGTGGCACTAGTAAAATTTTCCCAAAATTCATTGGGGCCTTTTATTTTTGGTATACACCATCTTCCATATGTAAAAGGAGTATATGCGAGGTATAACTTATTTGTTCAAGTGGTGTGTGTATATGAAAATATTTCCATACTCCTAGGAGTACGTACTCCCACGATTCATATGTCACATAAACAAAAAAAACTATAACCCTATAATTTGTGTATATACTCCTTTTATATATTGAAAATAGCTATATAGCAAAAATGAAAAGCCTCGGATGAAAAATTTTCATCCATGTTGTATTAGAGTATCTTATATAGAATTAGTATTTAAGTATACCGAAAGTGATAAAGGAGTATAATATGTTCGTTTAAGTAGTATAATAGAAGTGAGAGGATGTACTCGCATGATTATGGAAAAGGCTTCCTACATACATATATACATACATATGTGTATACATATATATACATATATAAACAAACAAACTATATTCAGACTATAGGAATTATATTTTTGAACAGAGGGAGTAAGAGTTAGACCACCAGTCCATCACATAATTCATGGGTTTGATTTGAAATTGCTGCATTTAAGCTACTCTGTTATCTTCTTTGCATACAAGTTCAAAATACATAATTATCACATGGAAGGGCTGGCTATTAACCTTAACGAGTTATTATCGGGTTTCTTTCGAAATTAACATAGTTTGATATAAAATTATTTTATTTATATTTAAATAGTTATTCCAAATTTGAGCTAACGAGCCACTATCGAGCCAAACCTCATTAGCCTTTTTTTCCTCGAAATAGATTCATTTCAGTTTCGAATCCATTAACTACCGTAATCAAAATAATTTTGATTCGAGTTTTAACAAGCTTTTTTTTTTTGCTTTTTGCTCACCCTACATGAACACAAAGTACATATATATGTGCCTTACTGCGTGTAATATTGTGTGGTGATAAGATAAAAAATGATTTTGCGAGAGCAGGAATTAATTAACTCAGAACAAAACTAATTAAGCAAGCATTAACTCTTGAACTAGAGTTGATCGGTTGTAAATTTGGTGGACCCAATATACGTATGGTACATGCAGCGACCACTAAAATGCTACACATACATACACCTTGTAACGTTCATGGTTTAATTTGCATCAAATTAAAAGTGTCCAAGTCAGTTCCCCTCTTGACGTATTCTCATGCATCACATCCCATACTCCAATTTGGTCAAATTTGAAGTTATGGAATATGCATGGAGACAAAGTCGATCGTCAGAATATGTCAAGATGGATTAACGTGGTTCATACTTCATATATTAATTAATGGATAGAGATATGCTATGTATATATATGACGTTATTTATCTAAAAAAATATATATGACGTTATATCCGGTGGATTTCTCTCTGGCCGTAGATATATACATCCTCAAGTCAACTCAAGCGTGACAATAATGTTACACGCTTATTCAGTTTTGCGTTATAGCTAGTTTTTTTCCCCCCCGAGGACTAGACTCAAATCATGTTGACTTCTAGGGGAAAAAATCATTTAGATGGTTTAATTTGTGGACTAATAACTTAATTAGGACTTTAGGAGGACTGTTCACAAAGCCATTGATACTCTTGTGGCAGAGAAATGATGACTGATGATGGTGTATATGTATATAGTAAAATGCTTCATGTTGAATAAAAAGTGTATTTTTATAAAATCAGACCAGCCAGAGAGTTACGAGATGGATCACTCGAACCCAGTAAACCAAAAAAAAAAAGCTCTAGCTAAGATCACTCTATCTATGAATCTTCCCTTTTTCTTCAGCATATGTACACAGGAAACACCACGCATGCCGAAGTTCTTATATTAATTTTGACGTTGGAGGTTGTACATATGCGGTATTTGCTGATGTATATGGAGTATTTTTCCCCTTCTTCATGCATGGAGCCATGGAGGATGTATGCATATACATGGTGAAGGAAATACGTACGTACCTCCTCCACTGGAATAGTGGATGGGTGTAGGCAATAAATTCTGGACCTAAACCGCCTTAATTCTCTCTACCACAAGTCATGAACAGCAAACAAAAACGCCTCTGTATAGTACCTTTGCTGTTGCAGTAGTTGCTGGTCGATCGATCGAGAAACCAAATTGACACACCTTCAGTTTTATATATGTGTCTCATACCATATCATGCATGTATATGCTCTCGATCGATCGTGTACGTACCCTTGCTGCCGATCGATTCAGAGTTTTTTTTTTACTGTCTCGATCTACGTACCTCGTAGCTCTCTACATGCTCGTACTATATAGTACGTATGATGCGTGATGGCTGGATCGATGGATTGGTGTGGATCATCAGTAGTACATCATCACTCCCATATCATACGTGTAAAAATGTAGCCATCTACACTGCTACAACCAGCGACACCACACACACACCCATCTCTCTCTATATATATCTTGCTGATCTCTACAGGCTAAGTCTCTCTCGCACTCAGAGACTAGGGGAGAGAGAGAGAGAGTCATGCAATAACTCCATGGCCGCAATGAATGCCATTGCACCCTCTCGCTGCTCTCTGCAATAACTCCTATTCAATACCCACACCCTCCCCCGTTCGTCTCCCCACCAGTTTCGCCTCTCCCCATCTCCATCACCTTCCCCTTCCTCCTCATCTTCCTCTCTCTCTCTCTCTCACACACACTTGCAGGGGTAGCTACTCGTCTGAACTTTGTTCGATCACTGAAGCTAGCTATCTAGGTGCTGCAAGGAAGGGAAGGAAGGGCGTGATATGGTAGCTGCTGCTTGGTGGTGCTGGTAGATCTGAGCTTTGCGAGCGCTTCTGCTGCGACTTACTTTCCAAGTGAAGGTGGAGACGGGGCGGGTGAATGGTGAGTTTCTAGGGTTTGGTGAAGGAGATATGCCCGGAGGGATAATGATCCCAAGCCGGACCATGTCGCCGGCCATCATCGGCCGGAACGGCGGCATCGCCTACGCCTCCTCCTCCTCGGCGCTATCCCTCGGCCAGGTAAAACTATATTTTTCATCCTCCATCAGTTTATTCTGCATATAAGTTTGATTCATTTTGTGCATCTGTTGGATTAATTTTTTAGGACAGTTTTACATAGTAGGAGGGTGCACGCTTCTTGTGATCTATCTTAAATAGTAACCTTGCTTCTGAACATATATTGATTATGTTGGATCCAAAAAATTGTCCTTTAATTTCCTACTCTTCTGTGTTTCTGAATAGATATAATTCTAGACTATTACACATCCACCAAGTCGCATGTACAAAATGATGTATTACTCTTCTTCATTACATCACTTACTGTTCTTTGGATGATGCATATCATATATATATACTCTAGTCCATAGCTGAAATGGTATTGGAAGTAGCTAAAGTGGAGGGGTATACAAGAAAAAAATAGTAAAAAAATCACCTTGAAATCCTAGAATGATATGTGTTTAGAAACAAAATTTTAAAGATAAAATGACATTATTCATAAACGAAGGGAGAAGTTTCTGGCAGATATAGGAATATACTTGTGTAGTGTGTACATTTGAGTGTGCTCAAGTGTAGATGGGGGGATTTTTTTTCCTTTTCAAAGAAGGGAAAGCATTTAAGTAGGGGAGTAACTAAATGCCAAAAGGGATTCATATCTCAAGGTTTAATTTGTTGCTTTCATTGGAGGTGAGAAAATGAAACATATGGTTTTGGTTGGTGCACTTTCTGAATGCACTTGGACGGATGGATGGAGTAATCCCAAACATATTTAGTGTAGTATGCTGCTACTACTCTCGTGTAGCATTAAGTTGTGGCATCCTTTATTTCTCAAGCGGTGTTCCTCCCTAATTTAGGTGCTCCTTTTCCGACCCATTTCCTACATTTATTGCTCCCCAAAATGTACCAAAATTTTCCTACAGTGTTTCTTAGTCAGTACTCCTACTGCAGTTACTTGTTTCTCTTGATCCTTCCATTTCAAATGCTCAAAGTCCAAACTCTCCCAATTTAATTTACTTCAAAAAAGAACATTTCACAAGCTAGGTTACTTTCCTTTCTCCCAGATAAATACTGTAAGGGTCGTTTTACCCGTTTGTTTAGCTGGGCAAGGAGAGATTTGTAGCTCCCTCTCTTTACCCTTAAGAAAAGAAACCTTATTGTTCAGCCTTTCTTCAGAAACAGCAAGCCTCCATCACAACTAGAGATGAGATTTCTTTCGCAAATAAATACATATATACATTCCTACACCTTGGCATGCAACTTGATACATTCTGCAATTCTCCTAAATTCAAACTACATTTACAACTAGCTAGCTGGTACAACCTCAGTTATATGTGCTCGTTAAGAGATCGAGGTGCTTCCATATATACTTTTCTTTTTTAACAATTGCACAAATATTATAGCATAAACAAAGGGTAGATGGTAATTATTTATCCCTTTTGCTTGTTTCAAGATTTATACAACTTATATTGAGAGGAAAATCATTGAAGCACTGCTCACTCATTAATTGTCTAGCTAACACATTCAAGAAGTAATATTGTAAGATAAACTAAAGGATGCAGTATTAATTTCTTTATTGGCTCTCACAATTAGCTTATCTGTGCGCAATCGATTGAATGACAAAATTACAATGCAGAACTTGTTGGATGGGCACCACCTTCAGCTGCCTGCAATGCTGCAGCAGCACCATGGGCAGCAGCTGGTGGATCAGCAGCATCTCCCCCAGCACCACCAGCAGCAGCAGGCTGCGACTAGCGAGAGCGACGCTCGGGGCCCTCCCGGCGGCAGCAACGCCGACGAGCTGGAGATGAGCAAGTCCGGCGGCAGCGACAACCTGGAGGGCGGCGGTGGCGGCGAGGAGCAGGACCCCAACGAGCGCCCCCGCAAGAAGCGCTACCACCGCCACACCCAGCACCAGATCCAGGAGCTCGAGGCCTTCTTCAAGGAGTGCCCCCACCCTGACGACAAGCAGCGCAAGGAGCTCAGCCGCGAGCTCGGCCTCGAGCCCCTCCAGGTCAAGTTCTGGTTCCAGAACAAGCGCACACAGACGAAGGTAATGTAGTTACCCATGCATCTGTCGATTGATTTAATTGTACTTGCATAGATGTCGACGATCAAATGCATGCAGCTAGGCATGCTATGTTGATGTTGTGCTGTTAAATGCTAATGGAGTATATATATATATATATACGATACGTGCATGGATGGATGCATGGTACGTGCAGACGCAGCACGAGCGGCAGGAGAACACGGCGCTGCGCACGGAGAACGAGAAGCTGCGCGCAGAGAACATGCGCTACAAGGAGGCGCTCGCCAACGCCTCCTGCCCCAACTGCGGTGGCCCCGCGGCCATCGGCGAGATGTCATTCGACGAGCACCACCTCCGCCTCGAGAACGCGCGCCTCCGCGAGGAGATCGACAGGATCTCCGCCATCGCCGCCAAGTATGTCGGCAAGCCCGCCGGCGCGGTGTCTTCTGCCTACCCGGCGCTGCCACCCTCCTCGAACCGCTCGCCGCTCGACCACCTGGGAATGCCCGGCTCCGGCGCGGACATGTTTGGCGGCGCCGAGTTCGACAAGCCGCTGGTGATCGAGCTCGCCGTGGCCGCCATGGAGGAGCTGGTCCGGATGTCGCAGCTCGGCGAGCCGCTCTGGGCCCCGGCGCTCGATGGCGAGGCGCTTAACGAGGAGGAGTACGCGCGCGCCTTCCCTCGAGGCCTCGGCCCCAAGTCGCTGGAGCTCCGGTCGGAGGCGTCGAGGGAGACGGCCGTCGTCATCATGAACCACGTCAGCCTCGTCGAGATGCTCATGGACGTGGGCCAGTGGTCGGCGCTCTTCTCGAGCATCGTGTCTCGGGCGGCCACTCTCGAGGTGCTCTCCACCGGCGTCGCCGGCAACCACAACGGCGCGCTGCAGCTCATGTCCGCCGAGTTCCAGATGCCGTCGCCGCTGGTACCGACGCGGGAGAGCCAGTTCCTGCGCTACTGCAAGCAGCACCCCGATGGCACCTGGGCCGTCGTCGACGTCTCCCTCGACGGCCTCCGCACCGGCCCGCCAGCGCGTGGCCACCGGCGCCGCCCCTCCGGCTGCCTCATCCAGGAGATGCCCAACGGCTACTCCAAGGTGACCTGGGTGGAGCATGTGGAGACCGACGACCAGATGGTGCACAACCTGTACAAGCCGCTGGTGAATTCCCGGCTGGCGTTCGGCGCGCGGCGGTGGGTGTCGACGCTGGAGCGGCAGTGCGAGCGGTTGGCGAGTGCCATGGCCATCAACGTGCCCTCCAGCGACGTCGGGGTGATCACGACGGCGGAAGGGCGGAGGAGCATGCTGAAGCTGGCAGAGCGGATGGTGACGAGCTTCTGCGGTGGAGTGACGGCGTCGACGACGCACCAGTGGACGACGCTCTCCGGTAGCGGCGCCGAGGACGTGCGCGTGATGACGCGCAAGAGCGTCGACGACCCTGGTCGCCCCCCAGGCATCATCCTCAACGCCGCCACCTCCTTCTGGCTCCCCGTGCCGCCCGCCCGCGTTTTCGACTTCCTCCGCGACGACTCCACCCGCAGCGAGTGGGACATCCTCTCCAACGGCGGTGTCGTCCAGGAGATGGCCCACATCGCCAACGGCAGGGACCACGGCAACGCCGTCTCCCTCCTCCGCGTCAACGTCAGTATATATATACTCCATTACTCCATTAATTAATTGTTTCTTCAAGCAATCCCTCGTGGCCTGCCATGGCTGACATGCACGTACGTGCACTGCATTGCATGGTGCAGAACGCCAACTCGAACCAGAGCAACATGCTGATCCTGCAGGAGTGCTGCACGGACGCCACGGGGTCCTACGTCGTCTACGCGCCCGTCGACGTCGTCGCCATGAACGTCGTGCTCAACGGCGGGGACCCGGACTACGTCGCACTGCTGCCGTCAGGGTTCGCCATCCTACCCGACGGGCCGGCCGGAGCCGCCGCCGTCGCGGAGGCCGGCGGATCGCTCCTCACCGTGGCGTTCCAGATACTCGTCGACTCTGTGCCCACCGCCAAGCTCTCGCTGGGCTCCGTCGCCACCGTCAACAGCCTCATCGCCTGCACCGTCGAGCGCATCAAGGCCTCTGTCGCCGGGGAGAACGGCGTGGCTCCCGCCGCCTGCGCCCGGTGACCGCCGGAGCGCAGCTGTACCCATCCATCCATCATGTGCAATGGTGAGCAACACTGATATCTCTGCAAGCAATGTGCTCTTGCTCTTGATTTGCATCTCCACGAATTAATTTAGACCTTGTTTGCAAAACCATTAACCACCATAGTAATTTTGGTGTATTTGTATCTTTTCCTACTAAATTCTTATGAACTTTCTATATCCCTAACATACCCTTAGCCCCATTACTGATTCATGCAAATTTTTTTGTGAAATTACTGCATTCCGAAAAACGCCCTTAAGTTATTGTAGATTTAATCAAGTGTTTGTTTAAATTATTGTTGATTTAATCAAATGTTTGGTTGCATTTTTGTTGTGGTGCAGGAGATCAAGGGAGGGATCAAGAGTGAATCCGGAGGTTTAGCATGTGGGAAGTCAAGAACGCACCGCAGACTCTCCTTGCCAAGTGTTGTTTGCGCTTCAAAATTTGCCCCCTTCCTCTTCTTATAATCTAATCACCACCACCAAAAAAATATCAGTAAATCGAAGCAAACACAACAGCAGCAATATATAATATAAAGGAACACAACTTAGGTCCTATGATCATGCATGGCTGATATATACAGTGATATGTCATAGGCTCTGAGTTGTGCTGCTTAAATTAAACCCATCTAAACATATGTATGTGTTTGCTTCAAACACCATGGTTGCTCGTAGTTAGTTCAGATGATCACCTGCATGCTAATTAATTAATTCCATCACAAATCCCAATTCGGAAGCAAGCAAGCAGCACTTTGCAAGGGCGGTTGGTTCGGGTATTGACTTCTCTTTCTCTCTCCGGGTTGCCAGTCTCTCTCTAGAAACTCCAAAGGATGATGATTGATCTGCAGGATTGTACGATCAGCTAGACCATGCATGCATGCAAGCAACACTTTAATTTGATTCCATTGTAATGTGTTGGTTCCTGTGTATCTTTGTGTTTCTTCTCTTTTACGTAGCTTCCATATTCCGTCTCTGCATGGAGGGTTTAAGTTGACTTGCATTTGGAGATTGCACTAGTTTGTGTCATCTTTGTGCCCCTCACACCTTTGGAGCCTTTTAATTGGACTTCTTTTTTGCATCCATCCATTCCGTCTGGTTGAGTTAATGATTTTTTGTCCCCTTGATTTTGGTATGTGTGGCTATTTTAGTGTTGATTGTAACGGACCGCTCTTTTTAGAAGGTGTGTATAAATAACTTTATAGCTATCCAGGACTTTAGCTATAGGTAACCAGGTGTACATTGCCTGATATAAGAACAAATGCGAAAATTTTACAGATAAAATAAGGGCCTAGCGGCCAGAGTTTTACAAGAGGTGCGGCTAGCACCTGATACATTACTAAAACTCCCACAAGAAAGGCTTGAGCAGATAGATCAAGGCTTTCAAAACCAAATATCGACGTCGTCTACGTTCTTCTGGAACTCATCGGCTTCATTGAAATCTAAAAGGGGGATTTTGGAGCAAGGGTGAGTACATAACCGTACTCAACAAACTACACGGAAATTTCTGAATATTACATGCCGGGTTAAACAAAGGCAGGTATAGGTTTTAAGCATTGTGGATGCAAGTTGTAAACATCAGTTTTCATTTTACATTTGAAACACAAACCATAAATAGCAATACCATGGAGGGGTCATTTGCAAAGTTCACAATTATGACAAATTCTTTTTATGAAAGCTACAGGGGCGCAGTTACAGGAATCGCCCTAAATTAACTCAACTTCATTAACCAGAAGCACGGCGTATTCGAATACCATTTATATTACTCTGCAGAGGTACTCAGCTTTACCCACAAGATATCGTCAGCCGTTAGTGCCACGCGATTACATGCAACTTTAATGCATGCGGCCGGCTGGGATGATCATAGCATTTCGTTGGATTTCCCTTCTTTAGCTCCTACCCAGTAGGTTACTTGGGCCCCCAGCTTCCAGGACCCACTGGCCAAGGCGGGCGGCGCGATCTGGCCAACTGAGGACACCTACTGTTGTGAGAACCGGCGAATGGCTTTTCCATTCCCGTTCCACCCCAGTCGCTTCGCGGGCCATTCTCTTCCCAGAATGGCAGCTACCTCCTATAGGTATTCCAAAGGGAAGTACAATGTACTGAACTATGTTGGACCAAGTCAACAGGGTTGGTCGGCCCAACTTGTGGTTGAGCGGGATCTGAAGTTATCTACTTTGCCCAAGACATCGATCCTTAACTGCCAAAGATTCAGCCAAATGACATACCACAAACCATTGGCACCAACTGTACCACCACCACACCACAACCTGGCTTCGTCATCGGTTGGGGGTTGGGCCAACATCCACCTCCCGTGGTCCGCCCAACGCTGTCCCCCAAACCGTAGCAATTTTTGAAAATCAACCGAGCCATCTCTCGGAGATTTTAAGCAATTGTAACTAAAGGTGAAATTATATTAACTGCTAATTTACGATGGTTCAATATTTTATAGCCTAAGGTTACAAAGGAAATTTAAGACATAACAACAGGTTAATCATTGGGTTGTATCTAATCATGTCATTCGAAACTACCACATTTTCTAGTTTTCTAAAATACCAAAATAATGCAGTACAAAAATATATACATATTATTGTAACGAAACTGGGTTCAACATGTTCAAGGAGTGTGGCTTGCCTTGTGGAGTTTGAGGTTCGCCTAGCGGGAAATGGTCGATGTCGTGTCTGGTCTCGAACGACGCTTGCTCCAAACACGGCTCCAAGAACTGCTCCGGCTCTGAGTTTCGCTCCCAGAGTTGTTCTGACATCGGATCTAACACGAGAAAACGCAAGCAATAAATAAACGAATAAAAACAACTGAAGAAAGAAAATAGAAAAAGGAACAGGAGAAAATGGCTGGAACGGAGCTTATGGTCATTTTTGGAATTTTTGGGACTTGCTCTGGCGAAACGGAGATCATTTTTGGACTCAGCGGCATGAACTGGTCAAAAATAAATATATTTGGCTATTTTTGGATTTTTGAGAATTTTGGGGATTTTTCTGGAATTGAAAAACGATTTTTTCGTATTTTAATAAATCAAAATCCGAAAAGAAAAAAAAAGGAGCTACTGTGCAACAAACGCCTGAGACCTACAAATTCGCCTGGTAGCGCAGAGAGCAGGCGGCCTCTTGGCCGCTGGACCACGTGGGGTGGGCTTGGCCCACTGGCCTTGACAGGTGGGGAGACCAACCGGTGAGGTGAGCCTGGGCCCAATGCCGATGGGGAGAAGGAAGAGGTTGACTTTGGGCCCCTGGCGTGAGCGCTGACCGATGGGGCTCGTGGCAATGAACGGGAAAAGCTGGCGAGTGGGGTGGGACAATGAGAGAAACAAAAGAGGGGCGGCACAGTGGACAAATTGGACGTGAAGAAGATGACCATCGCGCGGGCGGAGGAAGGCCGGAGGGCTCGGAAGAAATAGTGGGGAAGGGAGAGTAGCACGCGGCAAACTCGGGAGTGGGGAGAAATGGGCTAGTGAGGGAGCGGTGGAGCATGGCGCGCGGGGATATACCAGAGGTGGAGAAGATGCAGGCGTGGTGGCAGAGTGGGGAACCGGGGAGGAAATGGAGTGGGGGAAAAGGTCGAGCTCGATGCGGGGAACTCGAGGGTGGGTGAAAATGGGTGGGTGAGTGAAAATGGAGTGGGGGAAGATGCAGGGCGTGGTGGCAGAGCGGGGAACCAGGGGAGGAAATGGAGTGGGGGAAAAGGTCGAGCTCGATGCGGGGAACTCGGGGGTGGGTGAAAATGGGTGGGTGAGTGAGTGGAGAGCCGGGGCGGCAGAGAGAGGCTGGAACCGAAGAAGACGAAGGGCAAGACGGCGAACCGATGGCTTGGACGGTGAAAGAAAAAGGGGAAAAGAGAGAGCTCGCTGTGGGGAGTTCGTTTTTGCGAAAAAGGGGACTCGGGCGGGTTTAAACAGCGCAAGCGCGAGGAAGAAAGGGGAAGCGCCGACGCGGAGAGAGAGAGAGGACACGGGGGAGAGAAAGCATGGAAGGAGCGGATTTAGGCGAGATTTATGCCAAGCGATGGCGAGGTGGCGAAAAATGGCGACGGATGGCGAGCAAAAAGGGGGTGAGGCTGTGTTCGGACCGGCGGGAGGAAGAAGAAAAGGGAGGGGCGACGCGTGGACCGGGCGGACGGGTGTCGCGCCGGGGTGGGCTGGGGCGAGCGGAGAAAGCCAGGACAAGGCCCAACGGGGAAGGCGGCCTGAGCGAAAATGAAAAGGGGAGTGGGCCGAGAGAATGGGGAATTAAATTTAACGGCCAGCAGGTAGGGCGAAGTAATGAGGGTCAAGGGCGAGGGAAAACAGAAATTCCAAAAAGGGTAAGCGGTTTTCGGGGGAGATGGCCTAAAAAGGAAAGGGGTCAAAATCGGCTCAAATAAATTCAAGAAAAGTCCGGAAAAATCCAAATAAAATCCCAATAAATAAATAAACAAAAATTTTGAAATTTTGGGGGTGTTTCATTGATTATGTGATATGTGCACCCATTAGATCGACTTCACTTGGAACATACGAAGGATTCTGGTAGAAATTGTACTAACTGTTGCTTAATGCTTATACAAGGTGAGATTTGAGATGCAAGGACAAAGTAGGTAGGTACTCGTGGTTCCAATTTTCTAAAAGCTATTTCGATCCTCAAGAAATGCTAAGCTACGTGGGAGCATCGCACAAATAATCACAAACCACTCAAGGAAAACAGTTTCACAAACCCATGGATTACTCACAGTTAACCTTACAAGAAAAGGCTCTCTCTCTCTTTCTGTTGAGATGCTGTCAAAACTTAGGGAGCAATTTGGTTATTTGCCACTTTAAACATGTGACTTCGCAAATTTGTCACTGGATCTATATTTCATTGACTCAGATGATCTCATATATTATTGGCTCAAGTGACATCATAATCAAAAAGTCAATCTTTGAAATAACAAATAACCAATTTTCTAGTCTCGAACAAAGCAGAGATGAGCTTATCAGGGTGGCAACAACCGCGACGGCGGCGGCTTTAAAGACGCTACAGGTCAGGCTGCACCTCAACTCAAATGGAGGCTCGTGACTCCCAAATCCAAGTTTGCTGGGTCCGTGAGTCACACAGTATGCTGCTGTTCGCAGTTTGGTGATGCGATGCCACATTGCCACATACATGAACATAGATAGTACCTTTCCTCAGCAAAAAAAAACATGACATTCAGCTGCAAAACATGCAACTAAAAGAGCACACACACGACTTGGGGAATGGGGACGACCATAGCCAGCCAAAAAAAAACAACAACAACAACTTGTTCCACTTGACATCTCTCGTTCCAGTACAAGGACAATGCAATGCAGTAATAGTAGTACATCTTTTGACTAGCAAAAGAGAGAAGGAAAAAATCCGTGAGATAAGACTATTTCCAATAATTTTTCTTCATTTTCTTCTCTTCTCTCATTCCCTTCCCCATATTCATTCCCTTCATTCCTATCATCTCCAACAGCATCCTCTCGAAGGGTTTTGTATAGGGATTGAAGAGAGAATGATTCTCACTCTAAATCCCTTCCGAAGGGAACCGTGAAGGGAATTCGTTGGAGTGTTTGGGATCTGTCTGTGAAAGGATTTAGAGGCTGAAGAGATACCGCTGGAGATAGTCTAAGGTAGCTTAAGGGCTCAGCCACTGAAAGGTTGTTATAGTTTTCACCACTTCGTGAGGTTGCAGTCAGGGGCAGCAACTGGCTCCGTAAAGAGTCTAGCCAAACCAACTGAAAGCTTGGTGTTTATTTACCCACTTCAATATTATTGTTCGGATACAAGACAACAAACCAAGCTGCTAGCTAATAACCAACTTCAAGACAACAAACAAAGCTGCTAGCTAATAACCAACTTCCAAGGATTATTTGTACTACATATCCAAAGGACAACACTAAGTAATTGTTGCGCCCTTTCAAACTGCCCATGGAAAAGCTATTATTTAGCCTCTCTAGAATTTAAAGTTCAAGGTACTTGCTGGCTGTGTGGACATCCTTGTCTCCTCTTCCACTGCAATTCACCACCACCCGAACACCTTCTGGCAGCGTCGGGCAGAGCTTCTCCAGGTAGGCCAGTGCATGGGATGTCTCCAGCGCGGGGATGATTCCCTCCAGCCGAGAGACACGCTTGAATGCTGCACGTGAAGATCACAGCGGGAATGGAAGAGTTAGATATTGAACATAGTGCACTCAGGTCAGAGAAGACATGTTACGTTGCGAATCCTAAGGAAACATGCATGTTGATTGGTTTACTTATAAAATCCCAGGATCACATCATTATGTGTTGCAATATTCGAGATTGTGACACCAACTATATATTTAACATTTTGTCAGTGAAGATGTCGAAGCTACTGAGTTAGTATGCTAAAAGAGTTCCCCCGTCATATTTTTTCCGATAATTCAGCCACTTGCCCACTTGCAGAGGATTATGTCATTATGTGTTTTCAATATTCAAGATTGTAACAGCAAGTAATTGTTTAACATTGAGTCGGTCAAGTAATTGTTTAACAATAAGTTGGTGAAGCCTTACAAGCTACTGATTCAGCATGTTAAAAAATTCCACGCCTTATTTTTCTCTAATTCAGTCACTTTTGGATGCCTTACCAACTCCACTGCAGAGTCCAACTTGCCGAAATGGCTAAGTATAAATCTAAAATTCACATGTAACCTGGAATTTCAGGTACAAATAACCAAACCGTGCAGATGCGCACATATCAGTAAAGATTCCCATCAACAATGTTGGAGTCAATTTCGATAAAAAGACATTATCGGTGCCAACTAGTGCCTAGGCCATGATTTGCTTCAACATTCACAATGTATGATATTTAGATCAAAGTCATTAACAGTTATCGGTTCTCACTTTTGATTATTACCCCAATTCTGACCCATTAAGAGTTCTCACCATCAACCTGATGCTACCAGCATTTAGTAGATAGACCACCAATCAACTGGAAAAAAAATATGACAGAAAGAAACAAGAATAGTGAGAAACATACCATCCAGTGCCTCCTGATCCGTCACACTATCGTATTCAGCACGTCCAATATCCTTCAAAAAACTATGCTCAGGTCCAACACCTGGGTAGTCCAGCCTAACATTTAAAACAAAATATGGATGGTTAGCCCACTTATGTAAGAAAATAAAATCTTGTCGATGTAAATATCAGAACACTTACCCAGCACTGATGGAGTGGGGTTCAATAACTTGTCCATCATCATCCTGCAATACATAGCTCAAAGATCCATGGAGAACTCCCACTTCTCCCTTCGTCAGAGTTGCAGCATGTTTGTCAGTGTCTACACCATGACCAGCAGCCTCCACACCAATAAGTCTTACATCTTGATCATCAACGAACTCATGGAAGAGACCCATGGCATTTGATCCACCACCGACGCAAGCAACCAACACATCAGGCTTGCCACCCCACTTGTCCATGGCCTGTCTACGGGTCTCCTCGCCAATCACCTTATGGAACTCCCTCACCATCATTGGGTATGGGTGCGGACCAGCAACTGAGCCCAAAATGTAGTGTGTGGTCTCTACATTAGTGACCCAGTCACGGATGGCCTCCGAAGTGGCATCCTTTAACGTTGCAGTCCCAGAATGTACTGGCCTTACCTGTTTCAACAAAAGCCACCAACGCATGATGAGAAACAAGTGCTGGTGCGCACATGTCTAACAACAAATCTTCCCAAAGACAAGCAAAAACATTCTGCCTCTCGTGGTGGATGATTTGCAAAATAACTAATAGCCTCGAACATAATTGCAAGCGCAAGCCTAATCCAAGAAGAGATATTATGATGAAAATGATGGCATAAAGATGCACGAGTGTCTGCCATACCTCTGCTCCAAGAAGCCTCATCCTGAAAACGTTAAGCGCCTGCCTCTCCATATCTTGTGCACCCATGTAGATGATGCACTGCAGCCCAAATCGTGCACACACCGTGGCAGTGGCAACACCATGCTGGCCAGCTCCAGTCTCAGCAATGATTCGCTGCTTCCCGAGCCGCTTGGCAAGCAAAGCTTGTGCCACAGCATTGTTGATCTTGTGGGCACCGGTGTGGTTAAGGTCCTCCCTCTTCAGGTAAATCAGAGGGCCCGTGCCATCAGGGCGCTTGTAGTGCTCCGTCAAGCGCTCCGCAAAGTACAGCGGGCTCTCACGGCCGACATAATCCTTGAGAATACCATCGAGTTCTTCCTGCAAATGGCATGAATGTGGTGTCAAATATAACAACCTACCCTTTGTCCCATAATGTCCCTGAGTAACATGACTTGTTCATTTTGCAAGATTCAGGGACCATACAATCATGCATAGGTACAAACATTACAGTAATGAATTGTCAAGATTGTTACTGATAACCATACATAAAGAGGTAGGAGTGGAATCTATCGCCCTCTAAATGCAATTAATCTCTTATAGGTCAGAACAAGGGTTAACAAAATCAAATTTCGATTTTCGAACGATTTTTTATTTTCGAAAATTGAGCGAAAATCGGTACAAATCGAGGAAGTTTGAATTTAATATTTTTGAACATGGCGGTCAAAACAACAGCAAAAAAAACAAAAACAAAAATCAAGCGATTTTACCTATTTTCGAGCGATATTCACTCGGTTTTCTCCGATTTTCAATTTTCGACCGATTTTTTCGAGCGATTTTCACTGATTTTCAGCACACCGAAAGAAAATTGAAAAAAATCCAAATAAATACAAATCAAATCAAAATTTACAAAAAAAATCATAATTAACCTATAAAACATCTCAGAGAAATTTAAACAAATTTTGAAATCATTTATTGCTTCTACAAAATCCAAAAGAGCAATTAATGAAAAGGAACAAAGACACTGTCAGATTTTTATAAATATTTACAACATTTATTATATTCTGGTATTCTAATGTAACCATAATTAGTGCCAAAGGATCATGTACTAAAATTTTCATAAATATTAGACTTCATTTAGTGCCCATATAAAATCAAAAACAAAAGAGCATATACAATGATAGTAGCACTTTCAGAATTTTTCAAAAATACACATATGTGATCATCATCTTAAAATTTTACAACATCATTATAATTACGTTCGAATATCACAAAAAAAGTTTAAGAAATATTATACTCCATTTAGTTCCCCTAGAAAATAAAAAACTGAAGAGCATATATTTTGACATTATTACTGTCAGGATTTTTAGAAAATACAAAGGTCTGATAATTATTTGAAAATTTTATAGCATCATTAGCGTTACCTCAGGACCCCACACAAAAAGTTTCAAAATTTTTTAGCACTTTTTGCTTCTACCATCTACCACAAACCACAAACCAAACATCGGAAACTCCAAGAAACTACAAGTACTAGTGACCAGAGACAAATCAAAACAAACGCCACTATCCACAAAGCTCCAATGTTACGGACAAAAATCCTACAAATCATCATCAACATCTCTTATAATACTAACAAACTAACTAATTAAACGAGTCGCGAAATGGTGTCCTAAAGCTCAATAGATCCGAACTTTACGAAAAAATCCGATCTTTGCCCAATAGCAAGTCCCCAAACTGGAAGCCTACGCGTTACCTGGAATTCGTCGTCGCCGGCGAGCGCCTGGAAAGCGGCCTCGAGCTCGGTGAGCGCGTGCATCAGCGTCTCGGGCACGTACTTGCCCCCGAACTTGCCGAACCTCCCGAACACGTCGGGCCTCGCGATCTGCGCCTCCGCCGCGGGGGGCGCCTCGGCGGCGACCGCCTTCGCCGGCTGCATTGCCGCCGCCGCAACAACAGCAGCACCCCTCCGGGACGGCGCCGACGGCACCCGAAGCACCGCACGCGACGGCACCGGCGCTGCGGCCCTGGCAGGTGCGGCGGCGGCGAGGTTAGGGTTTCTGATAGCCGAGGCGGCCATTGGTTACGACCACGGGGTGGAAATGTAAACGACCGTGCGTGGCGTGGTAGGCTGGTAGCGAAGATGGGGGTACGCCAGGCGGGTATATAAACGGGTCGCCCAAGGAATTCTTCGCGCGGGTAGGTGGGTCTAGGGAGCCGGAGGAGGCCTGTACGGGTGCCTCTGATGGTGTGTTGGTGGACCGAGTTCATCGAGGATCGTGCGGGAAGGGTTGCCCCGGGCCCACCGGATCGGAGAGCTGGACCGTAGCGGCGGCGCTTTGGCACGTGTGGAGCCAGCCTCTCTCTCTCTTTTTTTTTTTGTCAGCGTGTGCGCGCACCCATGTCGATCGTCCTACGTGGACGAACCCTCGTCGTTAGTTTTTTGCAACTGTTCATGAATCGTGATGTGGTGTTGGGCGTTGGCTGTTCATACTTCTTGGACGGTGAGCGAAATGGACGTCTAGGATCACCCCGTGTGAATCGATCATGAGAAATTGGATTTTGTAGCTGTTGTTGTGTGCTAATTGTTCTATGTGTGTGTTTCTATTTTTAGAAATTTGCATTTCATGCATGTTGCAGGCTAGTCAACAAACCTTCAACATGATGACGACACTTTGTTTCTTTGGTAATAAGTGTGTGACTGTGAGAGGTTACAAAGTTATCGAATGATGTATTCATACCATTTTAAAAAAATAGATAGAAGTTAAGAAGTCTTATCTTACGTTATAAACCTTCGACTCTAAAATTCAAATTCTTTTACATTAAATATATAGCTACAACAATAAATTTGAATCAGCCTTTCTACCCCCTCGTACCTTGGTTGAGCAAATTAAATACCTTTAGGTACCCACGTAATACCTAACCTAAATTTTTATATTGATAAGAGTGCTTATTATAAATCAAGTCTTGAAAAAATTTGCAAGAGTTGATTTTTGCATTTTTAGGTGTCAAAATAAACAAAGTCCATCATAATGGATCTGTGTAGTAGGAAAAAAACGAGTAATCTATTCCTTAAAAAATCTTAGAGATTATGTAATGCTTACTCTCAATATTTTTTTTGTTTATATAGTAATAGTCATAGGGGTTGCTTTTATTGGGCTTGTAGTTGGTCAAAGTACTGCTAGCTGCAAGAGTAGCTGTAGAAGGTATTGCGAGACCGCTAGAAGTAAAATGTAAAATATGAGGTACTTTATAGCTTAGTCCAGATTTTATAGAAGCTTTAAGAATATATAGACTAGTTATGGCAGTTGCACTTTTATTTGTGAACCCAGCCAATCTGGCTTGCACAATGGAAAGAGCCACGGGGCATATCTCTCTGGTGAATTAAAATGGCTAAAGGTGTGCCTTCATGAGTCCATACTACAGTCTCAATTAATTCTCAGCAGTGTCCATATCAGAAAATTATGAACATAAATCCAATAATCTAAACAAGATGTCTAAATATGAACATCCATGACTACAAGAATAATGAAAAAAAATATATGAAAAGAACCTATGCTGGAATCAACGAGGGAACCGATCCGACCGGTTATCTCTCTCCTGATGAGGTCCATAACCATCATATTTACCCGAACCGATAAATTAAACCATGACAGTGAGTTCTGGGTTTTACTCTAACCGATAAATTAAATTAAACCAGGTCTTGCGACCTTCAATATAATTTTATTTTCTTGAAGTTGAAAATGGAGCAGGACGGTAACACATATTTTATTCTCTTAAATTCGCAATGGTTGTTGCCGCCATCGTCGTCGTCAGGACAGCCAAAGCATGCATATATATATACAAGTCATAAATTAGATACGGCTTTGCAGATTGATCGAGTTGGCAATCTAGGAAATCTCAAACTAATGGCTCATTGACTTGATTGTTGGCTCTTGCTGATCACAGCCAACTCTGGAACAAATATCCTCCAAAAAGATCACCAAGCTGGGTTGGCATTGATGCTGATATATATCGATCGATCGCGCGTGGTGAGCATGCATGCATGCATTTCCTAGCAGCAGCACTTCGCAGATCCCATTTCCTGGCAGCAACGGGGTTGCAAATTTACAGTCACGCACTGATCGTCCTTCCTTAATTTACTGCATCAGTATTCATTTCGATCAGCACTAGTCCAGGAGAAGATCACATGCACTGTCCCTCCACGGCACGTACGTACGTACCTGCAGCTGCAGCTCTCCTAATCTTCTTTCGCTTTCTGACTCATCACAAATATCTTCTTCTTACCTACCTCACCTATATATATTATATATGAAATGGAACAGCGTTATGGCAACTCCGCTCACTAGGTCAAGATAACAATGCAGCTTAAACCAAACCAAAGTACATGCGCTTCTATAAAATTCAAAAGTACATGTGTGCTAATTAATATCTCCCTAGCTAGTCATGCATCTGGTCGTACCAAATCGATGGAAAAGTCTGACCTCGCAGTGGATCGGATGATGCAGCACGCTGCTTAAGCTCCTTTGCTCACCCACCCATAACACCAAGTCACCGTCTTAAGTACCAAAGTTGGAGGAGAGAAGACACGAGGAAACAAAGCATATATTTATTTGCTTGTTTTATGTTGGATAGCGTACAAGAGATATCGATGAGTCTGATCTTTGTTTTTTTATTTCAGCATGACCACATCATCATGAAAGAATGATACAATGCTCATACTACCACTCCTTGAGCTGTTGAGAATACGAGTCAGAATAGCTGCCTCGTCAGATGGCACCAAGAAGCTTTCATGTCATGCCATGTATGTTGCTCTCTGAACTCGTCAAACGTATCTGCATGCTTTAGTTACCGGATTCGCTGTAAAGTCTCGCGAATCACGAACCAGATTTGTCAAACCCGAACCAGTTTAGGGTATAGCCGTACAGGGTTCATGTTCACAGTGAAAATTAATAGAAAAAGTAGCGAACTCAAATCTTGTACCATGACTCGGAGGAACCACGTTTTGTTTACTATACTGCAGCCACCGTAGCCTTACAAATGGCCGGAACAAACACAGATCAGTTAGCAGAACCCTCCTCCCCTTGGCCTGGTAGTAGGCGTTCATGGCCTCCGAGGCCAGCGCCACGTTGCTCCGGGCCGTAAGGTGGCGCAGTCGACCTCCGAGCAGGCTAACGGGAGGACGTCGGCGAGGTCGCCATCGCTCACCGATGGCTTCACCACGCACCACGTTTTCTGACGACCAAGAATCGTTAAAGGCCAATCAGAAGAAAACAGTATAGCTACAACGTGTTAATTGCGCACTGAAACTCGAAAGATATGCATGATGATGTATGTAATATGCAGGCACAGTAATGGTAATTGCAATTTGCTATGGAGAACAACCGTATTGTGAGATCTCTTTCTTCATCGATTAAGTTTGCAATTTTAGTGACAGCTTAGCTGGTTGCTTCACCTCGCATAACTTTGCACCCGCCATTTCAGAAACAAAGGCGATATTAACGAATACCATTTGGGACAAGTTACTGATAAAAACCTGAAGAAACAAGCGAAGTATTGAGATTGAATTGGTAGACTAAGTGTGCAATGATGCAGTACGAACCAGGAGCGTGCTGTGGTAGCGAGAGCAGCATGGGCCGCCTAATTGCCATTACAGCACTGTGCAAAAGCCATGATAGGTGAAGAAGAAACATCATCAAGCCTATCGATCATCAAGTCGAAACGTTGTGCATGGAATCAAGCAATGACTGAAGCTCATAATATATAAGGCAGCCGATATTAATATACTGCGCTCAGGGTTAATTTCAATTTTTCCGCTACAAAAAGTCCTCCATGGAATTCCGCGGGCATTAAGCGTTTGTTTCTTCAGTTACAGCTTGACAACAGAGTGGGAGATTCAACTGAAAAGCTTTACACATTCTATAATGTTCTATAATATGTAGCATTGCAAAACATTTCACTAGAAAAAATAGTTGTGCTTGGAAATTTGGTCTTCTTTAACCTGTTATGAATCA
Organism: Guadua angustifolia; assembly: GCA_036346375.1. Lineage (NCBI taxonomy): Eukaryota > Viridiplantae > Streptophyta > Magnoliopsida > Poales > Poaceae > Guadua > Guadua angustifolia. The sequence goes on from CM070517.1 coordinate 42,696,499, forward strand.
GCACAGTAAAAAGAATCGACCGACACGAGATATTGGCCTGTTTGGTTGTCTTCTCAATTGAGTCAGGTTGTATGAGTTCAGCTTGGTTGGTAGGAGCCTGGCTGAGTGGATGGAATGTGATGTTATTTGGTTGGTTGTATGAGAATTGGACAGGCTGAATAGAGAAGTTGTTTGATTAGGTGCACTAGAAAGAAGTGAGATGGATAAATTCAAGTGAGATGGACAAATTTTTTTGAAAAAGTAATACTAGAACATCAACAAATTTAAAAAAGAAAATAAATATTGGAAAAATAAAAAAATTCAAAAAATAAAAATAAAAATTCAAATCAGTGATAAATAAAAATTTGATCTTTTAAAATTTATATGGCGAGTATGGTCTAGTTTTGTTCGAAAAAATGTCAGGAACGCATAGCTAAAATCGGTTCGGTGAACAGAGATTGTAATCAAAAGATATTACAAGAAATAGATGGAAAATAGATTACATATGTGATGACGTCATCATGCATGCATTATCAGTGCATCATCATGCATGCATTGTCAGTGAGGCAACCAGCGCATCTCGCAGGATACCGCAGGATACGGCTGATTCTGATGTTTCCTACGGGACAGGTTGCGGGGGCATTGCATGGCTGGAGCCAGACCAGAATGATCATACAAGCAAACAAACAGTATTTTATATATGTAGAGCTAAATCTTAACAGATGCAGCGAACCAAACAGCCCCTAACCAACTAAGAGAAGCTTACTTTTGCCCAGATACAGACGCTTGAATGTGCATTGGAACTAAATATAAGAGCCAGAAGCCAAAACTATGAGGCATGAACACAAAGCACAAACACACCATCGAATGCAACTTATGTTCATAAATATGATCCACAGCTTGCATGATCTACTATAGAATGCTCCAAATTTCAAATGTATCATTCTACAAAAGGTACAGGCACACCGAGATAACATTTGGTGCCGTCGCACTAGCAGCAGCAGTGCTACCTGTCTACCAACAGAGTAAACAATGAAACTGGAAGATACAACTGTTTTGATTTTAAACGAAGGCCCTAGCTTGCAGAATCCTATGCTTCTGAGGAAAGATCCGGTTCTTTCAATATTTCGATGAAAGGCAGACAGGACACGTCATGATGTGATTGCGGAAATGTTACGTCTTGGCATACTTGCCAACATATGCCTGCATGAAACACAGCCCGAAGTGAGGAAAAATGAAGTTGGGTGAACATTAGAGGAAAAGAAAAGGTGATTAGGGAGGAAGCTGATTTGACCTGTACAAGTTTATTAAGTTTTTCTCTGGAGTAGGACATGTAAATATCAATCTTCTCTTTTGTTTGAGGGACATTATCAACCGTGCTAGTAACTTTGTCGACAACCTTCTTCACAATGGTTTTATGAACATCTCTGCTCAACTGACCCTCTTTCCACGTAGGCTTTAGTGCATCCTTCACAAAGTCAGCAAGTGCAAGTTTAAACAACTTCAGTGCCTTGGAGTCCTTGCTCTTCTTATTCTCGTCATCTTCATGAGCCTCTGCATCAGTATCCTTGGGCACTCCTGTCTTATTTTCTGAAGGTACGGTTTCATTAGCCACCGAGGTAGCAGCATGACAAGTCGGTACAACCAAATGGGGTAAGAGCACAGGGTTGCCATTACTACTACCAACAGCCATTGGTACCTGAAATGTCTGGGGAGCTTGCTGTTCAGATGGAACAGAGTGTGCAGGCTGTACCATGCCTACTTGTTGCTGTGCCCAAGGCCACGGATGGGGTTGAACAGCTGGAGGTGCAGCAGATGAAGTGATCATCAAGCTCGAATTCAGATTAGGCTGGGACGATTGTAGTCCAACAGTACCAGCAGCATTCCCAAAGTATTGTGCCAAAGATGCAGCAACACGACTAACATCTGCATTTGTTGCTGCATTATGAGAAACAGGAGCTTCAACCATGTCACCTGAGCTGGAGCTTGGCACTACTGGTAACCCCTGAAAGATTTGACTCTGAGTTTGCACATTTGGAGTAACAGGCTGGAAATTATGTGTGTTTTGTATGCTTTGAGTACCACTATCTTCGCTTGGCTTTGGTATGTCAATTGTTGCCTGACTCCGCACAGCATTCACGGATGTTGGAAGATTCTGTGGAAATTGACTAGCAACATTGAAATTTCGTCCATTAAGTGCAGACAGATCTGGCAATGCCTGTGCCCCTAGACTGTAGGCGTGTTGGTTGTGTCCCATATAAGGAGCAACTGGCGTGTCAATGCTAGGAGCTGAGTTATTTGCAGCTGCCTGAGGAACTACAAACTGATCTTGCCTGTTTGGAAGTAATGAATAGTCATTTTGCTGCTGCCGACTATTCAAAGGCAATGAAGATGTAGCATTCTGCAATTGGGTGGTGACTGGAAGAGTTGGTGCCCCAGGAGCTTGAGGAACTGCATCTTGGCTCTGTGCTATTTGACCCAAGTTTTGCCCTCCGATAAGATTAACAGCAGGCATCCCAGATTGCATACTCAAATTGCCAGTCGTTGCAGGTGCACTCTGACCGTCCATGCCAGATACCTTGTCATTGCTCGTGCTATCTGCACTTGTTTGGGTAAGATCTAAGAACTGTGGCTGTTGTGAAGCAGCTACTTCAGGTTTGTTTTGCCCTTGTGAACCAAAATTTTCCTGAGGAAATATCTGGTATTGATTCCTTCCAGCATCTTTCAAATGCCGGCTGTTGTACTCATATCGAGAATCCTGTCTGCCAGTACCCTGAGAACCAGGATTTTCCCTGTCACCACTGGATAAAATCTGAGAGCTTGCATGCATAGCATTAGTTTGTTCACCCCAGTTCGAGTAATTTCCTCTTGTTGTACGCCCATCACTGTAATTCAAAGGCTCATCAGGTTCACCCAGTCCCATTTGACTCAGGGGAGCTTCCTCGTGGAAATATGGACAATTTTGACCACGGCGGCAGTGACCTTCAGCAAAAAACTTACAGGGGTTTTTATTTGCCCTACGGTGCTCAGTCCTTGTGCCATAGGATGAATCAGGGCCACCTCTACCATGAGCGTTTTCCCTAACCTCATCTCTCCATCCACCACGAGAGGCAGAATCATCATGAACATATCGGCAACTTGCACCTCTGCTGCACCTTCCTTTGACAAAATCATGGCATTGCTCAGTAGACCGGTAATCTCTTCGGGGTTCAGATCTCTCCCAACTCCCTTCATCATAATGACCTCTAGATTGCCTGCTCCGTAAATAGTCGTTTGGTTCTCGTGAATCAATGAACTCCTTGGGCTGATGTCCATACCTTTCCCTTGAAGCTCCAAGATAATGCTCATCAAACTGCCCGCGTCCACCATCTTCATGAGGAAATCTGCAATAAGAGCCTCTTCTGCATCTACCAGCTGCAAAATCTCTACAGGGCAGAGCAGGTCCTCTGGATGTTCTGCCTCTCTCAACCTTCCACTCAGACCCACGGTCAGTAAAATAAGGACTTCGGCTTCTGCTTCTGCCTCTACCTCGCCCTCTGCTCCTGCTCCTGCTCCTGCTCCTGCTCCTGCTTCTGGAGCGGCTTCTGTTCCTGTTAAAAGAAACAAATGTGATAAAGAAAAGGCACAGCTAGAAAAACCAAATCTTTCAACAACATTTCAAATAATTATCTTCTAGTAGAAGCTGTGAGGATCTCTCAAATTAACACTTCATCTTCCATTGATATATAAAAAAAGTGGGTGTCCCCAAGTAGAATATAAATAATCAAGAGTTCAAGACCCGCATTTTGTATCTGTTTGCTTCTAGTTCTTAGTGCTTGGAAGATAATATGGTGTTTTTTACAGTTAGAGATGATCAAGTGATCAAAAAATTAAATCTAATAAAAAATAATAACCCTAACTACATTTATCTTTTAGAAAACCAAAGATACTACCTTGGATGCTTTCCAGTTCCATGATTAAATTTTCACTTAAAACTAGTTCCAAAAGTTGCTTTCCAGACAATATAGAGGGAACACATAACCAAAGCACCAACACTTGCACAGTAAAGGAAACTATAGTCTACATCACTGAAAAAAAAAGAAGAAAACTGATTGCTGTTCAACCATACCTGCGTGACCTGTTCCAAACACCTCTTGGAGATGGACTGCGACTCTGCTGCCTCCATGCATCTGGATCAGACGGCATCCTAGAAGAATAACCACGACTAAGAGTTGTGCCCCATCCATTGCCACCATGTCTTCTGTCGTCTGCATATCTGCTCATACCTTGGTTGCCGGTTGCCTTTCCCAAACCTGACTTGCTCCTGTCGTTATTATTGTGCTCCTCATCAGCCATTCTAGGAGGCTGTGATCTTTCAGAGGATGCCTTAAATTGCTTTTCCTTGATATCTTTATTGAACCCATCAGTTCGTTCTGGCTCGTGTCCAGCACTACCTTGCTTCATGGAGGCATCCGGTTTTGGGTTTGAGAATTCACCAAGTTGCTTTCCATTACCATTAGTGAAATCCTGACGGGGGAGCAAATCTCCATCTTTACAGTGATCATCCATATTAATAGGAGGAGACTCATCTTCACTGATTTCAACTATATCAGGAGATCCTTCTTTTCGGTCCCACTTGGACCCCTCTTTCTTAGCTTCACCAATCATTTTAACCCTTATTTATTAGCCTAATGAAATACCAAACATTAACTTGTTCCAGATAGAAGACCTCCGTTCCAAAAATATTCTTATGAATTTCTCTGAAACAGTCAAGGAATATGTATACAATTATAATCAACCACAGAACAGATTACTTCAACAAAAATAAGCTCAAGACAGCTAGGGTAGCAGCAGTAAGTGAGAGGAAGATAAGTTGAACTACTACTGCAGAAAATAAAACATATTATGTGCAAAAAGATATAGGTATTCAGAAGGACAGCAATAGAAACATTGAGAAACTCAACAGACTTAACAACTGACAGCAGTTGTATAATAAAGTAGGATCCAAGATCAGGCAAGGTGACAAATATTTATGTTCAGGAAAACCTAAAAGTGGGAGAGGAATGGAATTTCCGCTCTTAGGGACAAGAGCTCCCAATATATCAGTAGGGACATTAGATATTCTGCAAAAAATCTTACACATGATATGTCATGCGTCTTTCAAGTTTCAAATTTCACAATGATATGGGACTTCTTTTGAGTCCTACGAAAAGAGAAGGTTCAGGACATATATTTGTTATATATCTTGGTCCTGTTTTGCCTTTTTTATTTGTCCCACATAGAACCATATTTTCCCCAAAAAAATCCATGTGAGCGTACAGAATATCCAGGAGAGGGGGGGGGGGGGTTGATGACTTTTCTACAGCAAGAGTGTAATCTGACTTGAGAAGATTATTTTGAAACAGGTAATTTCACGACCAGGGGTCACCATAAACCTTCTCCTTTTTATTCATTCAGAATAATTCACAAACAAGACCCATAGACAACAGCTCTTTCATGCAATTTACCTCATTACAACTGCTCAAATGGACTATACAAGACAGGTACAAGGACAACCACAACGCATGCTTTCTACACTTACAAGACAGCTAAATCTACAAATTCAATACTGCCTATCGAGAAAGTATTTCAAGCAGCAATTGCAGAAATCTTGGGCATCAACAAGTTGCATCGAAGTTTCTCCTTCAATTACTGTGTTCCAGCGGTTTTGCCAAACTTGGTGGATACTTAAGGTTCAGTTGTTACTGTCTCTGATTGCAGAGACCTTGGGCACTGACATTATTAGCATTCCACTGAAGGTTCTCCCCATAATTGCTGTGTTCAAGCGATTTTGCCAACTTGGTGGCAATTAACAGTTCATTTGTTTCTTTATATAATTGCTAGCTAGAATCTTGATGACTAAACCAAAAGGGCAGAAACTCCAAAAAGTAGCATTTACATAATCCTGCATATGAGAAAGATAACTCTATCAGCTCTCATGAATTCCTTTATGTCTTCTCCCTACTACAATCATCTCTCAGTGATATTTCTAGGCACATCGGAACCACAAGCCTATGATCTAAGGAACCCAAGTACCCACCAACCACTGTTACTGGTTTCCTAAGACAACCAAGCAGGATTGCTTAGTCAGTAAGATAGTTTATCATGTACCAAGTGACGATAATCTAAGGAAAGGAACATGAGTAATCTTTGGTTGCAAGGTTTAACATTATCCACAACATTAGTTTTGGTCATCGCTAACTGTGTATTGGCATCTATTTCTCATAAAGTGAAACATGCAGTCTTTGCACACCATGGATGACAATAGCATGTGGCATATGTGTTCTAATGACAGCCAATGGTCATCACAAATGCAGCAAGTGGCAAGAAGACCCAAACAAAGAACCACAACAAGAAAAATAATATCGGTATCTTGTCTTTAGTTTATTTGCCGTTTACATATCCCCCAGAAAGCCTTTTTCCAGAAGGATGGCCTACAAAGTGTCTTATGGTAGCCCATGGAACATCAATTTAGTAATGAAACTATGAAAAGCAAGGTTAAATACACAGTTTGCTTGTTATGAAAGGATAGAATGGAATGACACACTAATACAGATATATAGATACCAACCTGAAATTGTACTCCAAAATTGCCCTGAGATGAGTCAGACTGGCCGACACCACAGCTTCTGATCTTCCGGTAGAAATCATGAAACCATACTGCACTCATTTTCCATCTGACAAAGGAAAGAACAAAACCATCCTGTTAACATCAAACTGAAACACTCCTTGGATGGGTCTAAAACAACCAAAGTAAACCACAGGTATAGACTGCAAATTGATCATCATACGCCGCACAAAAATCTGAAAACTAACAGATACAACAAACAAATGGTAGACACACAGAACTAATCAAGGGAAAAATCCGGGCAGTTATACATCGATACCACTCCCACCGAAAGGATTATGTAAGCACTAAGCAGTAAAAGAACACTCTCTATAGGACTCCGGTACAGAGGACATTGTACATTATGGTGGCCTGGTGGATGAATGGTAAATGAGAGAACTTTGAAGCTGGCCATGTGAAAGACTAGACTGGGAATTTAAAGGTGGAAGGCCTAAAACATATGCATGTCCTAACAACACCCGGAAGGAGACAAATCCAACAATACATGCACTCGCACTATGGCACCTAATCTAATCTAATCACAAGTGGTTTATACCGACAAGGAAACCAGAAAGAACTTAACCTACCATACGCAATTCGAAGAACTGCAACGGATTAACCTAAAAGCTTCGCCATCAGCCAGGCCCAGCCGAAAAGGACTCAACTTGCAGGGGAATACAATTACAGACACCTCCCAAATTCCAAAAAAAAAACACCCGTGATTTATTTACCGAACGTAAAGCGCCGCAGCGGATGCGCCCAATTAATTGGCGAGGATACTTGGAGAGGGGAGGGGAGGAGAGAGCAGGGGAGGCTCACCTGGAGGAAGCGGAGATCGGAGACCGGCGCGGGATCGGAGGAAGGGAATAGAGGGGGGTTGCTTCCGCTGCCGCTCGAAACCCTAAAACTCGCAACTGACAGCAGACAGACAGAGGAAGAGGAGGAGGAGCACTGGAGCACGTTTGGAATAACCGAAGAGAACAGCGCACGGGATAGGAAAGGAACGAATCGGATTAAAGCGGAGCGGGTTCGCGAATTGATTGCACGTGGAGGCGGAGTTGGAAAGAGACCCGGCCGTCAGGATCCGGATTCAGAAAGCATGTACAGTGGGTATAGACAGTAGATATCATCTATAGACAGTACTAAAAATAACTCATACAATGGATCGTCTATATAGTTGTCTGTAATGATCTCTTATCTAATTAACAGATTGTCTGTACAATGGCACGCAAAATAGAAAGCTGTCTATAAGACCGTCTGTTAAATAGTAGACAGCAATTTTCTCTCTCCTTCTTCTCTCTCTTCCATATCACCTAAAATCCTATGTGGCATAATCTTATAGACAGCTGACATGTACTATTGTACATGCCCTAATACAAGAGAGAATTGTAAAATTTGACTTGTCTGGTCTTGTCTTATTGTCTTGAAGATAAAATCAGCCAAGGTCAAATGTCTTTGTTGGTTCGAAAAATGGTCCATCATTTGCATGCATGCTTGAGCAGCACCACGCAAGTTTACAACATTTGGATGCACGCACGCACTACCGCTGAATCTCAAAAAAGGAGGGAAAATGTACACGGGATTGCTAGAGAAATATGCGGAATGATTTTTTTTTAGGGATTTGATAAACATCAACCGGATGTTTTTTTGGTTGAAATCATCCAAATCTAGAACCATTGGATCATTGTTGAGATTCGGAGTATCGATTACATTCGATCCTATGATTTGATCCAACGGCCGGTGAATTTGGATCCGATCCTATGATTTGATCCAACGGCGGTGAATTTGGATGTTCGGAGTATCGATTACATCCGATCGTATGATTTGATCCAACGGCCCGGTGAATTTGGATCCGAAATCCAATGGTTCTAGATTTGGGTGATTTCAACCAAAAAAACATCCGGATAATACCTATACACTCCCTTTTTTTTAAGATGTCAGTTGAGTTTCCGATATTCGGATTTGTATTATCAGGCAAACTTCTTTAGGGTCGGAGACTCGGAGCTTACTCGGGTTAGGATTTTAGGTTTATTGAGATCCAAATTTAGAGGGAGCCCAAGAGACGAGAGGATCGACAGTGGGTAGGGCTGTAAACGAGTCGAGTTCGAGCGAGCTTAACCCTTCAGGCTCGAGCTCGGTAAGATTCGAACCGAGTTCGAGCTGGAGTTCGAGCCTCGACTCGGGCTCAAGCTTGTGCTCGGCTCGACTAAACTCGATAAGCTTGATAAGCTCAGTAAACTCAGTTATTCTGGTAAGCTCGATAACAAACTCAAGTAAGCTGGCTCGAGAAAACTCGAGAAAGCTCGGCTCGAAGAAGCTAAGTCCAAACTCGAGTAGGCTCGCGAATTATTCGAGTTCGGCTCGATTAAGCTCACGAGCTCGAGCTCGAGTTCGGAGCTCAAGTCGAGCTTGAACTGAGCTTCTCACGAGCCGAGCTCGAGTAGCTCACGAGCCTCAAACTTTTTTTACACCCCTAATGGTGGGTGACGGTAGTTGCGCGGCAGCAAGGAGCTTTGTATACTTACATAGATTTGGGCTGTGTGCTTTTTGCTAAGCAGAGGTCGGGAGTGGGTTTTAAGGACTTATATCTCCTCGATGTAACGTTCTTGAAATTAATAAAAGCTTCCTTTATCAAAAAAAACTTGCATAGATCTAAGTTCACTTTCTGCTATACATGCTCACAATCTCTAACGATGGTGCATGTGTTGGCGTGTGGCAACCGATGAGACGGATATCGGCGGTACTATCTATTAAGGGCTCTGATATGAACAGATTCAAGATGAACCTTATCATACAATCGAGTACCCGGACGCAACCCAGATCGCAAAGTGCCGGCGGCAGATGAAGAACTTGCCGCGGCGACCTGCGCCTGAGACTTGGCTTTTGTCGGAGCCACCGCCTGAGATAAGTTACTACTTCCAGCCTCTCCCTTATTCCCTCAATGCAACACAATATAAAGACTCTGCGGATCCTCAAGGATCCTAACTGACTCTTCCTAAAAACCGGGGATAAGAATCCCGGATACTGCTATCAAAACAAACCTGACTTACTACTTGCCTTGCGGCCAACCGACTCACCCTAGACCTACTATTCCTTTTGCCGGTCTCCTTTATCCCTCGCCTCAGGCCCAGCCAATGCTCCCTCCCGGCGACGCCTGAAGTAGACCCGGTCCAGGGCAGGCCTCATATCACCACCTCCCCCCTGGAAAACAAGCTTGTCCTCAAGCTTGCAATCGGGAAATGATCGCCGAAAAGTGACTGCATCCATCCAAGTGGCTTCCTCTGCCGGTTCGCCGGCCCAATGCACCAGCAGCTGACCGACCCTGAAGAAATCGCTGTGCCATAATACCATATGGCTCCGGTTGTGCTGGGTCCAGCCCGGGCTGCACCTCCGGAGGAAGAGAAACCAGTTGAGTTGGAGGCGTCCCACGAAACTCTTTAAGTAAAGACACATGAAACACATTGTGGAGGCGGGCCGTGGGTGGAAGGTGAAGACGATATGCAACGGACCCAATCCTCTCCAGGACTTGAAAGGGGCCATAAAAGCGTGGGGCAAGCTTCGAACTGTGGTGGTTGCGGGCGGAGGACTGGCGGTGCTTTTGGAGTTTCAGCCAAACCCAAGAACCGACTGTAAATTCAACCTCTCGGTGGTGCAAATCGTAGCGCTGCTTCATTCGGTTTTGTGCGGTCAAGAGATGGTGCCGAGCTTGTTCCAGCAAGGTATCCCGGTCGACCAAAGCACAATCCACGGCATCAATAACCGCTGCTCCTTACTGGTACGGTGTGAGAGGTGGAGGGCGCCTGCCATAAACCAACTCAAAGGGGGTCATCCTGAGAGCAGAGTGGTACGAGCTATTGTAGCAGAATTCCGCCCACGGCACCCATTGGGCCCATGTCCGTGGATTGGCGCCCGCCAAGCAACGAAGGTACATCTGTAAGGTGCGGTTGACGACTTCTGTCTGGCCATCCGTTTGGGGGTGGTATGCGGTGGACATGAGCAGAGTGGTGCCGCTGCGTTTGAACAGGTCTTGCCAGAAAGCGCTGAGAAACACCGGGTCGCGATCTGACACAATGGACTCTGGCATACCATGAAGTCGTACGACCCGATCAAAGAAAAGTTGGGCAACCTTAGTGGCTGTGGTCGGCCGGCCAAATGGAATAAAATGTGCATATTTAGAGAGACGGTCAACCACAACTAACAGGGCTGTCTTCCCTTGAGATCGTGGAAGCTCCGTGATGAAGTCCATGGAGATATCCGCCCAAATTTGCTGAGGAACCGGCAGTGGCTGTAGGAGACCCGCGGGTGTCATGGTACTTGTTTTGTTCTACTGGCACACCCCACAACGGCCGACATACTGGGCCACCGAATCGCTGGCGTGCCCAAAAATACTGAGCTTGGAGTCGGTGGAGTGTCTTCTGGACCCCTTCATGTGTGAGATCGTGGATGGATGCAATGATCTTATCAACCAACGGCGACGAAGCCGGAATCACCAACTGGTTGTTGCGATAGACCAGGCCATCCTTGGTTGTCCAGCGCGTCTGCCCGCCAACCTGTTCCAGTGGCACTTCTGAGGAGCTGCCAAATGTGTTTCCTTCGCCATCTTCCTTGTCAGTCCCGGGTGCCCCAGATTCGGCAGGAAGAGAGCCGTTCCAGCGTGCAACCCATTGTTGGACCTCAGGATGCCGACGCAGTTCCTCATACCACTCCGAACGAGTGATGTCGCGGGGTTCCGAAAGCGCTGCGCACTGGAGCTCATCCACCGGCCTTCGCGACAATGCATCCGCGGCTGCGTTGCAACGCCCGGGTTTGTATTCCACACGGAAATCAAAGCCCATGAGCTTGCTAAGCCAGTGTTGTTGCGGCGGAGTGACCAATGCCTGCTCCAATAAAAACTTGAGGCTGCCATGATCCGTCCGCACAATAAAGGGACGTCCCCATAAGTATGGCCTCCAGTGGCGGACAGCTTTGGATAATCCGATGAGTTCCCGTTCATATGCGGCCAATTTTGTATGGCGGTCGGCCAACTTGCGGCTGAAGTAGGCTATTGGGTGGCCCTGTTGCTGTAGTACAGCCCCAATACCAGTGCCGGACGCGTCGCATTCCACTACAAAGGAGAGCTCAAAATCTGGCATTTGGAGCACTGGTGCCGTCATGAGCCGCCGCTTCAAGCTGTGAAAAGCTCCTTCGGCCGCTTCAGTCCACTCAAAGTTATGCCGCCGTAACAAGGCAGTTAGTGGCTCAGCTATCGTTGCATAATGCTGCACAAAACGCCGGTAATAGCCGGTCAGGCCCAAGAATCCCCGGAGGCTGGTCACTGAGGAGGGCCTAGGCCAGGATGCTACCGCCTGGAGTTTCTCTGGATCTGCAGCCACGCCATTACAAGAGATGATATGGCCCAAATACCCCACACTGTCCCGCGCGAAGGCGCATTTGGTGCGCTTGAGAAAGAGCTGGTGATGGCGCAATCTTTGCAACACCTGGTGTAGATGGTCCTGGTGATCCTCCATCGTCCGACTATACACCAAGATGTCATCAAAGAAGACAAGGACAAACTTACGCAGAAAGTCTTGTAGCACCTCGTTCATGAGAGCCTGAAATGTCGACGGTGCATTGGTCAACCCAAAGGGCATCACGAGAAACTCGTAATGGCCGTGGTGTGTCCGGAATGCTGTCTTCGGAACATCGCGCGACCACATCCGGACCTGATGATAGCCAGAGCGTAGATCGAGCTTAGTGAAATATCTTGCTCCCCCAACTCATCCAGAAGTTCTTCCACCACCGGAATCGGAAACTTGTCTTTGATGGTTTTCGCATTGAGCTCGCGATAATCTACACAGAAGCGCCACGAGCCATCCGCCTTCTTGACCAATAGAACCGGGGAAGAGAAGGGAGAGTGGCTGGGGCGAATGATCCCTTGTTTCAACATTGCCTCACATTGCTTCTCAATCTCGTCTTTCTGACGGTAAGGGTACCTGTATGGCCGCACCACCACAGGATTGGTACCTTCCTCAAGCGTGATGCGGTGATCACACTGGCGTTGTGGTGGCAGTCCTTGAGGTTCTGAGAAGATGTCCTCATAATTGTGCAGCAACTGGTGAATGATCCCAGTCCCTTCGCTCCCCAATAACATGACCGATGGGTTCGGCTCGCGCTGGGCTCCCAGTAACCGGACGCGGACTCCCTCCTTCTCAAACTCCATCGACAACTCCTCAAAATTCCAGTGAATATCCCCTAAGGTTCGCAACCAGTGCACCCCCAGAATCACGTCAAAGCCGTCAATCGGCAGGATGATGAAAGGAGCTGTGAAGGAATGCCCCTGAATCGTGAATTCCGCATGAACCTTGCCGAGACACGGCAGGTATGTTCCTCCCGCCACCCTCACCTGTTGTGGGAAGGGTACTTCCTCTGGCTGCACTGCCTCCTGCCATCTTCCCTGATCGATGGAGTAAGCACTCAAAAAGTTATGCGTGCTTCCACTATCAATCAAACCCAACCATTCCTTGCCCGCCATGTGTACTGGTAATTGCATCGTGTTGCCCCGTTTGGGACCCAATGCAGCAATCATTGATAGAGATGCTTCCACCTCCACGTTGTCTTCTGAGTTGCCCTCTTCTTCCACCTCATCCTCTATCTCCAAATAGAACAGCCGCTTGCACTGGTGACCCCGCCGATAGACTTCATCGCAGTTATAGCAGAGCCCTTTGGCCCTCCTCTCGGCGAGTTGATCGGTTGTGAGGCGTCGCCGTGCTGGAACCGAGGCCGCACTACTCTGGAGGCTTGCGGCGGAGTGGCCTTGGTGTGGAGATGAGTGCTTCCGGTTGTCGTTCCCCCGCCTCCTCCTTGTGCTGCGTTGTCGCTCAGCGCGACCGTTGTCGTCCCAAATGTCTTGCCTTGGGAGACAACTCCAGTAGACGATGCAGGTGGTTTCCCTGCTGTCTGCTGAGACGTGCCGGAGGTCACCCAACCCCGAGTAAAAGACCCGCGACCCCTTCCGGTAGCCGCCATGCCCTGAACAGCTTCCGCGATACATGCAATCCTTGCTTCTGCTTCTCTTGCGAATCCGATCGCCTCCGAGAGATCTCTCGGTCTCTCCCGCCTGACATCTGCTCCCACTGCGACGGATAATCCTGCAACAAAAGTTTCAATCTGATCCGTCCTCTTCATCTTGGCGGTACGCGCCAGGAGTCGCTGAAACTCCCTCGCATATTCATCCACCCCGCTGCCGCCCTGCTTCAAGTTTACCAGATCGCCCAGCGGTCCGACACTTGAGTGCCGAGTAAAACGCTGGATGAATGACTCCGAAAAGTTCTCCCAAGAGATCCATACTTCCTCCTGTTGCCAATTATCAAGCACCTCAGTAGCTTCGCCCGCCATGGAGGACCAAATGGGCAACTTGGTACGCCCCACCTACAACTTACAAGGTCAAGGTATGTTGTATATACTGCATATGTATAGATCCAACATATTTGGAAGTTGAAACGTTGCACTAAGCAAGAAACGTTGGGCACTTCGGCTTCTTATCCGCCGGCTGCCGCAGCTAGTACTCCTTTGGCCACAGCCCACAGCAAAGTTCCAATCTCTTGCGCTTCCCGCCTTCCCGGTGGAGTGGACGGTGGTGCCATCGCCTGACGGCCGACGCCGAGGCCGACGAGACGAGCCCATCTGCTGAGGCGCGAAATGCGACATGTCAGATTCGACTAGTTGAGCAGCTTCGGTAAGTCGGTAAATCCTATCGTCCTTAACTCCTGATAAAAGCATTTGTTGGATGTGAATGCTTTTTGCTTAGAACTGAATCTAATTTAGAACTGAATTGTTTCTTTATATATGTTTCTTTAATAGTACTATTGTTGTTACGTACATTGCATTCTTTTTAGCGTTTTAATACTACTTTAAATCTGCCCCACCTATAATTTCTTTCTGGGTCCGCCCCTGGCCCGCCAGATGCAGCCCTGCTACCTCCACATATTCTTCCTCAGGGATGCGATGCAGCCGGAAGAACCGTTCGCATCTTCGCAGCCATCCCAGCGGATCCTCCCTTCCATCGTATTCCGGAAGATCAAATCGTGGTGGCCGAGGTGTCCACCGGCGATTGTCTTCCTCTTCCCCGCCGTTCTCCCATCGCCTCCTGGCCCCCGGCACCACGCCCTCCTGCGCCCGACCGGATCGGCCCTGCCCTGGCGCGTTGGGTCTTCCGCGCGAGTGCTGTCCAGATCGCCCCCCCGCGCCGTCTTCCTCTTCATTGGGCTCGTGCATGGGTTCCTTCTCCTTCAGCAACCGGGTAATGTTGGCCAACATTCCCTTTACTTCTTTCATCTCTGTTTCCAGAGTCACCAAGCGATCCTCCGATGACGCTGCCACACTCCCAGTCATGACCGGCTCTGATACCAAACTGATATGAACAGATTCAAGATGAACCTTATCATACAATCGAGTACCCGGACGCAACCCAGATCGCAAAGTGCCGGCGGCGGATGAAGAACTTGCCGCGGTGACCTGCGCCTGAGACTTGGCTTTTGTCGGAGCCACCGCCTGAGATAAGTTACTACTTCCAGCCTCTCCCTTATTCCCTCAATGCAACACAATATAAAGACTCTGCGGATCCTCAAGGATCCTAACTGACTCTTCCTAAAAACCGGGGATAAGAATCCCGGATACTGCTATCAAAACAAACCTGACTTACTACTTGCCTTGCGGCCAACCGACTCACCCTAGACCTACTATTCCTTTTGCCGGTCTCCTTTATCCCTCGCCTCAGGCCCAGCCAGTGCTCCCTCCCGGCGACGCCTGAAGTAGACCCGGTCCAGGGCAGGCCTCATATCAGGCTCGCGTCTAGAAAGCAAAGGCCGATTGAAACCGTCTTGTGCAATATGTGCAGGCGTGCAACTACAACAGACAGCACACTTCGAGCTCAAACTGAACCACAACCCTTGCCTTTGACTTCAACAAGGTAACCTATCCCTCGCGCCACTACGTCAATGATGTCGCTATGATCTTCACTTCCTCTACTTAGATTTGGATGACTGCGCTATCGACAGCCATGCTTAGCTCGCCTACGTACGTAGAGGAGATGTCCGACGATGGGCTGAATCACGCTTGGATCAGTGGGCAGGCAGGGCAGAGGAGAGAATGCATTTGGTTTTGATTAGGGCTTGTTTGGCTATGGAAGAACACAAGGGAAAATCACGAGGAAAACACTTAGTGTCCACATGGCGATGCAGGTGGGATTGTGAGGGGAGGGAGGGGGAGCTAATCAAACCAATGATCGATGTCTTGATTCTATATTACTAGCCTAAATCAATCAACACAGTAGAGAAGTACATAGCAATAATGTGCGATCCTCAGGTTACCGCCGTCAATAATGTCGAAAAACCTAAGACTTACTATTGACCAGGAAAGGGAACGAAACGTAACCGAGGCATAAGCACAAGCAAACTATTCATGTAACTTAACCCTCTGCTCATAAACATGCATGCCACTTTTTGAAGACGATAGATACACAATTCTTGATATCGTGGGTGAAATGTCATGTCTTGACGTGCTTTCCACCTGCATGCTGAACAGCCTAGTCAGAGCACATAAGTGAGTCCAAAATGAACTTGAACAAATTTTCAATGACATTCGAAGAGAACAGTGATAATAGAGTAAGCTAACGTGACCTATACATGCTTGTTGAGTTTTTCTCAAGAGTATAGAACAGCTAGGGGAGAAAAATATCATTCTATCATTTGTTTTGAGGGATATTTTCGACCAGGCCGGTAACTTTCTCAATAGCCTTGTTCAACAATGTCTTTTTATGAGCCTATCTGGTAAACTGACCCTATTTCCATGTAGTCTTTGGTGTATCCTAATACAGCAGTACCTAAAATGTCTAGGGAACTTGCTGTTCAGATAGGACAAAGAGTGTTGGCAGTGCAGAAGATGAAGTAGCCATCAAGCTTGGATTCAGAGTAGGTTAGGGGTGATTGTAGTCCAACAGGGACAGCAGTCAGACTCAGACCAGCATTTCCAAAGAAATGTGCCAAATATGCAGTAACATGACATGTTGCTTCTTCACTCGGCGCTGGTTTGTGAGAAATGGGAGCTCCAACATATTGTCAGAGTTGGAGCCTGGCAAATGTTACAAGGTTTGATTCTGAATTTGCACATTCGGAGAACATATTTAAAATTCCGTGTATTTTGTATACTACGAGTGCCACCATCTTGGCTCTGTAGCCTTTGCTTGGGTGTGTGAGAAGTTGCTTGGCTCTGCCTAGCATGCATATATGTCGGTAGATTCTGCAGAACCCGACCACCGAAAACAAAACTGTCTTTTATGTGCAGTGAGATTTGGCAAATGGCAATGCATGCGCCCTTAGGCTGAAGCTCTGTTGGTTGTGCCCAATATAATGAACAGCTGACTGGTACTTCACACTAGAAGGCGTGAGCAGCTAGGTGAGGCACAGCAAACTAAACTTGCCTGTTTGGATCTACTGAAAAATCACCTTTGCTGTACTTGGCTATTCAAAGGCAATAAGGCTGTAGCATTCTGCAATTGGGTCATGACTGGAAGAGTTGGTGCTACAGGAGTCGGAGGAATTTCATCTTGGCTCTCTGTTGTTTGGTCCATGTTTTGCTCTGCTATTGGATTTGTGCTTTGCAGCACGCTTCACAGTTTGCGTACTGATATTGCCAACGGTGACGGCGGTGGGCTGCTTCTCGCCGGCCATGGCTTGGCTCACTAGTTAATTACTCCCTTTGTTCTTAATACATGTTGTTCTAGCTTTCAAATTTGGTTTCTAAATATATATTATTCTACTGTTTCGAGATGATATTTTACTATATTTTCCTTGTATACCCTCACTTTTAGCTATTTCCAATACTATTTACCCCATAGACTAGAGCACTATCCAAAGGACTTATTCTAATATTGAGGAGTAACTAGTCTTTTTTATGTATGTCTTAGTGAAAGTGTAATATATTAGAATGACATCTATTGAGGGATTGATGGATTACTCGGTTAACTGGGTGAAAGACCAAAGTAGTACAGCTTGTTGAGTATACATCCTAGGTAGGTGGTTAAGTGGGTTAATTAGGTTTTCTGGATCGGATTAGTTTGGACGTAGAGTTAGCGTCCTTGCGGACCGTCCGATCATGTTGTGCGGCGGCTCACATCGAAGCACGTGGTGCCGCCGGGCCGCAGCGCAGATGGAGCTTTTGCACATAGGACGCTCTGGTTAGTAGGTAACTACGCTTTCCCACTCCGAGATCGGATCACAGATATTACCCGCGATCCAAACCCGAGGCACGCCACCGACACATGGCCCCACGCATGTCGGTCGGCCGATCCCTTGTGAAGGCCCACCAGCCAGATGGCCCACATAACAACCTTGACGAAAGAGATAGAGAGAGAGAGAGAGAGAGAGAGGGCGGAGAGGGGAGGAAGACGAGAGAGGTGGAGAAGCGATGGACATCATCTCGCAGCTGCAGGAGCAGCTGAACGAGATGGCGATGGTGTCCGTCAACACCTTCGGCACGCTGCAGCGAGATGCGCCGCCCGTTCGCCTCTCCAACAGCTACCCCGACCCGCTCAACCCTAACCCCGACGACCCCTCCCAGACCCAGCCCGCTCCTGGTGCGCCGCCGCAGCAGCCACCGCAGGCCCAGCCGCCCGCGCTCGACCTCGCCGAGCACCCCAAGGCCATGAGCCACGCGCTCGTCCTCGCCGCCAAGAAGGTGCCCCTCAAATCACCCAATTACTCCGCGCGCCACCTGCTCGACGAAATGCCTGAATGCTTCTTGGCTCTTGACTCTTAGGGCAGGCTAATGCGTGCACACGTGCCATGCAATTTTTCTGGGTCTGTGCCTAGCCTGCAATTTCTTTCTGTATGCTTCCACCTTTTGGTGTGATTGCTACAAGGACGAGGGTATGGTTCCTACTTCCTAGTTGGACATGTTGTGTTAGGTATCTGGCTTCAAAGGATTGGGTTTGACCTAGCTAATATATGATCAGTGCGCCCGTGTGTCTAATCACTCTAATGCTTACAGAACCATGTCCTGTAGATCGAAATTATTGCTGTTTTGTGTAGTAGAGACTAGAGACTTCCCATGTGATGCTCATCGCAATGTGTCCATGTGTTGTGTTACATGGACATTCTGACCATCCTGTATCTGCTCTCTTAGGTTGTATCGTGCTGATCCTTTATCTCTTTCTTGTGTGGTATGCTTCTGTTTATTTTAAGGATAATCATAGTAATAGAGTAGTGCGAGATTGCGGCATCATTTCTCATGTATATTACTGTTCTCTAAAGAGACCAAACTTGTGCTTTTTCTCCATCCTAAAGCACACTAGAAATGTGTTCCTAGATACTACTTTCAGTACTGTTCTCATGGAGGAAGAAATCTTGTCCTTTTTATGCAGTTCGATGCTCTTGTTGCAGCGTTGCCACTGTCATCAGAAGAGGATCAGTTGAAAAGAATTAAAGAGCTACAGGTATGTATCAGGTTAGTTACCAAGAATTATATTGGACATTAGGCTAACATGTTATGAAAATAGCAACAGGAAAATTGTGTACCTGCTATTTTCACTTTAGATGCAATTTCATTGGATCAGCTGGTGGCAATTAAACTTAACTATTTTAGCATACTAGTAAGGTGCCTGTGTGTTGCAACAGGATCCCAAAAGAGATTAATACGATCAAACGTGATCCAAATCGTACAATGAACATTAAAACTGTCTTACACACATATCAAGCAAACATATATGTACACATTTAGTAGTTGATCTTGTTTCTTGTCCAACATGAATACAAAGATAACATCTTAGTTAGTTCATAAGACATCTAGGAGGCAAGAATATCTGTTTAGCCAATTCCGATTGCCTGTGCGTTGCGACGGGATCAAAAAGGATTTCCAAGGCTAATAATATATATAATGGTATTATATGTTTCCTCTGTATACAAAATGTATAATTAGTCCAATTATACTTATGCAATGCATTTAATTATTTTTGCAAGTTGAGAAAAAATTGATCAACAGGGGAAATGTCTAACAGTGATACACACAGTAAGGCTGCATAATTTCTTTCTTTTACTGGAAACTGAGAAGGGCCTGTTAAATTTGGTTGCAATGAAGTTTCTGGGTTAAAACAATTCATCTAGGAAAATGAACAGGTAACCTA
Source organism: Guadua angustifolia (assembly GCA_036346375.1). Taxonomy (NCBI): domain Eukaryota; kingdom Viridiplantae; phylum Streptophyta; class Magnoliopsida; order Poales; family Poaceae; genus Guadua; species Guadua angustifolia. Next base: position 42,716,259 of record CM070517.1, read on the forward strand.
CTTGCACCACGTTTAATATGAGGAATCTTCACAAAAAAATTTTACAACACAAAGTCGAAAACAGTCGTATATAGATAAGTAGTTTGTTTCAGAACACAAGCAGAAATAAAAAAATAGGAACTTTCAGAAAGTGCACATGCAACCTTGTTAAGCTTCCAATTCGAACATGAAGTGAACAAAATACAGATGAATTGCTGATAGTCAACGTAGCTGGCATGAGACACACACGGCTGCAATATGCAATTCTACGGTATGTAGCTTGGCCATCACATGAAGACCACTGCGCCGGGCGCCACCTGTGCCCTACCCCCGAGTTTTTGCATGTGGATCGCTTCCTCCATGGCGGGGCCGCCACGCTGCCATGCACTCTGGTTGAGCTGGAGCTGCTGGCGTCGGCGCATAATTGCTGGCATGGTCGAGTGAGAGGAGCTCCTTGGCAAGCAGCATGGTGAGACAGTCGGCGGCTCAGTGCTGACGGCAACGTCAAGACATAGAAGGGAGCACACTAAGCCAGAGCTTACAGGGTTTCAGTATCATCACAAGTAAGTTACATTGGAATTACGTGAACTGTGACACAATAAAGGGGGTAGCTTCTAACTTTAGCCTGTAGCTACTCTAGTCCAGGCTAACATGGAGCATTTCTAAACAATAAATCACAATGAAAAATTCATGAGCAAATGGAGTAACACGTGGAACAAAGTTTTGTTGATATCTAACTTGTGACAACATAACACAAAGACATGCTCAGTATAATAGGAAACCATTCCCCAAGGCATCCCATGTGGAGAATCAGTGGCCATTATTTGATAAAGATCACGATTAATGCATGACAAGATTTTTAGCAATCATCATAGAAGAACAGAATCCTAAAAAAATTCGAGCAGTTCTTCAATGCATTCCTTCCCAATACAAGTTGCACAAATCTTAAAGTAAGTGAAGGAGTAAGTAATCACCATCTACCATTCATTCATACTTTAATATTTGTGCAATTGTCAAAAGAAAAAGCATGGAAGCACCTCCCAAAAAATTCAAGTTCAAAAACCTATCATGGTTCAGATCTATGGGGATTCATTAAGTAATAAAGCTATTTCCGATCATTAGGGCTTCCATAGTAGCTGGTAGAACTATAACAAGCACAGTAAAAATTTGAGCACAAAACTTATAGGAGCTGCAATGTGTTGGCAAAAGAAATGACTGAATCACTACAGAAATAAAATGAATTATTTTTTTATAGTGGAAGCAAAGAAATGTCAAATCTTGTCACAGACCCTGATTGTTCTTCATCATGTGCTGGATTGTCTTGGTTCATAGCCACGGTGGTCAGTGGGTTATGGTGGAAATAGAGGCTTGCCTGATGTTGATAAAAGGGCATCTGAGACTATCTGAGAGGATTGAATTGAGAAGAACAATGTATTGGCGGTTTGCTCCTCCCCAAATTCCTTTCTCTATTTATCCCCCAATTCTCATCCTAGCCCAAATTCTAAACTCCCATTCTCGTTGCAATCTATTTATCCAGTTGTTTGTTCATAACAAATTTCTAGCCATTCCTGAATCAAGACATGTACCTGACTACCTGTATCAAAATTCAAAATTCAGAGTCGAATACTAATCTAGGCTTGAAATCTGCAAACTAAAAGATCTGTCAAATCCTCCCATCCTCAGCTAATTTATGAAACAATATATTGTTTTAGCCCAAATCAATAGTTGGGTTTCCTTACCTCCTATGCTTACTCAACTACAACAAGATTTAGTTTTTTTTTAAAAAAAAAACTACAACGAGAACTATTGAACCTTCATTGTTGAAGGAGGACTTCTTGTTCAGATTTTGGAGGCGACAATCCTGTGGATGGAGTGAAGCCAAGTTTGTAGGTGGGGTGAGGAGGCCTTGGCGACCAGGCGGTCAAGGTCAGTGGTGGCGAGGGAGACTGGAGTGTCGTCAAGGGACGGATGTCAGGCAGAAAAGGCATACTCCGCAATGAGTTTGGCAGCGGTGAAGCAGGAGAGGAAGGCAGTGACAGGGGAGGTATTGGCGGCGGCGACTGTGGTGCGCGTGGGGATGCTCAGGCGTGGAATTGCTTTGGGAACGTGACCTGGTAGTAGAGATTGCACCACTTAGACATACCACCGAAGCACTAATAACAAGCAAAAATCATTTGATTAAAATCCATTCCTAGTGAATTGACTTCTTGTTAGTGTTTGCCTTTGAGGTAGATGTTGCCACACCAGCACTCAATGTTGCACTGCCACTGCCACTTGCTTGCCCTCGGACACACAACAGCACCTTCGCTCTGCAACGCTACCCACGCTCCCAACTGCCGCACGTCCACCCCAAATCGACACCTCCGCACCCTATGCCCCTATCTTCACTACTGCGACTGCCAATGCCCCCAACCACAATGCACCTGACCCCAATCGTCGTCACTTATGCCTCAAGCCCCAATCTCCATTGCCTATCGCTGCCCACACCCCTCAATTGCCACCATCTGTGTCTCCAATCGCCACCACGGCTTAACTGGTCTCTGGCTCGTTGTCTAGGATTAGAGGATGGAGAAAGCGTCGTTCGATTTGGTGGATCAAACAAACAAAGGAATTGAGACTTCAGGGATCGGTCTATCCAGCCCAAGCATGAGCCCTAGGCCCACAAGTCGCAAGTTAGCCCACCAAGGCATGAAAGCAACAAAATGCCATGGTTGTTGTTGCTCTGCTGTTGCCGGTCACCACAATCCAGTGCCAGTGGTGGGGGTACTGCCACAGCTGTACCTCTAGCGGATGCCATAGATCGTCATAGTGGTAGCTTCTCCCCTGCCAGTAGAAACCGCTAAGCTCGTGTGGCGGAGGTCGGAGACGAGAGCAAAGTGCCAGTCCGAGAACTCTGCTACACGGCCAGGGAAGCTTGACATCCACCCAATATGTAAGCACAGCTAGGGATTCAATCGGAATGAACACCAACAAGAACACGTACGGGGCAAAGAAAAGAGACGAATAAGGGGGCACCCATCAACAATGAAAATAAATCAAAACAAAGGAATCATTGGAATATACCATGGATTAATGGCAATAGCAGCAGCATGGAGCATCATTTGATGTTTTCTTGTTTGCTGTAGGGACAATCTTTGGCATTGGAAGCAAAGTGGTGTCATCCTCTCACGCTCTGAGCATCTGTTCCTCGGGAAGCCACCGCCCGCCGTATGACTTCCTGTTAGATTAGCTATATGTATAGGGGCTTATTTGCCTTTTTACCTTTGCACTGTACATGTATTTCTAGCCCATTGGGCCCATGAGTAAAGAGCAAGCTGCACATTGCAATCCCTAACATGGTATCGACTAGGGTTTCTCCACCACTGCAGCTTCTCCCGCCATTCTTGGCTCATTGCCGATGGCCGGCGAGCCCTCCTCTCTCTCTCTCCTTTTCTGACTCCGTCACACGCTGTTGAGCCTCTGCCGTCGCCGCCGCCTCGCCTGCACTTGGTGCCTCGGCTCACTTTGGCGCCAAGGCTGCGCCACCTCTGGCGTCGCCTGCCTGATCCCTGCGCGCCAGAGACTCACTGAAGCTATCGCGCTTGCCAGACTTTCACAGGTTCTCGCGCCATTGCTGCCCGCTCCTACTCCTCACGCCTCTCTCGTCCGCGCTTCGCTTCTCCATGCCAAGGCCTCCATCGCTAGCGCCGGCCCTGCTCCTCGCCTAAGCCGCCTCTGCCGCCGCCTGGCTCAGACTGGAGAGGGGGAAGAACACAGACCGGAGGGTTGCACGGCTGGGAAGAACAGAGAAGCTTCCTCCGCTCGCTTCATTGGCTGTTTCATTGCTTCACCGATCGCTACTTCTTCCGGAGTGGCTTTGCTCCTATCATCGAGCCGCCATCCTATCGGCCATTTGACTCGTCTCGGTGTCATGGCGGCCCTTCCTCGTGTTGTTGGACGGTCGACTTGACCGCAGATTCGGGATTCGACGGCACCAACTTCCGCAAGTGGTCCACCTTGCTTCGTGGTTTGCCTCGACAATAACGTCTTTGGGGGCATCTCACCGGGAGCGGCCCTACCACCGCTTTTGCCTCCGGCTCCGGCAACCAAATTTCGGCCGATAATGCCACAGTGCGAGCCTCACGAGCGTACTCTTGACACCTACACCGCCGCTTTTCGGCGTCTAGAGGATGGCGTGCCAAGGCTCGTCTTTGTCCGCTTGCCCTCATTGGCAAAGATATGATCGACCTCAAGGCTGACGTGGTCAACTGGACTCTGCCGTGTGATGTGGGAGTATGTGCAGGCCAGATCACCGGAAAGCAGCCAGTTCTCTACACCTCCCTTCACGCTGGCGCCGACTCTCCAGCAGCCAGGATTCCACGTGGATGACTTCTATCGCTCGGTTCGATGGCGTGTCTGCGTCACTCGACGCTTTGGAGCCTCCTCCGACACTTCTTGCTGGCGGTGTGTTCGCCTCCGGATCATCGTGGCTGAGCTCGAGTCTTCAGTTCCTCACTCGGCCGTCCCGAGTTTGAGCCCCTTCGTGCTCGGCCTGCCCGCCCGCCGCCTGGTCCATGGTGGAGGCCCCGACGCAGTTCGTGCAGAGGAGACTCGTCTTCGTGGCGTTCTCTCTCATGATCAGAAGCCGTGTTATGCGTTTGAGGTTCCTCCTCATCACACGACTGCCTCTTCCTGCTTCCTACTCTCCCTCAAGACTGGCAGGAGGCTTTCTGTCGAGGGCTTCATCGGTGGCTACTGCCAAGAAGTTCGGTGACTCACAAGAACTCATCGCAAGAAGGTCGCCACACCATTCAAGAGTCTTAAGCGTCTTCATAAGACAAAGTGCCACTGGGAGTACCTCGAAGACCATGCGGCAGCCTGGGCGGTCGTGCTCTGATTGGAGTTCAGCCTTGACTCGGCGACTTGATCAGTATGGAGCTTCGCTTGACTCTGTGTTCCCGGCCTCTTCTCACGGCCGATCGGGCAGTTCCCTTTGTCGCCTCTGTATCCGTATCTTGATTCCGGAGCTTTTTCCATATGACATCGATCCGACTCACTTGGGTTCCTTGAGGTCTCCGGTCACACCCTGTGTCCGTGAGGACTACCGATGGTACCCTTCTCTCGATTCTTTGGACAGGGGCACTCTTCACACGTCTTCCTTTTGTGTTCCTTCTGTTTCTCATGTGCCCTATCTTACTATGCAGCTGATCTCTGCTGGTCAGCTCTCTGACCTTGGTTTTCAGATTACTCGAAGTCGACTCTTGCTCTATTCAGCTCGCAAAGACAGGACGCTTAGTTGGTTCGGCGGCGGACCCGTGACTCCCCACGCTTGTGGGAACTCGACTCGCTTCGTCTTCCTTCCGCTTCCGCTTCCACGTCTACCTCCTCACCACCGCTTCATCGCTTCAGATGCCATCGTCTTCGCCGCCGCTACTCTCCGCCAGATTTTGCTCGGTGGCATCATCGTTTAGTCACATGTCGAGTCCCGTCTGCTCTTCATTGATGAGTCGTGGTGTTCTTGGGAAGGTCTCGTGATACCTCCTTCCTGTCAGGTTGTAAGCTTGGCAAACAAACCACACTCCCATATCCTAGTAGTGATTACGTGTCGAGTCGACCTTTTGATTTAATACACTCAGATGTATGGGGACCGCCCCTTCATTTCGAAAGGGTCATCGTTGGTATATCATTTTCATTGATGATTATTTTTGGCTCACCTGGATTTACTTTCTTAAGTGTCGTGATCGGTATTAGTCGCTATCGACTTTCTCGACCATGGTTCATACTCGATTCGACTCACCCATTCGGTGTTTCGTACTAACTCACGGGCGAGTAATTGCTCATCGCTCTCCGTCAGTTTCTTCTTGATCAGGGCACCCTTCCTCAGTACTCGTGCACCGGTGCTCATGCGCAGAATGGAGTCGCAGAGCGCAAGCACCATCACCTTCTTGAGATCGCCGAGCATTAATGCTCACGCCTCGTTCCTCCCCATTTCGGCGGAGGTCATCTCTACTTTGTCTATCTCATCAACATTCACCGTCCATCGCTCTTGAGGTGCCACTCAGCTTGAGCTGTCTCTATGGCAGACCCTCAAGATACCACCTTCGCACCTTTGGGTGTGTTGTCTATGTTCTTCTTCAGCCTCGTGAGCGAACAAAGCCGACCGCTCGGTCGGTGCAATGCGCTTTCCTTGGCTATGACTCTGAGCGTAAGGGTTTCATTTGTTGGGATCCTCTTGGTCGAGATTCGGTCTCTCGGGATGTCACGCTCGACGAGTCTCGTCCCTTCTTTGATGAGTCCCGTTCCTTTGACTCCTCCTTCGACACCTCCTCCTTACTCGAGTCTCTCTCCTTTCTCAGTCTGCCTGCCCACTTCACTGTCCCTTCTTCTTCCTCTTTACCACCCCCACCACCCTCTCCACCTCCCGCCATACCTTCCTCTCCTCCTGTTGTTCTTTCTCCTCCTGCACCTACTTCGGTTACTCCTCTACGTTGATGACATGCTCATCACTGGAGATGATTCTCACTTTATTGCCTTTGTTAAGGCGCGCCTCGATGGAGCGCCAGATGTCCGATCTGGGCCTCTTCAGACTTCTTTGGGATTGAGGTTGAGTCCACGCCTCTGAGCTCCTACCTCTCTCAAGAAGTACATCCAGAGCTTCTTGCTCGTGCTTGCCTTATCGACGACAAGATCTCGCGACACTCGATGGAGCTTCACCTTCAATTTTCGGGCCGATGGGGTTCCTCTAGTGATCCCACTCGCCATCACACTGGTTGGGAGTCTTGTCTACCTTGATTCACTCGTCCGGATGTGTCTCACGTCATGCACAACCTTAGTCGGTTTATGGCCTCTCCCACCCGTTGTCCACTATGGTCACCTCCTTCGGTTCTTCGCTACCTTCGTGGTACAAATTGACCGTCACCGTTTCTTCCTGGGCCCAGATTGTCTCCAACTTGGGCCTACTCAGATGCTACAGGCTAGCGATCCCGCCGATCGTAAGTCCGTCTCGGCTACCACTCATCTTCCTTGGATCTTCCTTGATCTCTTGGAAGACAAAGCGTCGATCATTGCTTTCGTTTCTAGCACCGAGGTCGAGCTCCGTGCCGCGCCTCGGTGGATCGCCGAGGTGACTTGGCCGGTGGCTTCTTCGACTGGGTGTATTTGTTTACTCCGACGATCGTTCGCTCCGACAAAGATCGGGCGCCATCAAGATTGCCCGTGATCCAATGAAGCATGAGCTCACCAAACACATCGGCGTCGATGCTCACTACGTTCGCTCCTGTGCAAGATCGGTGGTTACTCTTCGTCATAGCCGACGCGCCCAAGGTCCGGACGCGCTTCATCGCAGCGCAATCGCCAAAGGGGGGAGTAGTCTTCCTAATGGAGTTTATCCTTTCTTTATTAGAGTTTATCTTCTTCCTTAATAGAGTTTATCTCTTTCTATTTGTTGCAATTTCAATTATTAGTTACCATGATTTTAGGATCGTTAGTTAAATTTGCATGAATAAAAAGGGAAGAGCTAGAGAGAAAAAGGTACGCCAGACCACAAAACAAGTCTCAAAGCGCTGCTGATAACCGCCAAGGGTCTGTCTGACCCAACTATCTATCCTATTCTTCCTCACGAAGACAATGTCTGCTGCGACGGCGAAGTTCATCCCTGTCCCGCCGGGTTCCAGTTCTGGCACGCGGGCTTATTCTCGCCCACAAGCAAACCATAACATGTGCTTCGTCGCTTCACCTTGCCGACTTCTTCACCAAAGCACAAACTAAAGCGCAACATGGTTTCCATCTCTCCAAACTCAGTGTTGTAGACCCACCATGAGTTTGATGGGGGGTGTTAGATTAGCTATATGTATAGGGGCTTATTTGCCTTTTTACCTTTGCACTGTACATGTATTTCTAGCCCATTGGGCCCATGAGTAAAGAGCAAGCTGCACATTGCAATCCCTAACACTTCCCACCTCCAACTATCGCATCTACCGAATTGTGAGCATTTGCTTGCTAGAGAACCGATTGAATTTCTAAAAATATGAAATCAAGCCTTGTTGCCTTGTCAGATCTACCTTGGCCTCCCACCTGCTCATTTCTTAGTGCCACCTGCCTGACGTACAGATCTATAGTGCCGCCGCTTGCTCGCCTTCATGCTCTATCGCCGCTACGTACGTGGCTGTGCTTGTGCCCTCTCTGCCACCACCACTACTGGATTATGAGTCACCATTGCACATGAACCACCGCCTCTGAGGCTGCGTCGCCCTTGCCCTCGTTCTGTCGATGCACCATTTCCTTCGGGATGGGTTGGGAGGAGGATGGTGCAGGGATGGGTCGTTGGAAGGGGAGGGACAACGAATAGGGCATGGCGAGGGATGGCAGCGATGAGGTTACAGTAAGATTGTGGATGGAAAACTGACTAAGGGGGGAGATTGTGGCAGTGGAAGCCTGGGAGGAGTTCATGGGATGAACGTGGGGAGGAACGACGGGGTGGGAGACAGTGAGTTTTCCTTTGAGTTTGACAGTATGGGCAGGACAATCATCCTGCTGTGCGGGGGTAAACCGCGACTATTATCAGTTAGGATAAGATATGGGATTGTCTTTGTCCATGTTACCCTTCCACTTTTTTGTTCTCCTTGTGCATGGAGTTTCATGTTGAACCTGTCGTCCTGAAACATTTGTTTTTGAAGACTGGAAATGAATGTTTGATATTCTAAAATCTAAACCAAAGAAAAAAACAGATACATGCTAGCATATCCTGTCATTTTACATGTTTTTATCCTGCAACTAAGTCACGTAAAGTTGAAATATGCAGGCAGAGAATGAAGTTGTGGGATTGGAGCTTCAGAAACAACTGGAAGCTGCTGGTAACATACTTTGCAATGTTCTTGAGATTTTGCATTTACATGAAGTTCTTACCATGGTATAGCTGATTAAATACATTACTGATGTGTTACATATCTTGTTGCTTTCACAGAACTAGAACTGAAGCAGGTTGAAGTGTTGTTTAATGAAGCTACAGACAATTGTATAAATTTGAAGAAGCCAGATTAGTAATTATGCATGTAAGTTTGGATGGCTTGCTTCCTCAATATCTCAATAAACCATCAAGAAATTAGAATTGAGTTTCTAGTATGAGATTGTTTTGTGGCCAGCAGAACTAGTGCGGAGCCACCCAAAACTTACCCCTTTCTGTTGTTAACAAGCTCAGAATAGTAGTTGATAAGTGATAACAGACTTTAGCACAGTATTGTTCTTGTGGTTGGCTATCACTGCAATATAGAATAGAACGCTAAGTGCATCGTTTATTATTGGCGTGTTTCTTCTTTGAGCTCACTAGTAGTATTGGGATAATATAGCTGTAAACATTTTTTTGTCTCCAGTCAGAAATAAGTTTTTTTTTGGTGAGCTGGACAGAAATAAGTATTGGTACCATGTGCTCTTATATGGTTACATTTGTTTTCATCTGATGGACACGACCAATTGTTGTTTATCTGCCAACTGGCGTAGGATTTTCTACGCTGGTTGATGGCCCGAAGCCCTGAACACAACCTAGTTCTGGTGGATGCCAATCTGTGACACCATACCTGCTTGATAAACTCCTATTAAACCCTACTTGGATCTTACGCTCAACATGAGTAACTTATTGGAGTAGGATTTTCTTAGATGGTTGATGGCCTGAACACACAGTTCTGGTGGATGCCAATCTGTTACACCAAACCTGCTTGAGAAACTGCTATCCCTGCTGGTGGACCCTTAACATAAATAACTTATTGTTGAAAGTTGTTTTCTGTTGATCAGAAACTCTTGAACTATGTTGTTACTTGCAAGCTTCAATTTTGCTTTTGTCACCATTTATCCTGAATATTTAGCTAGGCCTTCTGCTGACTCGCATTCAATTTTCTGCCATTTTAGGTAGCTGTTCAGATGAAGGTGGAGACATGAATTCTGGCATTCCAGTGCTAGTATCTTGTAGTTTCTAATGCTCTCTCCTCTCAGCTAGATTTGTAGACAGTAATGCCAGCTCTGTCGTGTTTGCATTTCCAAGAGCACTTGCTGGATTATGAATTAAAGTTTAGTGTCGTAACATAACGAACTCTGAGATAGTTTCAAGAATCTATTCTCTTTCGTGCATACATTGTCTTTGGATTCCTGCCATGTGGATTTCGCTGTTCCTTCATGTGCCATAGGCCCACAGTGCCATACAGTTAGGACTTATAAATATTCTCTCTCTCTTTAGCACTCTGAAGAACAGCATTTAACGGATAAACCGTATGCACTTTCCAGTTTCCACCGAGGAATGGCATAATATTATTGCGAAAAAAAATTATCATATGATGGACCTCCCTAAAGATCACACAAACATGAAAGCTAAACCTGGTTCGAATTCTAGCAGCTCTGTGCTGAAAACAAAATACGGCACTTTCTTTTTTTTTTTTTTTTTTTTGGCGTGAAACGACAGGAGTTATGCTATGCATTAAGGTAGAAAAGCAAATAGTACTGATACTATGCATTAAGGTAGAAAAGCAAATAGTACTGATATTACGTATGAAACACATTGTTCGGCCGGTTAAAACAAATACTGCACTTTCTTTTCATTTCTTTTTGCGAGGAAAATACTACACTTTCTGGAGAGACTTGGACAAACAAAAACTATGTTTGCGTACAAGCAATGTCATCTCCGAAACACTTCCGTTTGATCAGCTTCAGAGATTCGCCTGCAGTCCTCTCAACTCAAGCATATTTGCAGCTGCCTAAACCTGCAAGGAAAGAAGCCATGTTGAAGTAAGGAGCACGCACAAGATTCGGAAATAAGAAACGGCAGATGAACTGTGAAGGCTCCTGCTTGCTTACTCGGGTCAGTGATGGTGATGAGTCCGGTGCCGTTGAAGAAGCAGTTCCACGTGTTCCTCCCCCTCGCCTGGTAGTAGGCGTTCATCGCCAGCGACGCGCGCGGCAGCAGGCCGTCGGGGTCGGAGCAGCCGCCGGTGCACCGGATGGCGCGGCAGTCGCTCTCGGAGCAGGCGAACTCCAGGTTGGCCCTCAGTGCAGTCTCGTCGGCTGAAGGCTTCGCAACACACCATGTCTTCGTTGACTGCAGGGCAGCAAGAACAGTTAGAGAGTCTGAATTGAATACGAGATCTTTTGTTTTGGATGCTACAAACAGGACACCTGGAAGAAACTGATCAGGAGAATGCTCACCTGCCTCTGATGTAAGCTTGGTGCTGCTGCTACTGCTGCTATAGATTACAGACAGATTTATGTAAAAAAAAAATCAAGATCAAAGAGTAAGCAGTTAGGAATCATGTGCAAGTTCATTTCGAGTACAATTTTGTTAAGAAGGAAAGGTGAGAAATCTTGGAAGAGCTCAGGCCGTAACTAAGAGAGATGTACCGTGAGTGCGGTGCATCAGTAGCATCAGTATGAGAGCAAAAAGGTAGGTGCAGAATGTGATAGTGGTCGATGCCATCTCTTTCTCCTGAATCAGAGAATGCAAAGAAACCTTTCTACTATATTGACGCAACGGAAACGAAGAGAAACACGGAGATTTTAGCTGCTGTTTTGTAGTTCTTGGCACAAGCAAGAAATGCTCACGGTGTGGTCTCGGTTTGGCAGCATATATATACAGGGGAAGCAGCAGCAGCAGCAGCAGCCGCAGAAAGGGTGTGTTTCAGAAACGGTTGCTTTTAACGCAGCTATAAACATCGAATCCAATTTATGTCCTCGTTAACTAGAACAGCGGCTCTGTGCGTTACAGCATTACCGTATTTATCACCAAAACGATTCAGTTGCTATCATCATGAACTTTTACAGAGAGAATTAACCATGAGATGCTTCAAAAAAGAACATTATTATTAGTTTATTACCCTTTTCCCATTTCCTTTCTGCAAGCATTTCTCCCCTCCATTTCCTGTGTTTTCTCTCACGACTATGTACAATACGAAGGAACCAGACAGAGAAGGAAATCTTACGAACATGATGGTCATGGAGCTTCCCACACCTCACACTTACTACAAATCCACATGAACACAACCAAACAAATAGAATCGTTCCGACGCCTTTCTTGCAACAGAGACATTTTATACATGGTAAAGCTGGATTTAGTTTGGTATTTTTCATCCCGAGTATAGCCTCAGCTTGGACCGTATTGGCTGTCGACATATTGGGCATTTGGTGAGGTTCTCCCCACACACCCTGCAGCACTGTTGTTTGCACAAAAAATTGATGTCAATAAACATACTTCCATATTCTTGTAATCTTGTTTCAGGAAAAAAATATTTCCACATTTGCATAGTTGCAGACTCTGGTAGAAACTAACTCTGAATTCTTACCATGTGGCCACAGCCAAAGGCTACATCCTTGGCATTGGTCAAGCAGATTGGGCACACCTGCAAGGGCATATGTGCATTGCTGCGTGAGTCGATCAGTTTGTTCAACAAGGTAATATATATTTATCGCAATGCAAGAAATCATGATAAATCCTGGACAGTTTGTTGTACTTGATCGTCGTTGCTACCTTCCCTCCTCGACGCAGATGGCAGCGACAGTTGCCTCTGCGCAGATGGCAGCGGAGGCGGAGCAGGCACGGTTCTCTTGGCCTTCCCCGTCGATCGACTAGAGCAGCATGCACGATACACAGGAGAGGTTATATATATATATATATATATATATAGCAGCAGCAGCAGGGTGTGCATTACCCAAGGATGCCGAGCTCCATGGTGGCCTTGTACTGGATGGGGACCTCCATGAGGGCGGCGAGAGCGAACGCGGATTCCTTCTGCTGCCGCGTCGTGTTCCTCGACATGATCGAGGTGAAGTTTACAAACTGTGCAGTGAAATTGAAGTATCATGGATACACGGTTAGACATTGTAACAGGATCAAAGTAATTAAGCTGCATTGTGGGTCATCTTCAGTTTCAGTGTGGCTGATCTTCACCTGAAAATTGTCGAAGTCGCGTGAGGGGATCTTGTCGTCGAACTTCTGCATGTCTTCCCAGGGGCCATCCCCAACTCCGACCAGAACAATGGACAGAGGGTAGGAGCTGAGATCAATCAGAGTCAAAACCTTTTTTCCATTATATGTCTTTACAAATCAGAAAGCTGACACTGTTTGCGTTCCAAAAAAAAATAATCTGACACTGTGGCTAAGATATGTCTTCTACTACCTTGCCATGACAATGGAGTCCACTGTTCTCCTCTCCTGCGGGCTCAGATCACCATCACTTGTATCAACACTCCTAGTGACCTGCAATGCAAGCATTTTTGACAGAAATTGTACAGTGAACGTTGCTGCTGAATTTGGTGAGGGAAGGAGTACAAGAACTCAAGAACTGGTCGGTGCATAAGTTCTGAATTTAGGCACCTGGCCGTCGGCAACGATGACAAGAACATGGTACTGGCCTCCACTCCCGTCCACAATGTCGACGGCGGCTTCCACGATAGGCGCGAAAGACGTAGGCCCTGCCGTGTCGACATACAATTACGCATGGTTCAATTAAGCTTGCAATATCAAGATCGAATAACATGATCAAAGCGCAATCTTCATTCTCACCAGATAGCCTGAGGTGTGGCACAATATTCCTGTAACAAGCCAGGACCTCCTCGAAGCCTTGGCAAGGCGAGTTGTCAGGATGAAAGCTGAACACATTGTAGTCATGTGTGGTTGCTGCAAGAAAGAACATGTAGCACAAGAAGAAGAGAAGATGAGCAATTATAACATGTGTTCTTGAGCTCATTCTGTGAGCTACAAATCATCACTTTGTTCTTGCTGAATGAAACTAGATCAAATGAAATGAATCTCAACGTCTTCGCATCGATCTAGCTCACCGTCGCCGAAACCGAAGCACGGGATCAGGTTGTCCTCGTCGAACGGAGCCAGAGTCTTGCCTATGATGCTGATGGCCATCTCGTATGGATTCGGCGTGTTGTCTAGCTTGTGCAAGCTCTGACCACTGAACGAGCGCTTCCCTGAATGATATATATGAAAATATCATCACAGATTCAGATTCAATACTCTCAAGAACTAGAACAGAGCAGATTCGATCTTCATGTTGCAGTTTGTTTACCTGTCCATTCGTTGCTCTTGGTGAAGTCTATCCCAAGTATCAGGTTCGACGATTCGAGGCCCTGCTCGCGCAGCGCTGACACTACCTATGGAAAAAAAAAATCATCGCTGTTCAACTAAAGAAAACGCAACAAAAGTATGCAAAAGTGAAGCTAAATCAATCATTGTGGTACGTGTCTACAAGCATGGAATAATTGCATGGAGGCGTGGAGCCTAGATCACCTGGTCAATAGACGTGAAAGTGTCGGGTATGTACGAGTACTTCCTGATCAGCATCGACCTCCGGCGATCACCGCCGTCGTAGCTCGTCGACATCCTCTCCACCCCGTCGGTCGGCCCCCGCCGGTGACCGTGGAAGCAGAACTGCGCGCTGAGCGCACTGCCCATGTGTATCTAGCGCTGGCAGCTGCGACAGGGGCGAAGAACCTGTCCTGTAACATGCGAGGAAGAGTTCTTTCTTTCTCACAAGTTGCAGCAAAGATCGAAGGAACAAGCAAAGCACAAGCTAACAGATAACATGGCAGGCAGATAATAAAGAATGAACTGGAATGATGGATTGATTCTTTCCGAGATGTGTTGGAGAAGGAGAGATGTTGCGACGAAACTTCTTGAGCCTTTCGCTTGTTGGGCAAAGGAAAAAAGTCTCTTTATTCCATGCCGGGCTGCTTTGTTCTTGTGATGATGAAGCTGTCACGGATCGAGTCAGAAACGGCCGTGCTGTCTTGTGATGATGAAGCTGTGCACCGCTTGTGTGTTAATTTGTAACAGCAGTAATCTCAGAGACCTCTTGTTAATTTATCAGAGTTGTTTACCTTCTCTGATTGAAGGGATCAGTTTTGATAATTGCTAGTGCTGAAAAAAGCAGATTCCTGTGTCTTCCTCTGAAGTCTCGTCAGAAACTGCGCAGAGATTCTATCTAGTCTGAAAATAGTGCAGACATACACATCTTAACCCTGAAGATATGTTTGGATCATGTTTTTTAGGATTGCTGAGTTAGCTGTTCCATCCATTTGGATGATGTTGTTGGATTGCTGGGTAAACTGTTTATCCATTTGACTTGCAACTGACGGGAAACTTCATAGTCCAGTAGGAAGGAGGAGGCTTAGGCTGTGTTTGAAAAAGTGCGTTCCGTAGAGTTTCACATGAAATCAAACATACAATTAAATCTGACGTTTTCTTTTCCATGGAAGTTATGTAAAATTCCTTTCTTTCAAATCGGACCGCATCAGAGGTAAAGATTATGGTAACAGCTGTTATAGTTCTACTTATGTCATATTTAGAACATACAATTCTTATAGAAATTTCGTGGAAACCCCACTTTCACTAAGAGTGGATGTTTCTTTTCCTATAAAGTTGATAAAAAAAATCCTAAAAGCTTGCCAAATGGATCTACACATCAAATTCTATTGACTTGCTAGTTGCAGTATGATGGCTCTATATATGTCCCAATAAGAATAAACCCCACAACTAACCAATCTATCTAGAAAACACAATTGGATAGATGAATGAGTATTTTGTCCTCATGTTAGGTTTTTTTTTCTATTGTGACAACATCTACAAGCATATTTTGTATACTTAATTTTGTTCCAGAAAATAGATATTTCATTAACCATGGGCTCGCAGTGGTGAATCGTGTTTGCATGATAATTTTATTAAAGATATATTTAAAGAAAACTAAAAGGGGATGCGTAGCGTATGTGTGACATTTCAATGTTTGGAAAATATTCTCCCTTTTACCGTCACAGTCCTCAAGGGACTAATCCATTTAAGATTCCATTATTCCTATTTTGAAAAATTACACAGCTCTGTTGAAGGGTGCCAATCCTGTTTTGGTACAAGACGTCACATCAAGAGTTATCCAAATGGACATAATTTAGGCACGAGACGTCACATCAAGATTTATCCAAATGGGCATAATTTAAATTGCGACGATGGAAACAATGGACTAACATAGTTATCTTAAGGTTCACAATTTACACTTTCATACATATTTAAACTTCGAAAGTGCATGGGTAAGATCAAGAATAATCGACTAGAGAAGGTGAATGAGAGGTTTTTAAAATTCTTTGACTCTAATTGCAATATATTATCAAGTAATAATAGAATTAAAAATTTTAACAATTAAAACCTAAAATGTCTAGGTTTTGCTAAGTGCATTAACAAATTAGGTCTAATCAAATTATACAATTCTAGATATATGAGCAAACACTAAGTACACTAGGAATAAAAACTTGCATAATTGAACACATGAGAGTAAACCATAAGGAATGAACACAATGATTTTTCTCGCGGTCTCATAGACTTGCTGGTCCCCTAATTCAGTTGAGAAAGCTTGAATGAATCAAGCTGGTTTCTTGCGGAAATGAGTCTCCCTCAATCACTAATGGTAGCTCTTCCCTGCTTCGGTTAGACAACCTCCAGCCTTCACACAATACCGGGCCTCTTCGTAATCTTCTTTGAAAAGATCACTGGTCCCACACTCTAAGTCGTCTAGGAGACAATCTCCAAGAGAATACACTTTGGTGCTTGCTTGAGGTTGATCAAATGTCTAATGGCTCAACTTGAATGCGCACACTTGAATTTCTGTCAACAACTCATAAAATGTGAATTAAATGCTCTAAAGATGATGAGAGACTCACAAAGGCTCACAAGTCACAACTATGCAATGAATGTCAAGGAGTATATCTTTGCTGTAGGTGGAGGTGTATTTATAGGCCCCATCAACAAATCTAGCCGTTATCATCTAATTCCTAAAAAATTCAGGAAATTTGGCACTACCGCCTATGTAGGGCCGGTAGTGCTGGTCTTAGGCTTAATGGTTGCCTGTAGCATTTAATGCTGAGAGAAACTAGTCGTTGCTACAGTATACTAGCACTACCGTCCATGTAGAACCGATAGTGGCGGCCACAAGCACCAAGAATTATGCATTTTCATCCTTTTCTAGAAAAGACTACCATCTATTTAGGTCGGTATTACCATACCTACAATAGTACCACTCCTAGATGAGCGATAGTGTCGGTCGGGTAAAAACCTAAAAGATGCTTTGTTCTAGAAAAGATCTACCGACCACTAGGCGGGTACTACGACACCTGTGACAGTGCCACCCTAAGTGTGTCGATAGTGCTGGCCTGGACACACCCCAAAAACATGCATACTGTAAAATAGCTATTAGCTTTTAGGGCCAGTACTACCGCACCTGCGGTAGAACCGCTTCTAGAAGGTCAATAGTGACGGTTTGGGTCAAACCCCAAAACAGCCTTCCTAGAAGGTCGGTAGTGCCGATAATACAGATTTTTAGAGGACTTTGAAGGATTTTCCGAGAAATATACACGACTAAAGTATGAGCATGAATTTGAGCCATTAACACTATATTATTTTCAAGCTACTAATCAAGGGTCCCTCTTAATAGTACGACACCTACACTAGCAATCCGATATTTACTCTAAACACCTAAATTGGCAAAAAGCTAGAAAAGATCATTACAACTTATACCTCGGTATTAGCTTGATGTTCCAATTTTCTTATAGCTCAATAATTTTACCTCTTCATAGGACCAACCTATTTTTTATAACCTTAAGAAAAAATGTTTAGTCCTTAAAACATGATTGTCATTAATTAACAAAACCAAAAGACAAATTTTAAGGTCTAGATGCTTCAACATGGTGAAAAATTCAGCCAAATAACATAGCCAGGCATGCAGCGGCAAAATGGACACGGAGAAACAAGAAGACGTTCATTTCATACTCAGATGTTCTATGCCACCAGCCCAGAATAGCCCACGGGTTCAAGGGCCGTTTGGTTTGATGCAAATTTGTCTTATCAAATCTTACCAAAATTTGGTATTACTAAAATTTGCTCACCAAATTAATCATCAATATTTTGGTCAAAGATCGGCAAAAAAATGAACTAGAGAGACAAGGAGAAAGGAAATATGCTAAAATTTAGTAGCAAGCCAAATACTTAGGGCCTGTTTGGCAGGGATTCAGCTTTTCAGATTCTGTGAATCTGGTGAAGCTGAAAATTTTAGTTTCACCTGATTCGTGAAGCTGAAGCTGTGAGTACATTAAGAGTGTTTAGATGGAGCATATTGTTTACATTTTAGACCAAAAATATAAAATTAATTCACTTTATTTTAGCCTACAAGTTTCAGATTTCAGAAGAAAAGCTGGAATCTGGAGCTCTACCAAACAGACCCTTAATAAAATTTGATCAATGCTACTAAATTTTAGTAAGCATTAGGAGTAAACCAAATAGGCCCTCGCTAAGCATTGGAAACCGAACAGGCCCTAAAACTTCAAAGCCCATGCAAACCATGGCCCAATATCTCCGGCATTAAGCCCAATATTTCGGCCCACCAAAAACCATCCACCTCAACTCGTCTTCCCCACTCGCCCTACCGCCGCCTACCACGCCGCTTCGTCCCCCGCCGCAGGCCGTGCCGCCGCACCCGTGATCTGACACGACCCCTCTAGAAGACGACGACTGCGACGACGAGGCGGCGGCCAGCACTCTGATGGCGCAGGCTTCGGCAGCGGCGCTGCGCCGCGTCAGGCGTCGCCGCGATCCCACCACGGCGCTGCTCTCCTCCCGCCTCCTCTCCGGTGGCGTGTATCCGGACGAAGCTTCCTGTGGGATGCGGCGCCTCCGCTACGAGCAGCGGCGGCGGCGGCAGCCTGTGCACTTGGTTCGGCTCCCGCCAGTGCCCCCGGCCTCCTCGGCGGCAGCATGCGGCGAATACGGCTGAGACGAGGGCGTTGCACCACGCCGCTTTGAGGTAGAGATATTCGCATCATGCCCCTCTCTAGCTTCTTATCTACTGACTGCTCAACAAAGCCGCATGTCTGTTTCACAGCTCCGGGAGCTCCACGGCCACTGCCTCACGTGAGCCTAACACTCCCACCTCGCAGTCTGAACTCTTACATTTCATCAAATCCACGTTTGGGAGACAGGAAGATAAAATATGTAACCACAATATGCTTTCATTTGTTCACTGTAAGCTTCGGCGAAACGCTCATTTCAATCGAGAGCCATAGCTTACTGCAAGCCCAGCACATTCCATATTTGTTGACCTCTTAATTGATCAAGGGTAAAATCTGAACAGAATTAGCTATATTTTTAATGCTATATTTGTTACTTTTTTTTTTTGAAACTAAGGCAGGAGCTCTGCCATTCATTTCAGAAGAGAAGAAAAGCAACATACGCCTTCAAAGTGGCGATTACAAAGACACCAATCCCCGTCAAAGCAAAAGAGACACCAACAACAGAGAAAGAGCCCTAACGGAACTTCCCCAAGGCACCACATGCTTCATGCTACTGCACGTGCTATCAGGTTGGTATAGCACGGCAATGGTACGATGAGCTAGACAACCTTTTCTGAAGCTTCTGAGGAACCAGCTGTGCATGAACGTTATGTTAAACCTGAAGACGAAAATTACCAAGACCAGAGAAGAGTGCATTTCACCTGTGCAGTTAACATCAGCCCTGGGACATGTGAGGTGCGGTTCTTCTCTTAAAAACATTATTCCTGTTCGACGGAGCAAAATGTAGAACTTCCGATGAAGTATAAATCTCACAAGTGTGTATGGTATAAACTATCAAGAAGATTGTGTATGGGATGAACTCTCAAGAAGATACACGTTTCGCCGCCGCCGCCTGATCGCCCGCTCGCCAGGGAGACGGCTTCGCCAACAACTCACCGCCTACCTATTCTGTCGTCTTTCTCCCCTTATATCTGTAGCCCCTCTCCAGTCCTTAACGCAACACCACAACCCATATTACAACTTTCTTAAGCCAAGGCCGAACATTTACTTGGTTACCCATTCAGAGCCCAGGTAACGAAGGTTGGGCTTTTGGGCACGCTGTGACTTTGAGCCTTTTCGTCCGCCGCTTGAAGATCTTCCTCCACATCCGTTCTGCTTTCGCTCCACGACTTGACTTCTCGTCCAGTCAACATCTAAGAGTGTCGACATCCTCCTCGACCGCCACTTGACCCCAAGTGGAGCTCTGAAACCGATCCTTCAAATGAGTGTTCATCCTCCCAAGTAGCCATCGGCCGGCCATGTAGACCAATGCACGTAACTTGCGTCATAACTTTGAAGAAGACGATGCACAGAAGTTTTACAATCCAAAATATGCAAAGGAAATTGCAAATTTTGTTGAGGGTCAGGAATATGAGCACCGACACGGCTGGTATTCCTTTGCAGGTTTGAGGAGAGAGACATGGAAAACCGGATGCACCGAGCTTGATTCGCAATCAAGTTCATAAGCGTTTAAGATTGATCTTGCGAATGACTGGATATGGTCCGAAATAGCGGAAAGATAGTTTGTAATTGGCACGCGGCGCAACTGAGGCTTGAGCATAAGGCTGCAGTTTCACATATACCAGATCGCCCACTTCGAATGTGCGCTCCGAACGTTTCTTATCCGCCTGGAACTTCATACGTTGTTGAGCTCTCCGCAAATGCAGTTTAACCAACTCATTCATATGAGTCCTTTGTTCGAGCCAGTCCTGCAAATCTGATGAAGTGCACACTTGAGTTGTATCAATGCCAAAATAATTAGGAGGATGCCCATACAAGACCTCAAAAGGAGATGTGTGCAGCGCGGAATGATAACTTGTATTGTACCAAAATTCAGCTAAATACAACCACTTAATCCATTGTTTTGGATAGGCGTGGACAAAACACCGCAGATATGTTTCCAAACATTGGTTAACCCGCTCTGTCTGTCCATCAGATTGTGGATGATATGCGCTACTCATATGCAACGAAGTTCCTGCTAATTTGAATAATTCCTGCCATAACAGACTCGTAAAGACTTTGTCACGATCTGACATAATGGCGCGAGGCATGCCATGAAGCTTATACACATTGGTCATATAGGCTTGAGCTCTTGTGAGTCTGTGAAAGGATGTGCAAGAGGTATAAAATGAGCGAATTTGGAAAATTTATCAACCACCACTAGGATGCAATTATATGAGTGCACACGAGGTAAAGCTTCAATGAAATCCAAAGTAACGGTATGCCACGAATGATCAGGTATAGAAAGAGGTAAAAGTAGTCCCGGATACTTAGCTCTTTCTGGTTTCGCCTGTTGACAAATAGCACATTCAGTCACAAACTGGTGTACCATTTTCTTCATAGACGGCCAAGCAAACAAGTTTTTTATACGACGGTATGTCACTGGAAATCCGGAGTGACCACCTATTGCAATTGTCATGGGCGCCTTCATGAGTGTGATCTCGCAATGGAGGGTTATGGCCAATCCAGATTCTATGTTTGAACCAAGCACACCATCTTGAAGGGAAAAATGGGGCACAGATTGTCCTACCAACAATTGCGTCAAGATCTTTTTGGTCGCTGGGTCTTGCTGATACCCTTGTACTACATGCTCAAGCCATACCGGTTTGCTGGTGGAAACCGCTGTAACTGTCAGACACATCTCGCTGCTGTCATCCTGAAAGTTTGGACGACGAGATAAGGCGTCTGCCACGCGGTTATGCTGTCCTTTTTTGTATTGAATGGAAAATTGAAGTCCCAACAGTTTGGTGAGAGCCTTCTGTTGCAGCGGAGTGGTCACACGTTGATCAAGCAAATGAGTCAAGCTCTGATGATCGGTCTTGATTACAAAAGGGGCATGCTGCAAATACGGTCACCATTGATCAATAGCAAACAAAATTGCAAGGAACTCTTTTTCATACGTGGATAAGCCCTGATTTTTAGGACCCAATGCCTTACTGATAAATGCGACCGGGTGTCCTTTCTGTTGCAAAACAGCGCCAATTCCTTTATCGCTTGCATCCGACTCAATGGTAAAAGGATGTGTGAAATCTGGTAATGCCAGCACCGGAGCCGATATAAGAGCTTGTTTAAGAGCAGAAAATGACTCCTGAGTCTCACTTGTCCAAACGAAGGACTGGCCTTTCTTCAAGAGGTTGGTTAAAGGTTTCGAGATAATACCAAATCCCTGTACAAAGCGTCTGTAGTAGCCAGCCATACCCAAAAAATTGCGGATATCCTTCACACAGGTAGGAACCCGCCATGCTTGAATCACACGAAGCTTCGCAGGGTCAGTTGCTACACCTCCAGCGCTAACAATATGACCCAGAAACTCCAATTGAGTTTGAGCGAAGGAGCATTTAGTCATCTTCAGGTGTAGGTGATGCTGACTCAGTAGTTGGAAGACTTCGTTTAAATGCTCCACATGCGCATCCAAAGGAGGAGCTATAAACGAGCACATCATCAATGAAAACCACTACACATTTGCGCAATAAGGGTGCCAAGACTAGGTTCATGAAGCCTTGAAAGGTAGCAGGAGCTCCCGTCAGTCCGAAGGACATCACCTTGTATTCAAAGTGACCATGATGAGTTTGAAAAGCTGTTTTGTACTCATCTCCATCCTTAATTCGGATTTGGTGATAGCCGGCTCGATGGTCCAACTTTGAAAACACTTGAGCACCAGCTAACTCATCCAACAATTCATCCAGGATTGGCATAGGATACTTATTCTTCACAGTATATGCATTTAGTCGGCGATAGTCGACACACAGACGCCATTCACCATCCTTCTTTTTCACTAACAGAGCGGGGGAAGCAAACGGACTAGAGCTATATTGAATAACACCTGTGGATAACATCTCTTGCACTTGTTTTTCAATCTCGTTCTTCTGTTGGGGTGTATACCGATAGGGCCGGAGTCGGAAAGGTTGCACCCCTGGTAACAGAGGAATGGCGTGATCCACTTCACGCCGAGGAGGTAAGCCCTGCGGTTTCAGAAACAAAGGAGCATATTCTTCCAGCAACTGCCTAATCCGTGGTTCACTCACTCGAACCGAAGTATCTGGAACAACCGCAGAAAGCTCTAATATCTGTTCGACAGCCTCTTGTTTCAGAAGTGCCTCCAACTGAATTCCACAAATCACAGGACAACTATTAACTCTAGGAACGATACCTTGCAAGCAAATCTGACGGCCTTGGTGACAAAATGCAAGAGATTTGCGTCCCCAATGAATCTCCATTGGACTATGGGTTTCAAGCCAATCCATACCGAGAATAATGTTGTAACCACTCAATGGTAGAACCTTCAAATCAATGCTGAATGTATGGCCTCGACATAACCATCGGCATTGAGGAATGACAAACTTGCGTACTCAATATTCCTCCATCCGCAACCTTAACCTTTAACCGGTTCCGCCATCCGTCAGACGCAAGCATCAACGGAAGCAGATGACTGCCAATGAAACTTCCGAAACTCCCCGAATCAACCAACATCAATACCGCTTGACAGTGCACAAATCCTTTGAGGCGGATTGTTTTGCCGCCTTCTGAACCAGCCATAGCTTCACAAGATATAGCAAGCAGTTGCTCTCTCATATCTTCTGGTGTGGTTTGCCTTTGAAGACCACTGGACACTTCAGATCTGCTATCCTCGTCAACTGCTCGGGACAAAGCCCACATCTCTTCCACCAAATGTAAAGGAACCGTGGCCGCACAACGGTGTGTATGTCCCCACCTTTCTCCACACTTATAGCACAAACCTTTTGCCTTGCGATAGGCCATGAGGGCGGACATGCGATCGTCTGACTGGCGTGGTCGGACTGCTGATGCTGCTTTCTTTTCAGCCATTGTTACCGTTGGTGCCCCCTTGGATAAGCTTGGTGGCGGCGGTAGGGGCATTGCCATTGGCCGTCCAAATGAGCGCCTAGATGTAACAGTATCATTGCGACGGCCTTCACGCCTAGGCTGAACAGTCAACACGTCCTCCTGCAAAAGTGCCAAAGAACTAGCAGTATCGAGGTCTTTTGGACGTTGAACAATGACAACAGCATGAATTTCATCCTTAAGACCATCAATAAAGCGAGCCGTAAGAAATTCAGCATGTAATGTGTTATCATACGCTAATAACTGATGAACCAGCTCGTCAAACTGCTCAAGGTATTCAGACACCGTACCAGTTTGGTGTATGTGAAAAAATTTACGCACTAAAGAGCCATGTTGATCCCGACCGAAGCGGTTTGTTAACGCTACACCCAGTTCTTCCCAAGTCATGTTAAAAACCTTGTTATCCACTGATTGCATCCAAAAATTTGTTGGTCCTTCAAAATTTAAGGTTGCCAAGCGCACCCAAAGGTTTTCCAAGACGAGTAAAAAGCAAAGAAGTTTTCTAGCGTTTTTTCCACAATTTGGGATTCGTGCCATCAAAATTGATAAGTTAATTTGAGGCAAAGTCGCTCCCAATTGTTGCGCCATGGATGCAAATGCGTATGGACATCGGACTCGACCGAGAAGATGTGGATAAGCAGGTTTGCATCAAGATACGTGGCCGGAGGGCATCGAGACATCGCCGATCCTAGAGCCCGCGACCAGAAGGAAAGTTCTCGCGGTGGCCGTTCGGCCCGGACGTCGTAGCACCGGGTAAACCTTCCAGTTGGGCGGAAGGTGACGTCCCAAGGTCTCCCTTGAAATTGGTTGTGTCGAACGGGAATTGAGCCATGACCCGACCAATTTGTTGTTTCAAATCGGAGACGGAAGTTTGTAAATCCATCACACGATTCTCCACCTTTGGTTTCCAAGCCTCCAATTGCTGATGATCTTCCACCAATTTTTGCACTGAATCGTCCACGCGTCGTATATACTGCTGGACTTCAGCGACCATGGACCGAGTTTCGTCCTCCTTCTTGCTATTCTCTTCCAGCTTGGCCAAAATGGTCGTCAGAGGGTCTTCAACCCTAGGCGGCGCCATGTTCCCTGATCGGGCTTGCAGGCGAGTGAAATGCTCGTGTTCTTTCGCCAGGACTTCGATTCCTCTGGACACCGGCTCCAAGAACCGGCTCTGATACCAGATGTAGAACTTCCGATGAAGTATAAATCTCACAAGTGTGTATGGTATAAACTATCAAGAAGATTGTGTATGGGATGAACTCTCAAGAAGATACACGTTTCGCCGCCGCCGCCTGATCGGCCGCTCGCCAGGGAGACGGCTTCGCCAACAACTCACCGCCTGCCTATTCTATCGTCTTTCTCCCCTTATATCTGTAGCCCCTCTCCAATCCTTAACGCAACACGACAACCCATATTACAACTTTCTTAAGCCAAGGCCGAACATTTACTTGGTTACCCATTCAGAGCCCAGGTAACGAAGGTTGGGCTTTTGGGCACGCTGTGACTTTGAGCCTTTTCGTCCGCCGCTTGAAGATCTTCCCTCCAGCGCCTGTCCCGTTTCCGCTCCCACGACTTCAGCTTCTCGTCCAGTCGACATCGGAAGAGTGCTGACACAAAAGTACTTGTGCGACAAGATCGAAGATTATAACATTGTCATATCTTGTTGTAGCTGGTGGCCTCTGATGTGCTGTACCTGAAGATTGAGAGAACGATAGACGGCCACGGAGATCAGAAAGCATTGATCAAGAGGGTCATCCAGTGCCATGACCGCGAGGAGCATGCAGGCGCTGAGCTTCTGATTGGTGAACCGCAAGGATGCGAGGCATCTGATCCTCATGAAGCCGTTGCATGTCAGTCTGAGGATGGAATGTGCCGACCACCCTGCTGGAGCCACCACCAAGGAGACCATCAGCACAGAGTCCAGCCTTGAGATAAACATTTCTTTAGACTATCGCTGATTTCCATTCAGGATTGTCACGGTGTACACTACATGCTAGAGCATCCAAGTAGATCTACTTGTTCCCTGTGAGATTAAATCGTGGGGATTTTGTCACTGAGAAAAGAAATCTTCACTCGAGATAGCTCTGTATCTGAGGCTGGAAAGGCCCTAATGGAGCCACGCATGGGTGACCGGCAAAGAGACCGTCAGTCAGCACAGATCATCAGTTCAGACTTCTGTCTGAGTAGATGGGTTGGTTCCTTGTGACGGATCGAGAGACAATGGCAAAATTAAAGGGATTTAATTTCATTATGAACTCCAACACTTAGATAGTTTTGTAGTTATGTCACTTGTGCGGTTGGACCCATATCAGATCATGCTTCATGGACCATGTTGTCAGCTTTCTGTTACGCCCAGGCGACCTGGATATAAAAATCCTTTGATCCTTTCAAGTTAGCGCGTGCTGGGCCTAATTGTTAGGCGCATGCACGCACTATCCATCCTCGTATCCTCTCTCACGCGCACAAAATTTCTAAAGTCGTAGGAACCCTAATAATGATCTAGTGTCTGAAAGCTATGGCCTAAGGAGCCCATGGTTTGAAATCTTTGTCCTCTGTTAAAGAATTAACGTCAAACAAGATATGTATGAGTCTAAAAAAAATTACTTTCTCAGTATCATGAAAAAAGGCATAGCTCGAAAATATCATGAAATACTGGATGGTATTTTTCAACTTTTCCTTGGTTTTTAGGAACACAAGGGACTGTCTGTGTGGTCTAACAACCCTTTGTTTATAGGGATAATTGATGATTGTCACAAAGTTGATGGTAATTGATAATTTGTCACAACCTTGTCTCATAAAACATTTGGGCTGTGGCAAATCATCAATCACACCAACTTATGTATGACAAATAATCAAATATCCCTCCAACTTATATATGGCAAATAATCAAATATACCTTGTTCATATCACGGATGAATGCACATGATCAATTGAGAAGTGATCACTTTTCTGGCTCCCTCACATTTTTTTTAAATGATTCTCTTCAGATAGAATTGCAAATCTAGTTCTCTCCCTACCGTAGAAGGCACCTTTCGTGCTCCTCTTTGTGAAGCGCACCGCCACACCCCCTCTCGCAGCACCCTTCCTCCCGGCTGCCTCTCGCCTCTGTGCACGTCGGTTGTGGAATCGTGCTCGTCGCCTACTTCGGCACCTCCCGCCTTCTGCGCTACCCCTCCGCAACACCTCTTTCTCTCGTGCTTCCTAGGTGCGTCTATTGTGTCTTCCGCGGTGAGGGAAAGGGCTAGATTTGTAAATTCTTTTAAAAGAGAGTTATTTTTGTAAGGAAAAAAAGCTAGAAAAGTGAGCATTTGACCGATTGATGATGATCCCATCAAATGACACTGGCAACTAGCTGGAGTATCACCGGAATTAATTAATTATGTCCGTACCTTTCTTCACTCGCCTAAATTTTGACTTCGTCAGCAGCGGCAACCGACTCGCGGGCCCCACATCAAGAGCCAGTCCCTGCGTGTGGGCCTCCTCGTGATTGGAGCACGCGAATCACGAGGCACATTTCCTACGATAACTACCAGTAGTAGTCCAGTCCACGTCGGGGCCGACCGCCGCAACGGCAAGAGAAGAGATCATTCATCGTCGTGGTAACGACCCACCCACGCGACGCCGGGAGCAGCCATGGAGAGAAATGGCGGGAAGCAGCAGCCTCCGCCGGCGGCGAGGGGGGTGTGGCGGGACGGTGCCGTCACCTACTTCCACCTCCTCTTCTACATCGCCATCTCCGGCGGCCAGATCTTCTTCAACAAGGCAAGCCCCCCTCCTGCTCGCCTCCCCCCGTTCCGACCCCCCGCCCATCCGGATCCCACTCCTTTTGCGTTCGATTCACCAGCCCGCGTTCCCCTGTGTGAGTGGCTGCTGCCCTGAGGGGATTTTTGTGGCCGCGGTTGCCCATTTTTGGTGCGAAATGGATAGGACTCTAGAGCCCTTCAGTTTTGGGCTGGCCATGTCAGGCGAGTCCGCGGATATCTGGGGTTTTAGCCTAGCTTCGACGGGGGATTTCTAGGCTGACCCGACCTGATTCGTCCATGTCCCTTTGTGTGTGTGTGTGTGGGTTGGGGGGTGGGGTGGAAAGGAGGAGAAGTAATTGATCCTGTAGCTCGTCAAAATTCTAAATAGTTATCTCTGATTCCATGAGAAAATTTCAGTTTTTGAGAGTCCATTATGACAGCGAGTGAGGCGTCAACAAAAATTTGTGCATCTTATGTCTAGATCTCTTTGCCATCAGCTTCAGTAGCTTGATACCTGGGAATACTTGCTGTCTTGCTTTGTTACTTGGGGCCATTGCTCACTCAATATGAATCTCTTTTCCCTGTGGAGGGTTGACTTGCTTGCCATGTGATAGCTCAGAGCTTCTTCCATAATAAGTAATTGGGTTTTCTCTTTTTGCTGCTAAATTGTGCAAACCAAGCGGGGCCTAAGGTGTTAGTTTAGTATGGTGCAGTAATACATGTGGTTCATGGAGGTCCTTTTTTGCACTATTGTTTTAGCTTAGAGTTTGGAGAATTTCTTTCCAGTGGTCGGGTCTCTTGTGACATTGCTTTGCCATCGGCAAAAACTGTGGGAAATGGGATCATTTCCACCATCCTTTTGATTGATGCAAATACTTTTTCTAGAAAATGGACCATAGCAAATGTTACTTGGAAATTAATACTTGTGCATTTGTTAATATATACATCTTTTTGGATCAATTGGATAGCTTCCAGCCTTCCACTGGAGTAATATATAGAAATTTAAACCAGCTTCATAGGGTCCTTGAGGACTTGGTCCCAGTTTGGTTTCACATTGTAAATCAGGACTCTGGGTTCAAGAGTGATGCTTTTACTCAACTTGTGTGAATTGCTATTGCCACAGGCCACAAAAATACTGTAGTTGGTTGAGTAGTTGTGGTGGTAGACTGGCAAAATTGGCTTCATAAA
The DNA here is from genome assembly GCA_036346375.1 of Guadua angustifolia. NCBI lineage: Eukaryota > Viridiplantae > Streptophyta > Magnoliopsida > Poales > Poaceae > Guadua > Guadua angustifolia. The sequence goes on from CM070517.1 coordinate 42,744,857, forward strand.
ATGGACCCCCCCAAAAAAAAAAACAAACAACACTAGCAGTTGCATGACAAGTTCAGACTTTTTATCTTCAATGTTAATTTTCATCATCATCTTTTGTTTTTTTTAATAATACATTTTAAATAATTTTACAAAAATAATACCCAAAAAAACAAAATTACACCTCTGTCGCTACTTCATTTGGCAATAGAGCTTCGTCATCAATTCAATTGGCGACACATGTATGCTTTGTCACGGATTCATTTAATTGACAAGTTGATTTGACTCATAGGCCTGTCACTTACTTATTTGGCGAGAGAAGGTTTGTCGCCAATTCATTTGGTGAGATAAGGCCTGTTGTTAATTCATTTGGCAACAGAAATGTATTTTTGTAATATTTTTGGGGTGTTTTTTTTGTAAAATTACTTTAAAAATGTATTATTAAAAAAAATTCATCAAATTTTTAACGCACTTTTATTTATGATGACCAGCTCAGAAGTGATTTCATTGATGTTGCAAAAACTACTCTGTTGCTCAAATTCTTCTTCTACAGCAGATATTCATTTCGTGTTCTTTTGAACCTTTTTAATTACTTTGTTTTGGCCTGATGCAGTGGGTCTTATCCTCAAAAGAGATCAACTTCCCGTATCCAGTGGCACTAACTCTGCTGCACATGGTCTTCTCATCTATAGTGTGCTTTGCAATTACAAAGGTCTTCAAGGTACTTATATTGTGCATTCAAAGGATATGTGATTGGCTTCTCAGTTACTAATTATCTGTGTAATTACTAAACTTCATACCGTTTGCTTTCTTGGCATTCAATAGATCTAGGCATAAACTTACTATTTCCTTTTATTTTGATGATGCTTCCCAGATTATAAAGATTGAGGAGGGAATGACTACAGATATGTGAGTCTTGGATCATATAAAATGCATAGAATTATATAGCACTTTCTTGCCTTCTCTGTAGTTTTTTCTGTAGTATATCATCTTCTATCACCTAGCCCACCATCAATAAGTAAATAATAACATGCATACACGTCTATCTCGTGTTATATAAATAGATCAAGAAGATAGTTTATGGAATATGGATTTAGCATATCCTAGTATTGACATCTAAGGTCTTACAGAAATATCAGTCTTTCCTTAAATAATAAGGTTGGTTTTCAGTAATATCATTCTTGCACTACTGCCCTTGACTCATTACGCCACTACCCTTAAAATCTATTAGTACTCAGTAGTCAGTATTTCTCTTCCACAGAAAAATTCCTTTGCTATTTTTCTATAACATAGAATGTGGGCATATTGCTTGCCATTGCTGTTTTATATGCATTGTTATGTTCATAGCGAGTACTGCAATTGATTTGTTTTACTTACTAGCTCAGCTGAACTTTCAGATATATCAGTTCAGTCATTCCAATTGGAGCAATGTTTGCAATGACACTATGGCTTGGGAACAGCGCATACCTCTACATATCTGTTGCATTTGCACAGATGCTAAAGGCAATAAGTATGCAGGCCCTATGGTTTTATATTTAAATGGGCACCCATAGGCTTTGGTTAATTTTGCAAATGGTGTTAATACACTCTTTACTTGTGAACTGCAGTGCCTGTAGCTGTGTTTCTTCTCGGAGCAGCATTTGGCCTTGAAGAAATGAGCTTTAAAATGCTTGCTATCATGTCTGTCATCAGTGTTGGAGTTATTGTGGCTTCTGTTGGTGAAATTACAATCAGCTGGGTTGGAGTCGTTTACCAGATGGGTGGAGTTGTTGCGGAAGCCCTTAGACTTATCTTCATTGAGATATTTCTGAAGAAAAAAGGTGTTAAACTGAACTTGATATCCATGATGTACTATGTTAGCCCTTGCAGGTATCTTGTCCACTTGCTCTCCTGATTAATGAACTTGAAAATCCTGTCTATTCTTTTAACTTAATCTATGATTTTCCTGCAGTGCTTTGTGCCTCTTTCTGCCCTGGTTGTTCTTAGAGAAACCAAAGATGGATGAAAGTGCTTCATGGAACTTCCCGCCAGTTACATTGTTCTTAAACTGCCTATGCACTTTCATCCTCAATATGTCAGTTTTCCTTGTCATTTCCCGGACTAGTGCATTGACAGCTCGTGTTACTGGGGTTGTGAGGGATTGGACCGTGGTTCTGCTGTCAGCTGCTATCTTTGCTGATACACAGCTTACCTTTATAAACATAATTGGCTACGCCATAGGTATTGTACTTATTTTAATCTGACTGATAACTTCATAATTTCTCTAAAATCTTTCGGCAAAATTTGAGCTCAAAGATACTTGCACATGATCTTTTTGTGGGTTGCAAATTTTGTTGACCCTTAGAGTTTCAGCCACCTTTTCATTTTCAAGCTACTTTTGCGAGGAACTGTATTTAAAAGTGGATTAGATGGTGACTATCCATTATTCTGCAATCTGCAGCCATAGCAGGTGTTGTTGCTTATAACAATCATAAGCTGAAAGCGAAACCCCAAATGAACCAGCACCAGGGTGCTGACAGCAAAGTCAACCCAGGAAGCAATCAAGATGTCGAGACATCATTGAACTCTACAAAAGAAGCTTCATAACACCGAAAGTAGTGAGATTTTGAACAAATTTTTGAGAAAGGTAATATAAATTCCAAAACTTTCTACTGCATGCATCTGTTATACGCACAAAAGATCCTGATTGATTGTTGTTGCATTTACTTGTGATCCAGGAGAAGTGAGCTCTCGCTTTTGCTATGAGTTGGCCAACTCTCCTTGGATACATTCTTTGTTTGTCCTACCAATCAACAGGGAAGACATTTTGTACAACAATGCTTAAGAAATCAAGGGTATACATTAGCATACCATTTTGTAATATTGTTGCTCGAAACAGTGGGAGCAAATCATACAGATCAATTAGGTTTGGTAAATGTATTTCGTTGTCTTTTGAACTGTTATAGCGATTCATCAGGTGCCCTGAAAGATGCAGCCTGATTCTTTCGGTATATTTTGTTACTTGGGAGACCCTGCCAACGAATATGGACTGTGTATGATGTAAGGCTGTATGGACAATGTAATTTTCAAAGATCAAAGGACTATTTGAATTTAGAAGATACTCAGCCCATATTGTGGAATGTTCTTCCTGCCATGTTACTTGCTAAGTGTTTTAATTGGCAGAGGTTGAACTACGTTGAACGGCATGGTGTGAATGGTGTGCAAGCTGTTCTACTTGTGGAAAAGCTGCTGCAAAAAATACTTCTTATCAGATGATTGGATTTGTGAGTTTATATGCAAATTTGTGGTCTTCTTTGTTTGGACCCCTTTTAGAACAAAGGAAAGAAATTAAGGATTTTGGATAATTAAATTCCCTATGAATGCGGTTGGATCAGATGAGGTCTTACCCCTTTTTCTTCTCTATCCGTGTATTTTGAATTCCTACTTTTTGAGATGGGCTACCAACAGTGTTATTAAGTCGATGCCTAGGCGTCCCGGCGCCAGAGGAAGTCCGCCATGGTAGCTTGCCTTGCGACTCTGGTCTTCGTCACCCACTTGCCCACACCATTGTCTGCTCCAGCCGTCACTGCTCTACATTGTGCCACCGCCGCCATCCACCGCGGAAGACCGGATAAGTTCCAGCAAGGCAGCAACAGATTTGTGCCGCCTCCACGCCTCCTCGCCGGATTTGTGCCTCCGAGGTCACTAGCACCTCCGTCGCCTCCAGATCTACACCGAATCCACTCCTCTGCTTGCCTCTGTGCACGGATCTGCTCCTCCGAGGTCACCAGTTACTTCTCCGGCGTTAGATCCGGCTCACCGGCACTAGATCTGCGTCGCCTCCAATCAGGCTTCACCGCCACCTCTGCTCCATCATCGATGTCGGTTGCAGGTTGAGGTGAGGTCGAGATGGGGGAGGCGATAGAGGAGCCGATAGGGGAGATGGGGGAGCGCGATGGGGGAGGCGACAGGAGAGAAGCTCGATAGGGGAGAGAGATGGACGCGCAACGGGGGAGGCATAAGGGGAGGAGCTCGGTGTGGGAGAGAGATGAACGCGACACCGGGGTGACGGGGGAGCTCGATGTTATATATATATAGGCACATATCCTGTGTACACAGGCTTCTCGTGTACATAGCGTGCACACCAACTAACAAAAGTCACGAAAAATTCTGAAAAAAATTGTAGATGTACTTCATAGATTACTATGCATATGTATGAAGTTTCAAGATCAAATTCATTATATATTGAGAGTTACAAAAAAAGAGAAAATACTGACAAATTTAAAGTCTTAAACTTGTCAGAATTTTCTCTTTTTTGTAACTCTTGATATATAATGAATTTGAATCTACAATTTTATATATAGATAGAGTAATCTATGAAGTACATCTATAATTTTTTTCAAAATTTTTCGTAACTTTTGTTAGTTGGTGTGCACGGTGTGTACACGGGAAAGCCATACACACACACACTAGATCAATGCCCGTGCGTTACTACGAAAAATAAAACTGGTAACGAAACATAAATGTCAAGCAATAAAAGAAAATTGTGCTACAAGTTCAAACATTTATTTCTCCCCGTTACAAAAGTTTTTATGGTTTCTTCTTAGTATGAATTAAAACCAAATATATTGTATGTAGCAATATATATTACCAATCTCAAAAATCAATCAATTATTTTTATCCCTTTTTCAAATTTATATTACCAGCTCGCGTTCCTCTTCCTCTCGCCATGTCCGCAGCGCGTGCTCCTCGGCACCGTCGACCTCGTCTTCCTGGTCACCTCGCTCTTCCTCGTCATCCACCACCTTCGCAGAAACGACACGGGAGTTTCCCCCGAGCACGAGGTGTTGCTGCCGAAGCCACCGCCATTCCGGACCACTAGCCGCTATGCAGTCGTGCTCGAGGCGTTCGTCGTCCTCCTCGTGCTCGCGTTTTTCCTGCTGTCGAGCACGCCATGACGCGCTGTGCAGTCCACCTTCCTCGCTGCCTATTTCGTCACGCACGCCATGGCCGCGTGGTCAGTCGCCTCGGAGAAAGGGGTCACCACCGCCACCTAGCCTTTGCACCTCCACATCTTCTGGATGCCACCGCCCTCGGCGCCGCGCTCTTCTCCGCTTCGGCGGTGGTCCGCTGCGCCGACGGTTCGCTGCACTTCCTAGATGACTCTCGCCTTTGCCGGCCTACTCGTATCAATGCCTCTGGCTTACCTAGCTATCACTGGCTTCACCAGCCATGACACCAGAGCCCATGAAGGTGAACCAGAAAACACTAGCATTGAAGCACCCGCCACATTGTGCGCCGCCGCGTCGTTGCTCTCTCTCGCGACGTTTAGCTGGATCAACCCGTTTATTTCCGAGGGGTATACCAATGACTCTCTCACCGGCGACAATGTCCCACCAGTGTCGTCAGACAACTGCGCCGAAGCGTCATACGCTTTGTTCACGTCCAACTGGCCGACGCTAGGGTCACGGCACCCGATGGGCGTCACGCTCTAGCTGTCCTTCTAGGCGCAGTTACTACTGACCACGGCGCTCGGCCTCCTGCGCCTCGCGGCCATGTATGTCGTTCCGTTACTTATTGATCAGTTCGTCGAGTTGATTCGGTGCGGCGACACGATATGGAGATCTTGAATGAATTCCCTTGATTGATTCTGTGAAAACTGCAAAGATATATAGAGTACAAAAGGAATGATTGGCGGTTATTAATTATTAGCAATAATCGGGATTTTGTTATAATAATCAGCCATATTTAGAGAGATATGGCTGGCTGTAAATTAGGAAAGAATAATTAGCTATAATGACCGGCCATTATTGGAGATATGGCGCCGCGAGGGGGGGCTAGGAAAAACGGACCGCTGCCACCAACTGCAAATTTATATTAGTAGATATATATATAATATGTATATATGTATATTTGTATTAGTCGCCTAATCCTCACCTAGGCGCCCCGGAGGCAACTCGCCTCGCTGGAACGTCGTAATAACCATGGCTATAAATACTGAAGTATGAATGAAGGGTAGATAATGATTACTTATCTCTTCGCGCTTCTATGCATCTCTTTTTTGAAATATGCATAAATATTGAAGTATGAATGAATGGTAGATAATGATTATTTATCTCTTTGGCAACATATCATGTGCACACAGGGCTTCCCGTGTACACACCGTGCACACCAACTAATAAAAATCATGAAAAATTCTGAAAAAATTGTAGATGTACTTCATATATTACTCTACCTATATATGAAGTTTCAAGATCAAATTCATTATATATGTAACTCTCTATATATAATGAATTTGAACCTACAATTTTATATATAGGTAGAGTAATCTATGAAGTACATCTATAATTTTTTCAGAATTTTTTATAATTTTTATCAGTTGGTATGTACGATGCATATACTGAAAAATCTTGTGTACACGAATATGTTACCTATCTCTCGGCTTTCTTCAAAATTTAACTTTTTTGGGGCAACCTAAACCGTAGGATTTTTTAAATAATATTATTTTAAATCGAAATTGCGACATTAATACACGTATTTTAAAAATTGCGAAATAATATCCGCCGCCAAACCGTTTGGCGATAATAGGGTCGCCGCCAAACGGTTTGGCGATAATAGGGTAGTCGCCACACGGTTTGGCGACTATACCGTAATCCGCTGTCGCCCGGTGATGACCATTGTCGCCAGTCAGTGTTGGTCGCCACACCGCCGGCGACTACTCAAGAGTAGTAAGCCGCTTAGCGACTACTAGTAGTCGCAGCGGTGTGGCGACTACTCGTGACTAGTACTGCCACGGAGATCGATCGAGGCCTCGGCCGATCTGAGAAGAGAGACAGAGAGAGAGAGCGAGCGGCGGCGGCGAGAAAAAGAGAGGAGAGGGAGAGAGAGGGAGAGAGAGAGGGAAGGGGAGAGAGAGAGCGGTAGAGAGAGAGCGCGGTAGAGAGAGGGAGAGAGCGCTCGGGAGGGAGAGGTGGAGAGAGAGAGAGGAGGGAGGAAGAAGAAGAAGAAGAAAGAAGAGGGAGAAGAAGGAAGAAGAAAGAAGAAGAAAAAAGAAGGTAAATTCGTCGATTTGTAATTTTTTTTAATTTGATAGTGGCTATTATAAATAATTAGATGTGTAGTTAATATTTTTGTGAATTAGCTTTTCAATGTTAGCGATTTAGATTTAGAAATTCAATGTTAGCGAGAATATTAGCGATTTAGATATTCAATGTTAGCGAGAATATTAGCGATTTAGATATTCAATGTTAGTAATATTCTCGGTCAGCGATATTACTTGTTAATTAGTTAATATTCTTGTTAATTAGTGATAAAATTTTGTCACTGTAGTTAGATATTCTTGTTAATTAGCGTTGTTTAGTTTTAGGTTAGCGATATGACATGTTACGCGTGTTATAAAAATTAATTTTGTTTAGCTAGTGATATTAAACGTTAGTGGTGATATAGAAATTAATTTTGTTTATGTCGTCGCAGAATGTCGGATGCAATGAAATTTAGGGTATATTATGGCGATGGTGAAATAAAAATTGGGCGTAATGGTGTTGATTTGAGCGCTTTTGCGATACAATGGCGAACACCTATGTCCTCGATAGAGTTAGCATCCGTGATATAAAGCTTTGGTTGACCAAATATTTTTCCCTGGATGCAAGTGTTTACTCTGTTACCATTCAAGTCGTATTCACGCAGTAGTAAGGGTGACCCGCTCTGTGGGAGTTGAAGAAAATAGATCGGACGATTTGTGGCGTAAATGGTTAAGGTGGTGCAAGGATCTAGCCTTGAGTGTGTAATGTCAGTGCAAAGCATGCCCTAGAGAAGAGGTGATTATTAGCGACGTGGTAAAGCAAGACATCGGCTACAAATGAACAAGTTCAGTAGTGGTGCCTACCGAGGTAGCATGCGGAGGATGATAACAGGATGCAAAGACACGCGAAGGTCGGCAGATGAAGGGAGGAAATCGAGCAAATTGTTGATCAATTGGAGTTGGTGGACCATATGGCGAGGCAAGATGAAGCTGAAATGTTGGAGTGTGATGATGACATCGACGAAGATGAGGAAGAGGAGGAGATGATGAAATGCATAGTAATCTTTGGGCAACGGATGTACCCATCCCGACGAGTGGAACAGGAAAAACAAAGCTAGTATGGAAGTTTTGTGGGGCATGAGTCGCGTTGGGAGTATGGTAGCAATGCCGTTAATTTGAATCAAGTTTTCGCAAACAATTACGAGTTGAAGTTGGGTAAAGTGAAAGGTGGGCACTATCGCAGCAGAGAGAGTTCCGAGTTGTTTTGTCCATCGAGATAGATACACAAGTGAAGTGCGAACCGAAGGATGTGAATTCGAGTACATGCTTACAAGCCAAGTGCGAGACATTTTGGATTGCATCACGAGTAGATGGGCACACATGCGGACTAGAAAATGTTTCGGTGAAACACCGCAACTTGAATGCGGCATAATCGCTAGCGTGATGTTCAATGAGATAATCGAGAAGCGGGACATTGAGTGTTCTTATATTCGTAAAGCAATCTTGAGAACATTTAAGTACCGGATAAGTTACTCGATGGCTCGGGCGCGAAGCAAAAGGCATTAGAGAAGAGGTTTGGCACATATGAGGCTTCAGATTGTAACCTACCTCGTGTGCTTGATGTCTTGAAGGAAACCAACTCGCACGCATAACCGCTTTTGAAGAAAGTGAAGCGGATGGTAACGGGTCTCGATATTTCGTCGAGCTTTTTTTCACGGGTCCTTGCATTGCGCTATTCGTGTATCGCCAGTCCATTGTTTGTAAGGCCGATGGTACATTCTTGATCGGGAAATACAAAGGCGATTCTAACGGCATTTGCAATTGATGGGAACAACCACATACTTCCATTGGCCTTTGCATTTGTTGAGGGTGAGAACCGGATAGTTGGCTGTGGTTTTCGGACATTTGAAGTTCGGGTAGTTCGTGATCGCCCAACGTGTGCATCATCCATGACCGCCATAAAGGTATCATTTTCGCAATTAAGACTCTACTGGAGGACCTTGATGAGCCTTTTCCATGGAGTGACATGCGAGCAATGTGGTGCATGAGACATTTGGGAGCAAATTTTTCAGCGGTTCAAGAGTAAGAAGTCGATGAACCTATTTAAGAGGTTATGCAAGCGTAACCGAGCACGTAAGTTCAACGCGATATTGGCCGAGTTGGAAAAAGCACACTACCGCATGCATTGAAGAGTCAAGAAGCAACCAAGAACGCCGAACGATTGCCCACCCAAAAGGCTATCACCCTCAGCGCCGATCCTCCAAATTTGAGGAGACGATCGCCAAGAAACATTAAGTGTTTCTCGTGACCGATAGAGGCGAGCCGCTGGAGAAGTGGGCATTGCTCCATGACACGGAGGTGCCAAAGTTAGTATACTAAATTAACATAGCTGTGACGATTGAACAATTAGAGTTATCATGGTAATCGATATGTTTGAACAGGTTCGTGTCATGACAACGAATATAGCCGAGGTTTACAATTGGGTCATCAGAGGCTCGCCCCGCTACCACTTGTGGCCATCCGGAAGGCATGCCGCACGCATCGTTGGGTACTTCGAAAAGGCATGCGGAGGTCAGATCGCATGCCACGACATTGCAAACGCCAGATTGCAGCGGATGATGGCCTACATGGAGGAACGCACCAAGAAGCTCACCGCATATGGTGCGAGCCGAGTCACCGAGTACCGCTCAAGTGACTCTCCGTGTAAAGGGGATTGGGAACCGACACGCCGTTATTACACACGAGGTTAACTTAGGCCAAGGGGCCTTTGGATGGTGTGAATGCACCGCAACAAGCCAAGACTTCTTCATATTCCCCGCCGCATGTGATCGCAGCTTGTGGGCAAATTGGGATGAACACGCGCAATACGTGTCCACTTTCTACTTGAAGGGTCATGTCACAATACCGGTCCGGTGAGTTCCGTGGTTTTCGAGCACAAGGTGATTTCACCGCCATTAACACAGATGCGCATATGTTCAACGGATGCAAATTTGCGGAGGTGTGCACAGTAGGCGGTCCGTCTGAGCCTAGGCGCATTCGCAATGACATGGATGAATCTGAAGTGGGTGGCCTGTTAGAGGTGTTCTCGGTCACGGTGAGTACGGGCACAAGGCAACATAATGCCATTAGTGTTATGTATTGAATTATGTAATGTGTATTCAATTGTGTAATATGTACCATTTTATCCTATGTTAGGTATTTGCAGTATGTTGGACCTTCCATCATGTTTATGTAGTGAAATATGTAATTTGTATTGAATTTCAACGTGTATCGCTTTTATCTATGATTGTACCTTTTCGTCATGTTTTTCTATTGAATTGCGTAATATGTTTGTCGCTTGTTTATTTACGCCCAACTCTTCGATCTTTTTGATTTACATTACTAATCGTCATCGCTTTTCTCGCTTACTTGCGAGGATGGAGCACCCGAGCCCGAGTCACTCCTTGACTCTTCGTTGGACCGACGCACTGCGGCGTAAATCACACACCACAGGGCCTTGAGCACGCGGCCTCACAAGGGTCCGTGCTGCCGAGACCTTGGCGGCTCCACCCAAATTTTCTACGCTACGGTGAGTTGCACTACATTTACATGTTTTATTGCTCGCACAATTGCATTTCTTCTAACAATTGAATTTACATGTCGATAGGTTGGCACGTCTTTGGGTTGCTTCCTCGCCAAGATGATCGAGGCCTCACCGAGGACGGGCCGAGGCCGAGGCCGAGGCCGAGGATCTGCGGAGGGCACGACGGTCCAGTGAGCGGTCACGGCGCTTCCGCTCGACCGAGCCTCTGTCTTGCTCGGTGGACCGCTGCGCCGGAGACGACACTTTCCACTCCGCTGCTCGGGAGGTGACGGTCACCCCGGAGGACGCCGCCATGCTTCTGAGGTTGCCGATCGCCGGGCACCGACGGACCCTCGGTCTCAATGGAGTGGCGGTCGACTGCAGGAGAGGTTCACGGAGTGGCTCACATCGACCCGCGATACCGTCGCTAGGAAGAAGCACGGCCGTTGAGGAGGTGGTCGGCCCGGTTCCATGTGAGTGATTGTACGTGTATATGTTATTCTAATTTTTGTAACATTATTAACATATTACTATATCGCTAATTGTCACAAAGACATGGCGGCGGACCCCACGCTGCACTGTGGACCCACACCGAGGCCTACTCTTTGGTTGTTTGGGATGGTCATGTTCACGACCACGCACGGAGACAGCGTCGACGACGGTGGATAGCCTACGCGACGGGCTATCGCGACGCCGCCGACCTGCACCAGTCCCGCAGTGTCCCGGGTTCGGCGGTTCTTTCGGCACGCATCGCGCCCTTTGCGACGCTGCGCGTGAAGTCGAGCAAGGCCGCCAACCCGACCGATGCCTCTACTCCTCCCGGCTTTGGTCGCTCGAAAGCGCTTCCCGGTGGGTCGACCCTTGGTCTTCCGCGAGTGTACACCGCCGAGATGTACGGGCGCATTTACATCGACCGCCGACCGTGGGCTCGCTTTGGACTCGGCGACGGGTAATTATTTTCTTGACTTGCATTTATCAATTTTATTTGCAATCGCATGTGCTTCAACATATTTTCTTCCTTTTGCGCCCATAGTGGGCGGAGTGCAGTATGCGCTCATGTACCACTCCTTCACGGAGGCGCTCGACCACCGCACGCGAGCGTGTGGTGTGGGACCTTATAGCGAAGCGCGTGTGCACGCACAGAGCCGGGCAATGGGCTCTCGGCGCTTTGCTATAGGGACCACTACATCGGGTCGACGACGAGGAAGATCGTCTTCGACGCTCACGTGGAGGACTACGCGCCTGCGTGTCCTCGACAGATTCGACCTACGATACGGTGGTCCTCGTTCCTTGGGGGATCGTGTACGGCAGAAGATACACGTGAGTTAGCCGACCTAAAATATGTGAAATAGTTACGTCAGATGTCTAATAATTTCGATTTTTTCGTGGTCGCCACCCATGGCCCTCCGAAGAGCCCGCCCACCTTGCTACAGAGGATGGAGCCGTGGATGGCGCGAGGGTCGGTGGGCGAATGGGTCGGCGAAGAAGAAGACGTCGTCGATGAGGCCACATCTCACGACGACTCGTCCCACCGCCAGAAGCTATTGCGCCGCATGCGTTCTCGACGCTGCGTCTGCCTCCCATCGTGGAGGAGGTCTTGTCGGCGCAGACGCTCCTAGCGTACGACTTGTACCCGTGCCAGTAGAGCGGCCATGCACGGCATGGTAAGTATTAATTTTGTAAATTACAAGGTATTCTTGACGCTATGTCCATATGCATATCACTTTCTCGTGTGTGGCGGGTGGACCACGCTAGGAGCTGCACACGCACGGGTCCGAGGTCTTGTCCAGCACGAGATGGAGTTGCCATCTCGCCGACGAGATGGCAGAGGCCCGGGACGATGGTGGCTTACCGGGCAGATCGTGGAGCCGGGTTCTGTCGGCACGCCGACGCTACCTACCCCGCCACTCGAGACGCCGCGCGTGCGTTTACACACCCCACACGACCCAGCTCCTCGTTTACGGAGGCGAGTGCAGCTTCACACTCCTTTGCCTCCGCCCAGCGGCGGAGGGTCCTACCGCAGCACCACGCGCCACACCATGGTCCCCACGCCGTAAGTCGAGCTACTTACGTTGAGTTTTTGCATCACGAACTACAATTAAAAGGTATTATCCGAACGCGCAGTTACGTTGAGGGTGGAGGCCGCCTTCTCGACCACGACTCCTCCGCCACGCCGAGCGGTGAGTTCTTCGCGACCGATTCTTCGGTGCATAGCCAGACGCTTCCTCGTGACCGACGCCAGCGACGCAAATTTCGCACACGATTCACGCACGCAGAAGTTCGGTAGTTTGCATCTTCGGCACATCGTTGTTCTCCCGCGACCGACCGGCCAATGCGGCGTTACATTTCTTCGGACTACAGGCAAAGGTGCCATCGCAGAGCAGACGGGCCATCGCAGCGCTTCACCCGCCCTCTGACGATGCACCGGCCAAGAAGGACGAAGAGGGGTCGCCGAGAGGGAGGGGCCGACTAGGGACTCGTTGATAGGTCAAATTCCTACTTTTGTTCTTACTTTGTACTATTCTACATTGTTTAGAGTGTTGTTCTCGCTTTGTTACTTTGTTCAGACTGTTTTACAATGTTAATAGTGATGTTCACTTTTTTTACCTTCCGATATCAATGCGACATGACAACGCTAACGCTGCGCCTTTCTCGACCGATTCGATAACACGCCGATCCCACTTTTTTCAGATCGATTCGACAACACGCTCCATGAGCCGCTGGCCCCCTCGCTCGTGTCGGTTTGGAGGCCCGCCACGCCCCTGTAAAGGGAGACGTGCTCACGAGGTGGATCGGCGGGGGCCTAGGGACGCCCTCGTCTCGGAGGGGGACGTGTTTATAAGAGGACTCTCCGAGGGGAGAGCCAAAGCACCTCGCTTCCTGCTGAACATTCTTCCCCAAACCCCGCAATTGTTGCACATATCCTCGCCTTCATCCTGCTCCTTGCCCCCAAAGACTATGTCTCAAACGGCGAGCTCAGAATCGGAGGGCTCGTGCACTTGCTAATGCAAGACAGGTCGAATGTCCAAACTGCCACGTGCAAGCTAATGTGTTGTACGCTAACACTCGCGAAAATAATGGGCGAGTGTTCTACAAGTGCCCTTTTTTCTCTGTAAGTGAAAAGCTAGTTTGATTCTTTCTTGTGCACACTATTTGTTCTATTCGAGTTGTGTAGTTGTTCTGCGATATCTCATTTCTTACCACGGCCTGAATGCTTATTTACGTCATCACGTAGACTCGCAGGTGCCAATATTTCCATGGGCGGACACCATGGACACCTCGATGGAGCGCCCTACAACCATTGTACCACAAAGGATGCAAAGACCTTCTATGGAGGAGAGGATGGACCCTATGCTTGAGCAAGAGGTGAACATGCTGATGTTCAAGATGGAGCGATTTTAGATCATATGAAATGGTTAGAGAAGATTGTATATGTGGCTATCGTTTTGTATTGTACTCTATTCTTGCGAAGTAGTTAATTTCGTGCAAAGGCGAGTTGGTCACGCATGTCTTTCAAGTGGTTTCAGATATCATATCTTCATGTATCTCAGATGTTACATGTTAAGGTGCTTTAATTATGATATTTTCGTGTGATATGGCTGCCCAAACTGGGTTCCAAAGCTAGTCACACCAACATCTCAGATTTACACGAGTAATTCTAATGGCCACTGAATAGGGTTAGTTAGTTCTGCATTTTCTGCGCTACTAGTTCACGGCTCGGCTCGGGCAGAGACGACAACACGCCGCACCACGCCGCCGGGCAGAGACGACAACACGCCGCACTCGCCAGATCAAACGACAACACGCCGCACCCCGCCAGATCAAACGACAACACTGACCACGCCGCCGGGCCGAGACGACAACACGTTGCACCCCGCCTGATCAAACGACAACACGCCGCACCACGCCGCCGCAGAGACGACAACACACCGCACCCCGCCAGACCGAGAGGACAACACGCTGCACCCCGCTTTTCAGACTGAGAGGACAACACGCTGCACCCCGCTTTTCAGACTGAGACGACAACACGCTGCACCCGGCTTTTCAGACTGAAACGACAACACGCGGCTTTGATGATGGGTGACACGTCGTCTCGAGTAACCCCTCACCACCACTATAAAACATGGCCGAAGGGTAGACATCCAACACAGCCAAACCAAAGAATCAACGTCACCGAATCTACACAAATTAGGACACAATGTCGTTTCACTCGTCGCTTCTTCAAGAAGCGTAAGTCCTCCGCCGCGAATATCCGGATGCGAAGGCGCCGACGCCCGATTCACGGAGTTGCCCGACCCAAATGCGATCAAGAACCTACCGGCGAAGATGGAGCAATCTACCCATGGAGCGACGGCCGCCGCTTAATTCATCTTGTTCGCACCTACAAGGTAAACCTCATCGTGTCCACACAATGCAGGTAACACTACTATCTCATGCTTCATTCTTTCTTTTCTCAGACAAGGACGGTGTTGCTTCTTCCAATGGATCGACGGGCCGGAACGACGCGATCAATTAATTTCTACAACCGCCACGACGCCAAACCCGCTTCGCCGAGAACTTCACCCGTGGGAGAGGCCGCCAGATATGTACCTTTTCTAGATCGACCCGAGCTTAGGGCGGTGCAGCGAGGGCCAACCAATCGGTGAGTTTCATGCGTTATACTCATGTTAGTCTCACAAAGTAGTAGTGCTAAACCAGCCATCGCACACAGAGTTAAGAAGGACACTTTCAACATCAACAAGTCAAAGGAGGAACCTCCTCCGGGGCCACCCAAAGCCCCGAGGTTTGCGAACATGGCTCGGAGGCGATGGTTGATACCGCCACGGTGATCTAGCGGACCGGACATTCTACCTGGGTGCCTTGCCCGAGGATGAATGGTGCGGCTATTTCAACCGGGTGGATCCGAGACGCATTTCACCCACATCTCGTGCAACCGCATGGGATAACTCGGGAGCAACCTCTCCGTGGTGCCACTACCGCCTGAAAAGCCGGACTTCGAGTACGCTTACTGGTGTTATGCAACCACCAAAGCAGCATACCGCATTGATTGCAGTGTAAGTTCAACCTTCATTAGTTATGGTTTTGGTGTTAATGACAAATCTAATCTTGTGTTAATGACAAATCCAATATTAAGCTTATCCCCTAATGCGATATTGTTATTAATGTCAATCTTATATCGAGACTAACTTTGTTTGTTTAGAATATCCTTGTTTAGTCTTATCGCATGGAAAAATGGAAAGCCCAAGGTATGTTTGCATATTCATCTTAATATTAGTTGCATACTTTGGATTCAAGTTAAAGTATGAATGTCCCCATTATATTAACCACAAACGTGCATCATGTTTCCCAATCCACACATTACATGGATGCACATATTTAGGGGAGTTTGTAGTTTAACTTGAAAGTCTCTTTGTATTGATCTATTCTTTATTGACACACATAAGGATCAAGACAAAGAAACTAAATCATTGAGTATATATTTGAATTGCCTAATTATAAGTATACTCATGGTAATATAGGATATACTCCAATATGATTAAAGTGAATATGTGCATATTATATCCAAGTCAATCATACTTATGCACATATACATGTGGGGTGTATTCTATAGTTGATGATTTAGAGTAATGATCATTTTCATACAATTTACATATAATGGATCATTACTTCTCATCAACATGAGTATATGAAAACTTGTGTAGTTAATATATACTCATATCAATTTAAATGATAATTTAAATTGAGTTCATTTGTCTTATTAATCATTAAAGAACACTTCATCATGTGTTGATGGTGTTTTGTGATAAATTGAGGACAATGAATAGTTCTTAAGTATAATAAAGCATGAGTTGCATTATTGTACTTAAGACACAATTAAATCATTTCAATTGATTTAGGTTGTGCTCAATTGATCTAGAGGCATCCATTATGTGTTAATGGAGTGCAAGAGATAATTGAGACAACCATGCATCTTGGACTAACAAGTTTCTTGAGTTATGTTTGAGTTAGGTCCAAAGATGATGAGAACGGGATAAGGACGGCATCATGAGTTGATGGGCGCCAAGAGTGGATCCCAGTGGAGTCGAGTGGATATCCGGGGAGAAATCAAGTGTTGATTATAAAGACCCCAAAGGGGATTGCTTAATGCTGAAGGTATAATTAGATAGGCTAAGGACTTTCTAGTCTTTGAGTCTAGTATTTATCGCCGTACTATTAAGAGGGTCGCTCCTCAGCTTGAGCTTCATCATGTGTTGGTGATCTCATTCGCGCTCACTCAAGCTCAAATCGTATTTGATTTGGTTTTTGCATTTGGTTTAACCATTTGGCATGTGTTGCGAATGGGTTAAACTTATGCTTGGTTGCATTTGGTTTTCGCATAATGCTTTGATTTGCATGTGTTGCAAGAAGTGATAAGCTAGTGCGTTGGCTTTTGCGTGAAGTTCATTTTTGCATATGTTGCATTAGTTGAAGCTTCATGCTTTGTTCGCAAAACAAATCTTTATAAAACCGTGTGGTTGCTTGGAGCTAAGTTTTGCATGTGTTGCAAAAGGAGAGAGCTCAAGCATGAATTTGTGTTTGTGTGTTTGTATGGAGCTAGAGGTTTGCATGTGTTGCAGTAAAGAGCTCATACATGTGATTTGGTTTTCGTGTGAAGTTTGAGTTTGGTGTTGCATGGAACTAGAGAATTGCATGTGTTGCAATTAGAGAGTTCATGCACCTTGATTTGATGTTGCTTGAGCTAGACTTTTGCATGTGTTGCAAAGAGTAGTGCTCAAGCATGAAATGTGTTTATTGCGTTATTTGCAAGTTAGTTGAAGCGAATAAACCGAGGTTTATGAGTCCGAATTCGAGAGCATGTGAGTGGGGCTTGCAACGGTGTTGGCAAGTTGACCGGTCTTGTGTTGACCTTCACATGGCTAGGGGATTAATCTCATAAACTCGAGTTTGATTTGCTTAATACGCTTTTGCAAATAGATTTTGAGTCAATTGCGAAATGTGTTTTCGTGATTTCGGTTGAATTCTTTGAGCGTGAGCTAAATTGGTGCAAATGTGTTTTGCACGTGTGTATGATCATGTGTTGATCATCTAGTAGCTCAAAGAATGGTGTTTGGATTTTCGGAAAAGAGATTGCGCGAAAAATCTGTTTTGGAGTCCCCGGGGTCGGTGTGACCGACCCCGCTTGGCCGACCAGGCGGTGTGTGGCGCGTGCAACCGCCCTCTCAAGGTGCTTATGGCTGAAGTGGGCGGTCGGACCTCTTCCGTCTTGACAAGGCGTCTTGGTCGAACCGCCGGCCGAAAGCGGCTTGTTTTTTCCAGAGAAGCGCGTTTTGTTTTTTTTTTCGGGCGGTCGGACCGGTGGTTAGGCGGTGCGATCGCCATAAGGCGGTGCAACCGCCCAACCCCGTGTGTATTTTCCGAAGGTGTCTTCGGGTTGTACAGGCGGCGACCGGAGGTGGTCCGGTCGATCGGGCCAGCGGTGCGACCGAAGCGAGATGGTGGCGATCGTCTGTAACGGTCGGTTTTCCAACCGTTGGCATGTGGGCGGTCGGACGGCCGAGGTCCGGTCCGACCGGATTTTGGCCATTTTTTCGATTCTTGCCCCAACGGCTAGTTTTTCTTTGTGGGCTATAAATACCCCTTGGGGGCTTAAAGGTGGTTGCTGGCATTGTTGAGGGTGTGGGAGTTGTGTGCATGTGTTGCTCTTCTCCATTTGCCTCTTGAGCTTAAGAGTGAGACTAATTGCATTTGTTGCAATTAGGAAGTGGTTTGGGTACCTCTTGTGCATGTGTTGCACTTGAGGAGGCCTTGTGCATTGCACTTGGTGATCACCGAGGAGCGATTCGTTGCCCGGTGAAGTTCAAGCGAAGGAGCGGCTTGTTACTCTTGGAGGTTGCCGACTCCTAGACGGCGAGGCGTCGTCTGCGCGGAGCTCTCGAGGTGTGAGAAGCCCTGCCAAGTTTGTGAAGGTTGGGTTGAGCCTCACGCAAGCGTGAAAAACCACGACTAGTGGAAAGAGGCGGTGCTCGAGGGAGCCGGTCCAAGTGTGGGCTAGCCTCAACGTGGACTAGGGAGACCGGCAAGTCTCCTAACACCACGGAAAAATATCGGTTGTCTCTTGTCTCATTTATATTCAAGCACTTTACATTATTGAATATTTATCAATTGCTTGAAGTAAAATTGCTAGTATTATTTAGTTGATCAATTTAGCAATTCTAGTGTAGAGACTTAATTTAGTTAGTGCACTAGTGAGCCTAGTTGATTTAGGCTTTAATTGTCAAAACCTAGTTTATCGCTTCCGCATAACTCTTGATTAGGTTTTGACATAGGGGTTGAATTAGAGCGATTGTTTAGTGAGCGATCGATTTCTATAAACGCCTATTCACCCCCCTCTAGGCGCATCCTCGACCCTATAAGTTGTATCAGAGCCATGGTCACTCTCATTTTAGGCTTAACCGTCTAGAGAGTAAAAAGGATGGCAAATAGAGGTTTAGTGCACTCCACCGATTCATATTTATTTGATGGCTCTAATTATGCTTCATGGAAAATATTTATGATTAGTCATTTTAAATCCATGAGCCCACAAATATGGTGGATCGTAGATGTTGGCATTTCTTCTCCAATTAATGATATTGCTCCAACTAAAGGAGAGGAGAAATGTCTACATCTCGACGCCAAGCAACTAACGCTTTATTTAGTGTTGTGAGCGAGAAATATTTAATCTCATTTGCAACCTCTCGGCGCCATGCGATGTGGATCAAGCTTCAAGAATTATTTGAATCATCCACATCAATTAAGGATTGCAATAAGGATGAAATGTCGGTTGATTGATTCTTCAACCTCTTCATCAAGTGAAGAACCCAGCATTACCATCAACCTCAACCTCCGCCTCAAGCGACATTTTAATCTTCACTTATATCAAAAATTCGCTGCTTCATGGCAAAAGGTATAAATGAGGTAAGTGATGATGAAGATGAGCCCTCCTACGATGAATTGATGAATATGCTAGAGGAGCTAAATGAATTTCTTGGAAAGGAGAAAAGAAATATAAAACCTTGAAGTTAGAACATGAATCACTTCAAAATGATTATGATGTTCTAAAAGAAAATCATGAGAAACTCCTTTTCAAGGAATTTAGTAAAGCTAGTGTGGATATTGCCACTCAATGCAATTTAGTTGATGAATTGTCTCACTCAATTCCAATTATAAACAATTCATCGAATAAATGCATATCCACCTCTAGCGATGATTTGCCTTGTTGCTCTAATGAAGTTGTTTCAAGTTCTTCTATGTGTTTAGATACTAATCTTGTAGAAGAAAACAATGAGCTCAAGGCTCAAGTCATTAAGTTGGAAAATGACTTGAAGAGGTGCGTTAAAGGAAAAGCCCTCCTCGACGAAATCTTGAGCAAGCCAAGGGCGCCTCAAGACAAGCGAGGACTAGGCTACAACTCCAAGAGGGAGAATAGCAAGACAAGGCACAACGCGCCACTCGAAGACCATCAAGTGTTTTGCTTGCAACAAGAAGGGCCACCTCGCCTCCGTGTGCCCTAATCAAGTGGACAACAAGGCCACAACACCAACAATGAGGCAAACCGGCAAGGAGCAAGTCAAATCGGTCAAGAGAGGGCCAAATAGCGTGACGTGCTTCAATTGTCGGGAAAAGGGACATTTCGGTAAGGATTGTCCCAAAGGTATCACTCCTAAGCCTACTCTTGTTAATGACAATTATTTGCTTTGGAAGGACAAGAATGGCAATGTGTTTGCCAAACTTGTCAAATCCCCTATACCGGCTAAGAATGATAATATTCATTTGCATAGGAAGAGTAATTCTAGAAATGTGTGTGCTCAAAATGCTAGATTTCCTAAGAATAAGAAAAATCATGATGATCATATGCTTAGGAAAAATAATTATAGCAAAACATTTGCTAGAAATGCTAGATCCTCTAAGCGTCCTTACTATAATGATTATTATGTGCTTAGAAAGGATCAAACTAGGAATGGATTTGTTAAAAATGCCAAAACTCCTAAGACTCCTCAATTCAATGCAAATAAATCGCTTAGGAGTAACAAAAATTGCAAAACTATTCCTAGTCATGTTAGTCAATTTAAAAATGTCAAAATCAGGACCATATGGGTTCCTAAATCTATTGTGACTAACATTGTCGGACCCAACAAGAATTGGGTACCAAAAACCGCCTAAATGATTTTTAGGCAATAAAGAGATGGATTGGACGCTTGCACATCAAGAGGAGAAGGATTACATTCATCTACAAGTGGTGTCAAGCATGAAGAAAATCAAGTCCATCATGAGCCAATGCCATCTCGGGTAACAAGTATTTAAATTGATTCTTATATCATATAGCCTTGTGTAGGTTATATTATAATATTAATGAATATCAATTTAGATTACTTGTTATGGCCACTTGCTCTCGCCTCTTATCTATTCTCTTAATTGCAAATCTTGAGCAAGTTTAGTAGTGGCACATTTAGGGGGAGTGTTAATTCATATTCATGTGTATCACATCCCGACGTGTGCCCATATTAATATAAGTGCATATTTATATATTTTCAAAATCAACTATTTAGCCAAAAGTCAAAATTTTGTATACTATTAGCAAACTTGTGAAAAACTAGTTGAAAAATGTATACAAATATTTTTGAAAGGTTTTCATATGGTTTTGGCGTTACAAAAACTAATTTCAAAAAGAAAATAAGTTTTTACTCCAAAATCTAGTTACTAGTATCTTGATTTTGGTTTAAACTTATAATTTTTATAGAATTAAAAGTAAAAGGACTTTGAAAATAACTCCAAAATGAAAATCCTAGAGTTGGTCATTCTTAACAATTTTCGTGTTCAAAAGTTTTTCAAAAGACCAACTTAGCAAAAGTTATTTGATTTTGAAACTCATGAAAAATTATATTTGACCCATAACGGTCATACTTTAGCACTTACTGAGTTTCACCATTTGGATCCATTCTTGTGTAGAATTGTGATTCAAAATGGCATTTTAGACTCACACACAAAATTCAAATCTATATATCTTACCCCTTGCTTTATTTGAAGTTTTGTGTTAATTGGATTCGACTTTGCTTCTTCATTTGGACTATTCAGGCCTAAAGTCAAAAATCATATTTAAAAGGCCCAAATTTGTGAAAAACTTTGTAAAAGTATTCTATTATATATTCCAAAGGTTTTACAAGTTTTCAAAGTGAAAATTCTATGTTGAAATCGAATTTGGCTCAAAAACGATTTGATTTGATCCAAAAAGGCCTATTTAAGCAATATGCTCGAATCATGGCATTCAAGTTGGATTTCATATCAAATCTTGGCTATAAACAATCTTGATACACTTATTTAAGCCATGAAAATCAAAATTGCATGAAATCCAAATTGAATTGCATTTTGAGGCTTTTCGTGAAAATCAATTTCCTTTTATGCCTCAAAGCGCAAATTGCCATAACTTTCAAAATAAAATTGATTTTGAGAAAATTCTTTTTGCAAAACCTTCTCATTAGTCCAAAGTTCATCTCTGCAAAATTTCATATTTTTTGGACTTCATTTGAATCATTTTTGACAAAATTTGAAAAAGTCGGATGTTTCAAGCTGACAGGTGCGGTTGGACCGCATGCCATGCGGTTGCACCGCCCTTAGGGCCGGTTGGACCGGGCCCAAGCCGGTTGGACCGGCCATGGCATGGTCAGTTCTGATTTTTCAGAATTTTCTCGAGGTTTGCTTTGGGATATCTTTTGACTGGTACATCCTTTTTCAAAAATTCTTTTTGGAATTGATTCTTACTATCCCAAAGTTCATTTGTGCAAAATTTCAAAAATTTCTCAAATTATTTGATCGCATTTTCAAGTGGTATCAGTTATGAGCACTTTAATTGACTTAAAGAGTGATTTTCACTTGATCTTTTGAAAAGACAAAACTTGTGCAATTCAAATACAAATAACTCCATAATTCACCTGTTGAACATCTCAGGGAGTTTACTCATATCAAGTTTTGGGCACTTATTGGCTTCCAAGTGATGTCATATCTTTATTTTGCTCTGATACTAAATCTTTGCGATTTCATTGATTATTCTTGAGCCTTGCTCTATTTTGATACCCGTAAGTATATTGTTCTGAGAATATTGCTCTGATACCCATCGATATCATCGATAATCCTTTCAAGTGGTATCAATTCTTCGTGAGTTGATCCTAAGTGGTATCAATCGAGCTTTTATTCATTTCATATGCTTACAAAGTGGTATCTTTGAGTTTCTCTTTTCTCCAAGTGGTATCATGGTTATTATTGATCTTCTCTCATATGATATCCTTGATTATGTGGATTTCTTTTTAAGTGGTATCATTGAAGTCAATTATTTTCTACAAGTGGTATTTCATTGCCTCTTTGTAGTATTACTCCGATACCCACATTCTGGATTAAGATTTTTCCTCTCAAGCTAAAATTGTAAGTTCAACCGCCTAAGACTTCTCTGTGTGAGAATCTTTATGTGTTGAAATACTCAAAAGAGGAAAATCTATCGTTGAGCATTGTTCTACATGAAAATTTTGAAAATGCTCATTTCCTTTGTTTCTTCATGCAAAGCCCTTGAGATAGAATTAAAGTGATATCTATTTGCTCAAGTGGTATCTATTTCTTTTGGGTTCCTCGTTTTCCCCGATTAGGCAAGTATTGGATTCTTTAAAAGAATCATATTGAAATTTGCAAAGCCTAATAAAATGAGGAGTGAGTTATTTGAAAAAGGGTATCGCACGGGTCATTTGCTTTGGATACTCACCCTTCTTTGCTTTTCATGCTTATTTGTTTTTACAAGTGGTATCCATATTTTAATGCAAATCTTTACAAGTGGTATCCATAATTGCAAGCGCTTATTCTTCCTTCAAAGTGGTATCCAAAATCCCGAATATGGTCTCTTTTCGAATTTTCTTCTTTTGGTATCAGGCCATATTTCAAATGAAAACTTGTTTTATTCCTTGTATATCCTTTTCATTTGGGATTTTATTGCCTACCCTTTTCAATTGGTATCTAAAACCAAATTCCACTCCAAGGTCATAAGTATGCATTCTAATCCTTATATGACCTCCATTAAAAAGAAGTGGTTAAATGCAAAAAGGGGGAGAATCATTACATAAAAGGGGAGAATGTTTTTCCAAGTTAAATGCCAAAAAGGGGAGAATAATTGAATATGCCAAAAAGGGGGAAGAATGTATTTCAAGTTAATCTTTTAGTTTTTTTCCATTTTTGGTGTTTAATGCCAAAAGGGGGAGAATTAGGAAGCTTAATGTCATTTGGTTTAAAATCTAAGCTTGATATGATTAAGGGGGAGAATTAATATGCATATGTGTTCAAATGGTTTAAATTCTCTCAATATGTTAGTTTTAATCCAAATGTGCTCATTAAGCTTGGATTTGTCATTATTCACCAAAAAGGGGGAGATTGTAAGTTCAACCTTCATTAGTTATGGTTTTGGTGTTAATGACAAATCTAATCTTGTGTTAATGACAAATCCAATATTAAGCTTATCCCCTAATGCGATATTGTTATTAATGTCAATCTTATATCGAGACTAACTTTGTTTGTTTAGAATATCCTTGTTTAGTCTTATCGCATGGAAAAATGGAAAACCCAAGGTATGTTTGCATATTCATCTTAATATTAGTTGCATACTTTGGATTCAAGTTAAAGTATGAATGTCCCCATTATATTAACCACAAACGTGCATCATGTTTCCCAATCCACACATTACATGGATGCACATATTTAGGGGGAGTTTGTAGTTTAACTTGAAAGTCTCTTTGTATTGATCTATTCTTTATTGACACACATAAGGATCAAGACAAAGAAACTAAATCATTGAGTATATATTTGAATTGCCTAATTATAAGTATACTCATGGTAATATAGGATATACTCCAATATGATTAAAGTGAATATGTGCATATTATATCCAAGTCAATCATACTTATGCACATATACATGTGGGGTGTATTCTATAGTTGATGATTTAGAGTAATGATCATTTCCATACAATTTACATATAATGGATCATTACTTCTCATCA
Source organism: Guadua angustifolia (assembly GCA_036346375.1). Classification (NCBI taxonomy): domain Eukaryota; kingdom Viridiplantae; phylum Streptophyta; class Magnoliopsida; order Poales; family Poaceae; genus Guadua; species Guadua angustifolia. The sequence goes on from CM070517.1 coordinate 42,769,463, forward strand.
ACATGAGTATATGAAAACTTGTGTAGTTAATATATACTCATATCAATTTAAATGATAATTTAAATTGAGTTCATTTGTCTTATTAATCATTAAAGAACACTTCATCATGTGTTGATGGTGTTTTGTGATAAATTGAGGACAAATGAATAGTTCTTAAGTATAATAAAGCATGAGTTGCATTATTGTACTTAAGGCACAATTAAATCATTTCAATTGATTTAGGTTGTGCTCAATTGATCTAGAGGCATCCATTATGTGTTAATGGAGTGCAAGAGATAATTGAGACAACCATGCATCTTGGACTAACAAGTTTCTTGAGTTATGTTTGAGTTAGGTCCAAAGATGATGAGAACGGGACAAGGACGGCATCATGAGTTGATGGGCGTCAAGAGTGGATCCCGAAGTGGAGTCGAGTGGATATCCCGGGGGAGAAATCAAGTGTTGATTATAAAGACCCCAAAGGGGATTGCTTGCGGGCGGCGAAGGTATAATTAGATAGGCTAAGGACTTTCTAGTCTTTGAGTCTAGTATTTATCGCCGTACTATTAAGAGGGGTCGTTCCCTAGCTTGAGCTTCATCATGTGTTGGTGATCTCATTCCGCGTTCACTCAAGCTCAAATCGTATTTGATTTGGTTTTTGCATTTGGTTTAACCATTTGGCATGTGTTGCGAATGGGTTAAACTTATGCTTGGTTGCATTTGGTTTTCGCATAATGCTTTGATTTGCATGTGTTGCAAGAAGTGATAAGCTAGTGCGTTGGCTTTTGCGTGAAGTTCATTTTTGCATATGTTGCATTAGTTGAAACTTCATGCTTTGTTCGCAAAACAAATCTTTATAAAACCGTGTGGTTGCTTGGAGCTAAGTTTTGCATGTGTTGCAAAAGGAGAGAGCTCAAGCACGAATTTGTGTTTGTGTGTTTGTATGGAGCTAGAGGTTTGCATGTGTTGCGAGTAAAGAGCTCATACATGTGATTTGGTTTTCGTGTGAAGTTTGGTTTTGATGTTGCATGGAACTAGAGAATTGCATGTGTTGCAATTAGAGAGTTCATGCACCTTGATTTGATGTTGCTTGGAGCTAGACTTTTGCATGTGTTGCAAAGAGTAGTGCTCAAGCATGAAATGTGTTTATTGCGTTATTTGCAAGTTCACAGCGAATAAACCGAGGTTTATGAGTCCGAATTCGAGAGCATGTGAGTGGGGCTTGCAACGGTGTTGGCAAGTTGACCGGTCTTGTGTTGACCTTCACATGGCTAGGGGATTGATGAGGACATCACTTTTCACAGACGCCCACAAAGACTCGCTCAACCTCTACAACGACCGATCACTCGAGCTCATGCGCGTAAACCCAATTATCGTGTACTTTCGTTTCTTGGTATATCTAATGACTTGAAGGACTATATGATGTTGCTGAAACGGAGTGTGTTATTCTTTTAAGGAATGAAGGTTCAAGCGATGATGGTGAATGGACACGCTATTGGTGGTTTGAAGCAGACGGAGTTCTTCATTTGACCACAAGATCTTGAATTCTTCGTGATTTGGCTGAGCAAGGAGAGTGGTGTCGCGTCACCTATATCTTGGCCCTTACCATGTAATAGAGTCTATATTTGGAGATAAGAATAATAGGAAAGAGGCTTCGCTAAGGATGGAAAGAATAGGAGCGAAGGTCTGATTTTTCGCCACAACTCAAGGCATGGCGAAACAGCCCTCCCCCCCACTCCTTTTTATGTCACGGCCACCTCCAAAGTAAAGGCGGATTTCATTGAGTTTAGGTTTAGCCTCGTGCAAACTTCGTTCTTCGGTTGTGTCGATCGACCACCAGAAGACAGACTTATTCGAATCCCAACTTTGTTTTCGTAATTGCTTTCATCTTATTCTTGCTAGTTCTCGATTGCTCGCAGGATTGAACCGTGTTCAGTTGACCGTGCCTTGGCAAAGTCAATAACCTTTTGGAGTTGGTTCGTGATTGCTAAGGCGCAACGTCGTCAGACAGATTGTAGTCGGATCGTGAGGTCAATTCCACCAAATCGACACTTATCTATCTCATCGAAAGATCGGGCACCTTGATCGCATCGTGATTAATCTCATAAACTCGAGTTTGATTTGCTTAATACGTTTTGCAAATAGATTTTGAGTCAATTGCGAAATGTGTTTTCGTGATTTCGGTTGAATTCTTTGAGCGTGAGCTAAATTGGTGCAAATGTGTTTTGCACGTGTGTATGATCATGTGTTGATCATCTAGTAGCTCAAAGAATGGTGTTTGGATTTTCGGAAAAGAGATTGCGCGAAAAATCTGTTTTGGAGTCCCTGGGGTCGGTGTGACCAGACCCCAGTCGGTCAGACCGGGCGGTGTGTGGCGCGGTGCAACCGGCCCCTCTGCGTGTGCTTGCGGCTGAAGTGGGCGGTCGGATCATTTCTTCCGGTCGATCCGAGGCGTCTTGATGGACCGGCCGAGCAGCTTGTTTTTCCAGAGAAGCGTTTCTTGTTGTTTTTGTCGAGGCGGTCGGACCGGTGGTCGGCGGTGCGACCGCCATAGGGCGGTGCAACCGCCCAACCCCGTGTGTATTTTCCGAAAGTGTCTTTCCGGTTATCAGGCAGCGGCGACCGGAGGTGGTCCGGTCGGACCGCCGAAGCGGCGACCGCCGTGTAATCTGTCGGTTTTCCAATTGGCATGTGAGGGCGGTCGGACCGGCCGAGGCCCATCCGGACCGGATTTTGGCCGTTTTACGGATTCTTGCCCCAACGGCTAGTTTTTCTTTGTGGGCTATAAAATACCCCTTGGGGGGCTTAAAGGTGGTTTCTGGCATTGTTGAGGGTGTGAGAGTTGTGTGCATGTGTTGCTCTTCTCCATTTGCCTCTTGAGCTTAAGAGTGAGACTAATTGCATTTGTTGCAATTAGGAAGTGGTTTGGGTACCTCTTGTGCATGTGTTGCACTTGAGGAGGCCTTGTGCATGTGTTGCACTTGGTGATCACCGAGGCGCGATTCGTTGTGCGGTGAAGTTCAAGCGAAGGAGCGGCTTGTTACTCTTGGAGGTTGCCGACTCCTAGGCGGCGTGGCGCCAGGCGGGAGCTCTCGAGTGTGAGAAGCCCGGCGAAGTTTGTGAAGGTTCGGGTTGAGCCTACGCAAGTGTGAAAAACCACGACTAGTGGAAAGAGGCGGGTGCTCGAGCGGGAGCCGGTCCAAGTGTGGGCTAGCCTCAACGTGGACTAGGGGAGACCGGCAAGTCTCCGAACACCACGGAAAAATATCGGTTGTCTCTTGTCTCATTTATATTCAAGCACTTTACATTATTGAATATTTATCAATTGCTTGAAGTAAAATTGCTAGTATTATTTAGTTGATCAATTTAGCAATTCTAGTGTAGAGACTTAATTTAGTTAGTGCACTAGTGAGCCTAGTTGATTTAGGCTTTAATTGTCAAAACCTAGTTTATCGCTTCCGCATAACTCTTGATTAGGTTTTGACATAGGGGTTGAATTAGAGCGATTGTTTAGTGAGCGATCGATTTCTATAAACGCCTATTCACCCCCCCTCTAGGCGCATCCTCGACCCTCTGCCAAAGCAGGCACGCTTCCGGTTGTCCAAGCATAAGCCCAACACACACCTCCCGCACCATATAGTGGAGTGCGAGCGAAGCAGAAGCAGGCGCCTCGCATGTCTCCGGCTAACGGCCAACACAAGCAGAGGCGCAAGAGGGTTCCTCCTCTCGAAGAAGAAGGGACAGGGGAAGCAGCCGCCGAGGTCCGCACCACGCAACAAATCCTCGACGTTCTTGCGGACCATCCGGAACCCGTGGTATTAACATAGGGACGCCGGAATCGGGATGATATGCCTATATGGGAGGGCGAAATCTACATAAAGAACAACCAAAATTTAAGTCTTATACACGGAGACGTCGGCATAGGCCACCCAATCATGACATACTGGGAGCATCTACGGAACCCCATGGAGTTCTTTCATAGTAGGGATCGGCGGTGTCCGAGGACAAATCGCAAAATTAGAACGGTCGGGTAATATGCAGAAAATGTATGACATCATTCAGGCTGCACTTCGATAGGCGGAACGATCATTTGTTCCACCATGACTTAACAGTGCTTTAGTTAGTTAGTTAAATCAAGCAATTTAAATCCTTTGTTGTAATGCCCTTCTAATATAATCTACTCTATTGCTTATTTTCTCATCGAACTTTCTTGTATGTGCCCTTATATATGTTCAACAAATAATTTAAGTGTTCATAACATGAGTTGTTGTCGACCATAAAATTTTGAAAATTCTCATGCTGTGATGTTCATAACAATAAAAATGAAATTTTCAAATGTTCATAACAATCAAATTTTATTGTTTGAATTTAAAACATTGTTCAGATCTTCAAATTATTTGAAATTTTTATGGTAATATCACTGATTTATCAGAACCTCCATAAAAGATTTCAAAATTTTCCGACGTCGTGGTTGTCCAATTTAATTTTTATCGTGCTCGCCGATTCTACCCGCGAGTGCCTTTTCCGATTTCAGTAACAAATGGCCGGGCCAACGTCGCTATCTCGCCCATACGTAAGTGGTAGCCGCATTGCGAGGCCGCCCTTGAATTTTTTTCGTAATTTTTGGACCGTGTTCGGCTCACATCACGGGCAACGAAAACCCATAGTGCCCACGATTTCCGTGGTTTCAATGGCCGTGAGTGTCTTTTCCGATTTTAGCAACAAAATGCCGCAAGAACGTCGGCTATCTCGCCCATACGTCGTGTAGCCCGCGACCGCGTAGGCCGGCCTTCATTTATTCCGTCTTTTTAGACCGTGTTCCGCCTATTCTCGGGGCTATGAAAATACGAAGTGAGATGCGATCACTAACTAACTAAAATAATTCTTCCGTCTATTACATGACAAGAGTTTTTTAGTTTTTTCTGCTTAATATAACAATTATTGCATAAACAGTTCACAACAAAATTTACTCAAAATTAAAAATGTACAGATTATCGCCAAACAGTTGAACGACTACTAGTAGTCGCCACACATTCGGCGACTACTAGTGGTCGCCAACCGGCTTGGCGACTACTAAGTAGTCGCCGAGCCGTGTGGCGACCACTACCTGACCTGGCGACAACTGGCTGTCACCGGGTTGTCACCGGGCTGACACGCGGGATTACGGTATAGTCGCCAAACCGTTTGGCGACTACCTATTATTGCTAAACCGTTTGGCGACGACCTATTATCGCCAAACGGTTTGGCGACCGAATATTATTTCTGCAATTTTTAAAATACGTGTATTAATGTCGCAATTTCGAATTAAAATAATATTATTTAAAAAAAATTCCTAAACCGTGTGATGTTAGTTCCAACGAAAATCCCTGTGTATACATACAAATTCAGCAACTTGGACGTCTATTGGGCCTCAGCTCCCCCCACCCCCACCAACACACACGCACAGCTCCCAGCCCAAAAAATTCTCCCAGTTCTCTCTTCTCTTCCGAATTTTTTTTATTTAATATTTATTTTAAATCTTTTTTTCAAAACTAATCGACGGAATTTAAAAATTACAAAAATACATACCTATGAGGCGATAGGTGTCTGACCTAACGGCGAAATTCAAAAGCTTAACGGAAGAACTAAATTTTTTTTTAAAAATGCAACCGCCAACTGTTGGGGCGATATGTACAGTGCTACAGTACTCACGCCCAACAGTACTACATTGCTGCTACAGTACCTATCGCCCGGTGTTTGGGCGATTGATGTTTTTTTAAAAAAATTTTATCACTGTCGTTAAACTTTCGAGTTTCGCCGTTAGGTCAGGCATCTGTCACCCTAGTATGGGGCGATCGCCCCGTACTGAGGCGACAGGCATGTATTTTTGCAATTTTTAAATTCCGTAAAAAGATTTAAAATAAATATTAAATAAAAAAATTTCGTTCTCTTCCGGTGGAGTACGGTTTGGTCTGCTACTTGTCGAACTATGCTTGAGCGTCAGATGAGAAAAGGAGGCTCGAGATTAACAAACCCTGCGCCCCGAGTGCGGTGGAGACCCGGCCGCCGCCGCCGCCGCCGCCGCTCTCGTCTCCGGGAGCCGGGTAAGAATCGGCACCGGCGGCTGCGAAACAGCCTCAAGATCTCTTCTTCCGTGCAGTCCAACGGGTTCCTGGCCGCAGCCGAGGACAACGAGGTGGAGCAAAATCTTTTCCTCAAAATATATCCGAGTTTCCATCTGGTTTCGTCTGCATAGCTGAGACTGAGTGGAGTGCACGTGATGATTTCCATGTGGAAAGGCCTTGAAATGATGGATTCTTCGGAAAGTTCGTTGTCCCATCGCAAAGAAGAGAAGCAGGAGGCTTCCCTGCCGCTGCCGGCCGCCTTCCTCGAGTTCCTCAGCGAGAATGGCTTGGACCCCATGCTGTATTCCATGGCCGACACCATTCCGCGCTACATAAGGTGTTGGCCTGGATAACCTTATCTTGCTACGCTTCATTTCGTTAGAATTTTTCAGATGAACAATTCTTGTTTCATATTGGCTTGCATTGGGTGCATTCTTTTTTTTTTTTTGGTTGCTAATTTTATTCTTTCCCAAGTATGTAAAAGAGGGAGCTTGATTTTGTTCCTCTAATCCTAAGGCTAAAACCAGGCATGGAGTCACAGATCACGGAGATTGAAAGCGAGCTCAAGTGCGATCTCAAGAAGGTTTCGTGGCTGCCGGATTTCTATGCGATTCCGCCTGAAATTCAGATTGCTGGCTCCGAGGCTTATCGGCAAGGGAAGGTGATAAGTAATTCATTTCTTATTCTGAAGCTTTCCTGGTACTCGCCGGCTTTGATACTGAATGTTGTTCTCACCCTCTCTTGAATGAAATACAGAGCTCGTGCCAATCTTTCCACCCAAAAAAAAAGGGTGAAATCCTCATATGCCACTAAAAGTTTACCTCATCCCTTATTTGCCACTCATTGTGTCAATGACATGTGGGATTGACACATTTTAGAACTTCCCAAATTACAATGGCAAATAAGGAATTAATCCAAAAAAAATAAAATCGTCGGCATGGATGCACAGGATTGCATATCTCTACCAGATTATAGTAGCCTTGTTTAACCAAATGTTATATGATGTTAGTGTCCTTTTATTTTTTTTCTATCAAGTGTTTTCTGAGACAATTCATCCTAGATAGAACTCGTATGGCTGGATGGTGTTTTCGGGCTTTTGAGGGCCAGTAGTTCATTGCATTTTTTTCTGTTTGGGATTGTGGGGTTCTAGTTAGTCGTCTGTCTTTGTGCTTGGTACTATTGTTGTGAGATTCTGTTGTGAGGTTTTTTCGGGCCCGGTTTTTCCTGATAAAAATGGGGCCGATTATCTGTTCCTTTCTTAATCTAAATTGCGGCAACCCTTTTGCTGCTCTTTCAAAAAAAATAGAACTCAGATAGCATTTTCTTTTTATGTGAGACCAAATGCCTCAAACATAACGAAGTTGGTATACGGACAAAGCTACTGTGCTATCATGTTCTTATCATGCATTCGTTTGACTGTGCCATTGGTTCAAGCTAAGTATCTTTCAAATACTTTGCAGATCTATGGAATCGATGCAGCTTCCGGAGCTGCTATCTTAGCACTTGATGTTCAACCAGGAGACCATGTTCTCGACCTCGTGCTGCACCAGGTAATTATTTCAATCTTTTGTTATATATCACATTAGACCAGTATTTTCTTAGTGGCAAATGTCTAATAAACGATGCACCTTTATCAGACTTGTTTTGTGCGCCACATGTATTCAGCAGTATGGAAAGACCTAGTTTTCTCCATAACCATAAGATGATAAGAACATAGGAGGCCTTTCCTGATTGGTCGATCTTTGGGTATTTAACTGCTTTGTTTGGATTGAACCAAGTCCATTCAGCCACACGATCTTGTTGTTTGACTGAACGATACAGTTTCCAGGTTGATAAATATGTTGTGTCTAGGAGACCTGGGTGTTGCAATCCTGTTGTTTGATGGACCGGTACAGTTTAAAGTTTGGTAAATACATTGAATTGTATTCTCCAATAGATTGAACATAGTAATGTTAGTCTACATATTTGCTCCATTGTCAGGATGGTGTTGGTTGAAGTCAAACACCATTTTTACTGGATTGTTTTGCTATGGGACCTGTAGATTGTGTTAGATCTTCAGTTATTTGTGGGATTAATGTCATTCAATGTGTTAACGATGCGCCTGTATGATGTGCAAGGTGCAAAGCTTTGCATGCTTGCAGATATGCTTGGTAGCACAGGTTCTCTGACTGGCGTTGATGTTGCAAAGCACCGTCTTGCTGCCTGTCGTACAATGTTGCAGAAATACTCTCTTGGAGATCATAGTCGACTCTTTGTTGCTGATGGGACTTCATTTTCGATATTACCTGTGAACTCCATTCTGCGGAGCATGGAAGGTAATTTTTCCAAAAAAAAGTTCCCTTTTTATTGCTTCTGGTACACATGAAAGGGTGTAGCCTGTGTTGAGTTGATGCATCTGCTTGCTAACTGTCACAGGGTCAATTGGTCATGAGGACAATGGAAGTACATTCTCGGAATGGATTTCAAGGAGATCATGGAAAGACCGACAACAGTCTAAAAAAGCAAAAGCAGCCGGTTCACCTCATCCAGCATTGACTTCAGAACCTGAACTGATATACTATGGCAAACATTCAGGATTAGTTGGTTTGCGTAAATGTGATGTTCTTTGTCCGTCAGCTGATGATGAAGCCTGTACATCTGGCTATGATAAAGTATTCCATAGAAACCTCAAAAGATACTGTCTTTTCGCTTGTGTTATTTTATAAACTGCTAGTGTTAGTTACTTGGCATTACTGACTACATAATTACATATTTATTTTGTGACTTTGATCTGTGCACTTGGATGATTTTAAGTTGAAAAATCCGTGAAGTATGCTGCCATTGAAAATTTTGAAGCCCTCATAACCAACTCCACATGTTGCTTACTTCACTTCAGACTTGAATCTAATTTCTCGTGTAGTCATCAAATCATTCTATTTAGTATTTAGCTCTCTCACATTTCTAAACTATATATTTGTGTTAATTAACATTTTGACTCCTGTTAGTTTCCTCTCTAATTGACTAGTGCTTATATGCTCTCCCAAAAACTAACTTGCACAAATCTTAAAAGCAGTACGGTTGGTAGTGAAGTTTTGGGTAGTCTCAAATCATGCCCTCAATTTGCTCAAAAAATTGCACTTGCAACGTTTTTTAAGAGCACCAAAGCAATTTATATAGAATTTTATCTTATGCAACATATTTTTCTGGTGGGAATACGCTTTTGCAATTTATTCCATAACTTAGATCATCTCTTCTTAGTTTGCTAATTTGGATGAATTGCATGCAGGTCCTAGTGGATGCAGAGTGTACTCATGATGGATCCATAAAACACATCCAGAAATTTGAGTTCTGGGGATGGAAAACATTAAATCACCGTGTACTTGATGCTGAAAGAACAGACAACCTGCTTCATCTTCAGGTACTACTTTCATTCTTGATGTTAGCTTGAAGGGTTGGCACCCGACCCAGCTATCTATATCTTAAATCTATTTGCATATTTATTAACATATGCCTGCATTGATGTTTCTGTTTCATTTTTGGTGAAGTTTATGCTTGATAGTCGATATTCTCAGCAGATGGCTTGATGAGCTTTCTTTGCTATGCAGTTACATCTTCTGACAAACGGTTTTAAATTATTGAAAACTGGTGGATCACTTGTATATAGTACTTGTAGGTGAGTAATCTCTTTACATGAAATTGTAATAATTGATTTCTCTATTGCTTCGCAGCAGTATTGTCTTGACTCTTGAGTCTTGACCATGATAGCATTTTCAGTACAATGCTGTACTTTATACATGCTCCTGTTGCATTTTCATGTCATATTGTGTAACAACTGTTGTTTTTTCCTTTCAAATAGCTTGACCGTTGCACAAAATGAGAATGTGGTTCAGCAATTCCTTTCCAAACACCCTTCAGCAGGTACAAAAATTTGTTGTGTTGCTCACTTCAGTATTGTGTACTTCCCTTTTATTTTATTTTGTTTTACTTTGCAGACTGAGATTGAAATTCTCATTTCAACTGATTAACTTGACTGTTGTACTTTTTCTCAAAAATACTATGTAGTTTTATTCGATGTAGTTAAGTGAATCTACGGTTAACAACATTGTTAATCACACAGAAGCATTACTTGAGCTATGAGTTATTCTGGGGGTTAGCTACACTGAGGTGCTGAATGCTGATGGCTTGATAGTTACACTGAGCTGTGAAATGCTATCTGTCATTACTGCAAACAAATCAGTCCTAGACTTACTGGCAGATTTCCAGAGATAATGCTGCACTGCACAGTATGAACACGAAAGAATAAAAGATGCATTTCTATGGCCCAATATAGCTTAAGTGTTATTGTTTGGCCTTGCGGCACAAAAGCACCATTACACTATGCATGTGTAAATATGGCAAAGTCAATAGTTCTTTTTAGCTGAACAAGCATCAATTGGTGACTTGAAAGGCATGAGATAGGAATCTTGACAAGACAAGAAGGTACCATGCATTAGTAGTACATAGAGTAAAAGTATAGAGCTCTGAGATTACTTTTGGAAGAAGCCGTTGTTCTTTTAAGCTCAGAAATCTTAACAGCCATATTTACACCAACTTCCTTTTTGCAAAAGCGCTTGTCATAATTACCATATGCAATGACCGAGAAAGCCAGAATGGTCAATTTTTTATTGGTAGTAGTAAAAGGTCGCTCACACCTAAGGATCTGAAAAAGCAATATTAGATGCATATTGTTTGCGCTCCAGTCTAGTATGCCAAATATAGGACAATGTATTAGCTGTCATGTTCCAATAGCAAGTTGTTTTAAGTTTCTATGTAACATCCAAAGCAATTGATTTTTCTGAGGTCTTCATTTACTAGATTGGAGCATAATCAGCCCAGCTCGGATTAGGGCGACTAGAGGACTTGTGATTCCTGACTGGATTTTCTTGGCCTAGTATTCTTGTGTTTAGCCCAGTGGACTGGGCCCAACTGAGGGCCCAAAGCTAACCTGGACTAGGCAAGACTTACCTCAACCTGAATGCATTCAATCTTTTTAGTGGTCCATCTCAACTGATGTTCAATATAGTCTCAACCTTTGGAATTTGGAACTTGTTTTACAATGATTTAGAAAAATTAGATGACATAATGTTTCTACATGTAGGAAAAATTAGATAAATGTTAGCTCATGAAAGCACAAGGACACTAAAATCCAGAAAATCAACAAATATGTGAAGATGGAAAGTCAGGAATGAAAATTGCAAAAAAGTAAAGTTAGAAATGGAAGAAGAATATGTAGTTTTTGTAATTACAGAAGACTCTAAAAGCCATTTTATAAGTTTGCTAGGTGTAAAAAATTTAGAATATAGGAGAAATATCAGAATTGTGAAAGAAATTCAGCAAGTAGCATAAAGCAAGAGATCAAGCAAATCGGAATTTTCCAAAGTGCAGAATTATATTATTTTGAAAATTTTTATTGAAATTTCACTTCTTATGGTTGCAAATTATCTTTTCTGTTATGCTGATGAAATTATTTCACCAAAACAGACCTTGAATTGTGCAAAATAAGATGTGTTCATTAAGTTGGTGACAAACTGCCTTGACGTCCTTTTGGGATATGTTGCTTATTAAGTTGGTGACAGACTGCCTTGATGTCCGTTTGGGATATGTTGCTTGTTATTTTTCTTATGCGCTGTTGATGTTTCATTTGCATCTTGCAGAGCTTCAAAAGATTGATTCAGCCGATAATTGGCCCTGTAGAAGTGGCAGCATCCCAAAAACCTTGCGATTTGATCCCGCAACTTCACAAACTAGTGGGCTTTTTATTGCCAAGTTCATTAAATTACGCACTTAGGGGAATTTATCTTCCTGTGCCATGTTGGCATGTTCAATAGATGTGCCTTGTAATACCAGTTTTCTTTGTCAGCAACTAGAATGATAATATAGTACAACTTGGTTCCCATGATCTTTGTGAGATGTTCGCATTTAACATTATGCTTCTAATTATGAAGACAACAAAGATAAATTCAAGTTCCTCGAGTCCTCTGATCATGGATTGGGCAGTCAAAAGGTGCAATGCAAACTGTCAGTTACCCAAATCTGAACTCAGGATGTTGTAGGTAAATGTTAGGCTTTAACAGCAATTCATGCCGAGGTGCAGGCTACTTCTTTGGTGCACCCTCCTGTATTTTTAAATCTTTTTACAATCTTGGAGGTTAAAAGGTTGTTTTCCTTCATCAGTTTTGTGCTGTCTGCTTTCATGAGGACCATGGTATATGCTATTTATTCATAAAGTTGAGTGGTAATTTTGCATGAGAGGCATTCCCATGTTAATTGTGACTCGAGTCAAAAAAGTGGCTTACCTCGTTTGTTGCATAGTAGTTTTATCGGGTACAGTGCTAGTGATGTGTTTCTTGTCTGTATTGGCTGTAGGACTCCGGGGCTAAGTTATAGTGAGGCGAATACGAGACCGAGACTAAACTAGTAGAGTTGAGGTTCAGAACGATTAAGGGGTGCCGGAAGATGATTGAGGCTAGTAAGTGGCTTCAAGCTGAGAAGGTAAGGAACCAAAGCGTGATGTACTGGTGACGGACATAGCGGGCAACGGCATAGATCGAAACTAGACTTAAAGAAGAGTTGAGGCCCAAAACAGTCAAAGAAGCCAATGCCGCTCGATAAAGCGGAAAAGGACACGTGAGGGTAGTGACTTGGGCCGTTTGCAAGTTAGGACGGTTCGAGAGAGTCCGGGCGCATGATTTTCGTTTCTAAAGTTGTGCTGATTTGCATGTTTTACTGCTCACCGCCATTGTCGTTACAATAACCCTATAGTACCGGAGCTACTGTTCATCCCGGCATTACCAATCTCTATAGCACGATAGTGTTGTCCTAAAGTTGATTTTTTAGAAGATTTTCTTCTTCCGCTCTTCTGAGGTCTTAGAAGTTTTTAGTTAGTTTCTTTTGGGAAAAATTGTTATGTGATCATCTACTCTCTCTAACCGCCATTCCCGGTCCTTTATTTTCTTAAGAGAACTAACCATATATCGATTGCACTTCGAAAGGAGGGGAGAATTGTTTCAGTAGTTCCATTCAGTGTTGCAAAAGAAGCATTTTGTGGCTAGCTTTCTTGCAAATATAATGGCACAGCAACTACTAATCTCATTGTAGTTTTAAGAATAACACATCTAATGGTGACAGAAGACAAACATAGCACTGGCTGAATCTCAAGAAAGAAACGAAAAACAGAGCTCAGAACTAGCTTAACGAAATTGAATTCGAAGACACGTAATAGTAAGCATACCTGCATTTAAGCTTTGATCTCCACATCATCCATGTGCTCCTTGCCATTCTCGCCAGGCAAAACAAGCAGCACATCAACGAAGTCCATCTCTTCTTTGCTACCGTCGTCGTCGTCGTCATCGAGGAAAACACTCATCTTGGCCTCCCTGACCCTCATGTGCTCATCGATTATCTTCTGTTCTTCAATACTTCCCTGTAGCAGATGAATTATCTGCATAAGAATCGTCGACTTTTCCGGTGCCTAAAAAGGAAAAGAACAGATGGAATCAAAAGGAGGATTATAGAAGATCTAAAGAAGATTCCAATGAAAACAAATTATACCATGCAGATAAATAAAAGTTACATCTGCTGAAGCCTGAAACCGCATTCTCAGGGACGCGACCAAACTACATCGAATATTGTTTGTTAATGAATAAGGTACAATTGATGACTTGAAGTTCCTAATATTTTTATCCTGAAAAGAAAAGGGTATTTTAAGAAATATGACCTACTAAAAATGGATCCGAACGACCAACATGCTTTTATTCATATCACCAATCATTCGATCAGATATCCACAATTCCACATATATTTATGCAGGAAAAAAAGAAATTCGTCATGTGAGATTTTCGTGATGCCATCTAAATTTTCAACATCGTGTACGACGGTACGCATAGACGTGCGCAACACATCAAAGTAATCAGCATCAACTGCTGGCATTGGAATAGCTGCAGTATGAATTTTACATTCTTGTGATCTGCAAGTTACCTAGAACTAGAAGTGTTCATTCTGTGTGTGTGTGTTTTTTTTTTTTTTTAGAAAATGGGCAAAAGCTCTGCCAATCACTATTTAGAAAAAAAAAAGGAAAGTCTTACATCCAAAATAGCATAGAGAAAAGCTGAAATTGAAAACCCGAAGCAACACCCATACAACCGAAGCAACACCGACAAAGGAAAAACACTAGTCTAGCAACAGAGCCACACACACATACAACTAAACAACAAGCAACCAGACGGCTAGACAGCAAAACAAACATACAACGGAACAACGAAAATTAGGATTCTAGGTATCGGACCTACCGGTTTTTGCTCTTGTAAAAGCTCAACTTCCGGCCTGTGTTTCCTCTTGGATGCAGTAGAAAACCAAAGCAACACCCTTCATCCCTGCTGAGGAGAAACTGTACTTCCTTCTGCATGCGTTCTATTTCTGTGGCCTTAATTATCCTGTATAATACGGCTACAGCTAGGGTTTTTACTAGCCATGTGGGATAACTGTGCAACTTTTAGCATTTCTTCATCATCCTTCATCCCTGCTGAGGAGAACATATTTGACAGGACTGTGTAAGCTGTTGCGTTGCAAGGATCCATCTCAAAAAGGCTCTGTGCTGCCATTCTTGCAAAAGCAAGACTAGAATGGAGACAACTAGAACTAAGCAAAGCAGCCCATGCATCAGAATGATCATTCTAGGGCATCGAGTGAATCATTTCCAATGCTTCAGCAAGGAGGCCTGCACGACCTAAAAGATCAACCATACTTGTGCAGTGGTCAGGGTTTGGTTCGATGCCATGGACTGATCTCGTTGATTCGAAGTGGTTTTAACCTTGTTGAGCCAAACCGGCAGGTGCGCATCCAGTCAGGATTCCCAAGAATGTCACATGGTCAGGCTTCTGGCCGTCATTTTGCACCTTGTCAAAAAGTTTGAGTGCGTCTTCAGACATGCCATGTTGCACAAATGCTGTAATAATAGAATTAGTGGCAAAAAGGTTTGTTTGGCTAATGCTTAAGAAAACACGATAATTAAGCTTCACTCAACCTTCTGCATTTTGCATACATTGATGCCAAAGAAGTATGAACGGCAGAGTCAGATAACCATCCCATGTTGACTGCATATGTACTTGCATAGGCGTAAGCTTGCATTCCCAGGCCAGCCAAAGCACTCAACGGACAACTGAAAGTTACTGCATTAGGTTTGCACCTTTCTTGCAATTAGACACCCTTTTAACATCAACCATCCAACCAAACCGAGAATACGTTATGATTATTGAATCACTGAAGAAAACGTCCATTTCAAACACCATTTCTATAATCAAGCTGTGGATCTGAATTCCTTCTCTGACAAGACTAGCCTCAGCACAAGCATCTAGAACAACCGGAAGTGCAGTCGTAATAACCTGAACACCTTTCCCTCGTCATGCCTAGGAACATCAAGAGACCATCTCTGCATGCTTCACATATCCGCGAAATGACATCCCTCACCGCCATTCCCTCGAACACCCTCAGTGCAATGGCAAGCTCCCCTGCCCTCATGTACACAGACATTACAGTGAGGTTTCATTCTCACGATACAAGGAGGTTTTGTCGTGGACTATGGGCTAGGCTGTACTCTGGGCCGTGGACTTTAGGCTCGGTCATGGACAATGCCCTAGAAAGCGAGGCATTATTGTGGTATTACCAAGCTTCTGCCCCCCTCTGCAACTTAAGCAGTCTAGATCTCTGGGAATACTATAGCAAAATCACTAGGGCCATTCTCACTGTAGCAGATACTATAGCAAAAACTGTTGGAAGATCCTAACCATTCGTTCGCTTGATCGGACGATCTTAACCTACACGGAATGCACTCTCCCTTCTCTAGTTCTTCCCGGATCCTTCCAATTATTTGTGTAATTTGTATCCTATGGTCGACGAACGAGACATGCTTTCAACGTTAAAATGTCGTTTTCCTCCGTATAGCCTGCACATCAATCCGGTTTTTGTGCTGAAAACACATCTCATCAGAACATACACAGTATTACACATATTTGTCTATATATTTATACATACCATTTTAAGATTGTTTTTATGATATCCTATAATATTTTAATTATAGTATGAAAAGAGGTGTTTAGTATAGATAATAACTCATACAATGTTGTTTTATATTGTCTATATGGACAATTATACTCTCTCTCTCATCCTTCTCTCTCTTTCATATCAACGAAATCTTACATAACAAACTTTATAAACAGCTGATATCACACCATTAAATATGAAAATTTTGACATGTTCTACAAAGTAGCACGAGAAACCACTTACTATTTTGAGTGAATTGCAGGATTTCTTTGTTGCACCGTGCCCTACTAATTTAATCCATCCATCCATGGTTCTATTCAGTTGCGCAAGATCATTGATCTCAGTTGACTCTATACTACTAGTGGCTAGGGGTGAAAACGGATCGGATACGGACGGATAATAGTTGTACCATATTTGTTTTCATATTTTTTTTCGGATTCGGATACAGATACGGATAGTCCGGATACGGATACGGATACGGATAATATCGAATACGGATACGGATCGAATACGAATCGAATCGGATACGGTCACGGATATTTATCGGAACACGATAACCCCTTAAATTGTACACAAGAAATCAACAATCAAAGCTTACAACCTTTCATTACCTATTTGTTTTTACTCGAAAACCTCACAGGAACCAAGGACCTTTCAACAAAAAAGAACCGTGACAAACTTAATCAGCTTGTGTGTTAGTAGCAAGCAACTAATATAAACCACATATGCTTCATATCCAATCAAACATCATTCAACAAAAGATGTTCATAAATGAAGTTCAAGCAGAAGTACAGTACTATAAGTCTGTAACAACTTAAGGCATTGCGACCAGCCATGACCTGCAGGTCCATGACCTTGAGATCCACCTTGGCCGGCGGTCCATGGACGTAAACCTTGGCGCAGCGCAGCTGCTCGTCCACTCGGAACGAGCCCTTGATCTCCTCCGGAGCAGACGCGTGAGCAAAATGATGAAAACATAAAAGAAAAATTAAGCCAGTAATGGTCATAGGTGCATATCTTCTCTGAAAATTCACCCAAATTTATTTTTATGAGCGTGCTAGCTTTATATATGTTTCCACAAATGAAATTAAGAAAACTAAGGGAGATATCCCATGTGAATTTAATTTAAAATATCATTTTCTAGCACAAAGGCTCTTTCTTGTTTCTATTTGGAATTGAAGGGCAGCTGGCGCATATTATTTTATAGTTACTAGCTAGCAGAAGCAGTAAAATATCTCAATGATTGGTTGGTTCAATATCATGCATGAACGGGAGACGTAGGATTGATGAGATGGGAATGTGTAGCTCAGAAAACACGAAAGAAGAGAGAAGCATTTGGATTACAAAAGCTAAAGAAGGGATCGAGATGATGAATTGGTGTGCCCAAAAGCATGGGCCAAAACTGGCACAAAAAGTGAAAGGAGCTAAGGAAGAGAGAGAGAGGACTGGCTAGCTAGGCGGCATATGCATGCGTGCACGAGTGAGGACTAGCTAGCTGGGCTTCCTCCGTTCACGCTCGGCGGGATCGTCCGCTGGAGCAGAGGGCGAAGGAGTCGTGGCCGGTGTCGGATCGTCGTGCATGGACAGTGTGCACGAGCCAGACGGGGCCCAACCGGCTAGGCCATCCTCCGAGTTGCAGCTCTCGATCAGGTTCAAGCCAAAGTAGCGCGTATCCTCCTGCATGCGGCCCAACAAGTGGTGACTACCCGAGTGGCCCAATGCTCTTCCGGATATCCGAGTCTACTGTTTATCGGATAATCCGTATCCGTATCCGTATCCGTCGGATAGTGTGATACCGAATCCGTATCTATATCCGATAAAAAATATCCGAATCCGTATCCGATCCGAAACTATCCGAAAAATATCCGATCCGAAATTATCCGTATCCGAAAATTATCCGGATCGGTCGGAAACTATCCGAACCGTTTTCAAGCCTACTAGTGGCAGTATATTTCCAAGGAATTTAGGGTCAAGTCAGGGAAATATCCCTGCTAACTTGTGAACGTCAACGTGAACTATTGGATACGAAATGTACGACTCAGATCGAGGTTCATTTGGCCCAAAATCCACTGTGCATATTTTTTTTTGAAAGAGCAGCAAGAGAGTTGCCGCAAATTTTATTAGTAAGAAAAGAGAAGGGTGACCCAGTTTTTATATGGAAAAAACCGGTCCCGAAAAAACCTCACAGTACACATTTGAACCCGCCACCCTAACCACCACACATTTTTTAGCACCACTAAACCCCAAACACCACTAACCCTTATACAGACGCTTGAAAATACAGAAGGGCGCTAATTCGGCGGTTTCGTGCGCCAAGCAAAACCACACTGTGCACATTTTGCAGTTGACCTCGCTATAGTCATCTATACATTTGCATTAACCACCCTCTGCCATGATCCTCCCTCCCAATCTCCATCCAAATACACCGCACCACAATTGACCAGCGACAACTGGTTCTAACATTCCAAATGTTCATTTTCATTAAGAAAAAATTGGATTTCAGATTTCGACTCCAATAAAATGCAAGGAAAATTATCTTCAAGAAACTGCAATAAAATTGTATTTTAGGATTTCATGTTCACGAATTTATATTTTAGAAGTTTGTCTCCGAGAAAATGCAAGCAAAAATTACAAGAAAATCCAGGTTTCATTTTCGGATTTCATCTTCAAGGTTTTCAACTTAAAAGAAATTTCACGGACCAAGAATTTTTTGGTTGTTGGTTTTCGGATCCTTCTCCTTTTACACATTTTTGGATCCAATGAATTGCACGAACATTTTAATTCAAGCATGAACCAAGAACATGTTCGTTCAAGCAACAGCAAGAACATTCCGATTCAAACAACATTTTACTTTTCATTTTTTTCGTCCGGAGAGAAGATTTTGATTTCATGTTTTTGGTACCATTTTTGGATCTGGGGGAAATGGAAGGAAAAGAGGAGGGTTCTTGATCATGTTCATCATCCAACTCAAGAAATAAATTGTGGTACAAGAAATTGTAAGAGGAGGACTAGGGAAAGTCTAGTAAAAAAAAGAATTGGGGAAATCAATATAAAAAACAGATAATTCATGGTATACCATTTTATTCATTCGCACTTCGAAAAATAACACTCGTTGCCTCAATAGCATGTGGACCCAAAAACCACATGTTATAAAGATAATGAATGGCATTTCATGAAGTGTCAATCTTTAAAGTGGTATAATATGAATTATTCCTAAAAAAAAAATCTAAAGGCGACGCACGATTGAGGCTCCGGCGTGGGGAAGGAGGGTGGCGAGGATGGGTTTGGCATGGTAGAGGAGGCCGGCTACATGGAAGAAGACGGCAAAGAAGATGACACCGGCGTGGCCGTCGATGTCTTCTTGTCCCGGAGTTTTTTGGTGATGCCTTGCAGCTTTTTTCTTTACTTAATTGAGGCTCCGGCATTCGCTGCAATCCCGGAGTTTTCTTTGGAGGCATGACTGCATGAGGGTGGGGATTTTGCACGAAACATCTCAGTTGTATTCTCAGATGCTTCTATGTATCACTCTTTGATACAAATTGCATAAATTTTGCATTAAGTAAAGAGATAAGTAAACCCATTTCATTCACACTTTTATATTTGTGCAACTTTCAAAATGAAACACATAGAATCTATGTATAAATATTTTGTACTATGGGGTAGCAGCAAATAGCACTCTTAATAGGTTGGTAATCTGGTTTGGTTGCCTTAGGGTTCTAGTCTAACTTAATCTGTTTTCTTTTTGCTGGGCTGGCTTCTCCCCAGCTCTGTCTTTTCCTTTTCCCTGTTTTGTTTTTGCTCTCGTTTGGTTAATAAAATCCCAGCAAGGGCTTCCCATGTTGTTTTCAGTTCAAAAAATAGGTTGGTGATCCTGAATAAATAGCGTATACAGCTAGCTCCATATCTATTTCGGAGTTTTGCCGATTTTAAATCTTCTTTCAGATCTGACTTGTTTTACAACCTTAAAAACCTTTTGAGCATCTTTAGCTTCATCGGTAAGATTATACGAGATTGTCCATGATAGTGATACAAGTTTCTGCATCAACTCCAAGTGCCGTGGGCTCATTATATACACTGTACCCCACCATGTAACCATGTGAAGGGGAAGAAAGATTTGATAAAAGAGAAAAAGAAGAGAAGAAACAGGCGATCGTTTTGTCAGGTATAAGAATAGAAACATCTGAATACTCTCATCTGATCCTCTACATCAAAATTGGCAACAATTGCAAAGGGCAAGGGCGTCGACGCCGCAAGGAGACGAATGAAAATCAGCCAAACGTGTGTAACCAACGGTTTGGAGCTTCCTAATCTTCAAGCTCAAGCCTCACCGCAATGTAAGATCAAATTGAGCCAACGCAGCAGCAGCAGCAGCAGCACCTAAGCTATCATCCGGTGATTCGTGTCAAAAAGGAGAACACCAGCCAGCCGAACTCATCGGCTGGGGATAGGAGGAACGCCGACGACGAGTGATCCATTGTCTCGCTATCTGTAGTTGCAGCAAGATGGTCGACCCCGGACCAACTTGTCCCACAAGCACAGCATTTGCCTTGGTGACTGATAATGCGCCGTGTAGTAGTTCTCCAGGCAACCGTACTGGCAGAACTTCCAGCTGTGAGAGTACTGGACAGGCGTCGTAGAATTGAATTTTTCGACCCATAGCCCCATACTTACATCCTCCATCTTAAAAAGCTGCAAGGCATCACCAAAAAATAGAGTGATTGATACATCAGGATACGAGTTATGCAGAAAGTTATCTGTACCGGACATCTACGCAAGCTCACCCTTAAACTCTGATTGGAGTGCTGAGACACGATGAATTTTGCTATGTCACCAGAAATTACATAACCGGGTCCATTTGCGTAAGGCGGGTAGATATCTTCAGGCCACTCCTGCATTAAGAGTGAGTAAGAATCACGAGGAACAATGAAGATAGTGACGCATATGTAATATGTTGGCAGCACAAAAAGGACTGCAGCTTGTACAAACACAAATACAAGTTCATGGTGTTCATGGACATATAGGCTTAGCGAGAAAAGTCATTCCTAGGTTCGAACTATTACCCAAAGCCATCCGCTCAGCTTTTTAAAAGGCAAAAAAGCGCAGCCCAAGGAACTTGGGAGATCAGCTTCCTCGGTTAGAAAAAAAATAAGATTCAAATCAACAGTACAAGTGTACAACAAAGACTAACTCATGTGCATGAACTCCAAAACGATGAAAAAAATCAGACTTTGAAAATTGAGTTGATTAATTTGAGGATGCCGTCTTTTTTTGGTTAAGAGAGCCGGCGGGGGGGATATTACCTCCGATGTAACTGCCCATTTTCCATTTCTCAGTGGTCTATGCAAGAGGTTAAGATTCCCCATATATAATGGCTTGCCACCAGAGTTCAACTTTATGTGTTTAAGAACCACATCTACCCTCACAAATGTATCATCATCGCATTTCATGATGTGTGCAGCCGTCAAGTTTTGGACCTGCAAGATGATAAGATTAACAGATGTCAGGTTCATTATTTAGTTCACGCTGTGTGTTATTGATGGGCATGCTATTCATGGCAACTAATATTCCTGTGACTTTCATGATCTCCATAGGCTACAAGCCCAGTTTGGAGGGCTTAGCTTCTCCTAGAATGATTTGTCAAAAGAGCTATATGCAGGTGATTAAGCTCCTCACTAATATTTTAGCAGCTTTAAGCTCAAACATAGGCCCTTCCAAACAGGCCCATAGTCACCTATCGCCACTATTGAGATCAGCAATAAGACCATTGCTAACCATTGCTAGGCACATAAATATCCAATGATGAACATAGATCAGACGGCCATCATAAGTTTCGGTACAGGCACACAGCTTCTAGTTGACAACTTGACAATCGCAAACAATAAAAATGGCACAATTGCAACAACAGAAAATAATGATAACAAGAGTCTCTCACCCCATACTCACAAATAGCGATCGTCTTAAGAACTACCAGCTCATAACGATCTATAAATGGTAAAATGACAATATCTCCGAAGTATTCTGCTTCTTTCTTCAGCATCACATTGACCTCTTTCCTTGAATTCTGCAACCACAATTTGTAATGAATAACATCACGGCAGGCATTCATTTCCTAAACCACATTTATTTTTTTCCCTTTTATGAAATGATAAACATGCTACTGATATCTCCCATCATTGAAGCGCATGATAAGTTAACAAGTAGACATTCAGTGCCAATAGTGATTTTTCACTACAAGATTGTGCTGGCGAGAATAAATATATCAAGAATTCAAGATAATGGCATTTCAAGAACGGATATGAACAGTAGACAGCCAGCACAGAATCCTCTGCACATTGGTAAGTTGTTTGTGCATATTACATATGTGGCCCACATTTTACAATTTGTGCTTTCATTGTTCCAATCTACACACGGATCAAGCAGGATGAAGAACACCTGTAAAGAATCTGAAGGTGCATTGCACTAACTAAGCATGAAGCCATTAAATCATGACATTAGGTGGAATCAGTTCCACCAATAACAGGACCACTACACTCTTTTACCTACACAACTTGTTCAGCTCAAACTAATTATAATATCCCCATGAGTAGGTTGCATGTGTACTTGAACATAAATGTAGCAGACCTTAACTTTCCCCTCTTTGTTAGCATGCTAAGAATTATAATTTCAATGAAAATGTCATTTATTTTGGATGCATAATTTGCTTACCAGTGCAACAAAGAATCGGGCTACTACTTTCGAAGACCTAATTTCTGGAGTTTGCATCCAAGTTTTTCTCACAGCCATGCGCTCTGCGAAATGATTCGATGCAGAGAGTATTCCAATGAAAAGGAAAACTATATCTTTCGGTTGTGGTTGGGACCTCCATTTATCTGACATCTCAAGGACTTGCTGGAGCGAAAAACTGGGATGAGACATGGGAAGAGCAGTGGCATAAACTGAATGGACATCCACATCACCCTTAACAAATAATCCTGTTGCATCTTCAAGAGTGAACCCCTGGAAATGATCACCGCTACCTGTAAGTGTTTGCTCTAAATATCATAATAAAAAACAACAGGATGATGTGTATAGAACATACTGGTCGATAAGGGAAAGAGGTCACATGTCGACCACCAACATATATGTGGAACCCTTCAACTCCAGCTTGTATAGTAAGAACAAATAGCCTGTCTTCTACAAAAGGGAATGGCCATGTTATTGCAGGTTTCTTGGCACGCCCTATGAACCTCTTCAGCCATGAAGTTGTCTTGGACTCTTTTGTGTCAACAATATCATCGCGGATCCATTTCTCACATTTGGTGAACCCATCGACTGTCCAAAAATACAAAATTGTAGGTTTTAGCTAAATATGCTAGCCTGAGGATAAAAGGATATAGTGTTACCATAGAAGAGCTAACACTTTGCAGTTTTTATATTGTAATAAAAAGTAGATGTTAAAAATGAATATTACAAAGATAAAATGACAATTTGAGAACCCTTCATATTACTCCAATATGTCATTCAATACGACCGGGTAATGGCAGAGCCTCCAACGCTTTAAAAAGTATAACTTGTGGAAAAGTAAAAGAGCACTATATGTTGTTGAGATATGCTTCACGAGTAAAAGAAAATAGTTTGACAAAGGCAGCGATAACAACAGTAAGCTCATCAATAAGTATTTAGACATGTATCATATCAGGTGCAGTTGCTAATTTGTTATTATTTGGACATGCGATTACGCATGGTAGCCATTAACGTATTGATGAACAAATTATGGAAATGATTGCTTCGGTGAAAGTGTATATTCATAGAGAAAATTGGTTACCATCATAATGTGCCCGGTTTTGGTGTATATCACAATAAAATCCGGGTTCACTTTAATGGTATATCGCTGAATATGGGGATTTTTCAGTGGGTATTAAAGTGAGCCCAGATTTTTTAGTGGCATATACCAAAACCAGGAACATTTTGGTGGTATATAACCGATTTTCTCATATTAATAGCACTAGGTCTAGTTGAAACAGGTATTATTCAAAAAATGACACACAGTCGCACACACTAAACAACAATAAAATCTAACATTGTCATGTCATCTACATGTTAAACAAGAATCTATCATAGGAAAAGGGCAATGTCATCAACATTTACAACTCAAAACTTCCTTATACATCGGCAAAATTTCATCATACATTGAGCGATTTGGTGATTCACAGAGGTAAGAGCTACTAAAAACACTAGCCATTTAGTCGGTTAGAAGCAGTTATAATGGTTAATTAGTAGTCCTAACATTATAGGTTTCAAACAGAAGAAAGGCATTAGGCTAGCAATACCTCTGTCCTAACATGACAATGCAAGTAAATTATTTTGCCTTATCTCCACCATCAAAGATGCTAGTATGATAACCACATTACTAATAAGAGATGGTCACTCAAATACAACATTTTAAGATCCAAGCTAGAATTGAAGAAGAACATCACGGCGTACCCCTATCCTCGTTGTCCTCAGGCGGTGACCCATCACAGCGCTGCGCGGCGCCCCACTGCATCCGGTAGCAGGTATTGTGCTCGATGATGGGGCGCTGGCTCCAGTCCCCCCTCAACCTGGGGTTGAGGTGCAGTATCCTGGGAGGGTCCTCGCCATCGACGGCTCGCAGCCCCTGCAGTTCGACCATGAACTGCGACACGAGCACGGTTCCGTCCCCCTGGCGCATCCTCGCCAGCTGCGGCACGTACTCCTTGTGCGCGGCCCTGGGCGTGCCGACGACGGTGACGGAGGAACCTGCGGCGAGGCCGCACGGCAGGAAGACGACCCTCCCGCGCGCGCGCATGGAGACGGCAGGGGGCACTTGTCGGTGGAGGCGGCGTCGACGGCTGCGAGCTCCCATGGGTCCCCGGAGAAGGCGGCGGCATCCTCCCAGGAGGTGAGGCCGAGCGCCCAGGCGTCGTCGGCCATGCGGTCGAGCGCGGAGCGGTTGCGGGCGGCGATGTCGGGGAGGGAGACGCGGTCGTAGCGGTGCCAGAAGGGCTGGACCTGGAACAACGGAGTGGCGTTGCTGTTGGAGGAGGAGGAGCCGGGGAGAGGCGGGAGGTGGTCGGAGGAGGACGGGGGGGAGAAGGCTGGGTCGGTGGCGGCGAGGTCGACGGCGGCGAGGTCGAGGACGCGGCGGAACTTGAGGGAGACGAGGAGGAGGTAGGTGGCCCCCGCCACGAGCACCAGGTGCGACGGCCGCCACCGCCGCGCCATTGCCCTCAACCCTTAGCGCTTCGCCCCCGCCGACGACGAGGGCGACGATCCTGCGATGCCCTCAGTATAAAAAGGGAGCGGCGGCGCGGGATCTGGCGCGCGCGCGCGGGGCGGCGTGCGTGCGGGCGTACGGTCACGGAGAGAGAGAGCGAGGGAGGGAGGTCGGGGAGTGGGGAAGGAAACGGAGGGAGGGTGGCGTCGCGCTCGTGACGTGGCCTCCCTGTGCTGGTCTGCTGTGCTCGTTTCGTTTCGTTCCGGCCGTGCCGGGTGGAGCCGCGGCGTGATTGGCTGGGTCTAGGTGGTCCGGCTCGCCGACCTGCCCAAGTGTGCGGGTCTGGACCGTGCTAATTAATGTCGACTTGGATTGCAGTGCAGTGCAGTGCAGCGCGCTGGACTGGATTGCCCGCCAACACAAACGAGATAAGCTCATCGTTTGAAATGGAATTAAACGAGTACTAGACAGACAATTTCAACACATAAATCTGCAGACAAATTGGTTCCTGCTTGCTGAGTCTCCAATCCATCGCAGATCTGTCGGGAGATTTGGGTGGGAGCCTTGATTTAGGAGTAGGGGTAAAGGGCCGTGAGGAGAAGCACAACTTAGGAGTAGGGGGTTCTAATTTATATTTTTTTCTCGGATACAGATACGAATCCGGATTATTCGGGATACGGATATGTGACGGATTCAAATTAAAAACGGATAAAGATATATAGATAATGCACACATATATAGAGTAATATATGTTGAATTAAACCATACGAGTACATGACAATAGTAGCAAGTTATATATCAATCAAACCCAGTAGATATCATATAAAGAATATGCTACTTTAGGGTTATTAGAACCAATTAATTATCAATATAAATAGGCTATTATGGAAAAGTTTCATGTCGTCTTAAGAGTCTGTTGCAAAAACTTCCGGCTAGTGTACTCTGGTTTTCCTTCTTAATGCATGCCAGAGCTCCTGCCACTTTTTCCCCAAAAAAAAGGATAAATAGGCTATTATGGAAAAAAAAGGTGATGAAATAGGCTAGGCTTTATTGATATCCGAATAGAAAAAAATCCAGATATCCGATCCGAATATCTGAATAGGAAAAATCCGGATATTCGGATCCCGTCCCGTATTTCTGGATATTGGCTGGTCCGTATCCAGTGCAGGATCTAGATTCAAGTATTTAAATCCCGTCTTGAATTCGGCCGGATAGTCAAATCCGATCCCGAATCCAATCCCAGATCAGGCAGGAAATATCCGACCAGTTTTCACCCCTAGTTAGGAGAGGACAATTGAAGACCAAAGGGGTGAATGACTAACGTGGGAAGAGGATTGAGTTGGGTGGTGGTGGGATGTCTAGGATTTTAGTTAAGGGCCCACGTGTCAGTGGATGTTGGCAGGCCCTCTATGTCCGTATCTGTTTGCTTGTCGAACAGAGTTTTACGTTTATGAACATATCAGTGGACACTAAAGAAAGAACATATCTCTCTATTAGAGTTTTTGCCAATAGATAATAAGGTCGTCGAATAAGATTACCATCTCTAAGTGCTACTCCGTCTCCAATGCCACCTAATCTTTATATTGCTTGCTTGGCTCAAGCTAATTGAGCGGGTCGAACTTAGCGCATCAAGATAATTATGAGATTGATTGACACTAGTATAAGAGTATTATATAATTTGCGCGCTTTCCACTATTGACCATAAGTTGTTGCATTGTAGTAGTGGTTGCCTGCGTCAATAGCCAGCCAGGTTCGTTCATACAATATATAGCTTGGGTGGAGCTATGTGTTTGGACGGCTGCAGCAAAGCCAGAATAACAGATGTGTGAAGAGCGGATTGTTGGGCTAGGTTACGAGGAGAAGCTCAGATAGAGCTACGCAGCCGAGCCCGCATCGCATATTCGCAGAATTAGATGGGTGACTGATGCGACAAGATCTCGGAAGGAGGCGTGAATGGGCTAGAGCGATACCCCTTTTAGCCCCGCAACCTTTTTTTGAGTAGTATTTAGACCCTCTATTTTTCTCTAATGTATATTCGCCACAATCCATCGTAACCAAAAGCGGATTGTTTTGTCATACTGCCTTATGATCATTTACCTACGAATATTTTCCAGTTAAAGACTTGCAGTTCCCCAGACCATAAACATAGCGAATTAAGCAATCGAGCTACATACAGTACAGCACTAGTGCTCGTGTACTGGTAACCTTAGCGTTGCGTGCATTTTCTTCAGGGATTGGAGTTTGTTGGCGGCAAAACCGATTCCACGGGGGCAGTCCGGCCAACGGTCCATTTCACTCGTCCGCAAGTGTCACAATCAGTTGGGCCTATCCAGCCGGCCCAAACCACCTGACTTAATAGCGGCTCATTCGAAGCTTAAGTACTGTATGGCTAGCTTGCTATCGCGTGTGAGAAAAGGCTGCGAGGAGGAGGAATAAAGCCACTGTCATCCCTTTGCTTACAAGGAACTCTTTTGGGCACGAGGAAAGGATGATGCCCGGTTATTCGCCTACGAAGCGTACGACAGAAACTTTCCATCGCCTCCTCACTGGCTACTAATAATCCCTACTTAGAAATGTTGTGTGCATATGAATTTACATCACATATTTTACTGATTTATATATAAAATCAGCATATATCTATAACTAAACCATCGTTAAAAAGAAAAGCTCGTTTTGAATTTTGATTTAAATTTGTTTAACTTAGTTAGTAACATAGTTAAACTCAATGTCTTAAAATTTTCAAAAAAATTCACATGCAATACATAGGGAATATACTCGTTTTGGATCATGATGCCTATGCTCTATGGTGTCCCAAATAATTATACATACATACATGTAGCCATTTTGTACTCCCAGAGTACATACTTCCTCCTCTAATATACCACTTAAACGAATATGTTATTACTACTTTATCACTTTCGGTATACTCAGTAATAATTATAAGATACTATAATGTGACATGGTTGATAAAAATTCATGAAAACCCTTTATTTCTTGCCATATACCGTTTTCCATATGTAAAAGAGTATATAAACAAATTATACTATAAAATATGGACTTTGATGAAACTTTTCGTGGAACTCACTTTGAAGTACCTTATAATTAGTATTAGACTATACTCAACAAAAATATGGTTGATAAAGATGTATAACAACATCATTTGAAAAGTATACTTAGAGTGGAAGACTGGAAGTACGTACTCCCAAGAATATGAAATCATGTATATATATGTATATATATTTATATACACATGTACTTTCTCTGATTCGCAAAAACTTGTCGATCTAAGATACGTTCAGTCAAAATTTTGAAACTTTAGCTATTGATCTCTTTTTAAATTTTAGAAAAAAAATCCTATATGCAGATTCCTCTCGAAACGTACTGTCATAATATTATAATTTTATTATTATTTTTAATATATTATAATAGAAATTAGTAGTTAAAATTGAGTTTTAGAGACCGTGTCGATGTCTAAAATGACAGCTATTTGCAATCGAAGGGAGTATATGTATGATTCTACCCTCTAAGGCATGTACCCCCACATTAAATATACATACATAGCATTCCAATCTGACCTACGTAGGACTGGATCGATCGTGCTGGATGCTGTGGCTGGCTTCTGCCGGCTCATCTCATTCTGCGATGAACATGAGAATTGTTGGCCACAGGCCACAGCATCAATCTCCATTCGTGCGTGCATCATTGCCGCGGGTCCCTCGGTATCTCTATAATTGTATCACAGTTCACACACAGAAGAAACACACCTGTACTGACCACATCCAATTGGTTTATTGTCTCGTCTAATTATTGTTTCAAGTTTCTACATTACATTCGATGTAGCAATGTCAGGTCAACGTTCGAGTGTCACTAGTAACAGAACGATTGAAACGACCCGGGGTTTAGTTAAATTTGAAGTAGCGATTACGTTCTTAATCATCACTAATTAAGTAATTAACTACATTAGCATGTAAAAACAAATCGCAGCCAAAAAGAGAATTAATAAGATTCATAGTGCACAGTCTACAGTCTCTTGATAATACAAATATAACTCAATTAAAGCAAGGGAAAATACTCGGATTACTACCCGTAGTACATATATAGGTACATCCTTAACAAAAAAATCATCAATAGTAAAAATACAAGAGACACGGTGCACTTTGACTAGGGCTGTAAAAAAAGCTTGAGGCTCGTGAGAGGCTCGATTCGAGCTCGGCTCAAGCTCCGAACGAGCCGAACTCGAGCTCGCGAGCCTAACCGAGCCGAGCTCGAATAGTTCGCGAGCCTACTCGAGCCTGGATCGAGCTTGCTTAAATCGAGCTTGTTACTGAGCTTTCTCGAGCCGAGCTTACTCGAGCTTGTTACCAAGCCTACCGAACTTACAAAATAACCGAGCTTCCCGAGCTTATCGAGCTTAGTCGAGCTGAGCTCGAGCCTGAGTCGAGACTCGAATCCAAACTCGAGCCTGGAGGGCCAGGCTCGCTCGAGCTCGGCTCGTTTACAGCCCTAACTTTGACCACCTACCAAAGAGACGACAAAACAAGTAGAAGTGCTACTGTGCCAGCATAAGTGCCGTCAGACCCAAGATACCATGTAGCATCTGCCTTTTGGTTCACTGAAATATCAAGTTCATCTAGAGCCGGCCTGCACCTCTCACTATTATTGGGATCATCGTCCAGCGAATCACAAAACAAACTAATATTGGCGAAGCATGAGTTTAAAAGACTAACTTAAATTGATACAAACATAGTCTTTCACTCCTTGTAATCTAAACTAGGTAGGTTTCACGCGCTACGCTGCGTGCGGCTAGTTTTGATGTATTGAAGTATTTAGGAAGCAAAACATGCCAACGATTGTACAATATGACAAAAATGCATATGGTAATACATCCTAGATCAGACAAATAGATTAATAGGATATCAGACAAATAGAGTAACAGATGAATAGGAAGCAAAACAGATTAGAAATGCGAAGCGGCATTCTTCAGTGAAATTTGTGAAACAAAACTACAATGGCACTTAGGCGTAAGATCACATAGCAATTTAGAACAAACCAGAAATGCAGAGCTTGATCCCTCAGTAGTCAGCACCAATACCTACCAACAGGTGACGCTAGAGAAAAGGAGGAATAATTTAAAAAATTCATAAACAAAGAAAAATGACATATCCACAACTAATGAATAAGGACAGCCGAGAAGCACACTTTGCATGATCTGAGGGTAATAAAACCATATACTTGCATTAAGTAATATAGAACCGAATTCATTAACACATACCCTACTAAGGCACTAACAGATAATGTAAGTATAAGAAATCAAGAGGCAAAGAGCAAGCATGTAAAAATGCACAATGCATAACTAAATCAATATATGATTAATCCGCAATTAGTTATTAAGCTATCACATGGTCGGATGCTAAAAGTAGTGAAAGGACCGATATGTCGCCTAGAGGGGGGGTGAATAGGCGTTATTTCAAATTTAAAACCGAAATTTACTATTGGATAGTCGAAAATATTAGTGGTTCGGATAGTCCGAATGTCTTTTCGGATACTCCAATCGCTCTTCGCAAGAAAACCCTCAAAAGTAGATCTGAGTTATTTGAGAGGCTAGATTGCTACCAAATGAAGTTTCTAAGCTAGGGCAACAGATTATGAGATCCACTCAATATCTAATGCATGAAGCCACCAAACCCTTGAATCCCCAAAGATTTAATTAAACACAATATGAGCAAGTGAGAGAAACAAGAACCAAGGAGACAAACCGATTATCCCGAAGTTCGGATCCTTGAGGTGATGAGGCGGCACAAAGCCGAGGTCTCTTTCAACCCTTGTCCTCTAGGTGTTGCACCAAGCACTCACCCGTTAACTTTTGAATCCTTCCCTCAGGTGGATTCAACCTTCACAAACTTCCCGTGGCGTCCCACACAAGCTTGGGGGCTCACTGGCAACTCCTCCTAGGAGTCCTCAACCTCAAGAGTAAAAGATCCGCAAGAGATTAAGCGAGGATGAACCAAGTGCTCAAGATGACTCACAACCTCTAAATCTCTCAAACTCTCAACAAGATTTCCCCCAAAGATTTGCTAATCAAGAGATCAAGAGGGAAGAACACTAGAGCTCAAGAGTGAGAGGAGCCTGACCAAAATGTATTGAATGCACTTCATGAATGGTAGGTGGGAGTTGGGGAGGTATTTAAAGCCCCCAAAACTAGCCAGTTTTCACTTATTTCGACATTTTTTTGATAGTCAGAACCTATGTTAGGATAGTTCAAACATTTGAGCTATTGAACACAAGGTTCGGATAGTCCAAACACCCTTCGGATAGTCCGAACCCTAAAGAACTTAGGACAACAGAACGCATTGTTGGACGGTCCGAACGACACTTGGATAGTCCGAACCAAGATGACTTAGACCAAGAGGGCTGTTCGGATACTCGAACCAAGTTGGACATTCGAACCAAATGGAGCAGGACCAACAGAGTGTCGGCTCGGATACTCGAACCGAGGTTCGGACATTTCGAATTTTGCTCGAGCAACAGGGGGCGATTCGGACATTCGAAAATTTATTCGGATAAACCTTTTGAACATAATGCCCTAAGACTTTACACATTGACCCATATATAGTCTAGGATTCATCTTTGAGCACATTAGATCATTCCAAAGCTATTTCTTGGTAGTCCTTAAACTCAAATAAAATTAAGCGTACATACTGTGATCGTTGAGTTTGGTCGACGCCTTTTCTTCTTCGAATTGAGGGACCTCTTTTCTTAGCGACTTTTCCATGAGCGTATTTATCATTCACCATACTCAAAGCACTCATTAGTCACTTAATCTTGTTGTCATTAATCACCAAAATCATTAAGGGCCTAGATGCACTTTCAATCTCCCCTTTTGGTGGATTGATGACAACACGATTAGATTTAGATAAAATTGAAATGAGAGAGTATTTGGAGAACCAAATACGAGAAGCTCCCCTAAATGTGTGCATTGAACTAATTTGAATGGAATGTCAAGCGACATATTTACGGGAAATTTTGCGAGAGCTCCCCCTAAATTTCTGTTTTCGAGAGAATGTAACAGGATATATGACGGATAATTTGCATAAATAAATATGACATGATATCAATCACACAAATGCATTGCCAAAGAGAAATGTAATTAAGCTATTAATATCAAGCATCCAACAAGCATAAACCGAAGATATCGCAACAATAGTTCAACTAAAGCAATGACCAAAAACACAAGAAGAAAAACACGAAGCAAACTAAGCAACCAACCAAGCAAAGCAAATCTAATCTCCTAAATCTCCTCACTCCCCCTTTGGCATCAAGGCACCAAAAGGGTCACTCCTCGCTTGCCATAAATGCCGCCGCCTGCCGTTGTCTTGAGCCATATTGAGAGTCGCCTCATCGTCACCAGAGGTGCCGAAGTGGCGGAAGGTCGAAGAAGCTGCCGTCGCCAATCAATCAGAATTGAATCGGACTCGACTCGAACTCGGAAGAGCAAGACAGATTTAGCTTCCTTTTATGACATTGAGCCGACGGCGAGTGTCTCGTGATCTTCTCATTCATCCGCTTGATCTTTCGTTGTTCTTGATCCCAAGGCGTAAAATTGCACGAAGCATGTTCTTGATGGAGCCGCTGGGGAAGAAGGATCATCTGCAGAGGTCTCGCCGCAGAGCTTTTGACACAGTAGATGGCTGAAGCGGAGGAGGTGGAGCCTTGATCAAACGAACTCGATACGGCACATGATCCACATCCTTAGCAAACCATAAACCTGAGATGCTCTCCACCATGCACATCACATAAGGCGCAAATCCACAGCTGCTGCGCGGGCTAAGGGAGTTGAGACGGATCTCTTGCCAAATGAAATCAAACACGTCAAACGGCCTAGAACCCTCACCAATCCTCAAAAGCGGGTTCCTAGAGTAGGAACTGATGTTGGTGGCGTCTCCCTCCTTGGGCCACAAGGTCTTCCTCAAACAATTTGTACAAAATGGCATAGAAAGGCTTCAAACCTTTTGTGGTACCCAGCTTGAAGTTCTGAGAGCTGTCATACAGAGGAGTCAAATCATTGATGCCAGAGGAGTCAGCAACATGAAGCTTGTCCAAGTTCTCCCAGCCCTCGGTGTTGAATCCAATGCGAACAAGAACCGAGCCTTGGTCACGAGAATAGTATAGCTCATCAACCATGAACCACATGGTACTCTCGGCATCTTTGCCGACATCGTGGTCGCATAGAATTGTGCCACAACTTCATTGTTCCATTTGCACCGAAAGACATGATTTCTCTCAGTTGTGGCGCTCACAAGCAATTACCTCATTGAATCTGTGTCCTCCTCTTTGTGCCATGTAATCCCATCAATGTATTGCATTAATGCCCATCGATTCTTCTTCTCCGCAATCACCGAGTCATAGAAATCTGTTGGAAGTGATTCCGAACCGCTTGTCAACGTAATCCTCTTGCAAGTACATCGGTGGATCTGGCTCTGTCTGGCCGACGGACTTCTTTGCCTCTTCCTTGCCCAACACAATCAATCTTCTTCTTTGGAGTGACACCCATCGGAGTAGCACGACGGCGTGGTGAATCTCCAAGGGCCAATCACTCACCACCAACAGGCAAAGACTCTTCGCAGCCCTCAACCTAGGCATGGCAGCCCTAGGATCCTCTGCACCACTGCCACCCTGACCTTCATCCCCTTGTCCACCACCACCATGACTTGTAGCACCCTTATGACTAGATTTCTTCCTTTTGCGAATGGCTTGGCGCTTCTGTCTTCCGGCTGACTGAGCGGAAGGAGACTCCGGAGGGGAGTCTTGAGGAGAATCAGCGGGGGCCGCCGAGGAGCCACCGGCGGGATGATCATGCCTCGCCTTCTTTGAGCGAGCCGCATCGATGTCAGCTTGGCTAGAATGAGGGTTGCCACCCTGAGAAGGATCCATCCTAAAGGTATTCAAGGGTGGAAACAAGATTAGACTCTAATTGTGACCTAGATGAGCAATAGAGGGTTAAAAAGAAGTCACATTCTTCGGATAGTCGAAATTATCTTGAGATAGTCCGAAGGTTTCTTGGATAGTCCGAAGTTTCGTTCGGATAGTCCGAACATCTTGGACATTCGAATGGAAACTTCGGACATTCCGAGGTGACGAGATCCCAAACCCTAAATTCCTCAATCTAGACGATAATTCAAAAATTCTAAGAGCTAATCACAGAGGACCATCCTAGCAAGGTCTAGAAACGATCTAGAGTCCAAGAATTCATAAGATAAAGACGAGAATAACCAGGCATTTGGAAGAGGAAGGACCAACCTTTGGAGATGAGAAAGCCCGGATTCTAAGGCAAATCCAAAGCACAAAGATGATGGAGAGAACCCTTGCCCTTGGGGAAGGTCTTGGAGCCCTCAAATCGCAATATCTCCCGCCAAAACCCTAGATCCAAGAGCTAGGGCGGAGTAGAGGAGAGAGAAACCGAAAAAGTGCAATGTGGGGAAGAAAAGAGGGTCGGGCGGCTTAAAAAGCCCGAGGCCCCACTTCTGACAGTCCGAACTTAAGTTCGGATAGTCCGAACCTGTTCGGATAGTCCGAATGGAATTTCGGACAGTCCGAACAGTTTTCTCAGGATGGCAAGAGAACAAAGGCAGGAATGACTCCGAAGCGAGAAATAGATAAGAGGACCTCAAGAGTCAAGTCATCAAGTGATCAGCAAGCCATGCAACAATTCAAACCATGACCACAGGATGATTGACAAGATCCGAAGATCAAAAACCAATAAACGCAATAAGATAAGAGAAATAAAGAGAATAAGTTTCTCTAAGATATTTTTCAATCACCAATCAACGTGAGCATGTTTCAAGCCAAATTTAGAGAGTCTAGAATATTTAGTCCACTCCTCAAATCACAAAACCTCTTCTCATCAAGTGGCTTGGTAAATATATCGGCTAATTGGTCAATTGTACTCACATGTTGAATTTCAATATCGCCTTTGGTGGAATGGTCTCTTAGGAAATGATGGCGGATATCGATATGCTTTATACGGAGTGTTGGACTGGGTTGTTGGCAATCTTTATGGCACTCTCATTGTCACACAAAAGTGGCACATGGTTATAGGTCGAGCCATAATCACTTAGAGTTTGTCTCATCCAAAGCAATTAAGACAACAACTCCGTGCTATGTATTAGACCCGGTACCGTGGATAGGCTACGAATTTTGCTTCTTGGAGGACCAAGAGACAAGGGATCTACCTAAGAATTGACATGTCCCTCAAGTACTTTTCCTATCCACCTTACATCCGCATAATCCGCATCGGAATAGCCAACTAACTCAAAAGATGAACCTTTAGGATACCAAAGCCCAAAATGAGGAGTGTGCACTAGATATCTCAAGATTCTCTTTATCGCCACCATGTGACACTCTTTAGAGCGGCTTGAAACTGCACACATGCACACACTAAGCATAATATCGGGCCTAGATGCACAAAGATAAAGTAGAGAACCGATCATCGAGCGATATACCTTTTGGACGACCGGTTTACCTTCTTTGTCGAGGTCCGGATGCTGGTTGGCTTGCATTGGCGTCTTGATTGGCTTGGCGTTCTCCATGCCGAACTTCTTGAGCATGTCCTTGATGTATTTTGTTTGGCATATGAAGGTTCCTTTCTTGAGTTGCTTGACTTGAAAACCAAGGAAGAACTTCAACTCGCCCATCATGGACATCTCAAATCTCTTAGTCATGATCTGCTAAATTCTTTGCACAAGTGTTCATTAGTAGATCCGAAGATGATGTCATCAACATATATTTGACATACAAATAAATCATTATCAATATGTTTAGTAAAAGAGTGGGAATTGGCCTTTCCGACTACAAAACCTTGACCGAGAAGAAAGTCACGAAGGCACTCGAACCACGCTCTCGGTGCTTGCTTAAGTCCGTAGAGAGCCTTGTGTAGGAAGTAGACGTGGTCCGGATAGTTTGGGTCTTCGAAGCCGGGTGGTTGCTCAACATAGACCATCTCGGAGAGTGGTCCATTCAAGAAGGCGCTTTTCACGTCCATTTGATACAGCTTAAAATCATGGTGAGTAGCAAAGGCAAGTAATATTCTAATAGATTCAAGCCTAGCTACGGGAGCATACGTTTCATCGAAATCCAAACCTTCGATTTGCGTGAAGCCTTGAGCAACTAACCGGGCTTTGTTTCTTGTCACTATTCCGTTCTCATCTTGTTTGTTCCGAAAAACCCACTTGGTTCCAATCACATTTTGCTTGGGCCTTTCGACAAGCTTTCCAGACTTGGTTCCGTTCAAAGTTATTCAACTCCTCTTGCATGGCCATCACCCAATCCGGATCTTGGGCGCTTCATCTACCTTAAGCGGTTCAAGATAAGACACAAAGGAGTAAAATTCACAAAATTAGCGACACGAGATCTAGTAGATACTCCTTGTTAATGTCTCCCAATATGTTGTCGTAGGGTGATCTCTTTGTACACTCGATGGACTCTTGGATGAGGTAGTTGCGTTGATTCTTTGGATTGGATCCTCCTCGTCTTGAGTGGCATTCGAGCCGCCTTGAGCTCGCATTGAAGACGAGGAGTATCATCCGGAGCGTCCATCGTCGCGTCATGAACTTCTTGAGTTGAAGCGCTTGGCATTACATCTTCCTCAAGTGGCCTAACTTCTCCAATTGCCAATTTCTTGATTGCGCCGACGGGGTTCTTCCTGTCAATCACAAAGACGATCAACTTGTTCTACTTGAGAACCGTTAGTTTCATCAAATGTCACATCGCGAAATTTCAACCACACGGTGGTGTTGTTGAAAACTTCGGTATGCATAGGCATTTGATCCATAGCCAAGTAAAATCCTTCATCTACTTTAGGAGCAAATTTAGATGACTTAGCTTTCTTGTTGAGGATGTAGCATTTGCTCCCGAAGACTCGGAAATAGGATACATTTGGTTTCTTCCGGTAAGTAGCTCATCTGTTGTCTTTTCAACAACTTGTGAAGATATAGCGGTTGGAGCTATGGCACAGCGGTGTTGACGACCTCGCCTGAATATGTCGGAGACCTTGTATTAAATCAAGCATCGTGCGCGCCATCTCGATGAGAGTTCGATTCTTCCTCTCGGCCACCCCATTCTGTTGCGGAGAATAAGGAGCCGAGAACTCGTGTTTGATGCCTTCTTCATCGAGATACTCCTCAACACCCGTATTCTTGAATTCGGTGCCGTTGTCACTCCGAATTCTCTTGATCTTCACTTCGAACTCATTTTGAGCCCTTCTCATGAATTTCTTCAGGCTTCCTTGGACTTCGCTTTTGTCATGCAAGAAAAACACCCAAGTAAACGCGAAAAATCGTCAACAATGACTAACCCATACTTGTTTCCTCCGATGCTTATGTAGGCAATTGGTCGAATAGATCCATGTGAAGCATCTCCAATGGCCTTGAGGTGGTCATCACGTTCTTTCTTGGGATGAGTAGCTCCAACTTGCTTCCCTACTTGACATGCGCTACACACCCTATTTTTCTCAAATACAATATTTGTTAGTCCAAGGATGTGATTGCCCTTAATTAGTTTATGAAGGTTCCTCATACCAACATGGGCAAGCTGGCGATGCCAAAGCCAACCCACGCTAGATTTAGCCATCAAGCATGTTTCAAGATTCACTCTATCCGTATTGAAGTCGATGAGATAGAGATTTCCTTTAAACGACCCTTAACGGCTATTGAACCATCATTCCTCTTAATGACATCCACACCCTTATCACTAAATACACAATTGTAGCCCGCTTCACATAATTGCATAACGGACAACAAATTGTAGTTTAGTGATTCAACTAACAAAACATTATTTATATGAAAATCATTGGTAATAAGGATTTTACCTAAACCTACCACTTCACCTTTTCCATTATCACCAAAAATGATGCTTTCACTATTCGATCCATTGGCCTCCAAATGTGCGAACATCGCCTTTCTCCGGTCATATGATCGTACATCCGCTATCCAAAATCCAACTTGATCCAACGGAGATGTAGGCCTACAAAATAAAATTTAGTTTTGCTCTTTGGTACCCAAACTTGCTTAGGTCCTCGCACGTTAGTAACAAGTGATTTAGGGACCCAAATAGATCGTGATACAAGAGTTATCTTTGGGCTTACCCCCAATATGACAAGCAACTACCCGACCTAAGTTAGTTTTCTTGAGTACATAAGATGCAAAGAATGTAGAGTGAGTTTTGTACTTAGCGTTTTCCTTGCTCTTAACAAATTGGATGGACTTGTTTAAAGGGCAACCACAATATTGCCCTTTTTCCTTTTTATGAGTGTATCCAAGCCCATGCTTCATAGCGTTACCTTGTCGCTACCTAGAAACTCCTCTAGTCCCTTACTTGCCTTGTAGGACTTTTGAAGTCCATCTTGAGCATCCCTTGAGCTTCTCATTTTCAAATGCTAACACTTGCAATGTCTCAAGGTTAGTGGCATAAGTATCAAAATTAATGTTGTAGCATCTAGCGATCCATTGCTCGTAGAAGGTAACAAAGAATTGGAGTTAATAGTCGAGGTTATCGGAGGGCTATTCTTGAGATCAACGAGCTTCAACTCAAGAGCCTTGCAAGCGCCCTTCGCCTTGGCAAGTTCCTCTTCAAGTGAAGCGTTGGTGATCTCGAGACTAGTCACCTCGGATTTTGTCAACTTGGAATTCTTAACCAAATCCTCGTTTTCTCTTTTTCAAAAGATAAGCTCTTCTCTAGCTCACGATTCTTCTCCTTTTCGAGGATGAGCAAATCCTCTTGAGCCTCAAGAATAGCTTCCTTTTGTTCTACAACTTCCTCCAATTTTTCAATATCTTTAAGAGCAAATTTAACTTATGAATATCAATGTTTTTCACTGATTTAAGCACGGTGTTAATGTCATCATCATCACTATCGCTATCGTGCTCATCTAGACATTCATTAGCAATGGAGGAGTAGAGTCTTTTGATGATACCTTGTGCCCCTTTGCCATAAGGCACATTGGAGCGTTGTCGTCGTCATCGCTCAAGTTGTCGAAGAGGCTCTTCGACGTTGTTGAGTGGTAAGGCGCAGCGATGGCGGCGGAGGCAATTCCTCCTTCCTCGTCGAATTTGACTCGAGTCGAGTCGGAGTTGAGTCGGTGTCGGAGTTCCACCTTTCCAATGTAAGGCACGACCCTTGCCTTTATACTTCTTGCTCTTCTCCTTCTCCTTGTCCTTGCCCGATACTTGTCTTTCTTGTGCGGCTTCTCATCTTTGTCTTCCTTATGCGGACACTCGGCAATGAAATGGCGGTTCGCGCATTCATAACATCTTCTTGTGGAATGTCTCCCTTTGATTTTCTTCCATAATTCTTTGAATGACCTCCTTGTTTAAAATTCTTCTTCTTGAAGAACTTGTTGAACCTTCGCACAAATAGGGCCATATCCTCATTCGTCAATGGACCACTAGACTCTTCATCTTCACTTGAGTTCTCTTCCGCTTGGCGTGCTACCTTGACGGCCTTGAGGGCAATGCCTTTCTTTTGCCCGACTTGAGTTCTTCAACAACTTCAGCTTCCTTCACCATCATCTCATCCATCATGAGCCGCCAATGACATCGTGAGGTGTCAAAGTATCGAGTTGGGCGGTCTCGTATCAACCCAACAAGGTTGCGGTTGGTAGGAGTGATCACGCTAAGTATAATCTTCACCACGGCCTTGTCGAAAGATCGCACCCAAGACCCTTTGCTTGATTTACGAGCACCATCGACGGTCAAACATCTTAGTGTATGATTCACCATCTTCGAGTGAGTGAACCGACTTAGCTCACCAATAATGAGCTCTATCTTGATTCTCGGACGCTTGACACTCCTTCATGGTGACTAGGAGTCTATCCCAAATAGCTTTTGCTTCCTCGAGTCCGTCGACTCGGTTGAACTCAGAATCACTCAAAGCGTTGAACAAAGCATTTCTTGTCAAATCATTGAAGTGTTGATCTTTGTCTTCTATGGGAGTAAGGTTGTGGGATCAGCGGCTTAAAACCTGTTTGCACAATCTTCCAAATAGAAGGGTGAAGCGATCTCAAGTGCATCTTCATCTTATGTTTCCATGCCGCATAGTGAGTGCCATCAAAATGAGGCGCTCGGCCGAGGGCACGGAGACATAAGATGAGGAGCTTGAACAC
Source organism: Guadua angustifolia (assembly GCA_036346375.1). Classification (NCBI taxonomy): domain Eukaryota; kingdom Viridiplantae; phylum Streptophyta; class Magnoliopsida; order Poales; family Poaceae; genus Guadua; species Guadua angustifolia. The sequence continues at coordinate 42,809,970 of CM070517.1, forward strand.
CAAGAGAGGTATAATCAAATGGAATAGCAACCCCATATACGCGGCGCGTGCCCTTATCTTGGTCATGGGCTTCGTATTTTTATCTCCGTTTGCGACATATTTGTTCTCCAGCGGTTAAGCCAAACTAAGGAGATTAGGCTCGATACCAATTGAAAGGACCGATATGTCGCCTAGAGGGGGTGAATAGGCGTTATTTCAAATTTAAATACATAGCGAAATTTACTATTCGGATAGTCAGAAAATACCTTTGATTGTCCGAGTGGTTCGATAGTCCGAATGTCTTTTCGGATACTCGAATCGCTCTTCGCAAGAAAACCCTCAAAAGTAGATCCGAGTTATTTGAGAGGCTAGATTGCTACCAAATGAAGTTTCTAAGCTAGGGCAACTTCAGATTATGAGATCCACTCAATATCTAATGCATGAAGCCACCAAACCCTTGAATCCCCAAAGATTTAATTAAACACAATATGAGCAAGTGAGAGAAACAAGAACCAAGGAGACAAACCGATTTATCGAAGTTCGGATCCTTGAGGTGATCCTCGTCTCCGTTGAGGCGCACAAAGCCGGGTCTCTTTCAACCCTTGTCCTCTAGGTGTTGCACCAAGCACTCACCGTTAACTTTTGAATCCTTCCTTGCGGAGGTGGATTCAACCTTCACAAACTTCCGTGGCGCCCCACACAAGCTTGGGGCTCACCAAGCAACTCCTAGCCGTCTAGGAGTCCTCAACCTCAAGAGTAAAAGATCCGCAAGAGATTCGCTTGAGGATGAACCAAGTGCTCAAGATGACTCACAACCTCTAAATCTCTCAAACTCTCAACAAGATTTCCCCAAAGATTTGCTAATCAAGAGATCAAGAGGAAGAACACTAGAGCTCAAGAGTGAGAGGAGCCTGACTCAAAATGTATTGAATGCACTTCATGAATGGTAGGTGGGAGTTGGGGAGGTATTTAAAGCCCCCAAAACTAGCCGTTTTCACTTATTTCGACATTTTTGGATAGTCGAACCTATGTCTGGATAGTCCAAACATTTGAATCGAGCTATTGAACACAAGGTTGGATAGTCCGAAACACCCTTCGGATAGTCCGAACCCTAAAGAACTTAGACAGCAGAGCGCATTGTTGGACGGTCCGAACGACACTTGGATAGTCCAACCAAGATGACTTAGCCCTAACAGGAGGGGCTGTTCGGATACTCGAACCGGTGTTGGACATTCGAACCAAATGGAGCAGGACCAACAGAGTGTCATTTCGGATACTCGAACCGAGGTTGGACATTCAATCGAATTTTGCTGAGCAACAGAGGGCGATTAGGACATTCGAAAATTTATTCGGATACTCAGAACCTTTTGAACATAATGCCCTAAGACTTTACACATTGACCCATATATAGTCTAGGATTCATCTTTGAGCACATTAGATCATTCCAAAGCTATTTCTTGCCCTATCCTCTTTATAGTACGTAGTCCTTAAACTCAAATAAAATTAAGCGTACATACGTGATCGTTGAGTTTGGTCGACGCCTTTTCTTCTTCGAATTGAGGGACCTCTTTTCTTAAGCGACTTTTCCATGAGCGTATTTATCTGTTCACCATACTCAAAGCACTCATTAGTCACTTAATCTTGTTGTCATTAATCACCAAAATCATTAAGGGGCCTAGATGCACTTTCAAGTAGCCAACATCATAAAGTATCTGGACACATACAGAGTTCTTTCAATAGGGAAACTAATTGACAATAGGACCTATCATTTTCAAACTTAATTTTTTTTAAAAAAAATCAAAGGTCAATGTGGCATCCCATAAGAAGCAGTTTAATCATTCCTTACCTGTAACCACGAAAAGTCTGGTAACCCCTTCATGCCATCCGTCTAAAAAGAAAAATTGAGGTAATTTAGCTTCTTAACAAATCAGGACTAACGCAGATAACCAGGAAATGGATCAAAAGAGAATTGCAACATTGTTCTGAGTTCTGCTATATACGTACCCAGCTGAGAAAAGCAACACTCTTCGTTTGGTTGTCTCAACTGATATGCACAACACACTTCGCATATGTTGGATGAACAATTTTCATCTGATGCTCCTCAACCACTGCAAGTGTGGTGTGCAAAAGGAAGAGTAAGGTAGAGTATTGGATAGCTGAACTCAATTCTTAAGCCTGCAACCTTTGTTCAGTGCGATCAAAATTTAGACATGAAAATCATGTACCATAGATTTGAGAGATAACCTTGAAGCCTTTGAAGACCCCTTTCGTCTTGTTTCCGTTAGTAGATGCTGTGCACAACAGAAGCCCTCTGGAAACAAAAACACAAGAAGTAAATGTTACCAATGAATTCTAGTCTGAAAGCTGGTTACATTGTTGAAAGATATGCACCAACCACATGTTATGATTCGACGTACGTATACAACAAAAAACAAGTGATCGATGGGTATATCAGTAATGTGCATACCTCAAGATAGAAGATGTCGCCACCCTTCTTGGTTGTTCAATGGAAAGGTTAGGAGAAAGCACCATTTTCATTACCTTCCATCCTTTATCTCTAGTATAACATTAGCATCCACAGGAAGACTTTATTTGTTAGGGCCTATAAAATTGGCAGCACATTTTAAGGGGAAAAAGTTAGAAGCAGGAATAAAATAAAGAAAGGAGCGGTTTATATCATTATGTTAGTGCATACACTAAAATAATGACAATATCAGTTTTCTCTTAGAAGTTAAAAGAAACCAAAACAATCAGAATAGATTTGTACTCTCTTGTCTCTAGACAGTCGTAGTTTGAGCTGTCAGAAAATGTTGGTAATAACTACATGCTGCTCTGCTCCTGTTGGCAAAATGCGAAGCAATAAACAATATGTAAAAAATATTCAGAAGCAGTCTAAATGTACAGATGCATTGTTATGGAGTTCTAGACCACTAATTCTTGCCTTGTATATGGGCTGCTATCTCACAATGACAGCTAAGAATCTCAAGAACTGCATTATATTATGTGAGATGCAGCCACGTTGAGGAACATGTCTGAGAAGTAGTCAGAGAACCGTATTTTTGGATGCTCCTAGATCTAAAGAACCGATGAAACATTTTTCTTAGATTGGATTCTGGACAAATTGATTGGTTATGTGATCGATCATTTACATCGTTAGACGGAGTTTTAGATTGAACACGGGGAATGTTGAGCAAGATTAGCTCTGTGTTAGTTTTAGATCGCACAAAGTGATCTGGGATCCTGTAATAGCCGCCATGCTTGCTTAGTTAACATTGCTATGCTGAAAATTGTGAAGATCCCTAAACCCTAAACCTGTCATCGTCTTTGGTCTTAATAAGATCCCCAACTTAACAATTATACCTCTTTTTTTTTGGCTCAAGATCTAGCTCGAGCATGGCTTCGTAGAGGAGGATGCCTTTTTCTGGCTCAAGATAGCTAGCTTCCTTATAACTTAAAATATTATGTAAGGAAAGTTAAAAAAGGCTAGAATTTCCATTTTTAGGTGTTCACAATTCTGTTAATTTAGATCAAATTGCCTATTAAGAGTAGCTAGTCTATGACATAGATGAGAAAACTCATCCAGCAAGAATCTTTTGTGCAGAAGCATAAAAAATAAGTGATGCAAAGGAAACTAAGAAACGAACAATATATAACTACCTCTCCAAGAGGACTATCAGGATGAGGAGAATCATTCATAAACCTAGACAGTTACTCCAATAGAATTCCATCAATTTTAGGAGGATTGTATACATTATTGACCTCATTAGTATGGTTGTTCACAGAAATCGCCCTATCTCTAAAAGAGATAGCAGACTACTGAGGAGACATTTCCTGGATCGGCAGTAACAGTCTAAAACAGATATATCTGTTACAGTAAAAAATAAGCATAGATAAGAATGCAATTAACTCTAAACGGTGCATATGCATTTCACAAGATTACATGGGTAAAACAGATATGTTTAGTTAAAAAAACAAGCGCAGTTCTCAAGAGGAATATATAATCAAACAACTAACAAAAGAAGTTAAAACTAAAAACCATAATCTGGAAGCATATTCGGATATGGGAATATCTATACCATTGCAGCTCAATAGACAAAATAGAATATTGCAGTGATCACAACTGAAATGTTCTGTATAATGTGACCCAGTTTGTTCACCTCACATGCGTGTCAAGCCAGGAAAATAGGATGTACCTTAGTATCTAAAATGTTTTCCAGTTCAACGAGCTGACTTTCACAATCCATATAAGAAGAGCCATTTGCATAGATGACCAAGAAAATTTCAAATCATCAGAAAAGATTTACGAAGAGAATAGAGCAAATAAAATCTATGTTAGAAAATAGGGGAAATGCCAAGAATACTGACATTTGTGAAATCTATGCAGAAATACAACTGTAGATTATGCCTTTGAAGTGCTGTTCCTGCGGATTTCCGATCCTTCTTTTGGCCATGACAGGGTAGGCTAAGTACATGACCTAAATGACATTATTAATAGAAAAAGGTACTACTGATGTTCTTCAATTTTTATTTCATTAACCAAAAACAAGTCTCTTGGATCTACCATCAACATTGTTCATCATACTCTTCAATCAAGTTAATACATGGAATCATGATTAATTTTAGAAATCATTTTACCAACTCAAATTCCATGTTTAACATAAAGTTCATTAGTTTATTCAATATTCGAGCATGTAAGTAAATAAGTAACTCTGAACATGTTGTGATGTATGCAATGTAACCAAAAAAAGAGAGTAATTTATACTTTTGGTCAAAGCTTACCTTTTCTTATAATAGGTGACGCTGTTATAGCAAACACATTTAGCTATGTTCAGATCTGTGGTTGAACTCCTGTTCAAAAGACAAATACACTAACTTCAGAATGAAAAAACTAAAAGAAAGTGCTGTATTAGTGTAAAAAATACCATCATAACATGATGTCTCACAATACCCTCACTATTCTAGCATAAGGGTGATTATCAGTTGCATCATGGCATTCATTAAATATCATGTTACTAACCATGTCCAAGGTCAAGAAAGCACGTGTTAAAGCTTGTAGCAACAGCTGCGGTGTCATAACCATGACCTGCAATTTCTTATTAGCACTACAAAGTAAGCAATGAAAGCATATATGAAACAAAATGATAGTAAATCGATATGCATAATATAAGAAAAGGAGCCAAGGAAGCTAGTCCAAATGTATCAATGGTCAATGCTTGAGTTTTCTTATAATAGGTGATGCTGTCATAGCAAATATATTTAGCTATGTTCAGATCTGTGGTTGAACTCCTGTTCAAAAGACAAACACATTAACTTCAGAATGAAAAAATTAAAAGAAAATACTGTATTAGTATAAAAAATACCATCATAACATGATGTCTCACAATACCTTCATTATTCTAGTATAAGGGTGGTTATTAGTTGCATCATGGCATTCATTAAATATCATGTTACTAACCGTGTCCAAGGTCAAGAAAGCACGTGTTAAAGCTTGTAGCAACAGCTGCGGTGTCATAACCATGACCTGCAATTTCTCATTAGCACTACAAAGTAAGTGATGAAAGCATATGTGAAACAAAATGATAGTAAATCGATATGCATAATATAAGAAAAGGAGCCAAGGAAGCTAGTCCAAATGTATCAATGGTCAATGCTTGACTTTTCTTATAATAGGTGATGCTGTCATAGCAAACATATTTGGCTATGTTCAGATCTGTGGTTGAACTCCTGTTCAAAAGACAAAGACATTAACTTCAGAATGAAAAAAATAAAAGAAAATGCTGTATTAGTATAAAAAATACCATCATAACATGATGTCTCACAATACCTTCATTATTCTAGTATAAGGGTGGTTATTAGTTGCATCATGGCATTCATTAAATATCATGTTACTAATCGTGTCCAAGGTCAAGAAAGCACGTGTTAAAGCTTGTAGCAACAGCTATGGTGTCATGACCATGACCCGCAATTTCTCATTAGCACTACAAAGTAAGTGATGAAAGCATATGCGAAACAAAACAATAGTAAATCAATATGCATAATATAAGAAAAGGAGCCAAGGAGGCTAGCCCAAATGTATCAATAAAGCACCAGGGTAAATGTTCCCCACCAATGGTGCCTGGCCAGCTGTTCTAGAAGTTTTCAGAAACTTTAACAGCCCCTGGTTTAAACACCATAGCCTGTAAAACCAATCGCAACACGGCCCAATTCACGCATACTAATGTGATAGAAGAAATAATCAACGAAATCTAGCATGTATTGCAAAACCCTAACCTGATCTAGCCCTAATCAGCACAACATCGCAGCTTCTACACCGAAAATGAAAGCAAATGCAAAGACCCCCAAAATAAAACCATGCGTAAGTGATGTTTTGCTGAGGCGGCGATGGTTACCATCTCTGATGGCAGGCACATCATGCGGAGCTAGATCAAATTGTTCAATTGGGCGAAGACTATAAATGATGAGACCTTAGTTGGCACAAGAGCTAGAGCTTGAGCATAGTTCATGGGGGAACACAACCGAGGTGTAGGTGTACTGGTTCCGATGCTGCAACGAACAGCACTGCCGACACAATTTTCTAGTATTAGCTCCTTCACTTCAATCCGACAGATAAAACTACAAAAAAAAACATTTTTCTCAATTCCAGCAGAATACTCTATTCAACAAAAAGAACACATAATAATACAGGGAAAATACAGAGAAGAGAAAGAAAGGATCTAGCGAAGTATTCACCTAAAAGTAGAAAAAATATTCCTTTCTGATCAAGAAAAATCACACCTTGTTTGTTCCATATCGAATCACTGCGCCTTGTAGCCGCCGAACTTCGGTGCCACGCCTTGGCTGGAGCAGGGGCCTATGGAGAGGAGCCCGCGAGGGAGGAGGGCCACGATGGAGATGAGGACGACGGTAGCGAGTGGCGGCGCCGGAGGTTTCCATGGGAGGCGAGCGGCGGCGTCGAAGGCTGCCACGGGAGGGGGCGGTGGGGTGTGGATCTAGGATAGGGGCCTAGGGCTTCTTGTTCTCAGGCGCGACCTCGAAGATTGCAGAAGGGGACGAATGGACGGAAGGACCGGCGCGACACGGAGGGCTTCGGAAGGACAAAACCCACGCAGAGGAGGCGACGGTGGGCGAGCAGAGGACGCGAGGAGGTAGGCGCACTGGCGAGGAGGAGCCAACACGAGCAGCGCTGGACCATTGGGAGCAATGGCAGTCCGCACCATGGGGAGACGTGAGAGACACAGGGGGACGGAGAGAGCAAGAACGAGAGATTAAGTGAGGAGTGCACGGACCGAACGCACGCTGCAGAAAACGTCGGCGGAGGAAAAACCAGCCGCATCACAAAGCATTTACGAACGGAACAACGGCCGAAGCAGACGCAGCGTGGGAAGGCGGGCAGGCGTAAAATGTTGCCGCGTACGGAGTGCCTCCAGAGCGCTGCAAAACTTCTACGCTTAATAGATAAGATATTCATACTTGAATAGAGAAGAAACAAAGACAGAGGGAAAGAGAGAGAAAATACATACCTCAGTAATAAAAAGAGCTTCCCTTCCTACTCCCAACCTCGCACTCCCAACCTCTTCATCTCTTTTCGTCCACCTCCCATCAAGCTTGTCAACCTTTTGAGCTTTCACAACTTCACCTTCTGATGCCACTTGATGGCTTTTCACCAGAATCAACACACACGTAACAATAGCAAAAAAATCAAGCGTGGAACTCACAAACATAAGTATTTTGATTATACGGCAAAATTTGTGCCTTTTCCTTTTTCTCTCACGTTCTAAAACAGAGTACAAGGCTCTTACTTATGTAGCCTGGTGTTCTCCAACTCACAGATGCAGTCACACACACCGATTAGCACACGGCTACATATTTAGACAAGCGCGTGGACAGAGACGGACTCAACTACGTCTTTTCTTACTCGTACTCATATTTCTCCAAGTTGGTCTCAACTACAACGTGAACTACACAATCATGAGATAGACTCAAAACCACATCTCGTACTCAACTCATAAACTAATACAAGAATAACTCTAACATTCAAAAGGTAGAGATTTGATTTATAAATAAGTATGAGATGATACAACTTCATAAATATGTATTTTGCTAATTTAATGCTTACCGAGTAACCTGTGCTCGCTCTCGCTATTAATCCTGCAGGTTAATTAGAACCAAGTCAGTATGAGAATCCTCTCGAGTCCAAAGAAGGATATCCGGGGGAGAACTACTGCTTATGATGACCGGGAGACGTTGGATCTACAGGACACCATGTATGACCTTAATACATCTTATGGAGGTTGGGATGATTAAAATACATAGTAGTTAAGCTAAGTAAATTAGGGATGCGGTGTCAACCCTTTATCTAGTAATGTTAGGTAAAACTTCCACGGGAAAGATGCAATACGAGGGCAAACCTTGTTAAGTCCTGTTGATATGGTATTGCGATATTATTAGAACTCTCTAGCTATTTTTCTGCTACAATGATGTGAATTATTACTTGATAAGACACGAGTTGGTCGAGTGATAATCCACAAGACTAGTATTATCATCAAAGGTAATGATAGTACAGGTCACAATGATGCATCGGCTGTGTACGTCAGCGGTGAATGAACGCAAAGGTATGAGTTGAAATATCTAATATCTTAAAGCAAAGAGAATCGCGGTGCAGGGCAATCGTCAAGTCGGCATTTTCACGAGAAGGCCCTCCTGAATATCTAATATCTTACAGTGGAGAGAATCGCTGCTCAGGGCAGTGGTCACGGCAGCACTTTCGCTGGAAGGCTTGCGTTCGGCCCTCTACCGGCTCTTTCGCGCATAAGATGTCGTGGTTTCGCAAATTCGTGTCTAGCTCTAGGCTAAGCTATTTTGCAAAAAAAATCCTCATGGCTCCGAAAAATTGCATCTAGACCTAGCGACACCCTTTTAAAAAAAAAGTCCTTGTGGTTTGAAAAAATTGTGTCTAGCCCCGAACCAAAATTCACCCGACACAGCTTAGCGCGCGGCTCTATCTAGTGGATCTGGTTTAGGAATTCATCTATTGTCCTCTGTTTCTCTTGGATTTTAATGTCCTATCATTGGAGGGGAAAGAGATCCGGTGTAGTTATAGTAGAGACCGTAACTTTAGTAGTTCTCAACCATCGGCGTCGTCTGATCGAAGGAAGAAAAGGTTTAGACTAGAGAGTTGGGAAAATCTAGATTGTCAATTTTTTATCCCATGGTTGATAGTGTGACTGCTAAAATCTGCATAATAATCTTACTAATATGGCAAAACTTTCGGCGCTCTCGTTCGTTTGAGTTTAGAAATTTGTGTATGCCGTACGGGCTCGGCTCAAAAATTTTTTTTTTGCGTTTAGGTCCCTCCTAAAACCGTAATTACGTATAGGTCCTTTCCACGTTTTTTTACGAAGAGAACTTGCTGGTTCAGAAAAATCGCGGATCTTTCGTGAGAGAACCCTAAATAGATACTGAAAAAAATATAATGACGTTTGGATCGTTTCGGCTATTTTTCATGAAAAGGACCTTTCGATTTAGCACAAACGCAGATGCGCTTATGTCCTTTCAGCCGTTTCTCGCGTTTCCTCCACGATTAAAAAAAACGAAGAAGAAAACGAAATTATTTCTGCGAAAAAATAACGCGCGGCCGGCCGGCTAGGCTCGTTTTTTCCTTTTCACGTGTAGGTCCCTCAGAAAAGTGTAATTACGTGTAGGTCCTTCCCGCGGTTTTTTGCGAAGAGGACCTTCTGGTTCAGAAAAATCACGATTTTTTTTGTGAGAGGACCCTAAATAAATACCGACAAAAATGTAGTGGCGTTTGGATTATTCCGGCTATTTTACACGAAAAGAACCTTTAGATTTAGCACAGTCGCGGATGTTTTTGTATTCTTTCAACCGTTTTGCGTGTTTTCTCGATGATTTAAAAAAACCGATAAAAAAATAAAATTATTTTCACGAAAAAACATCACATACAACATGTCAGACCGCGAAAACTATCCATTTTATATTTGATCTCAATTCCATTGGTGTTCATATTCGAGTGCTAGTACTAGCTAGAATCTTCTTGCCTTCAGACAGAAGGCAAGGCAAAAGCAAAGCAGGCATCAAACCGAATTGAAGCATGGCATGGAAGCTAATCATACGCGGCTGGCTGAGACACCCAACCTTGGGTGTCAAAAGGGAACCACAGCACAGTGCAACCAGCCAGTAACAGTACTAATTAACCTCTTCAGCACCATGCGTCTCCTAGGATGATTGCCAAGGCTTTCCTTTCCTTTTGTTTTTTTTACAAAATACGTCACCCTCGATTGGCTGGATCGAACGGTCCAACACACGTGATGCTGCCCAGTGCAGTATAGTTTTTTGGCAACTGCAACCGATCCTCGACATGTGTTTGAAGAGCCCCTGGACATCCTAAATCTTATCAGCTGACCGGGGTGTGAGATTCAGACCAATTGAGAAGCAACCAGACCTAATTTTGTTCTGACCCACGGTGAAGAGCTGTAGGAAAACGCCAACACAGTAGCTAGCCAACAGTCGATCACAACGACCAGAGTGGATGGAGTAGACGGTAGAATTCTTTTCTTGGCATGGCTGTCAATGAATGGTGGTGAGAGAGAGACTGGGAGAGAGAATCAAAATGAGGAGGGGACAATGCAAACAAAAGTGGATTGGGCCTGCTGGCACGGGGCCCACAACCTGACCTCCTTCTATTCTTCGGCTTTCTTTCTCCTTCCCTTCACCTCTTTACCTTCCATTCCATTCCATTCCATTCCCCTCCGCTGTACCTTTTCTCCGTAGGAAACTGTGAAGGCAGCCCACCACACCACAGCCACAGGGAGAGCCACAGCAGGCCAGATACAAGAGAAGAATGTTCTTGGATGCGCCTGCAAGAACATTCCTAGTACTAGTAGTCTAGTACCAATCCCCACCCTGGCCTTCCATGGTTCCATGTCTCCTACCTAAATAGCTCCCCAAGAAACCCTCCCTGTTTCTACTTGGCCTTGCCATTTCTCTTCCTCACTTCTCCTCCACAGCATCGCTGGTTCTTGTGGTGTGAGGTTTCTTCTTCCTCTTGCAGGGGGGGATTCTGGGGCGTTTGTTCCTTGGATTCCTGCGTAAAGCTGGGATCTTGGTGGGCGGTTGGCACGAGGTTCCAACGGAGGGGGTTCTTGGGATGACTGTGGTTTAGGTCGTTTTAGATCAGAGTTTTTGCTTCCAAAGGACTCCTTTTGCGCGCGCGCGCGCGCGTGTGTGTGAATTTTAGGAATCCTGAGAGGCTTTTGGATCAGAATCTCTTGCCTGTAGATGTTCAACTTCGTGTGGCTGTTCCGTGTAATCTGGATGATCGTCAGCATCGCCTTCTGATGGTCCGTGTTCTCCAGTTCTTCATCGAGGATTTTGGACTGGATTGAGGTTTCTGTGAGGGGGGAAGTGGTTTTTTTTGTTAATTTCTTGAGGGTTTGATTCCAGGGTGTGCAAAAAGCTGGAATCTTTCTGCCTTTGAACTCAAGAAACCGACTGGCTCGCTCATTGATGTAGTTTGGTATCCATTGTCCTGGGCACTGCAAGGAACTCCAACTCCAACATGGCCTGCCTGAAACTGGGATCAAGAGCTGATGTCTTCAGGAAGCAGGGCCAAGACTGGTATGCACAGCTTCTTGCTTTCCCTCAACATGTTGCTCTGTCATGCCTAATCTGCACAATTATGCTTTTATTTTTATTTTTTAGTAGCAGTGGCAGTTCTATCCTCTAACAGTTACTCCACCTTCTAATTTGTGGAATGTTCAATTGCTTAGTTTGTTCTTATAATTATTATCTTATCAATCCCTAGAGTGTTTGTCTATGTGCTATTGGGCACAATAAAAAGGTGCCATATATTACTACCAGCTGCCATACATCCATGGCCAAACTCTTGTTGTTGGCTTCATCTGGGGCTCTGATTATAATATGCTAACCAACTTCTGCTGGATGGAGGGCTTTAATCAAAACATGTAGGCCAGCTATAAAAAGTACAACCATTTTTTGTTTTTTAGTTGACACATCTTTCTGGAAGGGTGCATTATCAATTATAGAAAGACAGCCTGTTAACATGAACATGCTAATATTGCCATTTCGATGCATTCTATGCTCATATCATATTTAGAGGACTTCAATCTTTCCGTGGAAAACTGGAAACCTACCTTTTTTAGTACTGCTTTGGAGGTTATTGAGGTGAAGGCATTGGTTTGTAAATAGAATGTTCACAGTGCAGAATGCCTGTCCTGGATTAGTATTTATTTATAGCACAGGTTCACCTTTCATGGTGAATATTGTTTCCCTTGACTTTTGGATCTCGTTCGCATGTTCCTTACTTGCTAGTGCGCACATGGTGAGCACTAAATGGACATTCTGCTTACCATCACAATTGTGATGACCAGTACTCTGTATCTCAGTACTGATCCTCCAGTATGTATACACATTACTACAAGTCTGTAACATTCATTCCTCTTTGTAATAGATAGAGCTCTATACAGGGCCTTTTGTCGTCTGTTAAGTCCAAGGCCCCATACTATTCCAATTACAAGTTAGTCCAAAGTCCAAACTTTTAAGGACCATCTTTATTGGGCAAACCACTTATCAAAACTTTTAATTTATATATACAAGAGAAAATACATGAAAGATTACAAAGGAGCAAGCCGAAATATGTCTACTTGCATTTCTATCTTCAAAGGTCAATATACTTCTAAACTTTCATTGGCAACTGGTATTTCCGTATTATCAGGTTATCCTTGAAAATTTGTTTTAGAACTAAAATACTTGTGGTCATTTCTTAAAAGGCATTTTTCCCATAATTGTCCTCAATGTTGCTGAATAACAGTTGACCAACCATTTTTTAAGTTATTTATGTTCAAATATGTAAAGTTTTGATATACTCATGGCTGTTTTATACAGCCTAGAGCCTAGTTTGATATTTTTATTCAACAAGTTAAATCTAGCAAGTGAAGTACATCAAGGTGTCTTGGTTCTGACCATGGTAACAATTCGGTCACTTTGCGTACAAGTTGCTAACCTTAGATCTTAAAAGAGCCCGATAATGCTAATGTGATGTGTCAATAATCAACTAGATTGTGTACTGCATATTAGTTGGCCGTCCTAACCAATCTTGAGTCAAGCCAAATTATAGCAATGGCTTTTGGAGCTTGATCCGTTCTGAAACAAGCTTGAGCTCAAGTTCAACTGTAGATGAGATGACCTGAGCTAAGTCCAGCTCACTCAAGCTCGGCCTATCTGCACACAGGATGCATACAGTATACACTGTAGCTTTTTCTGTTGGAAGATGTGGAGTTTTAATTGCAATTGTAGAGAATAAAGCAAAGATAAAAAATTGCAACTATGCGCTTATTCCCATGACATGAATTACATTTACAATCATATAGAAGAAAGCAAGGATGAAAGCTTCATTGTTCTACATCTTGGTATACTGCCTTATATTTTTCTGAGTTCTGAGGCATGAAGATTATCATTTGAGGTTTTGCTGAAAAATGTTTCTCTACTTAGGGTGTGTTTGGTATAGCTCCAGCTCCACCAGATCTGTGGATCTGGTGGAGCTGGGTATTCCTAGCTCCACCAGATTCGTGAAGCTGGAGCTGTTGGTACATTAAGAGTGTTTAAATGAGTCATCTTGTTTACATTTTAGACTAAAAATATAAACTTAATTCACTTTATTTTAGCCTACAAGTTTCAGATCTCAGGTGGAGCTGGGATCTGGAACTCTCCTAAACAGGGCCTTATTTCCATGTGTATCTGTTCCTTCAAGTTGTTTGAATATGATCTTTCAGAAAAGTTGTTTAAATTCATGCTTTGGTTAGAAATTAAGTTATTCAAACAGAAAATTACTGATAATAACTATTTAAATCGTGTAGGTATTGCACAACTGGACTTCCTAGTGATGTAACTGTGGCAGTTGGGGAGCAATGTTTTCACCTTCACAAGGTATGTTTTTTTTACCACAATAACAATAGTTCATTATTCCATTTGCAATGGAAGTAAGAATATTAGAGCTTGAACATTGAAGCATTCCTTTATTTCACGCCTTTTAATGTTAGCGTATTTGCAACTTATTTACTCTTTTCTGGAGTGTGGGCAACTGCCGGTACCAAAATGTAGATAGTATGATTCGGAGTGGGAAAGAAGATCTAAATTTCTATGAATGCCCTAAAGTTACTTTGTGATAAGCAATTCATTTGTCTTTTTTGCAGTTTCCTCTATTATCAAAGAGTGGCCTTTTGGAGCGGCGTATTAGAGAGACAATTGAGATGGGAGAAGATACTTGTGTCATTGATCTATCTGATATTCCCGGGGGAGCAAATGCTTTTGAACTAGCTGCTAAGTTCTGCTATGGTGTAAAGTTTGAAATGACCGCCTCCAATGTTGTACACCTTCGCTGCGCTGCTGATTATCTCGAGATGACTGAAGAGATTGCTGAGGGGAATTTGATTGCACAGACAGAGAACTTCCTTACCCAAACAGTCCTCAAGAGCTGGAAAGACTCAATCAAGGTCCTTCATACTTGTGATGATGTCCTTGATCTTGCTGAAAAATTGCAAGTTGTAAAGAGGTGCATTGACTCGATTGCAACTAAATCATGTACTGATCCTGATTTATTTGGCTGGCCAGTCGTCCAGTACGGTGGCCCAATGCAGAGTCCTGGAGGGAGCTTCTTGTGGAATGGTATTAGCACTGGAGCAAGGCCGAGAAATAGCAGCTCAGATTGGTGGTATGATGATGTGTCGTGCTTAAGCCTTCCATTATACAAGAAGGTCATCTCAGCCATGGAATACCGAGGCATCAATCAGGGCATTATTGTTGGATCCCTGAACCATTACGCCAAAAGGCGTTTACCTGGTCTGAATCGGCGTAAAAGCATCAGCGATGTCAGCAGCTGCCTTTCAATGACAGCTTTAACACCCATCCCTTCTGAAGAGGAACAAAAGTATCTTCTTGAAGAGATTGATAGACTGTTGCCTTTCCAAAGGGGTGTTACATCTTGCAAGCTGCTGTTTGGCCTTCTGCGCACAGCAATCATCTTAAAAGCCAGCCCCTCCTGCTTGTCCAACTTGGAAAGACGGATAGGTTTGCAGCTTGACAAGGCCACTCTGGAAGATCTTTTGATACCAAACATCTCTGAGTCTGTTGAAACGCTCTATGATGTGGATTGCGTCCATAGGATTCTTGGCCACTTCTTGGCAATGGATCAAGAAACTGGCGGAGCCTCCCCTGGCCTTGGCGAAGATGGGCAAATGTTAGCTTCACCATCTCTATTGCCGATAACTATGGTTGCTAAATTGCTTGATAGCTACCTTGCTGAAGTTGCACCAGATGTCAATCTAAAGCTGCCAAAGTTTTGCTCTTTGGCTGCTGCTATACCAGATTATGCTCGGCCAGTAGATGATGGACTTTATCGTGCCATTGACATCTACCTGAAGGTAACGCTTTTGTATCTGTCCCTTCTTTCCATGGACGCAATAACTCCCTTGCATGTAAATTTTATTCACGTCTCAATAAGACGAGGCATGCTTAACATTGCTTTTGTTCATGTATATGCCTTCATATCCTTCTAAATAACTATCTAGTTGTATTTCAAATGATTTTGAGGATAGCCACTCTGCCCACAATTCCAAAAGCCTCTCTCGGTCAAACCAACTGTACAGGTTCAGAATAGGTTGCACGAAGACGGCGTTTACCGCTTTCTATTCTTTGAATGAATAATGAACTTTACAGAGCAACACGGTGGTTATGTTATTTTCCACGAATGAAGCTGTCAAACTAACTATATAGACTATAGTTTGCAATGTTTGATGTGGCAACTTTTTTGTGACAAATTAATCTTGCTGATGTTTAGTCATATATATTTCACTTTGTTTTTGTATGATAGGCGCACCCTCATCTTTCTGAATCTGAGAAGGAAGAACTTTGCCGGGTGATGGACTGCCAGAAGCTGTCCCTGGAGGCGTGCACACACGCAGCGCAGAACGAGCGGCTCCCCCTCCGGGTCATCGTGCAGGTCCTCTTCTTCGAGCAGCTCCAGCTGCGGAGCTCCATCGCCGAATGCCTCATGGTCTCCGAGAACCTCGAAGGCGGCTCGAGGCAGCTCGGCCCGCCCATCTCTGGTGAGCAACACCGTGCCGCATGGCCCCTGGCGACCAGGGAGAACCAGGCTCTTCGTGAGGGCATGGACAGCATGAAGCAGCGGGTGGCCGAGCTGGAGAAGGAGTGCTCCACCATGAGGGAGGAGATTGAGAGGCTGGGCCGCAGCAGGAGCGCGGGCAGGAGCAGGTTCACCGTCCTCGGCGTGAAGCCGCAGATTTGCGGCACCAAGGAGACTGCTCCAGCGACGACGACAGCGAGCGAGGAGAAGCTGGCCGTGGTGAAGGCAGACGCTACACCTCGGCTGAAGCTCAGCAGGCACAAGAAGAATATGCCCATAGATGCATGACGACTCCAATCCAGCCTTTCTCTCTCTGGTTACCGTATCAAGTTATCAGCTTAGTAGATCATGTGTTGGTGTTGTGTCTGAACTCGTTAGATGTTTTACTTTACATACATCCAACTAGGAGGAACTGATCTGAAAAGAGCTATTGATCTGATCCTAAGTTTTTGACATTTGATAAGAATTGATAGCATTATTAGCATATCTTGGATCATGTCTCACTGGCTTGTTTCATTTGTTACAGACTTACATGCATCCCTACTTGTCAATCATACGTTCAACAAGCCATTTTTCCTAAAACAATCTAAAACGCCTGTCAGTTTTCTCAGAGGACCCAATCATCTGTCAGTTTGTTCTTCACGAAAACAGTTCTGAAAAGCAAGAGGAAAACCCATTGCATTCTGGAGGACTTGTCACTTTTCTAGCCCCTTGTCACTTTTCTAGCCCCATAACAATTTTTTTTTGGCAAATCTGACATTCTTTTGTAAAAATAGCCTGCGTTTGTAATGAGTTCATATTTGCAAAAAAATCACTGATTGGGCTAGAAAAGCAATCATTTCCAATCTGGAAGTATGCTTTTGTTCTGAATGTCATATCTCGAGCGATGAGTTTGTGCATTTCAAAAAATTCTCAAAAAAATATCTCAAAAAATTATTGTGTGCATATCTGGAAGTATGCAAATTTTACGACTTTTACGCGCTCATTATGGTTTGTGCATTTCAAAAAATTCTCAAAAAAATATAATAAATCTAGAACATATTCATGTGCAAAAATTTGTGCAACAGTATGATCATAGTAAAAAGAACAAAAGAAATGGACTTATTACAAATGAGCAAAATGTGTTTATTTTATTTTCTCCCTGAAGAAGCCCACAGGCGCGAGGGTCTCCTACTCCGGAGTTCTCGAGGCCTCGCGGAGCCAGAGCTCCCTCCGCCGCCGCCTCCTCACTGCCGCCACTGCCCTGTACTGTAGTAGTAGCGGCAGCAGCAGGAGGATACCATGAAGCTCGACGTGAACGCCCTACGCTACCTTGTAACGGATGTCCTTTTTAAGAGGATGCGTATAAATACTTTCATAGTTATTCAAGATTTTAGCTGTAGGTAAACAAGTGTATATCGTTAGACATAAAAACGAAAGCGAATATTTTATAGAGGAATTAAGGGTCTAACGGCCAGAGTTTTACAAAGGGGTGCGACTGGCACCAAATATATTACAAAAACACCCATAGAAAAAATTTGAGCAGATAGATCAATGCCTTTAAAACCAAACTTCATCGCCATCTACGATCTCCTGGAACTCGCCAGTTTTATTGAAATCTAAAGGGGGATTAGGAGGCAAGGGTGAGTGCACACAGTACTCAACAAATTATATGAAAATTCTGAATACTACATGCAGAGATAAACAAAGGTAGGCATATATTTTAATTATTGTGGATGCAGGTTATTGAATACCAGTTTTATTTTACATTTGAAACCCAAACCAAAGAACAGATAATATCATATGGGTTTATTTGCAAAGTTCAAATTTACGACAAGTTCTATTTATGAAAATTACTTGAGCGCAGTTACAGGAATCACCCTAGATTAACTCAGCTTTATTAACTGAAAGCACGATGTATTCGAATACCATTGATATCACTCTGTAGAGGTGCTCAGCTTTATCTATAAGATATCTTCGGCCGTCAATGCCACGCGATTACATGCAACTTAAATACATACGGCCGAACCGAGATAATCATAATCTTTTGTTGTACTTTCCTTCTTTAGCTTTTATCCAATAGGTTACGTGGATCCACAATCTCCTGGACCCACTGGCTAAAGCGGGCGACGCAATCTGACCAACTATGGATACCTACTGTTGTGAGAACCGGCGAATAGCTACCCCATTCCCGTTTCACCCCAGTCGCCATGTGATCCATTCCTCCTACCAAAATGATAGCTACCTCCTATAGGTATTCCAAAGGGAGTACAATGTACTGAGCTATGTTGGAACAGGTCAACAAGACTGACCGATCTAACTTGTGGTTGAGCAGAAACTGAAATTATTTACTTTGCCCAAGACATCGGTCCTTAAGTGCCTGAGACTCAGCCAATTAAATACCACAAGCCATGGTACTCACTGTACCAACCACCACACCACAACCTGGCTTTGTCATCAGTTGGGGGTTAAACCAGTATCCACCTACTATGGTCAGCCCAACAATGTCCCCCTAACCGTAGCAATTTTTGAAAATCGCCCAAGCCATCTCTCGGAGATTTTAAGCAGTTTAGCTAAAGGTGAAATTACATTAACTACTAATCTACGATGAATCAATATTTTATAGCTTAAGGTTAAAAAGGGATTAAGACGTAACAACAGGTTTAACACTGGGTTATAACTAATAATGTCATTCTAAACTATCTCTTTTTTAGTTTTCTAAATTACCAGAAAATAATGCGGTACGAAAAATATACATATTACTGTAATGGAACTGGGTTCAACATGTTCAAGAGTGTGGTTTGCCTTGCGGGGTCGAGGGTTCTCTTAGAGGGAAGTAGTCGAAGTCACGTCTGGTCCCGAACAGCTTCTGCTCCTAGTACGGCTCCAAGAATTGTTCCTGCTCCCGGAATTGCTCCAAGGGCTACTCTAACGTTGGATTTAACATAAAAAAACGCAACCAATAAATAAACAAATAAAAACAACCAAAGAAAGAAAAACAACAAAAGAACCAGAGAGAAAAGGGCTGGGAACGGGACAAAAAGGCATTTTATAGATTTTGGAAATTTTGAGGATTGGACTCGGTGGAACGTAGATCATTTTTGGACTCAGCGGGTCGAACTGGTTAAGAATATATATTTTTGGGCATTTTTCTAGAATTATTGGGATTTTTTAAATGTTTTTTCGGATTTAAATAAAATTAAATCCGAAAATAAAATTTAAAAAATCAGAAATTTAAAATGCTATCGGGCCGTACAGTGCCACGTGGCTCAGCACTGTGCAGTCCACGGGTGCCCTGCGTGTGGCTTGTTGGGCCACCAGCTATGCGAGAGAAGTGGCCGGTGGGGCCATTAGGCGCGAGAGAGGGGCGAATGTGACGGCTGGGCCTTGCACAATGAGATGGGGAGGAGCAGTGGCACGAGCGAACCGAAGGGCGCCAGAGATGGGGGAGAAGAGGGCGGCGCGGGCGATGGAAGGCTCGGGAGAGTGAGAGAAGTAGCAGGAGAGCAACGCCTCATCTCGGCGAGCTCGGGACAAGGGAATTCGAGGCAGGCGAGGATTTTATAGCTGGGGCGAGAGAGAGGCGGGGTGGCGACGAGCTCATGGTGGGGTCAGCAAGGGCATGGGGAGGGCGGGAGGAGGCGGGAGATGCGGGTGGTGGCCATGGGAAGACAAGGAGGCGGGGCGGTGGAGGCGCATAAGGAGGTTAGGCGGCGTGGAGTGCAGGCAAGTGGGCGAGGCGGCGACGCCAAGACCGGGGAGACAGTCACGAGGCGGAGGCTGGTCTGCGTGGTGAATGGGCCAGGGAGGGGAGCGGCCCACGGGCGAGTGCACCCTAGGGAAGGGGAGGGGAAAAGGGGCTCGGGGGAAAGGAATTGGACCGGAGGCCCACGGGCCGAGGGGGAAGGAAGGCATGCCGGGCCGGAATAGGAGGAAGGCGCATTCCAAAAAGAGAAAGCGGAAAAATGGAGGTTTCCCAAAAGGGAAACTTTATAAATAAAGCTTAAATAAAATCAAATAAAATTGATAAAAATTTGAAAAAAAACAATAAATTCAAATAAACTCATTTTGAAAATTTTGGGGTATTTCCTACGCTACCTCTCCAAGGATGACTTCCGCGTCCTCACCGCCGTCGAGATGGGCATGCGCAGGGCCGTCATACCGTACAGTACAACCCCCACCCTCTCTTCTCCTACCCTTGCACGTGGCAGTGGTTCTCGTTTCAATTCTCAGTACGAGATCACGCCCGCTGAGCTCGTTGATCGCATCGCCGGATTGAAGCGAGTGCCACCTTTGCTTCGATAAGGCTTGTAACGGTTGTTATCACTGTTGTCAAGTTTTTGAACCCAAAAAAAAAAAAAAATCAGTTGTTCAGTGAAAAAGATCCGTTCTTACTTCTTTCTTTTGGTGGATGCTCTGTGAATTTAGGCATGGTGGCACATATAAAGTGCTGCGCAATTTGTTGAAGCACAAATTAGTGCATCATGATGCCACTAAATGTGAGTTTATCATGGTTAATCCTGTTTATTTTCCTTTAAGATGAAAATTTGGATTGCTAGCACTTACCCCCAGGTCTTGGTTGCTTTATTGATTCCTTTCCATACAAATGATGGATATCGGCTCACATATCTTGGATATGACTTCCTTGCCATCAAGACATTGGTTAATTGTGGAGTATTTGCTTTGGTTGGTCCTCAAATCGGTGCTGGAAAGGAGTCAGGTATTTTGTTTTTACTTTTTTATTTTCTATTTTATCACTAAAATATATTTTAGATTATAGTAAGGGCATGTGAAGTACTTCATTTTAATGTCTCCATTATATCCAGATATATTTGAGGTTGCCACGGAGGATGGTAAGGTGCTTGCTATGACGGTTCATAGGTTGGGCAGGACATCTTTCAGGGCTGTGAAATCTATGCATCAGAGGAGCTATAATTGGCTGTACCTCTCGCGATTTGCAGCCTTGAAGAATTTGCCTTTATGAAGGGTTTTTTTTGCCTGAGTAACTTCCATCAGCTTATTTAGAGCTGCGTGCTCTTTTGATTAATTACCTTTTGTTTAGTTATCCTTGACCGAGGTAATATTTTTACTTCCAGGCTTTAGGAGACCATGGGTTCCCTGTTCCAACTGCTGTGGATTGCAATCGGCATTGTGTGATCATGTCTCTTGTGCAGGGATATCCACTGTAAGTGTAGATGTAATTATGCACATCGGTGAATTCTTATGTTAATCAAAGAGCATATTCCTTTACACTGGGCCTGATACAAGTGTTCTGTTTTCTGTTATGTAGTGTTCAAGAGAGAGAATTACAAAATCCAGATGACGTTTTTGATACAATTCTTGGCCTTATTGTTCGTTTAGTGGAGCATGGGCTAATACGTTGTGATTTTAATGAATTCAATTTCATGGTATTTATTCTTGTGCCTTTTCTAGTTGGTGTTAATTTCTAAGCTCACATAGATAAATTAGCTCATCGATTCCCCTTTTCTCACATTCGATTCATGCATTGCATTTGTATCCATTGTGAATTGAGATCCATGTTTTTTTTACTTAATTTTTTCTTTCATGCTGCTTCTTTCAAATATGCTTTGATCTCATTGACTTCTTAGCAAAATATAATAATCGGAATGGTAATCTATGGACAAGAATTGTGCTAGTCTTGTGCAATAACACATGAGGTTGTGGTATAATTATCATGTGAAAAATAATGCCTACATGCCGCATTTGTTTGGAATGTAAGCGATAGAATGGCGGTTCCAAAATTTTTAATCCTTGACCAAGCATAAAACCATGAATTATATTTATAGGTAATGAAGATACTATGGCAAGATTATCAGTTTTTCTGCAACAAGTGAACTGGATCCATCCTTTGAATAATTATGATCTTTTGCTTGTCAGCATTTGGTTATTAACTTCTCATTGAACATAGTAGACACTATAATGACATATTGTTTTTTTAAATTACATGGCTATGTAATTTAATTTGACTTCATTACTGTTAATGTTATGCAGATTGATGATGATGAAAAAATTACGGTTATTGACTTCCCACAGATGGTATCTGTTTCGCATCGCAATGCCCAGATGTATCTAACTTACTCAGATAGCTAACATAAGAATAGAAGACTGCCATCTACGCGTTATCCATGAGTTTCGCTTTTGCAGGTTTTTTTGATTGAGATATTGAGTGTATCTACAAGTTCTTTAAAAAGAGGTTTGTAATATTTGAAGAAACCTTAAGAATCATCTTGTCGTATCAACTCCTTTTGTTACTGAGCTTTCTTTTCTTCTTATTAGGTATAATCTTTCATCGGAGAAAAGTGAAGATCAAGATGTAGAAAGTAGGCCATCCTTTTTATCTGTGCAAAGGGCTGCTGGTTTCTTGGACAAGGAATTAGCTGCCAGTGGCTTCACCAAAGAGCAAGTGGAGATGGAAAAGTTGGGTCAGATGTTTCTACTTTCTACAAAATTATTTTTTATACACGCATATTTTATACTTTATGGTATTCTGCTGGTATCTCTACTACTTCTAATTTTGAGTTGGTGGTGATGCGTCCGTTCTTCGCCAACCCAACCCCCACGATGCACTCCTCTCCCGCGATCTTCTCCCGATCTTCCTCCCCGCGCCCCCAATCCCATGCAACAATCGCTCCAGAATCAACGCGCTGCATCCCCTATTCCTCCGCGCACGCTAATCGCTTAGATCTCCCTCCTCCCCTCCCCCTGCATCGATCGCTCCCGGCCCTGATCCCCTGGAGATCTCCCCCGCATCGATCGCTTCCTCCACACCCGCTCCGGTAGGAGATTTGCGCCCTGCCGCAATCCTCGCCCGGAAACAGATCACTCCAGATCTCCCCCCACACCCCGCACAATCCTCGACCGAGTCGCCAGCGGTCATCGGCAGCGCCGCTCACGTCCATCTCCGTTCGGTATAGCATGTCCTTCCCTGATGTTTGCAACTGATGTTCTGGTTATTGTCAATTCCTTCGTGTTGTCAGGGTATTTATTCATATTGGCTGTTAATATGTTCTTCTCATCTTATGTTGTTTGAATCTTGAATTATTTTACAGAAAGGAGGCAAGCTGAATCTACTAGGATCCGTGACAAGTACCTAGATAGAATTCCTGTAATAGTCTCTAGCTTTTTTTGTCCTTATGCATATGTCTTTATTCAGGTAGAGAAAAGGAAAACATACTCCCTCATGGACCCAAACCAAGTCATGCAGTAACTTTGTTGTGCTCCTCTCGTGATCTTTTTTTATCTTGAATGACTTTTTTGTAGTGGTGATAAACAAATTGAAGGCGTTAAGATCTGACAAGTGTTTGGGTGGGAGTGAAGGTAAGAAGAATATGTTGCAAGATTGTAAATTTTAATATACACATACATTCGATTTCTACCACAATTCTTCAGAAAAATTTTTGTAATCGGAAAAGATAGATGTTTGATCTTGTAAAACAATTTTCTTTTATTGCTTATCTTTATGTTTCATTATCAATTTTATTTTTCGTAGCAACGCACGGGCATTGAACTAGTATTCTCGAAAAAGTGAGTATTGGTGGGCATACAAGTTTCTTGAAACTGGTTCTGGTGGGAATCCCTCTAGCCATTAACTGCTTAGCTACCAGTTGGTTTCTGGTCTTGAGTTTCAACCTGGTCAACCGGTTTTCTGTTATCGTTTGCTTTGTATTTCGTTTTCTTTTCCTCATACTTAGATTGTCACTACTATATTGTAAAGCCTGTTTTCATTTGGGATTTTTGTTTGCCTCGTTAATTTCATAATGGGTACAATATTCTCCAAAATATCGCAAAAGTTAAAGTTCGTATGATGATAACCCTGGTGACATTCTCATTTTGCTACCTGCTTACAGTTCATTGAGGAAGTTGTTGAAGAACATAATTCCAACTCAGATGATGATGATTCGACATCAGAACAGGACTGCAGTCAGATTAATGATGCTGTGCCTGTTAAAATTGATTCCTTGATAATAGCAGACCAGTTATCGATCTGCTTAACAAAGTGCCTGTTAAATTGAATTGGCTGCCGATTGTGCCAACAGCCAACCTTGTTAGCGGTCACAGTTTTTCAAGTTTACAGTTTCTGAAATATATTTTGGGGTGTCTCTCAGGAACCTGCTGATGAACCAGATTTCAATATTGCCTTGACGGATGTTACTTACACTGCTCTACCGTGCAGCATGGAGCAAGTACAAATAGCAGTGGCGACTGGCGAGAACAAATTGGAAAATCCTTCCTCCAGTAGCAATGGAGATGCTAAGGAACCACTCGAATCAGAAGGCAAGACGCTTTCCCAGGATGATGATAATGATGATGATTTATCGGAGGATCCTGACGACGAGGAGGATGCCGCGCTCCATGATTTATCGAAGGGCACCATGAATTCCAAAATCCAGAGGCAGACATGCAAATGGTGATTGTTGTTATAGAACGGGCTCCATGGTTGCATTTTTGTTCACGGTTTTGATCATTCACTCGTTTGAGTGATGCTTCTCCATGCTTTACGGGCCGAGTAGTTAAAAAAAAACTCGGTGCCATGTAGTGTTTTGTGCCATCAGCTCAGTAAATTTTCTTGCTTTATTGTGCTGAACCGAAGCAGAATTTTGAGTTATTTCACATTAAGCCTTGTTACTGCATACTAGTTTGCATCCCAGTCTTAGAAAAATTGTTTCACATCAGTAACTTATCGGTCACACGTACGACAACAGAGAAACGTTTTCATCAAGTAGACTCTGAAAGGGGACCCACCCACCTGTCAGCTTGTTCACATGGAAACACTCTGGTCTCCTAAAAAGAAAAATGCAAATGGATTATTATACCCTTTTTTTTTCCAGCAGAATGCATAACTGCACCCGGATTATTATACCTTTTCTTTTCAGCAGAATGGATTACTGCACCCGAAGAAGCTCAAATCAGAGCTTGTTTGGAACACGGAAACAGAAGCACACAATAATGCGAAAAAAGCATGAGTATGAAAGGAATGCACGAACAATTTCATCTTATGCAGCCGACAGATGGGTCTACTATCACTTTTCAGTCACCCGTTAGATTTTTTTTTTCAAATCTAGCCTTCTTTTGAGCAGAATTATAAATCTAGCCTCTTCTCTTATCGCAAAAGACGAGGTAGACGAGTGCATGCTGCACCTAGAAACCTGAAGCGGTGAGGAGTGGTGGCCTGTCGCGAATGACAAGCATCAGAGGCAGCCTGCAGCGTCCGACGAGTGCAAGAGGTGACCTCTCGAGGTAGCTACGGTGGAGGAGACAGAATAAGGAGAGACAAAATTGATGTCTACTATTTAACAAAAGGTCTTATAGATAGTTTTCTATTTTGTGTGCCATTATACAGACGGCCTGTTAATTAGATAAGAGATCATTACAGATAACAATATAGATAATCCATTATATGAGTTATTTTTAGTACTATCTATAGATGACATAGAGTATATTACAGGCAGTTGCTGTCTATACCCACGGTACATGCCCTTAGAGCAGCTCTATTTATTCATATTGGTTTAATATGTTCTTCTCATCTTATGTTGTTTGAATCTTGAATTATTTTACGAAAGGAGGAATGAATCTACTAGGATCCGTGACAAGTACCTAGATAGAATTCTGTAATAGTCTCTAGCTTTTTTGTCCTTATGCATATGTCTTTATTCAGGAGAAAAGGAAAACATACTCCTCATGGACCCAAACCAAGTCATGAACTTTGTGCCTCGTCGTCTTTTTTTATCTTGAATGACTTTTTTGTAGTGGATAAACAAATTGAAGGCGTTAAGATCGACAAGTGTTTGGGTGGGAGTGAAGGTAAGAAGAATATGTTGCAAGATTGTAAATTTTAATATACACATACATTCGATTTCTACCACAATTCTTGAAAAATTTTGTAATCGGAAAAGATAGATGTTTGATCTTGTAAAACAATTTTCTTTTATTGCTTATCTTTATGTTTCATTATCAATTTTATTTTTAGAAGCAAGGGCATTGAACTAGTATTCTCAAAAAGTGAGTATTGGTGGGCATACAAGTTTCTTGAAACTGGTTCTGGTGGGAATCCTCTAGCCATTAACTGCTTAGCTACCAGTTGGTTTCTGGTCTTGAGTTTCAACCTGGTCAACCGGTTTTCTGTTATCGTTTGCTTTGTATTTCGTTTTCTTTTCCTCATACTTAGATTGTCACTACTATATTGTAAAGCCTGTTTTCATTTGGGATTTTGTTTGCCTCGTTAATTTCATAATGGGTACAATATTCTCCAAAATATCGCAAAAGTTAAAGTTCGTATGATGATAACCCTGGTGACATTCTCATTTTGCTACCTGCTTACAGTTCATTGAGGAAGTTGTTGAAGAACATAATTCCAACTCAGATGATGATGATTCGACATCAGAACAGGACTGCAGTCAGATTAATGATGCTGTGCCTGTTAAAATTGATTCCTTGATAATAGCAGACCAGTTATCGATCTGCTTAACAAAGTGCCTGTTAAATTGAATTGGCTGCCGATTGTGCCAACAGCCAACCTTGTTAGCGGTCACAGTTTTTCAAGTTTACAGTTTCTGAAATATATTTTGGGGTGTCTCTCAGGAACCTGCTGATGAACCAGATTTCAATATTGCCTTGACGGATGTTACTTACACTGCTCTACCGTGCAGCATGGAGCAAGTACAAATAGCAGTGGCGACTGGCGAGAACAAATTGGAAAATCCTTCCTCCAGTAGCAATGGAGATGCTAAGGAACCACTCGAATCAGAAGGCAAGACGCTTTCCCAGGATGATGATAATGATGATGATTTATCGGAGGATCCTGACGACGAGGAGGATGCCGCGCTCCATGATTTATCGAAGGGCACCATGAATTCCAAAATCCAGAGGCAGACATGCAAATGGTGATTGTTGTTATAGAACGGGCTCCATGGTTGCATTTTTGTTCACGGTTTTGATCATTCACTCGTTTGAGTGATGCTTCTCCATGCTTTACGGGCCGAGTAGTTAAAAAAAAACTCGGTGCCATGTAGTGTTTTGTGCCATCAGCTCAGTAAATTTTCTTGCTTTATTGTGCTGAACCGAAGCAGAATTTTGAGTTATTTCACATTAAGCCTTGTTACTGCATACTAGTTTGCATCCCAGTCTTAGAAAAATTGTTTCACATCAGTAACTTATCGGTCACACGTACGACAACAGAGAAACGTTTTCATCAAGTAGACTCTGAAAGGGGACCCACCCACCTGTCAGCTTGTTCACATGGAAACACTCTGGTCTCCTAAAAAGAAAAATGCAAATGGATTATTATACCCTTTTTTTTTCCAGCAGAATGCATAACTGCACCCGGATTATTATACCTTTTCTTTTCAGCAGAATGGATTACTGCACCCGAAGAAGCTCAAATCAGAGCTTGTTTGGAACACGGAAACAGAAGCACACAATAATGCGAAAAAAGCATGAGTATGAAAGGAATGCACGAACAATTTCATCTTATGCAGCGAGCAGATGGGTCTACTATCACTTTTGTCACACCGTTAGATTTTTTTTTTTCAAATCTAGCCTTCTTTTGAGCAGAATTATAAATCTAGCCTCTTCTCTTATCGCAAAAGACGAGGTAGACGAGTGCATGCTGCACCTAGAGAGCACAGAAGCAGCGCAGGAGTGGTGGCCTGTCGCGAATGACAAGCATCAGAGGCAGCCTGCAGCGTCCGACGAGTGCAAGAGGTGACCTCTCGAGGTAGCTACGGTGGAGGAGACAGAATAAGGAGAGACAAAATTGATGTCTACTATTTAACAAAAGGTCTTATAGATAGTTTTCTATTTTGTGTGCCATTATACGCATTTACGTTAATTAGATAAGAGATCATTACGATAACAATATAGATAATCCATTATATGAGTTATTTTTAGTACTATCTATAGATGACATAGAGTATATTACAGTCGATTTCGTCTATACCCACAGTACATGCCCTTAGAGCAGCTCCAAATTTGCCTGACACGGTCCAGATCGGAAAATTTGAGGAAGCGTGGCATCAGAGCAAAAAATGGCTCTCCAACAGCTTCAGATCGCGATCTCCATTTTAGGGAAGGGAGAGAATCCAAATCTCCAGATTCTCTCTCCTTCCCCATTCCAATCCCCATCGCTGCGCATAGAACTACCGATCTTCCTGTGACGAGGAGGAACGTCGAGGGAGCCAAGTGCGAGGAGTCTAGCCGCTTTCGGTCTCGCGTCGTCCGAGTCTCACTCGGAGATCGGCGGTTTCCTTCCGCATGCTTCACGCTCTTGCCCTAAACCTAGTCTCCCATCGCAAGAAGCTTCGGCGGTGCACTACTTTCTTCGTCAGCTGTCCAGAAGGGGTAGGCGTTCTTTCCTTCCCTCAGTTCGCTTCCCTTTTCTTTTTGTGTATCGCTCGCAGTGATCCATGCCGATGGATTTGTCGCGGTGATTTACCGTCGATCCCGCCCCAATTCATGAGGTTTTTTTCTTGATTATAGATTGGAGCCGATCCTTCCGGAGTTCCCAACTCTCCGCCCAGATCCGAACCGAACTCGCTTGACCATCATGCGGGTTAGGAGCCCCTGACCCATCTCACTAATTACTCGATTTCTTGTGCTAGAAGAGCCCGAATGATGGGTCTCTGCCGAGTATCTTGTGATATAGACAACCTTTTGTTTAACAAAGGCACAAAAGTTCAATTCAATGGAGCGTTCGCCTATTTGGACATTAGAGTATCCCGAAATTCGTGAGTAGCATGGTGTAGCCATTGCCATTGTATGAGGTAGATAGAGTAGATTAGCATAATCGGTAAAATTCTTTGAGTCCGGATTAATCTAGTGCCTGGAAGGCTCAGTTCATGTTTGAATATATGTTTCTCGGCTCAGCTCAGTTTATGTTTGAATAGATGTTTCCTTGAGTCTGGATTAATCTAGTGGCAAGACTATACCACGTTGTCACTTTATGTTTCATTATCAATTTTATTTTTAAGATAGCACGGGCATTGAACTAGTATTCTCGAAAAAGTGAGTATTGGTGGGCATACAAGTTTCTTGAAACTGGTTCTGGTGGGAATCCTCTAGCCATTAACTGCTTAGCTACCAGTTGGTTTCTGGTCTTGAGTTTCAACCTGGTCAACCGGTTTTCTGTTATCGTTTGCTTTGTATTTCGTTTTCTTTTCCTCATACTTAGATTGTCACTACTATATTGTAAAGCCTGTTTTCATTTGGGATTTTGTTTGCCTCGTTAATTTCATAATGGGTACAATATTCTCCAAAATATCGCAAAAGTTAAAGTTCGTATGATGATAACCCTGGTGACATTCTCATTTTGCTACCTGCTTACAGTTCATTGAGGAAGTTGTTGAAGAACATAATTCCAACTCAGATGATGATGATTCGACATCAGAACAGGACTGCAGTCAGATTAATGATGCTGTGCCTGTTAAAATTGATTCCTTGATAATAGCAGACCAGTTATCGATCTGCTTAACAAAGTGCCTGTTAAATTGAATTGGCTGCCGATTGTGCCAACAGCCAACCTTGTTAGCGGTCACAGTTTTTTCAAGTTTACAGTTTCTGAAATATATTTTGGGGGTGTCTCTCAGGAACCTGCTGATGAACCAGATTTCAATATTGCCTTGACGGATGTTACTTACACTGCTCTACCGTGCAGCATGGAGCAAGTACAAATAGCAGTGGCGACTGGCGAGAACAAATTGGAAAATCCTTCCTCCAGTAGCAATGGAGATGCTAAGGAACCACTCGAATCAGAAGGCAAGACGCTTTCCCAGGATGATGATAATGATGATGATTTATCGGAGGATCCTGACGACGAGGAGGATGCCGCGCTCCATGATTTATCGAAGGGCACCATGAATTCCAAAATCCAGAGGCAGACATGCAAATGGTGATTGTTGTTATAGAACGGGCTCCATGGTTGCATTTTTGTTCACGGTTTTGATCATTCACTCGTTTGAGTGATGCTTCTCCATGCTTTACGGGCCGAGTAGTTAAAAAAAAACTCGGTGCCATGTAGTGTTTTGTGCCATCAGCTCAGTAAATTTTCTTGCTTTATTGTGCTGAACCGAAGCAGAATTTTGAGTTATTTCACATTAAGCCTTGTTACTGCATACTAGTTTGCATCCCAGTCTTAGAAAAATTGTTTCACATCAGTAACTTATCGGTCACACGTACGACAACAGAGAAACGTTTTCATCAAGTAGACTCTGAAAGGGGACCCACCCACCTGTCAGCTTGTTCACATGGAAACACTCTGGTCTCCTAAAAAGAAAAATGCAAATGGATTATTATACCCTTTTTTTTCCAGCAGAATGCATAACTGCACCCGGATTATTATACCTTTTCTTTTCAGCAGAATGGATTACTGCACCCGAAGAAGCTCAAATCAGAGCTTGTTTGGAACACGGAAACAAGCACACAATAATGCGAAAAAAGCATGAGTATGAAAGGAATGCACGAACAATTTCATCTTATGCAGCCGAGATGGGTCTACTATCACTTTTGCACCCGTTAGATTTTTTTTTTCAAATCTAGCCTTCTTTTGAGCAGAATTATAAATCTAGCCTCTTCTCTTATCGCAAAAGCGAGGTAGCGAGTGCATGCTGCACCTAGAAACCTGAAGCGTGCAGGAGTGGTGGCTTTGTCATGAATGACAAGCATCGAGCAGCTGCGGCGTCAAGCGAGTGCAAGAGGTGACCTCTCGAGGTAGCTACGGTGGAGGAGCAGAATAAGGAGAGACAAAATTGATGTCTACTATTTAACAAAAGGTCTTATAGATAGTTTTCTATTTTGTGTGCCATTATCTGACGGACTTTAGTTAATTAGATAAGAGATCATTACAGATAACAATATAGATAATCCATTATATGAGTTATTTTTAGTACTATCTATAGATGACATAGAGTATATTACGCGATTCTTGTCTATACCCACAGTACATGCCCTTAGAGCAGCTCCAAATTTGCCGTCACGGTCGCATCGGAAAATTTGAGGAAGCGTGGGCATCGAGCGCAAAAATGGCTCTCCAACGCTCGATCGCGATCTCCATTTTTAGGGAAGGAGAGAATCCGAAATCTCGATTCTCTCTCCTTCCCCATTCCAATCCCCATCGCTTCATGGCCATAGCTGGCCGATCTTCTGTGACGAGGAGGAACGTCGAGGAGCCGGTGGAGGAGTCTAGCCGCCTTCGGTCTGCGTCGTCCGAGTCTCATTTGGAGATCGGCGGTTTCCTTCCCAGCGCTTCACGCTCTTGCCCTAAACCTAGTCTCCCATCGCGAAGAAGCTTCGTCGGCGGTGCACTACTTCTCTTCGTCACTCGTCCAGAAAGGGGTAGGCGTTCTCTTCCTTCCTCGATTCGCTTCCCTTTTCTCTTTTTGTGTATGCGCTCAGATGATCCATGCCGATGGATTTGTCGCGGTGATTTACCGTCGATCCGTCCCAATTCATGAGGTTTTTTTCTTGATTATAGATTGGGCCATCCTTCGGAGTTCCCAACTCTCCGTCCAGATCCGAACCGAACTCGTCGGCCATCATGCGGGTTAGGAGCCCTGACCCATCTCACTAATTACTCTGGATTTCTTGTGCTAGAAGAGCCCGAATGATGGGTCTCTGCTCGGAGTACTGTGATATAGACAACCTTTTGTTTAACAAAGGCACAAAAAGTTCAATTCAGTGGAGCGTTTCCTGGCCTATTTGGACATTAGAGTATCCCTGAAATTCTGTGAGTAGCATGCAGGTGTAGCCATTGCCATTGTATGAGGTAGATAGAGTAGATTAGCATAATCAGGTAAAATTCTTTGAGTCCGGATTAATCTAGTGCCGGAAGGCTCAGGTTCATGTTTGAATATATGTTTTCTCAGGCTCAGGCTCAGGTTTATGTTTGAATAGATGTTTCCTTGAGTCTGGATTAATCTAGTGCCGGAAGACTATACCACGTTGTCACAAATGCTTATATTTCTTCATGAATGCTTATATTGTCACAAAAGGTTACGGAAGGAAAGCCCTTATGCCTGTCATTTATTTCATAGCCAAAACTCAACTGGCTGCTATCACTATGATTGTCCTGGTAAGAGCTGTAATCATCATTATCAGATTCATCGTCTAGTCCATTGAATTGATATTCACAGGGATTGTTCTCATGGATTTGCTTAGTAGTGGTCCATTTTATATGTTTGTTTGGGGACAAGTTTGTAGTTTTTGCCTGACAATACAATATTTGTAGTTCAATATGGATGGGGATCCTACCAGCCAGGTGCTAGTTATTTTGAGTTCTCCACTAGCCAGGCTCGCCAGTATATGTGTCCAGTATATCTGTTTGTCTAGCACAAATTTTGTCTTTTAACTCTTTTGTCAGGTGTGATTTGCTGTGAAACTTTTTAGTTTTTTCTCCCCTTTTAGCTTAGCTGACCTAGCAGAAGAAAAGTACAAGACTCCATTGATTCTCACATGTTGTGATTCATTGACACATATATGTAATAAGTTGATAATTATTCAACCTCAACCTCGATGTACCTGGGATGTTACTCTCTTATTTTGCTGTCCCTGTAAACTCATCTGTGGTTTGCAATAATATCAACTCTGTAGGTGTACTTCTAGCATTGAACTTGTTTGCAGAAATTGTTTTGATCTACCAGAAAATATGTTTATTCTGACCTTATAAGTATTTATTTTGGGTAAATTCTCTGAGGTTATTTAATAGCATGTCGATTGGATCCATTGCTCTTATTCTCTGAGGTAACGTTATAGTGGTATTGGTGAGACTCTTGTGGTTACATTGGCGAAACTTGAGGTGTTCTATTTCTAGAATGAAATATTGAGTGTTACGATCAGTCATTGATATGCCAATATTCATGTCAAATATGCTATAGAGCCCACATTTCGACAAGCAATGGCAAAGTTTTTGTTCACTAAAATAACTGCAGTTGCTAATGAGTTCTCCATTTTGTTTTCACTTTTTTCTTGATCTGAAATAGAGCCCATATTTCGAAAAGCAATGGCAAAGTTTTTGTTCACTAAAATAACCTGAAAGTTGGACTCAATAGACAGTTGAGTTATGATATTTCTTTAGTTACTTGTTCTTTTAGGATATGGATTGTCTCGACAAAATTCTTGAAAATTATCTCTTTGTACCTAGGTGTGTCGATCGATTGCACAGGAACAATAGCATCGATTGAGCGGAAGGAATTATGCCAAGCCTAAACCAATCATTTGGGAAGGAGACTAAAGGCACTGATCTGCGTAGCATCAAGTTGAGCCGAAAAGAAGAGGTTCATGGTCATCGATTTCTCAATTCTTAGGGAACATAACATTTACTGACATCGATGTGGGCATACTTTTGTTTACCCCATTCTTTCTATATCCTTGCCATTTCGAGGGTTGTTTGTTTAGTTGATGAGTATATGCCATTAGTGAGCTATAACATTTTACGTCCGGACTTGTGTTATACTATTTCTGTCTGACCTTCTGTGTTGGCATTTCTGTCGACCTTCTGTGTTGGCATTTTACGTGCGGACTTGTTTAGTTGATGAGTATATCAGAGTTGATGAGTATTTTACGTGCAATATTGAGCTATACTATTTCTGTCGCCTTCCTTTACGTATCATTGGCTAAGTCAAATGATAAGTCTTTCTAATGGCAGGTCAAGCCTTCCTTTGTGTTGCGGTTATTTAAGCTGGCATGCGGATCTTGACATTGGTCGTGGGTTTTGACATAGTCGATGAAAAAGGCGATAAATTTCTGATGAAAAAGGGCCGTTGCAATATAGCCGTTACGTTGACCGTTAGAACAAATTTTAAATTTTAAATTCCCGCAATTTAAAATAGCCGTTTAAATTTTTCCCGCGAAAAAATAAACGTGGCTCATTTGGCGGTTATGTAGGCGGTTATCAAATATCATTATAATATAAGAGTGAGAATATAGGGAATGAGATTTGGAGAATGCTGTTGGAGAGGAAAGAGATATAGGGAAGGAATCTTTTTAGAGAATTCTGTATATAAGGATATAGGGAATGAGATTTAGAGAATGCTGTTGGAGATGGTCTTAGGATCCCTGTTCCCAAATTCTATCTCTCGGATTTTTTTGAACGGATCAGATTGGATGGAGGCCGAATATGGCGGAGTTGGCGCGAAAGCCCAATAGGCCCATCTCTCCCAAGAACATCAAACCCTAACCCCCGAGGACCCCACTCGTTAGACACACGCGCACCCGCTATAAATACCCTGCCCCTCACCCGGGGGAACCCTAGGTTAAAGAGACGCCGCCGCCGCCGTCCGCCTTGCTCTCCTCCTTCCTCAGGGCTTGGTCCTCGCCTCCCACCTCTGTCTCTCGCACGGATCTGTTGCTTCTACCTAGGGTTAGGGTTTCTGTTACTGCTGCTGTTGTTGTTGCCAGCTCGCACCGCGGCGATGGCGATCAAGAGGACCAAGGCCGAGAAGAAGCTGGCGTACGACAAGAAGCTGTGCCAGCTGCTCGACGAGTACACCAAGGTGCTCATCGCCGTGGCGGACAACGTCGGCTCCAACCAGCTCCAGGAGATCCGCAAGGGCCTGCGCGGCGACTCCATCGTGCTCATGGGGAAGAACACCCTCATCCGCCGCTGCATCAAGGTGCACGCCGAGAAGACAGGCAACAAGGACTTCCTCGAGCTCATGCCCCTCCTCGTCGTAAGCCATTGGATCCTCTGCTGTCTTTCTTTTTTGGGTTCTTGGCGATTCCGATTTGTGCGCTGAAATGGTGGTTTTTTGGTGGTGACGTGGATTGTAGGGGAATGTTGGTCTCATCTTCACCAAGGGTGACCTCAAGGAGGTCCGCGAGGAGGTTGCCAAGTACAAGGTAAATTATTGTACTACCTCTATTCTTGAGGCGAGTGCTTATTTATCTTTGCAAGTGTGTGTGTGTGTGTGTGTAACCTGGGGCACCATGGTGGCTTATGTATGTTTACAATATCGTTCTGGAGCATACTGTTATGCTTGTTAATGATAGGATTCTTTTGAGGGAAAACTGGAATATTGTGGTTGCTGCACAAGCTTTTTATCAACAGTCTTGGGTTATGATGTGGTTTCCAGTCAGGCTGTGTAGTGTTATTGGTTATGAATTGCAACATTTTCCTGGTACTGTGCAGTTATTTTTATGTGAACTACATATTGCTATTGTTCATCTAATGTTTAGGCCGTTTGTAGTTTATGTAAATTATTCCATTTGTGTTGTCCAATGACTCTGATCTTGTTTGTCATACAACAGGTTGGAGCTCCTGCTCGTGTTGGGCTGGTTGCTCCCATTGATGTGGTGGTTCCCCCTGGAAACACTGGGCTGGATCCCTCCCAGACTTCTTTCTTCCAGGTGAGGATTTGATGATAACACATCTCTGCGTACTCGCAGTTAAAATTCTTACAGCGGTGTCTTGTTTCAGGTGCTTAACATCCCCACCAAGATTAACAAGGGTACTGTGGAAATCATCACCCCTGTGGAGCTCATCAAGAAGGGTGAAAAGGTCGGCTCGTCAGAGTCTGCCCTGCTCGCCAAGCTGGGTATCCGCCCATTCTCGTATGGTCTTGTGATCACCAATGTCTACGATGGTGGGTCAGTGTTCAGCCCTGAGGTTCTTGACCTCACTGAGGAAGACCTGATAGACAAGTTTGCATCTGGTGTTTCTATGGTTGCCTCGCTGTCCCTGGCAATCTCGTATCCAACTATTGCTGCTGCGCCTCACATGTTCATCAACGGGTACAAGAATGTGCTTGCTGTTGCTGTGGAGACTGATTACTCGTACCCACATGCGGACAAGATCAAGGAGTATCTCAAGGTAATCAATTCTCTCTTTTCTATTTCATGTTTGCCTGTAGTCTTTAATTTAAATGCGTGAGAATGTTTGTAACAGTGTTATGCTTACTGTTCTCCAATTGTTAGTTTAGCTCATAGTAGAAATGCAAACTGTGTTATTGGACTGCAACATGTCATCTATGCTTGGAAAAACTTCTTTTTGTTTATTCTGACCTAGATGATCATTGAGCTTTGCACGAATTAGTGGTAGGTTATCAATCTAAACCAATACTTCATTTTAAATTGTTTCTATTTCATATTTCTAACAGCGATGTGCTTTCTTGTTTGTAAGAGTAGGCAAGTTCATAGTGGAATTCAATTTGTGTTATGAACTGCAGCATTTCATTTCTGATTGACACATGTTCTATTTATTTTGAACTTAATATCTATCGAATGTTTCATCAATTAGTGATAGGCTATCAATCTAAGTGTTTGTGGTTGGTTGGTTTTTGGCAGTGGGCATTCTATCAGACTTGAGATAATCCTTTGATGTTGTATCAATATCTTAAGATTGCCAACTTTCTCTTTAATCATGTAAAGTAAACTGATGATGCTTTGATGGCACTGCAACCTATATCTAATTTGTGGATGTTCATCTCAATTTTTTTACATACTCTGGTTGGCGATGCTTTGCAGGACCCCAGCAAGTTTGCGGCTGCTGCCCCGGTTGCTGCTGCTGACTCTGGTGCTGCTGCTGCTGCGTCTGCTCCCAAGGAGGAAGAGAAGAAGGAAGAACCGGCGGAGGAGTCCGACGATGACATGGGCTTCGGTCTGTTCGACTAAGCTGCTGGCTGTATCGCTGTCAAGTTGCAAGTTTTGCCTCAGTGATGAACATGGAAGTTTGTTATTACCTAAATTTAGCATATCAAGCTTTTTGCTAGACAAGAATTATGTTGGGTATAGTGTGTAATCGACAATGGTATTGTTATGTCATGCACTCTAATTGTGTTGGTATTGCTCTGTTTTTTCCCCCTTATTTTGTGTGTTATGGCTGTGGCTTTCGGGGAGGGAGGAAAGGAAGGAGGTGCTGCCACAAAAAGAGCGTTTTTATTAAAGATTTGATGATGATGGTCTTAAATTAGTAATTCCCGAAGTTTAATAAGTGAGCACGATACTATAGATGATGTTAACATGGAGTATGCATTCACATAGTAGTACGCTAGCTGGTACTGTCGCGCTTGTTTTCTTACTATTTTGTGGACTTTAGTTGATTCCTTTGGTATTACGGATATTGAAAAGGGTAAATTCGATGAAAAGCGTTGCAATATACTTCGTTGACCGTTAGAACAAATTTTAAATTTTAAATTCGCAATTTAAAATAGCCGTTTAAATTTTCTGAAAAAATAACGTGGCTCATTTGGCGTTATGTGGCGGTTATCAAATATCATTATAATATAAGAGTGAGAATATAGGGAATGAGATTTGGAGAATGCTGTTGGAGAGGAAAGAGATATAGGGAAGGAATCTTTTAGAATTCATATAAGGATATAGGGAATGAGATTTAGAGAATCTTTGTTGGAGATGGTCTTAGGATCCCTGTTCCCAAATTCTATCTCTCGGATTTTTTGAACGGATCAGATTGGATGGAGGCCGAATATGGCGGAGTTGGCGCGAAAGCCCAATAGGCCCATCTCTCCCAAGAACATCAAACCCTAACCCCGAGGACCCCCTCGTTAGACACACGCGCACCCGCTATAAATACCCTGCCCTCACCCGGGGAACCCTAGGTTAAAAGACGCCGCCGCCGCCGTCCGCCTTGCTCTCCTCCTTCCTCAGGGCTTGGTCCTCGCCTCCCCCTCTGTCTCTCGCACGGATCTGTTGCTTCTACCTAGGGTTAGGGTTTCTGTTACTGCTGCTGTTGTTGTTGCCAGCTCGCACCGCGGCGATGGCGATCAAGAGGACCAAGGCCGAGAAGAAGCTGGCGTACGACAAGAAGCTGTGCCAGCTGCTCGACGAGTACACCAAGGTGCTCATCGCCGTGGCGGACAACGTCGGCTCCAACCAGCTCCAGGAGATCCGCAAGGGCCTGCGCGGCGACTCCATCGTGCTCATGGGGAAGAACACCCTCATCCGCCGCTGCATCAAGGTGCACGCCGAGAAGACAGGCAACAAGGACTTCCTCGAGCTCATGCCCCTCCTCGTCGTAAGCCATTGGATCCTCTGCTGTCTTTCTTTTTGGGTTCTTGGCGATTCCGATTTGTGCGCTGAAATGGTGGTTTTTGGTGGTGACGTGGATTGTGGGGAATGTTGGTCTCATCTTCACCAAGGGTGACCTCAAGGAGGTCCGCGAGGAGGTTGCCAAGTACAAGGTAAATTATTGTACTACCTCTATTCTTGAGGCGAGTGCTTATTTATCTTTGCAAGTGTGTGTGTGTGTGTGTGTAACCTGGGGCACCATGGTGGCTTATGTATGTTTACAATATCGTTCTGGAGCATACTGTTATGCTTGTTAATGATAGGATTCTTTTGAGGAAAACTGGAATATTGTGGTTGCTGCACAAGCTTTTTATCAACAGTCTTGGGTTATGATGTGGTTTCCAGTCAGGCTGTGTAGTGTTATTGGTTATGAATTGCAACATTTTCCTGGTACTGTGCAGTTATTTTTATGTGAACTACATATTGCTATTGTTCATCTAATGTTTAGGCCGTTTGTAGTTTATGTAAATTATTCCATTTGTGTTGTCCAATGACTCTGATCTTGTTTGTCATACAACAGGTTGGAGCTCCTGCTCGTGTTGGGCTGGTTGCTCCCATTGATGTGGTGGTTCCCCCTGGAAACACTGGGCTGGATCCCTCCCAGACTTCTTTCTTCCAGGTGAGGATTTGATGATAACACATCTCTGCGTACTCGCAGTTAAAATTCTTACAGCGGTGTCTTGTTTCAGGTGCTTAACATCCCCACCAAGATTAACAAGGGTACTGTGGAAATCATCACCCCTGTGGAGCTCATCAAGAAGGGTGAAAAGGTCGGCTCGTCAGAGTCTGCCCTGCTCGCCAAGCTGGGTATCCGCCCATTCTCGTATGGTCTTGTGATCACCAATGTCTACGATGGTGGGTCAGTGTTCAGCCCTGAGGTTCTTGACCTCACTGAGGAAGACCTGATAGACAAGTTTGCATCTGGTGTTTCTATGGTTGCCTCGCTGTCCCTGGCAATCTCGTATCCAACTATTGCTGCTGCGCCTCACATGTTCATCAACGGGTACAAGAATGTGCTTGCTGTTGCTGTGGAGACTGATTACTCGTACCCACATGCGGACAAGATCAAGGAGTATCTCAAGGTAATCAATTCTCTCTTTTCTATTTCATGTTTGCCTGTAGTCTTTAATTTAAATGCGTGAGAATGTTTGTAACAGTGTTATGCTTACTGTTCTCCAATTGTTAGTTTAGCTCATAGTAGAAATGCAAACTGTGTTATTGGACTGCAACATGTCATCTATGCTTGGAAAAACTTCTTTTTGTTTATTCTGACCTAGATGATCATTGAGCTTTGCACGAATTAGTGGTAGGTTATCAATCTAAACCAATACTTCATTTTAAATTGTTTCTATTTCATATTTCTAACAGCGATGTGCTTTCTTGTTTGTAAGAGTAGGCAAGTTCATAGTGGAATTCAATTTGTGTTATGAACTGCAGCATTTCATTTCTGATTGACACATGTTCTATTTATTTTGAACTTAATATCTATCGAATGTTTCATCAATTAGTGATAGGCTATCAATCTAAGTGTTTGTGGTTGGTTGGTTTTTGGCAGTGGGCATTCTATCAGACTTGAGATAATCCTTTGATGTTGTATCAATATCTTAAGATTGCCAACTTTCTCTTTAATCATGTAAAGTAAACTGATGATGCTTTGATGGCACTGCAACCTATATCTAATTTGTGGATGTTCATCTCAATTTTTTACATACTCTGGTTGGCGATGCTTTGCAGGACCCCAGCAAGTTTGCGGCTGCTGCCCCGGTTGCTGCTGCTGACTCTGGTGCTGCTGCTGCTGCGTCTGCTCCCAGGAGG
Organism: Guadua angustifolia; assembly: GCA_036346375.1. Classification (NCBI taxonomy): domain Eukaryota; kingdom Viridiplantae; phylum Streptophyta; class Magnoliopsida; order Poales; family Poaceae; genus Guadua; species Guadua angustifolia. The sequence continues at coordinate 42,849,949 of CM070517.1, forward strand.
AAGAGAAGAAGGAAGAACCGGCGGAGGAGTCCGACGATGACATGGGCTTCGGTCTGTTCGACTAAGCTGCTGGCTGTATCGCTGTCAAGTTGCAAGTTTTGCCTCAGTGATGAACATGGAAGTTTGTTATTACCTAAATTTAGCATATCAAGCTTTTTGCTAGACAAGAATTATGTTGGGTATAGTGTGTAATCGACAATGGTATTGTTATGTCATGCACTCTAATTGTGTTGGTATTGCTCTGTTTTTTCCCCCTTATTTTGTGTGTTATGGCTGTGGCTTTCGGGGAGGGAGGAAAGGAAGGAGGTGCTGCCACAAAAAGAGCGTTTTTATTAAAGATTTGATGATGATGGTCTTAAATTAGTAATTCCCGAAGTTTAATAAGTGAGCACGATACTATAGATGATGTTAACATGGAGTATGCATTCACATAGTAGTACGCTAGCTGGTACTGTCGCGCTTGTTTTCTTACTATTTTGTGGACTTTAGTTGATTCCTTTGGTATTACGGATATTAGAGCATCTCCAATAGTTTCTAATATTTAGACTCGCAATACCTTGAGATTGGGATTTTTTCAAAAGTTTTTGGGTCTACAAAATGCCTTGTTCTCCAACAATTTCTATATTTTCTCCTAAAAAACACTTTTGAATTGATCCACAGCATGCAGTCCCTGTCCGATTGGTGTGATATTGCGCTAAATTCCACTCGCTACATGGAATCGGTACGACTCTGGCTCGCTCAAAGTGAAGGAAAACACGATCCGACAGGTGAATGAAAATTTTTTCTAGTTCTTCTTCCGTCTGCTGCTACCCGCGCCGCGCATGTTGTAACTAGCAGCCCCAAGACTCGAATTCTTCAAGCTTCAGATGTCTTCAGCGATCCCTTCTGCTAGCCAATTGTCTTCTCTGAACCGGCAATAACAGAGTACCTGCAAGACACCAAGCTACGACAACAGGAGCAAATCTGCACAGAGGAGGTAATGAAACAACACTTTGTCTTTGTGATGCATCAACAACCTGCATCTTTTCGTATTTTCTTCTTGCTTATAAAGGAAACGAAACTAGGTTAGTTACAGATGACTCGGTTAACTGAATTCTAATCGGACCCCAATTCGTTAACCAAACTCTATACGGCAAGGACTTACAGACTGCCGCATGTTGTCTTTCCGACACAAACCGATATCCTTTCTAACTTAGTACTCCTGACCGCAGACTCTGAATCAAAACGTCCAGAGCTAATACACAAAACCGAAAACAAGAAGTAAACTAGAACAAGATTATCTCAACAGCGCACTCCTCGAGTTCTTCCTCTCCAAGAACCAGAGCAAGGAGCGCGGGATCGACCAGGCGTGCATGCGCCTTGCAGCCATGGGGCCCTCCTGGTGTTGGAGCCTCACGCTTCTTCTTGTCATCCTGCTCCTCCTCTCCTCGCTCTGCCGTCGTTTGCCAGGCCATGGAGCCCGCCAGAGGTCGACATGCGCTCGTGTTAAAGCGCTTGTCCGCGGGCGAACCTCATCGGACAATCGATGAGAAGCGTGCTGCACGACTACCACCGCGTGGTCGTGTCGGCTTCTGGGACCGCTGGTGGCGGCTCTTGCTTGGTCGAGTAGCGCATGCACGGTCGATTGGGAGCCGAGACGCTGGAAAAATGAGGCCGACGGGTGGCTTTTAGGGGAGCGAAAATATTGGGACGAAGGATGAGGAGCTGTTGGAGTCCGTTTTTTTTCAATCAACCCTTAAATCACATTTTGAAAATAGTTTTTGGCACTGTTGGAGATGCTCTTAAAAGCAAAACTTGGTTCTATGATACCTTAAGATCACAAATCTAACTAATATACATTCTTGGGGAGTATGTGTGGTTGCCCGTCATGTTTTTTTCCCCCTATTTTTGAATTTGTTTTGTGTTTTTAATTTACCTGTCTCCTAAAACTAATTTACCTGTCTCTTAAAATCGGGATACAATAATTTTATTGAGTGACGGTGCGTACAGCGGCACAGCTACAGCAATTAGGTTATGCTACAGTATTTTTTTTGGGGGAAAAATGGGGAAAACTTTTAGGAAAAAAAATTCCCTAACTGTTAATGTCGAGTTACAGTTTTTTTTTTTAAAAAAAATTCTTTGATTTTTAAATAAATTTTCCTAGTTTTATTATATACCGTAGAACACATGCTGCTGCACTTTAATACCACCGAAAGATTGCCCTGTTTGTTTAATTATCACTTCCGCCAAGATGAGCCTTCCTGTCACAAATGTGACCATTATGCCCTTCATCTTTTAGCTTAGGAGCCTCCTCACACCATTGCTCTGCTTGTGAGGGCTGAAAGCCTCTTCCCATGCACCGAGGCGCCCAAGCCTCCTCCTTGCCGCTGCCATGGCTCGTCACAACCCTGTCATCCTCAACCACGCTCGGGCCGCCCTCCTCCGTAGACGACACCAACATTTGAACCACCATTGCCGCCGTGCTCAACCATGCTCCGCCCTCTTCCATGGCAACTGGGGCGAATTTAGGAGAAAAAAAAATCATTAGGATCGCTGAGGTCATTACGAATTCGTAGCACTGACTTTTAATTTATAGTAAGATGATTATATACTTATATACTAAAGGAACTACATATGTGTTTGCATCCAGATTTGATAGGTTTATTCAAAATCAGTTCAGCGAATCGTAATCGATACGCGATATGGAAAGACTTGAAAATATTTAAGGAAAAACTGTTCGAATTAAGGCCGATGCAGATTGCATTCTATAATATGTTGTAATAGAATACGATTGGCCGACGGATATAAAAGATGGTTATGAGCAGACTAGAAACACAACAATCTAATCAACAAATATTCTACTTTTAATTTTCCCGTCGATTAGGAGTAATTCTTATAATTTAAACTCTTGTAACTCGGTTTTTAATAAATAAAGTTGCGCATCGCTGATTGTTGATCACCCCCTGGTACGCCAATCAGGTTTGGTTTTCTCCGATCTTGTTGCGCATTACCTTTTCGGAGTCGATTTACCTTTACCTTCTGATTAACCCTTATCGGCTAATTAGGCTTACCGTTATCCTCAATTTGATCGGCTTTTTGCTGATTAGACCTAAGCCGATTGTTTCTCAGGATCACCTGTGCGTATTTTATATTTTACTTACCGATTGCAGGATCAAATCGGTTGGCACACTTTGAACCCGGTGTTCGTCTGGTGTGTTGTTGCCGACAAACTCTACTTCAAATTTTTGACGCCATCAGTATATTTGATTGAAGGATATCGATGTCACTTGACCTTAGGCTGTACTCCGTAGATCCGCCCCTACACGGCTAACGCAGGCCCACGTTGCTTGGACTCCTTGTCTCGAATCTCCCCTCACGTTGTTGTGCTCCGTCCACTACGGTTGCGACTATGGAGGCAGCGCTCTCAGGCTCCCTCTTGTGCTACAGGAACCACAGATACAAATGCCCCACATGCATTTGTAAGTGAAATTGGTTGCAGTATGTTGCATTTGGGAAGAACACGTAAAAATTTCAGCAATCCATTCGTGCGTTTGAGTTCTATTTTATTTACTTATCCGGCTGTAGTTTCAAGTTGATAATTGTGTTGGTATTGCTCTGTTTTTTCCCCTTATTTTGTGTGTTATGGCTGTGGCTTTCGGGGAGGAGGAAAGGAAGGAGGTGCTGCCACAAAAGAGCGTTTTTATTAAAGATTTGATGATGATGGTCTTAAATTAGTAATTCCCGAAGTTTAATAAGTGAGCACGATACTATAGATGATGTTAACATGGAGTATGCATTCACATAGTAGTACGCTAGCTGGTACTGTCGCGCTTGTTTTCTTACTATTTTGTGGACTTTAGTTGATTCCTTTGGTATTACGGATATTAGAGCATCTCCAATAGTTTCTAATATTTAGACTCAATACCTTGAGATTGGGATTTTTCAAAAGTTTTGGGTCTACAAAATGCCTTGTTCTCCAACAATTTCTATATTTTCTCCTAAAAACACTTTTGAATTGATCCACAGCATGCAGTCCCTGTCCGATTGGTGTGATATTGCGCTAAATTCCACTCGCTACATGGAATCGGTACGACTCTGGCTCGCTCAAAGTGAAGGAAAACACGATCCGACAGGTGAATGAAAATTTTTTCTAGTTCTTCTTCCGTCTGCTGCTACCCGCGCCGCGCATGTTGTAACTAGCAGCCCCAAGACTCGAATTCTTCAAGCTTCAGATGTCTTCAGCGATCCCTTCTGCTAGCCAATTGTCTTCTCTGAACCGGCAATAACAGAGTACCTGCAAGACACCAAGCTACGACAACAGGCAGAGCAAATACTGCACAGGGCAGGAGGTAACAGAAACAACACTTTGTCTTTGTGATGCATCAACAACCTGCATCTTTTCTGTATTTTCTTCTTGCTTATAAAGGAAACGAAACTAGGTTAGTTACAGTATGACTCGGTTAACTGAATTCTAATCGGACCCCAATTCTGGTTAACCAAACTCTATACGGCAAGGACTTACAGACTCCTGCCATGTTGTCTTTCGACACAAACCGATATCCTTTCTAACTTAGTACTCCTGACCGCAGACTCTGAATCAAAACGTCCAGAGCTAATACACAAAACCGAAAACAAGAAGTAAACTAGAACAAGATTATCTCAACAGCGCACTCCTCGAGTTCTTCCTCTCCAAGAACCAGAGCAAGGAGCGCGGGATCGACCAGGCATGCGTGCGCAGCCGCAGCCATGGGGCCCTCCTGGTGTTGGAGCCTCCGCCTGCTCTTCTTGTCATCCCTGCTCCTCCTCTCCTCCGCTCTGCCGTCGTTGTCGCCGCGCCGCGGGAGCCCGCCAGAGGTCGACATGCGCTACGGTGTTGCAAAGCGGCTTGTCCCGACGGGGCCGAACCCACTGCACAACTGATGAGAAGCGTGCGCCGACGACCACCACGCGCGGCGTGGTCAGTTCTTGCTTTCTGGGACCGCTTGGTGGCCGGGCTCTTGCTTGGTCGAGTAGCGCATGCACGGGTCGATTGGGAGCGCCGAGACCGCGCGGAAAAATGAGGCCGCCGGGGTGGCTTTTAGGGGGAGCGAAAATATTGGGACGAAGGATGAGGAGCTGTTGGAGTCCGTTTTTTTTCAATCAACCCTTAAATCACATTTTGAAAATAGTTTTTGGCACTGTTGGAGATGCTCTTAAAAGCAAAACTTGGTTCTATGATACCTTAAGATCACAAATCTAACTAATATACATTCTTGGGGAGTATGTGTGGTTGCCCGTCATGTTTTTTTCCCCCTATTTTTGAATTTGTTTTGTGTTTTTAATTTACCTGTCTCCTAAAACTAATTTACCTGTCTCTTAAAATCGGGATACAATAATTTTATTGAGTGACGGTGCGTACAGCGGCACAGCTACAGCAATTAGGTTATGCTACAGTATTTTTTTGGGGAAAATGGGGAAAACTTTTAGGAAAAAAATTCCTAACTGTTAATGTCGAGTTACAGTTTTTTTTTTAAAAAAAAATTCTTTGATTTTTAAATAAATTTTCCTAGTTTTATTATATACCGTAGAACACATGCTGCTGCACTTTAATACCACCGAAAGATTGCCCTGTTTGTTTAATTATCACTTCCGCCAAGATGAGCCTTCCTGTCACAAATGTGACCATTATGCCCTTCATCTTTTAGCTTAGGAGCCTCCTCACACCATTGCTCTGCTTGTGAGGGCTGAAAGCCTCTTCCCATGCACCGAGGCGCCCAAGCCTCCTCCTTGCCGCTGCCATGGCTCGTCACAACCCTGTCATCCTCAACCACGCTCGGGCCGCCCTCCTCCGTAGACGACACCAACATTTGAACCACCATTGCCGCCGTGCTCAACCATGCTCCGCCCTCTTCCATGGCAACTGGGGCGAATTTAGGAGAAAAAAAAATCATTAGGATCGCTGAGGTCATTCAAATTCGTAAGACTGACTTTTAATTTATAGTAAGATGATTATATACTTATATACTAAAGGAACTACATATGTGTTTGCATCCAGTTTGATAGGTTTATTCAAAATCGTTCTGAATCGTTCGATCTGCGATATGGAAAGACTTGAAAATATTTAAGGAAAAAGCTGTTCGAATTAAGGCGATGCGATTGCATTCTATAATATGTTGTAATAGAATACGATTGGTAAGCGGATATAAAAGATGGTTATGAGCGGACTAGAAACACAACAATCTAATCAACAAATATTCTACTTTTAATTTTCCGTCGATTAGGAGTAATTCTTATAATTTAAACTCTTGTAACTCGGTTTTAATAAATAAAGTTGCATCGTGATTGTTGATCACCTCGATCGCCATATCAGGTTTGGTTTTCTCGATCTTGTTGCGCATTACCTTTTGAGTCGATTTACCTTTACCTTCGATTAACCCTTATCGGCTAATTAGGCTTACGTTATCCTCAATTTGATCGGCTTTTTGTGATTAGACCTAAGCCGATTGTTTCTCGGATCACTGTCGTATTTTATATTTTACTTACCGATTGCGAGGATCAAATCGGTTGGACACTTGAACCGGTGTTAAATGCGGTGTGTTGTTGCCGACAAACTCTACTTCAAATTTTGCGCCATCGGTATATTTGATTGAAGGATATCGATGTCACTTGACCTTAGGCTGTACTCGTAGATCCGCCCTACACGGCTAACGCAGGCCCACGTTGCTTGGACTCCTTGTCTCGAATCTCCCTCACGTTGTTGTGCTCCGTCCACTACGGTTGCGACTATGGAGGCAGCGCTCTCAGGCTCCCTCTTGTGCTACAGGAACCACAGATACAAATGCCCCACATGCATTTGTAAGTGAAATGGTTGCAGTATGTTGCATTTGGGAAGAACACGTAAAAATTTCAGCAATCCATTCGTGCGTTTGAGTTCTATTTTATTTACTTATCCGGCTGTAGTTTCAAGTTGATAATTTGTAATGCAATGCTTACTGAACTAGGTCCTCTTGTAATGCAATGATGTTTGATAAGTACTTGGTTCCGGTGCAAACTTGTTTCTTCTTTTCTGCTGTAATAAAACTGAAGGTATCAGTCCTAAGAAATTCAAGCTATGGCAAGGTTGTTTGTTGAAGTATAAGTGAATTGCTCATCTTTCCTCATCGACTAATCTTTTGGTGATGCATTAGTGCATGCAATTCAATATAGTATCGAGCCAAGAGGTCTCGAGTTCAAGATCCGGTTGGCGAATTAAAAAATAATTGCGATCCACTTCTATTCCACGTCATAGGCCGAGAGCTGCACGTGCGGATATTCGATCGGTGATCGGCGAGAGTGGCGGCGTGACATTGAGGCGATGGGGAGCGGAGGTGCTATAGTAGGGACAAGGTGGATCTGTCTGTCCCTGTTGTTATCTTCGCAATCTCGCCTTCTCTTCATGGTCGCCGATCTCTCCTCCTGTAGAAGGTGCGAGTGGGGATGCTAATGAGAAAGGGACAGAGAGGCCAAGGAGAGTGGATTTCGAAATGGAAAGCGTGTCAGGAGACCATGGGTTTCACTCAATACAGATTTTCACTAATATAAGTTGCATAAATTTTAAAATAAACCAAATTTTATTTATACTTTTTAATATTTATACCATTGTTAAAAAAAAAGTGTAGAAACTTTTTTAATCCAAACAGGCTAGGTAAGGCCTTCGTAAAAGTGAAGGTAGTAGCTGTGCCTGCTTGACACGGAGCTTGGGATTGGATAGGTGCAATCTCGTCGTAATCCTGCCAGTTGCCCACAACTCGCTCGAGTCTTGACCATTCCTTCCTTATCAAGTTATCTCGCACTAGAAAAGAAAAGAAGATGGGCGGAGATGTCACGTCCAAGACTCAACGTACAACTTGACCTCTGGCCCGTGCAGGCGCGCTCCGGACGACACCAACATTTGAACCACCATTGCCGCCGTGCTCAACCATGCTCCGCCCTCTTCCATGGCAACTGGGGCGAATTTAGGAGAAAAAAAATCATTAGGATCGCTGAGGTCATTACTTAATTCAGAAAGTAATCGACTTTTAATTTATAGTAAGATGATTATATACTTATATACTAAAGGAACTACATATGTGTTTGCATCCAGATTTGATAGGTTTATTCAAAATCAGTTCAGCGAATCGTAATCGATACGCGATATGGAAAGACTTGAAAATATTTAAGGAAAAACTGTTCGAATTAAGGCCGATGCAGATTGCATTCTATAATATGTTGTAATAGAATACGATTGGCCGACGGATATAAAAGATGGTTATGAGCAGACTAGAAACACAACAATCTAATCAACAAATATTCTACTTTTAATTTTCCCGTCGATTAGGAGTAATTCTTATAATTTAAACTCTTGTAACTCGGTTTTTAATAAATAAAGTTGCGCATCGCTGATTGTTGATCACCCCCTGGTACGCCAATCAGGTTTGGTTTTCTCCGATCTTGTTGCGCATTACCTTTTCGGAGTCGATTTACCTTTACCTTCTGATTAACCCTTATCGGCTAATTAGGCTTACCGTTATCCTCAATTTGATCGGCTTTTTCTTTGATTAGACCTAAGCCGATTGTTTCTCGTGATCACCTATGCGTATTTTATATTTTACTTACCGATTGCGTGATCAAATCGGTTGGCACACTTTGAACCCGGTGTTCGTCTGGTGTGTTGTTGCCGACAAACTCTACTTCAAATTTTTGACGCCATCAGTATATTTGATTGAAGGATATCGATGTCACTTGACCTTAGGCTGTACTCCGTAGATCCGCCCCTACACGGCTAACGCAGGCCCACGTTGCTTGGACTCCTTGTCTCGAATCTCCCCTCACGTTGTTGTGCTCCGTCCACTACGGTTGCGACTATGGAGGCAGCGCTCTCAGGCTCCCTCTTGTGCTACAGGAACCACAGATACAAATGCCCCACATGCATTTGTAAGTGAAATTGGTTGCAGTATGTTGCATTTGGGAAGAACACGTAAAAATTTCAGCAATCCATTCGTGCGTTTGAGTTCTATTTTATTTACTTATCCGGCTGTAGTTTCAAGTTGATAATTTGTAATGCAATGCTTACTGAACTAGGTCCTCTTGTAATGCAATGATGTTTGATAAGTACTTGGTTCCGGTGCAAACTTGTTTCTTCTTTTCTGCTGTAATAAAACTGAAGGTATCAGTCCCTAAGAAATTCAAGCTATGGCAAGGTTGTTTGTTGAAGTATAAGTGAATTGCTCATCTTTCCTCATCAGCTTAATCTTTTGGTGAACTGGCTAGTGCATGCAATTCAATATGGTATCAGAGCCAAGAGGTCTCGAGTTCAAGATCCGGTTGACGCAATTAAAAAAATAATTGCAGTCCACTTCTATTCCACGTCATAGGCCTGAGAGAGCCTGCACGTGGCAGATATTCGGTCGGCTGATCGGCGAGAGTGGCGGCCGGTGACATTGGGGGCGATGGGGAGCGGAGGTGCTATAGTAGGGACAAGGTGGATCTGTCTGTCCCCTGTTGTTATCTTCTGCAATCTCGCCTTCTCTTCATGGTCGCCGATCTCTCCTCCTGTAGAAGGTGCGAGTGGGGATGCTAATGAGAAAGGGACAGAGAGGCCAAGGAGAGTGGATTTGCGAAATGGAAAGCTGGCCTGCGGGCACCATGGGTTTCCCACTCAATACAAGTTTTTCACTTAATATAAGTTGCATAAATTTTAAAATAAACCAAATTTTATTTATACTTTTTAATATTTATACCATTGTTAAAAAGAAAAGTGTAGAAACTTTTTTTTAATCCAAACAGGCTAGGTAAGGCCTTCGTAAAAGTGAAGGTAGTAGCTGTGCCTGCTTGACACGGAGCTTGGGATTGGATAGGTGGCAATCTCGTCGTAATCCTGCCAGTTGCCCACAACTCGCTCGAGTCTTGACCATTCCTTCCTTATCAAGTTATCTCGCACTAGAAAAGAAAAGAAGATGGGCGGAGATGTCACGTCCAAGACTCAACGTACAACTTGACCTCTGGCCCGTGCAGGCGCGTCGGAGTGGACAGGGAGACACCGTCGGCGCGACGATGGCGCAGCACTGCCACGCCCACGTTGCCCATTGCCTCGGCAGGATACTCGCCGGTCGCGGCGGTGCCACCGTCGCTGTCTCCGGCCGTCGCCGGCTGACCGGCGCCGACCTCGTCGACGGGGTGCAGAGGCTGGCAGCCAGCCTCTCCGAGCGCGGTGTTTGTCCCGGCCACGTCGTCGCCGTCGTCGCCTTCAACAGGTACACACAGCTAGAGCCTCCTCTGCTCTGCATTTCATTCACTACCTTGCCCCCCTTCGAGTCAAACCATCATCTCTCACAACAAATTAAATAATAATAATAATAATAATAATAATAATAATAATAATAATAATAATAAGTTATCTGTTACTTTGCTCTCACCTGGCTTGCAACACCAAAGCAAGAATCTTTTCCTTCCTAATGAACTCTGTATGATACATCTTACGAAGGTGGGCATTCTGCATACTGATATGGTAACATTTTGGTGATGGGCATACACAGATAGTCAAATGCATATTTCAGCTCATTGGCTGCCCAATTCAAGTTTTGCTAATCGGACTCCTTTCTCATCCGCAGCATCGAGTACATAGAGCTGTTCCTGGCCATCACATACATCGGAGCAATCATCGCCCCTCTCAACTACCGATGGGTAAGATGATTCCTCTACCTCACATCCAAAAATCAAGGAAAAAAACTCGCAAATTATCCAAATGCAACTGCTATTCTAATCATTGTCCTTAGGCTGTTCTGGATTGCGCACCTGTTCTAGCAGTGTAACACTTGCAGCTTTCAGCAGCATTGTGCTGTATGTGTCATTCTGACTTCTGAGGAAGGAGAACTGTTATCTTTCTTGTGGGCTAGAGCTTTGAGGAGGCGACAAAGGCACTGGAGCTCGTGCAACCATCAGTGTTCATCTTCGATGGCAATTACAGCTCATGGGCGGTTTGGCTGACGGAGAGCCAAAGCTTCTCATCCATTGGACTTTACCTCGTCCTGGGGGACCCTAGTAGCATCAGCCATGCTGCAAATTGTAAGTTTTTGGGTATACAACACATAGGTTGGAGTAGAAGATACTTGTTTCTTTTTGGATTGCTCGGTAGCAAATTAAAAGGAAACATGTTATTTCAGTCGTATCAATTGATCACATCAATAGGAGCTTGAGGGTAGCTACAGCGATAGAGCCCACGTCAGCTCCAAGGGATGCAGCTTTAATATGCTTCACATCTGGTAAATGAGTTCACTTCCTAAATCTAAGCCGATTCTTCACTTCAATCTGCACTCAGTTATCTGCAATTTATTAGAGTATTTCATCCTGCATTACTTGTTATAGATAATGCGAGTTTCAATTTCACACCTGATAACCATATGGTATTTTGACTCAGGAACAACTGGGCAGCCTAAGGGCGTGACAATAAGCCATGCATCTTTGATAATTCAATCTCTTGCGAAAATGGCCATTGTTGGTTACGGTGAGGATGATGTATGCTTTCAGGATCTAAGTATTCTTGCAGTTTTTTATTTCCTGAAAATAGCATTATCTTACAATTGACTAATTCAAACCTTACCAAGTTTGATGTCATATCCAGGTAATTTCGCCTTGTTTCACAAGAAACAATTAAGTGTATGAATTTTTACACCATTGTTGGTCTACAGGTCTACCTTCATACAGCCCCTCTATGCCATATTGGAGGAATCTCCTCATGCATGGCCATCCTGATGGCTGGAGGCTGCCATGTCCTGATACCTAAATTTGACGCAAAATCAGCTTTCGATGCCATACGAGAAGAGAGAGTGACTTCTTTCATCACTGTTCCCCCCATCATGGCTGACCTACTATCCTATGGTCGGTACGTGGTACGATTTTTCGAAATTCTAGTAATGAGCAAAAACAAACAGGCCCTAATTTACTCTTGGTAGCTTCTCCATTAGGAAAATGAAAATATCGGACTGTGTGATGACGGTGACTAAGATTCTCAACGGTGGTGGCGGGTTGTCGGATGAGCTGATAAATGGTGCTTGTCACTTATTTCCTCATGCTGCTATCTTCTCAGCTTATGGTATATCTTCTTAACATTGCTTGCCACTTCCCTTTCAAATTTCTATATATTTTTTTTGGAAATACAAAATTTATTTATAATTACATTTGATCTGGAGCCTTTTTGATGCTTAGAAGCACATCATTTGTCTGATATGAAACACTCATTGAATATATAGCAGGATTGGCTAATGAACTGTAAAATCATGTTGTTGTCTCTCATACGTTTCTATCTATGTTCTTGTCACTGATACCTACTGAGGTGTAATACAAGGTTATTTTTGCAGGGATGACTGAGGCATGCTCATCTCTTACATTCATGGCTCTCAACAAACCACAACTTCGAGAACCCAAGGACCAACTAGGTAGCGATTCTCAGGGTGTTTGTGTTGGCAAACCAGCACCTCATGTTGAGATACGAATCGATACAGATGATAGTAAAGATAGCTCTTCATCAGTAGGGAATATCTTGACAAGAGGCTTGCATACAATGGTTGGATACTGGGTGAACAATACGATTGACACATCGGATTCTGTGAGGAATGGATGGCTTGACACTGGCGACACTGGATGGATGGACAGAACCGGCAACCTATGGCTTATGGGGCGACAAAAGGGTCGCATTAAAAGTGGAGGGGAAAATGTTTACCCAGAAGAGGTGCTTACTCTCACACTAGTGCAAATGTGTTGTGTTGTTTAATCTATAATGATAAAAAATGATGAACACCTCAAATTGTTCAGGTAGAAGCAATACTATCTCAGCACCCAGGAGTAGCTAAAGTTGTAGTGATTGGCATACCTGATAGTCGTCTTGGGGAGAAGGTTGTTGCTTGTGTTGGCATCAGGGATGACTGGAAGTGGGCTGATGAAAGAGTTGAGCACCAAGGAGAAGGCAAACAAGTGTCAGCTCAGATCCTCCAAGACTATTGCAGGCTGAAAAATTTAAGCAGGTCATCATCTGCCTTGCCATATCATTCAAAGTCAAATTCTCGATTGTTTCAGTGCTCAGCTGTTTCAGATAAGGTCTTGAACAGTGTAAATAAAATAAGAATTCGTGCTGTTTATGAGTTCAGCTATATCTGATTATTAAACTATTATTGTTGTAACTCATAACTGATGCATTTCTTTGACAGGAAGAATACCCACTAGGTTTCTTTCGGACATGCAACTACATTTAATATTCTCTGAAGTTTTTTTTTGGGAAATATGATCTGAAGAAACACGGATCAGTTTATTTTGTCAAAAAAAATCACTTCAGAAGAACAAATGCGGCCTGAAGTTTGAATTGATCACTAATAAACTTATTTACCTTCATTGATCAAAACTACCACAAGTATGACAATTAGGTGCAGGACTATCATAGATGGTGTTTGGTTTAGTTGCTGTGAAGTCATGGAATTTCTCACAATTTTGCATCTGCCTGAAATTGTCAGCATATAACCATGCAAACCTTACACAAAAAATAGGAGTATGGGGCTGTGAAGATATAATACAATCATGCTAATACTTCTCCCTTATGCAAGTGACCAAGTAATCTGTTCTTATTTTCTTTGAAACAGATTCAAGGTACCAAGATTATATTATCAGTGGAGGAGGCCATTTCCAGTGACCACCACAGGGAAAATTAGAAGAGAGGAGTTAAAGACGGAAATCTTAGCATGCATGCAACTACCTAGCAATTTGTAGTTGGAGACCATTGGCCAAGGTGGTAACAACAATAATTCTTTTCTTCATCTTCCGTTGGTGGTCCCACTACAACAGATTTGTCCACATTCCACTGCAGCACTGCTGCACCTCGCTCGCCATCCGATTCCAACTCCGTCATGTTCAATAGGTTCAACTTGTTACAAGTTCAATGAAGCCTATTAAGGCCCCGTTTGGTACGGTTCCAGATTCTAGTAGAAACGGAAACGGTTCTGGATTCTTGGTAGAAACGTTTCAGGTAGAATCAGAATCCGGAGGAACGGGTTGCTAGCCGATTCGACCACGGTGTGTAAAAATCAGAAACGATTCGCTTTGAAACGTTCCGAGTCCTATTCCGTTTGGTTGGATTTATTTCAGATTCTAGGAGAAACAGTCCGGTTCCAAGTTGCCAAACGGGGCCTAAGTCTTGAATTTCTTGGCCATCTCGACCATGTACCTTATTGCAGTGCAAATCGTCTCTAGTTCTCTACCTTCTGTTTTGTTTTGTCCGGTTAATGAGAACAATGTAGCCTGTAGTTGCTTTTGTGCTTTTGGTTGGTATGGGCTTAACTGGTAAGGAACTAGCCTGAACATGCATATTTTGATCAATTTTTGGCTCAATCTGACAGGTTTCTTGGATGACTCAATTTGATGCATTGTGTGCATGTGTGGACATGTGGTGGTACCAAATAATACATTCGTTGTTTTCAGGTGCTGCTTTGTTCCTGCGAACTTGTGGTGAGTAGAAGGTGCTAGTGAAGACGTGTGAATGAGTTGCTTCCTTATGATCAGACAACTGAAATGTTTTTCGAGAATACCTGACAACCGAAATGTGGGTGGTGCCAAGAAGCCCATGTTGAGGCTTTTGCAACCTAATGTCATGACAGAGAGCACCTCACTTCTGAATGTTTCATCACAAACTTGACGAAATGGATCATTTTGCAATCCATGCAACATTCCAAGGGTCAACCACAATCTGGCAGCAATCCATAGATTACATCGCACATCATGAACTTAGATGCCCTCAAAAGTTAGCAAAATCAGGTACTACTACTTCGACGTCTTACAAACTGGATAACTCAATCCTACTCCTATGCAATACAATCTCATTATCAACCTGCCTGACATAAGACTTACCAGCTTAAACAGGGGTGAAAAATCAGAAGAGATGCAACGAAACACGAAGAGGTTCACCTGGCGAGTTATTGCTCTACGGATGTAGTGATGCATGGGGTAGAAAGCTTCAATTTCACCTTTAAACCCCCCTATGGATCATGAAATGTAGATCATCATTGAGTACATACAGCTTGGCACATAACTCATTCAGAATCCACCGGTCTTCCTCGGTTAGTGGTAAACACTAAACAGAGTGACTCATCATTCATATCAAGGAGATCACATGGATACAATCCAATCCACTTGATATCCGGCACAGTGAGACCCAGACTGTCAAATGGCGTCTCTTGGGATCCAAATCTGCAGGTCCACAAGATCGCAATCCCGTGTGGATCTGTGTCGACGATTGCATACATCTGCACAGACAAACAATCCTTGAGCCTGCGCAAGAAAGCCCGTGTAGAGAAATCAGGCTGTTCGTCGCCGCTGGTGATGATCAACGCAGTTGAGTTCATCATGGAAGCACATCTGGGAAAGGCAGCAGAAAACATCCTCGTTCTCAACTACCAGGATGAACTTGACGCCTTGAGCCGCTGTAACAACTATCTCAGAGATGTAATCCTCTTGCACCGGTCTCTTGCTGATTAAGCTGCAACTGATCTTCACGCCATTGTTATTCGCCAGTATTATCGGCCAACAACAAGCAAACCCCTCCACGGCTTAATCACATTGTGTTTGGCAAAGATTCAGCTTCTTCAGATTCGTGAATCTGATTTCAGCTTCATCTGATTCGTGAAGCTGAAGCCAGGGGCGGAGCCCAATAGGGCCTACCTGGTGCACAGGTGCCAGGGTAAAAAAAAAATTTAGTAGTGATTGCTATAGACCCATTAACTGTGCACCACCCAAACTGAAAGGCTGGGCACCAAGTCAGCCCAGTAGCCCAACCGTCGCCCGTTTGAGGGGCAGCCAAGCCGTCACCCGTCATCTGGAGGAGCAGATGACTCGTCACGCCAACCAGCCATCACTGCCTGCTCTTGCTGACCTGCTTGCCTAGACGCGGGCCCGCGGCATGGGCCACCTGCCGCCTCCTCTGTTGATCTTCATCTGGCGCCCCGCACGGACAGGACAAGATGGTCACGTCGGTGCGTGCTGCAGGCGCTGCGGCCTCAACCTCAAGATGGCAACCGCCTCACCCTCAGCCTTGTAAGTCTGCTAGTGCTACTGAAGTACAGGTATTGATGTGATTATGTGAAGTGATGTGATCTGCATGCTGCATGCATGAGCATGAATCATTATTTGCTTGTTGGATGTTGCAGTCTTGTGGACTTGCATGAGTTGCATCGATGGACGATGAGGGCCCCGGCGATCGGCTGATCCAGTGATCCGTCGCTGATCAGATATTCAGATCAGTATTCTGTATTTCGTATTCCGTAGGTATTCTATATTTGGGTAATCGGTATTCTTTCTACGCGGCGTAATTCAGTTATCGGTAAATTTATTTGAAAATATCATTCAATTGAACTGATAGGTAAATTCATGGAGAGATTTTTTAAAAGAAAAGCACTCGAGACAGATGGGGCAACAAATGCTAGAAATTCATATATAGAAGATAATGGGGTTGCAGCTACCCATGGAGATCAACTCAACTGGGAGGAGGAGATTCAATATGATCCTGACAAAAGAAAAAGAATAGATGCTTACCATCCTAATGTGAGAGATTTTGTAAGAAGAAGGTATTTAGAAAATGGCCCATGCCAGCCTCGCACTTTTGATTTTCTATATACACAGTTTGGAGATAAAAATAGAAGGTTCAATGTGGAAAGGTTTGATGAGTTTGGGAGCTGGCTTGAGTATAGCGAGTCTAAAGATAGAGCACATTGCTTTTGTTGTTTCTTATTTTGATAGTCGCTTCAATGAGCCCACCTCTAACTTGCTTGTTTGGTCATCTTCTTTGAGCCCAAGAGACTCATTTCATGATTTTAGTGTGGATAATCTGATAAATTTGGCCAAACTGTACCCTAATGATTTTGATCCTATGGAATTGAGAGATCTCAATCATAATATCTATCTCTACATTGTTGATGTACGAGTTGATGGTCGATTCTCCAACATACAAACTATTGGGGAACTTTCTCAAAAAATGGTCGAGACAAAGAAACATCTTTGCTATCCTTAATTCTATCGACTTTTGAAGCTAGTATTGGTATTACCTGTCGCCACAGCCACTGTCGAGAGATCCTTTTCTGCCATGAAGATTGTGAAAACATATTTGAGTAACCGTACAAGTGATGATTTCATGAGTGATAGTCTCATTTGTTATGTGGAGAAAGAAGAAATGAAGAAAGTAACCGATGATGCCGTCGTTAATCGATTTATGAATTTGAAAGAACCAAAATACTAAGAGGTAATGCATTTATTTTTATTACGTCAATATCATCTACATTTTTAAAAAGTCTAATTCATCATATTCTCACTTTTATAGGCTATTGCAGTTGCCGATTCAAATGTTGGATGAATATTATCGGTGTTTTCCCTTCTTTTTGGTAAGAATCCACGTACTTGGCCTTTTAATATGTGTATCAGTGTATCACTATATATTCTCTTTGCTTTTCATGGTATTAATTAGTAGCTTCGTGCTATAAACATATGTGATCGTAAAATGGTGCACCGGGGTTATTTTCGTTCTAGTTCCGCCTCTGGCTGAAGCTATGAGTACACTAAGAGTATTTAGATAAATCATCTTGTTTATATTTTAAACTAAAAATATAAACTTAATTCACTTTATTTTAATTTATAAGTTTCAGATTTCAAGTGAAGCTGGAATCTAGATCTCTATCAAACATGCCCCGAGAGATCCTCCAGGAAGCAGCAAATGTCCAGCAGAGCGTCATCCGCGGCCTCCTGCTTATTAAGGAGCTTGACATCCCGATAGCACACACATTGTGGCTGAAAATGCGCTAGCCAGCGAGGGGGCCTTCTTGGAGAATGGCGAGCACGGCCGTGATGATCGTGGTCCTGTACAGCCGTACACGGTCTCCTGGTCGCCGAACTTGCAAGACTCCACCCTGCCGCGGCGCAGGCACAATTCCGGGCGCGCGACGGCAGCTGGTACGAGAGCCCTCCGCCGCCGAGGATGCTCCCGCCGTTGCGCTCCACCACGGCCCGGATCCTGGGGAGCACCGTGGCGGCGTCGAGGTCCCTGGCCATGAGGTACTTCTCCTCCAGGGCCCGGGCGCCTACCGCAGCAGGGTCGAGCACCACGCCGCGCTTGACCAGTAAGGCGCGCAGGCCACTGCCCTCCACCATGGCCTCCATCGTCTCCCACCCTCCTCGGCCGGAGCAGCTAGGCAGATTTCTTGCTGCAAGAATCGAGTCGAACGCAACTGTTTAGTGCTCCAATGCGAAGCTGGGATGAATGCAGCGAAGGCAACCTCAGATGGAGGAACAAGCTACGGAGCGTACTGGGAGCGGAGGAACCGGATTCCAGGAGAGGAGACGCCAGTCAGCCACCGCGCCGGCCTCTCGTCCGCCGGGACGGGGGAATTTGAATTCCCTGCCCCTCAATTGGATGGCAAAGTTTTTTATTTGACCCTCAATTCGCTGCAGTTTAATTATTTGTCACCGTTACATCCAATTGATTTATAATCTGCCATTTTGCTTATTTTCTCTGTATTTACAATTCCGTCGGACCATTTTACCCCTGCTTACTGTTCACGGTGTGTTAATTAGTTAGTTTCCTCCCTAATCATATCAGGGAACACACATTGTGCAATTCAACAGTAATATAAAAAATGTTTGCAGCAATAGTATTAGGAACCATGCTAGTATTTTGTTATTACCATGCACATGGATTAATATAATGTGCTGTGAACAGTAAGCCGTAAATAAGAAGTAGGGCAAAATGGTCCGACGGAATTGTAAATGCAGAGAAAATGAGCAAAATGACAGATTATAAATCAATTAGATGAACGCCAGAAATAATTAAATCAAGAATGAATCGAGGCCAAAAAAATCGGCCATCCAATTGAGGGGCAGGGAATTCAAAGTCCCCCGGGACGGGGGGTTTCTCTCCTCTTTCTCTTTTTTTTTAGAGATCTCTTTTTTTTATTCTCCCCGTCTCCCAAGGAGAGGCCGGCGACTATGGGCCGAGGGCGAACGATACGAGAGCAAGGCATGGGCTATTGGGCTTTTGGTAGAGAAATCGGCCCTTGGGCTTCAATTATGGGCTGAAAATTAGAAGCATTAGTACCCTCTACCTTACCACCACACACCCACCCACGGCAGTGACAGCACGCAGCACACAGCTTCAACGGCGGCGCCGGGGAAAAGGAGAGGAAAGGCGGCGGCTTTTTCGCACCCATCGCAACCACCGGCGGCGGCAAGAAGGAAAGGTACGATGATTCGTTGCTTCACCGCAGCAACCCACCACTCCTATCCTCTCAGCGCTTTCCTTTTTTATGGCAGTGTTTTCTGGATTTCTTGCCAATTTTTCTCTCTCTTCTGCTTTATTGCTCAGTGGAGCTTTGTTGCTGTTTAGCCTTTTCTTTCGGGATTTTTTTTGGGCTTGTTTTTACCATATCTCCTTGATTCGAGCGCAGGTTGGTTTAGTTCTTCGTTATTCTTTCCATCCTGGAGCAGTATAATCTTCGGGGTGGGTCGGTGCCTGGTTTTTAATTTATTCGTTTCATTTTGTTTTACCTAATTCGGCTAATCAGAACTAATTTTTGTTTTTGTTCTGTTCTTTGTCTTTGGATTTAGTTCATGTCCCTTTCATGGTTAGCATTTAGTCAGGTGTAACATATAGAGTGTTTGGACTCTACTGATATTTCTGTCTCTCCTGTCCTCTTTTCTTGTTTGAGATTTCGTGTCTCTTAAGTAATAATTCACCTTGCACTCTCAACTGATAGATTCCCGAAATTTTGTAAGCCTTTTTTGTGTTAAGGTAGGATTTTTATTACAACTCATTGTGTATTTCCATATAACGATGCAGTCGAAGAATGCATATTCAATGAACCCGTTGAGAAAATAGTAAGCTGTTTGAGATGAGTTAATGTTAATCTTTTCTGCGTTTTTCCATTTTTGCAGTGGTGTGTGTTCAACCTCCCACATAAATAAACATGGCAGAGAGCTTGGATGTACCACACAGTGCTATCAATGGAAGTGCCGCAGTTCAGAGTAAGCCTTCTTCTAATGAAAATGAGTTGATCCTTGATGATATCAATGGAAGTGCTGCAGTTCAGAGTGGACCTTCTAATGAAAATGAGTTGATCCTTGATGATATCAATGGAAGTGTAGCAGTTCAGACTGAACCTTCTTCTAATGATAATGAGTTGATCGTTGATGAGATAGACTCTTGGTGGGATGAAGTAAATGCAAGGCTTCACATCTCAAGATTTGTGACTGACTCTGTCATCAAAGGGATTGTAAGTGCTGTAGAACAAGATACGGCTCAGAAGATTGCTTCCAAGGATGCGGAGATAGCGATCCTGAACCAAAAGCTGCGGCAGCTTGGAAATAGCAGCTTAAGTTTATCTGAGGGCAGGGATAAAAGATATGACGAAGTTTATAGTCTTCGCCAGCAGCTTGATACCATTTCAAAGTCACTCTTGAATTCTGAGTGGGGGCTTTCAGTGTCGCAGTATAATTTTGAAGGTGCAGAAGATGTGAGTAAGCATAGAAGCAAGGAACAGTCCTCTAGAGATAGTATAGGAAAGGAAAACGGTTATAAAGCCTTTGCTGAAGGGGTTTTCGGTGATCCATCGTTTCTGAAGCACATGGATAGGGATGCTTTGATAGCCCATTTTAATAAAGAGATGAATGAGATGAAAAGGCAGCATGATTCAGCTGTTCAAGAGAAGACGGAAGAGATATTCAGACTAAAGCGAGAGCTACTAAAAAAGGATGGATCTAACCCCTGGCATTTACGAAATAACAAAGAATTTGAGCAAATGAGGAAGAAAATCTGGGAAGTCATCTCAAAGTTGGATGAGCTTCTCTTGGAGAGTAAAAGAACCAGTCTTCGCATCAAGACCGATGCATTTCCTGGCCAACAAGACAAGAACAGTGTTGTAGATTATGACATCCAGCAGCTACAAGGAGCTGCAACTAACAATGAAGAAGAGGCATGCACTATTCCAACCCTAGCTTCACATTTTGCGTCCACAAAGGCAGATAATGTAAAGCATATTAGAAGGTCAGAAGCTGATATTGAAGATGCCAGCATTGCAACCATCATTAGAGAAGAGATAGAAAGGATTGTAGTAAAAGAGTTTGTTAATGAAATAAAAATAGGTTTGCATGGTTATGAGATGGAGTTTACTATGAAGCAAGACATTTGCTCAGTCATTCAGAATGAGGCTATAGCAGAAGCAATGTCAAACGTTAATTCCTCATTGTTAAAGTACAACGAGGAAAAAGGCTGTGCTGAAGTGGCATCTATACAAAAGCAGGAGATTGAGAAACTGAAGCAAATTATTGATTCCTTCAGTGCAGTAACAAGGGAAAAGGAGCAATTTGTGTCACATATTGAATTGGAAGCAATGAAGGGTCGTATGGATGTATTATGCAACAAACTTGATTTACTAAGAGACAAAGTGCAAATGCAAGATTCCTATTTATCTGAAAAGAGTAGGGAGTTCGATGTCATTGTAGGCAGGTTAGAGCAAGCTTTGCAACATGTTCATCGCTACGAGATCACTTTGAGTGAGTTGAACGATAGATTTAGAACTGTCATTGAAGAAAAGGAGAAACAAAACCAAGTTTTACGTACTATCATTCAAGAAAAGGAGAAGACATTTACATCAACCATTTCTAAAGAAAAGGAGTTTGAGGAATGCATGAAACATGTTGTTGAATCTATGAGAGATTTTGAAAATTTTATTACAGATCAACAAACTATCATTGCAAACAAAATTCTGCACAGTGAATCAAGGTGCTTGTATTTTCATCCAGCCAGTACTTATTTTCTTCCTCAAAATGAGCTTCTTTTGTGATAACCAGTTTTATCTTTACCTGTCTTACATTTGGTTGGATGTTAACATTAGCATAATAGCTTTATAGTTTTTAGTACTTATAACTATTTCTCTGCTGTAGTTATGTGAATAAAAAGGGTAGTGTCCTTATGTTTGACAGGTTTAGTTTATTAAAAGAACATTGTAAACACCTTGTGAAAGAAGGCAGTCTTTTAAGAAAGAAGGCATTGAGATACAAGGAGATATCTGAGACAAGAGGCTCTAATCTTCAGAAAGCTGAACTTGAGGTAATATGTTTGTGCATCCTAACTAGTAATGCTTTATAGCTTCACCTTCCAAATATACTGCTTGGCCTGCAAAAACTGCAACTAGGCTATAACCTAGATCTTAAATGGTGCCCTAAATGGAGAACGGTAAATAGAGTAATGCGACGGGCTGCAATTTCTCAATTTTTGCAGGTGGATTTACTTGGTGATGAGGTTGAGGCCTTAACAGATCTTCTTGCAAAAATCTACATCGCACTTGATCATTATTCTCCAGTTCTGCAACACTATACTGGTGTAAGTCTAGATTGTTCTTAGTCCATCTCTGTTTTGATGATGAAAGCAAAATCTTATAAAAAAAAATCTAAATTGACCTAACATGGATGTTAACAGAAATTTCAATTGGATATTGAATTTTTATTAATTTGTTTCTCCAATATTGAATTTGTTCTTTACATGCAAGTTATGTGCATGTCTAGGTCTAACTAGTGCTCCACAGTATGCCCAATGTGTTAGCATATGCTGGCAAGCGTTCTCTTTTGATTTTACTAGCTATTTCACAGGTTATGGAGATCTTGAACATGATCAAGAAACATATAAGCATAGCAAAGTAAAATGCTTCTGCCAGTTTACATCCGCTGGTCTAATGTTCAGCAAGGCTTGAAGGCGCACTTCTAGTGGTTTGAGTCTTTTGAGATAACCTCTGTAGATGTATGGTAGCTTTTGTTGTCAAATCAAGGGCTAGGTGATACAAAGTAGCTTGTTCCCCTTTATAGGCACTAGTTTTGGTAGTATTTGAGTACTTTGTAAATGACCCAACCCTAGTCAATCCTTGTGTTTGGCTTTGATGCTATGGGCTTTGTCATCTGCTGATTTGCAAATGTGAACTTCTGAAATACTGATCTGCTTGAAGTCCAAAAAGAATGGTAGTGGGGTGCCTGAAACCAAGTTTTCAGGTGGTCTTTTCAGGTGTATGGCATTCATTGGTTTCAAAAAATGATGTATGGCATTCATGTATGAATTTGACCATCTGTGGTGATACTATGATGAAGCTTCTGTGTTCCAAGGAATAATTTGGATTTTCTATTCTTCATTTGCGATCTACATACAATTCATTCTTTGAAACTTGATGTGCCAAAGGTAACATATCTGCTGCTGTGACTTCGACAAATTTTACAGAGCAATGTCACATACAGCCATCGAGGCAGTCGCTAAAAACCACCACAAAATAACCTTTTGCTTTGAAACGTTTGTAAGCTGTGAACCTGTATGCAGTCCATTCACGATTCCTTTTCTCCCTGTTAAATGACAGAACATCATGACTTAACGATAAATGTTAAGAAGACTTAGCGCAAATTCGTGCAAGCTTGTCCTGTCAGCATAATCACATATAGCAAATAAATGGTGAAAATCCGATCGCATCGATTCAGCATTTCGATGAACTGAACAAGTCAAAACTCAAAACACATTTGAAGATGAACTATCCATGAGACATTTATTCATGTTTTTCCCTCTGAACGCAAATATCACACATACTGGTCACCAAGAGTTAGAATCAAAGATCCAGCGAACAATTCTTTGAACATGCTACCTATTTACATCAGAAAGTATATTGCCCCTTTGCAATGCACAGAAAATGTTCTTTTGCATCCACCCATGATTTATTCTTTACGGAGCAGCAGTCTTGATGCTGATGAATGTGCCTTTGAGACGATCATATCTTGTACAATGGACATTCTTCAATACTGGGATTCAGCTTCCATTTTCCAGCTTCAACCCTCTGCGATGATGGCTCCAAGCTAGTAAGGCTGCACCAATTGCTGGTTCCACCTGGAAATATATGATTAAACCTTTTTAGCTTTGTCACATGCAGTTTCTGAACAGTGCAAAATTTATCCATGATTTTCAAATTGACTGCAAACTGCTTTCTTGGTGAGAAATGTATGCACATTTATATCCAGCTATGCTTACCTACAGACACCATTCATCATCTAGAATTGCGGAAATAAAAATTCTTGAGTTCGACTGTCAGAACTGATAGCATCCCAAATCGTTCAAACTCTTAGAAAGTTCAAATATCCAAAAAAATATCATGGCTAGAAAATAAATTTCACAACAGGATATAGTAATACTAGTTAATACACGAACCTCAGGTCGAATAGGATGGACACCTGGGAAGACTTTGGAGATGCATTTCATAACCTCACCACTGATGTTCCATTTCTTATTGCCTTCAAGGACACCTCCAACCAAAACAAGTGGGAATTGGTCCTTTCCATCTGCAGAGTAAAAAAGCACACATTACACAATGCTTTACTCTGTCAGCTACAACCCTCTAGTTGGACGGTTAACAAGATAATATTACAGAGCTCTATCAACATGCGTATTTTGCCAACTGCCAAGTCTAGTGCATCCTCGTAACAGTTTGGGCCTGGCCCATAAACCTTCATTCGAAATGCTACATTGACTTGTGTCATGCACCATATTTGGAAATGACAGTACAGCATCCAAGCAGAATATCTGGGACCAAAGCCAGAATTCACTGGTTGGATCCAACAGATCCCTTAAATACTTCCGAGAAATACAGCACCTAAAGGACCATTTAAGCCTGCTGCTCACTTATCACAGAAACCCTCAAACCTGCTACTATCTTTGGTATTAGATGATGCAATTTCTCCATTCATTTCCTGAATAAGAGAGTTGGTGGAAAAATAAAAGGCAAATGGTGCGACACAATCAATAGAATTATTACCTTCACCACACAGTGTAAGGCGCCGAACAACAGCTACAACACTATCAGCAAGCTCTTGCACTGAATCATGCAATATTTTGTTCGCTACTTCATCGCCATCTTCAGCAGAAGATACCACCACAGGAACAAGTGCTGCAATACGGGCCCAAGATGGATCTGCATATGTCCACCTGTGCCAGACACAGGATGATAGGTTTTGTAACTAAGTACAAGATTACAAATCTCAGTGGTTTGATACTTCTATCAACTAAAGCATTGAACAATCTTCATGATGTCCTTTTGGAAAGCTACAGTCAAATTTACTTTTGTCATGCATGCTATAATATCATCTTTGTAAGAGTTTAAAGACATGGAATGTTGGATGCAAGGAGCTTAAAGCACCAACGATGGATTTTGAAATGAAAAAGAAAGAAATGGAAACATGAAAAGCATACTAATAAAAAAATTGTAATGCCTAATGGCAAAACCCTGTCTACATAAGAAAGCCTGGTAAAATTTATCTTTACATTGATGAAACATATCACACCAACACACCATACATGGACAAAGAAAGTATTGCACACATTTTTCACACAAATGATTTGTAATAACATCAGTGTATTGAAGCCTTTTTGAGCATATTAAGCTACAGTTCTAGTTTGCAAGAGGTGCAGCTAAATATAAACTGTAGGCAAAGGATCTATATGCGTGACAGAACTTACCCAATCAATTCATCCGGTGAAGCAAGCTCAAGATTCCTAAGAATCTCTCTTGTAAGATCAGTTTGTGGTCCACGGCCATCGTATGCTTTTATTACTGCTGTCAAGGCCTGTGCAGCAATGCCATATCCACTGCATTAATGTATACATGTAGTCACCTACATTTTCCTTTGTCACAGGTAAAGGGTATTGAAATCATAGTAGCAGGTTTTACAGTCACAGCTCAAATCTTTTAAACTGCATCTGTTAATCAGTGCAGGATTACAGGATGTCAGAAGAGACAACATAGTAAGTCGTGCACATGGCAGGCTGACAGTTTTAACTGGCTATTCACGCCCAATCCAACATGTCATGCTCAATTTATGGCCATGGGTTCCCACACTAGATGAAGTTTCATAATTCCTAGCATATCATCTGATTCTCATGTTATATCAGATATGAACTTCTGCAGAAAGAGTACAGTGCAAATGAAATAATTTTTGTAGTTATATCTATCCAAATAATTCTCATGTTATATCAGATATGAACTCTGCCTATGTAGTTTTTCTAGCTTTTTGCTGATGATGTGGTGCACTACTAATTGATAAGAGTAGGGTAGGTGTTGATAGAAAACTTGAATTGTGAAGGATAACTTTAAAATCAAAGGGTTTTAGACTTAGTAGGATTAAAGCTGAGTATATGGGTGCGTTTTTAGAGGTGCTATGGCAAGTGATGCAGATTTAGTCTGAATAGAAAAGTACTGCCCAAGAAAGAAACTTTTTGATATTCGGGATTGATGCTACAGAGTGATGGCAAGATTGATGAATATGTGAGACACAGGATACGAGTGGGGTGGTCGAAATGACGATTAGGCCTACAATGTTGTATGGAACAAAATGTTCAACAACAAAAGGCTATATGTATAGAAGATGAGCGTAGAAGAGATGCGGATGCTGCCGTGGATCTATGGTCATACAAGGCAAGATCGAATCCGCAATGATGATATACGTGATAGGGTTGAGGTAGCACCAATTGAAGAAAAGTTTATCCAAAATCATCGGAGATGGTTTGGACATCTCCAACGGAGGCCTCATGAAGCACCAATGCGTAGTGGAATTTTAAGTCATCTCAAAAATATAAGAGGCAGAGGTCGACTGAAACTGACGTGGGAAGAAGCAGTTAAAAGAGACTTAGGGGATTGGAATGTTTTCAAAGATTTGGCGTTGGATAGGAGTGCATGGAAGTTAACATCCACGTACCAGAATCATGACCCAAAATCAAAGGTTCAAAGGTTCTATTGACTTTGATTGGGTTTCTTCCTAACCTACCCCAACTTGTTTGGGACAAAAGATTTGGCGGTTGTTGTATATCTATCCAAATATTTGAAATCCTAAACAAGGATCCATGTTCCAACTTCAAATAGTGCATATATCTTAAAAATTGCTTAAAATATCCTTTTGCCTATGATGTAACTCACCTACCCCAGTCACCCAAAACAGGCCCAGCACCGGCTGCTCTCGCTACTTTTCCATCTTCAGTGACCCCATAAGCAATGCTTCCAGTGCCAGCAATCAATACACAGCCATGAAGCTTTCCCATTGTACCACTGGCCAGAGCTGCCACTGCATCATTTTCCACATAAAACTTGACATGGCGAGGGAACAGATCTCTGAAGGACAAAAAGGCTTAGTTAGTAGTGAGAGAAGAAATGATGATTTGCTTTTATTGGTGCTATTTGTAGTGGTCAGCCTGTTCAGAAGTCATAAGGACATTCGTGAAAACAGCACAACTCTGACAATCTATGGGATCAAAATGTACATAAGGATTAAGTAAACCGTTTGAGCATGCAGTATATGTTTAGAAAGTATCAGAATCTCTCTGAACTCTCAAGACATCAACTTAAATCAAGTGGTTGCCATGGACCAAAACAATGTAACAACTTTCT
The DNA here is from genome assembly GCA_036346375.1 of Guadua angustifolia. Classification (NCBI taxonomy): domain Eukaryota; kingdom Viridiplantae; phylum Streptophyta; class Magnoliopsida; order Poales; family Poaceae; genus Guadua; species Guadua angustifolia. Next base: position 42,877,401 of record CM070517.1, read on the forward strand.
TTGGGGGCGAATGCATTTTAAGAAACATATTGAGAGAACCATACCGGATCCAGTCCAGCATCCTCTGCTGATCTGAAGGATGGTTAACTCCAGATACAGCTAAACAAACTGCACAGACAGCAGAACGATCTGTGTTGGCCATTGTCAGGGCTTGTGTCATGACCAGCTCTAGCGTTTCCAATGCAGCATTCTCTGAGAAATAAAGAATAAAATGATCAGTATGTCTTGAAGAAAGGCTTTGAGGTACGCTCTGATACATGTATTGTACCATGACAAGTGAAAAAATTAATAAGCAGCACTCAGCAAACATTCAAATAACCAATTTTTTACTGGCATACTGTGCGGCAAACATATAAGATTTGTGTATAGACGATGGTTAAACATGGGCACTCATTATTTTAGAAGCAAAGAGGAACTTAAACAATGATGGTATCAACATGAGGTTAAATTTAGTAAAATGCTATGAATTAAAAATCCGCATCTGAATATACATGTAAGTGTTCACCGTCAATAAAATCTACCATACAGTAACTATAGGCAACATGCTTAGCAAAGGTAATTGCATTTTATCTTCAATAATTTCATCGCATGATTGAAAAGACAGAACACGTACAATTGATAACAAACAGGACGAACAACGAAATGACATAATTTTCTTAAATGGACGAACAAAAGTCCACATAGAAAAGGGAACATAGACAAACAAACGAGCATGCAAACAATTCATCTACCTCCCTGAAACTCTTACCTAACTGCCGAGATCCAATATTTCTGGTGAGTCTTAAGACCAAGGGGCACACTATCTATCACCACCACGGCAATTAGGCATGACTAGTGTCTAGTGGTTCACCGAAAACCGCAATTCGCCGATATTTAACCAGGGGACCAATCATAACTTTCCAATATCCAATTAAGCGACCCTAGGGCAATTGTTACCTCCGACGGAGTTGCGGTTGGAGCATCCGGCGACGGCGCGGGAGAGTACGGGGACGGCGCCGGGCGATTCCGGCGGCGGCATTGCGGCAGGCAGGCAGACGCAGACGGTGTTGGTGGTGCCGCCGTCCACGCCCAGGATCACGCCGGCCTCCCCGGCGGCGCCCGCCGGCGATTCGCCGTTCTCGTAGCCGCCCATCTCCCTCTCTCCCCCCTCCCTTTGTCTCCTCTCTTTTCGGGTTGTGTGCGAGACAGACGGAGAATCCGTCGATTTTCTAGGCCCTGACAGTTTCCCCCCTAAATCTGGTTTTATTCCGAATTTAATTGTAGATATAGTTTAGGCATATTTGGTAGAGCTCTAAATCTTAATTTCATCTGAGATCTAAAACTTGTATCCTAAAATAAAGTAAATTAAGTTTATATTTTTAGTCTAAAATGTAAATAAGATGATCCATCTAAACACTCTTAATGTACTCACAGCTTCAGATCCACGGATTTGATGAAGGGCCTGTTTGGTAGAGCTCCAGATCCAACTTCTCCTGAGATCTGAAACTTGTAGGCTAAAATAAAGTAAATTAAGTTTATATTTTTGGTCTAAAATATAAACAAGATGATCCATCTAAACATTCTTAATGTACTCACAGCTCCAGCTTCACAGATTTGTGGAGCTAGGAATACCCAGCTCCACCAGATTCACGGATCTGGTGGAGCTGGAGCCGTACCAAACAGGCCCGAAGTTAGGAATACCCAGCTTCACTAAATCCACGGATCTGATAGAGCTAGAACTTTACCAAACACACCCTTATTCCCACAGAAACATATATAGACGATATATATCACCTTTCGTGTTTGGTATCATGACAAGAGATACCGTGTAGCAGGAGTTAGGAAGGTAATATTAATAAACCGAGTTAATTAAACAAAAGTCATTAATTAAGTGATTAATTAATAGAATAATTAATTTCACATTTTTTAACCGAGCCATGGGTCCTAATATGATAGAGTATCAACTGTCGGTGCTTCTATCCTAATACGATATGTGTCAACTGTCGGCACTTCTACCATTAAAAATGAGGCTATTTTTATAATTATAATTAGATGATAGTCAAGTTTATATATAAAAAGAAATTAGCAGACGGCTATAAATGTGTGACTTTGACCGGAAGGATGGAGAGTCAAACCTTATCGGAGTGTGTGTTTAGGAATCCATAGGGTTACTATATGATTTTCCTAATGAATTAGTGACTAATCCATGATTAGCATGCCTGTGTCTAAGCATTAAAATGGAAAAGAATGGATAGCGTTTAAATCACGATGGTGATTTCTTTTGGACTCTCTTGAACAAAGGGCACAGGCTCTGCCAATTCACCGAGAGAAGACTAAAGAAAAAAAAAGATATAAGATTCTTATTTGTAGACCGACCTACTCTAAACTAAAGAACTGAACAGAGTCCTCGCACTTTAACAAAAATTAAACTTATCACCAATTCAAAAAGATGAAGCGTAATGTATAATAATATTGATAGAACCATTTGACCAACGTGTAGAGATTATTTCTTTCATGGGGAGAAATTACAATAAGATTAATACAACGAGAAACCAATGGACGGTTTCCAACAAACGGCGAACAAATGTGTCTAAAAAATATTCTCTTATACACAAAACTAAGCAACCATATTACTACAAACTGGTAAATTAGGAGTTCTTCTTACCACCAAATTATAAGCTCCGATGAGATCCTTCTAAAATGAAACATGTCAAACAAGTGCATATGTTCCAATTAAAACGTGTGAATTTTTCGGCTCTCACGAAAATTGAACCATTTCGGATCTATTTAGGACACACGATTTTTTTTAAAAAAGTTCAATTCCCTCAAAGTTTGGGGAAATTTCCGCGTGCCGTCGTTTGAAATCCCTGGGAATTGATGCGTTATTGCGTTCTAACTGAGCCAAACGAGTTGTCAGGCAGTGAGAACTGATCCGTCGGATTGCCACTGAACGGCCCAGATCAGCTTGTGGCCCTCAGCGCTCACCCACCCTAGTAGGGTTGGGCAAATAAACCGGAAACCGAAAATCGAAACCGTTAAAACCGGAACCGAATTATTCGATTGTTGATTCGGTTAGCTGCATGGAATAACCGAACTTTTTTCGGTTAATTCGGTTTTAACCCTCGGTTAACCGAACTAATCGCACTACCGTGACATGGGCCGAATTCTTGTTCAATGCGCAACCCAAGTGCAAGTATCGAAGTAAGTTAGCGACTCGAGCCTTCAGTCCCTCATATTATTTGATTATAATATATTCATTCTGTTGTAGTGTTGTTATATATTGGTTGCTTAGAAAACAACACGTATGTTGGATTTGGATCTTTGTTCATTCAATTATACATTCTCGCTTATTTCAAACAAGTTCGGTTAATTTGGTTAAAACCGAAATGCAAACCGAACTATTGGTTAACCGAAGTGTGAGTTATCAAAATTTTCAAACATAATTCGGTTTTAATTTTAAAATAACCAAATTTTCAAATAAACAAAAAACCGAAACCGAATTTTTCGGTTAAACCGAACGGCCAGACCTACACCCTAGGTCATCCGCCGATCCCAAGTTCCCAACACCGCGACCGCCATTGCCGTCGCCGGCGCACCCTCGCCGCCAGAAGCGCCACCCGGACGCACCCGCTCTCCGCGCAGGATCTGGTACATTTCTCTGACTCTGTGAAACCGTTTGATGCGCTACACTTGTTCTGCTGGTTCAGCTTTTGCCCCCAAACTATGTTTCTTGATTAGGAGTATTCGGGTGGAACTAGGTGACCATGGTCTGCATTTCTTTTTGCTCATTACTTAACTCTCCAAGTGTTTGAGCGAAACAATCTGAGAGGACGAATTTTTTGTCAATTTCCTTGCGGGCTTTGTGTGGAATGAATAAGCAGCGGTAACCTGTTTGAAGTGTGCTCCTCCTAGCTGGCTTGGGAGGACTTATGGACAGCCTTGTTGATGATAATGCCGTGCTACTGAATTCATCCGAAAAGGATAGCGGCAATGCAAGCTCTACGGCACCTTTTCCTTCACGTTTGCTTGGCTGCTTGCTAATTATTTGCGACCGATTCTCCTCTTTTGATTCAAGCAGATTAATTTCAGGTCGAGGCCAGATCCTATCCGGAAGATGTGGATGACTGTCCCGCACCGAGACAGAGCAATGGCATGCCAGTTGCTGTGCCTGAGAGTTTTTGGTTCTCTGTTGATGTTCATGTTTGGTCGGATCCATGTTTTGTTTGATGGTGTCGACTTAAGCTATGGTATTCTCCTTCGAGGGGTCACCATGTGCGCCTGAATATGAAGTGGTTGTAAAGCCGAATGTGGGCATGACTTTTCATGCTTTGGAAGAAGTTGAAGGATTTTACAAATCGTATGCCTATCATGTTGGGCTTTCTGTTCGTATTGGACAAGGAATGACTAAAAATGGTGTGAAAATGTATACGGAATTGCTACAGTTCAGACGTCTGAATTTTTCGGACGTATTGAAACATTTTTTTTCTACGTGTGTAATATTTTTTGCCAACGTGTGCAACATTTTTCTTCGACAAACAGTGAAATGCGGCACAGTAAACGGATGTTGCAAGCGTTGAAAAAAAATGTTGCACGCGCTGGAAAAAAATGTTTCAAGTGTTGAAAAAAATGTTGCAAGAGGCGTCCGATGGAATGAACAGTATCGGACATCCGAGCGGTAGTTCTGTCCAAAGGTGTGGGTATATGAAAGTTTGCTGGAGATAAAAGGACAGAAGGTTAAGTAAGGTGTGGGTGTGAAGCTATGATAGTCGTAAAGAGAACTGCAGATGGAAAATATGTGATATACTCCTGTATCGAGTCCTGCAAGCATGAACTCATCACACCAGCTAAGAAGCAGCGTGTACGATCACATAATGAACTAAGTCATAGGGCCAAGATGAGGTCAACTAAAAAACAGCAGATAAACAATGTTTATTTGAATATTTTAGAGGATACCGTAATATCTGAGGAATTGATTATATTTAATTTGCTCTTTGCGTGTTCATCCCGTGTCCCAGTTGAAAGAATCAACTCTAGCTTCTTTGACTTGTATGTAAACATTCTATAATTTCATCGTAATGGTATTTGGTCTGCGGTGAGTGCAGCATGCTCAAGCTGGTGACTCTGTGTGCTAGATTGAGCCAACTTAAAACTAGTGCATGGGGGAGAAGGATGTAGTAGCCTTCAAGTATAGTGTTTTTTTTTTTTTTTTCCTGAAGGAAAAAGCATACTATAGTTGTTTTGAAGCATCTTCCACTATATCAGGAATCTTTTAACTGGTATAAAAAAAGGAATCTTTTAACTGGACAACAATAGAGAAAGATAAAGGCAATCGCCCTGGCACAAATAAAGCTACTCCTAGGATAAATTAACAAAACTACCATTAGTGTGAAGTGGCACAAAAGTGTTGGTCCTTCTCCATTACTAGGTGCCGTATTACCATAATCTGTTGTATCAAAAGATTGCAATGAGTTGGCTATCAAGCTTAACAAGCTTCTTTTGAAATTAACATAATTCGACATAAAATTATTTTTTATTTATCATTTAAGTGGTTATTTCTAATTTGAGCTTATGAGCTACTATTGAGCCGAGTCTCGTTAACATTTTTCACTTGAAATGGATTCATTTTAATTTTGAACTCATTAATTACTGTAATTGAAGGGATTTTGATTCGAGCCCTAGCAAGCTTTTTTTGCCAGCCCTAGACATCATCTGTTCAAGTATTATGTGTACTGCCACTAGTATGTTTGTTCCTAGCTTGTAACTGTAGTGGATGCTCGTTTTCACTAAAGTTTTACTTCTTCAACACGGTATAATACTTCTGCACATGTTAGTACATTACCTGAATTTTCACCAACATCTTTTTTTTTTCAGCTCTTGCAGACTTGTGAATAAAAATGCATTCACCATCCTGAACATAGAAACTTCCATAAGCTAAATTTGTCGACACCCCCCCACAAAAAAAAAAAAAGGGAGTCTCTTGACAATATTCTTCTTGACCTGTACAATGTATCTCGGTCCTGTAAAATTGACATCTATAAGCTAAATCTTTCCACTGTAGTCCAGTTTTGAGGTTTGATTATGCAAGTAGATCTTGAATACATTTAAAATACGGCACAGACCCATGTGAATGAGTCATCAGCTAATAATCAACTAGCACAGGATGTTTGGATGAAGACGTAACACCAAGAGTTTTTTCTGAAACCAATCATGTTTATGTTAAACCAGAAATGTGGTAGGACTAAAGAGCAGACTGAAATGCTGACAATGAAGCTGAGAATTGTTGATGAGGAGCTAGCTTCTGGCCAGTGGAAAACAAAACTGTCTTAAGTCTCATGGAAGAGTAGTCTCTCTCTCTCAGGGATGAAGAAGCAAGGTATTTATTTATTTTTCATACGTTGACATTTGACCCGTAAACACCATTCAAATGTTCTCCTTTGTCATGAAGGTTGTTGGGGAACCTTGCCTGGGCCTATATGCAGTCATGGAAATTGTGAGGAAGCAGAAATGCTCTACAGGTATATTTTGTCGCATATTTTCATCCACTTCAAATGACTTGGATTTCCTCAAGTTGCATGTTGTGGATGGACCTATGAAGCTAATATAGCTTTCTTTAGCCATGATTTCAATTCTCTTACCGCTAAGTCCGCGTACCGCTCCCAATTCTTTGGAAGTACTTCTAATGATTTCAATGGTTTGTACACAGCTAAGTCCGCGTACCGCTCCCAATTCTTTGGAAGTACTTCTAAGCCTTTCTGCTACACAACTTGGACAGCTTGGGCGCCCCTAAGAATAAAGATATTCTTCTGGTTTGCTCAGCTAAATCGGCTTTGGACTGCTCAACGCTCATAGTTAAGAGGATGGCGAACCAAGATTGCCTCATGTGCTGCAAGCTTGGAACTGCTTTCACTTATTCTCCATTGCCCGAGGCTCGCTGCCAGGACTTACAAGGATCCGCAGCCGCCTCTTGATCCAGCTTCTTGGGATAGTCCTGCTAATCTTGAGAGCTGGAGCCTGCAGCGCATTAATTCCTACGCCGGTTCAAAAAAAGGACTCAAATCTATTATCATCCTTGTCTCTGGGAATGGTGGAAGGAAAGAAATAACAGGACCTTCCGACATTCTGGCGAACCATGATCAAATCCTCCAATCCATCAAGGATGAGGCGGCTTTATGGCGCGGCAGGACTAAACATCTTGAGATCATCCTTATGGTTCGATGTGATGGCTTAGCCATCGCTCTCTCCTTCTTTTCTTCTTTCTTTTCTTCCTTGTATCTGCAACTCTCTTTCGTGCGGCCTTAGCACCGTGTATATAAAACTCTTCATCTCCTAATATATTTCACGGCTTTGGCCGTCTTCAAAAAAATTCTCTTACAAATTCTCAAGTCTATGTTAGTGTTTATTTGTCTCAAATAAACAACAAGGCACCATTGTAGATTTGTACTTTCTCAGTAGATCCATAGTTTGAAAATGAAGGATGCGGTATAGTATCACATCATACAATCATCTAGGGTGGGCTTGCAATGACTGTTCTTGGCACTGATAAATGCTGATATTCTTCATCTCCGAATTAGCTCATTCAGCTAAATCCATCTGGTACTGACTTGACGTTTGTCATTTGACACAGGCAAGCTCCTGCTATAGAAGCTGATTATAACAAAGAGTGTAATTTAGCCATCTGCTTGATAAAGACTGGAAAGGTAGCTGACGCTAAATATCTTCTCCAAGCTATACCTAACAACTGCGGTGATGAAAGCCATGTGAGGTCTTTTTCCTGGGCTACTGAAATGCCAAGGAATTTGAGCCACAGACACTCTCTTCTCCCATAACTCAGATGAAGCCTAAAGAATCACGAATTTTGCTTGCTGCTGATGTGGAGAACCTGGAATATTTACAGTCACAAATACTCATTACTCCTTTGATTCAATTGAAATATGAAGAAGCACTTGTTTCAGTTTCTGCAGATGCAGAGAAGCACGAGGGTTGCAATTCACAACTCTTCTATCTCCCATAACTCAGTTGAAGCGTACAGAACCATAAATTGTGGTTGTTACTGGTGGAGGGAAGAACGAAAAATGTGTGGGGGAGTACCAAGAGCTCTCTCGACTGTTCAATGATGCTGCTACATCTCAATCGATACTTGAGAAACTACGAAAACGGCTGGTTAAAGAGGACACACCAAAGATCACCATACAACATCAGGTTCAGACTCCTAGTTCAACTGAATGCTTGCCAAACTCTAATGGTACCACAGATGCTAGTGAGAATCCTATGCAAGAGGGAAAGGTTTTTTGTTAAAGGTGTTAGAAAAACGTGGGCTGACATGGTGGATGAGGATAAACAGCAATTGGATGATAGCGATAGCAACTCAACGACTGGTGTGGACACTTCTGACCAAAATGAAAGCAGCAAGATCGCGCGACGCCTCGCGGGGTGGCAAGCAAAGCACCTAACTATTGGTGGGCGACTCACGCTGGTTAAATTGGTGCTTTCTTCCATTCCAATCTACGTGCTCACGGCAATTAAAACGCCCAAAAAGTTCATTGCTAACATAGATATCATAAGGCGAAGGTTCCTATGGGTGGCGATGCGCTTTGCATGGTGGGAACCGAAGGTGCAAGGGCTAAGGTCTGCAGGCCTTTCAACCTCGGTGGTCTGGGAGTGCTTGACCTTCACAGATTCGCGCGCGCCCTCAGGCTTCGATGGCTATGGCTCAAACACTACAATCCGCAAAGACCATGGTCCGTTCTCACTCTACCCTGCGATCAAACTGACCGGATGCTGTTCATGTCGGCCACTAAAATTGCCATTGGAAACGGCCGCCTTACCTCCTTCTGGACCGCAAGGTGGTTGCACGGAAGAGCGCCTTGCCAAATAGCACCGCTTCTCTTCAGCCACACTAGGCGAAAATCAAGATTGGTGGCGGATGCCTTGCGTGATAATAATTGGATCCGCGACATCCGACACAGCCTAACTCCTATCCTACTAATGGAATTCGTTCGCCTGTGGTCAATCATCTAGTCCGTGCCTCTCCAGCCTCACCTAGAGGACGAAATCATCTGGGTGCCAGCTTCTGGTGGGGTCTATTCAGCCAGATCTGCGTACCAAATTCAATTTAGCGGAAGTACCTCCAAGATTTTTCAAAGACACGGTTTGGATAAAGATGGGCACCGCAATAAGATTAAGATTTTCTTCCGCTCGCCCAGCAGAATCAGATTTGGATCAAGACAGCGCCTCCAATTTCAGAGGTCAAGCAATCAAGATTGTCTCATGTGTTGTCAAACCCGAAATGGTCTCCCATTTATTCTTCACCGCTCTAAGTCCGTCGATATGGGTTTCGTTGTTAATTGGATTCGTGTCCGTCACTACACCTCGATCGTTGGGACCACGAGGTTGACTGGGCGATGGTGCTCGCACAAGATTCTCTCCCCGCACAGCCACAGAAAGGCCTCAAATCGATTATCATCCTAGCTTGCTAGCAGTGGTGGAAAGAGAGGAACAGTAGGGTCTTCCGTCACGAGTGGGCAACTCATGACCAGATCCTTCGATAAATTAAGGACGATACCGCCTCGAGCTATCGCAGAGCGCCGACCTTCGCCTCCTAGGGAATCTCGTAAAGGCCGTCCTCCGCTTTTCCTTGGGTTCTCCTTTTTCTCTTTGTTGTCCTTTCCTTTGTCTGTTCTAGGGTGCGGCCTTTGCACCTTGTATTCCCCATTTTGTACTCAGACATTTTTCTCATCCTCTAATTAAACCTCGGCCGCGGCCGATTTCAAAAAAAAAAAAATGAAAGCAGCAAGCATGCAAGTGAACAGAAGTATAGAATACCATCACCCTCTCAAGGAAGCAGCACCCTCCAAAGACAAATGGTGGGTGGTAATCTGCATAGTTCTTCAACAAGTTTATGGAGATGCAGAGACTCCAAAATCTCCACAGATGAGAATGTGAACGGGAAGTTTACCAGGACGTCTACATGGAAGCAGCAGAAGGTGCAAGATTACAGCAATCGTGTTTGCCAAAGGTTCAACACAATTCACCTCAACGAGAAAGCTCAAGGCACAGGGCAAACACCATGGAGAAGTAGCGCAGCTCAGCGTTCGCTTTTTCGTGCTTGGAAACCCAAGTGTGAAAGATACGACCATGGTTATGTGACATTTGGCGATAATGAACACTTTGGGTTCCAGTCACACTGAGGCCAGCAATCGTTGGCCTAAGAATGCGGCGAGTACAAGACCATGGAGGCCACAAAACCGCCTGCGGGTCTTCCAGGAAATAACAAATGAGATCAGCCAAAATGCTGTGTAACTAGATCTGCATTCCTCAATGTCACTCCTGATGGAAGTCCTTTCCAGTGAGAGGTTGTCTGCAATAGTTCTTCAAACATATTCTTTTCCTTGGTTCTGTTTTTTAGAAGAGGCATTAACATTGTCAATAGTCCATATTCCTAGCAAGTCTCTGAATCACTGTCTGCAGATCCAAGTAGATGTTATATGTATATTTTCCTTTGTCACCGCGTGCACCATTGTAATCTGTAAATGGGAGAAATGATCTAGTTATGAATTTGTTAGTGTCCACTGTTTTGTGACTGAAAAAAAAAATCTTTTCTTCACTTATTTAACATAGCACAGTGTGGGTTACCATATGTCCTTGCAGCTTTTGGTACTACTGTTTAGACGTTACTGCATGGTTGTTTGCTATATGGTTTCATCTGTTACTGGACATGTCCTGCATGATTTGCTGCAAGATCTGAGTGTGCTCCCCTCTGTGCATTGCAGAAACAAATCAATGGCATGCAACAGCAAATGCAAATGCAAATGCATGCAGCCACTGGGCAACCATCTGCATCTGCATAGTGCTCAACCTTGTGGCATTTTCTACCTTGTCTACACACTGGAGTCAGGTGGATTCCCCACCACTACTGAGGGTGCTAACATGGTGGTGCATGTCCTCAGGACAGCAATGGCAGCCTTGAGCTTCATCTCGCCCCCTCTTCTGGCCTGACCTGCATGCAGGGCGAGGTGATGCCGCCAGCTCAGCCGGCCGTGACGCGTAGCGCCTTGTCGGCAGCTCGACGCGCCTCGGTTGGCGTGACAAAGCTGCCGGCGAGCCTAGCTCTTGCCGGCGCCAGGTTTTGGCCTTCAATAATTTCGGTGCATGCATGATTGATTGACCACACATATCATGGATATATAGGCTACATGCAGCTGGACGGTGGCCTCCTCCAATGCATATGCATCATATGTATGGCAGGGTGTCCCCGGTTGGTTGACAAGATAGATACTTACAGACAATGCCATTACTTGTCTATTTCTCCTGCGATGATGTACTCGTCTGGTGTGTGCACCGTGTATAGCAGTATCAGTAGTCCTACTGTACACCATGCATGCAAGCTTCAGAGATATAGCCAGACTTGCAGAAGGCATGTGATTGTCACACATCTGAGGTACAATACAAACTGTGCACTCATCACACATCATTAATAGCAACGTACACCGACCAATACCTGAATCGTCTACAGCAACTATTTTCAGGCGACTACTATGAATATGGGGGCTGTTCAACAGGATCAGTCGTGCAGGCATCTTCTTCAGTTATCTTCTGCCCTAGCTAGCTAGCTACCAAAGTTGCATGAGAGAGAGAGAGAGAGAGAGAGAGAGAGAGCAATGCATTTCACGTTTCAGTTGGCATCATTTAAGACATTGAGACAGTCACTAACTACGTTGCAGTTTGCAGTAAGTAATTGACGCTGTGACGGCCTTATGAATTAAGGTGTTCAAGAACAACGAATCGACCCGGCCCTAGCTTGATTTCGCGGGGATTAATTAGTACCATAGAAGAATGTTAGACTCGCCTGGCCAAACTCGATCTTGAGGAGCTAGTATTGAGTGAAAATAGATGTATGTGATTCTGGCCAGATATATAATCAATTTGAATCGATTGTTTTTCAAGAACTCGCAATATAAACTTTGCGTGTCCTTTTGCATTAGGATTGAAAAGGTAATGCACAACCATACTCAAGATTGAACAACATTGAAACGGCTGAGCTGGACAGAAAACGAAGCAAAAAAAAAAAAACATAAATAGAAATTAATTGGATACAGATGTGAACGACATTAATTTATGCATGGAGGATTCAAAACTACTGATCAAATCACGTAGCTCTTCAAACCAGCTGGGCTCAACTCCTCAGATGCAGCTTGCTCCTGGCCTTCTGATATATAACTGACCTGAAATCAGCAGATTCTCCGATTTTCCAGTAACTAAATTGGGAATTAGTCATTACTCAGGCAAAATATTAAAGCATGAATGAAAGATAGATGGTGATTGCTTACCCTTTGCTTATTTCAAGATTTATGTAACTTATATTGAAAGGGAAAGCATTGAATCACTGCTCATATTTGTAATAATTAAGTAGCTGATTACCATTGGTTAGGATTTAGTGTTCTGCCATTTCCAAATATTTTCTAATAGCTAGCTGATTAGCCTTTGGTTGTCTGAACCCTTCTTCAAACTAAATTGATTCCATTATTTTTAAACATGTGCAAATTAAATCAAGCTGGCCTTATTGAGGGAGGTAGAAAATCTTGTTAAGCACACAGTGAAGCTGCCAAGCTGGCCTTATTGAGGGAGATCGTATATGCAAGATTTGGACTCATATCGCATATTGATTAGTGCTAGCTAGAGATGTTTATCTAAAAGATTTCAGAAAGCTAGGGAAGTACCCATAATTGCTAGTTCATATATGCTTTGCTTCAAATATATCGCAAAAGATATGAGATATTACTAGCATGTATATGGTTCTGCAATGATCAATTAAGAGTAACACCAATTAATATTTGTTGCGGGCAATTCAGAACAAACAAATTGGATTAATTTCTTTCCATGCATATACAGAGGAAGATCAAGGAGGAAAATGTACCTAGCTAGCTAGTTATGAAAATTAATAGCTATAGTACTGTATATATCTCTATAAATAAAAAACCAACCTTTCATTTACCGTGAATTAGCTGTCTGCAGGATATCTTTATACTGTACACAATGAATGCAATGCATTTTCATTTCGCATTGCACATTGAATAATCTTAGGAGGCCCAGCTATCTGTACCCAAATTTTCATTATTTTACAAGAAAACATTCAAACCTTCGTTTTTGTCTACCACAAAAACAAAACCAAACAAAACAAAAGGTACATACTCGAAAAGAATGGCATCTGAAATCAGGTTTAAACAATACACATTATAAGAGAAGTACTTCCATGCTTTTCTTTTTAACAGTTGCATAAATATTAAAGTATGAATAAAGGGTAGATAGTGATTACTTACTCCTTTGCTTACTTCAAGATTTGTGCAACTTGTATTGGAATGAAAAGTATTGAAGCACTGCTATACACATAATACTGGCTATTTCAGAGGATTGGCATGGCTTTGCTCTTGCTCGATCGCTCCCCTCCTGATCTGTGTTCTTTCAATGATATGTGTACTGCATAGTACATCGCCGAGCCGGAGTTCAAACGCCACAAAGAGAACCGCAAACATGAACTACTTAAAAGAGGGATGAACAGCCAAGCCAATTTTGAGAGAGGGGGGAGGAGAAGATTGGAAATAGGGGGATATGCTTGGCTCCGTGCACGCCAGCCATCGTAGGCAACCTTAGAAAGACGTTGTTCTAGATGAGTGGCATACAGGGAGCCAGGCACATCCCAAGCTTGACCACCTCTGCTAGATCTATCATCTCTCTATCCTTCACGTACTGGATCTCGATCTCGTCTAGCTAGCTAGCTCCACATGCCATGCCATCGCATGCAATTCTATCACAATGTTGAGGAACCGAGCAATGGTACATCGATCGATTGGTGATCTCTTCTTCCTGGAGTACTGCGCACGTACTCATTTTGCCATGGAATGGTGACGATGCCAATAACTTATCTGAATGTGGAAGATATGTATGTGAGGACAGCAAAATATGTGTGTGTGTGTGAGAGAGAGAGGGGGGGATGTGATGATGGGATACATCATGTTAGTGAAGGGGGGGTGCCCTATATATAGGCCATGATGTATGGGTGGAAGATTGACATATATACGAGCTATACAAAGAAGATAATTCACAAACGTATAATGGCTTCCTGAAATTATGCTGCAGTAGTATTCACCAGTGATAAACCCCAGTAACAGTGTCGTGCATGTTCTTGCATGCTACCAACATAACAATGTTAATCAGCAGGAGCTGCCTGGCTAGCACATGCATGCATCATGCATATATGGCAGCCGGCTTGAAATATAACCAATATGTACCACTTGCATGCTATCTTTCATTGTAACCAGCTAGCTGATTGTGTTTTTCCATTGCTATAGTCCAGAAACGGCACTACTACCTAAGAAATCATTATTTTCTTGTGTTTTTTTGCAGAACGAATTAAGGTGCAAAAAATAGCTAGCTAGTTCAGCATGATTCAGATGAATAATATAATGCATCCATGCTCGATAAGCTGGGCTCAATAAGTCGGACGAAACTATTAGAACAAAGTAGTATCACTTGATATCGTACTAGAGGAGTGGCGAAGTACACAAAATTACATATATAGGGTACAACTGTTCGTATATACAAGGGATATTTCCACCCCTAACACGAAGATCTCTAATCCTAAAAGAAACATAACGAGACTAGATCATAGGTGAGATAACTGGCGAACTAACAATCTCCCGCATGCATGCCTCGCAATCTCACCAAATGAAAACAAAAGCAAGACCAGTAATAAGCAAATATAAAGTAATTGATCAAGATCTGGTCACGAAATTAATAACGACACTTGCCCAGACTCTAGCACTCCGGCCGATCTGAACTCATCTGAAGCGACTTCAAAGTTCTCCGATCCGCGAGCAGCAGCTGTAGCCTGACCACAACGTAACACCTGTTAACTGTCCATGGTTCTGCAGTAAACAATCAAGGGTGACATCTAATATTTGTTGTGAAAAAGTAGGGGAAAAGTACATTATGTGACATATAGAAGTCGTCGATCGAGCAAATGTTGCAATGAGAATTTCTTTTCTAACTGGCTTTCTACTCAGTGACAACTAATTATTGACCATGCATATATACAATCACTGATGAAGATTACCGGGGAAATGGAAAGTAGATATGAAAATTAAGTAGTAATAACTAGCATATCTCTATTAATAGAAACCTTACCTACCACCATGCATTATTAGCTGCCAGTATATATATACTGTAAACTCAATGAATATGCATGCAGTGTGTTTGGCTACATTAACTATTAGCTAGCCAAATCTACTATCTGTTTTTAACCAAAAAAATCATATTTTTATACAAAACAAAATAAAATAAAAAGGTATAATCGTCTGAAAATAACGAGAATTATATTAAAGGTCTAAGCAGTGCATATATTGGCTAGCTAGAGAGAGGGGTCGAAAAAGTGCCTGCCTTATTTACGTACGTCATGGGTGTACTACGTATATATTTTGGTGTATATCGCCAGGAGTTGAAACATCACAAAGACAAAACACAGACAATAACATATTAGAGGCATGTAATTAAGCCAATTTTGAGAGGAGGAGAGAGGGAAATTAAGGTGTGGATATAAATGCTTGACTCCGTGCACACTAGCTATATATCATAGGCTCAATGGCGCCTGGTGGCTGCTGCGCCGCAGCCATCGCTTACGCCAAAAGCTGCCTGCTCCAACGGCGAAGATGGCGCAGAGCTCGGCAAGGCGCCTGGGTTCTCGCTTCTCCAAAATCAAAGAAGGTGGCACCTGCTGACTTGTGCAAGCTCGTCTCCATGTTTGATGCTCCTCTGACCAGTGACTCCATTGCTGCCCTCAAGACTATCTGCAATATTGACGACAAGACCTTGGAGATTATGAAAGCCATTAAGCCGCCCCATGGAGATGTTGCGGCCTCTGATGAGAACGCCTAGGATGTGTGTGCCTGATGTCCTGTTGCTTCACATGCTAATGTATTTTGCTTCTAGTGACTGGTGCTGTGGGTCTGACTCCTATGTTCTGCCTTTCTTTTGCGTCAAAGCGTCTTTTGTGTTGTTCGCCGGCGGGTGGCTGGTGCTAATGTGCTACCTTAATGCAATATGCATCCTTCAATCAACATGCTTGTTCAGATTATGGTTTGGCTACTTGAGGTGTCTTCAACTGTATTATGCCTGATTGTCGAATTCTTTCTCGAATGTCCGTGGCCTTCTGCCACGGCCACGACGCTGACGGTACCAAACATTGCGGGATTATAAGCTCGCAATCGCTGCCTCCAAGAGTCAAAGCTCCCGATTTTGAAAGCTCCATCCTTCACTGTGATCGGCGGGCGCTTATCTTCTTCTGCCTCCTTCCTCGCTTCGTATGCATTTAGGCGGTATCCTTCTTCTTTGGGATGATGAAAAGGCATATTACACGATCGTTACAAGAAATTTCTCTCTATCGGCTAATGTCTCTCGTCCGCTCAGATGGAACGCTCTTTCCTTCTCACGATCAGATACGGACCTTCGTTGATCATGACAAGGCCTCCTTCCGGAGGAGATTGAATCTATTGCGCCGCCAAGCAACAAGTTCCGTGGGCTTATTCTGGGTGATTTCAATCTCATCTACGGCAAGGACAAGAATAATAACAACCTAAACCACCGCCTGATGGCTCGCTTTCGCTGCGACCATCAACCGATGTGCGCTGCGAGAACTTCCCTTGCAGAACAGAAGATTTACGTGGAGCAACGAGCGGCACAACCCAACGCTGGTCAAACTTGATCGAGCACTATGCAACCATGAGTGGGATTCCTTGTTCTCCGACCATTTACTGCAAGCCCTTTCCACTTCCATGTCAGACCACTGCCCTTTGCTCCTATCTGAGGACAACGGCACGCCCAAAACCCGCAGTTCCAGATTTGAAAATTTTTGGACTCGACTCCGGGCTTCCTTCAGATTGTTCAGATGCATGGAGTTCTCCGATCTTGCCGATTGAGCCCATTGCGGGTTGTTCACAAACTTCAAGCAATACCGCGCTTCTTCGGACTGGAGCAAGTCTTTCCTCGGTGAGGGTCAAGAATGCCTTTTGGCAATGTCGTGATCTTGCGCCTTGATGTTGCTCAGAATCAAGACCTTTATCGCGGCGAGAGTTGCAACCTCGGTTGGCCCTCAAAATTAGGGTCACGGGTTGGTCATGTGGAAAAAGCACGCAAGAGACAGCATCCAGTTCACTTGGCTTAAGGAGGGGATGCCAACACTGCTTTTCCATTTAAAAGCCAATGGCCGCTGCCGAAAGAACTTCATTCAGTCCCTCCGATCGGACCTGTGGCTTAGCCATTCTCCACAATGACAAGGAACATCTCTCTTCCAAAGACTTCTCTCAACTATTAGGGACAAAGAAACTTCGCCACAAAGCATTGTTTGGCAAAGCCTAAATCTTCCGGTGATTGATTTGGACTGCCTTCAGACGGACTTCACTGAGCTTGAGGTTATGACTGCTATCAAGTCATTGCCATCTGAGAAGGCGCCGGGGCCGGATGGCTTCACTGGGGTGTTCTTCAAAAGTTGTTGGGAAATCATTAGCGCTGATATAATGTCTCTTCTATGGTCTTTTCAAGATGGATCATCCAATGCCTTTTCATCGATCAATCAAGCGCCCATTGTGCTCATTCCAAGAAAGATGGCGCCGATGTGGCGCCGATTTCACCCATCGCCTAATTCACTCCATCTCCAAAATCGCTTCAAGGTTCCGCGCTGCTCTCGCCCCCGCGATCGACTCCTCATATCACCGCCTCGCATCGCTTTCATCAAAGGGCTAAGCATCCAACAGAACTTCTCGGTCAGTCCGCAACCGAGCTCGCCTCCATAATCGCTTGCAAAGCCGCCGCTCATGTTGAAGCTTGACATCACCAAAGCTTTGACTCTGCTTCGAATATCTCCTCGACCTCCCGCAGTTCGTGGGTTTGGAAATCGATGGCATTACTGGCTTTCCCAATGTTTCATGACGCCATCATCCTCAGGTTCCTAAACGGGTCCCAGTGCCCGCCGACAGTAATCGATGTGGATCAAGGCCAAGGAGACCCCTTATCACCATACCTTTTCAACATCGCGATTGATCCGCTGCACTTCCTCCTCAAAAAGCGACGGAAGACGGGTTCTATCTCCTATTCAAGACGATGCACCTTATGCCCGCCTATCCTCTATGCCGACGATGCGGTCATCTTCTTGAACCCCGAAGGAGGAGCTCTGGCGATCATCTCAATCCTACAAGATTTTGGCCAAGCTTCGCCTTCGTGTCAACATGCGAAGAGTTCCATTGCGGCGATCCAATGCCACAATCTTGACTCGCCAACATCATCCAAATTGCTCCAAGGATCTATCTCGACTTTCCAACCAAATACCTCTAAGATGTCCGCCACCCCGGTCGCCTACGCCGGTCCACCTTCAACCGATCATTGATGTAATTGTTTCGTTTACCAAGCGGATGGCAATCCCAACTCCTCACTATTGGTGGTCGATCGACCCTCGTTAAATCGGTGCTTACCTCCATACCGATTATGTTTTGACGGCGCTTAAGACTCCTAAGAGCTTCACCGCCGACATCGACAAAATAAGGCTAAAATTCTCCGGCCGGCAATACTCAATTGCATGGCGGAACCGCAAGGTGGCATGGGCAACGGTTTGCCGCCCCTCGGTCCGGGAGGTCTTGGTGTGTTAGATCTTAATGATTCGCGCGAGCTCTAAGGCTGCGATGGCTATGGCTAACATATTCGGACTTCAAAGACCGTGGCCCAATCCGATAGTGCCTCGTGACCGCATCGACAGCACCTATTCATGTCAACTCTCAAGTCATCATTGGAGACGGCCACGGGCGATGTTCTCGACGCCCACGTGGTCGCAAGGTGCGGCGCTTGTCAATTGCGCCTTCCTCTTCACACACTCTAGGCGAAAGGGAAGAACGGTGGTCGATGCCCCGCTCAACAACAATCGGATCCGTGACATCCGACACCAACTCACGCCACCGCTAATTGCTGAATATATTCGTCAGGATCATTATTCAATCGTACCTCAGACTTCAACATCGACGACGCTATCATCCGGAAGGCAAGCTCCAACGGCCTATACTCGCCAGATCCGCCTACCATCGCTAATTCATTGAAGTACATCCAAGCCTTACCTCTCAACGATCCGGATCTGCAGGCGCCGCTACGATAAAGATCTTCTCTGGTCGGCACATCAAAACCGCTATGGACGGCTCAATGGCTATAATTAAGAGGATGGCCAAATCAATACTTTTGTCTCATGTGTGCAGGTCTAGAAACGATCTCCCACTTATTTCTCCATTGCCCCGAGGTCCGCCGAATGTGGGCCTGCTGCTCAAGGATCCGGGCGCCGCCGCTGACCCAGCCTTCGTGGGATGTCTCAACCAACCTCTGTGCATGGACCCCGCGACACATCACGCTGCTACAATGGCTCAAAAAAGGGTTTCAAAACCGTTCTCATTTTGGTATGTTGGCAAGTGGTGGAAGGAGCGAAACAATGTATCTTTCCGTCGACCCCGGGCGCACTACCACCAGATCCTTGAGCCATCAAGGATGAGGTTGCTTCTCGGCGGCGCAGCAGTGCAAAGCATCTACAGACCATCCTCCGTGGAACCCCGCCATAGCGTTGTTTTCTTCTTTTCTTTCTTTCTTTCTCCTTCTCCTTATTGTCTTCTCTCTCTTGTTTGGGTGCGGCCTTTGCACCCTGTAATTAAACTCTTTCTTTCTTCTAATATATCTCATGGCCTTTGCCGTCTTCAAAAAAAAAAGCTATATATCATAGGCAATCTTCGCTAAGGTTGCTCTAGATGACTAGGATGCAGGGAGACAGGCACATCGATCCTCACCTTTGCTTTAGACCATCTATCGATCTCTATACGTAGATCTCGTCTCTATATATATATATATATATATGGATCCATTTTGGGTGCATGCTACCGCACAATCTTGATGCATCTAGCTTCTCAATCAAGTATCATGTGGTGGGTCGAGGGAGACATATCCATAGGTAAACATGGGGATATGGCATATTCATTTTTTCATGGATTTTATGTATACTTGAGACGATGATGATGTATATGATCATCTTGTGTCGTTCTACAACAAGCTAGCCTAGATAAATCATTGAGGGATACATCATGTGGACTATATATAGATGGACTATATGAGGGGCGAGGGAGGATAGATCATAGATCTAGAGACAGGCGATCGAGTACTTCTTGTGGTGAAGAGAGGTGCCAATATATATATGTAGGCCAGTAAAGAGCAGATAATTAAGTGCAGGCGAGTAGATTACTTTCAATACTGTTCTAGTGTATATCTACTTTTGTTAATTACGTGATCCAAAGCTAATTTGGGCAGATTATATTAATGGGCCAAAACTTATTTTAGTTATGTTCCCTCCCGGCCTCTCTCCAAGTGGGCTAGCTGGGCTAAGCTTCAATGCATGGACCATAGCTTATTTTCTAAATATTGCCTAAAAAAAAACTGACCGCAGAAATATATATATATATATATATATATATATATATATATATATATATATATATATATATATATATATATATATATAGGAAGCCTTTTTTCATACTCTCAGGAGTACATACTCCCACCTCTCATATACCACTTAAATGAATACTTTATACTCTTTTATCACTTTTGGTACACTTCAATAATAATTTTAAGATACTCCAATGCGACATGGCTAAAAATTTTCATCGAAACCCTTTATTTTTTTGCTACATACCCTTTTCTATATGTAAAAGGAATATATAAACAAATTATGCTATAAAGGGTGGACTTTAAAGAAATTTTTGTGAAACCCAATTTGGAGTATCTTATAGTTAGTATTAGAGTATACTTAAAAGGATAAAGAGGTATAACAACATCATTTAAACGGTATATTGAAGGTGGGAGTACGTACACCCAGGAGTATGAAACCATTTTCCTATATATATATATATATATATATATATATGGGACATATCCAGACAAATTCGGGGTGCATTTGAACTATTCAAGTTTGTCAGAAATTTATCTTTTTTATTACTCTTAACATAGGACGAATTTGATCATGAAATTTTATATGTAGATGGGGTAAGATTAGATGTACATCCATGATTTTTTTCAGAATTTTTTGAAATTTTTCTTAGTTGGATTGCACGGTGATTGCACCACTTTCCTGATTGCACTGGATATGCCCCCATATATATATGTGGGAAGGAAGCCATATTACATGATTTTAATTACAAAATTTCACGATTAAAAAAAACAACTTCCTTCAAACCGACCTAACAACTAATTAATTAACTAAGATCAGAGCTCCCTGTTCAATGTTAATTCGTCCTATATAAAGATGGATGGTTTCTCTGTCGTCAATGGGTAAAATGGTGGAGTTACGGGTATACAACGTAAACTATCTATTTGTACCGACTCAAATTTTGTTGTTCATTGTGCACATATAAAAATAGATCAGTGGGACTTTTGTAAGGTCGTGGATTTATCTCTGGCTTCTGTATTTCCAAACATGTAGTTAGAGGCGCATTTGCCTGTAGGCCGGTTGTAACGTGCATACGTAGTGGTGTGTGTACGTGTCCGTTTTCTTTCTTTCTACGTAATAGAAAAAGAAGGATGTATGGTATGGTTGATTTGTGCAGGATAAAATGTCCGACATGCATCCAGCTGCAGATAAAATGCATGTCTTTCTACCCATCTCTGTCATCGAGGAACAATTAATCTACATATACGGATATACCACATGAGGATAAGTTTTGACGGATAGACCTGATTCTTTTCTTTGCGAGCGACACGCGTGCACGGTATATACGTACATAGGTCAGACGCACATAGGTTCGGACGACGTAGCTATCTGCCCGGTCCGGCCGGGACAGAATTTATATAGTGGTCGTATTTTTTCTTATCATATAAACTAGGTAAATATTAAAAATGATTAGTCTACTTTTAATTATTATCTACTATATCAATGCTCGTGCGTTGCTACAAAAAATAAAATTGGTAACGAAACATAAAGGTCAAGCAATAAAAGAAAATTGTGCTACAAGATCAAACATCTATTTCTCCTGATTACAAGAGTTTTTATGGTTTCTTCTACGGTATGAATTAAAACCAAATGTTGTACATAACGCTGCAACATTTTTTTCGAACGTATTGTAACATTTTTTTTTCCTTCACGTGCAACATTTTGTTACAACGTGTGCAACATTTTCTTTCGACAAATAGTAAAATTCGCTATAGTAAACGGATGTTGCAAGCGTTCAAAAAAAATATTTCACGCGTTGACAGAAAATATTGCAAACGTAGAAAAAAAATGTTGCAAGAGGCGTCCGATAAAATGATGTAAATCGGACATCCGCGCTTATTTTCTCCCTTTTATAAAGGCTTTCTCTCGTTCTAGAATCCTCCTGTTGAAGCACTTGCCGTAAAATGTAACTTTCGGCGGCTGTAAATCAAATCAAATCTTTGTAATAACGATGAATGATATTGTTTCTAGATAATCCGTGTGCTAATATTTGGTAAGTGTAGATTAGTAAAGGAATTTTTTGGAAAATGATTCGACTATATTTATTCTCTTTGAAATCATACCCATGCAGATTTCTTTCTTCCTTTTTTTCCGGGGAGGAAGGAATATCGCGAGGGATTCGCTCGGGATGCGCGCATAGGGGAGAAAACGGACCACTGCCACCAACTGCAAATTAAGAATAGTAGAGATAAGCACCTATATTCATAGGCGGAGGCGTCGGTGGGGTTAGGTGGGCCTGGAGCCCACCCCACCAGCCCAACAAAAGAGTTTTCAGGAGCGTGCGGTTGTCTCGCACGGCAATACCGTACCGCGCGGATCGTCAAGGCCCATGCGGCCATACCACGTAGCACAGAAGGCGATTTATCCATTGGTCTATAGATTGATTGAATTGGCACTAATTTTACCTGTGGGAACAGCTACAGTTGAAAGGGCTTTCTCGGCAATAAAGATTATTAAGACAGATTTACACAATAAGATAAGTGATAACTGGTTGAATGATCTTATGGTATGCTACATTGAGCGAGACGTGTTTGCAAAGAAAAACATGGAAGATATCTTATAATGTTTTCAGAACATGAAAACTCGTAAATATCAATTGTCAACTCTTTTGAACCAATGAATAGTATGTTTTTCTCCTTTCATAGTTACCTACTTATATTGCATACAATTTAAATTTCAACTATTTTACAATATGTCGATAATCATAATAGTTAATTTTGGATGTCTCTTTTTTAAGCCCCCCTCTTTGAAACTTTCTGACTCCGCCACTAACTATATTTAATGTATACATTAGAGAATATAAAAAAATTGAATTTTTATTAGAGACATAAAGAAGACACCATACTAATTTATATTAGAATACGAAATACATACTATAGTTATAAATAAGACCATTTGAAAATATGCCATCAAAATTTAGACGAACATGTAATAAGCAAGTAGGTAGCACGGGATAGGTCTGGGCATTCGGTTTTTTAAAAATTCGGTTTTTTAGATCCATAAACTGAACCGAAACCGAATAATAGAAAAAACCGAACCAAATAAACCGAATTAGTGTAATACCGCAAATCTCTGTTGCTAGGGTTTTCGGCCGGTAATTATTCCACCTTCGTGATTCAGGGATTTGTATTTGGGAGAAAATATTGATTGTCGCGTTTTCGAAGCTTTTAGTAAAGGTTTTGGTTGTTGCGCTAGTTTTTCAGTTGAAGTATCTTTTGAGCCGTTTTGTTTGGCGGCGGTATTTTCCTAGCAATCGTCGTTTCGCGCCAAGAATTTAATAGTTTGGTACGCGCTAATAATTAAAAGTTGGATTTTTTTGTTTGTAAGAGGGGTTTTTTGGGAATTTCCCCTCCCCCCACCTAATCTCTCTCTCCTTCCTTCTTTTATGTGGCTGGTATTGCTTGGAGCCAGGATGGTCGATTTTTTTTCTTTTCCTGGCCGAGTCTTGCTTTCTCCTGGCATTTCCTCCCCTGGCCGATCCTTGCTCTTCTTCCTAGCGATTTCTTCTTGGCGTTTTTCCTCTGTATAGTCCTCCTCTCCAAATTGTTGTCCTCCGGCGCTTGTCGCCTCCTTGGCCGATGCTCCACTCACCGAAAGCCGCTCCCTCAGCAAAGAAGAAGATTCGGTTGGCAAGAAGACTGGAGCAGCCAAGAAGAACAGAGACAACCGGCCTCAAGAAATTTGGCGTCTGCGGCCCCACCGCCTCCTCCCGGCCGGCCACCCCTGGTGCCGCTCCCTCTCTCCCCTTCTCTGCCAAGTCTCCTTTGGCAGCGCCCTCCTCCTGCAAGAGCAAGAGTCGAGTAGCATCTCAGAAGACCACCAAAGAAAGATGGTTTTCCCCCTTGCCTTCTTGGGTGAGCACTCAAACTAATTGAAATTGTGGTGTTGGTTTCTAGTATGCATGCCAAGTGTTTGATGAAATGCTTAGCTAGGTTTCCATGAGGATGAAGTGATGGTCTCTTTTCTCCCTGATTTGTTTTGCTAGAGAGTATGGTTGTGGTCTATCTTTTGGTATGGAATTGCTGCATGGTTATGTATTATAAATATGCTGTTATAATGATTTGTTGGAATCAAAATGTTATGCATATTGGTATGGGTGGTTTGTTCTGTGCAAAAGATGCTTCCCTTACTATTGGTATTAGCTCATCTATTACAATCATGAATTAAGATCTGAAATGTCTTAAGGCCTTATATGACACTGTGGTCAATCCTAGACATGGAAAAAATCAATTCATTTACTAACCTATTGTTGTCTACATGATAACTTGAAGAATGCTGTGTTGGTATTAGTTGAGATATGCAAGAGACGCTTGTGTTTTTCCATTCTTTTGTGCTTGCATGGCATAAGGCCCGGTTGTTCTGGTAATCGAGATCCCGAGGCATATATATATATATATGTCCTGGATTTTTGAGATAGTAAGAAATGCTTATATTATTGGGTTCTGCCTTAATGTGTGGTTAGGTTTGGAGAATTCAGAACCCGACTCATATGTATAGATGCTTTGCTCCAATGATGATTAGATTCAGGGAATTTTGTGTATCCATTGTTTGTTCTTTGAGACTTAGAAAAGGGTCCAGGTTGTTTTCTGCAATGATTAATCTGTCATTTGAGTAGATGTATATAAAAGCTTAAGTACAAACCATAACTCTTAAAACCTTATGAGTACAACTTGAATTACTGCTTCGATTGAAAGTTCAAGTTTTAATTCCAGATTGTAGAGTATTTCTTTTATGTCTGGTCTGCTGTGCATGTAATTTGGTGAATGTGACATTCGTGCCTTGCCCTATTTTGGGTTGCTGCTCTTTAGGGTTGGTGGTTTCTAGCGCTGCAATGGGCCGTCAGGTTCTCGCATCGGTAAAGGCAAGTGCAACCCAGATATCTCTTCTTGGTATTTAGTTCATTGCTTATGTTACGTATATGTCGAATTCTATGGTTGCACTCGTGTTTATAAGCTCGCCTAGTAAGGTAATTGTCTTTTGATGAAAAGGGTAAGTAATCTGATTCAAGTGCATCATTGTTTGAACGTGTTATGATTTGTTTGATGAACTTTATATGTCTTGCTATCATGAATTTATGCTGCATCCCTGGATTGAATGTTATGTGCGATGTTTAATGAATTCCGTCTAGATGACGTCTTGCTAGAGCTTATTTTCATATTTACATTCACTAGTTTGATAGGCTAGTGGGAAAACTGAAAGTATGGAATTGGATTACGAAAATGGATTTATTTATGATCAAGATAGATGGAATCAGTAATTACTCGAGTAATAGTGA
Source organism: Guadua angustifolia (assembly GCA_036346375.1). Taxonomy (NCBI): domain Eukaryota; kingdom Viridiplantae; phylum Streptophyta; class Magnoliopsida; order Poales; family Poaceae; genus Guadua; species Guadua angustifolia. The sequence goes on from CM070517.1 coordinate 42,903,206, forward strand.
TGTGAGAATGAATATGAATTGTTGAGGAGGTGATTACGAGTGTTGAGAATGTGATTATTGAGTTTTGTAATGAGATTATGAGTGTTGAGGATGTGAATGGTAATTGATGGATGTGAGTGGTCGATGTTTATGTATTTGGCTATGGTTATGCAAATGTGAGAAATGAGTGTAGTTTGCAAACTGGTTTATGTCAATTGCATTTGTGCATTCATGATGGAAGAGGCGACCCATTCGACAAGGGCCTCTGTGCTTACATGTAGTAAGCGAAAGTCCTACCTCGTAGTCCCATATACGTGGTTGTATGGGAGCGAGTCAAGAAGAGTAGGCACCTCCACCACGGGTGGAAGGGAATGAGAGGTGCACACCGACGGTGTGCACTCGCCATACCCCAGATAGCGCTAAAAGAGGAGATGAGCATGCATGATGCATCATATGCATGGAAATTGTGTAATCTGCATTGCATTGTCAATGATGAATCATGTTTTATGCATTGATTGTGATGTATAGATAAGAGATTCTTCTTTTGTGGTGTATGGATATGAATTCTTCTTTTGGTATGGCATATGTGCAATCTGCATTGCATTGTCAATGATGAATCATGTTTTATGTATTGATTGTGATGTATAGATAAGAGATTCTTCTTTTGTGGTGTATGGATATGAATTCTTCTTTTGGTATGGCATATGTGCAATCTGCATTGCATTGTCAATGATGAATCATGTTTTATGCATTGATTGTGATGTATAGATATGAGATTCTTCTTTTGTGGTGTATGGACATGAATTCTTCTTTTGGTATGGCATATTTGCATCCGCATTGCACTAATAATAATGAATCATGTTTAGTGAGTTGATTGTGAGGTATGGATATGAGATTCTTCTTTTGTATGTTTTGTGTACTTGAGCATGAAGGCAGCAAATAGAAACTATAAATGGTAAATCGTGGAGCTAATGGCATTTATAGATTGAGGATTGAGTCGTGGACTCATCCAAAGGTGGCTTTCGAGGTATGAGTACAGTTTAAATAATTCCTGAGTTGGTTGTGGTATTTGGAATCAGTTTTGGTTCATTTATTTACCAAGTTCAGTCAAGTATTTGATTATGTTACTTTTCAAAGTTTTGGTATTTCGTTGGATTCGATTATGTTTTTATTTGTTGCACTTTGTCGAGTCTTGGACTCACGCTTGTTTGCTTCCTATTTTAGGTACCTTGAAGTCTGGTTCGTCGGGTTGGGAGTAGTACACGCACGACTTCGGTCTTCAACAATCGATTTAATTGATTCATTAAGACCGGTTGTCGTTATTGTGGTTGTAATGTGTTGCCGTTGTGGTGGAGTTTATTAATTTATGTTGGTTGTGCGATTGATTAACTAAGGATCCGCTAGAATGATATCATAACCGCAAATGTTTTTCGTCATTCACGAGTGGATGTCCTATTTTCTAGAGAGGTAATGCCGAAATTTTGTAAATTTGGGTGACTTAGTTTTTTTAGGACAGTTAAGAGTTTAGTGATTAAATTCAGTTTCAGTCTTTTCGTAGATGTGTCGTTCGTATTTGGAGTTTTGGTAACATTCGCGGTGCGCTTGGCGCCGGGGTGTTACAATTAATTCGGTTCAGTTTTTTTGGTTATTCGATTAACCGAATTTCCAACCAGCAGCAGCAGTCAATACTGATCTTAGTGATAAGCACATATATCACAACAAAACGGGAGAATCAGACTTAACCTCTTCAACACCATGTACTACTCAATGTGGTGAAGCAACTACCTAGGCATTACCAAAGATAATCATAAATAAGAGGGGAATATCTTTTGGTGCTGGACAAAATTCTATCTTCGTGAAGATTAACAAGGAAAATAGACCTACATCCACAAAAGGTGAAACCATCCAATAGACACAACACCAGGATCTAATAATATCCTTTCTCTCACATACCAAATGCTAAGAACTTACAACCACACCAAATTCAACAGAGCAGAAGATAATCTGACACTCTAAAACTTAACATTTGTTTTTTGAAAGATATAGCACCTCCGATTTCTATTATTAGAAACTGCCACAGTATTGAGTTCAATTACGGCAGCACCATCTTGCTGTAGTGTATGTGATTCTTGGAAACAAACAAGATTCTTTGGCCAAAGAAATCCCAACATTTGAGCTACTGCTCGAACCCTGCATCCAGATTCAGGAAGCAATCCGATTACCTAGACGCCGCTGCCTCCCTCACGGTAGGGCATCGCCCGCCGCCGACGGTGATTCGGCACTGAAGCGCTAAACCCGCGCTGTCGCTTTCGGCGGCGGCGGCAGCCGCTGCACCCACCTTATCCTGCGGGACGTTGTCGGCGGCAGAGTCCCCCGCAGCCACATTGGGGTGGTCGGCGTTGTCCTTGGAGATGCTGTGGGGGAGGGAGCCACCATGGGGGAGTGTCATGGGGTACTAGGGTTTGCGATTGGCATTGATTTGGGGATCGAATGGTGATGACTTGCGCAATTGTGCCGCTTTGGCGATGACTTGCAGGGGAAGGCCCAGCCCAACCGCACCCACGAGGCCACGAAAACAAAACTGCTATCTAGTGCAAATGGCTATTCAGTGCTAAAATGCTAACATTCATTGTGGGCCATCCGATCTATCATGTGTGGCTTATATTGAGAGTGGTGGAACCCCTTGTCACTTAAACAGTTTTGCGAAACCCCCCTTCTATTTCTTTCCTCATTATATGAGGGGCTTCCACCACTCTCAATATAAGCCACACATGATAGATCGGATGGCCCACAATGAATGTTAGCATTTTAGCACTGAATAGCCATTTGCACTAGATATTTTCCCATACATACATACATACATACATACATACATATATATATATATATATATATATATATATATATATATATATAGATATAGATATAGATATATAGACACACACATATACATATACATATATATGATCCCTCTTACAGCCACACTAGCTTATTGATTTTTTTTCTTTCGGGGGGGGACTATTTATCTAGGGCATTGTCAGGGATTGGAGATTCGCCGCAGGCGACCATCGTAGCTCGGTGGTCCGAGCATGCCCTTGCTCGAGACGCGCCCCCGGGTAGTCCGACCTTCGTCGAGCCCCCCCGAGCAATCCTGCTCGAGGTCCGCGTTCGGACGACGTGGCCCGCTGAAGATACCTCAAAGTTCGCCCAAAAGCCGGGCACGGTCTGTGAAGAAGACGTGGCATTAATCTGCGCGCCGCCGTGGTCTCCAGACGCCGCAATCTACGCCCACTGCATCTATCGTCGCGTGGTGCCCGCGGTGGCGTGGCAACAATTTCTACACACGCCTAGCACAGTAGCGCGTCCCCTGTAATAACTGCTTTGTCGCCTGTAATCCCCTATAAATACCACCTCCCGCGAAGGGTTGGGGGTTCGGATCCATCTACTTTTCACACATGTACGCAGAGCATAACGCATTGTAAACCACCTTCTCATATCAGTTTAATCACTGGACGTAGGATTGTTATCTCCATAGCGAGAGGCCCGAACCAGGCAAAAAAAAACGATCTCCTCGCCGCTATGCATCGCTTTGTCGCTTTGTGTTTTTAGCTCAGAGGACCTCGGAAGCTATACTCTCTCATGAAAGGGTCTTAGGTGTAATATCAGAAGTTTTACTCAAAGGATTTTCATTTCACCGTGAATTTTGAAATTCAAATCTTTGGAGATTGTGGGTTTGTGGTCTCTAGAATTCGTGTAACTTTTATTTTTTTCCGCCTCCACCTATTTTTTTTTACCCGACCTCTCCTTTTTCTTTTGAGTGGTCATCAATCCTCGAGGGGGATATTTTTCTTTTCCTCCTCCTCTCCCCACCGATCCCTCCAGCCTTCGCTGATTCCTTCTACTGCGCCTCCCCACGACTCCGCCGCCAAGACGCCCCGGTCGCCTCTGTCGCGCCTGGCCAGTGCCGTGTTCTCCCCGAGCAAAGGTCCTCCCAAGACGCCCAAATTGCTCTCACACATGCATGGCCTCCCAGCTGTCATGCGTCTCCGTGCCATCCCCGAGTCCAAGGCCCTCATACTGACTCTCCCAGACCGCCTGCCATGCCCGCTGCTTGCTCGGCGGGCTCTGCCTCCTCCATTGGTGCTCCGGCGTCTGGCTACCACATGCAGTCGCTCAACCTCCCGTGGCCGGCGCCTCCCAGCGCCTCCCGGCTGCCTCGCGCCCCGCCTCTCAGCAGCAGCCTTCTCCACCACTTCCTCCATGAATCCATGAAAAGATTTGAGGTATTCTAGCTTGGGTACTTTTGTGCACACTAGGTGTTTGTTGAAATGCTTAAAAGAGTTATTGTATGGTATTGCTACTGTGTTTTTGAGTGATGATCTGTGAGTCCTTGAGCTAAACTTATTGCTTCCCTTATTAATGGTATTAGCTCATCTATTATGATTATGAATAAAGCTCGAATGTTTTAAGGCCTTATATGGCATTGTGGTCAATCCTAGAAATGGATTAAAATCAATCCATTTACCAACCTCTTCTTGTCTACATGATAACTTGAAAATGCTCGTGTTGATTTTAGTTGAGTTATGCAAGGGACGCTTGTGTTTTGCATTCTTTTGTGCTTGCATGGCATAAGGCCCGGTTGTTTGCAATCGAGTTAAGGAGGCATGGATATATATAGATGTTCGGGATTTAGAGGCAAGAAGAAATGTACATATTATTGGATTTCGTGATTTAATATGGGTTAGGTAGTAGGATTCGAATCCGACTCATATGTATAATGCTTTGCTCCAATGATGATTAGGTTCAGGGAACTGTGTGTATCCACTGTTTGTTCATGAAGACATAGAAAAGGGTCCAGGTTGTTTTCTGAAATGGTTAATTTGTCATTCGAGTAGTTGTATGCAAAAGCTTAAGTAGAAACCATAACTCTTAAAACCTTATGAACAACTTGAATTACTGCTTCGATTGAAAGTTCAAGTCTTAATTCCAGATTGTAGAGTATCTCTTTTATGTCTGGTCTGCTGTGCATGTAAATCGGTGAATGTGACAATTATACCTTGCCCTATCTTGGATTGCTGTTCTCTAGGGTTGGTGGTTGCTAGCGCTGCAATGGGCCGTCAGTTACTCGCCGAGGTTAAAGGCAAGTACATCGAAATGTGTGCTTAATTGAGTTGTTCAAAGGTTATTTATTTAGCTGTTCATGGCTAATTTCTATTGATTTTCGTAAGTATGAGTTATATTGGTGATCGCCCTTCGAGGACGTGATTAACTATTGAGTTCGAGTGGTCCCTAGTAAGCCTTAATCCCGTAAGTTCACTGTACCTTTGTTAATATTGCTGTGAGTAGCGAGTATAGGGTATGTGGGTACTGATTTAATTGTCCCCATCCGGAAAATGGAATTGAGTATGTGTGCTAATAGATTAGATGGTTATGAATGTGAGAATTTGGGCTATGTTATGTATGTGTGAAGTTATGGTTATGAATGTGAGAATTGGCTATGTGTGTGTATGTGGATATGGTATGTTTGTGTATGCATTGAATGAAAAGTTGCATTTCATTCATGAAAATTGCATTTGTGCATTCATAATGGAAGAGACGATCCATGCTGATGCGGGCCTCTGTGTGTCACACGTAGTGAACACGAAAGTCCTACCTCGTAGTCCCATTCATCGAGGTGAATGGGAGCAAGACAAGAAGAGTAGGCACCTTCCATCTACGGATGGAAGGGACGTGAGGGTGCACACCGACGGTGGGCACCGGCAAGACTGACACGCATAGAAATGAGCATTCATGTGCATTGCATCTTTCATAATGAGTGTTATGGTAAATGGTGTGTCATGTGGGCGGTGATTATGGTAATTGGAGGTCGAGTCGTGGATTCAACCCAAATAGGGAGATTGAATTGAATTTGATGAATTAGCGATTTCGCTTTGCTAAGTATGTTGGATGAATATCGGAGAGTGTAGTTGAGTTATGAACTCAAATAAAAATGGATGAAAATGAATTGAGTTACAACAAGGGGTGGTTGAGTCGGAGACGTTGTAGCTTAGAGTCAAGTGATACCTCTTTGGCGTTGAGTGGTTTTATCATTGTCGATGACTTGATTATGTAATTTTTGGTATGGTTGAGTTATTGCTTTAAATGGATATAAATGCGCCTTGTCCGAGTGTTGTTTCATTTGTATTACTAGCTCTTATAGTCAAACTCTTGCTTTACTTCTGATAGATTGGAATTGTTATTCTCGTGTACTTTGCTGAGTTTGAACTCACGCTTGTTATTTAATGTTTGTAGGTGTTTTGAAGTAGGCATGCATGGATGGGAGTAGTAGCACGTACACGATTCCGGTCATCACCACCGCATTTAATTAATTTGTAAAAGCCTAGTTGTAAATAATGGTGTTGTAATGTGTTGCTCGTCGTGCTGGAGTTGTTAATTTCTTTTTGGTTGTGTGATTGATTATCTAAGGACCTGCTAGATGGTTTGATTCTATTTTAAGTGTTTGACATATTATATAACTGCTATTGCTCTTTTGTCTGCTGAGTGGATGTCCTAGTTTTAGGGGAGGTGCTGCCGAAATTTTGTAAATTTCGGTGGCTTAGTTTTAAACCAGTTTTAAGAGTCAGAGGTTAATTCCTGTCTTTTCGCTAGAGGTGACATTAGTTATTCAAAGTGTTGGTAGCATCCGTGGCGTGTTTAGCGCCGGGGTGTTACATTAGGTTGATCCCTCATTCAACAAGTAAACTCGGCGGAGGACCGGTTCCCGAATCGTCGACAGGCATGTATTGGATGTTCAATGCATCAAGAAATATTTTTTTGTGATTAAACATCTTACTGTAGGAGATTAATTAATTTCAAAACTGTAGTTGCGTGAAAACGATATTATATTGCTAATCGCACTGTATATAATAACAAATTGAACTGAACTGTTACAACTTACAATTTACAAACAGACGCCAGATCGTTAGCATGACATCGATCGGAAACCTCTAATTAATCCTTAGCGATACAACAAATATACCATCTCCCCTTTCCTATACTATATGGTGGCGAATATTTGATTTGAATGTAAAGTGAGCCTTGCCACGTACCAAGTTCTCATCCTTTTCTCTTTTTTCGCCATTGTTTACAAGTGATATCTCGCTTCTTTCTGCAGCTCATTATGAAAACTAGGCTTCCAAACAAGCTAGTTTATAATCCCATGCATTGATCGATCGAATATCAATGGAAAAAAAGAAAGTGTAACATATATGGGTCGACGATTCTCTACTTCACCACTTCTCTATTTTCCACTGGAGAATCAAATCCAATAAATTAACTAGATAGCCCATCAACCAAGTAGAGTTTCGATCAAGCTGTAGCTTTTTGGGAGTCGTGTCGAATTGTGATAAGCGGATGCCACGTACGACAGGTAAAGTTGCATTGCTTTATTAGGCACAGCAATTGCTAAATACTCTAGCTAATTTGATTCCCTTAATGGCCGGCGTAATTTTTTAGTGATTGAATCGATTGTGGCTTCCCGGAAGCTCGTATATAGCTTTAGCCATTCACATGAAATGCAAACTCGATCTGTTCAAAACTCAAAAGCAAGTACGCATGTAATTAAACTATCTAATTTAACATTATTTTGAATGGGGTTGATTCTTAATTTTGAAGTTAGTTTGAAGGAATATATGGATTATCAAGACGTACTGGCTAGCACATTGAACATGACATCAATCTATGTGTCGGCTAACGGATACCATATCATGAAAGATACTGAGAGGAAACTTCTATCGAGATATATTAACAAACTACAAATTATTCCACAGCTTTATACGCTAGTAATCTGTGTGTACATTATTTGGAAAGTGAACAAGACTTGCTAAAATTATTGGCTTGCCGTGTCGTGTAAGGCAAGTAAAGGTTACTGTGCAATCACAATCGGATCAAATAAGTTAGTTTATTTCCTTTGTTAGGCTTCCTATGTTTAGTTGTTAGCTTGGTTAGCAAGTTAATTATGTGATCCACCAATTATAAAATGGCATGTATCTTGTGAGTTTGAGAATAGCACAAAACAGAAAACATCAAAAAAAAAAAAAGGGGGAGAAGAGACGTCAAGTTGGTCAAGTTGTGACGATGTCAAAAAAACTCTCTATTAAGTTATTGTAAGCTTCCTCGTGTTCATATGCGTGTGTTCATGATCTAAAACTAAAACCAATAATTGGTATCAGAACGAGGTTCTAACCTTAATATCACGCTTGCCTTAGAGAAGGCCACCACTACTGCGCCTTAGGACGGACTATCATCACTGAGCGATGCAGTGTTGACCTAGATTCGTCGGTGCATCGAGTGTAGCTGTGGTGGTGCATGCAGCTCCATGACAAGGAGACGGCGAGGTAGCAAGACATCGTCGAGGTGTGCACTACACACAATGTGCAGTGTATGTGTGTGTATTCAATTCATTGTATTAGTGTCCCATATGTGCATGAGTAATTGTTAGCGTGTGTCCATGTGCTCAGATGTGTAAAGCTCTGGTCAGAGTGATCTGTACCGTCAAAATTGCGTCATGAGCGAGAAAAGTCGGCAAGAAGATATAGCGATGAAGGGTGGAGGATGCATGCCTCCCCAATACTAGCTATTGACGAGCATCATCAACAATCGGTGTGACAAGATAGCATTGGTAGCCATCTATGTCTCTCATCGAGAAGGCGGTCAAAACTTCGTGTTTTCATGTCAATTGTGTTCACGAGATACTATGTGTGATCACGTTAGCTCTTGTGTATGTTGTATTCATAAGATAAACATGTGCGAATTCTTTTAGAGATGTCGTGCGCATTAGAAGAAATCATGCTGCACGAGAAGATCAAGAGAAAGCCGCTGTGTGCGCTTTCCACTTCTGAAATACCACCTAAACAAACTTGAAAACTCTTTCATCACTTTGGATACACTTATATACTAATTATAAGATACTCCAATATGAAACACACAAAAAATTACAAGAGAGTACATAGTTTTTAGCGTGTTTTGCAAATACCTTCATATACACACATAAAAAGAAGTATGTCTAAAAAAATATACGTACCACCTCCGAAAAAAATGTAAATGACATCAAACTAGTCTTATATACTCATATACTACATGCACATATCCTTTGTTGTATGAGATACTTCCTATGTTGTGAAATACGACATAAGGAGTAACTACTCTCGGGTGTAGAAAAGAGGCTTCATATATATGTATATGCATATGTGTATGTATGTATGTACATGTATGTATATATATGTGTGTATATATATGTATATGTGTATGTATGTGTGTGTATATAATAATAGTTCCATACTCCCACCTTGCATATACCGCTTAAACAGAAAATTTATACCTCTTTATCTTTTTGAGTATACTCTAATAATGATTATAAAATACTCTAAAGTGAGTTCTATGAAAAATTTTAAGAATAATTCACATTATACCACTTCATTCATTGACACTTAAGAAAATACCATTCATTGTATCAATGACATATAGGTCGAGGGGCCAAATGACATAGAGACAACGAGTGGCATTTCCTAATGTGCCAATCTTTGGAGTGGTATAGTATGAATTATTCCAAATTTTTTTATGAAAATTCACTTTTTATAGCATAATTTTTGTATATACACATTTTACATATGAAAAAAGGATAAATAGGGAAAATAAAGGACTCTAGTGAAAAATTTTCAACCATATTGTATTGGAGTATCTTAAAACTAACATTTAAATATACCAAAAGTGATAAAGAATTATAACACGTTCATTTAAACAATATATTAAAAGTGGGAGTATGTACTCTAAGAGTAGAAAAGGCTAGAATAATTATCATTGGTCGTGCAGGTTTATATACACCACAGTAGTTTCCTGTACTAGCTATTCAATATTCTAGTTAGATATTTATCTTCGTGTAAATTGACTTTGAGGAGATAAGCATGCATATATGCAAACTGTATATGCGTGCTTATGGACGCATACACATATCGATCAATAATCCAATTATCCGAGCCAGCTCGTTCGATCTCCCGAAGCTAGCGAGAAGATATATTCCGGCCACGGGCCGTGCGTCAGCTGCATGCAGTATGTCAGTGTCAACCGTTATTGCCTGATTTTTTTTTGTTAGCTCTAATTAAGTCGATTTTCCTAGGTTGATGCGGTCCGGAACGACGAATTAGTCTCAAGTCTCAACGGCAACTTCCAAATGGCACCTTTGAACTGAGGTAAAAAGCCTTCAAATTCACAACTTTCAAGTGAGGTAAAAATAGCTTTCAAATTTGGTAACTTTTCAACTGAGGTTAAAAAAAAGCTTTCAAATTCAGCAACTTTCAACTGAGGTGAACTTCAAATTCGTGAGGTAAAAACTTTCATCCGGTATTTTACATCTTTCAATTTCAAAACTTCTCATCACAAACCCTAAGATTTGGGGGAGAAAATTACTACATCTTGGATTGGAAGAACTTTCAAAAGGTTGGACGTACTACGCTTGTCGATGAGATGTAACTACCAAAAAAAAGAGTCCCAAAGCATAATAGACGAATAATTGGGAGTGATATGCACGAAAATACTCGATCGAAAACCACTTAATCACCATGTTTAATTGTGTGGACTTTTCTACTTGAGCATGCTATGCTAGCTCAATAGACAGCATATTCTAATATTACCTCATAACGAAAACATGGAGCACATTCGCATATTCCACCAGCAAAACCTAAGACATATATACTTCGCCGGCCTTCCACTTGGTTGCATGAACAGTGCAGAAATTCCTCGCCAAAAAAAAAAAACACTGAAGTAATGGCTATATATTGGCTATATGCAGAGGGAGAAGTCTAGAGAGAGAGAGAGAGAGAGCGCTGCTACTAATATCTTTATAAGCATTTTATTTTTCTCTATAAAACTGCAACAAATATATATGTGGCATTACGATCTAGCTAGCACCGCTATATATGAATACTAATTTTGTTTACTAACTGCATATATACTAAATCCCTTTGAATGGTGGATATCAAGGTTAATTAGCACGTGTAGATAAAGGGTAGAATATTTAATCAATCGAATGTGGAGATCAAGCTAGGTTAATTAGTACGTGTAGATAAAGGGTAGAATATTTAAGGAACGGAATTCATTTATATGTTTGCCATCTATCTCCTGCAAAAATACCAAATGAGCTAGCTAGCTAAATAGTCATATATATTTACAAGGAAAAAAAATTAGTACTTGGTTGGCATGATCCATCTATCGCTAGCTCGTTCACTAGCTAGATGGCACGTAATTAAGATGAAATACTAATTATCCGAACTCTCTATATATCGAGGTAGCTAGCTTAGCTACGCGTGTGGATGCATGTGTAATTGTGTGTGCATGAATGCTCTCAGCTTTTGTTCCATCGCGATAGAATGTTGTGAATGCATGGAATGAATGATAGGAGGAAGAAACCGGATAACATTGGAGATAAGAATTGCTACGTGGTGTTCTTCCAACCTCCAAAGGCACAGCTTATCTAAACCATATGTGTTCAACTTTATAGACAGTTACTCGTACATGTACACGTCGATCGTATGCATTTTGCATCTACTTTTTTGGACGCAGGTCGTGCTTGATGTAGTGAATATTTTGGTCAATGGGACCGGAGGCCAAAATGACAGTACTCCATATATATACGTGGTTCGACATACTTTTTTCGCCCCTCAAGTGATAATTGTGAATTGAATTTTCATATATGCAGAGCAAATTGCACACATCCATGGAAGCATTCCCTTTGACATTGGGCTGATTTGACGCAAGGAACAAACGCCTACGTGGCATAACCGATCGGGGAATGGAATGGGAGCCAAAAAAAAGGTGAGCAAACGGCTACGTGGCAGCATAATGGCATTGCGTAAGCTACAGTGGACAGAGATAGATTCATGTTCTCTCCATTGAGAATCTTATCAAACTTGTGTGGTTAGTTATTGACTTCACTGCTAAAGCCATTGTTTGTGCATGCACATCTTTTCTGCTTTTGTGTAATGAACTCAGATGGATAATCGATCAAGGGAAGCAGTTTTCTCGTACTCGGAACTTTGAAACATTACAGGCATAACAACATGCAAGCTGACGCGAGTAGATATTTACAAGATCAAAAAGTCCCTTAGGAGAGAACTCACTTTTGAGCCCAAGATGCATTCATGTCAGTAGTAATTAACACGGTTTATCAGGTTATTACCCTAAAAATTAAGTTATGTCATGGCTCGCACGAATCCACAGTCATACGCTAATAATACGAATTGTGTAGGTATTAGTTAGGATAAACCAGTTACTCACTTCTAAATAGGGGCGGAGCACCACCTACACCCATCACACCGCTTAACCCTCTACTACCATAAAGGGTGCAGTTAGTACTATCTCAAACAGTGGTAGGACTAGAAAATTTTCAGTGGGTGCATATTTCACACATATAACTTTATAGTCTTGTATAATGGTTTTGTAATATCATAAATCCAACACATATATTCAAAATTTGCTAAAAATACAATACAAATAGTTCTAAGGTTTTACAAATCCCAAACTACCAAAATTGAAATCAATTCAATCGATAATTTTGATTCACCGAAGAGGTGACGTCTTGATATTTTTTAGACTTTAGCCGCCGGCGGGGGGGCCTTGGAGCAGTACTCTTCTCGATCTTGATTGGTTTTCACAACAATCCTGATTCTATAAACACCGTTAATATTTGAGAAATTTTACAGTTTATTATAAGTGTATCTCTACTACTCTACACTCTACAGACAAATGAAATATAAATAAATACTAATTAACTAATTTGGTCTATAAATTAGTGTACGTAAAAGAACACTAATATTTTAGTCCTAGTTTCCCTACTGTATAGGCTAGTTATACTTACGTAACGGATACCTAAAAACCTCTGCTATAGGAAGGACCTGACCGTTACACCTACGTACGGCCTATAACTGAAAGCAGCTCTCGTGTATACCGTTGAAGCTCTGAAACCGGATAAACATGAGAGAGAGAGAGAGAGAGAGAGAGAGAGAGCGCCCAAACGGAACTCAATTTCCGATTCGAAACCGGACTCTTAAGCTAGATTAAGTTAACGGCTAATTAATTAAGCACTGGAGTTGCCTCAGGAACTCGGAATCGAATCAAACTATATATCCGGCCTCCAAATTAATACTAGTAGTGATTACTAAGCTAAAGGAAAGAACAGAAAAGGAACCAGTCCTCCGGCTCCGGTTGAAGCAGAATTATTGGCGCGAAGGAAGGAGAAAGAAAAGATTCGATCTAGAGAGAGAAACGAACTAAAGCAGAGCAATCTCTCTCTCTCTCTCTCTCTCTCGGGGAAGGGCAATTCGCCCATATCCGGAAGGCATCCATCCTTCCACCATCACCCATCCATCATCGCCGACCGGCCGACGATTTCTTTGCAGATTCCGAGAATTTATCCCCAACGAATCCATCATCCATGCCGTTCGCCTTCGCCTTCGTCTCGCCCTTTAAATCCAGGTCCCCAACCCGTCTCCTGCCACCAGCCACCGACGCACCGTGGAGTTCGATCGGGCTCTCCCTTCTCTCGTCTACCAACTTAGCAACTTCCTCTGTACACATCCTTCTCGACAGGTAGTAGTGCCAGTTTGCATTTGGGGTGAGGAGCTAGCTGCTAGCTCTTGGGTTTCTTGGCTTGGTAATGTTCTTTTCTGGTTGGGTTCTTAGATGGTTCAGTGTGTTTAGTAGGAACCACTTGGGTTTAGCCGCCAAAAAAGAATTGATCGTTCTGTTCTCTGTAGATATTTCTCTCTTTTTGCGGGTTGCTTGACCGTGCATGGGGCGAGGTTTGACATGTAGTTGCACCGGGCACGCATTGCAGAACTGTTTGATAGGTTTAGAGACTTGAATTTGTTCTGAAATCTGCACAGGTTACGATGCATGCATGCCAGGTTTTTGCTGGCATGGCCTTCGAATGCGGTAGAATGTAGTTTACTGTTGCATCCGGGGTTTAAGGGCCTCTTTATATGTATAGTGTGATCTGATCTGATCTGATCTATTCTGTATTTTCTTTCCTTGTGCATGTGTTATACAGATATGGTTCATTTTTCTTACAGTATAGTTACAGATACGGTTCATTTTTCTTTATATACAGATATGGTTCATTTTTCTTACAGTATAGTCATGCTTTTCTCTGCAGGGCCGGAGATGTCGGAGCTCATCTGCAGCGGCTGCCTGACCCTGCTTGTTTACACCCGTGGCGCCACAAACATACGCTGCTCGCGCTGTAACAGGGTGAACTCCACGAGGGGTAAAGTCTTGCATTACAATGTTTACAGTCAGTCAGAAACTTGCTATAGCCCACAGATCAGGAAGAGAGCCTTGCAATTGCACTCACCGGCATATCTGTAGGCTGGCTTATTGCACTGAACTGACTGGAGGTTTCTGTTCCTGGCTGTCAAGCAGTAAACCAGATTGGTCACCTGACATGCGGGCAGTGCCGGACAACTTTGATGCACCCGCCGGCAGCCTCAACCGTGGAGTGTCCGACATGCAGCTATGTTAATCCTGTGAGAGTATGTGCTATAGCATACATCCCTGCACATTTCTGAATTTTCATTTCCTGCCTTTGCTCTCCGATGATCATCGTCGAACTCCTGCTCTTGTGCGATCTTTCTGTAGAACAACAGCACAAGAGGATCAGCTGTAGGACAGGGCACCGGTGGCTCTGCATGGTCTGGTCCTCCCGTACGTGCTGCTTGCTTTTGCTAAATCTAAGTAGTCAGTACAGTTTTCGCATATATAAGATGGGAATTTAGAAAGCGGTTTGTGTGTCCAAAATTACATAGGACCACTGAGCAATCAAACACAGAGCAACCACTCTTTTGTTGCATCAACTGGGGGATGGTTCTTCTTAAAAGATCACAACTTGGGTAGGTTCAGATTGCTCCATGGTTTCATGGAATCAGTTCTCAAATAGGCAAGTACAATGCTTGCATCTCTTTTCTACTCCCGGGAGTAATTGCTCCTTACATTGTATCTTACAACGTAGGGAGTATTTCGCGTAATGAAAGGTATGTATATATAGTATACGAGCATATAAGACTAGTTAGGTACTATTTATATTTTTTCAGATGTAATATGTATATTTTTAGACATACTCCTTTTTATATCTATATATAAAAGTATTTATAAAATACGCTAAAAACTATATATTTTTTGCAATTTTTTCATGTGGTTCATATTAGAATATCTTATAATTAGTATATAAGTGTACCCAAAGTGATAAATGAGTATTTCAAATTCGTTTAGATAGTATTTTAGAGGTGGGAGTAACTACATCCGGGAATAAAAGATATTTTTCCTATATATATATATATATATATATATATATATATATATATATATATATAGTAATTGCTTCAAAGCACAGATGCTCCCGTGCTCTAGCCAGTTTTTGCGAAATCCGTGACAAAAATCTTCGATCCGAACCATTCATCTTGTTGAAATATAGCCACAGACAAAATTTCGTATTTTTTTGAATTTGTTTACTATTTATTTTGTATTTTCTAAAATCAGCGATCTAATTAGTTTTGGACCATCCAAAAAGGCTGATTTTAGAACATGCAAAACAAATAGTAAACAAATTCAAAAAAATACGAAATTTTGTCTGTGGCTACATTTCAACAAGATGAAGAAGATGAACGGTTCGGATCGAAGATTTTTGTCACGGATTTTGAAAAATCAGCCTAGAGCACGGGGAGGATCTGTGCTTTGAAGCTGACGGTAGCAAAACTCTCTCTCTCTATATATATATCGCTAGCTTCACATTCTCTGGACCTTGTCTTGTCCATCATCAAGATGAGATTACTGGTCCATTGGGATCAACCAGACAGTCTGAATCTTATATGATGTCAGATGTTCGACGATGATGCCACCAGCTTTACTCACTGAACTTTCCTTTTCCTACTTGCAGGATGCCCGGCCTCAGACAGTTCTGGTGGAGAATCCTACGACACTGGATGAAAAGGGCAAACGGGTAAACATCATCTCTAATCATCTTTTTTTTTCGATAAAGGAAGCTTTTATTAATCTTAGTAAATTACATCAAGGTGATACAATTATACTAAGAAGACTCTAATCATCTGAACCAAAATTTTCACTTCTTTTTGAAACATAAAAAAACACTTCTATTTGAAACAAAAAAACTCAGTGCTGATAACTGAAAAGCCCATGTAAGATGTGAAATATCCATGTGATGACTGTTTTGTTTGTTACGATGTAGGTGAACAATGTGGTTGTTGGTGTCACCTCACGGAAAAGATGACCAAGAACAACTCCTATACTTTTATCCCCAAGGGTCTAAGGATGCATGCCCTTGGTGAATATGTAACATCACCAGATTAACCGATGTTAAATCAAGTGTGTTTTGAAGCTTGATATAAACTAGAAAAACATTAGGACAAAAAAGAAAGAAGAAAAAATATCTGAAGAAATGTGGTATGTTTGTGCCTCTTTGTGACAATGTAAATATGCTAGCTATGTGCTAGCCTATGATGTGCTTTGAGCAAAAAGGAATGAAAAGGAGGGAGCAGAATTATGTCCTAGAATTTTAATTTTATTCTCTCATTTTCTTTTTTGTTATGATTACGGATTATCTTGGACATGCTGAGTCAACTTTGCACTTGCTCTTTGTGAGTTCTGATTCTTACAGTAGAGAACTATGGAACTACTGTGCAGCAAAAAGATGGTGATAGCCACAGGGGATTTCTGATTCTTTTACTGTACACTGAAAGCGATATATTTTATGCGAATATTAAGCTTTTCAAGGCTTCGTGATAAGATTTGACTATTCGGAGATTCTCAGGTTTAAACTCTAATAAAGAGCAAAGACACTGTCGGTCCTTTTCATAGTGCTGATTTGGATATAGTTTACAATGCAAAACTGGAAATAATCTAATTTACAAACCAGGCAGTTTTAAGTTTTAGAATTAGAGAATTTGCCACATCTCTTTGTTATTTTGTGCAAGATTTAGATTTCCATATCTTATCAGTAGAGAAGAAACACCAAATTATTTTTATTTTGAAAGGGCGAATAATATTTTGTATACGCCATTAAAGAATTTCTTGGCCTTGTGAAAAAAGTACCCCAATCTGGGCCTTACAAACCCCCCACTAACAAATTTTCTGCGGAGAGGGGACCTATTTGCAAAAGAATCTCCAATCCGAACCGTCCAATCCTTATCGAACGGCTCCGGGAATCCCCACCTACGCTACAAATATGGCAGAAAGATGAGGCTTTTGGCGCAAAACGCCAGCCTGGTGCTCCACCCTCCTCGATCTGGTCCGCTCATTATGAATCTAACGGATAGCATTCACGATCCACGTGCCCTCAGAATCTAACAGTAATACAACAAAATAGGGGGTGTTACTACCAAAAGAGCGCACAGCTCCGGCCAGCCTCGATCGGTACCGCTCGGTCCAGATCTAACGGTTGAAGTGGCGGGCGTATATTGCAGAAACAAGGTAAACAAGCCCTCCGCCGCCGTTCCGGCGAAGAAGGCACTGGCGGCGACGGCGGCGGCCGAAGAGGATCCGATGGACGCGGCGGGATTGGGATCGGGGAGCGGCGGCGTCGCCCATGATTTATGCTGCTGCTGCTGCTGCTTCTGCAAGCTTCCCAATTCGAGAGCTCTCCGAATGCGCTTAGCGGCGTATATAGCTGAAAGCAGCGACGAGTTCTCCATTAAAGAAATACTAGTATTACATATTAATCGATCGGTTCAGGAAGTAGTTTATTAATTGATGCTTTTGATCTCATCATTCACACGTGCAGATGCAGATCTCTATGTAACATTCCAATTTTTCAATTTCCCAAATTTGAAATTCAAAATCTGAACCCCTGAAAATTTTCTCGAATTTAATCTAGCCTAAATTGAATTTTTAAAGTCAACAAGGTTTTAATTCGATTAATCAATACTTCAAAATAATTATTTCTTACTTTTATTGGGTTCTTTGTGATTCATTGAATTTTTCCCTATTTTTGGAGTTTTTTCGGGATTTGTTTGCTATTTAATTGAATTATTTGGAGTTTATTTGGATTTTCTGAATTCTTTTTAATTCCTAAATCCTTAAATTCATTTGGGCCGGTTTTACTGTTCATTCCGCACGAGCCCGTTTCCCTCGCACAGTAAACCCTAGCACATCCAGCCGTCCAATGCCGATCCGACAGCCGTAAGTCGCGCCGCCACCCCACAGTAACCCTAACCCTAAACCTCACACGCGTCTCACCGTTGATCTTCAATCGAACGGTTCCCGTGCGTCCACGTCGCCGAAAATCCCGCCGCCGCCCGTAACCTGCGCCGCACCGACCAACCTTGCT
The DNA here is from genome assembly GCA_036346375.1 of Guadua angustifolia. NCBI lineage: Eukaryota > Viridiplantae > Streptophyta > Magnoliopsida > Poales > Poaceae > Guadua > Guadua angustifolia. Next base: position 42,921,552 of record CM070517.1, read on the forward strand.
TTCCGCGCTTTTGGCCGCAACCCTAGGCTATATAAGCTCACACCGCGCACACCCCGAGGTTCCCCTCTCCACGCCGCCCCTTTTCCCTTTTCTCTCGCCGGCGGAGACGCTGTGTGGAAGCCGCTGGACCTCGCCGGAGTTCTTCTTCCGTGCGCAAGCTTCTCCGCCGTATTCCTTCGCCTACGGTGAGTCTCCGCCGCCCCTTTTGGTACCAGTGAGTTCACCTCTTCACGCTCTTCCGGAAACCCTAACTCTTCTGCTCCCTCCGCTGTTCATTCGCCGGATGCGACTCGTCTTCTCCAGCGCCAGTGAAGTAGTGCCGCCGCTTCGTCGTCTTTCCTTCGGGAGCTGCTCGCCATCCGATCTTCCTTCGACGCTCAGATCTGCGCCACGCACCCCGGTAAACCACCTCAGCCCTAGCCTTAGGTGTGGCGTTCATCGTCAGCGTCGTTGTGCCGCGTCATCGCCCCGTGTAGGCCAGGTGTCCGCCACCTCAGCCGTAGATCTGAGTAGTCGTCCTCGTCACCGGACCGCGCCGAGTCAGCCGCCGCGTGGCGCCGCGCATGCGAGACACGTGTGCGCCACGTCGTCGCCAGCCATCCGCGTGGTCGCCACGTGCTGGCCACATCAACGCCACGTATTCGCCACGTCAGCCCTATATCGCCCGTGGTCCGCCACGTCAGTGCCACGTCGTCACCACGTGCGCCCAAATGCCCACGTGTCTGCCATGTACACGCGTCGGCCGCCACCTCACCACCATGGCGTAACTCGGTGCCATCGACATGTGGTCCCCACCGGTCAGCCACAGTGGAGTTTTCTATTTTCCTGATTTAATCCCGAATTTCCGAATTATCAACCAATCGCATCGCGACACGTGTCATATTTTTGTTACTTTCCCGATTTTCTCTCCCGAGGAACTTCGGAAGGCCCGTTCTCCTCCGTTCGAACTCCAATTCGAACGATTCAAATTTCTAAATTCATCTAAAATCAAGATCTATCTGTTGGTATCATTTTTATGAATTTTTGGATTTTATTTATTTCTGTTTTATTTATTTCTTGCCTCGATTTGCGTGTTTCGCGTGTAGACGACGCAGCGGTTGAGCGAGAGGAGCATCCAGCGGAGGTAGCAGCAGCGGGAGAGGTTGAAGGCAAGTCTCCCTTGACCATATTGAACCCAAGTTTATGAAATGTTATTTTGTTTTAAATTATTGCATGCTATTTAATTTACGTATCGTACTTTAATGTCATTTTAAATGCTTAGATAAATGCCAAATTGTTATACCCACATTGATATTCATGTTGATAACTATTGACACCCTAGGAAAACTAATTACTGTACTTAATGGTAAACATTTTATTATGGAAACGGTAGAAAATGCTTAGCCATGCTTAATCACGTCGGTACCTTACCATTATGGAAATGATTTCATTCTTGATTCAAAATGAATTGTGGAAATTATGGCAATTGGTGTTGCCGGTGTTAATTTGGAATTAAAAGTGAAAAATGATTTAGACCGGGGCGGATTGGTTGAATGGTGGGTGCGGAATGCACAAAATTTTGGAATGTGATTGTCGCCCTAGTCAATTAAGGACCCGGTGTGTGTTACCTTGGGCCATGCTATACAAGACAACCACATGTCTATTATGGGTACGACTGCTAAGTAATTTGCATGTATCGTTATTTGACTTCGCCATTGGGCTGTGCGGTTTGCCGGGAGGGTACTTGCAAGGCGCAAGAGGGGGCTTCTGGACTTGGCGGAGGTAGCCCTACCAACGGTGAAACCTTAGCGGGCGGAGTCGGTAGCGGTATATGCATTGTAAAGGCCTTGTCATGATCTCTCGCCGCACACCAAAGGAAGTGTGTCAATAGCTTGGCGCAAAGGGTTGATCATGTCGTGTGGGTAAAGTGTACCACCGCAGAGTCTTAAAACTACTTGAGTAGTCGTGCCCACGGATAAGGGCAAGCGTGGAACGCTTTCACATAGTAGATTTTATGGTTTTTGGTTTTAAATGGAAAAATGATGATTTGGTTTAAAATGAAAATGTGGTTGGGAATCCGCGAGCGGCTAGAGCTCCCGGATTTAGTTTGGCGGCTAGAGCCAACCAGATAGTTGGAACCTGAAAAATTGTTATACTTCAATTTAATTAATTATGCTATTTACATTTTGTGAAATGCTGCTTTATGAAATTATTACTTGTATTTAAATTTCAATTTTCGCTTTATGCAAAATGAACCCTATATGCCATCCTTTGTTTAAGCCTTGCATTTAGTTATTTGCATTAAGTTTCCGAGACTTGCTGAGTATGTTGCATACTCACCCTCGCGTTTCAATGCGGGGCTGCTTATTCCATAAAGCAGATGATGGGAGAAGAGGCTATCAAAAAGCCTGCGATCCACCGTTCGACATCTGTGGTGAAGACTATGATGAGGAGGATGACTCGATCTTCTAGGGGGCGTACCCCAGTCGGTTGCCTGTGGGCACACTGATTGGCTCTTTTTGTTCTACATTTCCGCTGCTACATTTTCACTTAAGCCGTAAGGCTCCATACTTGTAATAATGTGATGATGGATGTTTATGTTGTTACACTCTTTTGCTTATTACTGTTATTTACTTTTGATATGTATGTGTTATCATCACTGTACGACTGTGTGTGCTAGCTGTTCCTGGACTAGCGCGATTGAAACACAGAGGGTTCGAATTTGGTAATCCGGGTCCCGACAGTCTACAAGGTGGTGCATGATGGAATTGCTGAAAGAATCAGAAATTGTACGGTCGTACCTCTCTCATAGAGATAGAAGCAACCTGAAACTTGATTTTCATCTTTGGTCCCTGGGGAAGTGAAGCATGGACGAAGGACCCAGCAATTTGTCCAAACCGCATCAGAAGCTGAATCATCAAGCAGAAACTGAACATGTTCTTCTTTCTTACTAGGAATTCCTAGGCAGCAGCAATGCCAATATCTCTGCCTGCGTACGTACGATGATCAGTGCTAGTACTTCAGATTGTATATTCAACAATGAAACAGCTTGAGATGGTAAACAACAGGAGCAACATCTTTTGATCTAGTGGCAATCAACAATCATCTGGCCTTGCTAGTCGATGGTCTTTGGTAATGTTAGCTGGCAAACTAAGCAACAGGTGACATCTTCCTTGCCCATTTAGGCGGGTTTACTTACCCGTATGTATGTATGTATGTATGTATGTATGTATGTGTATATGTAAGGAAAATTTTTATTTTTAAATTTGAACAATAACGAACAGTATTAAACAGTGATGAACAGGGATATCAATACCTTCAGGAATATTGTTTAGCACAGTGAAGAATAGTATTAAACAGTGTTAAATAGTATAGAATAGTAACTCTTAATAATTTTAGTTATGACCAAGATCTTCAGCAGTTGGTGAGACCAACAATCTGCCTTACTAGATGCTAACGATTTTGTAAAATCCTACTCGGTACTCACCATATTTCTTATTACTTTGTTTGTGAAGTTGCTAATATGTCCTATCATCCTTTAAATCATTTTTATTAGTCTTATGGTGGAACTTTTATCGTCTCCTTAGGCAGTTTCACTTAGGAATACTACTGATAATAAATTACCTGATATATTTTCTCGTTCGTCTATCTGCAGGAATGAAGAAATCAATGCTTCCAAATGGAGTATAGGCGTACAATTTTGGAGGAGATAATAAGTTAAGAATATTTTCTCTTAATACATTTAAATTTAAACCTAAAGACCATATTGATATCAATGAAGTATAGGAATGTATATTAGATAACTTTTGGTATCAGTATAATGTGAAGAGGGAAGATAAGGGTTGCATGCTTTCAATATTAAATAGTTTGGTAGAATATTTTCACATGACAAACAAGATTATTTTGGCAACAGCAAAAATACCAAAAATAGTAGAGCCTAAACCATATTAAACCTAGAATATATAATCAAAACAAGCCCGATAGAAGCCTCATCGAAAGATATAAAGGATTTTAAGATGCATATAGAAGAGTTGCTAAAATTAGGAGCAAGAAAAGAAAGCAAAAACTCACATAGGTCGGTAGCTTTTATAGTAAGAAATCATTCAGAAATAATAAGAGGTAAATGAAGGATGGTCATAAATTATAAGAGATTAAATGATAACACAGTAGATGACGTGTAAAACATCTCAAATAAACAAGAATGGATAAATAGAATACAAGGAAGTAAGTATTTCTCAAAATTTCATTTAAAATGTGGGTTTGGCAAGTTAAAATGGCAGAAGATTCTATAAAATGAACTTCATTCATATGTCCTCAGAGGCATTTTGAATGGTTGGTAATGACTTTAGACTTGAAAAAATGTATCCGCTATTTTTCAAAGAAAATACAAAAAATATTTAATGAACATCAAGAATTTATGCTAGTATATATTGATGATACCTTAATATTTTCAAAAACCTATAAAGAACACATTGTTCTTCTTGATATATTCTTTAGAAAAGTAGAACAAAATAGGTTGATATTATCTAAAAAGAAAATAAAAATATGTAAAGAAAGGATTAAATTCTTAGGGCATGAAATAGGAGAAGGTAAGATATATTTACAAGAGCACATAGCTAAAAAAACCTTACAGTTTTCATATACTATGAATGATAAAAAGATGTTACAATAATTTTTAGGAATCGTAAACTATGCAAAAAATTATATAGAAAATCTAGCAAAGTTAGCTGGTCCTTTATATGCTAAATTAAGAAAGAATAGTAAAAAATATTTTAACTTCGAAGTTGTCAAAATAATGAGAATAATTAAAGATAAAGTAAAAGATTTCAAACCATTAGATTTACCTTTAGAAGATAATTACTTCATTATAGAAACTGATGCATCTAAAATAGGTTGGGGAGCTATATTAAAGCAAAAACCTAACAAATACTCGCCAGAATCTGAAGAAAAAAATGTAGGTATGCTTCGGAAAGTTATAAACTAAAAACGGTAAATAACATATATAGAAAAATCTTGGCAATTATATATGCACTAAATTCCTTTAGACTATATTTAGGATTTAAAGAGTTTATAGTTCGAACAGACTGTGAAGCTATATGTAGGTATTATAAACATATTAATAGTAAGAAGAATTCAACGAAAAGATGAGTGTTGTTTGAAGATATAATCTCAGGACATGGATAATAATCTCTATTTTACGGTGATTGCGGTTGTATTTTCGGTTCCACCATGCTTTTGCATTTCTGAAATGTATGAAATATTGTCTTGTGTATATATGTATGTGTGTGTATATATGTCATTGTTTTTGTTTCACGCATATCTTGAAAGTGGAAACAAAAACTAGAGATCGCTTGCACAGACAAACACTTGGCGTGTCCTAAAAATCCTCTTTGCAGATTAAACCCCCCAACGTGCTGTGAAATACTGAAATTCATGCCTTTTCACTTCAAATCATGAGGCAATAACGACTTCACACAATGGAGGGCGAGTGGGCGACTATCAGGTGGGCTCGTGCATTTTCGGTACGAACTTAGCTGACAGATTGGCCCTAGATCGACCCTGAGTTGGGGAGTGATTAGCGCCAATGACATTCTTTAAAATTCGTGATTCACTTTATAACATCCTGGTCCACTGTCATATACTCAGATGGACCCACATGTCATAGACACATCATTAAAAACCAATAAATTGAGTGTCACTGAACTAATTTTTCTGTAAGTTTGGTAGGGTCAGGCCGGGCTCAAAAACCTAATGGATCCACGTTCCTTCTTTCAAGCAAGGCTGTCCAGCTCCACGTTTATACAGAGGAATGAAAACCACTCGCTCTGTCCCGCAACATAAATCATCATTCTTGGGAGGTATCGTTCCACGTATAAGTTCATTGTGGAGATGACCAAACATACAGCTATTGTAATATTTCTACCATATATCTCTACTTTAATGCTGAACATATGAGTCAGTAGTTGAATACTCGCTCCAGATATCTCTACTTTAATGCTGAACATATGAGTCAGTAGTTGAATACTCGCTTCGTTTAATTTTATAAGGCATATTTAGTTTTCATTCTTGTTGAAAATTATAAGGCATGTATGGATTTTTAATGCTACTTTCTCTCTTTTGTCCCTATTTATTTCCGTCTCTCTCCCGATCATTATGCATAACTTAGAGCAAGTACAATAGCAAATCTTACTATTTACTCCATTTCTCATCCATGTTATATAGAGTAAGCACTAAAGCCGGTCTGTACAATAGCTATCTCTAAAGGTTGACTCTACATGCTGTGCAATAACTATCTCTTCTCACTTGTACATAACTAATCTACATATGCTCCCGTGTAATGCTTACGACTAAACAAGAGCCGCCCTCTTCTCTGTATTTTTTTCTCACTCTTTTACGTAGAATAAACCTGATGTGGGCATAGTAAGAGTAAGTTGAGTTGACCTTATTGTACATGTCCTTACCATACAAATTAGTCTCTGTTATATTTCAAAGCCTTTAATAGAAGGGTACTTTAGTCGTTGTCTTTAGTGTCTTCCTTAATCATAGAGCTTTCTTAATCTATATGTCCAATTAAAATACGTCCTATAAAAATCAAGGGAGGAGTATTATTTAATAAGAATCAAGGGAGGAGTATTATTTAATAAGAGTATATATAGTCTAATGATAATAATTTTTTAAAATTCTTGAACTATATGCATATAGTATCTTTAGACATATTATGGAAAGAAGGTATTAACTAATAATACCACTGCACATCGTGATCCACGACGTGTACACAAAACCACACGCAGAAACACGGATTCTCAGATTAGTCAAACCCATGCCAAGATTGCCATCCCATCGTCCTCCACCCAGACTAATCACCTGGTTGACAAAAAATTAATGAGGGGTGATCCTATTAAAAAAAACCTGTTATATTAGTAGGAGCAACGAACCTCAGCAAAGGACAACCCCCGCGAATGGCCGTTCGTTAGTAATTTACAGTTAGGTCCTTGAGACACCTCGGAATTTATGATATAGATCCCTCCGCCCCGTTGCTTCCCCCAATGCCGATGCCAATGTCGACCGCGGCCGGCCCCGGCGAGCTCGCCTCGCGCGTGGCAGTGGTCGACTCCAACCTCCTACGACCGTGCCGTGGGTCCCCGTCTCCGTCGCCGTCCCCCGTGGTCGGCAAGCCGCTTCCTCCGGCGCCGTGCCGCGGCACGCGTACGTGTTCGACGGCGAGGGGCGGTTCTCGGACGCGGCGTGGGACCTCGCGTCGGCGCCGTCGGATCCCGGGGCGTTCACGTGGCACCATGTCGAGCTCCCGCGGGTGCATGCGGGGGGCGCGGCCGCGAAGCCGCTCCACCACGCGCAGGCGCTGATCGAGCTGCTCTGCCCGCCGCTCACGCTCCAGGAGATCCTCACGTTCGTCGCCACGGGCCCGCACTGCGGCGTCGCCGACGGCGGCGGCGCGCTCCTGCTCCGCGTCAGCTCAACGGGGCCGCTTGGCAGCGCCTTCGCGCTCCGCCTCGCCGCGCGCGTCACCGAGAGCTCCGTTGTCACCGTGTCCGTCGGCGGCGTCCCGCGCCTCGCGTTCGGGACCACGCAGGCGTCGCTCCTTTCCGAGGTGCCGCTCGGGGTGGCCGCCTCGCTCTCCGACGAGGGCCACGGCTGCGGCCGCGCCGTCGAGGGCGGCGTGGTTATCGAGGAGCGGCTGCTCGAGTCGCTGCTCGCCATGAATCACGCCGACGGCGCGCACACGGACAACCCAGTGCCCCGGACGGTGTCCAACCTCCTCGTGCACATCCTCGGCACGCACGTGGACCACGTCCACGACATTGTCGCGCGCCTCGAGATGGAGCTCGACAGCATCGAGCTGCAGCTCGAGAAAGGTAGGTGGTGGAGATTGCTTTCTTGGCTGGTAATCTCGTAATAGTAGCATAAATTAAAAATTATAGGGTTCCTTCCATGGACTTCTTCCCTTCTTCATCTGTATAAAGGTGGTGCCCCTTTTTCCTTTTTTTGGCGGTCTTGTTAGGAAGATACTAGCTTCTTGTTTACGTCTTTGTGGTTGGTGATGAGAAAATTGTTGTGCTCTTTCTGCATGAACTCCATGGGTTGCATTTATACAATGTTAAATGAACTCAAAAGTATAAGGATCTTCCAAATACTCAAGTATAGAAGCGTAACATTTGTGATTTGTCAAAAATGGTCAAGATTTGATGGGAAGGAAGTGGACTAGTGGAGAATGGTTTTTTTTTGAAATCGGACTAGTGGAGAATGGTTGTCTAGTATGTTGTGATTGTCGATTTGCATTGGAACAGAAATTGAGGAAATTTTGTATGGATGAATGGAGCTTGTTACCGAAGTGGAGGCTGCTGATGTTCTTGAATTGTTTTGTTTTGCTGAGAATTTCCAATATCACATTTGTGCTGCAGCCGATTCTGAAGTGTTTTTCCATCCAGAGTTGATTTCTTGATAGACTGGGGTGAACTAAGGTTGGTATCTCCTATCTCGGATAGGATAGGAGGGAAAACTTATGATTGAATAGTTTTTACTTCTGGATGTTGGATTGCAAATTCGTAATGTCATGTTGGCAGTAACCTATTCTCTTAAATTCCTTGATTGTACTGATAGCTTCCAGCTTGGATTTATTTCACATTATCAGTATGTCCAACAGGATCTTTTCTGGCAGCATTTTACAGGTAATTGGAGGACGGTTTGTACATGGATATCTGGGGTTCTACATGGGTTAATGTCAATGGGTGGCAATATGAGGTTTATATTGACTAGTTGACAAAATTGTGCTCAAATTTGTTTGTGAGGTGTTAATCATCTAACGATGCTATGTGACTTAATGTCTAGTAATAGTTTATGTGTTTCAACAAAAGTATTAAAATTGTGCAAATCTACGGGGCTGGGGTATCAAATTGCAAATGTATTCGCCTAGCACTCTGTAAATGTATTTCGCCCTATCTCTTCCAGGACTTTGCCGGTATATATGATCTATCTGTGTATCCTGCTTGCAGGTGGTCACTTTATGAGGAAACTCTTGTTGGATGGTAGGAGATTCCCAAAAGTGCACCTTGATTTACAGCGCCTGCTTCAGGTATTTTCTGAGTTCTCTCTCAAAATTCTGGAAGAAGTATACTTGGGACTTGAGTGACTTGTTATAAGTTACTGTGCCTGAGTTTATGTTAGAAGTATGTGCACTTTTACAATCATTTTAATTCCTAAAATAGAGATCATTATAATCACAATATATATACTAGGCGTATTAGGAAGTACAGATGGTAGCATGGTCACAGACTCAAATACACCTATCTCATATATATGTACTAATATAACGACACCAAGAATAGGAATACTACCAGCACATGAAAACAACATTGTTACTACAAAGTATTCCTAATAGGATTTAATCAAAAGATGTTCAAGTGCGACTTGTAGAGAAACTCTCTAGCAGAGGTCGATGCAGAGTCAGGTAGCATTGCATAAGAAGATGTAGCAGGAAGCAGTGAGTGCGGGACCAAGATAGGGAATGGTTCTAGAGACATTGCTCTCTCCGCATCGGTGCATGCCGACGAAGGGATGGAGAAGCCAAGCTTCACAACACAAAGGAACAAGGAGGAAATCTATCTTAGGTGTATTTGCATCGAGAGGACGTCTCCTCATATATGCCTATAGACACAGACGAGCACTGAAGGCAAAATCACCATAGAGCAAAATTGGAAAAAGCATTAAAATTTAATTAACAGCATGATTAGTGCGATTTAAACGTTTAGTCTGAACCGTTCTTCTCCTTTCCAATTTGTTGTGTATGGGTATGCCATGCCATCATGCAAAGTTATGAGATGCAAATAGAAGCTGCAGCTTCACAACCGGACCCGAAATCACCGCACCATTTACATGCATGTTGCACGTGGGTGGGTGGTGGTGAGCGCACGCATGTATTCTTCTTTTACTTGCTTAAACTAGGCAAGATCAACTCCAACAATGTAATCGAAACTGCAATATAAATAATACTGAGTGTCTATTTGACCTAAAGGGTAATAATAATATGCTCTGTTGCTTATGGCAATATGGCTTGTGTGTGTGTTAGCATATTGAAAACTATTTTCCATTGCCTCCTTGTGCAATTACTTTCATAAGATTGTCCTTCTTGTGGATTTATGAGGGCAACCATTTTTATTGAATTATGTACTAAACCAAAGATAGGGACTTAATGCTTGCTATGTTGTCTGTCTAGGTTGTTTCTCATGGTGAACAAGTATTCCCCCGTGTGAAGGATAAATGTGCGAGCAAGAGTTGGTTCTCCAGCGGAGATATTGTTGCTCTTGAAGATTTGATAGGCCGTCTTAGGAGGCTTAAAGAAAACCTCGGATTTATAACGAATAGAGTGACCACACTCCAGGCTAGCCTCGACAGCTGGCAATCGGAGCAGATAAACAAAAGCTTGTACTACCTCTCGTTTCTGTCCATAGTGTTCCTTCCTCTATCCATTGTCACTGGAGGTAAGTTCTTTGTGTGCTCGTGTGTACATTCTTCAAGTGATTCTCTTGTTTAAGGGCTGTTGATCACCTGGCTTCTTCATTGTTTGTGCAGTTTTTGGGATGAATGTTGGTGGTGTGCCATGGACTGAGCAGAAGAACCCTGCAAATCGGGATGGCTTCGTCAATGTCATGCTAATATGCATTGTGATCTTGTTGCTATTGTTGCTTTGCTTTTTGTTTCCTTCATTGTATTATCATGTGTCGGCATGGCGAACCCGCCGTGAACTGACCAGGAGCAGTTCTCAGAACAAAAGACATCTAAAACCCTTTAAAGGTCACAAGGAAGGTTACATGCGCCTGTGACAATGACATTGCAGCTAAATGGTAATAGCCATTATTTAACATGAACGTAGTCTTCTCATGGATGCTGATATCTTAAAATCGCTCCATGATTGCAGGTTCTTCCTGTACTTCTCATCACCTGGACGGTTTTGCACTACGCAGCCGTGGATAAAAGATCTGAGGTGTTCATTTCGCTGGCAAGAGATCTTAATACGAAGAAGAGATGGCCAGTTTTGTGATGTTGTTGTAATATTGGCAAAATGGAAAAAAAAAAGGAAAGAAATCCTAGATAGTCCCTCGCCCATGTACAGCTTTTGATTCACGACCTCCACTGGAGATTCGCATCTTGTTCATTGCTTAGTTCTTTCTTTTTCTTTCTTGGGGAAGCTTGTTAAAATAGTGGTTATCACTGTACTATCATTTTTCATGCAAACTGTAACATTATTCAACGAGAACGGCCGATTGCTCCACCATGTTTCTACCAAATGTTTTTACTGCTTATCAACTACACTGAAACCATAATATAATGAGCGAATGCTTTACCTGTACTCTCTTTGTGTGTGTGTGTGGACCTGACAAACCCGAAAATACATTTAGGTCCCTTCGAGTTTTACGTTCAGGTCCTCCAGGCGATTTTTAACAAAATGGACCCGAAGAAAAATAGAATCGTGTTTAGGTCCCAAGAAATCGTTTTTTGCGGGCTGGACTCGAAGGGAAACAAAATTACGTTTATATTCCTCCGTGGTTTTTTCCTAAAAACAAAAGACACAGATTCACCGATGATTTGTAGCGGTCCATAGATTCATCGATGGGTCCTAACGACCATTTTTTTTTAAAAAAAAACAAGAAGATTGGAATTACGCAAAAAACGAAAATACATTTGTTTGCTCCCAAAAACAAGAACCGCAGATTTGCCGACGGTTTATAACAGTCCACAGTTTCGCTGATGGGTCCTAACGACCTATTTTATAAAAAAAGAAACACAATAAACCGGAATTATGCAAAAAAAATGAAAACATGTTTAGATCCCTCTGCGTTTTCTCAAAAAACACAGATTCACCGACGGCCCTTTTTTTTAAAAAAAACAAGAAAACCGAAATTACGCAATTTTTTTACAGAAATATCCGTCAGAACAAATTTCGCGCGACATAGCATCGCGACTGAATTTTCCAAATTTCTCGTGACATGTCATACGCGCTACGAAATTTCGCATGACGCGATGTAGCTCGTGGCACTGGCTAGTTTTCTTCACGCACGCATGATTGCATAAACAAACCAATAGACTTTGCCGGCACAACTGCCACGGGACCTAAATCTGCATATATTTTCTTCATACAGTTGGATCATGGAAGATGGAAGACACCAAGATATTATAAACGATAAATCGTGTACTTAAGGTTATAGACTTGCCGTTGCCGGCCAGAATACGGCAGTACGTTGATTGGCTTCATTGACTAAACAAAGAGATGGATGGAATGTTCCATAATTGGTTTGAAATTTGGGAATAGACCTGGCCAGAAAGTACCTTCAGAATATGCACGGTATGTACCAGGTCATTCGAAAACTTAGACCAGTACCATTTATGAATTAAATTCGTTGGCATCTTGAATGGACATTTCAATGTATGATGCATGCAGTGACGAATTCTTTAGCAGTAAAAATGGTACAATAGTGTAAATGGTACATCTAAAGCACATTCCATTGTCCGCAGCACTGAGGAAGAAGAAAAGATTGGTCCACATAAATAACTCCCACTCCATTATATGACAAAAGAAATGGAGCGTTTCAGTGGTATGTAATTGGAGGACACATTGCGATCACTACTCTCAGTTTTATCCACAAACCTAGGTGGTGTTTGGTTCAAACTAAGGTGGTGTAATGATAATAGAATCAAATCGCAGGATTATCCATTCCAATGTAAGAAAAAACACCATTTGTTTGATTCATTGATGTAACGTCTTCCATTTCCTTAATCTTGTTTGGCTAAGGACAAGTAACCATTTCCTTAATCTTGTTTGGCTAGGGACAAGTAACAGCAAAGCTAAACAAACAGAGAACAAAACAACGCCAGCCATCATTTCCTTAATCATGTCCTGGAACACATCTACATGTTTGTAATCAAGCAACTATCTGAATCCATCAGAGACATCCACAGTGACAAGTGACAACGGAGAAAGCTATTTGCTACAGAACTACATTCAACTGATCACAGCAGGTCTGAAATCCATTGCAGTTTGAACAAGGGAGAATTTGCCCAGCGACACTCTTTAAAATTCGCGATTCACCAAATGACACCATGGCCCACTGTCATAGACACAGACGGACCCACATATCATAGACACACAACCAAAAGCCAACGAATTGGGTGTCGCTGGACTAATTTTTCCCTTTATGACAGATGATACAGATCAGTTGCATGCCTCGCCATTTTCTTACACCACCATGTACAAAGGTTTGCTTGCCCAATGGAGACCAAAAATCTCCTCCTAACGCAGTGCTGTGAGGATTGTAGACCCTTCCACCTACGTATAGAAATTTATTAGGGTTAACAGTTCATTCAGAAAAATGTCATAGGAGTTCAGATGAAATGTAAAAAAAAAAACAAAGGTTCTATTTTTATTTTCTTTCTTTGTTTTTTTTTATAAAAGAGTCCTCCACGTAATTCTTTATCAGTTAAGCAACACCAGGCATGTTCAATTTCCATTGTCTTCCATTATGTGTTTATGCTAATTCAGATTAGCATTTTGAGTATTCAATTAATTGAACTACATTTTAAATGCCACTTTGTCCCAACAATATCCCAGAGTTTGAAGCTAAAGATCACTGAGTGAGTATCCCACACCCCAACATCAACTTGATTCCAGAGATTGCTCGGTAAAGCTACATTCTTCTTCCGGAACTAACATAACAAGCCAAATTTCAGCACTCCCTACTACTTTTGGGTAACAAATCACTTTTTACCTTGAATGTTGCACCACAAATTTCTTCTTCATTTGCAGGAACAGCAGTCACCTTGTTCTTGGGATTCTCATAGCACTTCAAGCCTCCAAGAGCATTAGAGTAGAAGCAGCCTGCAGGCAGAAGCATGAAATCAGTGAACATAACCAAAAGACTGCTCTATGTGCCAAGATATAAGAAAAACTATTTGTCACTTGCTCTAACATTGCATAGCAAGCTAACATTACCTTGTGGAAAAGGTGCCAGCGACTTGCCACATGATCCTTTAAGCAGCTCTATGTTGTCAGAGAAGGAAACACAGCCATCAGCAGTTGTTACACAATATGACATGAAAACGCAACAGGAGCATGTATAAAGTACAGCATTCTACTTAAGATGCTATCATGGTCAAGACTATACTGCTGCGAAGCAATAGAGAAATCAATTATTACAATTTCATGTAAAGAGATTACTCACCTACAAGTACTATATACAAGTGATCCACCAGTTTTCAATAATTTAAAACCGTTTGTCAGAAGATGTAACTGCATAGCAAAGGAAGCTCGTCAAGCCATCTACTGAGAATATCGACTATCAAGCATAAACTTCACCAAAAATGACCACCAAAGTTCTCCACCAAGCATTAGGTTCATCACTGATAGTACTGGCAGGAGTTTTCAGACAAGAACAGACACCAAAAAAAAAACTGCTGCTTTTAAATTTGAAGACAAAGATTTGACAACTTTGAAAAGAGAATTTTTTCTGTACTTTCCAGTTTCTCTGTTCAATGGGCATACATATTTACTGAGTATTAAGATTAAATTAAAAAAACTGCCGATTAGGATATCAATGGGAAAAGTGCAACATAATTACACAAACATACCAGAGCTAAGACAGTGTAGAGATGATAAGTTAGTTTTGATTTGTCCCTTTTTATGAAACATTGGATTGCTCCATCTCGAGGTCCAGGCTGTGCATGAGAAATTCAACCAAGTGGTAAGAGATAAGGAAATAGCATATCTCAACAAAAAGAAAAAGAGAGATAATTTTATAAAAATAAAAGGGGCAACCGAAGATATGTTGCATCATGTTCTAGCTAGACGCAAATAGTGTGACTGTATGCAAACAAATAACTACACTGCAGAGAGATCAGATTTCACCTATCATTACTGGTGAAATAGCAAATGAGGAATGTGAATGCTGCACATGTACTTTCACCTATCATTACTGGTGATTGCTCAACGCATCAATTGCCATCAGCAGCATGCGTGAATTGAGGTAGAACGCCCGAGCTAACACAGCACAGCACATACGGCCATCAATGATTCTGTCAGAAAGGAGGATACAAGTTAAGAGCATTTACCTCTTGTCAGAAATTCTCAACAATTTAAGGAAGGGGATTACAAGAATTGCTGCTGTTCTTGTCGAACCAAAACCACTACAATTCTCGCTGCGATTAAATTAATTTCGCAGAAAAAAACAGGGCACGAAATAATTTCACAGGAAGAAATCGAATTGCTAAAAAATCCTTAGAATGCAACCCTAAACTATCTGAAACGAAGAGATAGAATTCCCAAGAACACGCCATTGCAAAACAAGAACACCAGAAGCTCTGACGCCAAATGAAAAGGCAATAGAGGTGTATCTTGTAATTTTTTCAGGGTATTATTTTTGTAAATCTATTTTAAAAGTAGTATTTTAACAAAACCACTAAGTGCACGATAAATTTACAGCCAAATAAATTATTTACATCAATTAGCTGAGCATCCACATCAACAAGCTCAGCCAAAGCCACTGACATGCAACCAAATAATGAGATATAATAAAAAGGTCTAAATGCAAACCTCTTGAGTCTGGGCAATTTGAGCAGGCAGAACTGAAATGTTCCCATACTTGACAGCAGCTCCAGGAGAAGTAAATGGTGAGAGACAGCCATCAACATCAACAATTGGACCGTAAAGTTGTGCATAATAGCTTGCAAAAAAATCATTTGGCTGTTGCAACTGCATGCGTAATTTGACAGGGTTTATTTAGACTCAAAACAAAGAATTATTAAGTTATACTTTAGAAATGAAGCATTTTGACAGAGATGTACAGATAGTTCAGTGGATAGTGGGTTAGAAAGTGTATTCTAGAGTTGGTGAGCTTATGTCGGGCAGCACGTACATAAAAGGTTGCGACAAGGCCAACAAGCCAATCATATCAGAACTTTGGAATAGAACAAGTGGTTTGTGTTATGATGTACTTAGAAGGTTAAGAATGTGAGACAGCTACAAAGCCTACTGTGTGCTAAGGAACAACATTTCCAGCAAGAGGGTAAAGCAATATGTGAAATGATGCAACATGCAATCTTATACATCAAATTACAAATAAATATAGTATGATGAAAGTATATTTGCAGTCATGCATGCTAACATGTCAGGGTGCTAGACATAACGAGGGAAAGGGCTAATATCCCTTGTACTGTGGACTAACATCTAACTAAGAAATCAGACCATATCAATATGAATGGATGATACCTTAAGCTGGCAGCTAGTTCTACGTAGTAGATACCTAAGTCATATACAAGAAACGGCAGAAAATCAAAACCATCAAGTATCAAATATTGTGAAATTTTCACAGGTTTTGAGCATCACCCAAATATATCACATTGGAACAATGTTCTGTGACGGCAAATATGGTGCACAAGGTCTTTCTCAAGAGGTAAGTGCATGCTTGCTAGCTTAGACATGTTTCCATTTTCAAGCATGTATGGTTTTGTGAATGCACACAAAACATTTACATGACTTAAAAGAACAAAAATATACAACATTTATTTTTCTTTTGTAACAATAATGAGCATGGTCTCAGGTAATTGGAAAGATGAGAACAATGACGACTGATGACTCGATAACTACTCCAAATAGTTCTTTCCTGCTAGATGATGATTCAAGGTATGACCAGTACCTGCACAAAAATGTGAATATGCTACAGATCATACAAATGAAAATGCAACAGTAGCCATTGATCTAACACCCAGAATGAATGAAATTGCAGGGAATTTCTGTATTTTTTGTTCTAGGCTGCACTGTGAAAAACAAAGGTTTCTTAAGTGCACATACCTTGGATAGGAATCCTTCGTTTGCTAACTTATAGTTACTCTCTGCATGATTCTTTGCTACAGCACATTCATCAGACCAGAAGATGTACCATTTGGACCAATCCAGGGTCTTGATGTATGGTGCTTCACAGAGTTTCCTTTTTAGAAATTAAAAGAATAACAGTTCAGATGCACAAATGTCTCATGTGTTGGAAATTATTTCACAGAATCAGACATGAGTTAGTTGATAACAACGAGATTAAAAATTACCCAAAAAAACTAACAAGGGGGCCTCCAGATAGGGCAATAGCAAAGTATCCCCTTTCTTTAACAGAAATTTCTGAAACTTGTGAGACATACTCAGCCAGATCTGTTGCCTACAATAAATACAACATTCTTGGTGCTTCTGGCCAGCAAAGCACCAAAATGTTGGAAAAAGGAAGGAAATTTATCCTACATAATATCATTATCTAATCTCATCCACCCTCTTATCCTAAATTCCATCATAGGAGAGCTTTCCCCAGTAATTGAGATATCACTATTGCAATTGTAACATAGCCTCCTCATGCCAATCTTAGAACTGGAAATATCAAGAAAACTGGAAAAAAACATGCATCAAGAAACTGGTATGCTGATTGTTCTGCTGCATTCTTTAATATGGTATACTTTTACAACCCATGGATGGAAGAGGGACTACTGCATAACTCAGCTCTTGAAGATCTCGGTAAAACGACAATCCAACATTCAGCTGCAAATGACCACTTACGAACCAAGCGATACGGGCTAAGGTTCCCGGCAAATGAGAAGTAGCATTATTACAAAATCTACAATGTATCACCAAAAGAACCTAACCATACAAATAAAATAAGAACAAAAATACACCTCATGGCGGCATCACAGCATACGCGGCACCTAGACTTCAGATGGTGTCTTTGCATCGATGGACAGCGCGTGCAACCCACTCCTGAGCTCATCCTGCAGGAGATCATACACAGCCCTGTGTCTCTTGAGCATGCTCTTTCCCTCAAAATCCTTAGACACCACCCGCACATTGAAATGTGTCTCCCCATTGCTCCCCGCCACCCCAGCATGCCCCTTGTGGAGGTGCGAAATGTCCTCAACCTCGAGCTGAACCGGGAAAAGAGCCCTCTCAAGACACTCCCTTATCCTCTCCTTCCTCCCACCCCCAAGCCCGCCGTTCCCTTCCACCACAGCAGGTGGCACCTCCTCCAATTGTTCCTCGGCACGCCTCTCCGCCTCTGAATCCTCCTCCACTTGGGCACCAAAAGCTGCAAACTTAGGCTCTTCCTTCTCCACAGCACGTGGTTCAGCAACCTCTTGGACCAATTCTTGGCTGCCAGTCTCGACCTCACCAGCTGCGTCACCACCGGCAGCAATCTCTAGCGCCTTGCGCTTCATGAGGTTGAGCATGTTGAGCAGCCCGCTGTTCCTGGACGGCGAGAGGCTCTGCCTGATCCCAAGCAACTCGATGAACTCCACCGGAACCATCGCGACGTCCCTCGCTGGAGCACCGGAGAGCCCGAGCACGAGCAGCGCAGCGAGGCCCTTGGTGAGCTGCGCGTCGGAGTCGGACTGGAACCTGACGCAGCCGGGCGCCTCCTCCTCTGGCGCGGCGTGGACCCAGACCTGGGAGACGCAGCCCCGGACGCGGTTGGCGTCGGTCTTGAGCGCCGGGTCCATGGGCGGCAGCCGGGAGGCGTAGGCGAGGAGCTGTTTGTAGCGGGTGCGCGGGTCGGGCACGTCCTGGAATAGCTCGACGATGTCACGGAGCGCAGGAGGGAGCTGCACCGGGTCGACGGAGCCGGAGGCGGTGGAAGTGGAGGGGGTCGGGGAGGCGGTGGACCTGGCACGGTGGAAGGAGACGGGGGAGGAGAGGACGAGGAGGTGGGGCTTGGAGAGGAGGGGTCTAGGGGATTTGGAGAGGAGTCGGAGGGACGCCGACGAGGGGGCGGCGGGGGCGGCGGCGGACATGGTGACGGAGAGTCGGAGAGGATGCGGTAGCAGGGGAGTATGCGGCCGGAATTTTTCGGTGTTCTGGAAAAATCCTGGAAATTGGGGTATTGAGGGTTTTGTTTCGGGAATAGACTACTTTAGGTCAACTTCTTAAAGATGGGGTGGAGACGGATAGGAGGGAGAAGAAGAGGAATATAGGGGAGGTAGGTCCTCACCGGCGTGATGCGACGGGAGAGGGAGATCCTCGCCGGCGTGAAGCGCAGACTCGGTCCCTGTGCTGTGGATTGCAAAGGTTAGGGTTCGGATAGGGGTGGAGGGGAGAGGGGAGAGAGAGGAGAGGGAGGACGAGGAGGGAGGAGGAATATAGGGATCCTCACCGGTGAGGAAGCTGATCTCGGCGTGAGGCAGACTCGGTCCTGCTGTGGTCAAGCGTCGCGATGGAGAGTGTCGCGAGGGAGGGAGACGACGAGGAAGGGAATCGGATAATGGGATGTCGCGAGGAGGGCGGAAGGAGCGGTAATCGAGATGTGATTGTGAGTGGTGTGAGGGCCGGTATCTGATACGTTGCGATCGATTACGGTCTCGGCGAACCAAACGCGAATGAACGAATCGGATAGCGCCGGAAACTATTACGGCTAAAAAACGTCCTAACCAAACACGTTCCTAGTATGAAAGTGTTGCATGCAGCTGCAATTGGAGTAAGGGGCCAAATATGGTAGCAGTTCACAACTCTACCAGACAGAAATGGTATGCAGTTGATGGACAGCTCTGGAAATTTTCTTCTAGACCCTGCAATTCATAGCACTGGTGTTAGGATACAACATACAAGTAAATAGATCTGCAACTACAAAGTACAAGAGATTTTCTGAACTAGACTGCAGCTACAGTGTTACGTTGCTTATTATATAAAGGCTTGAAGAAGCTCGCAATATTTCAGGTATGGAATCGTTTCGTTTCTGACAGTACACTGAATAGCTCACCTCGACAGCTCTACTCAATTCATTGATCACTAATCTGCTGTCAAGGAAAAAAAATCAGTTAAGGCCACATCTACAGTAGTGCATTCAGATTACTGAAATCCATCAACATACTTGTACTTGATGTTGCTTGTTCAGGTTTATCATTCATGCGTACCCACAGATTAAATAAAACAGTTTAATACTGCACTTCAATCCAAGTTCAATTCTGGTTTTGCAACAGAACGCAAAGTGTTGATCATAAGGATTCATCCAAGTGGTGATATAAAGAATCAGATGATAATGTTATTATTGTGAGTACCACTTGTTACACCAGTAGAAATAACTCTGTCAATGTTATCTATACGTCTCCGTGTGGACTTCAGTAGCATCTTCAGTGCGAAAACTCTCTTGCGGATAGAGGAAATCCTAGCTGCGTGTTGCATTATTACTGAAGAAGGTGAGTTCTCCAACAGCTTGTCTAGTTCTGCAAAAGGAACAGGCTTAATTTCATACAATTACTGAATGCATACACAAAATGCCCAATAATAATGTCTACATATACAAGAGCACATTTAATGCGAAGCAAATTGTGATTAAATTTCTACCAGCAAGATGTACAGTACCTCATGGAATATACACAGGCCAAACTATAACACAAGTTGAATATAAACTCTTTTGTTACTTATGCTAACCCCGGAAATTGTTCATTTTGTTGATTTTTCATTATATCAGTTTCCTTACTAGGATATACACATTCATCAATTCATTCGTTAACTCACTCGCTAATTCATGCTCATGACTCATGAGACAATTAAATTTATAAGGTGAGACTAAATAAACATGGTTAACTACACCAAGTTCAAATCAGAAACATATGAACCACGAAATGATCATTCGAATAAGAACAGAAGAAGTACAGTCATTAAATCTCCTGGATGATATCTTACTAATACTTTACACTTCAGATGGTTCATGTGCACCTCAATACTGCAAGTACAAGGTACAACATGCGAACAACCTCTGATAGGCAACATAATAATACATCAGTTTAATTACCCCTGCAACGACTAACAAATGGTGACTTCATCTTTAGTACCGTCAAGTCAATTGTTTCACTTAAATCTAACTCTACATTATGTATAACCCCCCCAAAAAAATTCCCGAATACTAACATGAGCATCAATATAGCAAACAGATAGATCTTCAGTTTTAATCAAAGCGAAAATATCCAACTACTGCTCAAACAACGAACCTGTATCAGTAATAAAGAAGGGATGTGCTTAGAGATGCCCTGATCCTTATCACACTATACTTGGAGAAATTATAGAGCTAGAAGCAGCATTTGTTAGTTCTTTAGCTCATTTTGATCTCATACTTACCACTAAATTTCGATTAGTCCAATTAGCTAAGAGTAGAAAGCTCACGCCTTTCTACATCGAAACAGTTGTATCAATCATGCAATCAATCATCCATAGCGGCAATACCACAGCACAAGCAACGGAACTCATTGCTTTGCCACAACAAAGCACCGAAAACCCTAGGCCAGGAGGAGCGCCCACGAGACAGACGAGGAAAGGGGGGTCGCGTGCGAAGGCGCGGAGAGATAGGCACCCACCTCCGTTGAGTCGGTCGACGGCGGAGGCCAGCTCCCCCTGGCTCGTTAGAGATTCTGTTATGGATTAACCCGAGAAGTATTTCGAGTTCCTGATTTCCCTTTTGTATCTCTCATCTCTTTCCTATCCATTTTATCGATTTCTGGAGATTTTCGTCGCCTTACTCTGGGGCATGACAGGCCTTCTCATCAACACCGTAGCCCTCGGCAGTCTCCGGAGGCCAATCGCCGCCGCCGCCGCCGGCGGAGACGGAGGAGGTGGTGGCGCAGGTCCTCCAACTGAGCTAAGACGTAGGCTTTCTTGGGCCCACGTCCTCAGCATGTGGCCCATCTTGAAAACAGGTTATGAAAACACGCAAGTTCTGAAATTTGAGAGCCTTACTTGGCATTTCAAATACGAACAATCATATATTCATGTATCAAGCTCATGATCCATCCAATTCTATCCCTGGACAGATCTCCACCCTCTCAGACAAGATGCAGATTCGATTGTACAATCCATATTCTAGACAGACAACGAAGTCAAATCATCAGCTTGCAATGAAAAAACGATAACTGTGCACGCTGGGAACCAAATTTTAACCATGGCGCCAACAACCAAAAAAAATTCACAGTTTCCTGTAAATACCATGGCGCATGCATTGTGAAGAGGAAATGTACAACATCACTCTTCCTTTGCTCTGAAAAAAATCCATGGCACATTTTGATCTCAACCAACCACTAAATTGGGATGAGTATGAGTGTTCCGGCATTGATCTGGCGTTGGAGGATCTGAACAATGAAGACGACCACGCCGACGACGCCCATGATGCCGAGGATGGTGACGAGCAAGGAGACGACGAAGGAGATACTCACGGCACGAGTAAGTCATAACAAATTTGTTGTTCAAGTCCAAATTTAGTTGTCAGTCCTTGAATAGTGCCTATTTTTATTTTTGTTTTCTACTAGATCAAGATAAAAGGAGGAGGAACCAATACACCGATGTACTGAAACAATCCATATATGCCATGCTTCTAGAGCAGACTTCTGTGGGCAAGTTGAAACATGGGGTCACTAAGGCTGTATCGCATGAAACAGGAGTGCCTTTGAGAGTTGTGCAGCGCATATGGCGCAATGGACAAAAGGGTGGCGGGGTTAATGGAGTGGTGAGCAAAAAGCCAAAGAACTGTGGTCGCAAAAAAAAAAAAGCCTTCAACCCGGCAGCAATCAAAGAAGTGCCGTTGCGAAAGAGAACAACCCTGAAGGATCTAGCTAACGAACTAGATATGTCCAGGTCCACACTTCATAGGAGATTAAAAGAGGGGAGGTTCAGACGACACACAAATGCAAACAAATTTACTTTGATTGAAGATAACAAAAAAGCTAGGATCCGGTTCTATGTGTCCATGCTAGATCCAACTAGTTTGCCACATGTACCAACTTTTCAAGGGATGTACAACATCGTGCACATCAATGAGAAGTGGTTTTATCGTACCAGACAAAGTCAGAACTACTACTTGGCGCTAGACGAGAATGAGCCGGAGAGAACAACACATAGCAAGAATTTTATAGAGAAGGTGATGTTTCTAGCGGCAGTTGTTAGATCTAGGTTTGATAGGGATGGGAACGTTACATTCTCAGGAAAGATAGGTAATTTTCCTTTCACTAAAGTGGAACCAGGAAAAAGTAGTGTGAATAAGCCGGCCGGTACAATGGTTACGAAGGTATTGCCATCGGTAACCAAAGATATTAGTCGTGAGTACATTGTGAACAAGGTATTGCCCGCTATTAAGGAGAAATGGTCAGTGGAGGAGCATGGAACCCCAATATTCATACAAGCTAATGCTAAGACCCATATTGCAGTTGATGACGCTCAGTTTTGTGATATAGCAGCAGCTGACGGATTTGACATAAGGCTGATGTACCAGCCACCCAACTCAATAAGAATGTGATAGCATCAGCAAAGAGCAATTACAATTCCCACCACCAAGATCGATGAGTAAACTTAGTTGTATAGCCACCTAAACAGCAACCTCTGGTGCAAAGCAAATCCAATCGTATGACAGTTACAAACGCTGCATTTATCAGCCACCAAACCACCAATCAAACGGATCTCGTCAAAAACACAATACGTCTCGTTGCACATAAGCATGGCAACTGACTATAATATATCTTTATATCATCGATAAATAGCACTAAAAATAGCTCATTTATATAGTTATCTATAATAGTCTCTTATCTAATTAACAGGTTATCTATACAATAGCATATAAAATAAAAACTATCTAGAAGATCATCTGTTAAATAGTAGACATCGGTTTTCTCTCTCCTCCTTTCTTCTCCACATCATCTAATCTTATGTGATATAATTTTACAGACAGCTGAAATGTATCATTATACATACCCTAACTACGAAACAGGTCGGGTAGGACATCAACGTTTTAACCTTTCTGGCACAACTGCTCGAGAAATCAAGATGAGATCCTCCTCTTCTTATGTTTCGACATTCGAGATTGGGGTATAACCTCACAGCTCCGCACGCATAAGCCAGTAGACTCGTGTCACTCGACCAAACAGGAGAGATCAACAGAGAAGGCAATCGAACTATTGAAGTACAATTAATTGCCGTCTTTCCTCACCAATTTAAACTTTTAGATAAACTAATTAATACGTACAGCTTAATATGGTATCAAGCTTTTAAATAAACTAGGTAGCATACAACCTAATATAGAGGTTTTTAATTGAAAACCCGGTTGATGCAATTAAAAAAACATAATTACATCCCACCTCTTAGATGAGGACTTTCCTCCTCCACTTAAACTTTTAAGTTAACAAACATTAATACTTATGCAGGCCAATAACGACGCCAACCAACACAGGCATTACTTCAAAGATAAATATTAGCAGCAAATAAAACTCCATAACAGGTTCATATGATAGCTGACTTGCCATAGACGCAAAACTCTTGACAGAGCTAGAACAGTCTTAAGTCCAAAACCCATGATACAGCTAGAACAACGATAACAGGCCTACTAAAGTGCAGGTTTCTGAAACAAGCCATTCGACAGACGAATGGCGACACCGTGCCAAGTAGACATCCACCGACCGTTCACAGCCAGGACATGGATAGCCATAACACGCCATCACCACCGTCATCCATCTCCATCAGCCTACTTAGATCTCTGCCTCATCTTTCGGCGCTTCCTCTTCAGCCTCCTCATACGCTTCTTCTTCCACTGAATTACAATGCAATCGAAACGCATTAGTAAAGAGGACATTAGAAAGAAATAAAGAACAGAGCAGTGTAACTACAAATGCAGAAAGACACAAGTATTTTATTGAAAGCTACCAACAAATAAAGGGCTGAACAAAACAGGCATGAAAAAAAAGAGTTAGTTTCAAACGCACTATGTTCGCCAAAATAAACATCAAATAACTCTTTAAACACCAAATGCCAAACTTAGATGAGTTGCTGATGTTATATGATTTTGGTTTCATGGCATTAAGTGGTAAACCATGTGGCCCTATTATATGTGTGTGTGAATGAAGTATGGTTAATTGCGCAATTGCCATGACAGTGAAATCATTGTTCACTAAGACAACATGTCATCTGAAAATGCGTGTCTATGAATTGTTGAAAACCCAACATCAGTTTAACTAAGGCCCAAAACCTATCAAATACTCTTAACTGCAGTTTGCCTGAGGCACATAACCGTTCAATTTGCCACTAGTAGTACACCATCTATCTAAACCGTCCAATGTCCCACAGGTAGCATATCTAAGGAATACATATGATGATATGAAACCGATGATCATACAACCAGGTGACTCTTGAGATTTATCTCAATAGAATCTTACAATCAACGAACATGCAACCCACAAGCTTGCATTGATATGACAATCACAAAGCATAAACTATTAACTAAGCACTCTAAGCAGGGATTAGAGAACAATTTCTTATTTCTTGACAACCAGCACCACGTTAGCATTACTGTCAGAATTCCGACCATTTGGTAGGGCATATCATGCGAACCTAAAGCAACAGCAAACCAATATAAGATGCACCACAACGTCCAACGTTACAAAAAGATCACAGTAATCAATAGATGTTGCAAGAATTTATCTTCAATTAACAGCTAAAATAACAAGGTAAAAGATCATCCAGAGTGGGGCTCATATCAAGTGTATGCGTTAAAAAGACCTTCACCGTGGCGGGAAACCGCACGAGGCGGCGACCAACGCAACGCGCCACACCGGCCGCAGCGGCAGCACGATGAGCAACACAAGCACGGAATGGGATGGAACACGAGATAACCCCCCCCCCCACCCCACACACACACACACACACACACACACACACATGCGCGATGATAAAAGATCAAATCTTTCCTTAAACCTACGGAAGGCCAGCTTCGTGGTAGGCGGCAACTTGCGTTCCATCCTAGCAATTCCCAAACCGGCAAGAGTCGCTCGTCCCGCCGCCGAAACAACGGTGGCACAAGGCGAGATCCGCCGCCTCGGTAGGGTTTCCCATGAATTCGCCACTCGAGCCTCTCTCTTTGTAATCACAGCCCCAGCCAAGAACGAATCAAGCAAGAATAAAACAGGCAAGAACGAACTAGGCATGGCAAAACACTGTATGGATCCAGGGGACGAGCTAGATATCTGGGGATTCGGAGGCGCAGGAAGGATGATGTAACCTTGGCCCTCATGATCGCCTCCTCGCGTGCCCTCCCTGGCGCGCCTGCAACTCTTCCTGCTGCTCCTGCGGCGACGGCGGGGTGGGAAACTGGGAAGGGAGAGAAAGGCGCCGCTGGTATTATATATAGGTGAAGCAAAACCCTAGGAGTGGTGGAGTAGCTTCGACAACATGGGCTTGGGCTTCTTATCCCGTCTTGGCCCAGTAAGCAATGCCGTGTGTAATATCGGTGCATCACTGTACAAGAAAGCGAATCTGTCTCCGCTGCTTCTCGTCAGTCGTCGCAACCGCCATCCTAATTGGGAAGCGCATCGTCCGGTCACGAGATAATGTTATTTTAGGAACGTACTCGAACTTTAAAACGTTGACTATTAATATTTTTTAATATCTAAATTTAACGTATGAAAATGATTGCATATTTGTCTAAAAAGAGCTTTTACAAAAATATTTTTTATTTGGTTGTGCAAATCTATTACAATAAAAATTAGTGCCCAAAGTTACACAAAGTATTGTGTCCATATCTAAAACGAGATTTCGGGAATTTCGATCGAAATTTTGTTTTTGCTGATTGAAGTAAAACACGATTTGAATTCTTATTTTTGAATTTCATCTATAATTTATCTGAAATTTCAAGATGTCGATGAGATTTCAAATTTTGGTCACCAACCAACCAACGAGATTTTATAAAAAACCAAATTTGAATCCTTGCTCCCCGCCGCGCCGTTGTGCCTCGCCATCCCCTGCCTAATGCCTACCTCGACAGCGCCGAATCCCGAGCGATTCGACGCCGTCGGGCTCAGATTTCTCCTCCGCCTAGCCCGTCTTGCCTCGACGACACCGGATCCCGAGCACCTCAACACGCCGGCTTCGGATTTTTCCGCCGCTGAGCCCCTCCTTGTCAGGACCCCGATTGAAGCGAGGACCCGATTTGGCAATGGACTGGATTCTAGACTAGCGAAGCAGATGGTTTTGGCAAGGAAGAGTAAAGCTACGCTTAAGAAGAACCTTAACAGACTCAATACTTTTTTGGGAATAATGGATTGATTCCCTTTTCTTCAGCACTTTGGCTTATATATGTCTCAGTTCTGAAATTACAGCAGTAAAGTAAAACTGACAAGTTTTTTTACTGTTTAATAAACGACAAATTACTGCCCGTAATTACTACTTCTATCATGAGCCGTTGGATAACACTTAACGCTTCGCTCGATCAAATCGCCACCCTTCATTACTAAACTTGGTTTTGGCTTGTTCTTCTTCTCGTCTTTCCGCTCCAGAACTTCAGTATCTTCATTCCGCTACACAGCCGGCCCTGACATTTCCCCCTCCATCACACGTTCCTTGTCCTCAAGGGACAAAATCTGGAAACGTCTGTATGATGAATGGAACATCTTCCCACGTCGCATCTTGAACCGCCAAATTCATCCACTGAATCAACCACTGTGCCACTGGTTCTCCATTCTTGGGAACTATCCTTCGGTCCAACACTGCCACAGGTTCGGTTTTGACTTGCCCATTTTCAGCCACCAAAGGCAGACCCGGCATCGGTACTGCATATCGTCCCAAATGTCTTTTGAGTTGGCTCACGTGAAACACTGGATGAATGTGAGCATTGTCAGGTAATTGTAGACGATAAGCTACTCTTCCAACTTTGGCTTCTACTCTGAACGGGCCATAAAACTTGGACCTCAGCTTGAGTGACCCTCGCAAACCGAAAGCATTCTGACGATAAGGTTGAAGTTTAAGGTACACCATATCTCCCACTTCAAATGATCTCTCTGATCTGTGTCGATCAGCAAAAAACTTCATCCTCTCTTGCGCATGTCGCAGGCTTTGTTTAATGCCTTGCATCATCTCTTCTCTTTGATTCAAAGCAGCCTTAACTTCCACTGATATGTTATCTGAGATAGCAAATTCACCAATTTGTTGTGGGGGATATCCATACTAGGCTTGGAATGGAGTGCATTTCAATGAAGTGTGGTATGAAGTATTGTACCACCACTCTGCAAAGGGCAGCCAAGAATACCATACCTTCGGCTTTTGAAATGCCATACTTCTCAGATATGCTTCAAGACACTGATTAACTCGCTCCGTTTGCCCATCACTCTGAGGATGGTAAGCCGTGCTCATACGGAGGGAGATATGCATTGCTTTGATAATCTCATTAAAGAATTTACTCGTGAAAATCCTATCTCTGTCCGTAACAATAACATTGGGACAGCTATGCAACTTCAAAACATTATCAATGAATAACTGGGCTACCTGTTCAACAGAATATGGATGAGCCATGCCAATGAAGTGTGCATACTTTGTTAACCTATCAACCACTACCAATACCACATCTTTCCCCTGTGATTTTGGCAATCCTTCAACGAAATCCATAGAAATATGTGTCCAAGCCATTTCCGGAATTTCCAACGGATCTAGTAATCCAGGATATGTACATGTTCGGGTTTAGTTAATTGGCAAACCGAACACTCAGCTATCCAATGCTCCACATCCTTCCTCAGCTTGGGCCAATAAAATAACTTCTTAATTCTGTGGTACGTGGCTCTGGTCCCAGAATGGCCACCAAACCGTGATGCATGGAAATCGGTCATGATTTTCTTTCTTAGTTCTCCTGTATTTCCAACGTAAATCCTCCCTTTGTACCGCAATAGGCCAGCTCGCAATGTGTAAACAGAGTCCATACTGTTAGCAGTCTGTGATTCTTGCAGGAGTTTCTTACTGTACTCATCATTTATATAGCTGCTCTTAACATCAGAAATCCACTCAGGTGTAACGGCCGCAATCGCCATACAAGCCTCTTGGGTGTTTTCTCCAGGATGGTCCCTCCGAGACAGAGCATCTGCAGCCAAGTTTTCCTTCCCTCTTTTATACTCAACCTGATAGTCAAATTCCAAGAGTTTAAGTAACAGCTTGTGTTGGATACCCTCTGTAATTCTTTGTGAAGTGATGTACTGCAAGCTTTTCTGATCAGTTTTGATGATGAGCTTTCCTCCCTAGAAATAATGCCTCCATTTCTTTAAGGCTTCCAAAATGGCCATCGCTTCCTTGTCATATATTGACTGAGCTGCAGATTTCGGTCCCAAAGTCTTGCTAAAATATGCAATGGGTTGTCCCTTCTGCATTAACACTCCCCCAATGCCAGTACCACAAGCGTCCGTTTCAATGACAAATGGTTGAGTGAAGTCAGGGAGGGCTAACACTGGACAACTGGTCATAGTTCTTTTAAGCTCTTCAAAAGCTTGTGTTTGCTCTTCTCCCCATTGCCATGAGTTTTTCCTCAACATATCGAACAATGGTCTGCATATTTGGCCATATCCCTTTACAAACCTCCGGTAATATCCAGTTAAACCAAGAAATCCCCTTAACTGTGAAATATTACTCGGTTTGGGCCACTTGAGTACGTCCATTATCTTCTTTGGATCAGATACCACTCCTTGGCCATTAATAATGTGACCTAGATACTCCACTTGGGAAGTAGTAAAGATGCATTTACTGAGCTTCAATTTCAGTTTGTTGTCCTGCAGGATTGTCAGTGCAGTATGCAGCAGTTTCATGTGTTCCTCTTGGCCTTTGCTATAAATTAAAATGTCATCAAAGAACACCAATATTCCCTTTCTCAAATGAGCAACAAAAATAGAATTCATCAATGCTTGAAAAGTTGCTAGCGCATTTGATAATCCAAAAGGCATTACCAAATATTCATAATGATCGAGGTGAGTCCTAAAAGCCGTTTTATGTATATCCTCCTCACGCATTCGGATTTGATGGTATCCCGATCTCAAATCCAGCTTTGTGAACATTTCAGCTCCATGCAATTCATCCAGCAAATCTTCAATAACCGGCATGGGAAATTTGTTTTTAATAGACATCGAGTTCAGTTGTCGATAATCCACGCATAATCTCCATGACCCATCCTTTTTCCGGACCATTACAGCTGGGGCAGAGTATGGACTAACACTTTCTCTTATCTCTTCATTGGCCAACAACTGTTGGATGATTTTTTCCATTTCTACTTTCTGATAATGTGGCACCTTGTAAGGTCTGAGATTTGGAGGATCAATTGCTTCCTTCAGGAAAATGGCGTGATCACAATCCCTCTGCGGTGGTAACCCTTTTTGTTCCATAGTAACCTCCGGAAATTGCTGCAGCAACACCTTGACGTCCACTGGTATAACTCGATCAGGATCCTCCTTGGCTTCCAACATGTACTGCATTTGAACAACACACCCGAACCCCTTTTTGTTCAACTTCTTTTCAAGCTTAGTAGCTTTAATTATACACTTATTAGTAGGTTCAGTATAATCCTGAAATTGCATAGCTCTTTTATCTTTGCAGATGGTTAAGCTTCGTCGTTTTAGGTCCATACTGATAGGGCTATGTTGGAAGATCCAATCCGCCCCTAATATTATATCATAACTCTTTAGTGGTAGCAAATGGAATGAGTGCTTGAATTGGATTCCCTCTATTGCATACGCTATATCATTCACCACAGCATCACACCGCAGTTCAGCTCCTCCTGCCACTGTCACTTTTTTCACCACTCCATAAGATAATGGCCAATTTGCTTTTATGGCTAGCTCATAGTCGATGAAAGAGTTAGTACTTCCGCTATCAACCAATGCCACTGCTCTCAGTCCTCCAATGTTCGCAATCAAAGCAAAAGTGGAAACCCCAGAAAGTCCATTTACTGCTTGCACCGAAATGTGCATTACTTGTTCATCAACTTGCGGCTGCACAACATTTTGAGGGCTTCCTGGAGCAATCACAAACCCATTATCCACATTTGGCTCTGTCTCCTCGGGTTCCACTTCCTCTTCATTTTCTCCTCTCAGCAGTATTGAGTGTAGAGCTTGTTTAATTTTACATTTGTGGCCTGGATTCCATGGTTCCTTGCAATACCAACAAGAGTTTCTACTTCTTTCTTCTTTCTTCTCCAGATTTGGGTTACCAACTCCTTGGTCCATTCATCTTTCCACCTGGGTGATTGTATTTTACACTGTTACCTCCAAACTTGTTTCGGTTAAGAGTTACCATCATCTGGTTCTTCTTTGCAATAGAGGCCTTCTCATAGACTTTAGCATACCAGTATGCTTCCATTAGACCCTATGGTCTCTACCCACTTACATCATGTTTGATATCACCATTTAAACCCCCAATAAAGCAACTCAACAAGAAGTGCTCTTGCAAATATGAATGATCCCACTTAACCAACGCAACACATTCTTCAAACTTGTCTATATAATCAGACACTGTTGCTTGTTGCTTCATATTACACAATGTCTCCACCGCTTCATGAGCTGAAAGTTCAGAAAATCGATCACTGATCATTGCACAGAACTGTGGCCATGTTAGTGCATAGCTTGGGATACCCACTCCCTTAAACCATGTTGCAGCACGTCCAGTCAAGTGAACTGAAGCCAGATTCACTCCCTGATCTATTGGGGTGCCAGAAATCTCAAAAAACTTCTCACATTGCTTGAGCCAGTTCAGTACTCCATCCTTTTCAAATAGGGGTATCTCCAGCCTAGGTCCTTTGATTACAGCTTCAGCATAGTGACTAGTATTACTAGCTTCACCTATGGGCAAATTTGTTTGGCCATCAACCCATTGGACCCCTAGATAATGATTTTTCAGTCCATAATTGTTCCACCCACTTGTGAAAGGTCTAATCATATGAGAATGATCTGTACCAATCTCTGGCATTACATTGTTTGGACCTACTGCGAACTGAACTTCTCTCCCTGTTTTGTCTAGCCTCTGATTCTTATGGGTATTAACTGGTATGGATGTATTGGTATTAGTTACCTGTATTCCAGTAGACGAGTGGTCTGTCGCTACCACTCTTGCTTCTCCCTCTTCTGCTATTGAAACACTTGCCCTGTTTATGTCATCTTCCCGTGCTTGCCCTGGGCTTGGTGGACCAGACATACACATTTGCTTCAGAAGATCTTTGATCTCTTTAAACTCCGACCTCAAAGATTTAAGATCCGCTAGATCCTCCTTAATCGCCATCATTTCCGCCTTCATCTCCGTGATTTCATCCCGGGTCGCCATATTCTCCTGTGCTCTAGTTGTCACCACCATACGCACCCCGTCTCCGCTTGTCAACGATCTTCAGCAAGCACCTCCAGATTTGAATCAGTGTTGGGATTTTTACAGAAGCGATTATTGCAATCGCCCAACCACCACTGATCGAATACCAACTCTGAGGATCGATCTGTTAGCTCTGATACCTTTGTCAGGACCCCGATTGAAGCGAGGACCTGATTTGGCAATGGACTGGATTCTAGACTAGCGAAGCAGATGGTTTTGGCAAGGAAGAGTAAAGCTACGCTTAAGAAGAACCCTAACAAACTCAATACTTTTTTGGGAATAATGGATTGAATCCCTTTTCTTCAGCACTTTGGCTTATATATGTCTCAGTTCTGAAATTACAGCAGTAAAGTAAAACTGACAAGTTTTTTTACTGTTTAATAAACGACAAATTACTGCGCCTGGTAATTACTACTTCTATCATGAGCCGTTGGATAACACTTAACGCTTCCGCCTGATCAAATCGCCACCCTTCATTACTAAACATGGTTTTGGCTTGTTCTTCTTCTCGTCTTTCCGCTCCAAAACTTTAGTATCTTCATTCCGCTACACAGCCGGCCCTGACACTCCTGCTTCCATGGCGCCAGATCCTGAATCTCATCACCGCCGACCGAAAACCCTGTACCTACCGGATTCAAGCCCATGTTCTTTGGCCTGGATCCTGAGGCAGCAAGCCTCGCCGCCGAAGACCCTGTCCCCGTAGGAGTCCCGCGTACCTCTACACATCTCTGAAAAGTTTAGATCTTGAACCGACCGGTGACCTCTCATTCAAAGACCCGAGAAAGTTTAGGTCTTGAGTTTGAGCCCTGAGAAAGTTTAATTCTCACGACAATGGAAAATTGAGTCTTGAAAGTCACCTTTCAAAGGCTAAATTTTTCAACATTTTGTTCATCTCATATAGAACTTTAATCGCTCGCATAATTCCTTTTTTCCCAGATATTTCTTCATGTTCAAAAGCCAGGGCTACGTATAATTCCCTCATTTACAGAGATGTGTAGATGTTCAGGATATAGTTGTTTCAGCTGAATAGATGTCAGGCTGTGTATAGTTCCATTTTTTCAGAGATGTGTAGATGTTACAGGCTATTTGTTTGAATGTATAGATGCACAACAGACAGGTTTTGTGTTCTGGAAATTGTTGAGCGTACTTGTGTTGCATAAATTCCATTTGTAACCATGTAGTTAACCGAATGTGCGTGCTTCCGTTTGTGTTCAAAGTTCATAAATGTATACATTGTCAGAGGTGTAAAACTTTGAGAGGGCAATGTCAATTTCTGGGTTTTGCAATGTTGGTTAGTTTCAAATAATGATTTTGCTCTATTTGAACTTCATTGGAACTCAAACAGAGTTCTGATTTCTGTGTATAAACTATGTTATAGTCCGAAGTCTCCTAATACAAGCAGCAGAATATGTGACTGTTGTGAGTACACCTCATCCTATTGTACTTGTCAAATTTTTCGTATGATTCATTTTGATACAGTACGACGACGGTATTTGGGCCGGTGGAAACAGTAGCAATGTAGCATCATGTCTCAAATACTTTGAACACTTGTATTTAAATACATGTCACATCTGTAGAGAAATTTTGTAAATTTGTGTACAAATAGAAATGAGTAAAAACAAATAGAATTGAAGTGTTAAAACTAGGAGTAGTTTGGTCAATAAAATTGAAGTGTTAAAACTAGGAGAAGTTTGGTCTTTTTGTCTCCAACCTTCACTTTCTAGGTTTTGAGAGCCAACCTCTTACCAAACGGTTTCTTTGACTAGCTCTAGATTATTAGAGAAGTGGATTCTTGGAGAATCAAGAGCAGGTGCCGAAAAATCAGAATTTAGAGCTCTACTAAACAACCCGTAGTCTCTCTAATTTTGAATCTATTTTAGGAATTTCGCAAACTTTGTAAGAAACATTACAATTCCCACAAGATTACAGGTGAAACCACGGGTCGGATACAGACGGATCAAGGAAACAAATTCCGTTTTGAGAATTTTTTCGTCCTGGGCCGAAATCCGAAATTTCGGTGAAATTTTGGTGATTCGGACGAAATCCATTCAAAATTCAAAATCAAAAAATCAAATCCGGTTTTTTTGCCACCGAATTTCGGCCAAAATTTCGGTCGAAATTCCCAAAATTTCGCTAAAATTTGACTGATCAAAAAATAGTTCAAACGATGTCAAAAAATTTTGAAATTTTTTTGAAGGTTCTTGACATATTATAGATATTCTCATAAAATTTTCAGGTGATTATCAGTTCTGTGGAATTTTTAAAAATTCAAACATTGGTATTGTCCAGATTTATAGATTCAATGGACTTATGATTTTTTTGACTAAACAAAAAAAGTTTAAATTTTTTTAAAATTTTATATAATGGTACTGAGTCAATTATTAATCTGTAATAAAAATTTAGATCATAATCACACTAGATAAAATTTATAAAAATCTAACACTTTTACTGTCCCAATTATGTCCATTTTGTTTTTGATTTTTTAAAGATAACAAATGAAGTTAAATTATTTTGAAACTTTTTTTACATGATCCCCCACTGTTATATATGATATCATAAATTTTTTAGATCATTATCAAGCTTGTAAAATTTTATAAAAATCTGACAGTGTTTTTGCCTAAATTTTAAAATATCTCAAAAAATTAGTTTTTCATCCAATTTTCATGTAAGATGACTTTCTTAAGGGTTATTGGACTAATTCCGGTCAAATCCGGCCCAAAGAAGTCAAAATCCGGATTTAAAACCCGAAATTTCGCTGAAATTTCTAAAATTACTGTAGTAAATTCAATTTTTTTAAAATTTTAAATTCGGCTGGTACTCTATAATTCGGCCAGGCCCGAAATCCGAAATTTCGCCGAAATTCGGCGAAAATTTGATCCTTGAGACGGATATTGCGCATCCCATATCTTAACTCATATATGTTTTATCTAGACTAGATCAATGCCCGTGTGTTGCTACGAAAAATAAAATTGGTAACGAAATATAAAGGTCAAGCAATAAAAAGAAAATTGTGCTACAAGATCAAACATCCATTTCTCCCGATTACAAAAGTTTTTATGGTTTCTTCTCCGGTATGAATTAAAACTAGATATATTACCAATATCAAAAATCAATCAATCATTTTTATTTCTTTTTGCAATTTATATTACCAGCTCATGTTCCTCTTCCTCTCGCCATGCCCACAGCGCGCGCTCCTCGGTGTCATCGACCTCATCTTCCTCGTCGCCTCGCTCGTCTTTGTCATTCACCGCCTTCGCAGGGGTGACACGGGGGCTTCCCCCGAGCACAAGGCACTGCTGTCGAAGCCACCGCTATTCCGGACCACTGGCCGCTACGCGGTTGCACTCAGGGCGTCCACCGTCTTCGTCGCGGCGTTCGTCGTCCTCCTCGCGCTCGCGTTCTTCCTCGCCATGGTGCACTATGGAGTCTGCCTTCCTTACCGCCCACTTCGTCACGCACGCCATGGTCGTGTAGTCAGTCGCCTTGGAGAAAGGAGCCACCGCCGCCACTCAGTCTTTGCACCCCCGTGTCTTCTGGATCGCCACCGCCCTCGGCGCCGCGCTCTTCTCCGCTTCGGCGGTGGTCCGCTGCACCGACGGTTCGCTACTCTTCTCAGATGACCCTCTCGCCTTTACCGGCCTACTCGTCTCCATGCCTTTGACGTACCTAGCTATCACTGGCTTCATCGGTCATGACGCCGGAGCCCATGAAGATAAACCAGAAAATACCAGCGTCGAAGCGCCCACCACGCTGTGCGCCACCGCGTCGTTTCTCTCTCTCTCTCGACGTTCAGCTAGATAAACTCGTTTATCTCCGAGGGGTATGCCAATGACTCTCACCGCCGACGACGTCCCACCGGTGTCGCCGAGCAACCGCGCCGAAGCGTCGTACGCTTTGTTCACGTCCAACTGGCCGGCGTCGGGGTCACAGCACCTGTGAGCGTCGCGCTCTGGTCGTTCGCCGGCGCGATTACTCTTCGATGCGGTGCTTTCGACCTCTGCGCTTTGTGGCCATGTCGTCGGTCCGTCACTTATTGATCGATTAAATCGTGTTCATTACATTGCAATGGCACGACATAGGAGATCTTAAATGAATTCTCTTGATTGATTCTTTGAAAACTGTATAGCATATATAGAGTACAAAAAGAATGATTGGCGGCTATTAATTACCAGTAATAAATAGGGATTTTGCTATAATAATTAGCCATATTTAGAGAGATATGGCTGGCTATAAATCAGAAAAGAATAATTAGTTATAATGACCGGTTATTATTGGAGATATGCTGGAGGGGATAAGAAGAACGGACCGTTGCCACCAACTGCAAATTTATATTAGTAGAGATTCGAAGCTAGACATGGATAGGATGAATACAAATATGAATTTGAAATATTTAGAATATAGACATGGGGCAAATACTTGATAAATTTGGATAAAAATGGATAAAATAGTCAGACAGTATGCAATTGCGTACACGTAGGAAGGAATATGCGTTGAACCATACCACCATAGCTTCAACTGTTCAACACAAGTCTCACACGAGTACACGGTCACATGGACAAAAATGGCATAGTACACTTCAACATAAGTTCGTACATAAAATTGACACAATCACACTAACATAAGTATAACGGGCTTCATTTTCAAATTCTAGCTTAAAACAATTATTTTCTACATTATTAAATTTTTAAGCATTTCCTGAATTTATAAAAGTTTTTCCTAGTTTTCCTGAAACTAAAACCATTCTTACAAAATTAATAAAACATTTTCAAAGTCTAAAAATATTTTATTTGGGTTTAAAATATAAAGCCTAAAAACTTTTTCTGAAATTTTTCTTCTTTTTTCTACAATATAGAATACTATCCAAAAAAAACTATCGGATTACAATACGAAAAACTATCCGGTGTAATACGAGGAAAGCTCAGATCCGACGGATTGTTGCCGCTCTGGCATCTAGATTCAACCCCAGATCCAAATTTAATTACCTGAATCTGGTCCCGGATCCGATCGGATAGTAAAATAACTTCCTATACGATCCCGATTAGATCCAGCGGAAATTATCCGACCTAGTTTCACCTGTACGCAAGATTAATTTCGCACACTGTGGGAAACATTGCAATTCCTGCAAGGTCCACGCGGCCGAGAACTGGTGAATAGTGATGACGGCACACAATTTAGGGTACATGTTGGTAGCACCGTATTAATCTTGGGTGCTGTATGAAGGTAACTTTTCTTCCCCCATGGTTACATAGTTTCAATTATTCCTTTCTTATTTTCAGTTAATATGGACTTCAGGCAATCAGACTATATGAGTCACATTCTTTATCATCACCACTACAGTGCGATCACAATCATCTTCAAAGTAAAGAAAGCTCATCTAAAAAAAGGGGAAAATAAAGAAAGCTACTTCAAACGCAAATGAATATCGAAATTTCTATCCGGTTTGAATTAGGAAATAAATGTGATACGAGTCATGGTGGAACAAAGGAGATGGTGCATGAAACCAAGCTGGTTTCCCCCACTTGTGCTGCAGCTTTGTTTTTACTATGGTGTTCTTCCTGGAGGAAAGGAGAGCAGAGCAAAGGAAAGGGGATTTACAAATGCCAGCCATACATTCATGGGCTACCAACAAAGCAGCCATGATCATTTGCTGCGGTTCCCGACTTCCCGTTGCACTGGTGAACGAAACCGTTGCCGTGGGCGCTGCCGTTCGCATGGATGCCGTTGCTGTTGCCGCCGCCGCCGCCGATGTCCTTGTGCTTTGGACTGGCCTTCTTCACCCCCCATATACGAATGGTGTGATCATCGCTCGCTGATGCTAGCATGTGTGGATTTGTAGGATTCCAACTTACACAATTAACCGTGCCGGAGTGACCAGGTAGAGCCTCAATAAGCTCTCCAGTGGCTCTATGCCATATATAGACCTGGGAAAAAAAAAGTAAATTATTGATAACCGTTAAGTTGAGGGCAGATGCAGAGGAGAAAGAAGATATGCAACGACACTTAGACTGAGTTGTTGAATTGAACCAGCCACCAGATAGAAGTATATAGCGATACCTTTTGTTTTCCATGACAACTTTGGGACCTAGCAAATTTTCACCGAAACATTATGTAACAGACCAGTAAGCCATGCATATCCAGACATTGGTGATTTACTACACTGCATTGCAGAATCTAGATCTTAACTGCATCTTTTCTCCCTGTCCATTTTTCTGCTGCCTATCAGATGTATGGATCGTTCATCTCATCCATACAAGTAGCAATTCATCGGTAAAAATGCCTAGTTTGGAAGAAACAAATGATCCAAACATTGTAATATTCAAATGAAACTTTTAGAGTTCCTCTCTATCCTAAGAACAGATCAGCAGCATGTGTTGCACATCATTAGACGTGA
Organism: Guadua angustifolia; assembly: GCA_036346375.1. Lineage (NCBI taxonomy): Eukaryota > Viridiplantae > Streptophyta > Magnoliopsida > Poales > Poaceae > Guadua > Guadua angustifolia. The sequence continues at coordinate 42,960,077 of CM070517.1, forward strand.
AAAAAGCAGTACCCAATGTGCAACATACCAAATATTCTAAACAAAAACTGGTGGAAAATACCTAGATAAAATGCATGGTGCATACTGCATACCAATTATCGTGAAAATCTGGGGAACAGGCATAGAAATACCTAGACATAAGTATTGCAAAAACATATGAGTCAACAACAATGTTCTATATTTTGTGATATTTTATTATTAAATGCAGTAGAAAATGCAATGCATTGAGAATAGTTCTAATGCCAATTGGGCTTCTAGGTTCTCCACTAAATTTGACTTTTAAGACAGAAAATATAAATTTGGTACATGGCAATGACAAAATTTTCCACAATTCAGCATTTGTCTGGCAGTAGCGCACTAGCGCAAATTAAAATAACTGGTGCAAAGGACAACATAATTTAAGTCCATTCACAGTTAACACATCATACCTGTGAATCCTCACTTCCACTTGCAATAAAGGCCTGCTCAGATCCACCGAAGCAAGATCTTATCACGAACCGGCTGCGCTTGTGGCCAGTATACTGTTTAACTCGAATGGGAACGTTCTTTATGCTCCACAAATTGATCTCTTGACTTAAAAGATTTACAAGCAAGAAATCACCATCTTCGGAAAGAGAAAATGAAGTAATTGTGTGCTCCTCTTCAATCAGCCTCTCCTGTTTCGTTTCCCTATCGAATAGAAGAATTGCGCAGTCTCTATTCTTGCTTATTATAAGCTTGCCATCATTTGCTACCACAAAATCAGACGTTTTTGATGATATCTGCCCTTTCCAGGAATCAACTTCTTTACCGTCTAAATCCCACAAGCAAAAGCTTTGGTCAGTAAGAACAGACAATATTTGCTTTCCATCTGGAAACCAACCACATGAGATCAAACCAAGGCCAGGCTTTTCATAAACATGAATACATTCACCAGAATCAACATCCCAGCGTCGGATGACTTCTTCCATTCCACACGTGAGAAGCTGGCGATCATCAGGGGCCCATGCAACCATCATCACTGGTTTCTCATGACCAGCCAATGTGTGCTTCAGCAGTAGTTCTCCATCTTCATCAACCTAGTAAATGAATACACATTACTGCAAGCAAGCAGAAGATTGATTTGTGATGTATCAAGTATCAAGTTATTATCGAAAATGTAAACTTCACCGCCATGATCAATAACAAAATAAAAACACACGCTCTGAAGAGCCATCTTCCTGAAACAATACCACAAATACATAATCTAAATTTCAAGCCATATGGAAGATGAAAAGTGCAGTGGACCTTCCCCCATTCAGTTCATAAAATAAAGCATTAGATTCAGAATAATCTACACAGTCATGAAGAGGAAACGTAAAATTGATAATCTTAAAACATGTTTGAAGCTCAGCTTGTGCATAAGAGAACACGACGGGATTAGAGTTTCGAAGAAGATGTGATGAAAATTTTATCAAGAGAAATGTTCCACAATTTTGTAATGAAGGAGCAACATCAAGTCCTAGACCACAAACAAGTGTCAGGCCACAAGATCATGGAGCACACCTGACAAACATCTAAATCAAATGTCTTTGCTGCTTCAGCTAACAGGATACAAATCTCAAGTAGGCTCCAAGGAAACTGATCATGTAAAATGGCAATGCCACTTCAATTTTCACAAATAACAAAGTAATCTAGATCTCAAAAATTCCGACAGAAGTAAACAGCAGGTGAATAAAAAACATGAATGAAGTTGTGCAATTTCAAGTCTTCACATAAGGTGCAAAATGGGAAACTAAGGAGTAAGCCGCTGTCCATGAAAAATGTCAGAAGTTATAAATGTAGCTACCTTCCATATGATTGCAGATTTATCATTAGATGCTGAGGCTAAATACTTCCCATTGTTTGAAAATTGAAGAAACCACACTTCATCACGGTGTGCACACAAAACCTGCAACAAGAATTTTTTGCTTGTGGATTAGTACCAGTAATAAGATATGCGGCTACCAGTTTGCCATCATGCAACAGAGAACATAACATTGCATGGTTTCAGTTGTTCCAAACTTCAATTAGCCATCTACACTAGGATCTGCCTCATCTCAAACGGCGCCTGACATAAGCTGATAGAATGTTTCCACGAACAGATAAAGAGCACTCGACTCTCATCTTTTCTTTTTTTCTCAAACAAAAACAATAAATCAAATCCTTCCTATATACTAATCTGAATCTATTCCAAATCATTATTTCACATCAAATTCATGTGTTCCCTTTCCAATCTAAATACATATTGCAAGTTCAAGACAGCGAGAGGGAGGGGGAAAGGGAAGTGAGGTTGATATGGAGGGATGCTTAAGAGGTTGATATGCTATATCAGCTGAATCAAACCTTTTAATATGCATATTGCAAGCTGAAAGTTGGAGCTTTGCTTCTTTCATTCAAATGATTCGGTTTCACTATCCCACAACAGCATAACCAAAAACTAACGGTGGTCAAATACAAAAATAAAAAGAACTTCTATCGAGAAATGTTCTAAATATTTTCCAAGTGATGAATCAAAGAGAATACATAAGTGATCCAGCACAAAGTGGAGCATTAGACCTACCACTAATGCTTATGTGGGTGCATAAGGCATAAGCAATCCAGGAAAGTATGCAAACTTGATGTCAAATACAGAATTCAAACATGCAATAAATGCAAACATTGAAATAGATCATGGGCATAAGTTCTTACCTGCAATGTTCGAGATGGTATTTGATCCTTTCCACAATGATGATCAGTGTAAAGTGACAAACCATCAACAGAATTATGGAAATAGCAAGCTTTGCGTTGCACAGTAAGTGCCTGCTCAACTAAATTTTCTAGCCTCCTCTCTGGTACCATAACAGTAGGGGGGAGCACCTTTTGCAATTCCTCTAGGAGCTTAAGCCGAGAATTAGAAGATTCAATGTCAAGCTTTGAAAAACCAAGCAAGATGTTGTGTGGAGAAGAAATTACGCAACTTGACAGTTCGTGAACTCTTTTTCTGTTAACACCAAGGGGTGTGATTTCACTTTGCAAAGTCTTTATAGCACCCATGAGGTTGTCATTTCTCAATAGTTCAAAAAATTTCTGCTCCAATATCAAAAACGCAGCAGACTTCACAATGTTCTCATCCAGAAATCCAATCTTATTCAAGGTACCGACTGCACTTTCCCAATTCCCATCAAGCACCTGCTTTCTGAAAAGATTCACTGATGGGGAATGCAAAGTTATCCCCGATTCTTCCTCAAGAACTGCTCCACTTTTTTCATATCCAAGAGTATACAGTGTTTTTGTGATTATCCTCACAAATTCATCCCTCTTAATAACACCTTCAGAACCAACCATAACTTCTTTCCCCTGGGAAGGCAAAGGTCTAGCCATTGTACCTCCCAAAGGATTGGTAGATTTCGAAAAACAGAAACTGTATGACAAACTTGCTGAATCTACTGAGGATGCTCTTGCGCGTTTTGCGGGTGGTTCGTCATCTTCAAAACCTCCCATGAAATGCTAAAATCAGCCCATATATTGTTTGACTGCTGCAGAGATTACGTTACGCAAGCTCCAGGTAAAATCGCTCCAAAGGGTTCCGTATGACAAAAGGAGATTACTGTAGATAGATAGAAATTAAAAAGTGTCAGTATAAATAATCAAATGCAGCCAATAGTCTATCTCGAACATTTTACGATTTGCAGTACATACCCACCAGGCAAATTTGCATAAAAGCAACAAATAGAAATTAGGAATGTAATGCAAGGAAGACATTGCAGTGAAACACAATGTACCGATCAATTAGACAGGCTATCCGTCAATGCAATGCACAAATGAGTAAATGCAAGTCACAATTCACAGCCACTGAAATCACAGAGATGCAAGGTACAGGTTGAAGTGTTCTCGATATTTTTTTTTAAAAAAAAAGGTATAGGTTGAACATTATGCACCACCCAACAAAAAAAAAAAAACTAGCCACATTTTCTGGGTTCTGACCACACCACACTTGATTCTGTTTATTAATCTTCACATAGGATCTTACACAGAAAAAAACATTCATTTGCTACTGGCCAAAGGGATCTTTTAAGTCACAATCTTCTGTTTATCAATCCTCATTTAAAACGCTAACAGGACTACAATTTCCTTTTAGAATGGATCTATCAGATCTCTTACCTTCCACCATACAAGAAACAGAAAAAAAAAAAAACAGGATGACAAATAGGTTGCGCAGATAAGTCATGACAGCACTAGCTTCTACCAAGATTCCATGAACTAAAAACCAATTATATAATGTGACCAATCAGTTATCATAGTAGCATCCCAAATTTTTGAACAATTGGTAAATAGTAAACCACGTGATATCTTAATCCACGCTGAGTCTGATCACAGTGGTTCATCATCACCATGACTAGCATATAGCATGCAAAATGGTAGGACAGTTGCCAAAATATGAGATACTGAATTGCAATCACTTCACATTGGAACTCTACCCTTAATGGTAATCATTCACTACTACTTAATCCTGATAGTGTACAGCTCATATCAGTCCACTAACACTGAAAAGTTGCAAATGACCTCCTTTGCAAACAAGATGTCCAATACCATGCTTGCAAAAATTACTCCTAACAACTGGCATATACCAGATTGGTCGGCACAGGGTAACTAAACGCAGGCCCCCTTCGTTTCAGCTTAAATACAGCTTCTGCTTAAAATAAAAATAAAAGCGGATTGTCTGCCAAACAGGAGGATTCTAGACAGCTTCTCCCAGAATCAGAATCTGATTTGTACACAGAATCAGAAGCTGTCACCCACCTGATTCTGTGGATTCTGACTCAGATTCTACGAGTTCCGCCTCCTACGAGTTGTCGTAAGGTACAAGGGCTTCCGCCATTGTCCCTAGACCCCCTCCACCACCCTCATCTACTCATCCGTCACCGACACCGATCAATAATCATCATAGACAATCAGGATTGCCGAACGACCAGATTCTCGAGTCAGCAGATTCTTCAGACAGCTGCTTCTCCAGACAGCTGACTACAATCCAGAATCTGCATAATCAGAAGCTGTCCCGAAGGAGGCCGCAATAACTATGATCCAATTTTGCAACCTACTCCTGCAATTTCTGTTGACTAATTAATTAAATTACCAAGAAGCACCCTAAATCCTACAGTCCAATCCTAATCCACCGTGTGCCGTTTGCGATCTGCTCAATCCACAAATCTCACAAAGAAACTCAACAAGCAGCGCCCCGGCGACAACCGATCATATAACAGATAATCCTTTTTCTTGGACAAGTTCGTCGTACCTACACGCGCCGACGCCGCAAGAACCCAAACCCCGCCCCACACGCGAGGCGCAAAGAACCGAGGATTAGCGATCGGGAAGGCCCTGACGTCGCGCTCCAATCCGTAGGCCCGATCCCCGCCGATTCGCGCGACGAACCCCGGGAAAAGCCCCAAATCCGCGCGGTATATCCGGGGAATCGCCTGCCCCGGGGCCCGGAGGAGGGGAGGAGGCGGCTGGATGGGCGGCTTGGATGGGGAAAGCAGAGAGAGGAGGGAGGAAGAAGGGGAGAAGAGAGAGAGAAGGGAAAGAGAGGGTGCAGTTTGGCTCGGGGAACCCACTGATGAATAGAGAAGGGAAGGGGGGTGGTCGAAGGCGCCGGCGTCGACGGCGACAATGAGGGTGCGGTTGAGGAGGTGTTCTGTACCCTCGCCGTTCCTGAGCTCGAGCAGGAAGTAGGCTGCGGCCACGCTTTCTTCACCGACCTGATTATCACCGTGGTCGTCCTCTCCTCTGTGACCACGTTGGCAGCACCTAAGCTGGCCCCTAAAATTTTACTCAATGTGATATTAGAATTCACCGCTTTTAGCGAATCCGTAAATCGCTGAATCTTTCTAGAATATCATCGGAGAATGAATTATCAGTATAATGGTAAAATCTAATCACACTCTAGTAAATTAGAGAATATTTGACAATAACTTTAGTCTGTTTCGTATTGTTGCTTACAAACCGTCATAATACGTCACGGTGAGGTTTGACGGTAAAATCTAAAGATGTGACCAATAAATTAGAGTGCATTTGACAGTAACTTTCGTATGTTTTGTATTAGCGCTATCACACATCACTGTAAAGTTCGGCTATAAAATCTAACAACATATCTAATAAGTTGATATGTATTTAGTAGTAAAATCTCATTCATTTGGTATTTATTGGCGGGACTTATATAATTATTTTCCTCTCGTCGCCAGTTAGCAAATTATATCATTATATTTCTTTTATCATCAGTAAACTACTAGTGAAAGCCATTCGTGAATTGAAACTAGCTGTTCAGTAAGTCATATGTATGGTTAACATATTTGCGCATAGCTTTTGGCTGTTCACTAAGTCATATGTATGGTTAACATATTTGCGGATAGTTTTACCTGTTTGGATCGCAAGGAATGGAATTGATATAAAGAATACGCTTGTAATTACAATTTGACATGAATTTGAATTGGAGAAAATTAATTCCAACTCCAAAATTTCTAGTTGTACGTCACTGGAAATTGCAGTCTGTAATTTAAAATCCCAGGGTAGTCGATCATGCTGCGGAATTTGCCAAAGTTTTACCTCCATCCAATAGCCCTCAGTTGCTAGTAGGGGTGAAAACGGATTGGATACAGGCGGATAATAGCTCTATCATATTTGTTTTCGTATTTTTTTCTCGGATGCGGATACGGATATGGATAGTCTAGATATGAATACGAATATGGATAGTATCGAATACAAATACGGATCAAATACAATTCGAATCGGATACGGTTTCGAATATTTATCGAAACATGATAACCCCTTAAATTATACATAAAAAATCAACAGAAACACATAACTAATTGATTTGATCAAAATATTATTGAAAATTGAACAAATGTAAGCATTTTCATTCACTTAGACAATAGTTAGATACTATGTCGCAAACAAAATTATATAAGATTTAGTTTATCACACACATACGATTAGTTCATCGTACACATAGATTAAAACACAAAACAAAGGTAATCCTTGTTCAAAGATACAAATAGAATAAAACACATAGCACACTAAAAATTTGATAGTACTTAGATATCATGTCTCTAGGAAAAGTATATAACACTTACATGTAATGACTCAAGATTTATATTCTTAATTGAATTATGTTTAAAATAATAAATTATGTATTTATGAGTTTTTATGCATTTTTAGCTACTTATTTAATATATTTTCCTATTAAGAATAGGATTTTTGAAATTTTGAGAAAAATTAAAATCTGATAAAATCTTGAAAATATTTTTTAATGTTAGATTGTTACTGTAACTTTCTCAAAAAAAAATTAGTAGTTTTTGGAGTTGGTTTGCTTACTTTAATAATTGAAACTTGCTTTAGAGATTAATTAAATTAGAAAACAATTCTGAAATTAAGAAATCTTTTTGGGCCAAAAGAGTAATCTTGGTCCAGCCCATATGTGTATCCGGATATCCGACCCACCATTATCCAGATTATCCGAATCCGTATCCGTATCCGACAAAAAAAATCTGTATCTGTATCCGATCCGATACTATCCGACAAATATCCGATCCGACAGAATCCGTATCCGAAAGTATCCGGATCGGTCAAAAAATATCCGATCCGTTTTCATCCCTAGTTGCTAGATATCCTATCCACCTTATACTTTTCATTATTTTGGCGAGTTCTCACATGAATAAAATTTCCATATTATTGCATATTTACATTTTGGAATGAAACTGCAAAAAGGAATTGGCCCGGCCCAAGCCCCAAGGGACAACCACAGTATGTGCAGCTGTGCACCTAGCATCTTATCCCAGTATCATCCAGTGATCCACATGAAAGTTGGACTTTTCTCTTTCTTCTAGAGAAAAAAAAAAATGACCAGATTACTTAGTTTGCTAATACTTCAGTTATTCTGATACAATTTTTTTAGTGGGACAATATAATAACAGTAAAAGAATAGCAAGAGATAACTCAACTTATGCTCTTTCTTGAATAGCAAAAGGAAAATTAAATAATGGAATGCGACGCAGAGGAGTTTCTATGATTTTTTTTTTCTCTTATCACTCTTGTTTCTTTAAAAAAAAATCGAACTAATCGTTTTATATTAGACACTGTTTGGGGCTTAAAGTCAATTTTAGTTTCTAAAAAAACAATAAAGCCTTCAAAACATGTTAGCTTTTAAATGGTTTTTAGTATAAGCTAAAAAGCCACATGTAAAAGCTAAAAGCAGGGTGGGATGTACATTTGTAGTTTATTGTCGGGTGAAATTAGCCATTTTCTAAACGATCTCTCATAAAAAGTTACAACTGTTTGTTAGCCTAAAAAACTAAAAAATAGTTTTTCAAAAAAGCTATAATCCTCCAAAACAGTTACTTAGGGTCTGTTTGTTTCAGCTTTGGATTCTCTAAAAGCTGATTCTGGATTGTGGTTATAAAAAAGCTAATTCTCCAAAAGCTGGAATCTAAAAGCACATATGAAGTGGATTGTGGATTCTAGTGTATATGGGTGGACTGGATTGTGAGAATCAGATTTTAGAATCAGACTGTTTGCTTTTTATTCTATTTTTGGTACCAGAATCCAGAATCAAAAGCTAAAACAAACAGAGCCTTAGATTTGTGATTGATATTGAGCCAGAAACAAGAGGCGAAGACTACCTTTTCTCTCTCTTTCGTGAGGAATTAATTGTGATGACTTCTCTTGTGTAATCAATGGTGAGGCTTGGCGTGACAACAAAAAAAAGAGATGTCTGGTGGACATATACTTTGTATCCATTAATCCGTCCAATCCATATCCTGGGTGCGTACATGTATACTATGTGTTTGGTTGCCCGTTGCGTCCCAACGCCGGTTTCCGTTGTTGTTACGTGACCCATCGAATCACACGACGCAAACACCAACCAATGACATGTCCCTCCCATATCAGCTCCTACCAAAAAGGAAAAAATAATGGAGAAAAAGCACTGATCACCGAACTGCCATGGAGACATCAGGCGTCATGGACTCTCTTCTCCGCCTTGATTGGAGACTGGCCATGACAAACAGATGCTACTTGGTTGGCCTACATAAGCATTTAGTCAAAGAAAAACAGAGATTAGGCGGCTTATAAATGATGGAAATTAGCTTATTTGATGCGGTCCTACTAGGATTGTTGGTATTTTTTTTAAAAGAATTTTGGAGCAAAGGAAACATATATCCTCACTGAATGTGAGGTTTTCTATGAAACTCCTGTAAGATAAGACTTGTAAACAACAGAACGCGCTAGTCAGGCGGACCGGATACTACCAAGCGATTAATCGCTATACGGATGGTTAATCGAAATTTAGTAGATGATTATGTGTTTGTAATAACATCAATTATATCTTCGTTTATATTTAAAGTTTCTTAAAATATTTACCAAGATTATCACTATACAAATGAAAATATGATCAATATTCCTAATGTACAAACATGCATACGTATTTTTAGGGCTGCACACTCGGAAATTATGAAGTTGTGAGTATCGTAGATCCTTGTTCAGGAGGGGGAAAAGGCTTAGTTCACATTTTGGCAGAGCTTTAAGGGACTGTTTGATTGTCTAGTTTCACGCGGTCAGAGTATCGTAGAGAACCAGCGTTTGGTTGCTTGTTGTATGGTGTGAGTATCGTAGAGAACCAGCGTTTGGTTGCTTGTTGTATGGTGTGAGCCTGCACCCACGCATGCAAGATGGCTGTTTAGTTGCCTGAACACGGTGCGGAGCCAGATCAGCACGATGCACAAAAGCACTTGCAGCCAGACTCGTAGGAAACGAGCTCCGTGACCGTTTCCCCGAAGCCAGGCTGAGGCGATGCAGGCTCTCACGACTAGACTCGTGCGAGACGGCAACCAAACAGCCCCTAAATCTCAACTCCACCTCAGATTTGGAGCTTATAGGCTAAAATAAAATGAATTAGGTTTATATTTTTAATTTAAAATATAAACAAGATGACTTACCTAAATACTCTTAAGGCATTCCAAATATGCCTTCCTGTTTGGTCAAATGGCTGGTCCTCCGTGCAGTTCATGCTCCATGGCGGCAGCCATGCGTAGAGCCTTGTTTGAAAGTTGAAACACATGAGTTTCATAGGAAAAGGAAACATTTATTCTTAACATCATACGAAATTCATGTGTTCCGAGCAGACCTTCAATGATATGATATGGTAATGGTACACTCTTCACGAATAGGCCTTGTAACCTTATAACTCTGCCAAGCTATCTACAAACAGAAGGCAAATGTAGACCAAACAAACCTTCAAACAGCCCCCAGGCCCCAACCTCATTTCTGCCGGATCAGCTGCAAACTGGAACTACTTCAATAATTCTCTTTGTTAACAACCAACCTAAGCATCCTACTCTAAAGACTAAGGCCATATTTGGAGAGCTTAAAGCCAACTTTAGCTTCCGAAAAATCAATAAACTCCCCCCAAACAGTCTAGCTTTTAAGCGATATAAACCAAAAGCCATATAAAACTAACAAAAGCTAAAAGCTTAAAGCTAGGCCGGGGCTGCTTTTACAGCTTATTATTAAGGAAAATTAGCTATTTATTAAACAGTCTTTTATAAAAAAACTACAACTGCTTTTTAGTTTAGAAAACTAAAAAACAACTTTTCAAAAAAAACTACAGCTCTCCCAAACATACCAACCTGAACATGTCAACCCAGCTACATGTTACTGCAGAACAGGTGAGGCTGCAGCACAAGTGCAGAAGAACGTGAAAAATGGGTAAATATTTTGCGTATCCATCTTGATATATTGCATTTGCACCGCAGAATAGTACAGCCAAACAGAGCCATATATGACAGCGTAAAGATACCCCAGTAAATGTGACACATCACATATACCAGCTGTGCATAACCATGGAAAGCACTTCCACAGGAGATTACAAAACACATCAGGAATGTTGTAGCCCGGTTCAGTTAACAACCTTGCAGATTCAAATGGCAGAAGAAATGTACATTTTTTTAATCAGCAATTCGTGTCAAAAACAATGAAATTTGCTCTTACAGGAATGCTTCCAGGATTTCCAGCATATCCAGATCGCTGATTATGTTTTTGCTAGCAAAAAACAAACCTTTGAAAATGAAAAAAAGAAGAGAAAAGTAACAAATAAGTGACTTTGAAAGGAGTATTGCACCAAGATCCTATGCCAGTAACTAAAGAATCAACTCGTATCAACGATTCAGCTGAATTATTGATCAGCAGGCTATATTTAGTTTGTCCCATAGCCGTGCGGATGTGAATTCTGCCATCTCCATGCGACCGACAGGCTCTCCTTGAGGTCGGTATATCGAGCAGTCCAGTTGAGCTCCTTGTTTATCTTTGTTGGGTCACTGTATACTTCGGCATAGTCTCCAGGCCTCCTGCTGAGGTACTCAATTTTGATGTCAACCCCAGTTGCTTTTTTGCAGGCATCCACAAACTCCTTAACCGAACGACCTGAACAAAAGATCATACATATATCAGAGTAAATTGGTGCTGACTGTGCATGGAACACAGTAGATGAATATGGGAGATGATTTGATAAGAGAATTTCAATTATTCTCACAGTTTGATCCACAAAATCATATAGCCTTTATGCGAATTTTTCATGTACATACAGGAAAAAAAATCTTAAAGAGTTAACTCTTTGCAAATCCTTCTATGTCAAATTTTCATGTAAACTACACAACATTAAATTAAAAACTGTGCTTTGTCCTAGTATAAGGCTATGAGAAAAGGATTAACTGCATTTAAGTAAAAAAAGGAAGCTCGCATTGTCAAACCTCTTCCAGTGCCAACATTATAAATGCCAACTTTACCAGGCTCTGCCTTGTTGAGTGCTTTCACATGAGCATCAACTAGATCTGTGACATCAATGTAGTCTCTTATGCATGTTCCATCTGCTGTAGCATAATCTGTTCCTTTAACCTGCAATTGATTCATGAAAATCCATCGGCTTCACCCCTAAATCACCTTTCACACTCAACATACAGGCATACTACTAAATTTTTTAAGAAGATAATCAGTATTATATTATTATCCAAACATACAAAACTTGATACGTAGCAAGCATACAGATATACTGCTACATAGTACAAAGACAAAAGCACCTTCAATTCCGGAATGACTCCTAATGCTGCATCAAAGCATGCCCCAGATATCCTTCCATGTTCTCGTAGTTCAGGCCTAGGAGCTTCACCTAATCTACCATCTGGGTCTGATCCAATAACATTGAAATACCTAACACAGAAGTTTTCAGGTCAGTCCAAATCAAATTTTTGCTCAGAAATTCCTAACCTATGTAAGTGCGAAAACAACGCACCTTAAAATCATCACAGCCATGTCTGTTCTCTTCGAGAAATCTAATATGATGTCCTCTGCCATTTTCTTAGCTTTTCCATAGGGGTTAATTGGGAGCTGCATCAAGGTATAGTACAAACCAATTAGGAACATAGTAACATAAATATCTGAAAAGTCACATGGGTACCTAGAACCAATAAATATTGAAGTAAAGAATACAATGTTTAAGTAGCAGCCTTCGATTAGCCTGTTCAGCAATAAGAAGATGAAATGCCACACCATACCAAAAACATTGCATTTCTAGAGGCCATCTTAGAAATAACTACCTGAGGTGTGACTTCTGTAATAGGCATCTTCTCTGGTTCTCCGTAGGTGGCACAAGTACTAGAGTAAATAAGGGTCTTGACTCCATGAGAAGCCATAGCCTCCAAAATCAGTAAGGTGTTTGATGTAATATTGTGATAATACCTGTTAAGTAGTTGAGACTGTCAAATCTGCAATAGCAATATCTGAAGAACCACAAAATCAGCAAGTATTTGATTTTGGTGTTAACATTATAGTGCACCATGGATTAATTACAAAAGCTGTTTCTGAAAACCTTAAGTACCTTTTCCCCTAGCAATACATATTTAGGCCATTCTACACTAGTGTATTAAAATGTAGGTGAGTGGAGCTTAATAGGGTAAAAGGACCCTCAAGCTCAATGGAAGTGTCAAACTTTCAATAAGGCAATGACTTACCTAAGGGGCTCCATTGTACTCTCACCCACATAGGCAACAGCTGCAAAGTGCATCACAGCATCAAATGCATTTTCAGCAAATATCTTGTTGACCTGGACGCTGGTTAAGTGAAAAACAAGAGTTTGAATATAACAAAAAAAGGTACAAGTAGGTAGTGTTAGAAGCACAAAATGAGGATACAGATTTTTGATCCCCAAGATCAGCATAGATGAATTGAAGTCTCCCAGGCTGCGGAAACAATTCTTGGAGAACTTTTACTGCTCCCATGTTTCCTCTAGAAAAATTATCCTATAGGAATAAACATAATTCACCATCAAGGGTGAAGATTTGCAGCACAAGCTGATTCACATGCATTAAAAAAAAGAATTACCACAATGGTAATTCGATAGCTGTCCTTTAACAGCCGTAATGAAGCGTGTGACCCAATATAGCCAGCTCCTCCTGTTACTAAGACATGAGTAACCCCAGGTTCATGCTGAGAAAACTGCAGGGATACATGCACCACAATCAGCTTTACAGATCTCAATTTAAGTGAGGGAAAATATAAGAATAACATGATAACCACAGCAGTATAATAAAGATGGCAAAATGAAAGACCTTGCATGAAGTGATCAAAATTGTGAGCAACAGTTGGATGCAAATTTACTTTAGTGTCTACCACTTTAAATAAAATTGGAAGACTAATCTTGAAGGACATATACAGAGGGTAAAGATAACAAAATATAACAGAATATACTTTAGGGACGTGTGAAATGGGGAGATGGCAATCTCTCTCTCTCTCTCTCTCTCTCTCTCTCTCTCGCGTCAATGATTTTTCTAACTCATTTACAGTCAAATCTATATATGATATCCCACAAAATTTCTTGAGCTCCAAGGGTAGCATACCCAAACTTCACCACACACATACTGAGGCAAATGTATTATGTACCTCAATTTTATATATGATTCTACAAAACAAAGTCAATGGGCCTTTTTACCTGCATTTAGCAACAGTCTCTAAAATGTCCTGTCAAAAAATTCCTCCAAAGCACTAGATAGTTAAGCAGGAACAAGTAAGTAGTTATTTATCCAGATTGCTTGGCTGTCATAAGATACAACTACCATCTCATGGCTGAAAGCTCCAGTTTGTTAGGGTGCCACTTAGGCCTCCTCGACTTGCCACACCAAGAAGTGGCAACAAACATAGATATGAAAGATTAAGTTGGACCATGACCTAATGTAAAAGACACTGCATAACAAAGACTACTGGCTGGAGGGAGGTCACTTTCATCATCTGCTTGTTAGCACTACTAGTACTAAGAGCAGGAATAAAGACGTGTGAGAAACAACTATAATAGTATTCATTTTTTTATGCTGATTATACTACAAGGATGTATTCCATAACCCAAGTAATATGATATGCTTTGCTGCAACTCTTACATTTGCTAAACTAAAAGAGCTTATTTGATAAAGTGCATAACAAGAAAACAAAAGGAGAAAGACGCTCAGCAAGGTTCAGGAAGATAATATCCATAGGTAGAGGAAAGTGATTTTTAGCTTACATTATGAAACGTGAGAAAAAGCTGATTGATAAAAGCAGATTTAAAGGAATATAATTGCAGGGGAAAAGGTAAAAAGAAACATGGACATCTTACCGCATTATTGCCACCAAAACCAGGAGATTGCTTCAGAACAAATATACAAAGCGTTGTGAGGACTAGGGCTGCAATGACTTTCCCAACATTATGAGGCTTCCGCCTAGCATCGAAGTACTCCATCCCTGTCATCAAGAGAAACAGATACCATAAAGGAAACAGCCATACATGTAATCATCACAATAGTTGATTAAGTTGAAGCATACTCATGATCAAACCAACAGAGCAACCTAGTTGATCAGAACAGCATATGTCAGAGAGATGGATTGCGTAAATAAATGAATCTGTGTTGCTAATGTGCAGTAACCAGAAACTATGCGGTTGGTTTGACTTGAAATATGATCTGAGGAAAGTGACAACAGGTTGCTTAAAGGTTTATCTACCAAAACCAAATTGTTACGGCCACTGCACATGTCCAGTTGACTTCAGTTCAAATAGTGCACCTAATAGCTTTAGCTCAACTTGCCTATCTTTCTAGTAACTGAAATCTTAATGTGCACATTACTAGCATTACTTCAGAACGAAGAAACGGATCATTTTCACAGAAAGGAATGACGCCACAATCCCACTCATACATAGGCGGAATCGCGAACACATTCACCTGTGAAAGCTAAGCATGTCCTTGTACACCAAATGAATCCCATTGCAAGGAAGAAAGGCAGCTTTTCAGTTGGAATAATTAAAACATCAGATTATTTCGTGGGGCATGGATTGGATGGACAAACTAAACATAAAGAAACGCCACTTTGGGTCGGTACATATGCTTAAGGGCCCTTGGGGATAAAAAAAGACATGGCATCAGATTGCATATATCTACAGCAACAGTAATAACCAAGACAAAGGGCATTGAGATCTACCAGCCCTAGGCTGACTTCCCCTCCTGTTTACAGGGATCATGTAAGGATTCTGCTCCTCGAGACTAAGCCGCCAATGGTGGAATCCCTACTCGCCACCGTCAACGCGATCGCTCCGCCGGAAGAGCAGCTACAGAACCATTACACGGATGCGTCAATGGCAATGATATAGGATCATCCCAGGGAAAGGAAATGCGAAAAGAATGACCAATAGGACAGCCAATTCAAACAGGGCAAGAACGGCATTGCAATTCAAACAAGGATCAGCACCACTAGAGCATTAGGTAGCAATTGGGCAAAATTTCTGGTCCAAAAATCAATCGCTTGGCCTTGATCTCGAATTCAGAGGAAAGCGCGATCAAGCAGAAGAAGATGCTTAACTTTCCAGGAATCGAAAGAACGCACCAAGGAATTATCCAGCATCACAGTCGCAATAGATCCAAAGAAAACAACATGAACCACGTGACAAGAGAAATCACCCAACACTTTTTTGTCCTACAGAAACAATCACAAACGCGAACAACTCGAGCAACACAATGCATGAAGAACTCCACCTTTGGCGGCGAAACCAGTCCCCCAAAACGCGCACCAATAACCCAACCAATGCACCGGACTCCCCCTCCGTGGATCAAAACACCCAAATTCCCGAACCGAGCCGCATCAAGATCGCACTTTTACCTCCCCAATCCCAACCAAACGCAACGAACGCCCACCGCGAGGAAACGCAAGCAAAAGAAAACCCCCATCCGACCCCAGCCAGGGCCAAGAACCGCAAGAAAGCGCCGCGACCCCAGATCAAGAAACCAACCGCAAATGCCGCCTTGGAGCGGGGACAGCGGGAGCTCACCGTGCGCGCGCAGAGTGAGAGAGAAACAATTCTTCCAAGGAAGCAGGGCAGGAGACGAGAAGCCTCCGGGAGAAGTCTGTCGGAGAAAAAACCGGAGAGGAAAGAGGAGGGGTCGTTGGTGGTGTGGTGTTTTGGACTCTCCCTTTGTAGAGAGTCTCTCACTTTGCTCCTCCCTCTCTCTTTCTTTCTCTAGCCATTTTTTCCTATTTGGCTCTCTTTCTCTCTCTAGGAGGTGCACACTCAACTCTCCTCTCTTTGGAACAAGGGCTCTCAACAAGATTCAGAATTTTTATGGGAAGTACACTAGTAAAATCTATGATGAATTAATAGTAAACTAAAACTCGACTTGTATAATAATTAGATGTTATACAATAACTATATCTTCTCTTTGTATAGAAATAATTTATCCATGCTCTCATGTAAAGTTGACTATTAAATAAGAGTCAGTTCTTTTTTCTTTTCTCACTCCTCCATATTGATCAAAGTTAAAGTGATTTTATTGTACATGTCAGCTCCAGTTTCTGAATTGATTAGTGTTGTTTGTTAGGAATCTATTGTCACCTGCAAAGTTTTTCTTCTTGCATTTATGAGCTAGTAATACACAAGCATCAGGTTTTTTTACACGTGGCATGACAACGCTCTCGGAAAGCAGTCGTTGAACCCTGGGCGGCATTGATGATGAGGGACACCCCGAATACTGAATTGCTGACACGAATCCACCTGATGAGGGGACACCACACCCCGAATACGGAATTAATGACACGAGACTGGGTGGAATGTCAATCGAGTGTCGTGTTATTTCTTGTTTGTTTTTTAACACAAAGCCAGTGAAAATAGAAACAAAAAAACCAAGAAGCTATTATAAAGAATTCTATTTAATCCACGTATCGAACCCTACTATAAATTAGGATTGTTTGTTTTAACTTTTAATTTTGGATTCCGGCTCTAAAAACAAAATAAAAAACAAACAACCTGATTTTAGAATTTGATTTTCACAATCCAGTCCATCCATATACACTAAAATCCCCAATCCATTTCATATATACTTTTGGATTTCAGCTTTTGAAAAATCAGTTTCTCTACAACCACAATCCAGAATTATTTTTTAAAGAATCCAAAACTGAAACAAACAGGTCCTTATAATACTGAAATAAACACAGAAATAGAAAAACACACAATGTGACAATCATACACCATAGACTACACCATCACTATATTTTAGAGCTACTCAAGCTTAATCCAAATCAACTTCGAAATTATTAGTTTTGGTCACCTCCAAAATTATATGTATTTCATTCGATGTTTCGCATCTACACCTGAGCTACTATTTCTCGGAGAGTTTAGATGTTTCGCATCTACACCTGAGCTACTATTAGAAATCTCCTTCTGAGAATGCTTGCTCATCTCAACCTAATGAGCCATGCCAATTATTTACATGATGCCACGATGGCCTTGTCTTTATCTAACATATTTCTAACTTCGACACTAATTCATATGCATCACTATTTTAATCGGTCACGTGAAAAACAATGTTATTAGATTTGTTATGAAAAGTACCTTCGCAACATGATGTTATTATATTTTTTGTCCAACATACTCCCTCTGTCGAAGTTTTATAAACGTATTTTTAATGATTCCGTCTATAAATATAAGACATATTTCATATTCCAATATAAAATTAATGTGATGTTCTCTCTATATCCTTAATAAATATTCATCTTTAGTTTATATTCTCTACATGCATACATTAAATATAGTGCCTAGTGATAAAATTTAAGGGTAATTTAGTTATTTTCAATGTCTTTTTAGTCTATGTGCCAATAAAAAATACACCTTATAAACTTGAACAGAGGAAATATTACTGTAAAACTTAATCATCAAACTTGCATGTATATAATAAGCGCCTTAATATCCCAAACAGTACCTATTTTCAAACAAAATGAGTACACACATAGAAATTCTAGTCTAGGACAATTAATGGAATTTTTTTTTAAATAATATTATTTTATTTCAAAATTGCGACATTAATACGCATTAAAAAATTGCGAAATAATATCCGTTATGCCAAAGCGGTTTGGCGACAATAGTGTAATCGCATAAGCGGTTTGGCGATTATACTAATATCGTAAGCAGTTTAGCGACAATAGAGTTAATCTCGTTTGAATGCAAATAACCAAGATGACCTAATAGTGCCAAATGGTTTGGCGATTCTTATAACTTCTGATCGCAAACCGTTTAGACAATAATAAACATCGTAACTTTTTACTCTGAACTTGATTTAGGTGATCTTGGACTCTATGAAGCTTATGAAGATCTTCGCATAGAGTCCAAGATCACCTCAATCGAATTCGAGTAAAAGTTCAGGTGTGTTTTATTATCGCCAAACGGTTTGACGAGCATCGAAGCTACGAAGAATCGCCAAACCATTTGGCGACTATTGGGTCATCTCGTTATTTACATTCAAACGCAGATTAATTATTGTCGCCAAACCGCTTACGATAATAGTATAATCGCTGCATGTTTGGCGATATTAGTATAATCGCCAAACGATTTGGCGACCGGATATTATTTCTGTAATTTTTTTAATGCGAGTATTAATGTTGCAATTTCGAAATAAAATAATATTATTTCAAAAAAAATTCGACAATTAATGCATACAACGAGGGGAGTAGCCAACAGGGGGGGTTTGAGTGGGCTCAAGCCCACCCTCTTTGATAACCCCTCACCCCCAATCTAGTCTTTGTAGTTGTGATTTCAATCTCAGGTACAAGATCACATTTTGCTTGAGAGAATGTGAAAGAGATATTTATAGGTCAATTTGAGAGAATAAAATTGTGAAATTTTGTATGTCAATTTTCATTGCAAAATAACATCTTTGTATACTGGATTTGATTTATTTAATAATGAACATATAAATGGGAGGACTACCTGTCTAAGAAATTGAGAGTGAATCGAATTGCTAGAATGAATTCGCTTTATTTGTCTATTTAACTTCAGGATTGATTTTATTCTAAAACTACTTTGATTATGAAGTTTGCATATATGATACGCAAATTGACTTGTTTATGGTGAATTAGCCATATTTAGGCTTGTCTCAAATAAAATTTTGTCCTGCGTCCTCTGCTGCCCGCAGGTATGGATCGTGAGCTTATGCACAAGGTCGACGATAGGGATGAAATCGGAACGGAAACGATCAGTAAATGGTTGTTCCTTTTCCACATTTTTACCGGCAACGGAAACGAAATCGGAAACCCAGGAAAAGGATAATGACAGAAACAGATGCAGAATGAAATGGAGCGAATACGGAAATGAAAGTGAAAAATTCCACAAGAATATAGTACATGATCTATCCAAAGTTTCAAACATACCAACTTTGAATAGCGTTATAGTTATACAGAATATCTTAATAACATTAGCCAACATTGAGTATGGTATGAACAAGAACATGTAAACATTGTTTATCTCAAAACCAGCCAATACATCATAGTATAATAGCAAATATAGATAGTTCCACATCATAATATAGTAGCAAACACATATAGTTCCATATCATAACATAGTAGTAAAGACATATAATTCCACATCATAACATAATAGTAAATACATATAGTTCCATATCGTAACATAGTAACAAACACATATAGTTTCAAATCGTCAAAACTCGATTTTTTAAGCTATTTGTCCTCCATATCAACCCATCATGTTCCCTATATCAATACCATCGACATCCTCTTACTCCTCCAACTACAAAGACAAGTATGAAACAATAGTAATATTCTTGAGAAGACAAATAGAAGTATACTAAACTGAAATTTTACTTAATTTATACAATATGGTTTAAAAGTTAGATAAGAAAAGACAAACCGTTTCCATCAAGCTTGCAAAATATCGCTTAAGGCTATCCATATCCAACTCATTTATGATAGATGCAATGGTACCACCTAAATGATTAGTAAGAACTAATTATGATTAAATATTTTCTCACATAACCACCAACCTATTGAAGCAAAACTAAAAAGTTACCTTTTGATGCCGCGGTCCAATCTTTAGTACAAATTATACCTTGCACAATATTAGGATCTAAACGACTGCAAAATGGATCAACAACCCGTTCACCAGCACTGAATGCCAACTCCAAAGCAACCGTCGATACCTGAATAGATAGCACATCACGAGTAAGCTGGGAGAGAATAAGGAGTTCAGCTTGCTTAACCATCCACCACGACAAGATATCGAAATTCTTGTCTTTTATAGATGCTAGAGATTACTCTAAGTACAATTCCAACTCAGTTTTGGTAACATGATTTGATTCACTAATGCTATGTAAGAATGTGTTAAACTCATCATCCTCATCAATATCATCAAATTGAGAACCCACTTGGTGCCTATTTTAAGTAGTACAGACTATCTTCTTTGAAGTAGAGACAAAAGTTTGGAATAACTTATAAACAACTTTAGTAAATTTATCAATCTCTTGCATAGAAGTAGCGGGGTAAATCTTTGGTGCATAATAGTCTATTATGTTTCTCTTGTATCTAGGATCAAAAAAGCATGCTACAAGAAGTGCCATGTTGGATTTTTCCCAATACTTATCATATTTAATTTTCATGGAATGTACCATAGCATTAATTACTGGGTTAGAGTTGTCACACCATTCTACAATTACAATCTTAATTTGACAAAACTTTCTGAAAAATAGATTCGTAGTTGGATATTTAGTGCTAGAGAATAGCTCAGTAGCATCATAAAATGGCTTCAAGCATAGAGATATTGATGTTGCCATAGCCCAATTATTCAAAGTTGGAGTACATTTCTTATATTTGCTTGAATTTCGAAGAAAGGGCCTACCATAAGTATCTGTATAGTAAATTGCACTTTTCAAAATAAGATATATGAAGTTCCACCTTGTAGGAACATCAAAGGAGAGACCCTTTGTCACATCCAAGTCATACTCTAAAGTACACTTCTTAAACTCTTCATACTGCAGTGGAGAGTTCTTCACAATTACGATTGTATTTCTAAAATTTGCAATGGCTGGTGCAATTATCTTTAAACCATCTTAGGCAACGAGGTTTAAAATATGATTCAAACATCTCACATAGAAAAATATGACATCACAGATTAATAGAGATATCTTATTGAGTTTGTTTACTATCCCCCGGACATATTTATCATTTGCTGAAGTATTGTCCAAAGTAAGTACAAGCAATCTCCTATCAAGATTCCAATCTATTGTACTATCATAAAACGCCGAGCACAATTTTTTCCCGAATGATGTCCTTCTACATACATGAAATTGATAATCCTTTTTTACATGCAAATAATCCTTTTTTTGCATGCACCAATTGTCATCTATCCAATGCATTGTAATGCACATATAGCCTTTATTTTGATTAGATATTTGCATGTCCATGGTTGTACTAAAGCGGCATTCGAGTGTTTTAAAATACTCATATATTTTTTCCTCTACAAACATATTCAATATATGTTTTCTCACAGTAATGTGACTTTTAATTAGAAAAGGACACAAAGACTTCATGAAGTCCTATTCATGCATGACAATTGCGAGATAAAATTTCTTCAAACTGACAGCCTCATCATATCTATAAGTCTCAATAAATGCAATGGATTCGTTGCCCTCACTCTTCTTTAGGTTGATTGTTTGCTGCTCAGTCAAGATAAAATGCTTGTGTTTCAAGTAACTTTTCAAACCTGATGTTCCTCTACTACTATAGCACTGACCTTTGTAGCAACATCCGGTCTTGTTACACCTAGCCCATAGCTGTACAATATCGTTACCCTTTTCATCTTTAGCATTAACCTCATACTTGGTGAAGTGCACCCAAACATCGGAGGTAGCTTTCTTAGCTCTCTTTCCAAGAGGTGGCTTGCCATCGATTTCGTTGGTTAAATCTACATCCGGAGTTGGAGTAGTAGCTGCAAAAACATCCGGAGTTGGAGTAGCATCTAGGGGCTCAGCAATAGTAGTGACCGAGCCAAATCAGGGGATGTCGCGCTTGCACTTGCACTGCTACTCCTACTTGCAACATGGTCCATGGTTATCTGTTACATTGCAATAAGTGATTAGTTGTACAAAATCTTGAATTTGATGGTTGATCATGAAATAGAATAGCACATCTGCACATTTATGCTATTGGATATGGGTTATTACTTCACTTCACAATAATAAAAATTACAATAGAAACATAATTATTACGAAATATGTAGTTAATCAAGATCATACATGTTGACACAACTCCATTGAAATTAAGATCTTTTTCGGACTGCACATACCAACCATATAATCACCGAATTTACACGGTCTACTAAAAACTAAAACAATGAATTTCTGTTACTTTACATAGATGTTACTTAACTAGGTTGCATTTTCTGCTGCAGCAAATGAGCCCACTGGTGTTTCTAGCTCGAAGGAGCTTGATCAGGTAGAATTAAAAGCCAAGGCCTCAGCTAAAGTTGTTGTCCCTGCTAAGCCAACCAATATTTGGTCTTCTAATTATTTTGATGATACTCGGTTAAGTTCCCCTAAAGGTGCTCTTCTTGGTCTTGGTAGTTATGATTCAGATGATGATGGTGACTGACAACGAGGGTAAGATTCCAATTTCAAATTTATCATCGAAAACTAAACCTAATGCGGCTCATCTTGAAGAAGGTAAGTTCTTCAAAAAATACTTACAGAACATGGTTTCCCAGAATTTATTAACTTTCTAAAAATAGTGAGAATTTATTAACTTGGATAAATAATCAAATTGTAGGTGAGAAAAACATTGATGGTGAATGACACGGGAATCATAAGGAAATAAACTCTTCAGTCCAAAGTGCCTCGCCAGGAGAAAATTATAAATTCAATAATGAAATATCTCGAAGGAGAGCAGATGCAGAATCTGAGCGAGACCTACGTATTCATGACACACAGAATGGTGAATTTCCTGAGATGGCGAAACTTCTATTCAACCAAAGGGTGTGGCCGTGTGGGACATACAGTGAATGAAAATGCACTTAGATATACAGAGAGAGATTCCAAAATAGAAAAGCCTCTTCTGGCAATCATACTGAAAAATATAACAATGTGGAGAGCAACCACAGACGAAAAATATACCAATCCAATAAGCTAGTGGGGAAGGGGTTGCCTCAGCGCCGATCTAGGGGTGGCGCGGTGGGGCGACAGGACTTGATCGGGGCCATTATTCTTGCTTATTATAAGCTTGCCATCATTTGCTACCGCAAAATCAGATGTTTTTGATGTTCTCTGCCCTTTCCAGCAATCAACTTCTTTACCGTCTAAATCCCACAAGCAAAAGCTTTGGTCAGTTAGAACAGACAATATTTGCTTTCCATCTGGAAACCAACCACATGAGATCAAACCAAGGCCAGGCTTTTCATAAACATGAATACATTCGCCAGATTCAACATCCCAGCGCCGGATGACTTCTTCCATTCCACATGTGAGAAGCTGGCGATCATCAGGGCTCCATGCAACCATCATCACTGCTTTCTCATGACCAGTCAATGTGTGCTTCAGCAAAAGTTGCCCACCTTCACCGACCTAGGAAACGAATACTCACATTACTGCAAGCAAGCAGAAGATTGATTTGTGACGTATCAAGTTAACATCGAAAATGTAAACTTCGCCATCAGATCAATAACAAAATAAAAACACACGCTCTGAAGAGCTATCTTCCTGGAACAATACAACAAATACAGAATATAAATTTCAAGCCATATGGAAGATGACTAAGTGTAATGGACCTTCCCCCCTTCAGTCCATAAGAAAAAAAATAAGATGCTAACAAACTCAGATAATCTGCGCAATGATGAACATAAAATGTACAACTGAAAATCTTAAAATTTGTTTTTTAAATCAGCTTGTGCATAAGAGATCTTGATGGCATTCGAGTTTTCAAGATGTGATGAAAATTTTATAAATTTTGTAATGAAGGAACAACATCAAGTCCTCGATCACAAACAAAAAAAATCACAACACCTCCAAGAAGCTAATTATACTACACCTCGCATGAATAAAGAATAATCCAACTTCTATGGCTGTGGAGTTGTAACTTCTTGGATTCACTCAAATGTAACCAGATGAGGACATACACACTTCTATGTCCAACAGTGACAGGATAGGAGAAAAGTGTCAGGCCACAAGATCATAGAGCACACTTGACAAACATCTAAATAAAATTTCTTTGCTGCTGAAGTTAACAGGATAAAAATCTCTAGTATGCTCCAAGGAAACTGATCATGTAAAATGACAATGTTATATCTTCAATTTTCACAAATAACAAAGCATTCTAGACCTTGAAATTTTCGACAGAAGTAAACAGCTGGTGAATTAGAAAGAGAAAAAAAGCATGAATGAAGTTGTGCAATTTTAAGTCTTCACATGAGGCGTAAAATGGGAAACTAAGGGATAAGCAAATGCACTGCTAATTGCTAAACACCTCCAAGAAAAATGTCAGATGTTAGGAACATAGCTACCTTCCATATTATTGTGGATTTATCATTAGACGCTGAGGCTAAATACTTCCCATTGTTTGAGAATTGAAGAAACCATACTTCATCACGGTGTGCACGCAAAACCTGCAACAAGAATTTTTTGCTTGTGGATTAGTACCAGTAATAAGATATGCGGCTACCGGTGTGCCATCATGCAACAGAGAACATAACATTGCATAGTTTCAATTGTTTGAATTAGGCCTCTTCTGAAAGGGCGCCTGACCTAAGCTGACAGAATGTTCACAGACAGATAAAGAGCACTCGACGAGAATCTACACTTTCTCTCACACAAAAACTGTAAGCCAAATCATTCCTCTATACTAATCTGAATCTGTTCCAAATCATTATTTTGCATCAAATTCATGTGTTCCTTGTCCAACCTAAATATATATTGCAAGAATATTCAAGACAGAAAAGGGATGCTTAAGAGTTTTATATGCTAAAACAGCTTAATTAAACCTTCCGATATGTATATTGCAAGTTGAAAGTTCAAGCTTTGCTTCTTTCAATCGAATAATGCTGTTTCACTATCCAACAACTGCATAACCAAAGTATACACTAAAGGTGGTCAAATATAAAAAGAAAGAAAGGAAAAGAACTGGTGACAAATGTTTTAAATAATTGTCAAGTGATGAATCAAAGAGAATACATAAGTGGTCCAGCACAAAGTGGAGCACTAGACCTACCACTAACGCTTATGTGGGTGCCTAACCAGTCCAGGCAAGCATGCAAACTTGATTTTAAACACACTATTCAAACATGCAATAAATGCAAACATTGAAATAGAGCATCGGCATAAGCTCCTACCTGCAATGTTCGAGACGGTATTTGATCCTTCCCACAATGATGATCAACGTAAAGTGACAAACCATCAATAGAATTATGGAAATAACAAGCTTCGCGTTGCACAGTAAGTGCCTGCTCAACTAAATTCTCTAACCTCCTCTCCGGTACCATAACAGTAGGGGGAAGCACCTTTTGCAATTCCTCTAGGAGCTTAGGTCGTGAATTAGAAGATTCAATGCCAAGCTTTGAAAAACCAAGCAAGACATTCTGCGGAAAAGAAATTACACAACTTGACAGTTCGTGAACTCTTTTTCGGTTAACACCAAGGGGCGTTATTTCACTTTGCAACGTCTTTATAGCACCCATGAGGTTGTCATTTCTCAATAGTTCAAAAAATTTCTGTTCCAATATCAAAAATGCAGCAGACTTCACAATATTTTCATCCAGAAATCCAATCTTATTCAAGGTAACTACTGCATTATCCCAATTCCCATCAAGTACCTGCTTTCTGAAAAGATTCACTGCTTTAGAATGCAACGTTATCCCTGATTCTTCCTCAAGAACTGCTCCACTTTTTTCATATCCAAGTGTATACAGAGCTTTTGTGATTATCCTCACAAATTCGTCCCTCTTAATAACACCTTTCAACCAACCATAGCTTCTTTCCCCTGGGAAGGCAAAGGTCTAGCCATTATACCTCCCAAAGGATTGGCAGATTTCGAAAAACAGAAACTGTCCGACAAACTTGCTGAGCCTACTGAGGATGCTCTTGCGCGCTTTGCGGGTGGTTCATCATCTTCAAAACCTCCCATGAAATGCCAAAATCAGCCCATAAATTTTTGACTGCTGCGGAGTCTATGTTACGCTAGCTCCAGGAAAAATGCTCCAAAGAGTTCCGTATGGAAAAAAAGAGGTTACTGCAGAGAAATTACAATTAAAAAATGTTGGTTATGAATAATCAAATGCACCCAATAGTCCATCTCAATCATTTTACAATTTCTATTTGCAGTACATAACCACCAGGAAAATTTGCATAAAAGCAACAAATAGAAATGATTCATGTAATGCAAGGTAACAAATTACAGTGAGACACAATGTACCCATCAATTTAATCTTGCAGGACCTAATACATATCACACATGGAGACAGACTATCGGTCTATGTAACACACAAATCAGCAAATACGAATAAAAATTCACAGCCATTAAAATCTCAGAGATGTAAGGTACAGGTCTAAGTGTTCCCAGTTTTTTTTTTAAAAAAGGGTCCAGGTTGAACATCATGCACAAAACAAAAATGTACTAGCCCCATTAAAAATGTCATTCTGGGTTCTGACCACATCGCACTTGACTCTAGTTATTAATTATCACACATGATCCTACAAAGAAAAAACATCCGTTTGCTACTGGCCAAGGGGCACCAATGCACCATAGATTGTTGAGTTACAATCTCCTGTTTATCCTCGTTTAAAAAACTAATTGGACTATAATTTCCTTTCAGAATGGAACTATCTGATCTCTTACCTGCCACCATACAAGAAACCAAAAAAAACAACAACAACAACAACTAGGCTGTGCAGATCAAAAGAAAATTCATGACAGCACTAGCTTCTGCCAAGCTTCCATAAACTAAAAAACAATTATATAATGTGGCCCATCAGTTATCATGGTAACATCAGAATTTTTGGAACAACTGGTGATTAGCAAACCACAAGATATCTCACTCCACGCTGAGAGAGTGATCACAATGGTTCTTTGTTGCCATTAACTTGCATATCGCGTGCAAAGTGGTAGACGGCTGCCAAAATATGAGATATGATCATATTCACATTGGAACCCCACCCTTAATGGCAATCATTCACTACTAAATTCTGATCGTGTACAGTCCATATCAATCCACTAACACTGAAAAGTTGCAGATGACCTCCATTACAAACAAGACGTCCATAACATGCTTGCTACCTAAATTATCAATGATAGCTGACATACCAGATGGGTCAACACAGGGTAACTAAACGCAGTAATTACGATCCAATTTTGCAACCCACTCCTGCAATTACTGTTGCCTACTTGAACTTACCAAAAATCAGCCCAAATCTTGGGATCCGCTAGAGCCAAATCCAGCAAAGAAACCCAACAAGCAGAACCCCGATGGGAACCGATCATCTAATAGTAATAGATAATCCTTTCTCTTGGACAATCTCACCATACCTACACGCAAGAACCAAAACCCCGCGATCGGGAAGGCCCCGACCTTGCGGCCCCAATCCGGAGGCCCGATCCCCGCGGATTCGCGCAAGGAACCCCGGTAAAAGCCCCAAAACCGCGCGATATCTCCGGGGAATCGCCTGCCCCAGGGCCAGGCGGAGGTGGCTGGATGGGCCGATTGGGTGGGCAAAGCGGGACGAGGGAGGAGAGAGAGAGAAGGAAATTCAGAAGGGCTCCCCAAGAACTACGCCACTCGAGCCACCCTCTTCGTAATCACAGCCCCCGCAACCAAGAACGATCAAAACTCCAGGCATGGCACGACGCTGCATGGATCTAAGGGACGAACTGGATGGATATTTAAGGATTCTGAGGGCTTGGTCGGGTGCGAGGAGGAGGATGCCACCTTGGCCCCCATGGTCGCCTCCTCCTCGCGAGATCTCCTCGGCGCGTCTGCTTCTCCTCCTCCTCCTCCTCCTTGGGCGACGGCGGCAGGGAAAGTGGGGGAAGTGGGGGAGAGGCGGCGCTCGGTGGCATATATAGCCATAGGGAAGCAAAGCCCTAGTGGTCGAGAATATGGGCTTGGGCTTTTAGGCCCGTCCAAGCCCATTAAGCAGTAAACTCGGGCCCTCGACAGTAGAATGTAAAATCTGAGCATTTATGCACTTTAATATTAATAATATCGCACTATTGTTAATACGAATGAGAGAGAGAGAGAGGTACTCTTCTTCCAGAAAAATCAATCGCACTCCTCCGATTAAACTCACCAAGAACCACCCCCAAATCCACCCTGCGCCGACCGCGATCTGCCCGAGCCAGATCAAAGCCAACAAGAACCGATCAGATCATCTAATGGTAACAGACAACACTTTTCTCCTGGACAGGCTCACCGTACCTACACGCCAGGCGCCAAGGGGGCAGGATTTGCTGCCGCGAAGGCCCTGACCTTGCGCCCCCAAATCCCCGCCGATTCGCGCGAGGAGCCCCGAATCCACGCGGTGTCTCCGGGGAATCGCCCGCCGCGAGGGGCGGAGGTGGCTGGACGGGCGGATTGGGTGGGGAAAGCGGCGAGAGGAGGGGGGAAAGAGACGGTGTTGTCTGCCTTGCGAGAGAGGGGAACCGACCAACGGTGAATACAAAAGGGAAGGGAGGGAAAGGGAGGAGGAAGACGGGCGTAGAATGTAGAGAGAGAATAGGTGGGGAGGGAGGGATGGGATACCGTGTGCGTCTCACTGTCCTCTGCTTTCGGGTAGAGTAGAGGTTAGAAGTTAGAACAAATGTCTACGAAATGAATTTCTATATTGAAATGATGTGCATCTTATTTCGGTGATATGTTCGTTTTTTAAGAGTTGTTTAGATGTTAGATTTGGCCGTAAGTGAAACTCACGTGTCTACAAGAACATAGAGTGAGTAATATAGCGTGCATGCGAAACTCACGTATTGGCTAGCCAGCAATCGATTTTTTTTTGAAAAAATCTCTACTATATAAAGTGAGAGTCTATTTTCATGTCATTTCATCGAAATTTCTTACCTTTGCCACTACTCTTTAATTATCTACCTTTACCCGCGTCACTTCATCAAAATTACCCACCTTTGCCGCTGCTCTTTAATTATCCACCTTTGTCACTATTAGTGCTCTTTGCAAATAAACTTTTTATTGCAAATTGAGTTTCCGTTGCAACGCACGGACACATGGCTAGTTAAAATAATATCTCTGATTCATTGGATCCTCACAATGAGTTAAAACGAATAATCCAGCGGTTACTCTCTGTGTCTAATAAGCTATAAACATCATATTTAGACAACTATTCAATGAATAATAATATATCATATAATACAGATATTAAATTCTGAAGGTTTCTGGGCCTCGCCGCGGCCACATCGATTTCGGGCCAACGTGGCCATGCGCCATCGCGCCGCATCGCCCACTTGGCTAACCCAGTTGTCAAGCTAAAGTAATTAATCGCAACGATCAAACTTAAATATATACTAAAGATGAAAGACTTCCTGCCCAAAGAGCGCAGCCGTGCCATTCCCTCCGTTAAAGTTCCTTAGAAAAAACATAATTATATTTACATCCTTTTAACTATTTTTTACAAAAAGAACCTTTAGGTTTAGCAAAATCGCGAATCCTTCGTGAAAGAGCTCTAGATAAGGGCATGTTTGGTAGAGCTCCAGATTCCAATTTCACCTAAAATCTGAAACTTATAGGCTAAAATAAAGTGAATTAAGTTTATATTTTTAGTCTAAAATGTAAACAAGATGATCCATCTAAACATTCTTAATATATTAATGTACTAATAGCTCCAGCTTCATAAATTTGGTGAAGCTAAAATTTTCAGCTTCACTAGATTCTCAGAATCTGGAGAAGCTGAAACCCTGCCAAACAGGCCCTAAATGTAAAAAATATGTAATTACGTTTAGATCCTTTCCAGCTGTTTCTATGAAAAAGACCTTTCGGTTCAACAAAATCGTAAATCCTTAGTGAAAGGATCCAAATAAATGCAAAAAAAGTGTGATTACGTTTATATCCTTTTAAACATTTCGCACATTTTTCTCAATTTGCTTGCGTGGGGGAGCAACGCTCGCGGCATGGCACGCCATGGTCACTCATCTAGTATAACTTATGCCTGGAAGATTTGAGGCGTGATGGGAGGTGCCACGTCATCGTTTTTCAGAAAATCCCCTTTATAAATCGGAAATCGCAGATAGATCCTTTCAAAGTAAATTAAAAATCGCAAATTCGGTTTACGAATAACTCAGGTTAAATTTTTTTCTCACCGCGCGACATGCGCGCGTCTCTACTTAGTATATACCTTATGCTGGAAGTTTTTGAGGCCATAAGGTACTTTTTTGCGAAAAGGTCCTCCAGAAAATCCAAAATCGCGAACAGGTCCTTCCACCTGTTATTTTGCAAAAAGGACCATGAAAATTATAAAATTGCGAATAGGTCCTTTCATCGGCTATTTTGCAAAAAAAGACTCCGTAATTCCAAAAATTCGATCCGGACACCGGTTCTTTCGACCCGGAAGATCCGTAGTTTCGAGAAAAACGAAATTGCATTTTTTGCAGAAAAAATTCAGGCCAAATTTTTTCGCCAGGTGCAGCATCGCATGCCTCTCTATCTAGTAATAATTGATTTCCAAGCAATTTAAAGGATGTAGTATATAACTTCTGAAAAAGGACATGACAACTCATAACAAGTAAGGAATACATAAGTGAATGAAAAACGTTCTTCATTGTTCGAAAAAAAGTTTCATTCCACAAGCCAAAGCTGAACCAAACTGCGACAAGTACTATTTGTCGATCAGCTATTTCAACAGTATGTTGTACAGAAAATTTTAAACAAAATAGTGATATGACAAACAAATTTGACATTTTTGTTGATGTCATCACATTTCTGGCTGGATGTCTGACTTCTGAAATCTTCAGTTGCTTCATACCTAAAATCTTCAGTAACATTGATCCATCATAATATATAACATGTCAAACATTGAGAATTAGCACCTCTTAAAAACAGAATTAACATGTGCTCACAAAAACTAGTCCAATCTAGCAAAAGCTAACTGTCGACGATTCGGGAACCGGTCCCCCGCCGAGCTTACTTGTTGAATGAGGGATCAACCTAGGGCCCCTTTTCCGCGAGGGGTATAGCGTCTGAGGGTCTGCCGAGCTACGGACCGAGGTGGTCGGGACAATCACAGCGAACAAGGGGAGACTTTTTTGATCTAGTTCGGGCCTCTCGCAGGGGAGATAACAACCCTACGTCCAGTGATGGCACTAACTTCTTGAGGATGTATTACAATGTGTTTGCTCGGGGAGCCCTAGGAGGTTCTAAGGACTATCCTCCGGACCACTAACAACAAGCTCTATGTATGAGGAAACAGGGAATGAAGTCGAACCCTGAACTCTTCGTGCGAGAAGGTATTTATAGGGGGTTACAAGCGACACAACATTTATTACAGAGGGGCGTGCCACTGTTCCGGACGTGGGTGGTGCTGTTCCCTTGCTTCCCGCCGGGCACGGCGCGACGTGGGTACAGTGGGCGCAGATCGCGGGCGTGCAGATTGTGGGCGCGCAAACCTTCGAGCCGCCACGTAATTAATGCCACGTCGTCTTCGTGGACTGCGCCCGGCTTTTGGGCGAAGCCCGAGGTCCCTTCGGTAGACCGGGTCGTCTGGTCGCGGACTCCCGAGCAGGCATGCTCGGGGGCAAGCTCGACGGAGGACGGGTCGGCGGAGGTCAGGCGACCAAGATCTTTCTTGAGATTTACGCCCGAGCATGGGCATGCTCGAGGCACGACACAATAGTCTGCTGCTGGAATTTCCCAATCCTCGGCGCCTAGCCCCGAGGCTTAAGGGGGAAGTTGCTCGACCGGGCCTTCGCCTTAAGCCTCCAGACTTACAAGGAGGATTGGGACATCGCAATAAAAGTTCATGGCGCCCGAAAGCAGCTCGGCTCGGGAGAAGGATCTCGCAGTCAAGAACTATCATGCATCCGAAAGCGTGGCTCGGGAGAAGGATCTCGCAGCGAAGAACTATCGGCATCCGAAAGCGTGGCTCGGGAGAAGGATCTCGCAATAAGAAAACTATCGCGATCCGAGCAGTGGCTCAGGAGAAGGATCTCGCAAAGAAAGAACTATCGAGGCATCCGAGCGTACTGCTCGAGGAGAAGGATCTCGCAGTGAAGAAAACTATCGCGCATCCGAGAAGTGCCGCTCGGGAGAAGGATCTCGCAGTCAAGAACTATCGAGGCATCGGAGCAAATACCGCTCGGGAGAAGGATCTCGCAGTCAAGAACTATCATGCATCGGAGCAACAATGGCTCGGGAGAAGGATCTCGCAGTCGAAGAACTATGCGGCATCGGAGCAAATACTGGCTCGGGAGAAGGATATCACAATAAGAAAACTATCGGCATCCGAAAGCAAATACTGCTCGAAGAAGGATCTCGCAATGAAGAAAACTATCGCGGCATCCGAGAAAATACTGCTCGGGAGAAGGATCTCGCATCGAAGAAATCTATCGCGCATCCGAGCAAATACTGCTCGGGAGAAGGATCTCGAGCGAAGAAAACTATCGCGCATCCGAAAGCAATACGGCTCGGGAGAAAAGACTCGCGCCGAAGCGAAGGGACGGTTTCGGCGCGAACATCGGCGACCCCTGCCGAAACGCGTCTTTGGGGAAGAGACTCGCGTGAAGCGAAGGGCGTGCTCGGCGCGGAACATGGACCCAGCAGTGGCCTTCCAGATCGATCCACATCGCCACGCCGCCGCCGTGGCTTACGTCGCCGCCCCCACGCCGCCGAAGACGAGGTCTTAATTGACTTGAGAATTCGGCATCCTCGGGATTCTCGCGAAGGACTCGGCCGATCCCCACGACGGCGCCACTGCCGACGATTCGGGAACCGTTTTCGCCGAGCTTACTTGTTGAATGAGGGATCAACTTAGGGCCCTTTTCCGCGAGGGGTATAGCGCCCGAGGGCTCTGCCGAGCTACGGACCGAGGTGGTCGGGACAATCACAATGAATGTGGGGAGACTTTTTGATCCGTTCTGACCTCTCGCAGGGAGATAACAACCCTACATCCAGTGATGGCACTAACTTCTTGAGGATGTATTACAATGTGTTTGCTCGGGGAGCTCTGGGAGGTTCTAAGGACTATCCTCCGGACCACTAGCAACAAGCTCTATGTATGAGGAAACAGGGAATGAAGTCGAACCCTGAACCCTTCGTGCGAGAAGGTATTTATAGGGGGTTACAAGCGACACAACATTTATTACAGAGAGGCGTGCCACTGTTCCGGATGTGGGTGGTGCTGTTCCCTTTCTTCCCACGTGCACACATGACGTGGGTATAGTGGGCACAGATCGCAAGCGCAAGAAATCATAAGCGTAGATTTTGTTAGTGTCCAATCCCCGACACTAACAAAATGACATACCCATTTTTCAGGAAACTCCATCGAAGATATGCCTCGAGTGTGGTACATCACTATATGCTTTAATACTTTGAACACACATTTATGATCTAAAAAATAGAGGCTAGCTGTGAATTAATTGAAGATGTAGAAAATAGTACTTCTGAATCAACCTAATATAAATATACATGTTCACAACTCAGACCTTCAAAGCTGCATCTGTTTAGAACCTCACTAGCACCGACATGTTGGTTTGGTATCATACTAGTGTCCAACACAAATATGACACCTACACACCGCTCAATACGAATTGGTCACATATTAGATAATTAGATAGATAAAATAAATATTTTAATGTTCAACACTACTCGATACTCTATCAATATATATCTGACACATATGGTGATAGCTTGGCTCACCTTGGCCACCTAAAAGGTAGCCCTAACCACTCGGGATGAGCAAAACACCAACATCAATGCTACATTATAGAAACATATTAACGTTTTAGATACAGATGGCCCATCTAGAGGAAGTGTAAAATATAGATGCAAGTAGCAAATTTGTTGATAATAGTAGGTACCCTAGAGGTAAAGCGTACTTACTAAAAATTACTAATGATGATTGAAAGATACATCCTAAGATGATAGTACCTATTTTTGCTCACCTTAGAAGTGAAGTTGTAAAGGCTAGGTACATATTTCTAATTTACACTTTACATTATTTCAGTTTGATAAGCACGTAGAAAAAAAAGAAAATAATACATATGCATATTATTATTTAAATATACATATAACCGTGTCACCGTTTTGGTATTTTTGGAAAAATGGCGAGTCCTATGTCGACACCATGTCGACGTATCTGTATCCGTGCATCATATTTTAGAACACTTAACAATTTTGATCACCAAATCTTGCTATAAAAAACTGTGCAAATACTTATAACACAATTTAATATGGCAAAGCTTTGCAAATTCATTTGAAATAAGGAGACATCTTGTACAATAAAAGAAAGCCGATTCATATATTAAATCAGTGTGATTGCGTAGAAAATGCATGTGTGGACTAATGAGAATGAAATTCTTTCAAATAATCCATTTATTAGTGACCAAAATATGTTATTGGTAATAGAAGAGAGCAAGCATAGGATTCCAAGGAGCAAAGAAACTACACATTAAAAAGATGTTTAAGGTTCTACAGCTTGTACCTAGTTAACTTGATTTTCCTCTCAAGCTTAAAAACAAAAAAATAAAAAAGGGCAAGGGCAATTTTGAGGGTTCAAACCCACATGCCATTCCCAGAGCTAAGGACATTACCACCAAGGCGCGCATGGACACAAGTGCTTTGATGTGGTCATGAATTTCTTTTGTATTTGACAAAAATCAATATCAAGACTCCTCCTTATTGCATGGAATGCCAGAGGGCCTCTTATGCATACTATAATAGTCTCATGATCAGTGACTAGTATACATATTTACAACATTATCATTATATCCATACACAAATACACAAATATATTAACGGAAAATAGTTTGTACAATAAGGCCTAAAGGGTCGAATAAAGTGCAGCGAAATATACAAAAAGTCTAGCAGTATGCATTTAACCCAAAATACTCCACAGCAACTGACAAGAAGTAAGTTCTAGAAATTCTTATTACTATAGTCCCGTAACCTGTAGTAAAGTCACCAGGGATCGTAGGTTCCTCAACCTCTGAATATCAACAAGCAAGTGAGTACATTTATACTCAGCAAGACTTATAATGTATCACAAATACAAGTAAATGTTTGGCTATGTCAAAGGTGATGGTTATTCTATATTCTTTTGCATAAAGCAAGATTTATTTAACAATAACAAATAGTAAATTGCAAACGAAATTTGTAGAAAGCAATTGACAAGTATGTAAATATAAGCATATTTATATAAATAACATATGTAACAACAACTCATAATTCTCTATGATTGTGTTTAATGAACCATTCCTTGCCATCCTAGTATAATATATGAAACAAGACTACCCAACAATTTCCAATAATAGTTTTTTTTGTAAAAGATTCAAAATTAACTAAGTGATGACTTTATCGAGGCACCCTTGTCTGCAGACGAAGCTTTTTAAAAAGATTTTATACTGTATAGAGGTGTACAACTTTACCTATAAGACATGATCAACTTTTTTACCACTATTTTTACACTTCCTTTGGTGTATGGCTGAGAGGTAATGACAAGAGCTGTTATATCACTTAGACCTAACATTGCACCAGAAGTTTGACCCTTGCTATGGCGGCTAAAATCCAGACCCGTACACGGAGTACTAACGGTGGTTATACACCTCGTCGCATCCTTTCCCCCATAGTAAGACATACACAGTTGTATTGGTATGTGTTTTTCCCATGTTATAAATAATACTTGTATTCATCATGAGGACAATAGGCTAAAAAATATACATATACATAAGGATACAAAAGGAAAGCCTATAGAAGGCAATATATGATACTAGCAATCTCTATACAAGGTAATCTAGAATACTATCTAACACCTCCTCAAACTCATAGTGGATCAACAACACTGAGTTTGGAGAGATAAAAGCTATGCTGAGCTTGATTCTGTGCTTTCGTAAAGAAGTCTGCCAACTGAAACTCTAAGGCGCATAGCGAAGAGCAACGACCTAATTCTGTACGTATGAATGTATGTAAGAAGTATCAATACTGATATGCTTGATGAGTTCATGCTTTACCGTGTCTCAAGCAATGCTAATAGCACATGTACTGTTAGATAAAAAGAGGAGTCGTTGTACAAACAAAAACACAAAAATCCTCAAGTAACCACTATACCCAAGTAACCTCTGCTGTCAAAAGAGGAGATAGTGCGGCCGCAGATGGGCGATGAGGCCAGAGCATTGGCGAGCAACGGGCAGCCAGAGGAGCGAAAGCAATGCCGATGGCGTGTAGGCGGAGCTCCCGTTCAAAGCTAATGCGGCAGCAGAAAGAGCCCTAGGAAGAGCCCAACAAGGAGAAGGTTGTGGATGGTGCAAATGCAACACCAACGAAAATCCTAACCCTCAAAACCTTGGATGCACAGCCCTAAAATCTAGACCCATACACACAATACTAAAGATGGTTATACACCCTGTCGCATCCTTTCCCTCATAATAAGACAATATCTATACAAGGCAATATAGAATACTAGCAATCTTTATACAAGGCAATCTAAGATATTGTCTAACACTTCCCCCTCAAACTCAAGGTGGTTCAACAATACTAAGTTTGGAGAGATAAAAGCTATGTTGAGCTCGAGTCTGTGCCTTCGTGAAGAAGTCTGCCAATTGAAGCTCTAAAGGCACATACTGAAGAGGTATGACCTTATCCTGTACTGACTGTATGTAGTAAGCATCCGATATACTTGGTGAGCTCGTACTTCACCAGGTGTCAAGCAATGCTGATAGCACTGTACTATTAGGTAAAAGAGGAGTCGGCATAGAAACATAAACACCAAAATTCTCAACTAATTACCATAACCAAATAACATATGAGATGATGTAGCTGTAGACGAGCGGTGCGGCCAGAGCGTTGGCGAGTGGTGGGCGGCCAGAGGAGAGAAAGAAGCACCAATGGTGTGTAGGCAGAGCTCCCGTTTGGAGCTAATGTGGCAACGGAAAGAGCCACAAGAAGCGGCAACGGCTAGCCAACGAGGACAAAGTTGTGGATAGCGCAAGTGCAACACCAATGAAAACCCTAACCCTTACATGTACCAGCTATTTCACCTAAAAGCTTAAGCTAATAAAGAAATATGGGTAATTCACTTATATTTCAACACTCCCCTTTACGTATAAACTCCCTCATGCCTAGGATGTGAAATAGAAGTGGGCTGCAATTATTTTTTTATTGCACCAACCGGGTCTTGAACTCACGACCTCTTGATTATGATACCATATTGAATTGTATGTAACAGCCAGTTCATTCAAAAGCTTAAGCTTATAGAGAAAGACAAGCAATTCACTTATACTTCAATACCCCATGCCTCACGTGTGGACACCCCTATAAGCAAACCTACCTGAATGCCCGTACTACTCTAGCCTTCTAATGTGCAAAGCTAGTCCCAAGTAACTTAATAAGCTAAGGCTACCCTATAATAGCACTTGTGGTTACACAGATGTCTTAGTTTGAAAAATAACACAACAGTTTGGCCCTTAATTGACTTAGATGAGAACTCTCCCTATACTACGTATAAATCTATGCATTTCACTATATATATATATATATATATATATATATATAACTTGCTTGCGTCAAACTATAGTTTTCTGATTTGGTTTTATAGTAAAATAACTAAGATAAATATGTCAAAATTCTCATTCCAGGAACAAATAGTATAGCCAACCATTTGTTCTCGTAATACTAAGGCATGGCTAAGCCATTGTACATATAGTTGAATGTACTCAAATTGACATTAGATATTGGCAAATAGAAATATCTACCAGCAACCATAATATAGCAACTTTACTGAAAATATGTGCATGCATATAATAGTTTGTAAAACAACATAAATTAAGTGAAATACTAACATGATAAAAAGAGAGTGATTGCCTTTCTCATTGAATTCTTAAGAGATGTCGGGGTCGATGAAGGAGGTTTCAAATTAAGCGAAATACTGAAATCAACATGATCAAAGAGGGTGCTTGCCTTGCTCGTTGAATTCTTGAGTGATGTCGGGGTCAACGAAGGAGATTTCCGAAGCGTCGGTATCTTCACGTGTTACATTGTATAGAAAATATAAGAGAAATGAACTCAAGCAGAGACAAAATTCAAATTTTTTTATAGAAATAGAAAGTTCATGATTTTAGAAAAATTTAGAAATTAGTTTCACTCAATTTAGAGTTCATTTGCAAAAGTTATGAGCTTTTGAATTTTATTTGGCTAAAAATACCCTAAAATAGAAAAAGGGGGTGACGTCGAAGGCGTCTTTTGGGAATTTTACACTTTCCAATAGAGAAAGAGCATTTCCTTCTCAGCTAAAAGCGTATTTTCCATTTTTCGGATTTTTGATTAATTTATAAAGATTGGCATGTGGGGTCTATCTGTCAGATTTTTTATTATTTTCCAAAATCGGCTGACATGTAGGGTCCACTTGTCATTAAGTCACGTTTTAAATACTGGTTTGTTTTTACAAAAAAGCTTTTATTTTCATTTGGACCCACATGTCATAGATACATATTTCAATTTCGGTTTTTAAAAGAAAATCCAACAGGGGGTCGGGCTGTTAGTGACAGAGAGGGAGAGGGTTGTGCGTGGGTATCTGACAAGTAGGGACCGCCTGTCATAGATTCATAACAAGGCAAGGCTTAGGCGAGGCTTACTAGCGGTGATTGGCGACGTTCGATGAGGAGTGAGTGGTCATGCTAGCTAGAGGGGATCAAGAGGGACCCAAAGGACCCACCAGCGGTGGTCAGAGTTGACTAGAGCCGACCAACGATAGCTTAGAGGCAGTGCCAATGGTGGACAATAAAGAGA
Organism: Guadua angustifolia; assembly: GCA_036346375.1. Classification (NCBI taxonomy): domain Eukaryota; kingdom Viridiplantae; phylum Streptophyta; class Magnoliopsida; order Poales; family Poaceae; genus Guadua; species Guadua angustifolia. The sequence continues at coordinate 42,999,363 of CM070517.1, forward strand.
GGAGCTTAGGTGTGATCGTGGTCAGCTAAGTGAGGGGAAAGCATCTAGGGGGTCTAAGGTCTCTGTTTTGGGGATTGGAAGCCATGGTCACTCACCAGGGAGGGCTGGCGATGTTGGCTGGGGCTGAGGAAGAAGCTGACTATGGCAGTAGCGTTCTAGGCGAATTGAGCTAAAACTAAGGTTAGTAGAGAGTTTAAGGCGTGCTTAGAACCTTCTAAATGGAAGGAATTAGAAGATCTCTCACTGAGGAGCTCGATTGAGTTTGATTTAGTCTTTCGGTGCTCAGTGGCAATGGAGCTTTCCATGGAGCTCACGGCGTCGGGATTAGGGCAGAAGAGCAGGAGAAAGTGCGGGTAGGCTAAGGACAGCGTGGTATGGCTTTTATAGCCGTGGGGAGGGTGACTTAGGCGTGAGTTCGTGAGCGGGGTTCCTCAGCCAGGAGGAAGAAGACAATGGCAGAGCCACGTGTAGGATTTTTTGACAGCCTTTGCATGCCTACAGGACGCCAGTGGCAGCGGAGGGTGGTGATAGCTCGGCGACACAGGCATCTTATCCTGTTACTAATTTGAGAAGTAAAACTAATCAGTTTTCACAGAAAAGGATCATATTTACAGATTTACTTGACAGTTAACATTGTGCAGATTGTAGACAAAGGTCACAATGGAAAAAAAAAATAATCATCATGTAAAATGATCAAACATAACCTACTTTATGACCTAACCATCAGGTAGAAGCAGCGAACAAGATTGACCAACTAAGACTTTTAAAGAGTACAAAATGGAGTATGCGCAGATTGTGGACAAAGGTCAAGTTTGAAGGAAAAAAAATATCTCGAGAATAAATAAAATTTGAAGGAAACAACTTCAGCCTCACCTAAACCTTACCCCCAAACAAGGAGGAACATTATAGCTCATAAATACTTAGTTATTTACGAATCACCGTTACAGCAATACTCAAACAAAGATAATATGCAAGTGACGGCAGCAAATAAATGTACTAATTATGTGTAGATGAAAGCACAAGTAGTAGGTAACGATCTGCATACACACAAGCCTTCCTCATGTACACATTGCACACCAACTAACAAAAGTCACGAAAAATTCTGAAAAAATTGTAGATGTATTTCATAGATTACTCTACCTATGTATAAAATTAGGTTCAAATTATTATATATAGTTAAAGAGAAATTCTGACAAGTTTAAACTCTATAAACTTGTCAGAATTTTCTCTTTTTTTGTAACTCTCGATATATAATGAATTTGATCTTGAAACTTCATACATAGGTAAAGCAATCTATGAAGTACATCTACAATTTTTTTCAGAATTTTTCGTGACTTTTGTTAGTTGGTGCGCACGGTATGTATATGAAAAATCTGTGTGTACAGGATATGTTGCCCAAGTAGTAATTACCCCCTGGATCCACCATTCTGTTCAGATCTACCCAGAAATCTAAGGGAAAAGGAACAAAAAGATCTTAAGTTAGCAAGAAAATTATTGCTACGCTGCATTTGTAAATTTCACACAGGATATATGGCTACTGAAAGGAGGAAATCATGCATCGATATTGACTATTATACCAAATCTCTACTAATATAAATTTGCAGTTGGTGGCAGCGGTCTGTTCTTCCTAGCTCTCCTCCCCACGCGTCATATCTCAATAATGGCCGATCATTATAACGAATTATTCTTTTTTCGATTCTGACCGACCATATCTCTCTAAATATGGCTAATTATTATAGCAAAATCCCTAATTATTGCCGGTAATTAATAGCCGCCAATCATTCCTTTTGTACTCTATATATATATGCTGCTTTTCACAGAATCAATCAAGGAATTCATTCAAGATCTCCCATGTCGTGCCGCCGTGAAGAATGAACTCACGAACTGATCAATAAGTGATGGATCGATGTACATGGCCGCGAGGCGCAAGAGGCCGAGCGCCGTGGTGGTCGAGTAATCGCGCCGGCGAAGGACGGCCAGAGGCGACGCCCACCAGTGCCGCGGACCTCAACGCCGCCGTTGACGTGAACAAAGTGTACGACACTTTGGCGTGGTTGCCCGGCGACACTAGTGGGACGTCGTCGGCGCTCGGCGGTGAGAGAGCTATTGGCATACCCTTTGGAGATAAACGGGTTGATCCAGCTGAACGTCGCGAGAGACAGGAACGATACGGCGGCGCACGGCGTGGTGGGCTCCTCGACTCTGGTGTTTTCTGGTTCACCTTCATTGGCTCCGACGTCATGGCTGGTGAAGCCAGTGATGGCTAGGTACGCCAGAGGCATGGAGACGAGTAGGCCGGCAAAGACAAGAGAGTCATCTGAGAAGAACAGCAAACCGTCGGTGCAGCGGACCACCGCCGAAACGGAGAAGAGCGCGATGCCGAGGGTGGTGGCGATCCAGAAAACGCGGAGGTGCAAAGACTGGGTGGCGACGGTGGCCCCTTTTTCCGAGGCGACTGACTATGCGGCCATGGCGTGCGCGACGAAGTGGATGGCGAGGAAGGCGGACTCCACAGTGCGCCATGGCGTGCTCGGTAGGAGGAAGAACGCAAGCGCGAGGAGGACGGCGGACGCTGCGGCGAAGACGATGGATGCCCTGAGTGCGACCGTGTAGTGGCCAGTGGTCCGAAATGGCGGTGGCTTCGGCAGCAGCGCCTCGTGCTCGGGGGGAAGCCCCCGTGTCACCCTTGCGAAGGCGGTGGATGATGAGGACAAGCGAGGCGATGAGGAAGACAAGATCGACGGTGCCAAGGAGCGCACGCTGCGAGCATGGCGAGAGGAAGAGGAACGTAAGCTGGTAATATAAATTGCAAAAAGGGATAAAAATGATTGATTGATTTTTTAGATTGGTAATATATATTGCTATGTACAATATATTTGGCTTTAATTCATACCGGAGAAGAAACCATAAAAACTTTTATAATTAGGAGAAATAGATGTTTGATCTTGTAGCACAATTTTCTTTTATTGCTTAACCTTTATGTTTCGTGTCCAATTTTATTTTTCGTAGCAACGCACGGGCATTGATCTAGTCTGTCTCAACTGCGACCCAAACTAAAACAAATAGGCAATAGCAAAATCTTTTTCCTTGCATTATCTTAGAACAACCAATCGCTAGACAACACCATGAAAAAACACTAACCCTAGTTGTATTCAAAAGATTAATGAAAAATCTTTTTTCACCGAGATAATCATATTTTGCTATCCTAGACACCACCGATACTAAAAAAAGACTATAAGAACCTAGGATGTTGTTGTTGTTGTCTATATGATCAGCGGAATCAGTGCACTGTCATGGCAGTCGAGGAGTAGGTACCCATGACCCAGTTGGTTTTTGGTTTTCATCGATAAATTGCTTTAACCTCCTACACGCAACATTGACCTTTTTCTTAAATACGCACATCATTTTTTTAAAAATTTAGCCAAGAGCTCTAGAATTCACTATAGAAGAAAGAACAACGGCTGAATTACAAACACACACCAACACACGCGCACTACACCCAACCCTCATGCGCACGCATGTTGGGTCGAAGCCTCGAACATAGGCGGGCGAGGACGCGCGCCGACGTCCCCACCAACTGAGCTAGGCTCAATTCGCTGCACATCATCCATCCAACAAACAGCTAGTGTGCACGAACATATAATTTAATTGTAACACATAATTAGTAATGAGAACAACCCATATCAAGATTTGAAAACTGTATGGATCCCTACCATTATGTAGGGTGGTCTGTGAAGGCAGGAGCTCAAGCAACCGCTCCATTGGAGGCCATTCTAGAGACAGTCACTTGAGGTTGTTTAATCTTGGACGCATCACTCAAGAGGTTCTTCTACTTGCAATCCAATACTACATCCCTACCTCAACCAAGAACCCATCCCGGAGGATGGACTCCATCTTACAACCATTGCACGTCTAACCATATAGCTCCACCTTGAAGGAATCATGGAAGAGAAGGACTCACCGTGATATATACTAGTTAGATATAGTGGCTATAGCAGCTCTATCTCCATCCAATTAGCACTCAGTTCCCAGGTTCTCACTGGGGACCAGTGGCAGAGCCAAGGCCCGGCCAGGCCGGGCCCATGCCCGGGCTAGCCCACTAACTCTTGGTTAGATTTTGTTTGTAAAGACTGGTAATTGAGTCTGATACGGGTAATTGTTTGTAAAGACTGGTAATTGCGCCCAGGCTGTTCATTTGTGCTGGCTGCGCCACTGCTGGGGACATTGCTCTTGCTAAATATGTCATATTCACCTCATACTTTTCATTATTTGGCGGGTTTTCACATGAATAAAAAATTCAGATTGTTGCATATTTACATTTCCGTATGAACGTTGGACTTTTCTCTTTCTTTTAGGAAAAAAATGACAAGGTTATTTAGTTTGCTAATACTTTAGTTATTCTCATACATTATTTTTTTTTCTTTTGGGACATTACAATATATGATAAGAACAGCAAAAGAAAACTCAATTATGCTCTTTCTTGAATTAGCCAAAGAAAATTAAACAATAGAATGGAATTAGGTAGAGTAGCTTTTTTAAATTGAGCATAATAAAATTCAGCTAAATGAAAAAAGATGGAGTTTTTTTTTTAAAAAAAAAGGAGAAGGAACCCTTGTACAAAACAATTGAGTCCTCAACTCCATTAAGGGCCTGTTTGGTAGAGCTCCAGATCCCAGCTTCACCTGAGATCTGAAACTTGTAGGCTAAAATAAAGTGAATTAAGTTTATATTTTTGGTCTAAAATATAAACAAGATGATCCATCTAAACGCTCTTAATGTACTTACAGCTCCAGCTTCACGGATCTGTGGAGCTAGAAATACCCAGCTCCACCAAATCCACGGATCTGGTGGAGCTGGAGCCCTACCAAACAGGCCCTAAATAAGCTTATCGATCACCATTTCCTTCCAATGAATTGGACTCACCGGATTAATAGTTGGATCAGTAAAATCATCATAGTAATCTTAGTACAATATTGGCACTAATTTTCTCATGCCTGCTCCAAGCTATGATAATTAACCTCTACCAATTGAAGTACCACACATTGGTTAGCACATGCACCACAGCTGAATAAGTGACCATACAAGTTAATTGTCAGCCAATAAAGGACCAAGAAAACTTCTGTCCCGGTTTATCCTACCAAAAAGAACATCATATCATCCGCATCTTCTGTCATTTTTGTACTACTACTACTATCAGAAACTGTCAACAACAATGCAGTGATAACCAGTAGACAGTGCAATACTAAAGGAAACAACTGAAAATCTCGATATGGAGTTCTCTGGACAACAGTAGAGATACCGGGAAAATCTTGATATATATGCCCATCCATCACAGTCATTACATACTTTTCTATGTTATCCTTTCTCTCGTCGCTCTCTCTCTCTTTTTTTCTGAACCAATCGTTTCGTATTATACCTGCACCTGATATTGTGTAGAGAACAACATACAAACTAGCTCAAGTGGTCACTACTTTTTTTTTTCTCATACAAACCAGTGGAGAGACTTGGAGTGACAACTAAAAAAGAGATGTCTGGTGGATACTTTGCAATGCATCCATTAATCCCAATCCATATTCTGGTAGCCTCTTGCTGCAAGTTGCTTGTCACCATCCCAAGCTAGGCCGGTTTCTGTTTATTGTTAAGTGAGTGAGTCACACAAACAAACACCATCCGACATGTCCCATGTTGACTCCTATCAAAAACGAAAGAAAATGAACAAAAAATCACTGCTCACCAAACTGCATAGAGACATCGACAAGCAAGATTTCTGCAACATCCCATTTTTTGAGCTTTTTTTTTAAAAAAAACTATCTAGATTAGGTTTCCAAAAATTTGTAATAAGCATTGTATATAGTTAAATAGATTTATATTCTATTGCACAACTTGCACTCTTGCTATAATTAGTTAATGTTGCTTATTTGCTAAAGACATCATCAAGATATCAATAGTCAATGGGGATTACTTCGAAGATCGTGGAGAACTAGATTGCGTTACCCCAGTCGAATGACTATGAGCTTATGGATGGATTACACCAAAGATAACCTGTTTCCTTCTGTTGCAGTCTACTAGAGTTTTTCGCCTTCTGTGGCACTAACTTTAAGCTTTGATAGTAAGATCACTACTCTGATAATTAATGTCATTTGTTATTTCTTAATTATTATGCATGTTGAATGATGTTTCATCAATATTGTCACTATATGCACTAACATGATCTTGGATTAGTGTAGAGTATGCAGAGAGGATCCATATTTATATATTGGGTCCGATAATTTTACTATTGGAGGGCATGGTGTCATGGACTCTTCTCCAGCCTGACTGCAGGCTGACCAAGACAAAAGGATGCAACCTGGTTGGCCTACATAGGAATTTAGTCAGTCAAGGACAAACAGAGATTAGGCAGCTTACAATTGATGGAAACCGATTTGATGCAAAGTGTTGATTTGTATGGCAGCTTTTTTTCCCAATTTTGATTAGGCCTTTTGGAATGTAAATTTTCTGTAAGAATTTTGGAGCAAAGTATACATATATCCCCACTGGACGCGAGGTTTTATACGAAAATCCTATGTTCCAAATATAGGCATGTTTGGTTGTTTGTGCAGTTCATGCTCCATAGTAGCAGGTAGCAGTCATGCATAGAGCCTTGTTTGGAACTTGAAACGCATGAATTTTGTAGGAAACATTTACTCTCTACGAAATTCATGTGTTCTAAATATACCTTAAATGGTATGGTACAATTTTGTATGGTTGTGACAACTATTCATGAATAAGCCTTGTGACCGTATAATTCTGCCAATCTATCTTCAAACAGAAGGCAAATGTGGACCAAACAAACCTTCAAACAAACCCCAGGCCCCAACCCCATTCGTGCCGGATCAGCTGCAAACTTGAAGTACCTCAATTATTGTCTTCGTTAACTGCAAACCGGAAGTACCTCAATTATTGTCTTCGTTAACAGCCAACCTAATCGTCCCTACTCTTTACTAAAAGTGCCACCTGAACATATCAACAAAGCTTGAGCTACCTGTTAGTCTGTGACTGCATAGCAGCTAGCAGGTGAGGCTGCTGCAGCACGTGCAGAAAGAACACGAAAAATAGGTAAAATATTTTGCATACCCGTCTTGCTATATTACATTTGCATTGCAAAACAGTACAGCCAAACAGTCTGATAACCCTTGCACCAAAGAGGTGTAAAGACACCCCAGTAATTTTGACAAATGAGACATATTAGCTGTACATAACCATGGACAGCATTTCTACAGGAGATCACAAAATACATCAGGAATTTTGTAACCTGGTTCAGTTGACAACCTTGCAGATTGGAATGGCAGAAGAAATGTACAATTTTTTTAATCAGCAATTTGTGTCAAAACAATGAAATTACAGGAATGCTTCCAGGTTTCCAGCATATCCAGATCGCTGATTATGTCTTTGCTAGCCAAAAACAAACCTTTGAAAATGAAAAAAAAGGTTACAAATAAGTAACTTTGAAAGGAGTATCGCACCATGATCCTATACCACTAACTAAAGAATCAATATGTATCGACGATTCAGTGGAATTATCGATCAGCAGGGTATATTTAAGTCATCCCATAGCCGCGTGGATGTGACTTCTGCCATCTCCATGCGACCAACAGGCTCTCCTTGAGGTCAGTATATTGAGCAGTCCAGTTGAGCTCCTTGTTGATCTTTGTTGGGTCACTGTATACTTCAGCATAGTCTCCTGGCCTCCTGTTGAGGTACTCAATTTTGATGTTAACCCCAGTTGCCTTTTTGCAGGCATCCACAAACTCCTTAACCGAACGACCTGAACAGAAGATCACACATATATCAGAGTAAATTGGTGCTGATAGTGCATGAAACATAGGAGATGAATAGGGAAATGTTTCGATAAGAGAACTTTAATTATTCTTCCAGTTTGATACATAAAATCATATAACCAGTATGCGAATTTTCATGTATATTCAGTAAAGAATAGTCCTTCCAGAGCAACTCTTTGCGTGTACTTCTATGTCAAATTTTCATGTAGATTACACAACATTTAATAAATAGCTGTGCTTTGTCATTGTATGAGCAAAGAATTAACTGCATTTAAGTAAAAAAAGAACAAAGAAAGTTCCCATTGTCAAACCTCTTCCAGTGCCAACATTGTAAATGCCAACTTTACTAGGCTCTGCCTTGTTGAGTGCTTTGACATGAGCATCAACTAGATCTGTGACATCAATGTAGTCTCTTATGCAGGTTCCATCAGCTGTAGGATAATCGGTTCCTTTAACCTACAATTGATTCATGAAAATACATCAGCTTCACCCCTAAATTACCTTTCACACTCAAGAATACAGGCTACTTAATTTTTTTCAAGAAGAGAATCAGTAATTCAGTATTATATAATCATCCAAACATGCACAACTTGATACCTACAACCAATAGACTAAACTATCCAGGGACACTACTACAGTCAAAGTACAAGAGGAAAATACATTCAATCCTGGAATGACTCCTAATGCTGCATCAAAGCATGCCCCAGATATCCTTCCATGCTCTCGTAGTTCAGGCCTTGGAGCTTCACCTAATCTTCCCTCTGGGTCTGATCCAATAACATTGAAATATCTAACACAGAAGTTTTCATGTCAGCCCAAATCAACAACTTTGTGTTCAGAAATTCCTAACCTATAAAATCAGAAAATAACCTACCTTAAAATCATGACAGCCATGTCCGTTCTCTTTGAGAAATCTAATATGATGTCCTCTGCCATTTTCTTGGCTTTTCCATAGGGATTAATTGGGAGCTGTGTCAAGGTACAGTATAAACCAATTAGGAAAATAATAACATAATCCCTGAAAAGTCACACATGTAAATACCTAGAACCAATAGATATTGAAGTACAGAATACAATATTTAACTATTTAAGTAGCAGCCTTGGATCTGTCCTTTCAGCAATAAGAAGATGAAGTAACACAACAAATCCGAAACAACTACCTGAGGTGTTACTTCTATAATAGGCATCTTCTCTGGTTCTCCATAGGTGGCACATGTACTAGAGTAAATAAGGATCTTAACTCCGTGAGAAGCCATAGCCTCCAAAATCAGTAAGGTGTTTGACGTAATATTGTGATAATACCTGTTAAGTAGTTGAGACTGTCAGAAACACCATACTATTTTTAAATATATTATACAGAACATCAAATCTGTAATAGATCTGAAGATCTATAAATCAGCAAGTACTTGATTGTGGTGTTAACATAGTGCACAATACAAAACCTGATTTTGAAAACTTTAAGTACTTATTCCCCTAGCAATACATGTTTAGACCATTCTACACAAGAGTGCATACAAAGTAAGGTGTGGGGGCTAATAGGGTAACAGGACCATCAACCTCAAGCAGTCAAGCTCAACGGAAGTATCAAACTAGCAATAAGGCAATGATTTACCTAAGGGGTTCCATTGTACTCTCACCCACATAGGCAACAGCCGCAAAGTGCATCACAGCATCAAATGCATTTTCAGAAAATATCTTGTTGACCTGCAGCCCGGTTAAGTGAAAAACACGAGTTTGAATATAACAAAAAAAATGGTACAAGTAGGTAGTGTTAGAAACTTTAAATGAGGATACAGATTTTTGATCCCCAAGATCAGCATAGATGAATTGAAGTCTCCCAGGCTGTGGAAACAATCCTTGGAGAACCTTCACTGCCCCCATGTTTCCTCTAGAAAGATTATCCTATAAGAATAAACATAATTCACCATCAAGGGTGATGATTTGCAGAACAAATTATTCACACATTCAATACAAAGAAAAACTGAATTACCACAATGGTAACTCGGTAGTTGTCTTTTAACAGCCGTAATGAGGCATGTGACCCAATATAACCAGCTCCTCCTGTTACTAAGACATGGGTAACCCCAGGTTCACGGCGAGAAAACTGCAGGGATACATGCACCACAATCAGCTTTACAGTTATGAATTTAGGTGAGGAAAAATATAAGAATAGCATGATAATCATAGCAGCATAATAAAGAGGGCAAAATAAAAGACCTTGCATTGACTGATAAAACTGTGAGCAACAGAAGTTGATACAGATTTTACTTTCTTATCTACCAGTTTGAATCAGATTGAAAAACTGATCAAACTGGATGTTCTTCAAGGATACATGAAGAGGAAAACAAAATATAACAGAATGTACATTCTTCAAGCACATATGTGAAAAGTGAACACAATTCCTTTCATCAATAAATTTTCTATCTCATTTACAGCCAATCTACCCATAATATATCCAAGCTTCACCACACACATACAGTGGCAAATGTACGTATGTATCTCAACTTATATATGATTCTACAGTAAAAAGTCAATGTGCTATGTTTTACCTGCATTTAGCAACAGTCACTAAAATGTCTGATCTCAAAATTTCTTCCAAAGCACTAGATAGCAAACCTGTAGTTTTGGAGATGTTATATAATTACATCTGCAAATTAATCTAATAGTTTTGTTGAACAGGAACAAGCCAGTGGCTATTTATCCAGGTTGCTTGGCTGTCATAAGATAAAGCTACCATCTCATGGCTGAAAGCTCCAATTTGTCAGGATGCCACTTAGGCCACAACTTGCCACACCAAGAAGTGGCAACAAACATAGGTATGAAATATCAAGTGGGACCATAACCTAATGTAAAAGACACTGCAATAACAAAGACTATTGGCTGGAGGGAGGTCACTTTCAGCATCTGCTTGTTAGCTCTCGCAGGAATAAAGATATGTATGAGAAACAGCTAGAATAGTATTTATTTTTCATGCTGATTATACTACATGGATGTATTTGATAACACAAGTAATACGATATGCTTGGCTGGACCTCTAACATTTTTCTTGACACTAAAAGAGCTTAGTCGATAAAGTGCATAAAAAGAAAACAAAAGGAGAAAGAAGCTCAGAAAGTTTCGGGAAGATAATAACTGTAGGTAGATGAAAGTGATTTTAAGTTTATATTATGAAACATGAGAAAAGCTGATTCAGAAAAGCATATGTTTAAAGGAATATGATTGGAGGGAAAAGGATAAAAATAAACATGGACATCTTACCACCCTATTGCCACCAAAACCAGGAGATTGCTTCAGAACAAATATACAGAGTGTTGTGAGGACCAGGGCCACAATGACTTTCCCAACATTATGAGGCTTACGCCTAGCATCAAAGTACTCCATCCCTGTCAACAAGAGAAACATACGCCACAAAGGAAACAACCATACATGTAATCATTACGATAGTTGATGGAGTTAAAGCATACTCATGATCAAACCAACTGGGCAACCTAGTTGATTAGAACAACATATGTCAGAGACATGGATCCTGTAGAAAAATGAATTTGTCCTTGTTGACAATGTATACTAACCAGTAAGTACGTAGTGGATTTGACTTGAAATGTGATCTGAGCAAAGTGAACTGTTTGCTGAAATGTTTATCTACCAAAACTAAATTGATATGGCTGCTGCACATGTCCAGTTGGCTTCGATTCAAATATTGCACCTAACAGCTTTAGCTCAACTTGCCTACCTTTGCAGTAACTTAAATCATAATGTGCACATAACACGCAATACTTCAGGAAGAAGAAACAGATCATTCTCACGGAAAGGAACTTTTGCTCATAAACACTCCGCAGCTGAATACTATCCAAAAAATACTACTATTTGCCATATGACGCCCCAATCCCACTCATACATTCGCCTATACGCGCACACATCACCTCTGAAAGCTAAGCATGTGCTTGTACACCAAGCGAATCCCATTGTAAGGGAAAAAAAAAAGAAGACAGCTTTTCAGGTGGAGTAACTATATATATATAAAAAAAATCAGCTTCTTTCATGGGACATGGATTGGATGGACGAATCAAACATAAACAAAGGCCACCACTGGTTGGCACACATGCTTAAGGGCCCCTTGGGGTCAAAAAGACATGTCATTAGATATATCTAAAGCAACAGTAATGGCCAAGGCAAAGGGCATCGAGATCTACCAGCCCTAGGCTGACTTCCCCTCCTGTTCACGGGGATCATGTAAGAATTCTGCTCCTCGAGACGATGCCGCCAATGGTGGAATCCCTACTCGCCACCGTCAACGCGATCGTTCCGCCCAAAGAGCAACTACAAAAGAACCATTGCACGGCATGAGTCAATCACAATGATGTAGGATCATCATTCCAGAGAAAGGAAGTGCGATGAGAATCACCAATAGGACAGCCAATTCAAACAAGGCAAGAACGGCACTACAATTCAAACTAGGATCAGCACCACTAGAGCATCAGGTACCAATTTCATAAAATTTCAGCTCCAAAACTCAATCACTTGGCCTTGATCTCGATCTCAGGGAAAAAACGAAATCAAACACAGCACAGGATGTTGAACCATCCAGGAGTCGAGAGAATGCGATATGGAATTTTCCAGCATGGTAATCGCAATAGATCCGAAGAAAACAACATGAAACACATGGCAAGAGAAATCATCATTCACCTTTTTCTCCTCCCGAAACAATCAGACACAAAAAAAAACTCGAGCAACACAATGCATGCACAACAACCAACCCCCAAAACGCGCAGCAGTAACCCAACCAATGCTCCGGATTGCCCCTCCGTGGATCAAAACATCCAAATTCTCGAACCGAACACCATCAAGGTCGCACCTTTACTACCCCAATCCCAAGCAGAACCAAACGCCACGAACGCCCAGCACCAAGAAACGCAGGCAAAAGGAAACTCCCGATCCGACCCCAGCCAGCGCCACGAACCGCAAGAAAGCGAAGCCGAGCCCAGATCAAGAAACCAATGCCGCCTTGGAGCGGGGACAGCAGGAGCTCACCGTGTGTGTGCAGAGAAGAGAGAGCGAAGCAATTCTTCCAAGGAAACAGGGGGCCAAGAGAGGAGGAGAGGAGAAGCCTCCGGGAGTAGTAGGAGAAAAAAATAGGGAGAGCGAAGGGAAGAGGGGGGAGAGGAGAGGAGGGTTGTTGGTTGGGCGTGATGTTTTGGACCCTCTCTCCTTTGTAGAGAGAGAAGGGAAGAAAGAGAGTTGCAAACTCCCTCTCTTCGACTTTAGCTATTTTCAGGACATTCGATGACGTGCTCTGTTTTCTTTTATGTAATTGATTATTTGTCTCATATTTACTGAAGTCAGGATGCACGTATTATTGAGACACTATAGCGTAAATAATCAATGATAAAGAAAAGATATGACAAATGATCAAATTTTCCACAATTTTTTCCTTTGATTTTTTTCACCGGAAACAACCTTAGGTTTTTTGGTTTGGGGTTATTTTCAAAAAATTTATTTTTACATTTTTTACCCACCCCTCCCAGCGTTTTAAATTTAAACTCGATTGCTTTTCCCCAACTTTAGCTTCCCCTTTCGTCAAAAAAATTCCATTTTTTTTTTAATAGGTTCAAATATTGATGTTTTGAATTAAAAGCTCCAAAATTTCTTTCCTTAATTTATTATATAATTCAAAAACCAATAAAATTTAAATTTAAAATACAACAATGAATAATTTTAATTAAATTTGATTTAAAAGAAGACATCAAAATTTTGAAAGTTTGACTAAATATCCAAAATGATTGGGGGATTTGTTTTAAAAGCCAATTTGAAAAAAAAAACAAATTATTATAAAATTTCCAAGTAAAGATTTTTGCTTGGCACGAACAAATATTGATTTGGATACATAAAAATTTGTGAAACGGAAAAAAAAAAAACGGGTTTAAAATAATTAATTTAAAAAGTGGCCACGTTTTGGGCAATTTACACAAAAGCGTTTTGTCTCGGGCTGTTCAACGATGCCCAAATAAAGGGTCATCTTCCACCCATTATTCCCAATGTCCAGGAGTAATTTATTTTGACTTTCCTCCAAATTCCTTCTTAATTTTTTCTCCCTAAAAGGGTAAACTCTTATTCCTTCTTCCCAATTGCATGGGACTTGTCTAAAAACATTATCCAAATCATTCAAATTATTATTTTTGGTACCTCCAAAATTTACCTTTCATTAAATTTTCCTTTATATAATTTAAACAATTTTTTTAAATACAAACAATTTACAAAGTTTAAAAAATTAAATTTAAAATTTAAAAATTTTTTTTACTAATTTTAAAATTTTTAAAATTAAAATAAAAAGGGAAAATTTTAAAAAAATTTTAAATTTTTTTTTTACTTTTTTTTTAAAATGGAAATAAATATAATTATACTTATAATAAATTTTGGATTCTTTAAAATTTTAAATTTTTTTTTTTTATTGAAATTAAAGTGGTTAGGGAAAAAAAAAAATTTTTAAAAATTTAAAATTTTTAAATTTAAATTTAAAAAAACCCCTTTTTTTTTTTAAAAAAATTTTAAAAAAAAAAATTTTTTTTTTAAAGGCCAAAAAAAAAATTATTTTTTCTTTTTCCCCTTTAAAAAATTTTTTCCCTTTTAAGGGCAAAATTTTTTTTAAATATTTTTCTTTAAATTTTACTTAAATTTAAAAAAAATCAAAAATTTATGTTTATGTTTGCTTTAAAAATTTTAAATTTTAAAAAAATAAATTTTTTTATAAAGGGAATTAATGATTATTAATTCAAAGGGAAAATCTTTTTCCCAAATTTTTTTAAATTTTTTTTTTGTATTTTTGCAAAATTAATGTTTGTTTTATTTATAAAACCCTTTATATTTTTAAAAAAATTTTAAAAATTTGGTGGTTTAATAAATTATATTGAAAAACAATGTTTTTTTAAAAATAGTTCAAAAAAAAAAAGGCCTTTAAAAATTTAATTTTTTTTTCTGAAAATTTATGTTTTGAAAATAATTGGGTTTTTTTTTTAAAAAACCTTTTAACTTAAAAATTTAAATTCATGTTTTTTTAAAATTTTGCCCTTTTAAAAATTATTGGTACTTAAAAAAAAGCATTAAAAATTTAAAAGTTTTTAAATTTTACCTTTTTAAAAAAATTTAAATTTGTTTTTAAGAAAATTTAAAATTTTATTTAAAAAAAAAATTTTAAATTTAAATTTAAAAAATTTTAAAAATTAAAATTTTAAAAATTTCCAAAAATTTATTAATATTAAATCCATAACCATGAATAACAATTTATGAATAATTTAATAAACAATAAGCTAAAAAAAAAATAAGGTTGATAAACTTGGGAATTATCCCCTTAGTTTCAATTATGGATGGGCCACCCAATAATATCCCACTTTACTAAAATTGTTTTAAAATTTAATTTAAAATTAAGGTAAACAAGTTTTTCAAAATTATGTTTTGTGAAAAGAAACAATATATAATTTTTGAATAAATTGTACAAAAAATATTTTTGTGAAATTTATTAATTTTTATAAATAGAAAATTTATTTTACCCCTAAGGTAACAAATGGTTTTAGTAAACATCTAAAAATTTTCTTCCATTGCCAATTATTAATAGGCTCCCGAAGTGATTTACTAATACGGAAGTTGATGGTAAAATACCCGAATGACTGGCAATTTACATGGATGACTGGTACCCTTGCAATGGGAAATGGAACAAAGGGGAAATCCTACTGGTGGCTCATCGAAGGCTTCTAGGCATGGGAAGGTTCAAGGAAGCGTTGAGGCCAAAGGAAGGGGGTTTTTGGGGACGAAACAGGGGGAACAAAAAAGGGAAATTTAGATGTGCACCACAACGAGTTCCCAAAAAGGGAAATAAAGTGTGGAAATATGGCATGGATGGACAAAAAGTCATCCCTGGGGACAAAAACCAAAACTTCGGGGCGGGAGATTAAATTCCGGGTGCAAAAGGGTTTTTCCTTGGTTAGGGTTTTGCAGGTAAGGGTAATGCCAAATTAGAGGGTTTTGGGAATTATAGCCAAATTTTTGGGAATTACTGAAGGAGGGCCATTCCAATTGGGAAAATTGAAAAAAAACTTTGCAAATTTGGAAGGGGTAAAAAGGCTCAATTAATTTGGTTTTTTAATGATATATCTAATATTGAGATAACCCTTTTGATAATCATAATATTGATTAGTCTTAATTGTTAATTAATAACAAATCTTTTTATGAGACTAACTCTTTTGTTGAGCTTAACTCCTATTAGTCTCTTTTGGATGAAAAAGATAAAAAAAATCAAAGGTATGCATTCAAACTCATATTATATATCTTGTTGTATTCCTTGGATACAATACTCATAATCATATTGATAAATCCTAATATGAGACTAAATCTTTTATTGATTATATCTTCGATTAGTCTCATTTCACTGAAAAATGGAAAACCCAAAATATGCACTCGTATTCATTTTATGGTATCTTAATGCATATTTTGGATTCAAGATTAAAGGATGAACTTTACCATTATTTAAACCTCAAGATGGGCATTAATGTTTCAATTCTATATATACATAAATGCACACATTTAGGAGGAGTGCATACTTTATCTTGATGTTTCAGTAGTATTGATCCATGTCCTCTTGCCAAACAACATATAGGATCAAGATTTTGAAACAATTTTTTTTAAAAATTTTTTTTTCGATGTTAATATAGGATAAACTCAAATGCTACCTAAGATTGATGCATATTGATTTCAAGTTCAATTATTTATATGCATATATTTAATGGAGTTTATTTTATTGTTGATGGTATTAAGAGTATTGATCCCTTTCTATCACTCCAACATAATTTGGATCATTACTTAGTAACCATCAAAATGAGTATATGAAACTTGTGTAGTTAATATATACTCATGTCAATTTAAATTGAGTTCAGTTGTCTTTCAATCAATCAAAGAACGCTTCATCATGTGTTGATGGTGTTTCTTCGTTGGTTAAAGACAAGCGGAAAGTTTTTGAGTATAATGAAACATTAGTTGCATCAAAGTACTCAAAACACCTTTAAATCATTCAAATTAATTAGGATTGTGCTCAATTGATCATGGGGACATCCATTATGTGTTAATGGAGTGAAATTGATGATTGAGGTAACCGTATTTGTTGGACTAACAATTTTTCATGAGTTGTGAAATAGGTTGAGTTCAAAAAAATAAAGAATCGAAAAGAAGAAGTCATCCTATATTGATGAGCTTCAAGGATGAATCCCGAAGTGAAGTGAAGCTATAGAAGGTTCATCATGTATTGATGAACAAGAAGAAAAGACCCGGTGTGGAGAGAAGATGATGAAAATCATAAAAACTCCAAGTGGATGTGCTAGAGCAAAGTATAACTAGGTAGGGCTATGAATGTGTTCCTAGTCTTTTACTGGTCTTGTGTTTGGATGAGAGACCGGGTTGCTAGTATAGGTTGTCATACTATTAAGAGGGGTTAAGTCATTTAGCTTGAGCTTCATCACGTGTTGATAAACTCAATCCAGTTCACTCTAGCTCACTCTTTTGGTTGGTTCTTGCATGAGCTAAGTATTTACATGTGTTGCAAATAAGGAAGCTCATGATTGCTTCTTATTGAATCTTGATTTGGTTTTTGCATAGAGTTATGGATTTGCATGTGTTGCAAAGGGGAGATAGCTTATGTAAGTTAGTTTAAGTGGTTGTTTGTATGGAGCTGGATATTTGCATGTGTTGTAAATAGAGAATTTACGCATCAGAGCCTTAGCTTGTGACTTGATTATATGTTAATCATTACAAAGGCTAAGATAGGTTTATACTTTGTATTTGCAAAATGAGTTTTTATAAAATATGGTTTAATTGAATTTTATCTTGGAGCATGTGAATAGGGTTTGCAAATGTGTTTGCAAATTGGTTTGATCATGTGTTGATCATCACATGGCTCAAAGATATAATCTTGATTGCTCTTGTTTGCAAGATTTATAATTGCAAATGTATTTTGCAAAATATTAGTATTCTTGCATTTGATCTTAGAGCATGTGATTAGAATTTACAAAAATATTTTGTAAAATTATTTTGATCATGAGTTGATCATCACATAGCTTAATATTTGACCTTATTAACTCTCTAGCTTGTAGTCATGCTCTTGATCAAGTCTAAATAAGGGATTTTGAGAAATCAGATTTTAGACTTAAATGACCACATTAGAGTCTTTATTTTTATGATATTTAAAAATATATATGGTTGCTTAACTCTTAAAAATGGGTGGAGATTGTAGTTCTCTTGATAAACTTCGTATAGAGTCTAAGATCACCTAAATCGGAGTTTGCAGTAAAAAGTTATGAGAGTTTTGGTGGCAGAGGGGCGTATGACGACCCCTCCCATCGCCCAATGTATGACCATCAATTCGGGTGTTTTTTCTAAGATGTGTATTTAAAAGGGCAATTTTTGGGGTCCGATATGACCGGACCCCCTCAAGCATGACTGAATTTTCTGAGTAATGGCTAGTTTTGCTAGTCGTTGGACCAGAGGCTGGTCATACTGGCCCCAGGGTGGTATGACCAGGTTTCCTAGGCATTTTTGCCCATTTGCCTCTCAACGACTAGTTTTTTTTATGGATGCTATAAAAGGATCATTAGGGGCTGGCAGGTTGTTGTTGTGGTTTTGGAGAATTTATTGCTCTTTGTGGATAAGTTGTGCATGTACTGCACTCTCCAATTTGGTTTTTAAGCTAAGAGTGAGTACTAATTGCATGTGTAGAAATTAGAAGTGGATTGAGAGCCTCTTGTGCATGTATTGCATTTAAGGGAAGTCTTTTGCATGTGTTGTACTCGGTGATCACCATTGTACATATGTTGTACTTGGTGGAGCTCAAGGTAGAAGGCTTAACTTGTTACTCTTGGTGCTTGCCGACACCTAGACGACATGTAGAGGCATCGTGTGCAGTGACCTTCTCAAGGACATTGTGAGAAAGGTCGGCAAAGTTGTGAAGGTCGGAACTCACCTACCCGGAGGGGAAAGAGTTACCACTAGTGGAATCAAGACGGATGCTCAATTTGTGGAACCGGTCCAAAGTGGCTTGGGTTTGCCTCAACGTAGACTAGGGGAGACCGGCAAGTGTTCGAACACCACAATAAAATATCGGTGTGTCTTTTTATGTTTGCTTGTAATTCTCAATTTACATTCCTAGAATTAAATTACTTGATTGTCTTTAGGATTGTATATTCTTGTGTAGAGACATAATTAGCTAGTGCACTTAGTGAGCCTAGTTGACTTAGAGTTTAATTGTTAAAACCGTAGTTTATCACTTTCGCATCTGTTATCATTTAGGTTTTGACATAAGGGTACTTAGACAAGATTTTAATTAATCATAGAAGAAATTTTTAAAGTCGTCTATTCACCCTTCTCTAGTCAGCATTCTCGATCTTACACCTGGCTGGGCTGCAACGCGAAGTTGGGTCGAGGCTCTGATGACACAAGCTGACACATGAGGGCTAGTGGACCAAGCCAAGGGAGAGAAGGAATAGGCCGCGTTGGGTTTTAGCCTTAGAGCCTTTCCAATATTTAATTTAGTTTTTTTAGAAAATATAAAACATTACAAATAAAATAGTAAGTGCACTTGAAAAATTATAAAAAATATTTTCAAGCACAAGGAACCTAAATAAAATAGTTTTGATAATTTATTCACTGGGTTTTAATTAGATTAAATTATTTTTTATTTGTGAAAGATTCATATTAAGCTTTTAATTAGAAAATAAATTAATGAAAATTTTGAGAAGGCTAAACTACACAAAAGATTATTTTAAAAAGGGTAAAATTGGGATATTACAGTGTACCTAACCTAAAATTATTCTTTCACTAAGAAAAATATTGTTGTAACAATAGATATTGTCTTTTTCCTTTGTTGCAACAAGAATGATTTTTTTGTTGCATAAATTATGTCGATTTGTTGCCGCCAGAGTTTTTTAAATTTTTTATTGCAGTTGGTATTTGTTGATGTTGTAATAGGTATTTGTTGATATTGCATCACGTAAAATTGTTGTTTCAGTAAGAAAATTATTATTGTAACCACATTATAATTTTTTGCAGCTAGAGAATTTTTATTATTTTTGCAATTAGTATCTGTAGATATTGCAGTAGGTATTTGTTGATGCTGCATCAAAGTTCTTCTGTGTTGAATCATAGTGTTGGTTTTTTTATTGCAATATGAAGTTATTTTGATGTGGGTGCTTAATTTTTTTTGTTTGCTCCACAAGCTCCGGCAATGTGGCCTTGGCGAGCTTCCACGATATGATGAGTGCCGCTCGAGCTCTATCATTAATACTAATTGTGCCCTCCATGAGCTCCATAACCATTGGCGCAACATTTGGTAGCGTCACCATGGCAAGTTGAGCTTTGAGCCTCAGG
This sequence comes from Guadua angustifolia, assembly GCA_036346375.1. Classification (NCBI taxonomy): domain Eukaryota; kingdom Viridiplantae; phylum Streptophyta; class Magnoliopsida; order Poales; family Poaceae; genus Guadua; species Guadua angustifolia. The sequence continues at coordinate 43,019,579 of CM070517.1, forward strand.
TTCTTTGCCATTACGCATGCGTCTCCTCGTCTAGTAACAGAGCAAAAGAGAAGCAAGTGAGGATCATCGTCCATCCCTCCGTTGGCACAAACAATAACAATGGAAAAGGAAAAATAAAAATTCCTAATTCTAATATAAAGCTTAGGATGCTAGTCTCACTGTTTAGAAATATAAAACATATAATTTGAATGATATGTTTAGAAATATTATGTTGGTTCCAATTAAAAACCCACAACCTCAATGTAAGTGGTTCGCTTGGCTCACCTACCGTAAATACTTATCCACATGACCACATCATGTCATCTCGAACCACCCATTCCACCTCACAACTCCATCCCATGGTGAATTCTTTCCCTCGGTTTTGGTTAAAATCCGATAGCCATCATCCTCCTTCTTCTTTCCCATAGTTAGCCTTGACCCCCATGGCTCCCTTAACCGTTTGCATTATATTACTCAACGGAAAGAGGTTAACCAATTAATCATTTGCTTGTATGGCTGTTTCAACTCCATCCATGGGTGACGTCTTACCAGAAGCCCAAAAGCCGAGGCAACACCCAATTTCTCCACCGATTCCGATACCCTTCGTGCACTCCCACCCCCACGCTCCATGAATTCTTTCTACCCACCGAATATCCAAGACTAATTACCTTCGTGCCGCTGCCGAACAACTCTAAGGCGGAATTCATGATGTTGGCTGGTTTCAACCTCACATATTGAAACGCCATCAAAAGGGAAGAACGAAATCGGCCCCCCATCATCGCCCTAGGATTTCTCCAGATCGATGAGCGCTGATTTCTGATGTCCCTCACCACTTAAAGGGCCGCATCGTCGAGCTTTTTCCGAAAAAGCCGAGCCGCACTCCCGGAATTGCTACCATTGGGGCTTCCCGCTTGCCATCCCGAACTCAAGATCTTGGACGCCCCAATTCTGAACCCGGTCGATCGACCTCCTTGTGACCCGGCCTCAATGGAATTTGAAAGCCGGTTTGCAAATGGTTCCCTTTCCCATTCATACAACTAGACTGTTCCGAGGAGATAATTGAGGCGACAAAGATAGGCCCCACTTTTTTTCGTATTTCCCCTCCCCCCCCCTACGGCAAGGGGAAAATCTTCCCGGTGGCCAAACCAACCCCGCCCCAAAATAATGGGCTTTGGCGGGCATTTTCCCTTCCCAATGCCACATGGTGGCCCTATTAAACAAATGAATTCTAAGAAGGAACCAAGACCCCCTTTCAAGTCAGGGGACTTTCCCCTACACCATATCCCCTTGGTTCCCGAATGCCCCGGGCCCCGCCTCCCCAAAGCCACCCCTTCTCTCCCCCGCAGAATCCCCACCACCTCTTTTCCGTCGGGTCAAGAACACTCTGGCACCGCCAACAAAGAACACCATATGGAAATTTATGGCGCCATTAAATCTGGATCAATTTACTATTTGCATTCACCTTTTCCTTACCCCCTTCAAAATACTTTCCCATCATTGTTAAATGGTCTCCTTTCCCTTTATTTTGTTGCAGGTTACCATCTACCAATCCCCTTTTATCCAAAATCTTTCTCCGGTTCCGGCCTTTTCCTTCCCTTACCCGGCAATTCATTCTATTGAATTTGACCCCAAATTCTCCAAATCCGGGAAAAGCACATCTGCCCCAATTCAAGGGCCTTTCCATTCTTCTCTCATTTTCTTCCGTGCCTCACCACCGAAATTTTTGGCTCACCTTGGACTCCCCACCCCACTTTGTCCGCTTTCTTCCCCTTTTACCAAAGAACTGTTAACCCTCACAGTCACCCTGCTTGTGAGGCGGTTTCTTAACCAAACCCCCCCCCATTTGCTCTTCCCGCCTTTTTTCTCCCTTTCCTTATCCTTATTTTCCTCCAAAGCGCTTCAGATTCAAATAACCTTATTTTGTTGAATTATTCCCTTTTCTTGGACCTTTTTCCCCAAATGTTCCAACGTTTCCGCATGTCTTTCCAATTTCATTTTATGTTCCCGTGCAATGGTTCCAAATTTTCAACTTTTTGGATTATTTATCCACACATCATTTTCTTCGCCTCCCCGCCTCTCCCACCTCAAAATGGTAAGGAAGCGTTCTCCATAATGACATCTTTCCAAACCTCCTTTGAACACATTACCACCTCTTTTGGGTAGAAGCCCCCATCCGCTACTCATCTTCTTCCCTTTCCCCTATTATTTCCCTCTTATTTTCCCTTTCTTTTCCCCTAAACGATCATCTCCAACCCTTCTTTCTTTCCTAATCGGCAACTTCCCCCATAAGTACTCCCCGCCCAAACATGATTTCCTCCTCTTAACACAAAGATTAGCCCATCCAAACAGGAAGACTAATAGGTGGGCTAATTTTTAGCTGGCTAATGGTAGAGCTAATTTTTAGCCAACTAACAGTTAGTCCTAGGCGATCCAAACATGACCTTAAATAGCCTACAAGGCCACTCCTCTTCGGTGCAGCACCACCGTCGCAATTGAGCTATCCCCATGGAGTTTATTTCACAATCTCTTTCGATACTTTTCCGCTTAAAAATGAAGTTTAGGACCTGTTTAGAACACAGAATTCTCTCTGAAATCATACGGGAATTGAATTGTTTGCTATAGTTACTCCCTGCGTTTCCAACAAGGCATTAGCACCTTAATTAGGGATTGATTGCGGCGTTGTGAAACATGGTATGCACTCGACGGACGAACATGGTACCGTTAAGCTATTAGTTGCAACACGACCGATTATTTAGAATTTAACGAACAATTATACATTCTTATTAATATATTTATTTACATTTAGAATTAATTAGAAATATTTAAGTTATCCAAATTTATTGTAAAGTATCACTCTCCAAAAAAATGTTTTACATTTCATTGTTTAAACTTCATCCAAAAGATACATACTATAGACACTATATTATAAACTAATTTATCGTACTTAGTGAATAAAAATAAGCTGTTTTTGTGATTAAACAGAAAAACAGATGATTACTCAGGAAATGACTGATTAATCGGATTATATGGACATATCATCGATTAATCAAGCTGAGTAGTCCGTCGAGTGATTTGTTCTTCACAAAAGTGATTGGTCGTGGCAAGCTGAATTCGACCCTATTTAGAGGGCTTTAAGACAGCTTCAACTTCTGAAAAGTTAGCCAGCGCTCCAAACAACATAACTTTTAGCGGCTTTTGGCATAATCTAGAAGTTATATATAAAAACTGAAAGCTAGGTTAAATTTATTTTTGCAGTTTACTACTGATAGAAATTAGATATTTATTAAATAGACTCTTATAAAAAAAATTTACAACTACCTTTTAGACAAAAATCTGAAAAAACAGATTTTTCACGGGAAGCTAAGCTGCCAAAGAGACCATTCATCATCCACCCCCTGAAGATCGGACCGGCTTTTTTCACGGCTTTATTTCCCTCTGACAGTGAAGAGAGAGAAGAAAATCAGAAAAAGTTGAGACTAAACGTGCCAAGCGGGCGGGCCCTACTCCTCAGTCTCCCTGCGTTGCTCTGACTCCTGTCCGGCCCGTAGTAGGTGCTACGGCTACTCGCACCCTTTTCCCATCACCATTTCGAAATTCAAACCCTTCGCATCGCTTCCATTATTCGTGGGTGGGAAGAGAGAGAGAGAGAGAGAGACAAGAAGCCCTCGAACTCGCCGCGTGCTGTCTCGAAATCCGGCGAGGAGCCGATAGAAAAATCCTCGCGTGGGGGCGCGGCGCAGCGAGCAAGAACGAGGCAAGCATCCGAAGCACCACGGCCCTTGTCCTTATCCTCCTCCTCCTCCTCCCCTCACTGTTCTTCAATCCTGTTCTTTCTTTACTGCCACTTGGTAATCGGGGTTTACGGTGCTGTGGCGCTTGCGTTGTGCCGCCGCCGCCGCGGTTATTCGAGTTAAACTGAGCTGATTTGGGGGTGGTTCTTGCTGAGGTGAAAGGTCTTGGGCAGCTTTGAGGTGTTTGGAGGGGCGGGTGATGGTCTTGGGTTGTTAGTGGGGAATAGACCGGGTGGGACTCTCTCTCCTCCTTTCTCAGGGGTTACGAAAGATCGGGATTTTATCAACGGGTCGAGGAGTTTGCTTGAGCTCACAGCCTCACACTCTTCTCTCTCTGTATCTTTTCAGGTGAATCTGAACTCGGAAGGTGTTCTTGAGTGGAGTTTTGCCCTGGTCTGCTGCATTTCACGGTGGGATGGGAGGTAAGAAGTGCTCATGTGTGTTCTTCATCTGCCAAGTAGATTGTACATACTTGTCGTGCTCAGTTTCTTTTCGCTCTATAGGGTCAACAGGTTGGATTTTGATTGCATTGTGTTCGTCTTTGCCAAATACGTTATGCTCATTTGTTCGGAATAAGTAATGATTTACCCTCATTTACTTGTGCCATTGATATTTGTTCTTGTCTCTAGGGAGTCGAAAGGTTGCCTTTTTATTGCATTTTGCTCATCTTTGCATGTGTCAGTAAGTCTAGGACGACGATGCTTCTTCGTGGTGCTAGCAGTGAGCAATTCTTTGTTATATAGTGATTAGGACTTAGGAGATTGGGGGAATGAGGTTGCTGACGTGTTCCCCTTGGTGTGCACATTTCCTTTAAGAATTCCTGGGGCTATCATTCTGCTCCACAAACGTATTGTACGGCCAGAAAGAAATAGGAATCAAGTGCTTCCGGCTGATATGATTACGCCTTTGCAAAACAATAATTAACCTCATAGTACTAGACTTGATTGCTCAGACCTTGATAATCTTTATTTGCTTCATACAACTGCTGTGTACTGAGATAGATAAAGTCATTTTTTTCAGAGTTAGTGATAAATGTTACCCCCTTCAGAGTCCAGACTTCAGGAAAGCCATTCGTGGTCATGGGAGTAACTGACTTGATGAATTTGTTTCCTTAGACTGTTTTCTTCTCCTCCACATTTGTCTTGTACGGCCAGAAAGAAATAGGAATCCAATGCTTCCGGTTCATATGATTACACCTTGTGGGAAACAGTAGAAAAGGGCATTTTTAAGGTTAAGTGGTTCTTCATGGTCCTGCATAGAGTCTTGGCAAAGAAACTCACCTGATCAAACATTGAGCTGAAAATTTTGTTTCCTTAATATGTATGACAGATCTTTGGTTCTTCAGCAATATCAGTTTATTGTCTTGTTTATTTTTGTGTTATTGCAATGACATTGGTTGCTAAGTAAATTAGTCATGGTTTTTCTCATTTATTTGGAGGTCATAGCACTGGAGCATTCTAATCAAGTTCAGTCACCGTTGCATGGTTAGTGTGAGTGCAGTAATCTTGACAGAAGATGAAAGAGGATATTATGTTTGACAACCAAACAAAGCCATGCAGATCGAGGGTTGACTCCAAAAGCAATCAAAATTCTCTGAAGCCCAAGTTTGGAGCTTCATGGGGATCCCAAATTGTCAAAGGGTTCACAACTGACAAGAAAACCAAGAAGACAGCAGCCATAGCAAGCAAGAAGCCACCTCTTGCTAGTGTGGAAAATGTTAACCAGAGCAACCAACAGATTCCGTACCATTCTAGGGTCAAGAGATCGCTTATGGGAGACTTCCCTTGCTCACCTGCTGGTGCTCAAGTTCATCCCCATGTGTTTGATTGCCACGGTATCAGGTCCCCAGCATCTCATGATCTTTTTCTTGAGTTGGACCATCTCAGGGAACAAGTACGTGAGTCGAAGGAAAGGGAGTTAGCTTTACAGTCAGAGTTGCAGCGATGCAGAGAAAATCCAAGAGTTTCAGAACTTGAGAAGGAGCTTGATTCTAAGAAGAATGAAATTGACAGGCTTGCACGACTTAAAACTTCGTTAGAATCTGAGAAAACAAACCTTTCGAACAACTATCAGCTCTTTCTTCTATGGTGGAGCAGCATGAAGAAAATGTAAGATTGGATGGGCATGGCAATCGGGTATCTAGTATGGATGAGGACAAATCATCTTCTTCAGGAAACTTGGAGTTTGAAGTTGTTGAGCTGCGACGTTTAAACAAAGAGCTTCAGTTCCAGAAACGAAATCTTGCAATTAAGCTCTCTTCAGCAGAGTCCAAATTGGCTGGCCTTGAAAAGAATGCCGAGGTACCATTACTTAACTTGATTATTTGTAAGGAAAATAAACTAGTAGTTTTATTTCAGCTAATCTTTGTTATATCCTGCTTATTGTGACCAGAGCGAGATAGTTGCAAAGGTTCAAGCTGAGGCTTCGTTGTTGCGGCACACAAATGCAAACTTGAGCAAGCAAGTTGAGGGTTTGCAAATGAGTCGACTAACCGAGGTTGAGGAGCTTGCTTATCTTCGGTGGATCAATTCATGTCTACGGCATGAACTCTGTAACTCAGATCAAGCAGCTAGAGCAATGACCGATATAGATTATAATGATCAAATGGCTTGTAACGATGAGGATGGTGATGGTGGTGCAAGAAATGCTGAGAACACTTCTGAAAACAAAAAGTTCAGCATTGCTGAACGTATCAAGCAATGGTCTCAGAATGATAAGAGTTGTCAAGCATCAAAAAAGGAAGCTCTTCTTGATAGAGCATGGATTGAAGCCGAAGAAGCACGAAGCCCGACACGTAGGCACTCACTTGGGGAACCAAAGGGATGTGCACAGGACTTGAATATTGTGAAGAGGCGGCAATCTGATACCTTTATCTGCCTTCCGGACGCAACGGATGAAACAATCTCCTGTAATAAGGATCAGACAATCAGGGAGAAGCATGATCTTCTTGTGGAGAAATATGATTTTGGTCGATCTGAAAGTTCCAGATTTATTCTTGGCAAGTCAGACATATGCAAGAGTCAATGTCTCGATGTTGAAAAGCGTGCCTTGCGTATTCCAAAGCCTCCACCAAGACCTTCAGTTTCTGTGTCACATTCTGGTCCATCAAATGGGTTGACTGTAAATCCGCCCCGGCCACCACCGCCACCTCCTCCTCCAAAGTTTTCCACGAGAAGTACTGGGGTCATGAAGAGGGCACCACAAGTTGCAGAACTTTACCATTCACTTATGAGGAGGGACTCAAAAAAAGATACTTCCGGGGGTGGGATCTGTGAAACTGCTAACTCTGCTAATGTGCGGAGTAGCATGATTGGTGAAATTGAGAACCGTTCTTCACATTTGCAGGCTGTAAGTAATCAGCTTAGATTACTGGACATCATGTAAATAAAAATAAGCAGCTGGTTCGTGCACTGACTTGCATTGACTGTTCATTCCATTTTCAGATCAAGGCGGATGTTGAGACTCAAGGTGAATTTGTAAAATCACTGATCAAGGAGGTGACCAATGCAGCTTACAAAGATATAGAAGATGTGGTTGCATTTGTGAAGTGGCTCGATGATGAACTTGGCTTCCTAGTATGCATATTCTAATATCACAAATTGTATGCAATCTTTTCAATTGCAGCAGTCATTTAAGTTATTTGCTCATTTAATTGCCTTACTTGAAGGTGGATGAGAGAGCAGTGCTGAAGCATTTTGACTGGCCCGAGAGGAAGGCTGACACTCTACGAGAGGCAGCTTTTGGCTACCAAGACCTTAAAAATTGGAATCAGAAGTTTCAAACTATAAAGATGATCCACGTCTTCCCTGTGACACTGCACTCAAGAAAATGGTGACAGTATCTGAAAAGTATGACCATGTTTGCTAAAAATTTACAATATACATATACTTAATAAATATTACCTGTAGAGTTGCATGAAGTACTAAACATTTGATTGGCATTCCTAATTCAGGACGGAGCAAGGTGTCTACAACCTTCTGAGGACAAGGGATGCTATGGTGAGGCAGTGTAAGGAGTTTAATATTCCCACTGACTGGATGCTTGACAACAATCTTATTAGCAAGGTAAACGTTCTATAATTTTCTGTATTGGACTGCCCTCTGCAGGTTTGAGTTCTTAGTGCTACACTGCTATCAGCAAACAAAATTGGAAATGACCTAGTCAGAATTACGCTACTTCATTGGAATGAATTAAAGCTTGTTGGCTATCAACTGTAACTATCAAATAGATGCCCATTAGTCAAACTTTCATATATACCTCTCAGTAGCCAGACTACGTAGCATGGCGAGTTGGAGACTACTGTCCAGGAGTGAAGTGGCAATACCTATTTGTCTATTTGAGGAGCTTGATATATCCTTAAATTTATACTTCATAACCTGAAGCAAACAAATATATAGTTTTGTCTTAGTGAATGTGTTGTTTTCTTGCATTGGTGATTAAGGAATGTGGTCAGCTTGCCTAAGAACCATTCTTGTTTGCTTGTCCGCAATTACGGATTCTGTTGATGTCATGAAAGCCTGTAAAGCAACAGCAGACTGGAAGGACCTGCTGAAATATTGACTTGTAGATTAATCCCTTATCCATTTTTGTTGGTTACTGCAGATAAAATTCGCTTCTGTCAAATTAGCAAAGATGTATATGAAAAGAGTGGCTATGGAACTTGAATATATGGGACCTCTGAACAAGGATCCAGCTCTGGAGTACATGCTACTTCAGGCTGTGAGATTTGCCTTCAGAATTCATCAGGTAACACATTGTAGCAGTAACTTCACAAAAAGCAAACTCCGATCATCTGATGCATGTATGGGATACCATGCTGATCAGATTAGCAGTTATTCTCGGCTAATGATGTTTTCCACAGATCTATACTATTGCATCTGCCTCTTGATTTCCATTTCGTATTTAATTTCACAGATCTATTTCCTTGGGTGCTTGTATGCTATCTGTCCTAACATTCTGGATTGTTTTGGTTACTTTTGGGCAGTTTTTCTGCGGTGAACTCTTGTTTTAACAAATTTATATGTATTATGAAAATCTGTGAGTGCTATCTTCGTTTTCTAAATTACCAGCTCATTTTTGCAGTTTGCTGGGGGCTTCGATGCAGAGACCATGGATGCATTTGAAGAGCTGAGGAATCTTGTGCATGTCAGAAACAGCACCCAGTAGGAAGTAGAACCACAAGGCAATTTCATGTATTATCTGGAAGAATGAGAAAACTATTCTGGCTTACTCTCTCGGTAAGCATAACAGAGAGTTTGTGTTGGCCTTTTGGGTTAGGTGATGCTTGGAGGATTGGTGCGTATGTATGTGTGTGCTAGGCTGAAGAAATTAGCTGGTGCTTGCGTAGTTTTTTTAGCAACCTTGCTGAAAAATACAAAATGCACGAAACTTATGTATATGCTTCAGTGGGCACTGGTGATCGTCAATTTGTCATATTGTCTATCTCTGCAGTCCATCCATCCATGGCTCAAACAGTGCAAGATTTTTGAAGACAACTTGCAATAGCATATATTCTGGAACTCTTCACAGTTTGCAAGGATTTTCAATTATTTTCCATCTGTGCCAACTGATATATATAGTTCAATTTCCTGGGACACTATGATGCCTGGGCACCATGATCTAAAACGGGTACTTTTTCGATGTGTTTCCATGCGAAAAATTTTGAAACTTTTAGGATGTTGAGTTTAACCAGTTTACTAACTAGTTCAAACAAGTTTGAATTGAAGTTCAAACTAGAGTTTTCTTTTTTGGTGATAGTTTGATTGTAGGTATGTGCTGATTTTATATATAAATCAGCAAAGCATGTGATCTAAATTCATTCAAATATTTGAATTCAGGTATATTTTTTTTCTAAGGTATGTGTTTTGAATTATTATAGATGGATATATACCTTAAAACTGAAAGTTTCGAAAAATATAACCGGATTTGGTTTGAATTCGCGCATTTGAAATTATGGTGCGCAGGCTCCATGGTACCCCATTTCGGCGTCCTACACTCACACACACACGGTGGCGCAATTCTACTCTTGAGTGTAGAATAACTATTCTGCGCTCCAGCTAGAGAAACACATGCAAACAACACTGAGTTAATGTATTACGAACAACTCTAATAAATGAATCACGAAACACTTTACTACAGAACAACTGATGAATTTCCTAGTGATGTGCATGCAAATTACATCGTACTGATTGAATCTAATTTGGTAGTAAATCACAAATACATTTGACTATAGAATAATTGATTACATCATTACCGAATCAGTTACTAGTTTATGTGTTGGTCAACTCAGCTAGTTAATGCATATTGTAGTTTGTACATGAATATGTTTTTTCTTTATTTTAACCATATCTTTTTATTGGTAGCTCTGATTCACGAACGATTTCCATCATTGGCTTATTGACGACAAGAGCTACATATTAATATAAGTCTCATCGTATTAATTAGATTTCATTATCCGTATACATAGATTTTACTATCGGTATACATAGATTTTATTGCCATGCGGTAGTAAAATCTTATGGTACATTGGTAAATTGGTAGTAAAAACTCATTCGTACAGTGCTTATTAGCGAGACTTATATCATTATGTTCCTCTTATCGTCAATAAACCACTAATGAAAACCGTTCACTAATTGGATCTAACAATAAAAAGTTATGGCTAAAATAAAGTAAGAATTGAATCATATATAAACTAACAAATGCGCTTACTAGTCGTTTCGATTACCCTTACTGTTTCACTAGTTACTTCATTTTCTAGTTGTTTCGATCACCCTTACTGTTTCACTAGTTACTTCGTTTTCTAGTTTATATACATGTTTGTTCTTTCTTTATTTTAGTTATAACTTTTTATTCGATACTCCGATTCACGAACAAAGTTTACCAGTAGATCACTGATGACTAGAGGAACAACATGATATAAGTTTCACTAATAAACGTTGCTTGAATCAAATTTTACTGCTAAAATGAACATCGATTTACTACTGTATGATAATAAAACACACACACACACATATATATATATAGTAAAATCTATATATAAGGATAGTAAAATTTGCTACCAGCCAAAAAAAGTAATGTTTATTAACGAGGCTTATAGATTTTACTGCCTTTTACTTAAAGTATTACTATACCTGTATATAGCACTCTTATCCAGTAAAAAGCAATATATCCAATATTTTCTAAAGTTTATGAAAAACACATGTACATGTTTTTAAAAATTCTCAACAAATTACCATATATAGAGGAGATGAGATTCTACATACTTATAAAATTTGAAGATCAAAATCAATCACATTTGAAAGTTATGGCTAAATAAAAAAACAGATTTATGTACAAGCACTAAGTGGCATTTATTAGTCATTTATGTACAAACACGCTTAGTCAACTGGATAGTCGCGCGGGCTCAGTCGGTAAAGCAAATTTGGCTGGCGTGTAGAATATGCTATATGAAGCTGTAGAATAGCGCATATATATATATATTCATGCTGAGTTTGTCTTTTTCATATCTTTCAAATGCGATTGAGTTTCATCTTCAAATTTTACAGGATTGTAGAGGTTCACCTCCCCTACATGTGGTAATTTTTTGAGAATTTTTCAAAACTTCTACATGCCATTAGCACGGAATTAGCACTGAATTCACATTAGCACTGAATATGTCCCCTTATATATATATATATAGAGAGGAAGCCTTTTCCGTACTCTTGGGAGTACATACTCCCACCTTCAATATACCACTTAAATGAAAGTATTATACTTCTTTATGAAAGTGCATCTAGGCACTTATGTTATTTTGGTGATTAATGACAAACGTATATAATGACAATCTATGTAATTGTGTAAATGCTTAACTAAGTGCTTAACAAATGACAAACCTCTAATATGATTATATTGCTATGAGACTAACATGTTCATTGACAAGTTGAGTATTAGTCTTATCTATTTAGAGGAAAATCAAGTGGATGGTTAAGCAAAGAATAAGGTATGCAATTTAGGTATCCATTCTTTATTTGTTATTGCATTCCTTTTATGCAAATGCATAGTGAACTCCAAGTAGCATGTCGATTATATATATGCATGCACATTGGTTCATGTCATATTTATTTGTGCATATATATTCACTTGAGTTCATTATGTGCTTTGATTTTAGTATACATATATTGACTAGAGTTAAACTTCATATTAATATAGATTGACTTGGTGCATGCATGTTATAGTTGTATGTCTTCTCATGCACTTCTCCTAGTGAAGTTTAACCTAGAGTTGGATCACATATTTACTCTTGTTCGAATATTAGTTGCACATGTACAATTAGTGTATATTCTTCATGTGCTTCATTTAAAGTAAAACTGTGATCTTTTGCGTGCTTTAACTTTTAGTCATATTGGCAATTATCTCTCTAGTACATATAGATCAATCACATATTCATCATGATGTACTTAGTAGAGAACATTTTTTATGTCAAGTGTTTCCGGTTATATTATGCTTCTTTATATGAAACACTTGTTGTAATCAATTGCTCACAAATTATCAACTCATTTATATCTATTGAGCTTTTGGGACTAATGTCTTTCATGAGTGATTTGGAAAGAATTAGGTCCCGTATGTGTATGATGACAAAGGTATTTTAGAGGATGATTGTTAGCCGAGGTCAACAAGGCGGCGGTGTCACCAAGAGTTGAGGACTAAGTCAAGATCAACTTGGCGTGGAGATCGTCGAGAGAGGATGATCAAGTCAAGGTTGATAGGACGAGAGTCTCATGAGGTGAATCGAGTCAAGTTGAACAAAGGCGAAGATATCATCAATCATTTGGTAAAGACATCATGCACATTGCATCCACGGAGAAGACGGCATGCGGATTAAATGTAAGACTTAGATTTCTCGTTTTAATTTGAGTCTAAGGATTGCCGTACTATTAAGAGGGATGCTCCATTGAATGACTTTTAGATGTGTCAAGTGCTCAAATAATTCATCCTTGTGAAATTTAGAGAGTGGTGTTGGTGGTGCGGAAAGTGAGATTTGTAGGTCTCCTTGGATTCTTGGTGAAATCTGGATTTATCCTTTGAGATTTGGGTAGTGAGACCTTGTTGGTTGTGTAGCCCTTGTTCTTAGCTTTCAATAGAGTCCAAAATCACTGAAATCGGAGTCCGGAATCATAAGTTATGCCCGTTTTCGTCGGGCTGCTCTGTGCCAGTTCGGACTATCCGAAGTGAGTTCGGAAAGTCCGATGTTGATATCGAAAAGTCCGATGTTGACTTAGAAAATTTTGTGAAACATCTTTGAAAATGGGTTCTCTCTGGAAATATCGGATAGTCCGATGTTGATATCAGATAGTCCGATGTTCCAATATCGGATAGTCCGATGTTTGATATCGGATAGTCCGATGTTCACTTGAAAATCTGGAAATTTACACACATCGGATAGTCCGATGTTCCATATCGGAAAGTCCGATCTGTGCTTTTTATTCACAAAAATTTGAATTTCAAGTGGAGTCGATCTGGAGTTTTACACACATCGGATAGTCCGATGTTCAATATCAGATAGTCCGATGTGGGTCTGACCAGGGCATAACGGCTAGTTTTTTTGGAGCCTCTATTTAAAGCCCTCCCCTCTCCATTTCGAAGTGGCTGTTGCTCCACTAGTTTGAAGTGTTCTCCACTTGTTCTTGAGCCCCCTAAACACCACTTTACCCTTAGATCTAAGTGATCCCCTTTTGTGTGAAGGGTTGGGAAGAGTTTGAGGAGTGAGGTGTTAGTGAGTGGGATTTGAGTTGTTGAGCACTTGATTTCATCTCCAAGCTTGTTCTTCGTGAGCATTTGTTACTCTTGGAGGTTGAGGACTCCTAGACGGCTAGGAGGTCGCCTACGAGCCACCGGAGCTTTGTGTGGTTGGCCGTGGGAAGTTTGTGAAGGTTCGATTCCGCCTCGCAAGAAGGGATCAAGAAGTGGCCGTGAGTGCATTTGTGCAACAGGAGGACAAGGGTCGAAGGAGACCCGGCTCAAGCGTGATCAAGCCTCAGCCGCCGAGTGCAAGGTGCAACAAGGCGGCTAAGCGGGTTGAAAGAGACCCCGTGTCTTGGTGGCCAAGACGCATGGCGAGTGCTAAGTGCAACACCGGGAGGAAGTGGGTTGAAAGAGACCCCGGCTTGAGTGTGACCGAGCCGCCTCAACGGAGACGTAGGATCCCCTCAAGGATCCGAACTTCGGGAAAAACCAACCGTGCATCAAATCTTTGGTTTGGTCTTTTCTTGTTGCTTTGATTAAAGTTGCCTTGATTGATTTGGTATAGAAGTAATTGTTATAGCTAGATTACTACTCTGTTTGTTGCTTAGCCTTGCCTAGCTCTAACTTGTGATAAACCTGTTTGCTCACGTTCTTATCGGATAATCCGATTGTGCATATCGGATAGTCTGATATTCTAAGTCGGATAGTCCGATATTCTAAGTCGGATAGTCCGATTCTTTTCCGCTGCGATTTAAGATTTAAATTTATAATTCGCCTATTCACCCCCCCTCTAGGCGACATCCCCTGTCCTTTCACTTTATCATTTTCGATATACTCCAATAATGATTCTAAGATACTCCAATGTGACATGATTGAAAAAAATCATCGGAGCCCTATATTTTTTTTGCTATATACACTTTTACATATGTGAAAAGAATATATAAACAAATTATGCTATAAAGGGTGGACTTTGATGAATTTTTTTGTGGAACTCACTTTGCAGTATCTTATAATCAATGTTAGAGTATACTCAAAAGGATACAGAGGTATAATAATATCATTTAAGCAGTATATTGAAGGTGGGAGTACGTACTCCCAGAAGTATAGAACCATTTTCCTATATATATATAGAGAGAGAGAGAGAAAGGCTAATCTGCTCTTGAGAGCACAGCCAAACGATGCTCTCGTCGTTTTCTACCGTGCGATCGGATCGCCCAACGGCCGGATATTCTTGCGCGTATCGTCCCACGCGATGGAAACGGCGCCTCCCACGCGATGGAATGGCCGTCTGCTCCTAACCCCGTTCGTCTGCTCCGTCTAACGCCCGATGCTTGTGGCCTCCGTTCCCAATCAATCCTGTGAACTCCGCCTCCGTTCCCAATGAATCGTGCGAAGTCCGCCTCTCCTTGCTTGCCTTGCTTGCCTGAGGTCGATCCGCTCCTTGCAAACTCCGCCTACCTCTCGTCGTCACTCTGCTCCTTGCCTGGTCTGCCTCTCCTTGCCACGCCGCCATCTTGGTCATTGCGCCGCTTACGGATCGCCTCTCCTTCTTCTGGGGCTTGTTGTGAGATCGCTGCTACAGCAGACTACGGCTTGTCTGGTGTGTGGCGGTGGTGAAGCTGCTTCCTTTCTTCCGGCCGTGCTCAAGAGACAGAGGGGCGACATATTCACTCATCATATTCAAAGTAGTAAATTTGAGTTATAGTTTGGTTCAAGCGCTCAATGTTTTATGTGCCTTTGCAAGTATCCACGAACCAAATGTTTTCAATTATCTGAACATTGCTAGTGGTGTCTTTGTCTTTATATTAAAATCATTTATGCAAATGCAATGCATAGCATTTTTTCGAATACCGCCTAAGCGGTGGTTGGTAGTTTGAATGTACATGTTGGGGATTGGAATGTTTGCATTTTTCTGTTTTAAAAATCTGAAATCTGAATGTCTTCCTTGTTCCTACATACGTTATTTAACTGCAGTTCATACGAACTAATTTACAAGGAATGTGGTTCATAAGTCACCCGGAATATATTCGGCTCCGGTGTTGTTTACTTCAAGATATATTCCCTCTCCTCACCCCGATCTTGATCTTTTTGAACTTAGTGAATGTTCTTTATTTTTGTTTCACTTATTTATGGAGTGATGCTTCTTTGGTCTTGAATTGGTGACATTTTGGTTTGCGCTAATTCATTGAAACTTTGCGGTATCAAGTTCTTTAGATAAGTTAAAAATCAAAGGTGCAAGAGTTGGAGATTGAATGGTCCCATCAAGGTTGCACCACAAGCTGTTGGGAGGAAGGCCTGTTTATTACGCACATGGGCTGCGTTGATGTCTTGATGCTAGGCGGGAGGGCTTACGTGTTGAGATTAATCTTGTGCATAAGAATGTCGGTTTTGGTTTTGGTTAGAAGTCCAGTCAGTTTCTGTCTTGTGCATAAGAATGTCTGCTGGTGTTTAGTTCGAGCCCGTCGTTAGAAGTTTTGCTTGGGACAAGGCATAAGGAACTGTCTCATTTGGGAGTTTGAAAGTTTAATTTTGAGTGCAATTAGTTTGTGCAATCCGGATTGTATTTTGTAAATGTATTCAGTACAAGGTCCTGTAATCTCTGACTATATAAGTAAGGTTTTGGCAGCACCAAATTGATTGAGACTTGTATTTGTTGTGTCATTCAGACTGGTCTTGTTTCTGATACTGTTTGCCATATTGCATAGACTGCTTGCCAACTTAGAAAATATATGCATTTTGGTTTTCTTTTTCTGTTAGGACCTCCTGTCTTCATCTTGACATGAATTTCTCGCCTCTTGTTTTTCACCAGTTGTTCATTGAGATAATATAGTGTACATTTCGAATATTGAATGAAAAATGCCTTTTCCAAAATCCTACTACATCACTTGCAGATAATGGTCTTTCAGCCAGGCGAATATCTCAATGTGAAGGTCTGTAGAAAATTTTGTGTGTCTTGTGATATTTTCAACAATGCCTAGTATCATGGGACAACCTGTGATCATATTTAAGAAGTTGTGTTTAAAATGTTTTTGACATGGAAGTCTGTTTCATGAAAGAGGTCATATTTTTGTTGTGACATATCTTCTAGAAGATGTGTATAGAGATTCACTACCAATTTACCTGATTGAACATAATATTTATAAATATATTGGAATGTATAATATGCATAGAAGGCATTACATATCGTTTAGCACGACCATGTCAACATCCGACCTTCTTAGCAAGAAACCCTTGACCAAAAGAGACTAGTCCGGTCTCTTTGTTGCGACATTCAAGCAATCAGAGAAGCAATCTGACATTCAAGCAATACAGAGAAGCATTCGGCAAAGACATCGACAACTTGTTAAGTCAAATTTCAACATTGTGCACCCACATTGAGCCAAGTTTGGTTTATGTGGAATCAACACTGTTTTATTTTTGTCATGTGACTACAACGAAAACCAAGAGAGTTATAAAGTCATGCTATTTAGCATTCTTTTGTAATTCTTGGTTGGCAAATTGCATCATCATCTTCAGATCCATCATCCAAAAACATTTTAAGCGGTACTTGCATCATCATCCCTGTACAGTTCAATATCTTCAGATCCATCATCCAAAAACATTTTAAGCAGTACTTGCATCATCATCCCTGTACAGTTCAATATCTTCAGATCCATCATCCAAATCCGTGTCTTCGCATTCTTGCGGGCTATTCTCTTCTCCTTTTTCCCTTTCCTTTCACGTTCCTTTCTGGAAAATCCTAACAAAGTGTAAGTAACAATTCAAGAAAAAAATATGAAATGTCAACATGCAAGTTAGTAATCGATCAAGGGCAAGTTCTAGCATTGTGCCTCCTCTCTTCTTTGCCACAAATGCCACATGTTCGTGGTTTCTTTGCATCCGAGCGCGGTTCAGAAGGTGGCTTAAATCTCTGTGGTTGCTTTCTCTTTCCCTTGCATTGCGATATTGGTGGATCTAAAATCTTTTGAGAATCTACAGTTGCACATGTGGCAATCTCACATGTTTGGGTCTCTTCATGAATAGGCAGCCCTTCCATTTGCGCCTCGGCAACATCCAATATTTCCTAAAATTGTCTAAAAGTTTCACTAGACTTTGATGCCATTTTCAGTAATTTCATCACCCTAGGCTTGAGTGTAGCAAACCTAATTTCTTCTTGCTCTTGAGTACCCCCGAACTCCATGCTCCTCTCCAATTTTGATCTTTTCACGCTTGAATTAGCATCTTTGCACCACCGTTTCATTACATATCTAGTAGGTAGATGAAACATATGTACATGATGCATGACCTTAATGGCATGTGAACAAAGCAAACCCTCAAACTCATAACCTTTGCAACTACAAGAAACTAGCTCCTCTGATTTGTTGATATGTACCATGTAGGTTTAGGAACCATTTTTCAATCATTGGATGGTAATTAATGATCACCTCATACATGCCTTCCTTTTCAATCTCTCTAATTTGTCCAATGGGAATTTTAAAATTTTCCTTGAACACTCTGAACATTTTGGTTGTGTAGAACTGAGATGCATCTCTCTCAATTCGATGTAGTGATGAAAAACTTGGTACAACATTGAGACAAGCAATATCCTCATCACTTTCTTTTTGCCAAATACCATCTATCATCTTCTCAACATGTAAGACAAGTTCATACATAGATGTATGGTTGTTGGTCCACAATTTCAAGGCAGAATTGGCACTTTCACTTCTTTGTGATGTTGACATATTAGCAAAAAATACACCTCTAAAGAATGCTGGAACCCACTCGGACCGCTTTTCATACATAACCTTCAGGTGTCGATTATTAACTAAACCATGATTTCGAATCATGGCTGTCCAGCCCTCCTCAAATTCGGATATTGTGATGCTACGGTTTATAACTTCGCTTCAACTCATCTTCAAAACCCGGCTTCATGTTATAAAGGATTCCCAAATGATCCCTTGCTTTTCTCATCACATGCCATTGGCAACATCGATGTCTTGTGTTGCAAAAGACCTCTTTGATAGCGATTCTCATCGCAGCATCTTGATCGGTGATAATGGCTTTTGGTTCCTTCCCATACATGGCTTTTAACCAAGTTTGGAACAACCATACAAACCCTACTTTGTCCTCCGACCTTAGCATTGCAATCCCAAATATAATAGACATTCGATGATGATTCACACCAATGAAAGGTGCAAGAGGCATGCTTTACCTAAAGTTAGCATAAAAAATACTTTAATGAAGAATTCTATAGATCTAAAATCAGTAGTAAAGAACATTGATCATATTTTGTAACAATACTTACTTGTTTGATAGGTCGTGTCGAAAGTGACAACATCTCCGAATTCTTGGAATGCTCTTCTTGCTCGACCATCAACCCAAAACAAATTCTTTAAATGACCACTTCCATCCACATCAACATCATAAAAAAATTCAGGATCTTCTTCTTTTTTCTTCTGAAAATGCACCAATGAAGCTTCTACATCCATACCAAGAAGTTTTCTTTTTTCACATGCTATCTCATTACTCACATCCTTCTTTTTGAATCTCGATTTTTCTTACCACCATGCCTAACACCCAAGTACTCATGTATTTTTGTGGTCTCAATATTTTGAGCACGCAAATCTTTTATAACTTACTTATCCTCATCATCCATGTATCTATGGGAGTGTAGGTTCCTTTTTTTCGAAGGAGAGGTGACCATTGGATGGTTATGATCATCTGCAAAAACACTTATTTTCCAAACTCCATCTTCCAACTTGATACACATCGTGCCTTGCGGAGCGTTTGAGTATTTGCACCTTGTTTTTCGGGGTTTTATGACCAGCACAGTTCTCAATTGAATTTTGTGGCGCGATGGTATTTCTTGAATAGCCTGCCTTCGAGCAAAACCACCTCTCGGATGTGACATCCCATGATTTGGATTTGTAGTGACTTGCTTTGTGAACACTAAAGCCCATTCGAAAAGCATAGTCATTGTAGAAAATATTTGCATCATCTTTTGATAAAAATTCCTTGCCCACAAAGGGAACAAATTCTAAGTGTTCATGAGGATCAGTTTCGTCTCCAAGTTGTTGTGTGCCGATGTTCAATTCTTCTGTGACACTTTCATCAATAGCCTCCATGCTAGTTGCTGCACAAATTTATTACATGCAGATCAATATATATTGGGGATGTATTGGACAGGTACAGGCTAGCATCACTTAAGATCATTCATTCTGGCATGGTAATGTCAAAGTTGTCAAATAATTTCAGGAGATGTTACCAAAGCTTTCTATAAAAAAAAAGACAAGCTACTTCAGTGACAAGACACAAATTCAGAAATCTATTACTGTTTCACATGTATGTATAAAGAATAATTTAAAATGATGAATATATCGAATAGAAATTGACAAGAATTTATATTAATCTCCATTCTGTTTTAGAATGAAGAGGCATTTAGATCAGGTCAACATATAACTAAACATTTTAACACAAATTAAGCGTTTTAACACAAATAGCTCAATTTTTAGGGCTATTGATCAGAGAATTGTTTGGCAAATCTGGAAATACTTTCCCATATCAATAATTGACTAGAAAATAGTACAAGAAACAGAATATGATTTGGAAAATAAGGCCTGTCTATATCTATTCGCTAATCCCCATGACTTAGCTTCAGATATGTGGTTTAGAATCCTAATCCAAGCAGACCATAATTGTGGTTTCGTACTAGAGATCACATTATGTTAAACACAACCGAGCTGTGCTCTTGATTGCTTGTGAACTTACGTATCTCTCCGCTGCCATGGGAAAGCTGCTCCAGCTCGGGAGGAGGACGCGCCATGTGACGGCAGTGGCGGCAAGCCGGCAAGGGTTCTTCTCGCGTCGGTAGGAGCAGACGGAGCGTCGCATGCGCAGGATTGATTGGGATCGGAGGCCACAAGCATCGGGCGTTAGACGGAGCAGACGAACGGGGTTAGGAGCAGACGACCGTTTCCATCGCGTGGGAGACGCCGTTTCCATCGCGTGGGACGATAAGCGCAAGAAATATCCGGCCGTTGGGCGATCCGATCGCACGGTAGAAAATGGCGAGAGCACCGTTTGGCTGTGCTCTCAAGAGCAGATTAGCCTTTCTCTCTCTCTCTCTCTCTTAGCCTTTCTCTCTCTCTCTCTCTCTCTATATATATATAGGAAGCTTCTTTTCTACTCCCGGGAGTAATTACTCCCTATGCCGTATCTCACAACGTATGAGGTATCTCGTGCGACGGAGGGTATGTACGCGAAGTATACAAGTATATAAGATCATCTAGGTGGTATGTACATTTTTTCAGAGGTGGTATGTATAATTTTTGGACATACTTCTTTTTATGTGCGTATATGAAGATATTAACAAAATACGCTAAAAATCATGGACTCTCTCGCAGTTTTTCATGTGGCTCACATTGGAGTATCTTATAATTAGTGTATGAGTGTACCCAAAGTGATAAAGGAGTATTTCAAATTCGTTTAGGTAGTGTTTTAGAGGTGGGAGTAACTACACCTGGGAGTAAAAGATATTTTTCCTATATATATATATATGATTTGGGGCTAGGAATTTCATAGGAAATTGTTCAATTCTGGTAAGAATCTTAGAAAATTGCCGTGCTGAAAACGGGGCCTTACAGCTGGGGCCGCCGCTGGTGACCGGTCGGACGTTGCCGCTGACTGGGGTTGGCCCAATTATATCCCATGCATGCAGGGTGGACGCCAGCAGCTGTTTCTATTCGGATTAGGCGGCCCATCGATGGGATGTGCTGTAAGTAGGCCCGCCTTGTCGGGACTATCCATGGCCCAAATCGTACTAATTGGGCCGCGCCCAAGTAGGATGCCCAGCCCTACCTGTCTGTCATCCCGAGTCCCTCGCACTCGCAGGGCACCCGAAAGCCTCGACTCGTGAGCCCGAGGAGGACAGAAAGAAAACCCTAGGTCGCCGCCGCGCCGCCGCTCGTCGTCGGCGACTCCACTTCTGCACCACCCCTCGGGTGGCTTGCATCCGCGTTTTTCTTTCTTCTCTTCCTCCACTCTCGCTGGGATAGATCGAGCGCAGAGGTGGAGAAGCCTCTAGTCCCAACCCCATCCGCCGCCGCCAACCCCGCCGCGGCTCTTCTCTGGCCACATCCACCGAATCTGCTTCTTCTCTTGGTAAGCCCTAGTCTTGGTTGATTCTTTTTTTTTCATTCTCTTTCACCCCATGATTCGATTCGTGCTGCGAGCAACCAGTTCTCCCTGCGAGGTTCCATCCAGGAGCACACCATGTTCTTGCATTCCCCACCACAAGGTTCCTGTTGCTTACTGTTAGCTGCATCTACAGGGTTCTCCCAAGGTTCAATGGCTACATCGTCGCCGGCCTCCAGCGGAAAGGCGGCCAGCGACTCATCTGTTCCTACTCCCGCGATCGCCAACGGCAATGGGACGCCACAGAAGCTTCCTCCTGCCGCTGCCTTCGACATGCCCAAACCGAACCTTCGCGGTCTCAACAAGCCCAAGTGCATCCAGTGCGGCAACGTTGCCCGCTCCCGGTAAAAAGATCGAAATTTCTAAAGCAAAAATTCTTGCTCATGTTGTTGCTGTGTGGCAGCAGTTGGAGACAACTGAATTTTCACCTCTGTATGACTGCCTGCCTGTCGTAGAGAGCTTTTTATCGCTTTTGGATTTGTGAAATTCATTTATGCATTGCTTGGGCTTTCAGATGCCCGTTCCAGTGTTGCAAGAGCTGCTGCTACAAAGCTCAGAATCCTTGCCACATCCACGGTATGTGTAATACTACTACTAGCTGAGAATATATTTGCTCTTCTACAATGAATCGCAGTTGTACATAGAAGAAGTTTGCTAAGCTGCTGTCAAAATATGTGCACAACCATGTACTTTGGTCCAACCTATTATATGCTGAGCTTGACCTTCCTTTCCCCTTTTGTTTTATAGGCTCAGTCTTTATTCATCAGTTGAGCCTCACTTGTTTGAAGTTCAGAAGTTATTCTTTACATCAGCGTTAATAGCAGTGTTAGAGCAATTTCTTATGAACGTTGATGTTGTATTTATGACATTACCTCAGTCTGCTTGTCTGCTTCATTTATATTTATCTCTACTTTCTTTGACATTGTTTTAGTGCAGTATCATGTCCGCATTAAATAATATTGTGATTTGTATTTGACTCGGTATTTTGAACACCACCACTAATCTTTTCTTGCTTCACTGATCATGACAGTTCTGAAACAGAACAACACATTGCCAGATAAGCCACCACCAACTACCGTCTCTCTGTCAGAACAACCATCAACCAATTCACCTTCAACTGGGTAACCTTCAGAAACCGCTAGTCGATACTCAGAAATCGCTAGTCGATACTCATCTTATGCAAACAACTGTCATTGTTTCTAATGCTTGCTTGCCATTTGTCATAGTTCATCGAGGTTGGCTTCCCTACAAAAGCTACCCCATCATTTTCTGAATTCACTCCGGACAAAAAAGTCCCTTGCCAGAAAGGTCCTTGGCGGTTCCATCCTGTCTGATTGTTTAGAATTTGTTTTCTTCTATCGTGATAAAAATTTTTAGTATTTATGTTGTAGGATGTTGCGAGCATAAACAAATGGAGGTTTATGAAGCTAAAGGAACATATGCAAGGAGATATTGATGTTGAAAATGAAGCATACGAGAGATATACACAGAATATTGGATTACTGGAGGAAACATTCTGTCTCACGGAATATGCTGCTGTTGAACCTGAAGCTGAAGCAACTACTTCAGAAGAAAGGATGGATGTATTGGTTTCTGAGGCAAAGGTTAGGTTAAAATCTGGTCATGCAAATGCAGATAGCTTTAAGAAGAGGATTGCCACTATCTTGGACCAGAAGCTGAAGAAACTGCACGAGAAAGAAGGTGACTATGAGGATGCCAACCCCTCTGACCAAAATCTAGATGACCATATGAAGCCGGTTAAGTTAACCATAAAGCAGCAAATGGCAGGAACTGCAAAAATGAACGAGCTGCTTGGTAAGTTGACAAGAGCACAGAGTGAGGATGATTTGAAGCCTTGCCTTGATATTGTGTCGAAGTTGTTTGGAAAGGAGAATGGTTCCACCGTGGGCACATCAAACAAGTCAAGCGACAATGAGCTGTCGTCAAGCGAGCAAGAATCAACTGCAGCAGTAGCACCCTCTTATTCCTTTCCAAAGCTCTGGACTAGGATGGAGGTTGATGTGGACATTGTGTCTAAGATCAACAGCGAATTCTCTTCTGTGAGTCAGGTCGTGCAGCTATGAATCCGGAATCTAGGCTGGTACTGTGCCTCTGTACCGCAGGGCATGTTAGCACTGAGCTTCTTTGCTGTGTACTAACTTGAGAATGTAATTTACATAACTACTCTTTGGTGTTTACTTACTGCTCATCTATTGTAAGCAAGCGTTTGTAGCGAAGTCAGAACCATGAGAGCAATGCACTGTTTGTTGTTTCTTGTCTTTGGAACTATCCTAATTCCTAAGCATACTGTATTTTTTGCTCTGGTAATGACACATGAAGCACACATGGTTCTTCTCAAGCATATTCTTTTCACCAAGACACTGATAAATTGCTTTATGAATCATGTTATGTATTATAAATACAAAATTACAGGGTGAAAAAGGCCATTTCTCTTTGTTCTGTTTACATGTAAGCTATCTGAATGCGACTAACCTCCTTGCATACGTATTCCACTTACATCAGCGCAAGTTACCCGGTCATCATCCTGTCTCGCCTCTACGATGTCATGGGCTGCATCCGTGGTGCTGGCTACGTCAAGCTTTATACCCGAGGAGACGATGAAGAACTCAACGCAAGCATCCTAGAGCGTCTCGCAGCGGCGAGGATGCACTCGACGGCGAGGCTGTCGTCGCGGGCCTCCAACCATCCCGCCGTCCCGAACCACAGGACCCAGGCGGAGCCGGGGGCAGGCGCGAACAAGCCAGGGATAGTGGTGAATGACACCGGTAGCTTGCCATCAGTGGACGCCGGCGCCGGTGGTGGGGTCGACGAGGCAGATTTCGTAGGCGCGAGGCCCTCGACGGGGCGACGATTAACAGCCGGGAGTGTCTACGTCACAGTCGAATGATTTTTCCATCAAAATCAGTCGATTTCACAGCCGTTCAATCAAACCATCCTCCGCCAAATTGTGACAGGTGTTCCCCAAACCCTAAAGCACCAGCCTCCCGACGGCGGCGGCGTGAGGTGGCGGGAGCGGCGCTGTGAGGTGGCGGGAGCGGCGACCCGAGACGAGAAACGCGAGGAGCTGGAGACGAGAACGCGAGGAGGTTCGGGACCGAATGGTTCGGCGAAATTGGGCGAACGCGTTGGTACAAAATATTGGGAGAATATTTTGAGAATATGTACCACTTCGTCCTGGATGAGATGGTTCCGTACAGTCAACTAAACGCATGTATCAATATTTATCATGTACCATTCCGTTTACCCTGGTACAGTGAACCAAACGCACCCTAAGGATCAAAATCGTGAAATTTCGACGAAATCTCGGATTTCATTTTGGTCTCCCTTGAGATTCATAACCCAACAAAATAAAATCTTGAAAAAAAAATCAAATTACTATAGTAATTCAGAAATTTAGTCAGAATTTTGACTGGGTTTTATGCCTTTGAGATCGGATCGAGGCGATGCAAGGCTCGAAGCGCCTCTAACTCCAGTCCATAATGAGTGTCTATCAAATAACAAATCACACCGCAACAAAACCTAAACGCACCAAATCAACAACTGAACCCATTGCAAAGAAACCCACCGGTCTTAAGAGCCACGACAACCGGGAAGGTCACTACGCGCCAGTACCATCCGACGCCCCTCGTCATCCCCGCAGTCACGCCACCCTACGCCCATCCCCTGTAGCCCGAGCGGTAGGGGCGGCTACGACACGACGCGCACCTTCATATTTTTTTCTAATTTTTCCATCCTCCGGAGACCATTTAACATGGGGTTCAAAATTACCAAAATTTCTGTTGATTTCACCGAAATTTATGTGATTTCATCCAAAATTCGTTTTTCCTGGTGTGAAAAAAGGATTTGAATTTTGCTTTTTGAATTTCATCGATTTTGCCCAAAATATCGAGATTTCGCTAAAATTTTGGATTTTGGTCACCTCCGAGATGTGGTCCGAAAACAAATTTTAAATCTTGCTCCCGACCCAGTTCCCACGCATGCCAACAGTTGGGTTTAGGGCTTAGGTTGTAGCATACATCTATGGGAACATATCACTTGTGCTGCAGGAGAGTTGGTGAAATCTATGTCCTGTGCTAGTTACAACTAGACAAAGTTCAAAAATTTTGAACAAAATCATGGATGTTCATGATCAAGCTTACCTTTTCTATTACTCTTAGCACAGGACGAATTTGATCATGAAATTTTATATGTAGAGTTGATCATGAACAGATGTACATCCATGATTTTTTTTCAGAATTTTTGAAACTTTTTCTAGTTGGGTTGCACTGTGGTTTCACCAAATTGAATTTCTGATTGCATGTGATATTTTTCCTACATCTAATATAGTAGATTTTTGTAAGTAGTTGTTAGCACTAAAATTTAGTAAGATGTATGGCCGATTGGTAAGCTAAATTAAATTTAGATACCTAGCCGACATCGGTTTGAATAAGAAATTTGATCCGTAAGAGATGG
Organism: Guadua angustifolia; assembly: GCA_036346375.1. Classification (NCBI taxonomy): domain Eukaryota; kingdom Viridiplantae; phylum Streptophyta; class Magnoliopsida; order Poales; family Poaceae; genus Guadua; species Guadua angustifolia. The sequence continues at coordinate 43,045,714 of CM070517.1, forward strand.
AAGCCGATATGGTTCATGACAACGGATCGGATAAGGATACTATTGGATTATGCACTATAAAAAGGGATCAAGTGCGAGCCAAAGAGGATATACAATAACCAACCAATCAAATCACACCTACTTTTTATTTACTTCCAGTCAATTAGGAGTAGCTTTTGTAATTTTGACTTTGTAATTTGTTATTGATCAGTAAAATTGCGTATCGCCGATTGTTGATCATTTTCGACTACATCAATCTACCTAGGTTTGCTTTTCTTCAATTTTGCTGTGCATCATCTTTTTTTTATTGGGAAAAACTGCCTTTTTCAAAACCATCTAATTAGCTTCAATAAACTGTCTAGACTTATCGTTACGTACAATTTAATAGGCTACCTGGTCGCCCTGTACCCGACGCCGACACTCTTGGTCGTCCTGTACCCGACGATGTGGAACTGGTGGGTGCCTCGGACCGTCGCCGCCGCCGCCGCTGCCGCCATGGTCGCGCGACGAGGAGGAAGAACAGAAGCACGCTGATGATTTCATGGCGTTGATTTGTTTGGTACGTACGTGTGCGCAGTCTAGCTGCTAAGTGCATCCAGGATACGGACTTTGTATGGAGAGAATCTTCATGCAGTTCCACAGACTGAAAACAGATTGTATTCGGACGCACACTCCACCAAATCCGACTCGTAAAGTTATCTTTCTCCAGAAAGAAAAGGTATTGGCACCCATGCATAATACATACAGACAAAATAATATACGCCTGCCTAAGTTAAGAATAACATTAGGGAGAACCAGATAAGAATATTCATTGGTTAATTAGAAAATCAAACGATCTGCAAGTGAAAACTTAGTACTAGCAGCTAATAGAATCCATACAGATAAGATAGTTTTGGAAGGATTAAGTAACTAACAGTACAGAAGAATCTGCGTTTGATGGACACATTAGCTAGATTCCTTCTGTGTATTCTCTCCCAGTACAAATTTTGAAACAAGCGCGTAGATAAGTAATCAGCATGCAACTAATTAAGAATAGTGTCTTCCGGCCACAATCATGCTTCCAATCCAACCGTGGACATGAATTGAACGCAAACATCTTTAAGGGCATTGCAATAGTGCTGATCAGCTAAAGCTAGCGTGGTTGCCACGCTCTTTCCATCAAGGCTCCTGCACAGGATGAGCTCGCATATCATCTTCAGTCTCTCCATGGCGTATCGATCCGCTGCCTCAAGCAGGTGACGTATCATGTCTTTGTAGTCGTCTCCTTGAAGGTCATCTGGGAGTAGTAGAACATCGGTGTAGATGAAATGAAGCAGGGCCTTGAAGACCAGAGGTTGCATGTCATCGACGGTGATCCGCCTCATCCCATTCTCCTTCATCGGCCCAAAGAGCTCCGCCATGAAGACCGGCGACCGCGTAGCAAGCACGAGCTTGTGCGCATGGACATCCTCTCCTTGAACGTCGAACGTGACGTCCACCCCGTCCTGCTGCTCCAGCAGCTTGCCGAGGTGCTTCGACAGGTCCGACGGCGGCACGATGGCTTCAGACGACGCCATGGTTCTGGTCACCACCGGCTCCTGGACGACGTCGAGGACGCACTCGATGGTGAGGCGGTCGTCGCGGACGTACGCCGACGCCTCCAGGTCGCTCTTCGCCATGAACGTGCGGATGCCCCTCTGGCACTTCTTGGTGCCCCTCTCGAACACCGTCGCCTCCGCCCGCCGGTACACCGAGCACGACAGCCCGGTGGTCCGGTCGATCAGCCTCAGGTCGAAGAGCGCCCGCGCCGTGGTGTTCTTGGTCACGAGCTTGACGAAGACCGACACGTAGGCCTGGGTCGCCTTCCCGTCGGGGTAGTAGTGGATCGCCCACTTGTAACCGCCGACGGCGAAGGTGCCGGATGTGACGAAGTTGCCGACGCCGAGGCCCTTCTTGAGGCTGTACCCGACGATCTCGAACTGGTGCGTGCCGCGGACGGTCTGCGTCGTGCATGTGGACTTGGTGCTCGGTGAGGAGGACGCCATATGTGATGGCTGGGAGCTAGCTAGGTATGTGGGCGTACCGAACCCCTGGTATTGTTTCGAGTTTGGACGACTCCCGTTGATGATGATAACCTGTTGTGTATGTATAGATGGAGAGGGCAGCAAGTTCCAAGGATACCAATTAAACGGCCTGTTTAATTACTGAAGAACACGAGGGGTCCAGAATTTTAATTAGTAATTAGAGCTCGTGGAGATCGAAGAGAACTTCATGAGTTTCTAGGAGGAATATTTTTCGCTGAGGATTAAATGAAAGTTACTGAAGAAGCGAGCAGCTTCACGAGGGCAGGTACAATAGCAAAGTCTATTATTGATTAATAGTAAACTAAAAGCTAGTTTATATAATAACTGTTTTTAAAAGTTGTTTTTAAATGTTATACAATAACTATCTTTTCTTTCTTGTACATAAATAATCTTTTTATGCTTTTGTGCAAAGCTAGTCATCGCTCATCTCTTTCCTCTTTTCTCACTCTTCCATATAGACTAAATCTGATATGTATAGGCTAAGAGCTAGTTAAGATGATCTTATTGTACATCATACCATGGGATTGCTTGTCGCATGCGTGACCTGCTCTTGTATTCCTAGCTAGCTGGGGCAGCGCGCATGCAACTCAGAGCAAAATTTTGCGTGATTTGTACATTCACCTGTCACGGTTATGAATGTACATGCAGCGATTAGTCCTAGAGTATGCCCGTATTAATTATCTTCTATAGTTGGCTGTGCATGTCAGTATGCAGCAGCTGGTTTAGGTCCTGTTTGGGGGAGCTGCGGTTGGGCTGAAAAGCTGATTTTGGTTTCTTGGGTCAGTAAAACGGCAGAATCGACGGTGTGGCTTTTCTTGTTATCTTTGTTGGCAAACCCGGTCATTGCTGGTTGTAGTTTTTGGGGGCCAACCGAGCGGGGAGATAATAACATAGCGAAGTACAACGGCGTCTAAGTGGGGAGGTGACGTGGAGACGACGAGGCGGGGTGGCGAAGGCCGAGAAGGCAGAATGACCGAGGTGGGAGGTGATCAAGCGAAGTCACAGCTGAAAAGCTCCTCCTCAGCAGCTTCAGCTTTTAGAGGTGTTTCTGCTGTGACTTAACTTTCCAGCTGCTTTGAAGTCATGCTGTTTGAGGGAGCTTTTGACCTAAAACTAAAGCAAAGCTGAAGTACAGCTCTCCCAAACAGAGCCTTAACTTCAATCATGATTCATGCATATATACTTGCATGCGTACTAGGTCCATCCTTGACAGAATTGTCAAGTACCCTGCATGTCTAGCTAGCATGGAATGCAACTCTGAACGAAGCAAATATTTTTGTTTAAGAGTACAATGTTGGCCGCACAATCACACACCACAGATCACGCACACGCACGGACGAGTGAGCTCAAATTAATACTATTTTCTATCTTCTTGCGAGGTACTCCATTTAACATATATTTTGTATGTACGTATGTACAGATAGAACATATATATGATCTTTATTAATGTGTAAACAAGAGTTAATCTTCGCTGGAAATGAGAATAAAATAAGAAGAAAACATTGAGTGCTAGACGCGAATATACTGTCATATTAATCGGAGCAACAAACCATCTGCAAGCTAGAGATCGATCGAACTCTGTAGCTACTAGTAACAGATAGTCTTACAAGGATTAGTTAACACATGCAGTTCAATGATTCAGGCTTAGAGATGATGAGCATACGTACTATATATAGACTACGAGGGCAGTCCCAACCCATAGTTTCTATGAGCAGTGTCTAGAGGAGAGAGAGAATAATAAAACCAATGCATAGTTTCCCAACTCATGGTTTCCATGAGTAGTGTCTAGAGGAGAGAGAGCAATAAACCAATGCATGCACCACAAACACAGCTTGGTTAGTGTGCAGAAACGTCCAACCCCGATTTTGCTCGTTTCTTGTGCCTTGGTACCCGCGCCGACCCAGTTTCTTGCATGAGACATGGTTTCTTTGTTTTTCCTTTTCTCCTTTCCTTAATTCCTATGCCACATCAGATTTTTACTTAATTGGCAGCGTAATTAATTCTATAGACATCAGCTGACGTGGAGGGTTGGGACTACCCTGAGGGGTGTCAGCTAGTCCTCGATCAGAGCGAGGTGCGCCTAGCTACCACCGTCTTGAAGGCAACACCTGCATCACCATCCTTCCAATCCAAGGGAAATTTAAGGGCGTCGCAATAGTACGTGCTGATCGGCTAAAGCTAGCGTGGTTGCCACGGTCTTTCCATCAAGGCTCCTGAACAGGACGAGCTCGATCGCATATCATCTTCAGCCTCTCCATGGCGTAGCGGCCCGCCACCTCGAGAAGATGCCGTATCATTTCCTTGTAGTCGTCTTCTCCAAGATCACACGTACGTACGGGAGGACTAACTTGTGTCGCTGTAGATGGAATGAAGCAGGGACCAAAGGCTGCATGTGCTCGACGGTGATCCGCCTCATCCCCCTTCGTTCTCCTTCATCGGCCCATGCGTTGCCCTTGAATTTTCTTGTTCTTGAATGCTTGATTGAGTAGTCGAGCATGATCGATCGATCGATCGGCTATGCCGCGAGGTACACCGAGTGCGCGCGACAGCCCGGTGGTCCGGTCGATCAGCCGGAGGTCGAAGCGCTCCGTCAGCTTGCCCTTGCCGCTCAAGAGCTTGACAAAGACCGATCGACATGAACGCTCGTTGCTAATTAATGTTACTAAACCATGCACAACTATTTATCCACTTTTTTATCGTTAGAGCAGAGTACAAAGGAAAAATATTACAATAACTATGTCTTTAATCTCCACAATAACTAATCTATTAAAGCCGGAAGATTTGAGGATCAACCAGCTGGGCCACGTCACCCGGATTTCCGCAGCCGTCCGATCTCGGAGACGACGCGATCTGGCCGTCCGCCCGCGCGCTAGCCCTCCTCGTTGCCATCGCAAACCCCGCCGCCTCGCCACGCCATCCACTCCCTCCCTCCCCTCCGTTCCCCTCTCCCCAATCCTCTCTCGCGCCCCCCGCCGCCAGCGCCCTCGCTCCCATCCCCACCATTCTTTTCCTCGCGCGCGTCCTCTTCGCGTCGCCCCCGCCACCCTCGCCGCCTCTCCGCCGCAAGGCGACCGATGTGTCTCCGCCGCCTGCCTCAGGAAACAACCCCGCGCGAACCCCGCCGCCGCCGTCGTGCTCCCGCGCCCTCTTCTGATGTTTTCTTCAATTTCGTAGACGCTCTTGTTTGTTTGATTGTTTAGCTCTGGTTTGTGATATTCTGGTCTCGATTTTGGATTCTAGGGTTTGTTAGTTTGTTCCCGTGTCTTACGATTGAGCTATTCGGTATTAGATTTCCATGTAGAGTGGCATATCTCAGAAGCAACTATCTTATATAAGAGCCGGTATTGGCATCAAGATCTACCGATGCTGGCCCATGCCTCCCTCGCTCCCTGTCTTTCCCAACAGCTTCGAAGATTTTCAGAGAACTTCCTATCAGTAAAATTTAAGAGCAAAGTTTATTTTCGCTGAGTGAATACAGAGCATATTTGCAGGGATATTCTCCAGGGGTATAACCAGAATCCTTTGGGTAGTGGCCAGGTTTTTGGTGCCAGGTCTTACTGCTTATGATTTAGGGTTTGAATTTTTACATTTGGTTCATGGACAAAATTGAGTATAACGTTGAATTTGACTGTTAGAAATTTTTCGAGTGCTCCGTTTCACGGTGAGTGTCTCCAAATCGCGGATCGCGGTGATCCATGGAAGGCAACGGTTAAAGTTTCATGTCTTCATGAGAAGATCATCGAACATTTGTTGTCCTAGATGCAATATTTTTAATTGGACATCCCTTTTTCTTTCATCATTTGGTCGTTTGCTCTTAAGATTCCACAAGCCTTATTTGTCATCTTAATCTGCCATGGGAAGGCAGTTGGTTGTTTTAACCTATGCGTTATTCAGCGTATGAATTCATATTATTTGCGTTTATCTGCAGGAAATACGGAGTATCAGACATGAACATCCAGATGATGATCAGTGTATTGTAAATGACAGAGTTAAGGGCCGTCTAACAGTTAACTGAGCATTTGGTGCTGGCTATCTGAAATAAGTAACTATGATACTGTTTGGTTGGATGTCCTTTAACATGATTCTCCTGGTTCAGAGTTTGTTCATTTTTTACCTATTAGCTGTTTGCCTTTGCGAGCTAAGTAACTTACTTTAGAATGAGTATGAATTCGTTGCCAATAGTTTGTGCTTTTAATTTTGAAGGTATAATAGAAACCATCTGTCAGATGTTCCAGTTGGTCCAAAGCTAATAAAAAAGTAGATAATTCTTAATTAAAAATAATTGCTTGTCTGTACAGGCAAAGTTGAACAATGTATTGCTAGAGATGTTCCGCAATGAGTACATAGGTGATTCACCATATATATCATGCACATCTTCTCTTTGCCATCACAAGCTCACTGCAAGGACCAATTTTGGTTCTTTCTTCGATGGCTTATATCAAGACTGAGCAACGATGAGGTAGTTTTGCATGTTGAAAATTTCATGGAGAGGTTTCGAAGGTGATCCCGCATGAGTTTAATTGAGGAGCTTCTCTCACGCTGCAAAGAAAGAAAGCCGGTAGGCTTTAGCTTTTTATGCCTCTTCTTCCATAACATATCTTTTTATTGTTTCAGTTCTTGTTTTTTTAGCGGTACAAGGTGACACATAATCCACGCACACCACACACACGCGTGTGGAATATCGCTATTGCCTCTCTAGAATGTCGTGGCCTGCTGCTTGGGATCGGTGAGTTATTCCCATTATTGCAGCAGCTCAATGAGTATGGAATCAGGTACTTAGGCTATCAATTCCTCGAAACTGTGGACCTCTCAAGTGCTTAGGTCTAAGTTCATGAGGACTACTGCTAGGTAGATAAACCTAGAGGAATAATTACAGTGGAGATATTTGATGGAAGCTAGCTGAAATCGTCACAAGAAGATACAAAAGAATTTGTTCGTAAGGCCACCCCTAAAGTGATAGAAGGTACTCAGTTGGCCATCAGAAATATGAATAAATAATCCATATGTTATTTTAACACATGCAGAGCAAGTATCTTTTATTTCATCTTTGGCATTCATAGATAATTTGTGTTTGTTATGTTGATCTACTCTGACAACGTTCAATTATTTATCCTAATTGCAGAAAGATCAAACAATGATTAAAAAGAGTGGCATGAACTCGGTATGGAATCAGTACTTAGGCTATCGGCCTCTAAACTGTGGACCTCTCAAGTGCTTAGGTTTAGTTCGATTACTAGGTAGTATTTTAATTCTGAATTTTTTAGAATCGGTTCTTTTTTTCAATTGGGTTTTCTTGATTTGTATTGCTAGAGATGTTCCATAATGAGTACATAGGTGATTCACCATATATATCATGCACACCTTCTCTTTGCCATCACAAGCTCACCGCAAGGGACCAGCTTTTGGTTCTTTCTTCGATGGCTTATATCAAGACGAGCAACGATGAGGTAGTTCTCGCATGTTGAAAATTTCATGGAGAGGTTTCCGAAGGTGATCGTGCACGAGTTTACACGCTGCAAAGAAAGAAAGCTGGTAGGCTTTAGCTTTTTTATGCCTCTTCTTCCATGACATATCTTTTTTATTGTTTCAGTTCTTGTTTTTTTAGCGGTACAAGGTGACACACAATCCACGCACACCACACACACACGCGTGGAATATCGCTATTGCCTCTCTAGAATGTCGTGGCCTGCTGCTTGGGATCGGTGAGTTATTCCCATTATTGCAGCAGCTCAATGAGTATGGAATCAGGTACTTAGGCTATCGCCTCTAAACTGTGGACCTCTCAAGTGCTTAGGTCTAAGTTCATGAGGATTACTGCTAGCTAGATAAACCTAGAGGAATAATTACAATGGAGATATTTGATGGAAGCTAGCTGAAATCATCACAAGAAGATACAAAAGAATTTGTTCGTGAGGCCACCCCTAAAGTGATAGAAGGTACTGGGTTGGCCGTAAATATGAATAAATAATCCATATGTTATTTTAGCACATGCAGAGCAAGTATCTTTTATTTCATCTTTGGCATTCATAGATAATTTGTGTTTGTTTTGTTGATCTACTCTGACAACGTTCAATTATTTATCCTAATTGCAGAAAGATCAAACAGTGGTTAAAAAGAGTGGCATGAACCTCGGTATGGAATCGTGTACTTAGGCTATCGCCTCTAAACCGTGGACCTCTCAAGTGCTTAGGTTTAGTTCAGATTACTAGGTAGTATTTTAATTCCTGAATTTTTTTAGAATCGGTTCTTTTTTCAGTTGGGTTTTACTGATTTGTGCAGTTACTAAGTAGGCTAATTAGGTGTTCTTGGAATGAGATAGAGGATCATTCCAGGTGATCATGCTGCAGCTATGTGATGATATCGTTACTTCGTTTCTCCTTTTTCGTAACATACTCACCGACGTTGCTTATTCATCTGTGCTGCACACGCAATAGTTTTCTATTGGATATTCCGTCTAGCTTTCCCTTAGGTATAATTACATGATTTAGTTTGGAATTTGGCCGCTCATTGTTACATGCTGCTCCTATGGTTTCGTATTTGCAAATTTTCAGCTATTGTCTTGCATCCGTGTAAAGTAGTGATATGTTGAACAGGATCGTTCCAGGTGATCATGGTGCAAGTATGTGATGATATCGTTACTTTGTTTCTCCTTTTTGTAACATACTCATCGGCGATGCTTATTCATTTGTGCTGCACAAACAATAGTTTACTATTGGATATTCCATGTAGCTTTCCCTTAAGTATGATTACATGATTTAATTTGGAATTTGGCTGCAGAATGTGGTTGGTATGAAGATCAGAATTCTTCTTAGGCTTTACTATAGCGCCCACAAACAACGCGCTCTGTTACCTTCTTTTTTGCTCCATGGCTCTCTTGGTGAGTGCAAACCTAATATGTCACCATGCAAATGTCGAATGCACATATACATATATAGATAGCAAATAAAACTCCTGATGTGCGTTCTAGATTTTTCTATCTATTTTTGTGAAGGTGTCGTTAAAGACGAATTATGGACATGCCGATAGTTTGTCAATCTTTTGTCAGCCGATTTGGGTATGTGCCTAGCTAACTATATGAAAGAGAAGCCTCTCATGGAATTTGCACCATAAAGATCTTTTTACAAATTAACTGCCGCTTTCTTTTATCTTTGTAAATGTTGTTGCTTATATTTCTAACTTCATTAAAGATGAATCATGAACAAACTGATAGTTTGTTTATTCTTTTACTGCTGATTTAAGTATGTGCCTATGTAGCTAGGTAAAAGAGAAATCTCTCATGGAATTTACATCGGAAAAAAATTGTACGGATTTACTACCACCTTCTTTTATCTTTGCAGGTGTTTCTACTTATATTTCTAACGCCTCGGATGGAGTTATATGTCGCCTAAGGTCCTATATTGGACGTGAAGAAATAAGCTTGTAGCTATTCCTCATCCATATGTGAGTACTTATTTTTCAAGGATGCATGATTTTCTCTCATGGATTTTTATGTATTATATATACTAACTTTACAATTGTATGTGTCTATGATGATGTGCTCTATATTCTCCACCTTACTTAAATTAAAGAGAGTCAAATGTGCCTTTGCTAGAATATCTGTGCGTGTTCTTCTTGCTCAGAAAAGTATTGATTTTAGGATTTGTTATTAGCGTACAGAGCAAGATAAAACAATCATGAACTTCTTGCATAAGCGTGAACGCAACTATTTGGCTGTTTCTTGCATATTTGTTAGTGTTTCTTGCATATTTTTCTTGTGTGAGATGAATCTAGATTTAATCATATTTAATTTGGTTTCTTTTCGTGTGTGGGGATTTTCTTGGTTTCTTACAGGATGATGAGCGACTGCAGATCAGGTACCCAACTGCTCATGCCTTGCTCTCAAGAAAGTGTGCCCAGCTTCAAACTTGGAGATTAGTGTCAACGTTAGGTGGTTCATATGTATTCATGTTAGCCTTAGTTCAGGGTGCCAGTTCAACCATATTACACAGCGAATCTCATATCTTTCTGATTAGGCATGTTTTTCCATAATGTCATATCTTATTCAATGAAGCCTGGTATGTGGCGGTGCTTATATTATGACAGAAAGTAGCATCGATTATTTGTTAGTGTTTCTTGCATATTTTTCTTGTGTGAGATGAATCTAGATTTAATCATATTTAATTTGGATTCTTTTCGTGTGTGAGGATTTTCTTGGTTTCTTACAGGATGATGAACAACTGCAGACTGGACATGGTGAACGATGGGATGCGGGTGTTCTTCGTGGAATCCCGATGCCCTACTGAAAGTGCGTGGTTCTTTTCTTGCTGACCTCATTTAATCTGGCTTCTATTTTTTGTGTGGGGGTTTTCTTGGTTTCTTGCGGGATGATAAGCGGCTAGAAAGTAGAGATGATCAACGATGGGATGCAGAAGTTCTTTGTGGAATTGTCAAGCCCCACCGAAAGTACAATCATTGAGCAAAATCCGGTTTCATCCTGCTTTTCTTGGACCAACGACAAGTTCAACACTTGAATAATCGACTAATTATAAACAAATGGGAAACTCGTACCAATTTATTTAGAATTCTTGATATTTACAATACTTAATAAGCAATCATACATATCGGCTTGCCATTTCACAGCAATAGATGATATTCCACTCCTTTCCTCCATTAGGTAACAAGAATTTATCATGACAACATACATATATCCACCGAATCCACACATGATACATGCTAAATTACATAGATTCATCGTTGATTTTTTTCTTTAGGTCGCAATCCTTTATTTCTAAGGTCAACGTGTTGGCAACTTTGTTATGGAACATCCGATGGCCCAAGGAATGTGCTATGCTAATAGAGTATTGATCCTTCTACAGCTTAATCGCTTTTCTTCTTTAGATTTGGAAAATAATGTCGATCCTCGATGCGACTCACTTCTACCGGCCCTTCTTTCGAATATTCTCCGGTGGTGTTTACGCCATACTTCACCGCAGATGATTTCCGCTGATTGTTTCCTTCAATACCGAGTCAAGTGCCCGCAGATGTTGGAGTGTTTCTTGGCATGTAAGTTCGCATATATGGTTGAGACTTGCTTTAATATAAATATAATCTTTGTTACTCTTAGTGTCTTATTTCTTTGCTATGGAGTAAGAGCGATTACTATTTTCATTTCAATGGCACATTAGTTGAATTAATCCTTTTACCATTCATATCGTTGATGTTTCGGTCGTCGAGAAATGAGAGAGTGCTTCAATGGCATCGTAAGATTGCGGTATCCGCCACTGTTAGCTATGATTTTCGAACAGGTTTGTGATCATTCATTGTTGATAATATCAAGCCTTGCCTTTGTGCGATTTTGGTTCTTTCGTCATTTGCGTAACATACTTAAATTTAGACATGTTCCAATTTTGTGCATCTATCTACATGTTCCAATTTAGACCATATTTGAATAATACATCTGTGGGAAACTTTGCACTTTTAGCACTCTTCCTGTGACCGATATTCTTCTAGAGCAGATACAGCAAAACTATCAATGATCGTTTGTCTACATCCTTTGGTTGTAATATGAGTCTTGAGAATTACCAAAGCTCATCTGATTATATTATGTTATTTTCTATCGCATAAGTATTTAGTAATGGGCCTTCGATTATTTAATACCACGACATCCTTTGTTTGCACAAGCACACGAATGCCCAAATGGGTCTCTAACAGCATATAACTATACAGCCTTTCTGGTTTCGCCGTGCAATTTTCAGAGAGTAGCTCGTTCGAGTTTAATTTGGATTCCATTTCCAATTCATGAAGCCTTTAGAAGACTTGCCAACTTTTATCCCATGGCCTCTTGAGCATCTGGCGATTTTCTAAATGGGAGTAGTCTAGTCAGACTCATCGTGTTTGTCACATATTGTTTCATAGTTGCCGATCACCATCACTGTCTAAATTGCTCATATGAGAGACGTATAATCCCAGTAGATCTATACAAATCAATATGTGATTCATATTTTTTTGGACTATCGAGACATACACAAAGTAGTATAACTATATGCTTCGGATAGTAGCATGTTTCTTATCTTATTCCTACATGCTATTTGTCTTCGTATGTGTCCTGTGCCTAAGAAAATAGGCACAGCTTTTTTATGTTTGTGTTCTAAGAACATCTGATGTCTGCAGTTTAATTTGTTTCTAGGTGCATGTCTACTGCCTAATCAGAATATTTTATTGAGAAAATCACGATTGCCGCCAAACTTACTTTGATATTTTACCTACAGTTCACAATTAGATAAGTTATCAAATTATACTGCATGTGACTGCTTTATAAGTATGCTCCATCAAAACACAACGATATTTCTTCATGCTACAATATTTTCTTTTTCTTTCAAGAATGTGCAACACTCCTAACAACACATTTTTGTAAAGAAAATGAAAAGCTAGGCTTACAGCTTTCCTCAGAATATCAAATGATTGGAATTTCGCGCGACGTAGTAAACGAATTTCATGCGCCGCGGCGTAGCGCGGGTTCTTATCTAGTAGACTTCACTACAAGAAAATTGATTTTTAATGACGATCCAAACTCGTCATCATTAGTCCCGAAATCGTCATCGTAGGTTTTTTATGACGAATTTATGACGAAATTCAACTTGCATAGAAAGTGCGTCATAGAAAGTTTTCAACGACGAATTGTTTATTTTCGTCATAAAAAATCAACTTTTCTGTGACGAATTACCTTTCCGTCAGCCAAGAGGTCACTTCTATGACGAATATAACCGTCATTAATTGTACCCAAAACGTCATAAAATATATCAAATTCATCATAAAAGAACAATCCGGTTGGCAAAAAATGAGCGTTGACCATTTTATTTATGACGAAATTGTTCATCACAGATTATTGCCACGTGAACATGCATTTTCGTCATTGAATACTCAAGTGCCACGTCAATAGCCAGGGTGTTAGGTGACGTGGCATGTGTTGTGACGTAATTATTTCGTCATAGATGATTACCACGTGGATATTCATTTTCGTCATAGAACACTCTAGTGCCACGTCATCAGCTAGGGTGTGAGATGACGTGGCACGTGTTGTGACACAAACATTTCGTCATTGAACACTCTAGTGCCACGTCAACAGTCACAACACTATTTTCAAGAGACCAATCAATACATTATACAGAGCAGCACGAATTATCCACACATAATAACCATTCCACTCACTAAATGAAAGATCGAAATGGAAACCACCGTATACCTTTAAAAGACAGCACATTTCAACAAAGTAGCATGCAAACAAAGGTTACAGATACTTCTTTTTTACAGATACTTGACGAGAAGCCAGACAATAACTGCGAAAATCACTATTGCGACGATGGATAGTAGCAGGCACATGCATGAGCAGCCACCTTTGGTGTGCTTGTTCAAAATTACAAGCCTATTTTGCATGCGCTGAATGAAAAGGGCTCGTATCAGTGGTCCATTCATGTGAGCATGAAACAATTAATATTAAGCACTAGTAAAAAACCTCTAGTGGTTAAGAAACAGTTTGGATCTAGGAGAAGGATAAAAGACTAACCTGAAGAAGGGAGTTTGTAACATCAACATGATCTTCTAAATCATCCTGCAAACATGGAGAGAACAATCATCATCTAGATTTACAAACAAAAAATGCATATGGCTCTTTTAGGAGCACTAACAATCAATCTTGTATGCAAGGTAAGTTCTTCATTGACTGCTAATGCGATATGTTTTGTACTCAGAACTGTCTCTTCCAACTTCTCAAGACCCTCATCTTGTTCTGCAAATTATTAGGATAGACAAAGGAATTAGCCCAGGTAGGCATGCAATGGTTATCCAATCCAGCAACTTTGCTCATATCATCAGCTACCTTCTTACTCTGACCAAGCAAATCCTCCCTAAAATGGATAAATATATTTGATATATTATTTATAAACAAAGGATAAATTTTGTAAGTAATGGTTAGATTTGTTCATTACATCTAAGGGGGTATAAGAGATAGTTACAAAACTCATCTACTGGGTATAAGTAAACAAGTTCATACAAAAAGCAGGCAATTATAACGTATAGTTTAGAGAGCCAAAAGAACTAGCAGTGGTTACTGTGTTACTGGTTAGCAAGAACAAGATTAACCACATACCTGAGTCTACTGCTAATATCTCACGGTCCATAGCTTCAGCCTTAACAAGAGGTGATACAAAAAACTGAGAAAATCTAAGGATGAAGATCTGAGACATACCCAACAAAAGCAGCTGTTAACAAATCTTCTCAGAACTTTTCTTGCAGTGCTGTATCTGGTGAAGATCCAACACATTCAACAGTGATAGCAGTTCCTGAGAACAGTAAGAAAGCTCCTGCGGCAGACCTTAGTAAAGCTAATATATCAAGGGAGAATAATGACAATGAGCAAGGATGTCAAGAATGAGGATATATATTACAGAAAAAGCTGACCCCATGTCTTCAGAGGGTAACCAATCAAACTCCATATGCCTGACGTATATATATCAGACCTTATCTAACCAACGATTTTATTTTACCTGTTGGGGGACTAAGAATTGCCAGGGAAAACATTTATTTCTACGCAAGCATTAAGGTACAAACATAATCCGAACAAAATGCAACCTGAAAAGCAAAGTAGCATGTGTTGATGGGTAACTAAAGGCATATACCCTACAAATTATTCATATGGATGTCAGGATGCCAAAGGAACTACATATCTCACATATCATGTTGATATACAGTTTTGTCTATTCATTTCGTACTTTGGAAGTTTAAAATAAAAATGCAAGCATTCTGTATAGGTAAACTATGAATTTTCCAGCATACTACTAACACCAGAAAAACATGGAATTGGAAATAACACCAACGTGAAATTTATGTGTTATACAATTAACTGGTGATTGCAATATCTTCCCATACTGAAAACTTGAAGCGTCACGATAAAATTTAGGAACAGCTTCCTTTGCCTTATTGTATGCATCCATGTCAACTTCTATATTGTTGGCCCTCTTTTGTAATGCATCGCATAAGGTTTTCTGATTGAAAACTGCAAGCTATGACACCTCAGTCAGATACATGTATTTACAAAAAAGGTTCATCCTGACCTGAAAAGCATAGAAGAAAATTCAAACTGCAAAAATTAAATAATTTAATAGTCCCATTGCCATTGATTGAATTTAGGCACCAACTAAATGTTTCCTTGCAATGTAGAAGTACACAAGGAACATGATATGAAACAATTATCCATTGTGCATACCATGTAGATATATATTTTCCTTTATTTTCAACAAACTTAAACCCAGTTTGATGGTTCATCACGACGCTTGCAGGATCAAGTGAGATAGTACGATAGCTATCGAATAACCTTGCCCAAGAATGAAGAAAGTACTATTAGTAACTTTCTATGTTCCTCAGGAGTTATTTTTCAGCTTGAATAAAAACAACTCAAACTGTAAAAACAACATTTGTAAGACAGTTAGGAGTAAGTCCATTTTACACCCCTGAACTTTCCAAAAAGATCCCACACTTACACTGCAACCTAGATCCTAATGTGAGTGGAGCAGAAATTCACCAGAGATTAAGCAAAAAACCAAGTGGTGGTTGTCCAATGAACATAAAGTTGTATACTGTCAACTTTCAGACATTTCATTGCAATGTAACTGCCCATGCATTTTTTTCCACGCTTCACCGAACCAACACTTTTCTGTACCAACCAAATGACTGGATATTAGAGGAGTGAAGAGATGAGCTCACCATCCCACCCATATGGTGCAGGTTCCTTCACCCACTTACTGTATTTCACTTCTGCCGACTCCTGCATATCAAGCATGTAAGACTCTGACATGTCCAGCCCGTTCGAGTCGAGCAGCTTCCCAATCTTCTTCTTCTTGTCTTCCAGCCACTTCTGCTTAGAAACACCTCTACTCTCAGGGCGAGGCTCCATCCTCTTCTTCTCCGCAACCATCGCCTGCTGATTTACCTTCCTAGCCTCTTCTGTAGCACAATCGAAAAACATGCATACGAAAATCCTAAACTGCAGTTGCACCAGCTGCATTAACTAAATGAGGGACACGGAAGCACCAATTCACCGTACCATCTTCAGCCGAAGCTCGAACAGTTTCCTTTACTTTTTGGTCATCTGCGAGTAACCAATCATCTGCGCCTGCATCCTCCTGCCGCCCAGCATCACCATCACCATCAGCTTGCTCTGGGGCGATGTCAGATTTGCCGGAACCACCAGCAAGCGGTTCTTGCTCCCCGCGCTCCGATCCTAACAAGAAGCCAATCGATAAGCACGCAATCAACTTCAACCTTCAGGACGGAATAAATCACCCCAAATAATTATCTATTGGCGAAGAATGTAGGCAGCACAATATTGAAATTACAGCCGAGAAGAAGAGGTCGCTACCTAATTTGGCGTCGGCGATCCTCTTGAAGCAGTACTCGGAGCAGTCGTGGTAGGGGTTGGACGCATTGATGCAGTCGGGGTGGACGGTGCGCTCTTCGGGGGGTCGCTTCCACGAGTCGTCGAGGCGCCGCTTGGCCTCTTCGATCTTGCGGAGGCAGTAGCCGGAGCATTCGTGGAACGTGTTCGATGAGTTGATGCACTCTGGCTGCGACGTCCCCGCCGCCGCCTCCTCCTCCTCCCCCATGGAGACCCCAAGCAGGGTTGGACGGAACCCTAGATTCGCTTCGCTTTCATCGGGGACTGGGCTCGCGTGGGGGATTGGAGAGGAGGCGGCGGCGGTCGAGGCGTTGCTGGATTGGGCTTGATGATTGGGGGATTGGAGAGGAGCTGGGCTGGTTCGAATCGGGAAGGCGAGCACGGGGACATGGATTTCATAGGATGCTTTGCACGTAGTTGCACCTTAAATCCACATTTCTTTAGATGCTAACTATTTTTTAGTATCTAATAAGTACATTTTGTGTTGAGTTCCAGGAGTTCTTTGGAATTTGAAAGTTTCTGTTCAAATATGTCCTAGTTGAGTTGAAAGTTTTGTAATTTTAGTTGAAACTGAAAGTTCATCAAATTGAAAGTTTGAAAGCCGAATGTTTTTTTGGATCTAATTGAAACATTTTGGGATATGAAAGTTCTTATATCCTTGTTACGTCCAATACAAAATTTCTTAATCCTGTTAAATATTGGGGGAGTTAAAAACTTTCGTCAGATAATAGAGGAAAAAACGTCTCACTGTGTGTTACAACTGGCGTGCATTTTTTTTTAGTTGTAACCATAGGAGGTAAATATAGCATCACTTATGTTGTTATGGTAAAGCCTACGACTGCATGTATAATAATATGATGTTAGCCATTTATATATTTTGCCATGTAAAATTTTTACTAACATGGAGGAGGAGAGAATATAATTCGTAAAGAGATGACTATATAAACAACATAAGATAATTGTATGAGTTATTATCTATAATAACAACAAGGCCACCTCGGACAAGGGGCCCTCTAGATATAGCCTTTCGATAGGCCATGCCTCCGTGACGAAAAAGCATATCATTATAATACAAACATATGTTTGACATCAGTCCAAGACAAACAACCATTCATTTTCTATGACGATTTGTATTATGGTTCCATGACGAAATTTTATATTTCGTCACAAAGTACATGGGCTTATTACGCTACCGATACAATTAATGACGAACATAAACAACTCATCATAGAAAATAGATTTTTCATGACAAAGTTGACAACGCCACGACGTTTAAATCACGAGATAATCACTTTTCTTGTAGTGCTTGTATTGTGAAAGGATGCTTTTCATGAAAATATATAAGCTTATAATGCGAGACGAGGAGAGTAACATGGTATGATACATGCTACCATTTGTATATAAAAATGATACAAAAATAAGAATACACTTTTCTATTATTTAAAAGAAATTATGTAATAGAACTAATTAAACACAAATAGAACTAAGAAGAAAAATTAGTGCACACTATGTACATAACAATTTGAGAAATATCATTTATCTTAACTAATGGTCAAAACCTTATGCAATTTAGGAAAGAAGATATATAAGATGTGTATTCTTTCCTCAAGCTCTTCATGCGATGGTAAATTTTTTTCATATTTTTATATTCAAATATGTGCTTATATGTGTTTTCATAAACTTACGTGCTAGACCCTAATATATAATAAAACAAAATTAGAAACCTGATTATCTGGCTCAATTAACTATGGGATGTTTGTAAATTTCTATAGAGTAGTGAGGAGAATTATTCAATCTCTATAGTTTTAACAATTGTTGTGCAAAGAAGTAGATAGATAGCATTATAGGGTTAGATGTTACTCTATTTGATAAAAATATATTATTCTATATTTTAAGTGCATTGTTAAATAATATTCAACTAAAAATATTAGAAAATTAGTTGAATTCCTTACCATTGGTTTGCACCAAAATTCGTGCTTCGGACGACAAGGCCTTCGACTTGTCCGGCAATCTGATAGGGTTAGGGTTCAAGTTCACCCAATTTAAGATTTGGATTCATAAAAATCCCCAACAATAAAGGGGGACGACAGCGATGGACTAGCATTAGGCGGCAAATTGGCAGTGGCGCTGTTGGTGGTATGTAGGAGGATGACAAAAGGGGTTAAGAGGATGTGAGACAATTGTGAGTGGCAAGTTAGGTGGTATGTAGGAGGAAGGGGTTAAGGATGGTTGAGGTGACGGTGGATGATTGAGAATAGGGATGACAAATTCCTTTATGGGGCGAGACTCGTTGGGAAAAATTCTCATGGGGTGATCTGAGGGGGTTGATCGCATTCCATGGGAATGAGTTTTGGCCTTGTTGCACTAGCAAGGGTGGGACGGGTATTCCACTGCAAGGCCCTTTGGGAATCTAGTAAAAATTATAAATATATTATTTTATTTATAAATCTATTTTTTCTTATATGTTAGGACTAAAACCTAAATCTATAAGTTTGGATATATTTTTAAAGCTATATTTTTAAAAATACATATATACTTATAAATTAATAAATAAAGTCACATTATTTTTAAAATATAACCTATTATATTATTCTCTAGGGTTTCATACAGTTCGGTCATAGGGTTCAGGGACAAGATGCTCTTTCCCGAGAGGTCTAGCATAGGTGGGCTAGGCTACCTATCCTGGGGGCGGAACGGGGGAGTGCGAGGTTCTCTTAGGATTCCCGTGCCGTATTGTTCCGTAGGGGGGTGGGGATGGTGTTTTGTGGGTGAGGCAGAGATGGTTGTGGATGATTAAGATCGGTATAGTTTGTGGTTATAACAAAAAACGAATAGGAACGACTAAAATAATTTGATATAAACTTAATTAATGATAGAATTTTGAACAACCGATAACTAGTAATTCTTTCTATTTTGTTTAAATAGAGAAATATTTTTATATGAAAAAATATTCAATCTTTTTAGTGTTCGTCCCAATTTTCCAAAGTCTAAATATTGTTAAAGCGTATCATATTCTTTTTGTGATCTGTTGACAAATTTTACCACTAAGGGGGGTGTTGGATTAGCGATATTTTATTGAAATATTTTATGATCTAGTTTAAATTTAAACTAAATCCCAAAACATACTAATGAATTACCACTCATCCAAATAAGGCTTAACGGTTTAGGTTCGTAGAATCGTAGGCCAAACTAGGCTTCCCATATGAAGTCAAACACAGAGTTTGCAAAACCATAAAAAATTGATTGATTTTTGCAAAATCGACTGTATCGAGCCGGTTCACAATTTGAAACCACTCGATAAACCGTGTAGTTCAAATGCAAATTTAAAAATTTGAAAAAATTTAGAAAAATGTGTTAATATTTTTGAAATTTTTGTGTGAGGTCCTGAGGCAATGATAACAATGCTATAAAATTTTCAGATGATTATCAGATTTGTGTATTTTTAAAAAAAATCTGACAATTGTCAAAACATATGCTCTTCAGTTTTAAATTTTCTAGGGGCACAAAATGAAGTCTCATATTTCTTAAACTTTTTGCGTAATGTTCTAAAGTAATTATAATGATGTTGTAAAATTTTAGATGATGATTAGATATGTGTGTTTTTTCAAAAGTTCTGAAAGTGCTACTATCATTGTATATGCTTTTCTGTTTTTGATTTTATATGGGCACTAAATAAAGTCTAATATTTTTGAAAATTTAGTACATGATCCCTTGGCACTAGTTATGGTTGCATTAAAATTTTAGAATATAATAAATCTTTAAATATTTATAAAAATCTGACAGTGTCTTTGTTCCTTTTCATTAATTGTTGTTTTTGAATTTTTACAAGCAATAAATGATTTCAAAGTTTGTTTAAATTTCTTTGAGGTGTTTTATATATTAATTGGGATTTTATGTATTTTTTTTTCAATTTTTCTTCGGTGTGCTGAAAATCAAAAATTGGTGAAAATTGCTCAAAAAATCAGGAAAAAATCGATCGAAATTTAGTGAAAATCGCTCTAATTTCGTTTTTTGCCGACCATTAACTTTAAAAAGTTTGAATTCAAACTTCTTCAGTGTACACCGATGTTAGACCAATTTTGAATGATTTTTAAAAATTAAAAACCGTTCGAAAATCGAATTTTCGATTTCCTAAACCCTAGCAACTTCGTTCCTTCCCCTTCTGCTGGGAAGAGTTTTCTCCTCCTTCCCGTCCGAAATCAGAGACGTTCTCCGCCTCCTCTTCGTTTCCACCGTTCGCGTCCCCCTTCTCCGGCGGCCGGCGCGGTGAGCTCTTTCTCCTCCCCGTCCTTCGTTTCCACCGTTCTCCAGATCTCCTCCCCCCCCCCCCTCTCCGGCGGCCGACGCTTTGAGCTCCAGCCGGAGATCCCCCGTCAACATCCTCGTGGGGGATCATTTCTTTCCTTTGAGCAACCTCATCCAAATCTTTCTTTCTGGAATGGATACTCCAATCCATACAATTTGTTGCGTGGTGGTGTACTATTAGCAGTTTATTTCCCAAAATGCTTGGGGTTTCAACTTAACCCCATGCCCCACGTTAGGTCTGCCCCTGTTAGCCCTGACGACATTGTTAGTGATCCTGGGCCTCGGAAACAAAACGAGTAGTTGATTGTAAACATGTTTAGAGATGCTGCTAGAGGGGAATATTTGCAATTGTCTGTAAGTCAACCAATTTGTAATAAATTTCCATGGAAAACATAGGTGAATCAAAATAGGAGCCTTAGGCCCTGTTTGGATGAGTGGTAATTGCTTGTGAAGTTTTGGTATTTAGTTCAAATTTGAACTAGATCCTAAAACATTCCAATGAAATACCTCTAATCCAAATATCCCCTTAGGAATCATGGTTCAAAAGGGAAATCCATGCTTTACTTTTTTATTCATTGGTGTGGAGCGTTGGTTTTGGGCCGATAGTTTTTACTTTTTAGCGAAGGTGTGGCGGAACCACCACCGTTGTTACCCAAGGTGTAGGGTTGAAAACGGGACGGATAGTTCCCGCCCGATCCGGAGCCGGATCCGGGAAGGAAATCAGATATCGGGTCAGATCCGGATCCGGATTCGGATATTTAAAAACGGATATCGGATCGGATACGGAGCGAACGCTATCCGAAAATATAGGTCAGGAACCGGATATCGGATAATTTATAATTCGGATATCCGGATTTCGGCCCGACCGGCCCATGTCCCCAGCGGCCCAGCTCCCACTTTCTTCCAGTCTTCCTGCCATGCGGACATGCGGTCTTGGCGTCTTGCGCCTGATGCCCTCAGAGTTCCTCAGTTCCTCGGCTGGCGGCGCCCCTCCCAAATCCGAGAACCAGGATCGGTGCCGGCGCTCCCCTCCCCGGCGGCGTCTTCCTCGGCTAGCGCTCCCCTTCCTCGGCCAGCACTCCTCTCCCACATCTGAGGCCTCGTCCGGTGCTGGCGCTCCCCCTCCGCAGCGGCGACTCCCCCGACCGGTGCTCCCTTTCCCCGGCCAGTGCTCCGGCTCCCCCTCCCCGGCGGCATCTTCTCCGGCCAACACTCCTCCCAGATCTGAGAGCCTCGGCCAGTGGCAGTGCTTCCCCTCCCCAGCGGTGACTCCCCCGGCCGGCGCACCCCCTCCCCGGCGGCATCTTCCTCGGCAAGTGGTGAGTGGTGAGCGGCATCTTCCTTTGAGTAAAACCGTACAGCGTTTCCACTCTCATGGCACTTTTAATCTTGGCCGTTTGGTTCCAAATGAGACAACTCCATGCGGTTGAGCTAATGCAGTTGCAATCCACTCTAATAATCAACTTGGATTTGATGGCAGTCAAATGGTTCGGTTTGGTATGCTAAAACACAAGGAAAATTGGCTATTATTTTCTTTTGATCTCTCTATTTCCCAGGGAAAAAAACAGAGGATTAGTCATTTACGCCCTGGACGATTTTACTACACTGGTAACTGCTGAGTGGTGACTTTGCCACAAATAGATCTATTTTATATTTAAACCTACAGCAGTTAATTGATGAATTCGGCCATGTTGTGATTAGTCTGAGCCAGTAAGCTAGATGACATGATAGAAGAATCAGGTCCAGAATATTGGGGAAGGGCAAGCCCAAATAGTTTGCATTGCGAAATTTGTATCGGCAATCTCATTTGTCATTCGTGAGTCCTGATATGTTTATAATTTATTGCAGTCATTTGAAACTGTCCTTTTGAATTATAATAAATTAAATGCAAACTTTAGAAGAGCCATAATTTGCATATGTTGCATCATGACAAACCTTTGCCTCCATGTTCTGTTATGTCCTTAAGTTTTTCTATACATCATTTCTCTTTAACAATATCTTGCATTCATCATTTCTCTTGAACTAAAACTTTCTGGTTGACTCACTTTAGTGTAGTCTTTTAGACCTAAGCCTGGTTTGACATATTCTTCATTGAGAATTATAAGGCCTATTGGCTCATTCTCTCTCAGAAAGTGCCTACGTTGAACTGTTGTCTTTCTCTTGCAAATGTCGAGTAATAAAGAAGTAGTTGAAAAAGTACTAACTACTAAGTGATCCATGAATGTACTAATTGTGCAACCGTCACTTATATATATCATTTAATTATCCGAGTTCTTTTCTTTTAAATATCATGAAATTCCTAAATGGAATTCTGTTCTGGGATGAATCTCATTGTTGTTTCAAAATTGTTCTGTTTTGTATGGTCTGAGTTTGTGTCATATGAAATCCTGTGGGAACTAGGAACTGAAATGTGCCATATGAAATCCATGTGAAGTTCCAGGCTTCCAGCGTTCCAAATGGGCCTTAACTGTTCTATTACACCCTTGTTATTGAGTTATTGGTTACTCCTTCTAGTCCAGTTTACATTTCGCTTGAGCAAGTAAGTTTGAGCATTCAAATATCTTACTATTATTGTCATGTATTCGTGTGGTTTGATTCAACATATATTACTTTATGTATACGTGCATTAGCCGTTTTCGAATTATCCGTTCCCGATCCGAATCTGTCATATATCTGACCCGTATCCGTATCCTGAATTATCCGGATTCGTATCCGGATCCGGTTAGCCCGTATCCGGGAAAAAAATATGGGTTAGGATACGGGAAGAGCAATATCCGCCCGTATCCAACCCGTTTTCACCCCTACCAAGGTGGAGGTGCAGTTTTTTTTTCTCCAAAAGTTC
Source organism: Guadua angustifolia (assembly GCA_036346375.1). Taxonomy (NCBI): domain Eukaryota; kingdom Viridiplantae; phylum Streptophyta; class Magnoliopsida; order Poales; family Poaceae; genus Guadua; species Guadua angustifolia. The sequence goes on from CM070517.1 coordinate 43,069,331, forward strand.
CCCCATGCCTTTCGTCAAGTCCGCCTCTGCATCCTACCTGCAATTTCTTCATGAACAATTGAAAATTACATGTCGATTCATTGTTAATTCTCTCTGAAAAATGGACTGAACCTAAAGCATTGGTGATTTTGTTCCAGTACTTGCTAGCATTTGATGGATTTAGATGTTAGTTACATTGATTTTGGATTTGACTGCATGTGTGAAAAGTTTACAAATTCACTAAGATAGATGCAAAAGACAACCTAGTTATATATTGCTGATTTGTGCAGCCAAGACAATCCAATGGCTACGAGTGCACCCAGCACCATGTTTCGGCGTCTTTTCAAGACACTCACTGTAAGCCCGGCATTATCATCTGGTATGACCAGCCAGCATCACCAGCTTCAACAGCGTGCACCGGTGAGTGGCACAGCCAAGGGCAAGGCTAAACTCAAGTCTGGCCAGCCACTGAAGCGCTCCTCTATTGGAGCAAAGAAGGGTGGTGCACCTTCCACTGGTGGGGGTGGTGGCAGTGGCCGTGGTCGTCGTGAGGCCATTGAGCGTATTACTCAGATTGCAGAGTCTTGTCTCAGTGCCCGACCCCCCTACGGCACCTGTCCCGAAGCAGCGTCTTCGTGAGGCGAAACGTGAGGAGCTTGGACTCGTCTCCAAGGACAGGCAACGTGAACTTGATATAACCAAGGCTAAAGCCAAGTCCAAAGGTACCAGTGGAGGTGATGGCGGCCGTGTGCTGATGGGTCCGCCAGGCCTTGACTATATCAGTCTTGGGCTGGTTGATGAGGAGGCAATCCCTGAATATGAACTGACAGTGGAAGATGGCCGGCGACTTGCCAAAGAATATAGCCGTGTGCTAATGCGACGGCACCGTGCACGGCAAACTGCAGAATCAGCACTTCTTAAGCTCAAGAAGGAGGCCATCGCTGCACTTCCTGAGAAGCTGCAAGCTGCTGCTATGGTTCCTGACATGGCACCATTCCCTGCAAACCGGTACATGGCAACACTCACACCACCAATTGAAGGGTATATTGAAAACGTGCGTGACGCTGCCAAGAAGTATTCTGTGAAGGAGAAACTTCGCTGAGTTTGATTCAAGCAAGAAAAGAGTCTCCATATAAGGTGATGAGAGTTTAGGACGCTTTCTTTTTGTTGCATTCTTGGCCTATCTGTTTTCCCAGAGTTTGTACTAATTTGGCCTGTGACATTGGATTTATGTAATAAACTACCATAGTGTTGTTCTGTCAAGACTTCGCCATGTTATTCTGACTGAACTTTTCTACTAAAGTTTGATGTGTAATGCATCTTGGTGTCATCTCGTGTAACCAAAAGCTGGAAAATATGTTTGCCTTGAAATGGCCCTCATATTGAAAGTATTATACCAAGATAAGCAGGAAAATGCCTTGTCTACAGCTTTAACTCACGCTTGTTGTTGCCTCCCCCTCCCCCTTTTACAGAAGTATTTACTAGAATACTAGCATGTTAATAGTTTGCCATCAAATTCCTAGTGTTCACTGCTAGTGCTGTGGCTTGGTCTCTTGGAAGATAAATCGAGTTTAATTCTAGTTCCTAGTGAGTGCAGAGATATAGTGATATACTGATGATGGTTGATGGTAAGTTTGTAGTAGTACCGGAAATTAGCTTGAGAATACGAGTCAATAATTTTTTCCTCTTTTTTTTTTTTAAAAATCGAGACAAATTAGTTGAAACTTTGACCGCAAGGAAATTTTGAAGAAAGTACCTGAGCTTGTCACTGAGATGAAGGATTGAAGCCTGAACAGTAGATCTGACATAGAATCCAAGCTAAACTGAACTTTATGTTTCCATATTATAGATATCTTAGCTTGCATTCACTACATCTCCACTCTCCAGTAAACCCGCATCTAGCTTATGTCAGTGTCCTCTAATCTAGTATCCTTTTATCTTGCATCTTCTGTGCCTACTGACTACTGAATAGCCGAGTCGAATGTCTGATTATTATCGTGTCTTGTATTCTGCATTAACTGATTCATCCTGTGTTTCTCCCCTTTTCTTCCTAACTCTGTTCTGTTTTCTCAATTACATTTCTATGTACATGAACACGTGTACTATGAGAAGAGTGCAGCCTTCGCAGAGTACTACTGGCGTGTAGCAAAAGCAATAATTGTGAAAGTTGGTGATCCCGTATAAAATCCAAGAGTTGGAAATACTTTGTACCAGAATTTCCGATATGTTTCTTTTTGTCAAAATTTTGATAGGATGCTACGTGAATGGCACTTTTCGTAGCTTGACGGTTGTTATTAGTATTTTCCCTTAGATCTATCCATAGGGATCTCGATCAGAAATGAGTCTCCTAAACTGGACCTTATGGACCTAGGATGTCTATTGTTGACAGCCACTTGTGCAGTAAAGGCCCGGCAGCCAGATTGAAGAACTTCCGACTCCTTAGTCCTTACAACTGGTATCTTGGGACGTTATATCTGTCATTTAGATTTTGATGACTTGCTTGGTCCCTAAAATGGCTGGTGCAATACAGCAATGCCTTTTCTCCCTTGAGTATCTTAAGCAATGCTGCTCTTGCGTTTCTCTGGGCAAGATTAGTATGGCTCCGGAGCTGTGTATGGATCAATTTTGGCATCGCAGATTCACAATTCACCGGTTGGAGAAGGTACTCATTTTATTCCATGCTAAATTGCTGCATATATAATTTCCTAAAATTTTATTGCTCGATCAGGCTGGATAAAAAACTCCTTCCCTGATTATTTCTAGAAAAAATTGCTTTCGTGTCGTGACATCAAAAAGATCACGATTTTAGGGTGTGTTTGGCAGTGATTCTACTTCTCTAGATTTGGTGAAGTTGAAAATTCTAACTTCACCAGATCCGTAAAGCTGAAGCTGTGAGTACAATAAGAGTGTTTAGATAGATCATCTTATTTACATTTTAGACCAAAAATGTAAACTTAATTCACTTTTTTTAAGCCTACAAGTTTCAGATTTCAAATGAAGCTGGAATCTAGAGCTTTACCAAACAAACCCTTAATAAGTATCCGTGCGTTTTGTTTTTTACCACTTCTGTCGTCTTCGGACTCACAGCGGTTGATCGAGACGATTTTGCTCTCCCAGCTGTCGCCTTTCAGCACGGGCCTCGCAGTGCATTCTGCAGTCCCATCCTGGTCGTGCATGACTGTGAACTGGTCTGGGTAAGATTGGTCGAGCTCGTGAGCCGGTTGTGCATGATCATGAGCTGGTCAGGGGTAAGGCCGGTCGTGATCGTGAGTGACTGGTCGCGATTGTTGGACGTGAGGAATCAAACTAGTCGTAAGGTTTTATAAAGTAGCCACGAGTAATCAAGCTGGTCATAAGGATATTATGAGCTGGCCGCGAATGACTATCACTGCCCATTTTGCTGGCCATGTATTTGTCTCTTCTTTTGTTTGAACTGGTTAGGAGCTATTATAGATATCATTATTTTGTTTGGATTAACAGTTAGTTACGAATGGCTTAATTTGTGTTGATGGCGTTAGTTACTAGAGAGTAATTTTCATGTGTTAAAAGGACCTAGAGACGTCCAGATTCAATAGATACAAAATTTCTCCATTCCTTTTCTACATCTTGTTCCTCCTCAGGTGAGTTGTGTTGGGCTGTTGAGCCGCCGAATTTCACTAGCCTTTCTTGTCGGTGTGCACCTGGAAGGAAGAGAACAGGATATGCAGATCGAGAACACCTACACGGGACATCAATAAGGTTTCTGGACAACGCACATATGTGCGACTGCTCGCTTCGCTGCTTCATCTACGTTCTAGACTGCATCGAGCCTGTACTAGCTGCTTCTTGTTCTTCATTAAACTTAATTGTAGGCCATTTGTGTGACCAATCAATCCTGTTAAATAATGTTCTTGAGCATAGTTCGAAGTGCATGTGTTGTTTGTTGTTGGTATTGATTTATGTATCGCTAGTTATTTACTATATTTAACTCACTATAAATCTGGAATCAAAATATTACGTATATCTCTAACGAGTAGTTGTATTCAATAAATTGTATTCCGATTAAAGAATTGGCAAGTACTAGTTGTATGCAGACATCCAGCTAGAGATGCAGACTTTCACTTGAGGTTAATTTCAATGTTTCGACTGTCATCGTAGGTGAGCTCTGTTATAGCAGAAGAGTCTAAAAATTGTCATCAGTTGTGCTGATGATAAAAGGCAAGAGAAAGGCATACATATGCCCAGAACTCTGATATGCAGCACAATTTTTTGCAAAACTTTTGGAAGAAAGAAAAAACCTGCATTTCAGTTCAAGGAAAGCATTAGACATTATTAAATTCTAACCCCTGGAAATGAGGGATCTACAAAAACAGCCACAGAGATGACATGTATCATTCAGGTCAAACAAGTGCTGTGCTTTCCAATGATTTGGTCAACAGGTACTTGCTCATGAGCTCAAGACAGACTGATATGTAGCTCCCTTGCTGTCGTCTGGGCAGTAGATGATAGCCCAGTCGAATCCCCTTAGACTGAACTGAAGGTGCCGGAGCTGAAGGAATCGTCGGCACCAAGACTAAGCTGAAAGATCTGGGAACGATGCGTGCCGCGCCGCCCTGCCACCATCTCGGTTGTGCAGGTCGATACGGTGGTTGACGCCATTGCCTTCGCTTGGTGCACAGTAGTGTCCCTGCAACGTCTGCACAAGGTTGCAAGTATATTGCTATATTAGTATATCTACAAGATAATTTCAGGAGGGATCCCCCTCCATCGGTTCCTCAAAGAATATCTCTGACTCGAACTCGTTCGGGATCCGTACAAAGAAGATGCAAACCCCCAATTCGAGCCGCATTTTTAGCCATTCCAAGAATGCTTCTAGGGTCAGATGGCAGCAAGAAACCACGAAATTAGCTATCTCGATCCGAGCGATCGGGAGCATGCATACCACTGTAGTCTGTAGGCACCGTTCTCCCGTCCGTCTCCTCCGTATCATCAAACGCTGCCGGTGGAGGAGGCGAAGCTACAGAGGTTTTCGCCGGAGACGAGAGGAGAAGAGGAGGCCGGAGTGGGCGATGGTGGGAAGTGCTTACTGTACATCACAATGCTTCTGTGCATTATTGTTTACGAAGATCCAATATAGTCCCACTATGACGGTAATTTTAGTAGTTATGCTTGAATCATTATAATCCATATCTTTTATAGTATTGTAACTGGACCGTTGACTGTATTGGACAGCCCTAACAGCCGGGGATTGGTTAAGTTGTAGTTATTTTAAGGACTGCACAGGAACCCTTTACTTGATATTTGGCATGTGCATCTAGTTGCTCAGGAATGTAAATTATTTATTGAGTAATTTATAAAGCTCTCTTTTTTAAAAAAAAAAAAGAAATGTAGACTCTACAATTCAACTTGAGCTTCGTCTTCCTTAAAAAAGACTCGAGGTCAGTCGAATTCCAACCTAGGCCTGTCCGTAACTTTGGGCCAAGCTGAGGTTAATACAGGCCTTACTCATCCTATGCCCAACTTAACCCAAACCAATCCAGATCATGGGCCAACCTTGCCCAGCTCAAGAAATGTTTAGTGTTGAATGGTCGAATGAGTATTTTGCTTGATCACTTGACAGTCGGTGGCACCGTTGCAGAGATACACAACATCTTTTAATTTGTGGATACGGCGATTATTTTCTCGATCTCGTTGCTTTTAATTTGTGGATATTCTGAAAAAATCATGATGTACATCTTTCTTTTCACATATAAAATTTCATGATCAAATTCATCCTATACTAGCGGTTACAAAAAAACAAGCAGCAAAATGAATAGTGATGAACAGTAAAAATCACTGTTCATGCGAAATTTGTCTTTTGTAACTGCTAGTATAAGATGGATTTGATCATGAAATTTTATAAGGTGGGGTAAGTTGAGATGACGCAGTCATTCAGAATTTTTGAAACTTTTTTCAATTGTGTGCTTTAGGGTGATTGCGAGATATTTTTCCTTGCATTGCATGCATGAGTTGCAATGCAAACTGACGCAGTCGTTCAGTAATTTCCGGGCTATACTAGGTGGGAAGCTCGGAATGAACATATGAGATAGCCAGACTCCTAATTAAGTCACACAAATTAAGTGTTCTTAGTGCGGATTAAGGTGGAATAATGATTGCTAAAATAGAATATAGGTATCTTACTGGCCTTGAAAATATTCTTTTCAACCTCTACTTTGTGACTCGTGCATGCAAAAACCACCTATGTATATTCACATGGTTGGTGGAGACGTAGGAGTTTGATTCAAATAGCAACTACAATTCTCTAGATAGGTATGTTTATGCACATCGTGAGAGCTTGTCAATTTATTCTTGGTCTCACGATTCTAGATGAACACGTACGTACGCTAACTATACATGCGTTTTGTAGTAATAAAAACATGAGAATGTTAGAGGTGCTATGCGACCAAACCAAACCAAAATAAAGTGCGAACGAAAAGACCACTACCGAACTTAACCACTGTGGAAAGAATCCTATAAGATCTCGTCACCTCTAGAGCATAAGCCCTATCAAAAAATTCTATAAGATCTTATCACCTTTAGAGCATATACAATAATAGAGATAACTACCGTATATATAATATTCTATATCATCTAAATAAAAACTAAAAACAGCTTCTACAATATCTAACATATTAGATTATCTCTATGAGATACTACAATATTTTAATTATGACATAAAAAGTGTTTATTGTAGATAATAACTCATGTAATAGTATTTTATACTCTCTATATGATCATCTTTTCACGAAAAGATAATTATACTCTCTCGCCTATAACAGGTAAAAATTTTACGTCATAAATCATATAGACAATTGATATCATGCAATTGTGCATGCCCTTAATTCTATCCTTTTAATCTCACGATACATATTAAAATAAATCAAGGGTGAAACTAGTGCTCGGACGCTTGATTACTGTTCATCCTATTGGACACCTCTTGCAACATTTTTTTCCTCCGCGTGCAATATTTTTTTAAACGCTTGTAACATCTGTTTACTGTAGGGATTTTTACTGTTTATCGAAAAAAAATGTTGCACGCGTTGATAAAAAATATTACACGTGTAGAAAAAAAATATTACAATACATCCGAAGTATGAAAATTTTCAAACGTCCGAACAAAGTCGATAAAGCAAACACCTCTTTATACGTCCCTGTGCTACTATTAGTAGAGTATATCCAGACGTACGGCTAGAGCAGAATAGTAGTGCGCCCCCACCCCACGCACGCGCTCGCGCACTCGCTTCTTCGGTGCTTCCTTCTCTCCCTTCCTTCCCGCTCCCCTCGTCAACCAAATCAACTCCTTCCTATCGCACCAACGCCACCGCCCCGAATCTCACAAATCGCCGCGAACCCTGACGCCACCGGCCACCGCATCCCCCCCGATTTGATCGACCGCCCGCGCAGGCAGGCGTAGCCGGAGGCGAGGTCCCGATCGCGGTGGCCCCCGATGCTTCCCCGGGCCCCTCCCGCGGCGGAGATATGAGCCAACGGGGACTCGCCGGAGCCGCCCGAGATGGACCCCGCCGAGCGCCCGGCCGTCGTCATCGACAACGGCACAGGGTGAACACCATATCTCCCTCTGACTCTGACCCCGCTATTTGTTTCTTCTTCTTCTAGTTTTCCAGTACGTGATTCGCGCGAATGCTCTGGGTAGTACTAGGGTTTCCTCGATGGATTGATTGGATGTGTGTGCTGCTTCGAGGAGGCGAGCCACGGTATATGCTTGCGTATCTGACCATCGATTCGATTGCACAGGGGGTGTGGAATGGGTTGCGGCGCTTGGGTTATGGCTGGTGGCTTGGCTTATTCGGGGATTTGCGTACTGATCAAAATCAGAGCACAGGCCTTGCCGTAATCCGGGTAGTTCGAATTGGATCACCCAGTGGTGTGGGTGGGAGTTACTTTGGGGCCATGTGGTTTTGCTTTGTTCGTTTTGTTGCATTTTTCGCCAATGGAGCAGGAACTACAACTCATGTTGCCTTGTTGGGGGGGAACGGAACGGAACATTTCAGGTTCGCTCCCTAATTGGGACTCAAGTCACACAACAGAACATTCAGAATGATAGGATTCAATATAAATTTGTCTTGGTCTGCTTGTGTCGTATGGTATTGTACAGTAGAATCCACAGTGATTTTGTCTCGCAAGGTATACAGAAGGGGAACCAGTTACCAGCTTCCAGCGTGGCAGCGTACACCTTGAACGATGGCTGTACAAAACTTCCACGGCAATGCTTATCTGGCCCATGGTTCAAATTACAAACTCGAAAGCTTGAGATGTTGCCCATTTGGCAATGTGATTAATTCACATGGACAATTACTAAAGGAAATATAAGAGGACAGGAAATAAATGCTCCTAGGATGGAAACATTTCTCTTGAGGCCGGATGTTTTGATTTCTCCACAATTGCGTGACTACTGCACATTTTCGCTCTACTAAGGTTATCAATGTGTTGATTGTTTTCTTACACCATTTGTGTGCTCTTATGTTTAGGTATAGCAAACTTGGATTTTCTGGTAACTCTGAGCCTACATTCACCATCCCTACTGTAGTAGCTGTCAATGAATCTTTTTTGGACCAGTCAGAGCTGTTGAGTAGTGCAAATTGGATAGCACAGTATAATGCAGGTGTCATGGCTGATCTTGATTTTTTTATCGGGAATGAGGCTCTATCGCATTTTAGATCTAGTGGGCTGTACAGTTTAAAAAGCCCAATCCATCATGGTCAGGTATGTATAGGCATTTCCTGTTCATGATATTGGCCTTTTTTGTGTGTGCTATGCCGCTATTTCATACCCTTTTTCTGTTTTCTAGGTTGATGACTGGGATACAATGGAGAGATTTTGGCAGCAATGCATTTTTAACTATCTACGGTGCAATCCTGAGGAGCACTACTTCCTTCTTACAGATAGTCCTGTCAGTTCACCTGAAAGTCGTGAATGTACAGGAGAAATAATGTTTGAGACCTTCAATGTCCCTGGTTTATATATTTCTGTTCAATCCGTCCTCAGTCTTTCTGCCGGATATGCCTATCTGAAAAGTCTTTCTGATGAGAATTCAGCTTTTACGGTAGGTTCTGAAAACACCTCTTTTCGTGCTTTAGTTTGGACTGCATCTACTTGATTGACAAACATTATCTATATTGAAAAATATTAAAGATAGATAATGTAAACTTGTTGTATTGATCTCATATCACTATTAAGATAAACTCTTCTTTTACTTTTTTTTATAGATTTTTTTTTATATAATTGTGTGTTTTGAGAAAGTCTCTGTCCATTTTTGTGTTATATTATCCATATGCATTTGTTGCTTGTCAATTCCTGAAACTTCCATACCAGTTTACAGCTTTGTTTTGCTATTCCTTATGCACAGTGTATGCAAATGTGTAAGGGTTGTGAAAGGTTTTGAGCATGAAGATAAGCAGACATTTATGTCATAATGGAGAAACTTTTTGGGGGGCAACCATAGAATGATGTAGATATTTGGTCGAACTGATTATTTATGTCTAAACTTTGCTGCTTATATCTCACTTGCAAATGCCACAGTGAGTGCATAGTGCACTTTACTTTTTTATCCACCAAAACTTTATTATGATTGGGACTTCTGATTGTTAAGCTCTGTAGAGCTATTTTAGTGTTTATTGTGTACTTGACAGAAATGTACCAAAGAAGATGCAAAATTACATGCAGCTATGAGCACAAACTTATTGCTTATTTAGGCACCAGGATAAATCAACATTGGGAATAGAGTTATCTAAATGCCATCTTTAAGTGGCCTATTTGATTGATGATAAAGATTTGTAGCTCCTTGCTATCAAGTACTTAACTAATGCAAAAGTTTTAGCACCCATAAGGTCATAACTGTCGGGTCTTGAATATTCTTGCCATGATTTAATTAAATCCCTATATTTTCTGGTAGTATACATTACTTATTTGTTAAGTTTGACCGATATATTTTGTCAGTCTGATATGACAGGTGTAGTAGTTGATATTGGGGATGGAGCTCCACAGATTGTGCCAGTTGTCAACGGCTATGTAATTGGGAGTAGCATAAAATCTTTTCCTTTTTCAGGAAGTGACGTGACTCAGTTTGTTTTGCAACTTTTACAGGTATTTCATCTTCTCTACTCATTTTCTGGGGTTACATTGAGGCATGGAAGTTCTCATGTTGTGCATAAATAGGGCTGTATCTAGCACTGGTATAGTGCAAACCTGCAAATACATTAACAGGAGCAAGTTTGAGTAATATTTTACTAAACCAGAACAATCGAATATCATTTTAATAAATTGCATTACTTCTGAGCGTGATGGAGATAATTTTCCTGGAAAAAAGGAAAATTTGTTACTATATGTTTTTGTTTGTAGGATTGCTTTACCCTAACAAGATGTCATGATCGAGTATTTAGGTATGTCAACAGCAAATATTTTTCATGTGAAAATATTGGTCTGGATAGTTCAGTGAGAGTGATAATTGGATAAGACTAAATGATGCATGACAAGTCAAATGATTCATCAAATTAGCTTTCCAAAGCCTTCCGATTTGTGTTGTTAATGCTGGGACCCTAGATATGTTGTGCTGAATCGCTTGTTATCCTTAATGCTAGTTTTGCACTGCTTGTCTGTGTGGATGCTTTGATGAATCAGCGTAGTACTTACTATATTGTTTGGTTTTGTTAGCTTGATCCATTGACATCGTAATAATTAGAATAACTTAGAAGAGCTAGCATTCCTTGTGTTAGGTAATATGTGGTTTTAACCTCCCCAGTATTTGCTCGCAGACCATACATTAGCCATGAGAAACTCATTTTGTGAACAACTGAACATGTGGTCTGATAAAATCTGGCTATTGTTATTTGGATCACACGCTTCTAGAATAATTGTGAATCATATGCTATTCAGATGTGCTGACATAGTATTTGCGTGGCCTCTTATCCTCGATAATGACTGTATGATTGAAGAAAAATCTATACATCAAAATAGGAAAGTGGAGATTCACTTGTTGCAGTTTTCAAAAGAAAACATTCACTTGTTGCTGTAGCTAGTCATCTGGATAAGAACCCGTTTCGCTGCAGAACCACTCTGAACCTGAATCATACTTGCAGTTGTTGAACAAGTGTTCTACTGTAACTTCAAGTAACTCTGCTCTACGTGATGAGTTCTTTATGCCCTCAACAATTAGTTGTGATTGTGTATTATATTATAAAATGCTTTAATGATTAGTGTCATCTTGTGATGTGCAGGAAAGAGGTGAACTTCTTCCACCTGAGGATTCTTTGGATATAGCTTGTAAGGTGAAAGAAATGTATTGCTATACTTCTTCAGACATTGTCAAGGTATTTGTCTCTTGGAGCTCAATAATATTTTTGTCCTAGTCTTTGTATTGTCCTATGGTCTACACAAGTACATGGTTTAGTGGAATTCTTGAGAGTTGAAGCCTCTCTGTCGAAGTCAAGCCTATAAAACCAATTCTCTGTGCAAAAAACTGATGCTAACCTGTATTTGATTTGTTGAGGATTAGTTTAAATGCTATTTATGATTGCTTGTATTGCTTTAACAATGACTATATAAGACTTGCCTTTTGATCTTCAGCATCTTGCGATGTTAGCTCATTTGTGCATTTTTTTAATGAATTTGTGTGTTGACAAGTATAACATGAGGTTAAACTTCAAATTTTACCAGCAAGACTGAACTGTGGTCTAGACATCTATGTTAAACATACATAATGATATTAGTTTCTTATGTGTGTCCATTGCAATTTCAGGAGTTCAAGAAGCATGACAAGAAGCCTGATAAGTATATAAAACAGTGGTCCTCAATTAAACCAAAGACTGGGGTTCCATACACAATTGACATCGGATATGAGCGCTTTCTTGGACCAGAGGTTTGATCCTATTTCTATGATCTAATTTCCCTGAGGATTTTGCTTTATCATAGTGTTCCTCCAAATTAATATGATCAACAATCATCGTTTGAGTGACAAGTATGCGGAGCGCAGTGCACATGATGAATTTTTCATAGCCTTTGATCTTATCATTACCCTAAAGATAGCGCATGTAATGTAAGAAGATTGAAAGCTGTGACAGGAGATTACATGATGGCCTGTGGTTACTCTAGAATAAGAACGAGAGCTCTATGCAAGACCTCATAACGGTTCTCCTGTGCCCTTCTTTCTGTTAATCATGTAGTCGTAAAGGAGTTGATTGTCAATGTGTCAATGGCCACACAAGCATAGATCCAAGAAAATATACGAACTACACTAAATGGCCTAATGTATAGCAAAATCAACATTACTTGATTGCAATCATTATTCCCATTGAAACAACCATTTGTTGCTGTACTGGCTGGCTTGTGCTGAGGCATCATCAACATAGTGCATGAGAACACTGATCAAGGACTTAACTGCTCGCCATTCATACTGACTGCAGTCTTATTTGTGGTGTAATATGCTGGTCCTATGTATTGTACAGTACTCATATATGTTTTGAATGAACTGAAAGCTCTATGTTATAAGGGAATATGAATGATTAACTGAAGAAATAATTTCATTCTAAGATTTACAGTAATAAGGCAATGTTGGGGCTCCAACAGAACAAACTAGTAAGTGTGATGGCTCACATGTATGCAATTGTGTTGAACTGCTAAATTCTTATCACCAGGGGTCGAAGTAATGAATGCCCTTGTACGTTTAGACTTGAAAATGGCAAAGTCGTATATGTTTATAGAAGTAACATCTGACTGGCAGACAGATTCACCAATATTTGGGAATTAAGGTCATGGTTTCCTTGATTCATCAACAAAATCTACTTCCAAGACTGAAAGACTTCCTATCATTTCTGGAGTGCCTTTAACCCTCTGGCAATATCTTGGCTCTTTACCTCCAATAGAATACTATATTAATCATTTATGACTATTGTGTCATACCCTTTGTATTCAACTGCTTTTTAAGTTGCTCACAATTGTCCCAGGACAATAGTTTAACATTAGTCTTGGCGTGCTATGAAATATATCTAAAGCTCTAAAAGAATTGTAGGTGCTAGTAATCTTTATGTTTATTTTCCGATTGAGCTTAATGTTGTTGGTAATTAACTTATTTAATAGAATAAACAGTAACATTATACAATAGTGCTTTTGTTCTTGAACTTAACACAAAAGGAAGGAAGAGAAGTCATAATCAGACGTGTTCTAATGTTCTACTAATTACTAAAACAAATGCAGATCTTCTTCAATCCTGAGATTTACTCTGCTGGCTTCTCGATTCCTTTGCCTGAACTGATTGACAGCTGTGTTCAATCTGCACCAATTGACACAAGGAGAGCTTTGTATAAGGTACTTTGTTTGAGCTCTGCTGACACATCTAAGAATAGGAAGTGTTCAAGGGGGGAAAAAAGAATAGGAAGTGATATATGTTGATGATGTGATATTCTATGGCTATTTCACTTTTTGCAGAATATAGTATTATCTGGTGGATCTACCATGTTTAAAGACTTCCACAAGAGACTCCAAAATGATATAAAGAAGATAGTAGATGATCGTGTTGCCGCAACTAATGCTCATCATCGTGTGGAGGTGAAAGTAAGTACAAAGATGCTCGAGTTCATATGTTAATAGTGAATCGTTTCATTTCTGTTTCTGTTTCAGTTTCAACCTATAGCCAAGAGCCTATATGGGGATAAGTTTAAGTGTTTCATATGTCTATTGTTTTAATGTCAGCCAGTGGAAGTCAACGTGATCACTCATCCTATACAGAGTTATGCAGCTTGGTTCGGGGGTTCAGTAGCTGCATCCAACCCTGAATTTTACGAGGTACCTGCCACTTGACACCTCATTTTGTACGACATGCGATAGTCACCAATTGTGCGTATGTTTATGCTATATGCACTGTTAATATGTCAATAGAATGTGACGATACAATAGCAAGTCATCAGTTGATGTTACTACAAAAATTGCCGTTGCAGTCTGAATTCAACCATATTTGATCTACACATGAGTTGATTGATACAGATGGATTCTAATCATTTTTTTGTTTCCTCGTTCAGTGTTGCCACACAAAGGAAGAATACGAGGAGCATGGAGCAAGCATCTGCCGAACAAGCCCTGTCTTTAAAGGAATGTACTGAAGCTTCGACATATCCAATCTTTTAGTAGGAGCTTGTTTAGGTTTCTCCAGATAGAATATAGTCAAAATTGATTCTTTTTGGCCCATTCCAACCATCGTCGAGGCCATCCTAATTAGATTGGTAGCTCAGTTTGTAGTTCTGTGTTCTGTATCGCATGTTGTGTATAGCCAGCAACCCAGTTACTGTTCGAGGTGCAATGTTTGTTGACAAAACCTTGGGCAGTGAGTTTTCCCCCGTTGTATTTACTCTTATGCAGAAAATATTTTTTTCCTTATTTTTTGTTGTTTTACCCAGGTAGATTTGTGAACAATTTTTGCTAATAAGGAAATCAGGTTATGTATGGGACTGTGTCCAGGGCACAATCTGTGGGCAGAAGGAATTGTTCATGCATGATCTTGAGCAGCATGGCAAAATATCCTTCATGAAATACATGTTCAATTATTTTCCATGAATATAAAGGGTGTTCTAACGAGGGCCAAAGGGTCACACGGCATATCTTGTTAGATACCAAAGTTTGCATTTACGTATTCCACTCAAGCATTGATAAAACTTGGAAATTTCATTGTTGTGTATAGACCTGGGCATTGGACCGGGTGCTTAGACCATGTCATGTTGCCATGGCCTGGCAATCCATGTCATGCTGGACCAGCCTAATTCGTATCCAGTGAGCTTAGACACAATTCATTGGCATGCTGTGCCACCTCTGTCCCATACCAGTCCAAATCTGGTCTATTTGAACCGTTGCATAAGGAAGGAAAGGAGCTAGGGATGAGCAAAACACTTACCAAGGTGGTCGCGAGGACGGAGTATAGTTTGGTCAGAGGCGAAGAAGACGCCAATGTCGAGCAACAAGCACACATGATCGCTGGGACGGTGATGACATGTTGCGGGAAGGCTGGATTTGGCAGTAGCATGGCCAAAGACCGTTGGATCTGGTGCACAAGGGAATGAGGATTGTCAAGATCCAATGCCGTCGTTGTCATCTCTCTCTAGTCGCCACCGTCTTCTTTGGGAAGACCGACGAATCTGATGACGTGTTGTTTCAAGGCCACCACTAGATCTGGCATCGAAGCGGTGAGGGAGGTGGCGACACAGGGAGGAAGCAAGGGGTGGAGGAGGGCGAGAGGGGAGACAATGACTGCGTTGAATGGGTCATGAGAGGAGGCGAAAGGGGTAGTATTTGAAGATAGGCTAGATCGCTGGGTAAGGTAGTTGATGATAGCCTATAATATAAACTAGGATATTTTGCGCGGCGTAATACGCCGCGTGCATTGTCTTTTTCGCAGAAACAATATCGTTTTTTTTACGGTGTTTTTTTAAAAATCATCGAGGAAACGCGCGAAACGATCGAAAGAATAAAAACGCATCCGCGTTTGCGCTAAATCGAAATGTCCTTTTCGTGAAAATAATCGGAATGATCTACACATCACTACGTTTTTGTTCTATTTATTCAGGGTCCTTTAACGAAAGATTCACGATTTTTTTGAATTAGAAAGTCTTTTTTTTTAAATCATCGAAGAACGCGTGAAACGATCGAAAGAATAAAAACGCATCCGCGTTTGCGCTAAATCGAAATGTCCTTTTCGTGAAAAATAATCGGAATGATCTAGACGTCACTACGTTTTTTGTTCTATTTATTCAGGGTCCTTTCACGAAAAAGATTCGCGATTTTTCTGAATTAGAAGGTTCTCTTTGTAAAAAACCGTGGGAAGAATCTACACGTAATTACGTATTTTTTTAGGGACCTACACGTCAAAAGGAAGGAATGATCTACACATCACTACGTTTTTGTTCTATTTATTCAGGGTTCTTTCATGAAAAATTCGTGATTTTTCTGAATTAAAAGGTCTTTTTTTTAAATCATTGAATAAACACGCGAAACGATCGAAAGAATAAAAGCGCATCCATGTTTGTGCTAAATCGAAATGTCCTTTTTTTGAAAAATAATCGGAATGATCTAGACGTCACTACATTTTTTGTTCTATTTATTCAGAATCCTTTCACGAAAGATTCACGATTTTTTTAAATTAGAAGGTCATCTTTATAAAAAATCGCGGAAAGAATCTACACATAATTACGTATTTTTTTAGGGACCTACAATGAAAAGGAAAAACCAAGCCGAGCCAAGCCAGCAGTGCTTTTTTCCGGCCATGAGTTTTGTTTCAGGAAACATTTCGCTTTTTTCGCTTTTTTTTTAAAAAAAATCGTCGAGGAAACGTGATAAACGGTTGAAAGGACACAAGCGCATCCGCGATTGCGCTAAATTGAAAGGTCTTTTTCGTGAAAAATAGTCGGAATGATCCAAATGTCACTACGTTTTTTTCGATATTTATTTAAGGTCCTTTCACGAGATATTCGTGTTTTTTCTAAAGCAGAAGGCTCTCTTTGTAAAAAACTACGTGAAGAACCTACATGTAATTACTTATTTTTTGAGGGACCTAATTGCGTATTTTTTAGGGACCTACAAGGTATTTATTTAGAGTCCTTTCACGAATGCTTTGCGATTTTTCGAAACTAAAAGGTCCGTTTCGTAAAAATTTCACGACGTAATACGTCGCGCGTGTTGTTTTTTTTGAAGAAATAATTTCGTATTTTTCCGTGGTACGTATTTTTCGGTATCTATCTAGGGTCCTCTCATGAAAGATCCGTGATTTTTTCTGAACCAGAAGATCCTCTTCATAAAAAACCGCGAGAATGATCTATACGTAATTATGATTTTTTAAGGACCAAAATGTGAAAAAAAATTTGAGCCGACGCGGCTCAAATCAAGCAAAGGCCGCGATTCCTCCCGGAAATAGAAGAAGTATGATTTGATGTTTTTCATTTGCGAAAGGGCTGCATTCGAGTCATTCCGGCCCAAGTACGATCCAATAGGTTGTGTCATGCCGTATCGCCTATCGGCCCATCATTCATACCGTGCCGACCCGAACTGGCCATGCCATGTTAGACCGGCCGTGCCAAGGGTCAGCCTAAAAAGGCATGGCCCACTGCGCAGGTCTAGTTGTGTATATCATATGGTTATAGGAGTAGATGTACATGAGCAACCCAAAAAAAAAAAAGCCAGACCATTCGACATGGATGAGGATGCCGGCTTTACCAGTATAAGAGACCAAGACTACTCACAACAAAACCGAAGCCTAAGCCTGCAGCCTGCAGTCCAGTGATCAAACGAAGCTGTATATCTGTCAATTGCAGCTCATTGCCAGGAATTGTGGGGTAGAAGTTGAAATTGCCTAGATCAATCTCAACAGGAAATCCTCAAGAAAGACAACCTTGTGGTTTTCCAGACCCAGCATATGGTTTGAGCCTCACGAAAGACCAACTTTGCCGCCATCAGCACCTGTTTCTGCCAATGTGGCGTGGAAACCCAGATGTGAATCGCCGTATCTTGCTCTCTGAACCGAACCCAATTGTTTGAAATGTCACAGCTCCATCATGGAAACCTGAGGTAACTGTTCACAAATGTTTTGGCCGGAATCACAACGGTCATGCTGAGCACGAACAGCACAAGAGTTAACTCGAGCATCAGAATCGTGTTGAGGAATGTCCGGTCGACAATCCAGCCGAATATCGTGATGCCACCCGGGTTGGCTAGGAGATAGAGCACTTCAGTGCAGCAGAGAAAAACAAAGCATAAGCACAGTAGGAAGGGAAAAAAAAAGCTGATGTATGTACGGCTAGCATAAACAATATAAAAAGCAGAGCCATATAAAATGAGATGTGCATCGAGTTCTCCAAGTTACCACATTGAAGAAAGATTAAGCAATGCCAACTCAAAAAGAAGCTATGGATTACTAACCAAGTGATTCTCTCTTGTGGTGTGTAGACATGTAAGATGCCAGTTGAGCTGTGCTATTAGAATTGTCTTGCACTGAGCCACTCTCCAGAGACTCCAAGTCACTTTCCGAAAAATCTCTCAAGAACAGTTGTGCTGGAAAGGGCGCAAGGTTCCCAGAACTGTTTGGGGTGCTTACATAAGTAGAATCACTAGAGCACGTTACTAGGGCATGCCATCGACTAGCTAACGAAGCAATGTTTTGAGCTCTGTGAGAAATTTTAGCAGCTGCATGTAAACAAAGCGCAAGACCGACAACTTGAACAACTGAAGACACCTGCAGCGTAAAAGAAATATGTTTATGATCCCATTTTTTGACACTGTATGTAGAATGGGAAGGTTGTCATATTTGGAATGAGCAAACATATATACAATACTCACAGCTATATCACCACCATTGGTGAAATTGATGGGCCCGTTAAATGTTGTTGTCTTGAGAAGAATGGCAAACTGGCTTGCTGTAACAGAAAAGAAGAGCAGCAAAAGGAACATACGGAACCTGTGACTGATTTTGGAGAGATTATAGCGGAGCTGGAGGTGCTCTTTCAAATAGACTAAAGGATCTGCGTCTTGCTCTAGAAGTTTGCCGTAGTCATCGAAGTGAATAACTTGCAGGTTGCAAACCAAGTTGAAAAGCATGCAGGAGGATAATATAATTGTCGTCAAGTACATCCATGACATGATGGAAGCAAATAATACAACACATGATCTCCAAATTGACTCGTGGAAGATGTGGGCAAAACGGAAGATTTCTCGGGTGACCTTCACAGCAAAGCATGGCAATATCCACCACAACAATGTGCGGAAGAAGTCCTGACATAGAGGTTTTGCAAAACATGTCAACACAAAGTTGGCATACCAAAACTATTTAGCATGATGAGTAATCAATGCATGATCTCTTGCCTCCTGTCATCAGTAACGCATCAAACATGTCTCTATGCTTCGATAAATTCCCTCAGGACAATTTCTTATATGTTTGCAATCTTGCAAAAGATCTCCATAGGAAAAAAGCGCCAGCCCTTCTGCTCAAGCTTGACATATCCAGGGCTTTCGACTCCGTCAGCAGAGAATACCTTCTAGAGCTATTGCATAAATTGGGTTTTGGACTCGTTGGAGAGATTGGATCTCTCTTCTTCTGGCATCCTCCTCTTCAAAGGTGTTACTTAACGGATCGCCAGGACCGACCTTGCTGCATAGAAGGGGCCTTAGACAGGGAGATCCGCTGTCGCCGATGCTATTCATCCTCGCTATTGACCCCCTTCAGCAACTCATCGCTAAAGCCGCCTCAGACGGGCTATTCAGCCGACTATCCTCTAGGTCGGACATCCGCGGAACATCTCTATACGCTGACGATGTCGTCATCTTCGCCAGCCCAACCGTCCAGGACCTGCAGACCATTAGGATCGTTCTCCTGGAGTTTGGGCAAGCTACAAGGCTTCACAAAAATATTCAGAAATCGCAGATCTACCCCATTAGTTGCGACGATATGGATTTACAGACCGTGCTGCAGGGTTTTTCGGCTCAATTGCAACAATTCCCGTGCAAGTATTTAGGCCTTCCATTGTACCCTACTAGAACCAGAAAGATAGATGTGCAGCCAATCATAGACGGGCAAGGGCCGGGCTTGCAGGCTAGAAAGGACAGCTTCTTTCCAAGGCAGCTAGGCTCATA
The DNA here is from genome assembly GCA_036346375.1 of Guadua angustifolia. NCBI lineage: Eukaryota > Viridiplantae > Streptophyta > Magnoliopsida > Poales > Poaceae > Guadua > Guadua angustifolia. Next base: position 43,088,945 of record CM070517.1, read on the forward strand.
TTGGTGGATTCAGTGCTCACAGCACTAGCAACTTACCACATTTCAGTACTACCTCTTTCTAAATGGCTCATCAAAAAGCTGAATAGGATCAGGAGAAGCTTTGTCTGGACAGGGGATGAAAGCTGCGCGGCTAGCCACTGCCTTGTAAATTGGAAAAGGGTTTGCAGGCCAAAAAAGTTAGGGGGGCTTTGTCTAAAGGATTTTGAATGCTTTGCTCGGGCCCTGAGGCTTTGTTGGTTGTGGTAGTAGTGGAAAGATAAGCAAAGACCATGGGTAGGAATGGACAAGCCTTGCAATGTTATTGACAGATCGCTTTTTCGGGCAAGCACTCCCGTCTTGCTGGGAGATGGCAGGATGGCCCGGTTCTGGACAACCCCTTGGCTCAATGGTGCCTCCCCAAAGGAGATTGTGTTGTGCTGTTTCGTCTAGCGCGGGCAAAGAAGGCATCGGTATCCCAAGAGCTCCAGATGGACGTATGGATCAAACTACTTCTGAGGATCTCATAGGCCGCGTAGCTATATAAATTTTTTCTCCTCTGGCAGGCCATTCGACAAGTGCAATTAATGCAGACTGCTTCCGAGGATCTCATAGGCCGCGCAGCTATATGAATTTTTTCTCCTCTGGCAGGCCATCAGCATTGCATGGAGGTGGATGACGGATGGGCAATACTCAGCAAAATCAGCGTACATGGCCCAATTCTGAGGGGTCATACCTGACAGCAACTACAGGCAAATTTGGAAGGCTAGTGCGGAAAGCAAATGCAAATTTTTTGCATGGCTATTTCTTCAAAACAGGATACTCACTGCAAACAAGCTGGCGGCCAGGGGGTGACCAAATTCCGAGGGGTGCCCGCTTTGTGGCTCGGAACCTGAATCGGCGACGCACTTGCTGTTGCTATGCCCTTTCGCCAAGCAGGTTTGGAGGAAGGTTTTATCCTTATGCAGCTTTCTCCGCAGATCCCCTAGAAGATGTGCGGCCGGCGCAATGGTGGACATATATTAGACAGGACGTGCCAAAAAACTCTCGCGGGAATATTGACAAAACTCTAATTTATTCCTTTTGGAATATCTGGAAAGAGAGGAATGCAAGGATCTTCAAAAATGAATACAGCTCCGCGCAGGCAGTGTTCTATTGCATAACTGAGGATGTCACTAACTAGACAAGATCCCTCTTTCCCTTCGTGCTGATTTTCTTGCTTGGTGTCTTAGGTTAGTCTAACTCTTCTCCTTTTGGCCGGTTTCTACCGCTTTGTATCCTGTTTTCTTTCTCGATAATATATGGCAGCGGGGCCTCCTGTTCACTAAAAAAACTAGACAAGAGCTACTCAGGTGAGGTCGCAACAAGGAATCGAAAACAACAAGCCCTAACTGCTGCAAAATGGGACCCCACGGCTCAATCTTCATTGACTGCGTTTGGGCCTCAATCTTCGAAGACTGGCCTTAGACTCTATTTCTAGCAGGCTATGATCACAGTCCCTATGAGTCTGTGTTTGGGGCTCAGTATGTTTGTATGCTTTCATTCTTCATCTCAGGATGTATCTATTTCTGAATCTTTTTTCTATCATATACTTTCCTCACTCCTCCTTGATGCATCAGCAGAGCTCCTACCGTTTTATTCAAAAAGAATGCAAATGTGTCTTCCAGAGCACAAAACTTTGATCAGCCCCTAATCACGAATGTCCGTATAAACAAACACAAACAGTCATGTCGGCACAAAGTATCTACGGCAAGCCCATGACCTCCGTTCACATGGGGGCACAAGCAGGCACGTGCATATACATATATAACCGAAAGAATCGATCGCCCTTCAGTACGGACAAGCCCATGAATCCGAGGCGCCACATTTTTTAAAAAAAAATACAGGAAGGAGATTTCAGAAGTTTACAAAGCGTAATTTTTCTTGCTACATAGACTAAAAAAATATTAAAAATAACTAGATTACCTTTAATTAATATCACTAAACACCATATTCAATGTACGTATATGTAAAGAATATAAAGTAAAGATAGATATTTATTAAGAGTATAGAGGCCTAAAGAAGACATCACATTAATTCTGCATTAGAATATAAAATATACTATATATTTGTAAACAAAACTATTAAAAAAATACGTCTTATAAATTTGAACAGGATTAGTTTAGTTAGCAGCTAGAGTCTGCAACATGCACACCTCCCAAATCTAAGCACAAACTTACAAATATAGCCTGAAAATTTTCCATGTCTCCTTACTTGCACAATGCAAAGCAATCAGATTCCACCCGAATACACTAATTCCTCCTTCAATTGCACAGGCTGCACTAAATTTGGACAAAATGGCTTGTAGTTGCATTTAATCCAGTCATCTAGTAGCAGTAAATTTGTGCTAACTAAAGCAACCATTTTTAGCAACTACACGCTACCATTTCGAATCAATTCCTTCCCAAATTTCACATTTGATGATTTGAAGCAAAAAAATAAGAGAAATCCACGCGGGATTACGTCGACTAGAGGCCGGAGACACATCACCTGGATCTTGGCGACGTACTCCTTCTGGAAGCGGATCCGCATGCCGAGCTCCGGGTCGACGAAGAGAAACTTGCGGAGGCCGTACATGGCCATCTTCCTCGACACGCAGACGAGCGCTACGGCGCCTGCCGCCGCCTGAGAGAGCAGCACGCACACCTCGAACACCTCCACCTCGAACTGGTCGCAGCCCCTCCCGCGCCCGCGGCACGGGGAGAGCTCCACGGCCACCGCCGGCAGAGCGAGGCCCACCACCGCGAGCGTGGACACCAAGGCGGCCAGGCCCAGCCGGGTCGACGCCGCCAGACCCGCCGCAGCGAGGAACGCCTCGAGCCGCCGGAGCCACCGCGCCAGCGGTGCGTCGGCGTCGGCGGGCTGCAGCAGCGGCGCAGAAATCGCCGTGTGGTTCTCCGCCGGAGAAGGCGAAGGCGGCAGTCGATGGGGAGGAGGAGGAGGAGGAGGCGGCGGGGCTCCGACGAGGCGGTCGTTTCCAGAGGAGGCCATGAGGGCGGGAAGATAGGGGCACAAGCGTAAATTAACGGCGGGCGGGCAGTTGGAGACGAGGAAGTGCGTCCTTTTATGCTCGCGATCCGGCGGAGCCCACCTAAAAGTGGGTCCCGTATGTCAGTGAGTCCGGTGGGTAGTGGGGTGGGGGCAAAGGGATTTTGTGCTTCGGGTATTTGCGACGGCGACGATGGGAAGGGACACGTGGCGGATCTCAGGTGGGTGTCGGTGACGTGGCGGTGAGAGTCCGCCCGAGAATGGAGTGGAAGCATCCTTGAGAGTTCAGAAGGATCCATCCACATGGCTGGCTGTCGTGTGTAGCCGCAGGGGCACGCTGCAAATAAATGGTAGCTCTTCTAAGAGCAGTTCTAACCTATATTTTTTATGAGCAGTATTTAGAGAAGAGAGAGTAATAAATTAATGCATAGTTTCTCAACCCATGATTTCCATGAGCAGTGTCTAGAGGAGAGAGAGAGCAATAAACCAATGCATGCACCACAAACAAAGCTTGATCAGCGCACAGAAACATCCAATCCTAATTTTGCTCGTTTCTTGTGTCTTGGTGCTCGTACCGACCCAGTTTCTTACATGAGACACGGTTTCTTTGTTTTTCCTTCTCTCCCTTCCTTAATTCCTATGCCACATCAAATTTTTGCTTAATTGGCAGCGTAATTAATTCTATGGACACCAGCTGAGGTGGAGGGTTGGAACTGCCCTAAAACGATGCCGATCGTCGCGCATTAAACACAGTGCACTGATTAAATAAATAATAATAATTATGAAAAGTATACATGGTATAAAGAGGTAAAACTCTTTTTTTTATTTAATCGGTTCTTTTGTAAAATGGGATGCCATATTTATAGTAGAGACCTATTAGAGATAGATTTGGATTCATCTACAATGAGATATAATTCAAATATATTTAAACAATTAGGATGAAGAGTTTAACAGCATCTAAACTCTCCTTCTTGAGTGAATACCGTGTAATGCATATATCTCATCAAAAACTCTTCTAAAAAACACAACAAAGAAAATAGTATATTGCACTCATACGCTATGTTACACACTTGTTGTCTCATTAAAAAATTTTATGTGAGAAAACTTCAGAAAAATCCACTGAAGGAAAAAGTGTGCAACTCATAATCGTTTGGATTAAAGCAGTATCTTCAGGATCATGGTAAGGGTTATAATTCTTAAGTCATCTCATTCCAATGCTACGAACACACCTTTAAATACTAAATGTTGGCAAAGATTTAGTGATTACTTTTGCTAGATTTTCACATGACTTAGTTTGCAGGATCTTTGCCTTACTATTCTTATGGAGTTTGTGAGGATAGAAAAGTTTAAGGGTAATATGTTTCGTGATATTGCTCTTTACATATCCATTTGCATTTATGGAACACAAGCAACATTATCTTTATAGATAATTGTGAGGATCGATGGTATTAATACCACATAACTTTTGAATATAGCTAACCACACGTCTAAGCCAAACACATTCACATGAGGCTTCATATAATGCTATAATATCTGAGCAATCAATAGAAGTAGCTACCAAGGTCTAATTAAAAGACTGCCGAGAAACAGTTGTAACACCGTAGAGAAATAGAAAGCTAATATGAGATTTGACACTGTAGGGCATTTATATACTCCCACCATGGTTAAGTCTTGATTCTTCTAGTAAAATGAGCCAAAATCTTGAGTACATTAGAGGTATCTGAGAAAAGTCTTGACAACATCCCAATGTCTTCTGGTTAGAGCTGCACTGTGTCTAGTTAGCACATTTACTGCGAATGCAATATCAAGTCTTGTGCAATTCGCAAGATACATGAGTTCTCCAATGACATGTTATGTATGGAACTTTAAGTCTTAAAACTTTCTCATTTTCTATCTTTGGCCTAAAAGAGTTTTTATCCACTTCAAAAATCTTACTAATATGGGGGTTTTCAAAAAATGAGATTTATCTATATTTAATTTTTTTCAATATCTTCTTGGTATAGGTAAATTGGTGTACAAAAATTCCTTCTCATAAATACTTTAGCTGTAGGTTTAAATAATATTTGGTTTTACCCAAATCTTTTATCTCAAATTCCGTCATAAAGTAAGAACTTGCTTTCTTTATCTCCTCTATGGTTCCAATGATTTTCAGATCATCGATGTAGACTGATGATGCAGAATCCATTCTGAAATTTCTTTATGAACATACAAGGATAATCATCATTATTAGAGTAACCTTTCTTCAGAGGAACTCACTAAGTTAGTCGTACCATATTCTGCTTAACAGTTTTAATCTGTATAGCGGTCTCCTAGTTTGATGCTATACATGTTGCGATTACCTTTATTAGGATCTAAAATTTTAACTCCTTTAGTTATTCTCATATAAATATCTGTATCTAGTAACCCTTATAAATATGTGGTCACTATATCCATTGATTGCATTGGTAAGCTTAAGCTAGTTGCCACTAATATTAAATATCAGAACATTATTCCACTCATTATGGGAGTGTAAGTTTCATTGTAATCTATACTGGGTTTTTGCGTGAACCATTGAGCTACAAACCTCACTTTATATCTCACCACCTAACTATTTTTATTTATCTTCTAGATGAAAACTCATTTTAATCCTACAAATAACACTTTATGAGTTGTCGGGTCAATAGGACCAAATCTTTTCCTTTTGTTAAGGGAGCATAATTCAACCTCAATTGCTTCTTTCCATTTGAAAAAATCTAAGTGCTTTTGGCACTTTGCCATGGATTTTGGTTCTGGATCCAGTTCAAATATTTTAATAATTTCTTAGATGAATTATATGTTGACAATTATAGTATTTATTTTATACAACTCTCCTGAATCCACATAATTGGTGAAATTCTCTTCATTAATTTCTTCCAACTCCTCGTGATTTCCTACAACGATGGAGTCTGAATGTTCCGACTTTCCAAAATTAAATTGTGTGCGCAAATATTTGCTAGGGTTATCATCTTCAGAATGTCTCACTTTAGAGACGCCTTTTCCATCTTTAGGATGACTCACTTTAGAGATTTTCTCAACATTAGGTTGAGCTTTTTTCACTATCTTGAGTAGTGTTCTAACTTGTTTGATTCTTTATTTTATGGATGTCTCCATGAAATTGAGTCACATGCATCTAGAGGCTTCTTCATCTTTCTATCATAAGGGGTAAAAATAAATTCAATATAATTATTTATTTTTTGTTACATATAATTATCTTGAGTGACGCCTTGAAAAAAGGGAGAACGCGTTGTGTTGAGCGTTGTACCCTGACAACAATACTCTCGCGTAGAATCAGGGGGTGTAGGCATCAGTAGGGCTCTATTGGGCTTGAGCCCACCCTCTAGCCATTGGACCCTAAGTACCCTCTTAGCACCGGTATTCAGTTTTTGGTATAGGGTGACGAATGCACACGCGCTTAGGAGCTGCTGGAGAAAAACTTTGCTAGGTGATGAGTTGTTTGTTGGGCCATGTGGTTTGATGGACCGCTACTTGTTGAAGTCTTATTTTAGTAATTGGTAACTTTGCTAGCTACCTAAGAAATTAGACTCGAACCCTAGATGCAAGTAAAGACTATGGAGAGAGGGGGGTGACTCGAAACCTCTCCTTTGCTAGGACATGGCAGCCCGCAAAATCAGGGGTGATTGACACACGGTACAAGGAGTCAATAATTGTGAAGGCAAGGTGAGGACGTGGAGTAGGTGTTAGAGAGCTAGCGAGGGAGCAGGCACATGGCAATAGGCAATTCACCGCGGTGACAACAAACGCAAAAAAAAAGACAACACAAGCGTCGGTGAGTTATTTGGAATGATCTTTTCTTTTAATATAAGCTGCTATAACTTAGGTTCGCTAAATAGATGGTTGGATATTTTTCTTTAAATAATAACATCCAATAGTTATTATAGTTCAATTTAGCAGGGGTGGGTATTTTTAAACTGAAACCGAATTACCGAACCGAACTAAATTAACCGATTATTTCGGTTTATTCGGTTTTCGGTTCAGTTTTTGTTTTGATATAATTCGGTTTTCGGTGTTCGGTTCGGTTTTTCGCTTTCAAAAACCAAAATAACCGAATAACCAAATAGCCCATATACAATACCACTTTTATAATATTCTTTCTAAAGCCACTAAACAATTATCATATTATAATACATTTATGCATATGTTTAGTATATTCATATGTTCTATTATGCTTATATTGTAATAACATATGAATATTGTGTGGGTTTATCCATATTCTATGTTGCAATATGAGAATGACTAAATCTAATCTACTTAGTGTTACTCAAATCGATGAGAACACAAAACAAGCTATTTAATATATTTGTCTAAGTTTGATTTAATCGTTTAAATCTACCTTCTATTGTTATTCTGGCAACGCCACTGCACAGAATGGATGTGTAAATTACCATTGCACACTACGGTATTAGGTGGATATATCGAGGAATGCGATCATTTGAGCTATTTCACACACCTTGCTTGGATAAACTAAATTGAATAAACTTCCACAAGAAGCGTGGCCGTCATTTAGCAATTGTTGGAAGTATGCCACGCCACAAACATCTGTTTATCTGAACCTATTAGTATCGCACAGGCGGACGGAAATCCAACGCAATCTTTTGGGACTACAACTTAAACAACCACCCCTTATGAATTGTTGGATAAAAGAAACGATGCACTAAATCTTTTGGAAACATGGTGCAAAACAATGCGACGAAATTATACTGTAGCAAGGTACTGTTAAACAATTCAGATAATTCGGTTTTTCGATCGGACGACTCTAAAACCTAGAGTCTGCTTAAGTTCCTATCCCGTTATGCCAAACTCAGGAGTCACTGGTAACCTCTAAATAAAATTGGTAACACCACACCTAGATTTAGCTAGCAGCTACTTTAACCAGGCAAGGAAAAGAGTACAAAAAAAAGGGGCAACACCCGACCCGGCCACCAGCCACATATGCAAATGGCTCTCCATGAGAGCGACCAAAAGCATGAGTAGCCTACAGTTCAGGGAAATATTCATTAGTCATGCCGACGATATAGGGTGCTGATGATATGTGGTTACAATCATAAATAATTATTATTTTGGACATCGATATGATCTTCAGAATATAGCTTTGATCGCTAATTTCTAATATAATATAGTTATAAAACCAAAAAAATTATAATAATATGAAAGTACCTTTTGAGACAATCCACACATATGATTTTCATGTATTTATTTTAAACATTTAAAAAGATATTAACAGTCAATTTTTTAAAATTTGACTATACATATATCTAAAATAACAATTATTTATGACCTGACAAAGTAGCTTACAGCTTACAAACTATAATTCATTCCTCCTAGAAAGGAACATGCATGGCTTTCTATTGAATTGGGCGACTAGATTATTCCCCTGTGTCAATGTCGTCCATTTGTGGCCATTGTGAGTTGTGACGGACGAATGGTTCAAAATTAGGACAATAATATCATGCGTGTTGCTACGGGAATTTGCAGGGCGTATGCTATTTCAGCCGAGATCCAGGAGGCCAGGAACAGTTATTGCACAAAATTTATTAAATGGGGAAGAAGTACTTACTCATTTTCAGAAATCATCACTTTTCTAGCCACGTGAATATTTTTTTTTTGTAAATTTAATCTCCTTATAAACACAATTACAAAAACATCTATATTTCTAACCATAGAAGTGCTAGAAGGTGACAAGTGTCACCTTTTGGCGCTCCCACACTGCGAGAGCACATAATGTGTTCCCAGAGCATGGTAGTTTCGATGATTTACCATGTTCTCGAATCCGATGTAATATAGGTGCAATATCCGCGTATCCTAAAAATCTCATGTAATATGGGTTAGGTGCAGATATCACAAAACAGTGCTTCCATTAATTTGGTTCATTATTGGATGTAGAATAGTTGTTTGATAATTGGCTCTAAAAACACAGATTTGCCTAAAAAAATGATATAGGGCTAGAAAAGTAACGGTCTCTCATTTTTCAACTATTAAACAAAAGGTTTTTTGTTGCTTACGTATTATTCAACGTAACTTTAAGCATCTAGGATTTTCCTGTTGATGTGAGCTGACGCAAATTTTTAAAGTATATTTTGTCAACTTTCCTAGTATGCATGGTTTATCCACGCTACAAACAATACAAATGAAAAGGCTGAGCTATTGCACAAATGCACAGAATACTACTGACAGGATAGAAATAGGCTGACTGAATTGCGCCATGCTTTTCGTATGCTTAGCTATGCAGTGCCTCATAAAATTAATGAAGTCATTACATTAGTAGTACGTACGTACATGCATTTGCGGTAGGAGGAGGTGACCGTGCAGCTTGCCTAGCGCCGACAACGAAGGCTCATCGTCGGCCGTCCAAACGCCACCGCCAAACCGCGCGTCCACGGCGCAGAGGGGTAAAGGCCTTTTACTTAAGAAGATATATGATGATAAGGCTAGTCAGTCTCATCTCATGTGATTAGTCATTGTTAAGAGCGACCACGCCCTGTAAAGGCCGGCAAAGTTTAAGCGAAAATGCCTTGAGTCACCATCATCCAGCGTGTCATCACCCAACAGCCGGGCTTGATCTGCATCAGGAGATCAAGAGAAATGTATCGAGAATTATTACTACTAGGTAGAGACGCGCACAATACCACGCGGCAAAAAAAATTAGTCTGAATTTTCGCGAACCGAATTTGCCAAACCACGGGATTTTTTTTGCAAAATAACCGGTGGAAGGATCTGCTCGTGATTTTCAATTTTTTTAAATCTTTCTGGTTGAAAGAACCGGCATCCGCATCGAATTTGCGGGAACTACGTGGTTCTTTTTGCGAAATAATCGGTGAAAGGATCTGTTCACAAATTCAAAAAATTTTAAATCTTTCGAGTCGAAAAAATCGAATTTGCGGAACTACGGAGTTCTTTTTGCAAAATAACCGATGGAAGGACCTGTTCGCGATTTCTAATTTACCGTGGCAGGATCTATCTGTAATTTTCGATTTTATGAGGGGTTTTCTAAAAATGATGATGTAGCGCCTCCCATCGTGCCTCAAATCTTCCGGGCTTAAGGTATAATACTAGCCAGAATAACGCGCTACGCCACGCCGCGCACGACGATGTAGCGTGAAAAATTTGAGAAATTTGGTCGTGTTTTTGGTTTTCATATTTATTTTAAAAATGGTGTCGTCAGGACCCGTCGGCGAATCTATAAGTTACTATAAACCTTCGATTTAATCAGTATTTTTTAGAAAATCATGGCTATTTAATTCGCCGGCAAATCTATAGGTTGCTATAAATCTTGATTTAATCTGTGTTTTTTAAATCAGAGAGGAACATAAATTAATTTATTTTTTCTGGGGTCCGTTTCGCTAAAAACAATCTGTAGGACCTAAATGTAAACCGCGGAGGGACCTAAACGCAATTTTTATATTTTTCGGGTCTATTTTATTAATAAGTCAAAAGGACCTAAACACGATTTCTAATTTTTTAAAGGACTTATTCGCGAAGAGTGACACGTGGCATGCCTAATCAACCGGCAATCTTGAGCTCTATAATATATACTAGCAATAATAGCGCGCTACGCTGCGCCGTTTTGTAGAGTCGATAGGACCCGTCGGTAAATTCATGGGGGTCGTATTTTCGGTTTTCATATTTGTTTTAAAAAAATAGGTCGTTAGGTATAAACCTTCAATGAATCTATGTTTTTTTTAGAAAACCGCGGTTACAACCCGTCGACGAATCGATGGGTTGCTATAAATCCGCGATGGGAAAAAAGTAATCTAATTTTTTGCAGGATCCGTTTCGCTAAAAAACAACCGGAGGTGAATCCATGGGTCGCTATAAACCTTCGACGAATCTGATTTTTTTTAACTGTAGAGGGGCATAAAGTATTTTTTTCCGGGATCCGATTCGCTAAAAAGCACCAGGAGGACCTAAATGTAAACCGTGAGGGACCTAAACGTAATTCTGACAATTTTTTCGGGTCTATTTTATTAAAAAACCGTCAAAAGGACCTAAACGCGATTTCTATTTTTTTCGAAAGGACCTAAATGCGATTTTCGGTTTTCCCGAGGGGCCTCACCAGGGGGCTGACACGTGGCCCCCCTAGGAGGCCAGCAAACCCACCCGTTATAATATATAGTACTAGCAATAATAGCGCGCTACGCTGCGCCGTTTTGTAGAGTCGATAGGACCCCTCGGCAAATTCGTGGGGTCGTATTTTCAGTTTTCATATTTGTTTAAAAAAATAGGTCGTTAGCTATAAACATTTAATGAATCTACGTTTTTTTAGAAAACCATGTTACAACCCGCTTCGGCGAATCGATGGGTTGCTATAAATCATGACGAATCTATGTTTTTTCACTGTAGATGGGAAAAAGTAATCTAATTTTTTCGTGATCCGCTTCGCTAAAAAACAACCGAGGCGTAATCCTGGGTCGCTATAAACCTTCGATTTAATCGATTTTTTAAGCGTAGAGGGCATAAAGTTTTTTTTTGGGTCCGATTCGCTAAAAAGCACCGAGAGGATTTAAATGTAAACCGCGAGGGACCTAAACGTAATTCTGACAATTTTTTCGGGTCTATTTTATTAAAAAACCGTCGAAAGGACTTAACGCGATTTTTATTTTTTTCAAAAGGACCTAAATGCGATTTTTGGTTTTCCCGGGGGGCCTCGCCAGGGGGCCGAGATGTATTTTCTATTTTTTTGGAGGGTCTTTCAGTGTTTTCTTGGGAAAAACCGAAGTGGGAAAATAGCTTAGAGGAAAAAGGGCGAAAAAATATTAGAGATGACAACCTTTTTTTTGTCGAGCCTAACACTTTACGTGTCCACCGAATAATAATACATGCTTTAAAAAATATCAGAGATCGAGATGGAAAATCGAGTTTGGAAAAAAGTCTATACCGGTAGAAGTGACTGGATGTATTTTTTGTTTACACAAAACTACCCACCGGAGGGCCCAACCGTGAATACAACGGCGCACGGCGCGCGCGTGAGTGGGAAACGATTTCCCGTTTTTTTGAGAAAAAACAGACTGAGATGTATTTTCTATTTTTTGGAGGGTCTTTCGGTGTTTTCTTGGGAAAAACCAAGCTGGAAAACCGAGTCGGGAAAATAGCCTAGAAGAAAAAAAGGGCGAAAAATTATTAGAGACGACAACTTTTTTTGTCGAGCCTAACACTCTACGTGTCCACCGAGCAATAATACATGCTTTAAAAAATATCTGAGATCGAGATGGAAAATCGAGCTGGGAAAAAAGTCTAGAGATAGAGATGCACACATATTTCTGGTGACAAAAATATTTTTTCCGAGAAAAACGGAGAAAGGACCTAGACGTAAGAAGCAAGGGCCTGTTTGTTACGTTTTTGGACCTGTCCGCTATCCTGAAAAATTAGAAAAGGGCTTGTTCGTGATTTGGATTTAACGGGAGGTTTTTTTCCGTAAAACAGCACGCGAGGGACCCAAATGCGTTTCAGAAAAAAATATCATCCCCTCACGAAAAATCGTGAAGGATCTATTCGTAATCTGTAAGGACCTATTCGTAATTTGAAGAAACGGATGGGCTTTTCCGCAAATATGCGTAGAGTGACACGTGGATGGCTTGGTTGGGCTTCAATTCTTCCGCTTATAATAGGGTTACTAGAGAGCCGATGCGACGAGTGGTGAACCGAGTAACTATTCAGTGAAAACGGTTTATTCGATTTTCGAATTTACGAAATTGAACCAAAAACCGAATAGCGTCTAAATAAAAACTGAACTGAAAACCGAAATAATCGATTAATTCGGTTCGGTTTTTTTGTTTCGGTTTAAAAGTGTCCACCCCTAGAAGTGCGCCGTGGCACTTAGGCAAGGATTCAAATTTCATTTGGAGAAAAATACCGTGTATGGCCAAAATTTGAAATTTCAGCAAAATTTTGATATTTTGGATAAATTTTAGTCAAAAATCTAAAAACTAAAATTCAAATCTGGTCCGTTCGCAACCGAAAAAAATCCGAATTTCGGCCGAAATTTCAGCCGTTTTGCACCGCCTGAAAAGAAGAGACGATGTAGAAGAGACAACGTAGCAATAATCATGGAAGGATCACAATGTACTCATTACACTCCTAATTGCCTTTCAACAACAATCTCCCCGATCGCAACTGAAAACTCTTTTCATTCGAGCTTTGAATGCCAACTAAATGGTACAAAGTAGTTCCATAGAAGATATAATTAACCAGTAAAATAATGGCTCACTTGCTTTGCAAACGACTTTTTCCAAAGAAAAACACATCCTTCTGTTCTAAATTTTACAATTTTAAGAAGTCTATATTGGGTTTTGTTCAAAAACATCTAAAAACTTCTGGCTTTCAAAAAAATTTCACGGCATATGTCAAAGAGATATTAATACTAATTTTAGGGAACTTTTGAATAAATTATTTCAAAATTTTTGAATTTAAATTGGAATTGGATCTCGATCGGTTTTGTTTCACCTATTTGATTTTCGTCGATACTGTGAACCCTTGCCTAGACTGAGCAAAATGGCGTCTATCGGCGAGTCAAGCACGCTTGGCTACTTAGTAGTGGAAAACTGTAATGGTTGCACCCATTATACCAGAAGAAATTGGCAATCAACCAGTCCCAGCACGTGTCACCTCAAGCCATTTTGCCAAAACCCCTCTCTATTCCTTTGAATTACGGATAGGTCCTTACGAATTACTAATAGGTCCTTCGCGATGTTTTGTGAGGGGAAGATTTTTTCGCTTTCATCGCATTTGGGTCCCTGACGCGGTGTTGTACGAAAAAACCTCCCGTTAAGTTCAAATCGCGAACAAGCCCTTTTCTAATTTTTCAGGATAGCGAACAGGTCAAAAAAAATAACAAACAGGCCCCTGTTTCTTACGTCTAGATCCTTTCTCCGTTTTTCTCGGAAAAAATGTTTTCGTCACCAAAAAAACCTGGAAAAAATATTTTCGTCACCAGAAAAACACAGATTCGTCGAAGGTTTATAGCAACTTATGGATTTGCCAACGGGTCATAACCGCCGTTTTTTAAAAAAAAACGTAGATTCGTCCAAAGATTTATAGCGCCCCATAGATTCACCGGTGGGTCCTAACGACTCATTTTTTTTAACAAACACAAAAAACCAAAAAACCAGATTCGTCGAAGGTTTATAGCGGTTCATGAATTCACCCACGGTCCGAAAGCAAAGATTTTAAAAAGGAAATACATAAAAAACGGCCGACTTTTCTTTTAAAAAATAAAAACACAGATTCAACCGCAATTTTCTAAATAAAACACGCATCGACAAAAAAAAACACGGATTCGTCGAAGGTTTATAACAACTTCTGTATTTGCCAGCGGATCATAACCGTGAGTTTTTTTTAAAAAAAGTAGATTCGTCCAAAGATTTATAGCGACCCGTAGATTCGCCGGCGGATCGTAACAACCCATTTTTTTAACAAACACAAAAAACAAAAAAAAAACAAAAAACACAGATTCAACCGCAATTTTCTAAATAAAACACGCATCGACAAAAAAACACGGATTCGTCGAAAGTTTATAACAACTTATGGATTTGCCAACGAGTCATAACCGTGGGTTTTTTTTAAAAAAACGTAGATTCGTCCAAAGATCTATAGCGACCCATAGATACGACGGCAGGTCCTAACAACCCATTTTTTTACAAACACAAAAAACAAAAAAACCGATCAAATATCCCGAAATATGTAAAAAAACAACCACGGTTTTCTAAAAAAAACACAGATTCATCGGAGGTTTATAGTAACCCGTAGATTAAACGCAGATTCGTCGAAGGTTTGTAATAGCTCGTGGATTCGCCAACGGGTCCTACCAACCTATTTTATTTAAAAATTACGGAAATCGAAAATTCGACGGTTCATGGATTCGCCCATGGGTCCGAGCAGCATTTTAAAAAAGGAAATACATAAAAAAAGGTCGCACTTTTCTTTTTAAAAAAACAAAAAAACACAGATTCAACCGTAATTTTCTAAATAAAACATGCATCGACAATAAAAACAAGGATTCATCGAAGGTTTATAACAACTTATGGATTTGCCAACGGGTCATAACCGCGGGTTTTTTTAAAAAAACGTAGATTCGTCCAAAGATTTATAGCAACCCATAGATTCGATGGCGGGTCCTAACGACCCATTTTTTTTACAAACACAAAAAACAAAAAAACCGATCAAATATCCCGAAATGCGTAAAAAAACAATCACGGTTTTCTAAAAAAACACAGATTCGTCGAAGGTTTATAGTAACCCGTAGATTAAACACGGATTCATCGAAGGTTTGTAATAGCCCGTGGATTCGCCAGCGGATCCTACCGACCCATTTTATTTAAAAATTACGGAAATCGAAAATTCGACAAAATTTATCAGATTTTTTTTTTAAAAACCAGACTAGAATTTACGCGATGCGGCGTAGCGCGCTATACAAGCTAGTTTCCATGACCCCATCAGAAATAATGGACTCGGGAACGTGTAGCGTGCCAAACTGGCTAGCATTACCAACCTGTGTGTATATATAGGGGAGAATTTGCCCAGCGATACTCTTTAAAATTCATGATTCACCAAATGACATCCTGACCCACTGTCATAGACACAGATAGACCCACATGTCATAAACACATCATCAAAAGCCAACGAATTGAATGTCGCTGAACTAATTTTCCGTATATATAGGGGGTAAATACGTGCCGTGCATGGCATGCAAAGTACAGACTGCGTAGCGGGTACAACACAGCTTTAAGCAGACCAGGCTACTTCTGGTTATTTGCAAGCTAGCTAGCGAATATGGCAAAGCAAGGTGTTGCCTCCATGTTTGCAGTGGCATTGGTCCTTGGAGCCTTTGCAGCAATTCCCACAGGTAACACAGTTGAGATGCCTTTACATTAGCCTGCACATGCATACATGTAGGACTGGAGTATACATTGCCATGTACATGCATTGCATAAAGAGTGTATATATATATATATATACAACGCTGGCCGGCTGATTTAGCCTCGACGAACAGGTCGATAAGGCGCATACTGATCTACTTTTATATGCGAATTATTTGTTTCATTAATTCCACATAGCAATTAAATCGAACAGATCAGCTAACTCGATCCAGCTGATTGCACTCTTGTAACATTCACAAATTAATGGACGTCGACAGTGGTGCAATCCATTGGTGTGTGCTACGGCGTGAACGGCGACAACCTGCCCTCGGCAAGCGACGTCGTGCAGCTCTACAAATCCAACGGCATCAGCGCCATGCGCATCTACTTCCCGGACAGTAACGCCCTCCAGGCCCTCAGCGGCACAAACATCGAGCTCATCATGGACGTGGGCAACGGCAAGCTCGGCGCCCTCGCCTCCGACCCCTCCGCCGCGTCCGCCTTTGTCCAGAGCAACGTCCAGGCCTACCCGGGCGTCTCCTTCAAGTACATCACGGTCGGCAACGAGGTGACCGGCGGCGACACGCAGAACATCATCCTCCCGGCCATGCAGAACATCAACAACGCGCTGTCCGCTGCCGGCCTGAGCAACATCAAGGTGTCCACGGCGGTGTTGCAGGGTGTGACCGCCGGGTTCCCTCCCTCGGCCGGCACATTCTCCTCCGACGCATCCTCCTACATGACGCCGATAGTGCAGTACCTGGCGAGCAGCGGCGCGCCGCTCCTGGCCAACGTGTACCCCTACATCTCGTACGTGGGCAACCAGGCGCAGATCGACATCAACTACGCCCTCTTCACCTCGTCGGGCACGGTGGTGCAGGACGGCAACAACGGCTACCAGAACCTGTTCGATGCTCTCGTCGACACGTTCTACTCCGCGCTGGAGAAAGCCGGAGCCGGAAACGTCCGTGTCGTCGTGACGGAGAGCGGGTGGCCGTCGGGCGGCGGCACGGCGGCGAGCGCGAGCAATGCGCAGACGTACAACCAGAACCTGATCAACCATGCCGGCCAGGGGACGCCCAAGAGGCCCGGAGGTATGGAGGTCTACATATTCGCCATGTTCAACGAGGACAAGAAGATTGGGGACGAGACGGAGAAGCACTTTGGGCTGTTCAACCCGGACAAATCACCGGCCTACTCCATTAGTTTCTAAGAGAAACGGGTCAACATAAGAAGATGACGAAGAGAAAGATGCGTACGCGCGTATTTTGGATTTAAATAAGCTGCCTGTAAAATGCAAAAAAAATAATTCATCCATGTGGAGGCAAGCATTTAAATTATTTCCTAGAGACGAGATGAATAAGATTGTACGTTGGCAAGACGACTTGACAATATTTTAACATTTCGGATTTTAAAATAGGGAAACTGTCATGTCCTGAACAATAGAGTTGACACGAAGTTGCAATCAACGATGCGAAACGTGTCAGCAGTATCAGACCTGGTTGATGCTGATGGCTGACAGTGCTGACGGCAGGCACGCTGTGCGCCTCGACCAGCGTTGGCATGCCGGGCCTATAACCCTTGGGCTTTCCCATGCCGGTGGGACATCTGATACGCTATGTGAATATTAAAGAAAAAAAATTAGATAGTGGTTACATATTTTTTTTTTGTCTTAAGATTAAAAAGCTTGTATTAGTTGGTGATATATAGAAACATTATGCCACTGGTTATCTATCGGACGTATCCTCTTTTCAACGAGACTTTCCCTTATTTTCCTGTACACCGCACTGCAACTTTTCTTCTTTATTCCCACCGAAATTGGAAGGCCCCAACGTGGATCTAGGAGTAAAAAGGTTACCAGGATTGCAAGGGTTATTATGAATTAATAACACTAACTTATATCTTGTAAAGAGCATCATATGCTTATGTAATGAAGAAATCACGTGTGTTGAGCTGAAGAGTGTTAGTGTTACTTGACACTGTAGATCTGTTCCTAAAGACTGTTTGATGAATTTTTGTACACAAAATTCATTAAATAAATAAAAAAGAGGCAGCGGCCCATGTGTTAATTAATTGATACATGAAAGCAAATATTTTTGTACGCATAACCTGTCGTCCGATATATAATCACTAGCAATAACAGCGCGCTACGCTGCGCCGTTTTGTAGAGTCGATAGGACCCATCGGCAAATCCATGGGGGTCGTATTTTTTGTTTTCATATTTTAAAAAAAAAAGGTCATTAGCTATAAACCTTCAATGAATCTACGTCTTTTTTTAGAAAACCATGGTTACAACCCATCGGCGAATCGATGGGTTGCTATAAATCCATGATTTAATCTGTGTTTTTCATCGTAGATGGGAAAAAAGTAATCTAATTTTTTTCAGGATCCGTTTCGCTAAAAAACAACCGGAGGCGAATCCATGGGTCGCTATAAACCTTCGACGAATTTGATTTTTTTTAACTGTAAAGGGGCATAAAGTATTTTTTTCCGGGGTCCAATTCGCTAAAAAGCACCAGGAGGACCTAAATGTAAACCGCAAGGGACCTAAACGTAATTCTAACAATTTTTTCGGTCTATTTTATTAAAAAACCGTCGAAAGGACCTAAACACGATTTTTATTTTTTCCGAAAGGACCTAAATGCGATTTTCGGTTTTCCAGGGGGCCTCGCTAGGGGGCCGACACATGGCCCCCCTAAGAGGCCGGCAAACCCACCCGTTATAATATATAGTATTAGGTTGATCTCAAGACCACGCTATGGCTAATTTGAATTTCGATAGTATGCGCTCGAGAAAATAAAGTTAGAGGACCCGTACACGAATATACGAAACCATAGGGTTCTTTCTGTAAAATTACCGGTAGAAGGGCCTGGATATATTTTTTTTATTTCTACAAAACTACCTACCGAAGGACCCAACCGTGAATACACAAACTACAGATTTTTTTTGGAAACGAAAAAATAAAGGCGAATGATCCGTACGCGAATATACAAAACGATAGGGCCCTTTTTGCAAAACCACCGATCGAAGGGTCTGAATGTATTTTTTTATTTTCGCAAAACCACCCACCGGTGAAAAATAGTCTAGAGAAAAAAGGGTGAAAAATTATTAGAGATGACAACTTTCTTTTGTCGAACCTAATACACAAGCTACGGATTTTTTTTGGAAACGGAAAGATAAAGGCGGATGGCTCGTACGCAAATATACGAAACGATAGGACCCTTTTTGCAAAACCACCGATCGAAGGGCCTGGATGTATTTTTTTATTTATTTTCACAAAACCACCCACCGGTAAAAAATAGTCTAGAGGAAAAAAGGCGAAAAATTATTAGAGATGACAACCTTCTTTTGTCGAGCCTAATACTCTACACGTTCACCGAATAATAATACATATTTCAAAAAATATCAAAGATCGAGATGGAAAATCGAGTTGGGAAAAAAGTCTAGAGATAGAGATGCACACATATTTCTAGTGGTGAAAACATTTTTTCCGGGGAAAATGTGTTACGTTTCTGGACCTGGCCGCCCACCGGAGGACTTGCTCGCGAATATACACGAACTACGTTTTTTTTTAAACAACCGGCCGAAAGGACCTAAACGCGATTCCCGGGTTTTCGGAGGGCCTCGCCCAGGCGCTGACACGTGGATGGACCTAGACGTAAATAGCAAGGGGCTATTTGTTACGTTTTTGGACCTGTCCGCTATCCTGAAAAATTAGCAAATGACTTGTTCACGATTTGGATTTAATGGGAGGTTTTCTCCGCAAAATAATGTGCGAGGGACCCAAACGCGATGAAAAAAATTTATCTTCCTCTCACAAAAAATCACGAAGGACCTATCCGTAATCTACAGGGACCTATCCGTAATTTGAAGAAACGGAGGGGCTTTTTCGCGAATTGCCGTGCGGTGACAGGTGGACACGCTGGTCTTGCGCGCTTTCTCCCGGCTTTAATAGGGTTGATATTAATATTATTGGATCCTTTAATTATTACAGTAGGCAAACTAGTTCTTTCTTGGCATCAGGGCAAATGAGCAGGGGCGCCACACACACACACAACAAATATCTCTGTGATTAATTAGTGAGCCAACTCCTTGTACTGTATCTTAAGCTTAAAATCCACTAATCTGGGCATCTAGACCGTCACATTTCATGTTTAAAATTGATATAAATTATCTTGTAATAGAAAGTTTTAGTTTGGTAAATTTGTATTAAGAAAGTTTAGGATGAAGAGTCCGATTAGAATAAGGAAGTGGAATCTTATTCTGTTTGTGTTGGTTGTAGTTTTGAGTATAAATTGAGGGGTGGGCCTCAGTTTTGTAAGCGAACAGAGCAAAAAGAAATAAAAGAAAAAATTGTTCTAAAGTTTTTTAACGTTCTGTTCTAACAACAACTAGGTTTCGTAGAGTTGGTGTTTCATCCTTATAATTAGCCCCTTTCTAATTTTCTGTCTACCACCGCTATTGCATATGAGAAAGGTGAGAAGAAAAGGGGCAGTAATTGTGAGTGTTGGAATTAGCTGGAATTATATTAGTGGAGGCTATTTCTATTCCTGATAAATATGAAAATAATTGGGCCGATATTGTCATGATTACGGAAAAACAATATCTAATCAATGTTGAACTCTTTGTGAGCATGAAAATGATATCGTAAAAGAGGGTGTGCATCATGGTTATTAAATCATTGTTTACGCATCGCTTAAGTGATAAGACGGTCCAGGGGTTGTGCCACGCCATAGCCTTGCCGAAGAAGGGTATGGAGTCTATCTTATGGCTGTGGCTCTTCGGGTATGGAGTCTATCTTATGGCTGTGGCATCTTTAGGATGTTAGTGAGGTGACATGTGGCGGTCTGAGGCGGATGCCGTGCTTCCTCTGCTCTCCTCTGCTCCAATGAGAGAACCACTGCACCGCGCCGCCACCTCCTTTGCTCTGACGCCGCTGCCTCCTCTTTTCTAGAGGCCATATCCAACCATCAGGTACGGTTCCCCACCACTGTCGGCCTCTCTCCTCTCAACTCCCCTCATCCTCCCCGTTGGCCTCCCCCTCATCTCCAGAGTTCAAATCTGCCTCTCTCCTCTAGTCCTCTCCCCTTGCCTCCCCTGTTGGCCTCCCCTTCCCCTTTGCCTTGCAGCTGCTCTGCCTCCTCTCGTATGCAGTATGTCGATGAGGATTGAGAATTTACTGACCAAGGAGGAATGACCAAATGAAGATATATTCATATATATAGATTGAGAACTGAGGATTGTGTGTTACTGTATCTGTGTTGATGTGCTACTAGCTATTAATTAGTGCTCTCAATTATACTGCTGCACTAAATTAGGATGTTTGTACGATGTTGCATTGCGGCCTGCCTTAAGCACTTTTTGCGATAAAAAGGTGGTGAGTCATATCATCTTGTCTTATCGCTTTAATAACCTTGGTATATGTAACATAGTTATAATATGAAGCATTAGGTAATAAAATTAGAAAAAAAATCAGGTTTGCAAAATCATCTGACACCCATATGAAACAAAATAACCGTCTCAAGCAAACATGAGAAACAATATATTAGCGTAAAACATTTATTCAAGTTCAATAGCCATTAGCCCATGAGTTGAAGCGAGCTAACTAAATAAATTGTTAAAAGGCGACCACAGCTATAGTGAGTGCTATGCTAGTACAAGACAACAATGGACGCGGCTTGAGGTTTATTTAGGCCAAACTGTAAAACCATGCGTTTATAGCTTAACAGAATTACATTGAGAAGAAAATGCAACCGTTAAGAAGAAAATGCAAAGGGTCCTTTCCAACTGTTTTCCAGTAATTTTCAATCATTGTCTTCCATGAAAATTTTCCAATACAAATTTTTTTCACAAAAGTCGGCAGTTTATTACGCTTATTAAATGGCAATATCGTTTTAAGAACTTACTTTGGGTTGTTTGGAGACATGTCTCAAAATTCAGATTCCAGACGTGAGAATCAAACCAAGTAGACAACATTAAAATCCGGAGACAAGTTAGCTACAAAACTCGCAACAAGAATGGCTACTGGGACCCCTATCTGTCAGAAAATGGAAACAGATGGGCATATGCTCCACAGAAACCTATGTTAGAAACTCTGCATAAGGTCACCATTTACAGGCATAACACTAAGAGCAAATCGACCATATTATACAGGCAGCAGCTACAAGGTTGTGTGCCAATACTCTGGCAATTTAGAGGCACGTATTCTAGAAATTCAGCTTTGAAACTGGGATGCCAGAACAAAATAGACAACACTGGTAACTATGAATCAGAACACAAGTTAACCTACAACATATACAGTACGAATGTAGTGTAGCTAGCTGCTGGGGACCCTAGCTGTTAGAAAACGGAAACAGATACAGACATATATAATATCTACATAAACCTGCGTTAAAAATTTTGCAAATCAAAGGTTTAGTTTCGTTCTCCGCATACAACCAACAACTTGCTTAGGAGCTGGATTATCAGATCCCCTATCCCGCTGCCCAGAAGTGGAAATAGAGCCACCCGTCCCAGTAACCAGCTAAGGCTGTCTTGATTCCGAAAGGCATGCGCCCAATGACTGACCATGCCTGCAAAAATGGCTATAGTAATTGTCAACTCGTTCGGTCATATCTTCAGACTAGGGAGGAAAAGAATAATCGTGATTGTTATACCATAATTAACGTACCAGCGTTTCCAAATCAAACTGGAAGACTTCACCAACAAGAATCGTCTTTTTGGTGATAGGATGCTTCTCTGTAGTTCCGCCAACGATTATAATGGAGTTATTAACAACCACCCAAGCAAACTCTACGTGGGAATTAGCCTTTGGCATTGGAGCCAGTTGCTTCCATTTGGTTCTATATCGTCTAGCTAGCATATACACATTACCATACGCAAACTGCAAAAGTGCAGTGTGTGGTTCTAAACATAATCAAGCTATGGCAAACTGCTTAACAGCAAATACAAAAAGGTGGCATGGAAATCCAGAATAATTACTATGGCTACAAAACTCGCAACAAGAATGGCTACTGGGACCCCTATCTGTCAGAAAATGGAAACAGATGGGCATATGCTCCACAGAAACCTATGTTAGAAACTCTGCATAAGGTCAGCATTTACAGGCATAACACTAAGAGCAAATTGACCATATTATACAGGCAGCAGCTACAAGGTTGTGTGACAATATTCTGGCAATTTAGAATCACGTATTCTAGAAATTCAGCTTTGAAACTGGGATGCCAGAACAAAATAGACAACACTGGTAACTATGAATCAGAACACAAGTTAACCTACAACATATACAGTACGAATGTAGTGTAGCTAGCTGCTGGGGACCCTAGCTGTTAGAAAACGGAAACAGATACAGACCTATATAATCTACATAAATCTGCGTTAAAAAGTTTGCGAATCAAAGGTGTAGTTTCGTTCTCCGCATACAACCAACAACTTGCTTAGGAGCTGGATTATCAGATCCCCTATCCCGCTGCCCAGAAGTGGAAATAGAGCCACCCGTCCCAGTAACCAGCTAAGGCTGTCTTGATTCCGAAAGACATGCGCCCAATGACTGACCATGCCTGCAAAAATGGCTATAGTAATTGTCAACTCGTTCGGTCATATCTTCAGACTAGGGAGGAAAAGAATAATCGTGATTGTTATACCATAATTAACGTACGTACCAGCGTTTCCAAATCAAATTGGAAGACTTCACCAACAAGAATCGTCTTTTTGGTGATAGGATGCTTCTCTGTAGTTCCACCAACGATTATAATGGAGTTATTAACAACCACCCAAGCAAACTCACTACTAGAAAAAAGCATATCAGTGACGGTTCGTAAATGCTATTAGTGGCGGTTCTTAGCTAGAACCGCCACTGATACCGTCACTGATAATGTTATCATTAGTGTTTTTTTTGCTAACTGGCAGTTTAAAAACACTAATTTAGAGGGGACTTCCCAGGGGCCACCCATCCTAATACCATCCTAATACTCCTCTTGCCTAAGAAGACTCAATTTTAGAATTCTAATTGTATTCGGATTTCATTTCCCAGGAGGTCACCCATCCTATTACCACTCTCCATCAAGTACGCTTAACTTCAGAGTTCTTATGAGATCTATTACTCTAGTGGTGATATGATAACATCTGATATATAATGTGTCCCTCCTCCTCTTAACCCTGTGAAGAAGCCAAACACTGATTTTCAATTATTTCAAATTAGCAAACTATAGAGGTAATTAGCAAAATTTAAAACTTTCAAATTTATTTTTCATACTTTTGACTATTAATGATGCTTGTAATATAATGTGCTAGTACTATTCACGTAACTTGTAAAAACATCATAACTTTTGACTCGTACCTTCGATTTTGGTGTTCTTGAGCTTTAGGAATCATCGGACGATGAGCTCTCGATTATATTTTTTTGGGCTCCGATTCTAGTTTGCAAATAAGAAATCCGGGTATTTTTGTTAAAATGGTCATAACTTTTGACTCGTAACTCCGATCGAGGTGTTTTTTAGCTCGTTTGAAAGATAACGAAAAGTAGTACCCAGATTTCAATCAGATGGTCGGATCCTGATGATTTGTGCGAGTGCGTGCACGGCGACGGAATTCCAAAAAAACGTCGTTTAGGGCCTCAAAACGGCCTCCGAAGTTTTGAATCTGTTTCGATCGTTCTTTTCAATTATTGCAAATGGAATATTATTTAATTTCAATTCTTTCAAATTAGAAGGCAGGAGAGGTAATTAGCAATATTTAATTTTTTCTATTTTTTATTATTTGTGACGGTTTTAAATTAAAACCGCCATTGATTTATCTGCTTTACAGGCAGAGCGCAGAAAGAATCGAAGTTTAATGATGTGAATCTAATGAAGATAGCTGGCATTTCACTAGACTTCATTCATCATGTAAAGGCTTGCTGGTTGAGCATGCACGGCTTTCTCATAGCGCGCAGGAAATGCCTGAGCTTGCTTGTACGAATAGGTTATGTGAAATTTTGAATGTTGCTTAAGAGCAGCATGTCATTGCTGGATGTTTGCTTCCAGATTTAAAATTATGTGGACCGGCAATTGCAATCGTGCATGTGCAACTATTAAAATTATCCCCTCAGCAATTTCCTGTCGAATGATACAAATTGATTATGTCATTCTATGCTGATTATTTGTGGTTGTTTCAAATTAAAACCACCATTGATTTATCTGCTTTTACGAGGCAGGTATGCAGAAGAATCGAAGTTTAATGATGTGAATCTAATGAAGATAGTTGGCATTTCACTAAATTTTTCTATTTTTTTATTATTTGTGGCGGTTTTAAATTAAAACCGCCATTGATAACATTATCAGTGGCGGTTCTTGGTTAGAACCGTCATCGATATCACATTATCGATGGCGGTTCTAGCCAAGAACCGCCACTAATAATGTGATTATTAGTGATGGTTCTTGGCTAGAACCGTCACTGATAATGGATTATCTGTGGCGGTTCCAGCCAAAAACCGCCACAAATAGTCCCGACATTATTTGTGGCGGTTCCAAAGAAAAACCGTCACAAATAGTCTTCCCACCATTTTAAACTTT
This sequence comes from Guadua angustifolia, assembly GCA_036346375.1. Lineage (NCBI taxonomy): Eukaryota > Viridiplantae > Streptophyta > Magnoliopsida > Poales > Poaceae > Guadua > Guadua angustifolia. The sequence goes on from CM070517.1 coordinate 43,114,386, forward strand.
AGAACCGCCACAGATAAGGGTATTTGTGACGGTTCCAAAAGAACCGTCACAAATAAGGCGTCACCTATGTGCTATTTTGTGGTAGTGACTCTACGTGGGAATTAGGCTTTGGCATTGGAGCCAGTTGCTTCCATTTGGTTCTATCGTCTAGCTTAGCATATACACATTACCATACACAACCTGCAAAAGTGCAGCGTGTGGTTCTAATTACATAATCAAGCTATGGCCAACTGCTTAACAGCAAACACAAAAAGGTGGCATGGAAATCCAGAATAATTACTAGAACCCTTATATGGAAGTACATGCATGTCACTTTTTTTTGTTCAGCTAAAAAGCATTCACCTGATGCAGCTATTCTCCTAAGAACAACATAGCAACCTATTGTGTTTTATGTTGTAAGAATCCTAGCATGGCTCAATGGCTAATGCAATCTATATAGGTGTCGTACTTGTATGTTGATGAGAACGAAACAAACACCAGGTGCAGGAAGTAATCTTCTTTTCATCATCATTACATAGCCTATACCCGCAAGAATTGGAGAGCACCGGCGAAGCCACCTGTCACCTTGCGATTTTGCAAAAAAACCCTTCCATTTCTCCAAAATTACGAATAGGTCCTCGTGCGATTTTTTGTGAGACAAGAATATTTTTTTGCTTCGCTTAGGTCCCTCGGCCCGGTATTTTTACGGAAAAGCCTCCCGTTAGTTTCAAATCGCGAACAAGCCCTTTTCTAATTTTTCAGGATAGCGAACAGGTCCAAAAAAATAACATCCGGGTCCCTGCTTCTTACGTTCAGGTCCTTTCTCCGTTTTTCCCGAAAAAAATGTTTTCGCCACCAGAAAAACCCGGAAAAAATTTTTTCGCCACCCAAAAAACCCGGAAAAAATGTTTTCGTCACCAAAAAAACGCAGATTCATCGAACTTTTATAGCAACTTATGTATTTGCCAACGGATCGTAACCGCGGGTTTTTTTAAAAAAAATGTAGATTCGTCGGCAACTTATGTATTTGCCAACGGATCGTAACCGCGTGTTTTTAAAAAATGTAGATTCGTCCGCAGATTTATAGCGACCCGTGGATTCGCCGGTGGGTCCTAACGACCCATTTTTTTTAGCGAACGCAACCAAAAAAACCGGAAAAAATATTTTCGACACCCAAAAAAACGGAAACAATATTTTCGTCCCGCGGATTCGCCGGTGGGTCCTAACGACCCGTTTTTTTAGCAAACGCAACAAAAAAACCCGAAAAAAATGTTTTCAGCACCAAAAAAAACGAAAACAATGTTTTCGTCACCAAAAAAACACGGATTCATCGAAGGTTTATATCAACTTATGGATTTGCCAACGGGTCATAACGCAAGATGCTATCGAATTCAACCGGCGCAGCAGAAGCGCTTCCCACCTAGTAATATCAAAGTGTAATGGGAAGCATACGTACCTCATGCATCCGTACACATTTAAAGATAGGTGAGCCCGGCCGGTTCCCCATAAAGTCCCCCTCTTGACCTCCGATTACAAAGAGTTTATCATTAGCAACAACACATGCCCTGTCAGAAGTTAAACATAAGAGCATACGAATTGTTGTCATCAAAACTTTATTCTAATCAGTTGCCTGTGTTATTTCTTAAAGAATGTGCGCACCAATTAGCAATGCATAAACGGCACAAGTCGCAACAAGACCACTTAGTATTGTCATCTAAAACTTCACGAGTAAATTGCATTTTGCACCTGGCAGCTGATTGATCCCTGTTTCACTTTGCACAAGGCTTGTACCACATTTTCACTTTGCACCAGTGTGCTTTCATTATGAGTTGCACTTTGCACTAGCACAGCTCGCCTAACCCAAACCGGCTCGGCCACCTTGCTGCAGATCAATTGAACCGCGTCCATGGTGGTTCGTCCATGCAGGCTATGAGATCAGGTGGCTCCTGAGCTCTCTCTTGCGCGCATGGGAAGCAACGATTTGGGCGATCTAGCGGTGAGGCCGGGCACGGAGCAGGTGCAAATTTTTTTTTTTTTTGAAGGAGCAGCAAGAGAATTGCTGCTAGCTATATTAATAAGAGAAAAGAAAGCAGATTTGGGTCCTATTTTTTAAGGAAAAAACCGTACCCGTGAAAAAACCTCACATCAAGAAACACTACCCGAATTTCATCACTAAACCATCCATTGCGGTGAAAAAGACAACACCTAAGCAAACCACGAACTAATAAACGCAGAGAACAAGGAAGAAAAGGACCATCGAAAACGAGCGCCGCAAACAACGGCTAATCTGTTGGCTTTGATGAGAATGCAAAGATTCTGCTGAGCATCGTGCATCCTTGATCGCTGTGGCTACTTGCTCTGAGGTTCTGACGGTCCCCTGGAAGATGCGTTGGTTTCTCTCTATCCAAAGGTTCCACCAGAAGTAAATTACAAGACCGTCGAAATCCCGTCTTCTTGTTTTGTCAAATTGGGCTCTCATCCTTATCCACCACTTGTATAATGTTCCGTTGTGGTTTATGTGCCGACACCGGTCCAACTTCCCCCATCGTACGAGAAGGCTCCAAACCTGTCTAGCGAAAGAGCAGTCTTTGCAGATATGGGCCGGAGTTTCCTGCGACGTGTTGCAAAGACTGCAAGTGGCATTACACGGCCACCCCTTCTTCAGTAGATTGTCCGCTGTTAAAATTTTGTTGTGGATCAGCGTCCAAGCGAAGAATCGACATTTAGGTTCAGCTTTTGCCTTCCAAATCGGGCCAAACTTCATCCTGCCATAAACATTTTGTAATTGCACCATGTATGCACTTTTTGTTGAGTATTGCCCATCAGCCGTCCAGCGCCATAGAATTTGGTCTTCCCTGCTTTCATCTCTACTAATTCGACGTATTGCCTCGAAGAGTGCTACAAACTCCCTGATTTCGTTTGCTGTGTTCCCCGGTCTGCAGAACCGAATCCAGTAATTATTTTGCAGCGCTCGGTGGACTGTGACGTTCTTTCTTTTTGCAATCTGGAACAGGCTTGGGGCAATGTGGATTGGTGCTTTCCCCTCAATCCAACTTGATCTCCAGAAATCGGTCAATTTCCCATTTCCAACCGTAACAACCGTTGAAGCATTAAAAAGAGAAATATCAGTTTTGTCGCATGGCAGCTCTAGGCCCGCTCATTATTCTTCCATCTAAACCATAACCAACGCAGTCTCAGAGCCCGGCCGAAGCGCTCCAGGTCTGTGATGCCAAGCCCCCCTTTGCTTTTAGGGAGACAGGTGATCGTCCACTTGATCAAGCAGTGTCCCCCGCTACAGCTTGCCGGGTCTTTTCCTCTCCAAAGGAAACCACGTCTGAGTTTATCGATGCATCGAATTAGCCACGTGAATGCTTGCAGGTGCAAATTAAACGGAATGCTCGCGACGTGAGGAACGTTATGGTGGTGGTGGTGGTGGTTTGGGGAGAAATATGCCGGAGACATGCCGACGACGATGGCGGACGGATGCTGGTGGTCCTTAGATAGCTTACACATTGCAGCCTAAAAAAGAATCAGATATCCTTAATGGGCCTGCCAAAGATAATGACTAGGTTTCTAGGGCATTTTCTTTGTCTTGTAGTGGATTTTTTCATTACCTTTATTGAAGTTTTTTTGGGGAAGTTTGGACTTTTTTATTGGTTAATTTTCAGGGATATCTCCCCACGAGTCCGGATAGTGATTGTGATTCTGCGGCGCAGTGCAGGTGGGATAAACTGCCGTGATTTTGGGCGCAGGTTTTGTTGGGCTTTGCCGAGTAAACACACGAGTGTCTGGCTAGCCCATTATGAAGGGTTTCTTTTCATCCACTTTTCATTTATTTATTTCTTTTTAACCACGGATTCCAACGAGCTAAGAGTAGGCTTAGTAATCTACGATTGATATAATTTGACATAAAATTAATTTATTTATTTTTAATAAGATGACTTAATCAATTTCATATTTGATGAATAGAAAACTGACGAATACTCATACCATGAATACCCCCGGCAGCTTGAGACGACGAATGGGCTGCCCCAAACCCAGCTCTGGCTGAAGGCCTCGCTGGGCCACAAAGGACACTCGTCTTCGATCAAACCGACCAGGGGGTCGGTCCGACCCCCGCCATGGGTCGGGCGCCCCACAAGCTCCAACCAAGCCAAGGCGATCTCCGCCAAGGGTCGGATGCCAGACCATCACCGGTCGATCTCGAGTTGGCCACCTGCCCCACGAACATGATGGCTCAGAGTGACCGTGCGAGGGCAGGTGGCTCCTTCTCGAGGTGGCAAGGAGGCTGCCGAAGTCAAGCAACAGTCTCATCGTCGAGTCATACACAGTGGGAGGATACGCTCCCTCCTGAGGCAACACCAGAGCCAAGCGCTACGGTGTCAGCACTTGGCAAACGCGCAGAGGGTAGGTGCGCCACTTCCCGGCGAAACAGAAATCTATGTCACTCGATGTATCTACCGACCCGGCATGGGGTGAGCAGACACCGGTCAAGACTGAAGACCAGGACTTCTAGGCGTAGAACACCCCATCCTTTCTTTTTTAAATTCTCATGTAACCTGCCCCCTCCGCCTATATAAAGGGAGGCAGGACCCTCAGGGAAGAGGACGGTTTTTTACGAGTGAACAGTTCTTACTTCCTCACTCGTACGAGGCGCTCAAGGCCAGTCCTTAACCCTCGCTTGTAACACCGTGCAGTCATCTGCACCCAAAGCAATACAGATCCACCATACGAATTGGAGTAGGGACATTCGGCCCGAACCAATATACTTCTTGGGTTCCCTGAGTCAGACCATTCAAGGAGAGAGAACGCGCGACCCCTTGACTAAAAATTCACTTGCCGGTATTTGAAACACCGACAAAAACCATCAAAATAATTATATTCCTGCACAAGATTAGAGTGAAAATCGGCTATCTATGATATTCTCTTTCATGGAAGTGAATGAAATGGAAGATAAGTCAGAGCATGACAACTTTCGAGATGAATCGTTGTTGGAGGAAAATATACCAACCTTCGAAGAGGGAGACCTTGTCCACCTCGCGCCTCATGAGCCTACCCCTAGGGAGTGCAGCTCCACGGGAGACCTCCTACTCCGCGGGAGTCTGCGAGAGTCACCCTCTGTCGGGGCGGGCAACCCTTGGTCGGTCAAGACACCAACCGTCCCCTAGCTCTAAGGCCTCGATCAAAGACTCGGATCAAGCTCGAGGCCGCCGACCTAGGGCGCAGATCTCCGAGCTCGGGGCCCTCACGACTGCTGTTTGGGATGATTCAAGGTCGGTGGCGTGCCCTTTGATCCCGTGACACGCCATCACTTGGCGATTCAGAACGTGGGATCGTGGAGTAATGCAGTTGACAAGTGGATCGAACGGTTTCCACCGCTATCAATGTGCATGAAGGCCACGATCCGAGGAATACTCCCTAACGCTGCAAGGAGAATGGGTATAAGATCGAGGCTTTGTAAACACTTAGGAGGATAACCCAACGCACACACACCCGAGTTCAAGTTTAGACTTAGCATCGCCAAGATTGAGTCAGACCCTCTCTTGTACTCACAAACATCGTGAACCACCACCGCAAGGTGACTGGAGTAGAGCCATTACCTTCTCAGGGGCTCGAACCAGGATAATCCTCCATCTCGTTCGTTGTCCCCTAGCTCCGACCATCGACCTCCTCGACCTCATTCCCCTGTTCGAGCAAAGCGCAGTTGTGGTCCCATTTCTCATTGACCCTACCTCATTTTCGCGGTTGGCGATCCCGATCGTCGACAGCTGGCGCCCACCGTGGGGCCCGATTGCTTTGTTCATTCACAGGAAAAACTCCGAGGTCTTAGGAGCATGGCGTTCTCCATCGACGAACACTCTTCGAGCGTGGGATCGGACGCGGAGTCCGGCTCCGCATCCCTATTTTCGCCTTCCCCACCACCGTGTGAGCAGCACGTCTTCATGGCGGACGCCTCCGGTGAGGACGCGGCAGCGGCGGATCGCGACCCACAAACTCCCGAGGATGCTCGTCGAATGGTCCACGCTATGATCAATCAAAGCCATTATCAAGGCCCGACGGAGGACCAGGAGAGGCTCCTCCTCGGGAGCGCCTTGCATATTGCTCGGATCATGGCTGATCCCGATAGGGCAAAATCGAGCTCTTTGGCGGGCCTTGGCCGAAGAACTCGACCAGGCCGCAATTGAGGCCATTCTCTCCGCAGACCAAGTCACCGCTCAGTGACCCTTCCCGAGAAGCGCGACAATTCATCACGCCGTCAGAGGCGCACCCATCGGTCGTCGCCGAGGTGAGAAGCGCTTCGTCTAAGAACACCCTCGGGGCAAGACCGACAACGGACGCGAGGTGAGCCACACGAGCTCCACGCCAATCGGCAACAGTCACGGGACTTTCCCCGATATTCCGCCAGCGCGTCAAGACAGACCCGCCGCAATACCTCCCAGCGACTCCGTGCTCGGCATCATGACCGATCTCGCCAAGATCGGTCGTCAAGGAGCCGGGCTCGGATTCGTCTGGCGGTGGAGATCTCGTTGGCGCGACGCTTCCCGGCGTACACCCGCCCCGCCTACGGTTGTGTGGCGACTCGACGACCTTCGTCACAGATGCCGGCTCGCTTTCGGTTTAAACCCGCTTTGATCGAAGGCCGACGGAACCAAGAACCCCGACGAGTTCTCGTCCATCTACTCGACCGCCATTTTGGCGGCGGAGGTGACGAGTTGGTCATGGCCAACTATCTCCGACCGTTCGACGGGCGCCGCTCAACCTCGACTCTTCAACCGAAGCCCGGTTCCTTCAGTCGTGGCGCCAAACCAGAGCGCCCCGCTCCAACTTCCAGAGTCATACGAGCGGCCAGGAGGAGAAGGACTTGATCGCGTCATCCGGGGCAAGAGCGAGCCTCTTCGTGATTTTGTGCGGCGGTTCATCCGCACAAGGAACCCGATTCCAAGCATCTCGATGAAGCGCTTATCAAGGCCTTCAAGTTCGGCGTTCATGACCGGCGCTTCATCAAGACCTCGAGATCACGACAAGGCTCGCCACAACAAATTGTTTCGATGGCGGAGCAGACGCTGACGCGACGACGCCGTCGGCGGAAGCGCTGATTACGACCAAGGTAAGCTTGGTCCGAGCCACTCGAGGCTGGCCCGCCCAACTCAAGGGCGCCGACCAAGACACCCGCACCAAGAAGCGGAAGCGTGACCGCAGGACGGCGGAGGTCACCATGGTCATCGTCTCGGCGGACGGCCGCGTGAGGTCCTTGAGGTTCGGATCGACGGATCGGACCCGACCTCGCCAAGGTCGGCCTCGATCCGCCAGCCTGCATGCCGCCCCGTAAAGAGGGCGGCGGCTCGACCTCGGAGGACCGACGCCGACCGCAGGAGCCGAAGGGCGGTCGGGAACGACGAGGCGAATTTTGCTCTGTTTACGGCAACGGCCACGACCTGCGGTCCGCAGGCTTGGCAGGAAAGCTTGAAGCCTTCTATGACGGACGTGGTGAGATGCCCGTGTTCCGGCGATGACGACCACCGAAGGGTGAATGCCGGTCGAGCACGGCGACCTCGACTGAATTCCAACAGGCGAAGCGCCGGATTGACGTTATCTTCGGCTCGGCGACCTACCACCAGCGCGAGATCAAGGTCGCCGCCGGACCATCTATCGTTACATCAGAAAGCCGTCGCCGAGCAAAGATTGCAAGTGGGCCGGCCACCATCACCTTTTCTCCGGAGGATGCCTTACAAGGTATGGCCCGAGACTTAAAGACCGCCTTGGTCGTGACCCCGACCATCAGCAACACAGTGGTCGGGCGTGTCATGGTCGACGGCGGCAGCTCTCTTAATTTGCTTCAGGCGGAAGCACTCGGCCGGATGCAGATTCCCCGGTCAAAGATCAAAAGCATTGCCATCCCCTTCTTGAGAATCGTTCTGGGAGCTCGACTACTCCCTTGGGGCAGGTGGTCTTGCCCGTCACCTTCGGCGGCTCGGACAACTTCCGCACCGAGCTGATCACCTTTGAGGTGGTCGAGGGCGACCTCCCGTACAACGCTATTCTCGGAAGGCAGCCTTATCAAGTTTATGGCGGCTAATCATTACGGTCATCGGTGCATGAAGCTCCCAGGCCCCAACGGCATCGTTATCAGGCGCTGTGACTGCAGCGCACATGGTCTGCGAGACCAAGGCCCCAAGGCCACGCGACATCTTGCCCAAAGAAGGTCCAGAGGTGACGGAAAAGAACGCCTGCAGAAGGCGGCGATCCAACCCAATGGGCAACAAAACCCGTGCCGCGCCGAGGAAGGCGACACGACCGAGTGTGTCCACGCCTCTACCGAGCTAAGTCCCAAATAGGAACTCGAGCTCGCCACCTTCCTTCGCGCCAACAAAGGTATATTCGCTGGGAGCCCGCAGATATGCCCGGCGCTCCAAGGAGATGATCGAGCACAAGTTACAGGTCAGAGCCGATTCTAGACATGTGCGTCAGAAACTGCGTCGCTTCTCCCCAGAGAAGGTTGCGGTCATCAAGGAAAACCTTGATAAGCTCCTCAAGGTCGGCTTCATCGCGAGATCGACTACTCAGAGTGGTCGCCAACCCGGTCATCGTGCGTAAGAAGGGTGGCAAGTGGAGAATGTCGTCGACCATACGGGTTGAACTCGGCCGCCGAGGACAATTTTCCTTCGCAAGATCGACCGGATCGCCGACTCCACCGCCAACGCCAAGATGCTAAGCTTCTTGGATGCTTATCAGCTACCACCAGATCAAGCCGGGCGGTCGACGACGAGAGCAAGATCGCCTTCATCACCCGTGCTCGGCACTTATTGCTACACGACCATGTCGCTTTGGTGCGCGCATAATGCGGGGCAACATTCCAGCGCTTGATGACTAAGACCTTCGAGCGCAGATTGGGCGAAACCTCGAGGTCTACGTAGATGACATCATCGTCAAAAGCCCTCCGGAGCGACCACGTCTGCGGACCTTGAGGAAACATTTGCAAACCCGAACAAGTACAAAATCAAGCTCAACCCGAGAAGTGTGTGTTTGGCGCGGCATCGGGGAAGGTCCTTGGATACATGATCGGGGCTCGGGGTTGGTCCAAACCGTGAGAAGATCGGCCATCGAGAAGATGGAGCCCCGACCTCGATCAAGCAAGTACAAAGCCTCACCGGCCGCATGGCCGCCCTCAAGAGATTCATTTCGAGGCTCGGCGAAGCGAGGTCTCCCATTCTTTAAGACCTCGCAAGCACGGGGCTTTGAATGGACTCGTAGCACAACGATCTTTCGACGAAATGAAGGTATATCCGCTATCCCCACCCTCCTTATAACTCCGACTGGCGAGAGGTTGTCGCTCTATCTTGCAACCATCGCCCAAGCCGTGAGTCTTTGTCCCTAATTGCTTAACTGGGCACAAAGAAGATCCAATTTACTATGTCGCGAGGTCTTACATGGCCCAAAGGAGCGTTATCCGCAAGTGCGTAAACCGCCAGATGCTCTTCTCATGGCCTCGCGCAAGCTTCGACACTACTTCCAGCGATTCCGTGGTCGCCCCGAGCAACTTCCGCTCGGTGACATCCTGCGAATCGTAGCGGCGGACGGATAGCTAAATGGGCTATGGGCTGGCGGCGTTTGACATCCGTGTCGTGGTCCGAACAGCTATCAAGTCACAGTGCTCGCCGACTTCGTGGTCGAACAGACGCCGCGGACCGCCTCAGGCTCGAGGTCGAAGAAGAGAAGCCTCGATCATGTTTTTCGACGGCCGAGGTCCTTCAAACGCCGGGCCGATACTTATCCTTACCCAGCAGGCTTACTCAGCTTGAGGTATGTAGTTCGTTTTGGCTTTCTGCGACCAATAACATGGCGAATATGAAGCTCTCTTGGCGGGCTTACGAGCCCGCAAGTCCTTGGGCGTCGCGATGGTTGGTCGTGAAGGAGACTCCACTCGCCATCAACCAAGACAACAAGGACTATTAATGCTCGGGGATGCAATGGCAAGGTATCTCACGAGGTCCGCAAGATGGAGAAATGGTTCCGAACTTGGAGCTCGTGCATGTCCCTAGGAAGGACAACTCAAAGGCCGACTTTCTCTCCAAGCTCGGCTCTTCCGACGAAGATACCCCGACGTCATCCTCGAGACGCCGACGGCTCCATCTATCTCCGATCGAGGTCGCGGCTTGCTGTGGTGGAAGGTATTCGCATGGGCCGAGCTCATACACGCTTCACAGCAGGCGACGCCGCCCGACCCCGCTAATGTAAGCGTGATTAAGCGTCGAGCAAGCTTGTATAAGCTCGTGGATGGCAAGCTCTGAGACGGAATGTCTCGCATCCTGACTCGGTGCATCTCTACGGAGGAGGGTAAGTACCTACTCAACGACATCCACTCAGGTCTCTGTGGGGCGCACTCTTCGTACAGGACGATGGTCGGCAAGACCTTCCGTCTGGGATATTACTGGCCGACGGCATTACAGGATGCTCGGGATATTGTCCGGACCTGCCGAGCATGTCAGTTTCACGCCAGAAAGGTACACCAGCCGGCCTAGCCCTTCAGACCATTCCGCTTGTTCGCCTTTCTCGACACAGGGGCTCGATATCCTCGGCCCCTTTCCCGTGCAACCGGGGAGAAAGTTCTGCTCGTGGCCATCGACACATTCACCAAATGGATTGAGGCCGAGCCGGTCTCGACCATCACCGCCGCCGGCCGCTCGCTTTTTTCCGCTTGTCCGTGGTCACGTGTATGGGGTCCCATGCGAATTATCACCGACAATGGTACTCGGTTTACCAAAGGAATTATTCCAGAATTTCGCGAGGACATGGGCACCAAAGTGTGCTTCGCCGGTGGCTCATCCTCGAGCAACGGAGCGGCAGAAGCGCCAACCGACAGATCGTCCAAGGCGTCAAAAGGCGAAGTTACAGATGAGCTCAAACGCTACGCAAGACGACGGGTGGACGAACTTCCCACCGCCTTATGGTCTATTCGCACCATAGTCACCGAGCAACAGGTCCACACCCTTTCACCGTGTTTGGTAATCGGCCGCCCCGCCTCCGGAGGTAACGCCTGGCTCCGCCAGGTTAGTCTGGTCGACCACGCCGACTTCGAGCAAGAACGGTCTCTTGACCTTGCCCTCATCATGAAGAAGTAAGATGTCGCATCGCTACGATCAACATTACACCGCAAGCTCTTCGCAGACATGCGCCTCTGGTCTTGCATCACGACCTAGGAAGCTCCTTGTTGGGGACTTAGCCCTGAGACGGATTCAGGTATTGTCCAGCACCAACAAGTTATCCCCGCGGTGGGAGGGCCCCTATAGAGTCGTTTCAACAGATCGCACGGGGCTTACCGCTAGCGATGCCCGATGGCAGAGAGCTTTCTAGCTCGTGGAACATAGATCAACTTCGCAAGTTTTATGTGTAATCTCTATACCTTTAAAGCTTCAATAAAAGGATATTCTCCGATTTCTATCATTCATGTCTTTTTCTTTATGAGCGTCTCTGTAATTTTTCTTCGGCACGACTTTCGTGATTCGCTCCTTAGTCCAGGTATCACGAGCTTTACGTTCACCCCCGCTGGTCGAGCTCAACGTAGTTTAAACTCTTCGCAATCACCACCCCCTGCGTCCGGTTTGAACTACAAGCTCGGCAATTTTGGCTATTGAGTGCGTGCATGGTCGTGGTCGTGGAGTTGGTGATTTATTCATCGGGTTCGCTTGTCGCATTTCTTTTTCGCGAGTACTCCATCTCGATTCTGCAGTCATGGTCATTTGCTCGTCTTATACTTGTGTCCAAGGTCGGCGTTGTTTCGACCTTAGAGCCAACTGGGTGGCTAGGATGTAACATCTACGAATCGACCTATGGATCTTGATTGCGAATAAGAAGCGCACACTTCAAAAAGGTAACCCAAACCAGCTTGATAACATCGAATGTTTTTACAGATCAAGGATGTTTGAGCTACGATCCTCCATCTCGCGAAGCTTTCTTGCTCGAGCTCGGCGACTCGCCCGCTTGTCGAGGCTTCGGTTTGCCGCAGAGGGCCTCGCTGGTTGCGTCTGCGGGCTCGGCGACGCTAAATGCGCTGAGTTGGGCCAAGGCGGTTCGCCGCCTCGGCACGCCCAAGTTTCTCCTCCGGCCAGCGACTTTGGCCTCTAGCTCGAGAGACGCCTTGGTTGAGGATGATAGCTCGGCGACAGTCCTCTCCAACGCCGACCTTGGCACGCTGCGTACGAGCGCCGTGGTCAGTAGTGATGGTTTGCTCTTGGCGACTTCCTCAAGTACCACGACCTGGCGCGCTTCGCAAAGCGCTGGGGCATGGCGGCGGCTTGTTCTCGCCGCCTTCTCGAGGGCCTCGATCCGGCGCTGAAGGGTCTCGAAGCGCGAGTCAAGAAGTTCGCTCTGGGCGGCCTTTCCAGCAGCTCGACCTTGGCGCTCCGCATCAAGGGCCTCGATCGCTTTGGTCGCCGAGCACGCGCGTGTTTTGCGCCTTCAACCCATGCTCGCGCGGAGGATCTGGTCCTCTCGAGCTCGGCGGCATGGGACACCTCCAGCGCCACCATCGTGCGACGCAGATCGTTGAGCTCCGGCTGAGCCGCCGATTTCTGGCGTCGGCCTCAATGGTCGCTAAGAGCTCGAGCGCTTCGGTCTCCTCTCTTCCACGGCGCTCAAGATCTGGCGAGCACGCCGACATGCTCGTTGAGACCTTGAAGCCCTCGGGTCACGCTACCAACCGCCTTGAAAACAAGGAACACGATTTGGTAAGAAGTTGTCAAGAACACACAACTTAACGTACACAGGCATATAAGGAAGGTTCCTACCTCACGGAGTCGGCCGTTGACGCGCGCTACCGGAGAACTCCTCGCTCATTTCGTTGAGGCGAAGTTGTGTTGATCTCAAAACCTTCGCCCCAGTCCCCGTGACCTAGGCCTTCTTCAATCACCGCGGCACACCTTGTCCGGGGCCTACGGACGACGCGTGCGGCGGCAGCCGAGATCCTTCCACATCGGCCGCCATGTCGGACCCCACCAGAGGTACTAAGCAGAGCCGGGCCCGACCTCCGTAGTCAAGGTTCCGGCAGCTCGATGGCGGAGTTGCCGTGAGCAAAGAAGATCCCACCCACTCGGGGTGGAGGTTGTGTTCCCGAGGCCGGAAGTTCGCAAGTCGGGTCATCGGAGTGCCTCCGCTGTCGTGGTCGCTCTCCGTGGCCCGGAACCGCGGTCTCGCCATCAGCGCGGTCTTGGTCGGCGGGCCTCGGGGACTTGGTGACACGGCCGCCAACGATCGGGCGGCGCCGCGACTTGAGGGGCCCGGACGCCCATGTCTCCCTCGATCTCGAGAGGATCGACGATCATGAGGGTACCCGCCTCACGGTGTTGTAATCTTCGCCGATCGCAGGTTGGGGGTCCCTTCGTCCGGGCTATCGTGGCCTTGGTCGAACCCTCCCACCAGGCCCACCGAGGCCCGGCAGAGCGCGCTTTGTCCGAGAAGACCGCGCTGGGCCAAAGATGTAGGCGTCTACCCCCTCCTGACTCGGACTCGCTTTTGAACAATGTGCATTGTCGAGTGGGCAAGCTCGGGTCTCGAAGGCCGAGGTCTGCAATCAAGGATAAGCACTAAGAAAAACACGGAGATGGGAGCAGTTGCAAAGCCGGGCTCTTACAGGTCGGTGGCCTCTGCCTCGTTGATGGCCGGCGATGGTCCTGTTGTTCCGAGCTCGGAGGAGGAATCCGCTTCCTTCCTCTCGTCCTGGGAGGCGCTTCGCGATGAGCCCGCATCACCTGGCGGGGCTCGGTGGTTGGCGGCGGCAGCTGCGCTCTGTTGTCGCCAAGTAAAGAAACTTTGTTAGGCCCTGAGAAGCCAAGGGCGTGAGCTCAGGAAATTGGCTATGATCGTCTTTATCGTGGCGCGGTCACCCCATTCGATGTGAGGCCTCTTCGTCCCCTGGCGGTCAGCTCTGGTTGAGGGGAGTCTTTTCTTTCCCTTTTTGCTCTTGCCCTCATCGGGCAAGGGAGCGATCTCACTGCCTCCCAACTCTTGATGATCCTACAAGCAAGCCGGTCGCAAAGACGTGCGCATGTTCGGATGAGGCTGTAGGTCGTGGAAGGCTTACCTCGGGCTTTCGTCGCAAGACGTTCTTCGGGACCGGGTCGTCGAGAGTGTACTCATACGCCAGTTTCCCGAACATTTCCTGCATCCTGGCCGCGACCCAGACTTCTTGGCCTACTACGAACAAAAGCCATCGAGGAGGAAGAAGTACGAAGTCAAGCAAAAGCCTTGTGGCTGAAGACCTTACCAGATGAACTCTCGCGGGTCGAATCGTCGCGTCCCTGGATCTGGGAGAACGGATGCAACCTCTTCCGCAGGGGAGACACCCGATTCCGCAGAAAGTCGTTCGCGATCGCCTGACCGGTGAGACCGCGTGTGGCGCAAATGTGGATGGCGGCGATGGCTTCGCCGACGTTGAGGTCCTCGCTCTGGGTCTCCATCTTCCCAAAGGATATGGCTCCTTCAGATCGCAGCCCCCCGCTCTCCCCTTCTTGAGGTAGAACCGGCGGGCTCGACCATGGACCAAGAGAGTCCCGGCCAGGGATCTTGGGCAGAGCCCACTTGAGCCCGGGCCGCTGCCGGAGGTAGAGGCACCCGACCACGGGGTCCTTCCCGGAGCGTAAGAGGGAGAAGTAGCGGAAGAAGAGCGAGGGCGTGGGAAGAATCCCCTGGAACCCCTCGCATAGATGGGAGAAGACGGCTAGGGTGAGGACGGAATTGGGTACCAGTTGATCACTTGATTTGGCAACCTGCCGAGGACGTCGGCCAGAATTCGCTCTCCGGGTCCGCGGCTGAAGAGGGAATGTCGCCGGTGCGACGATCTCGTCATCTTGAGGACGAGGTTCGGTCTCGCCACCGGGCAACCGCTAGGTCACCTGATCCAACAGCCCCAGGGCCTCGAGCTCCTTCATCCTCGTGACCGACAAGGTACTTTTCCCCAGCTTGGCCATGGCGAAACGTCGTGTGGAGATGGAAAAGCGGTGCCTTTCGGCGAGAAGGCTTGGGAGGAGGGCGCAGCTTTCAGCCGATGATCCAAAGCTCGGGTCTTCCACGGCGCTCTTGGGATTTAACCTCCTACTAAGCACCTCAAAAGGCGCACGGGCATGATTAGACGGCTCAATTAAGACACAGGCGACGGACTCAAGCATGCGGTGTCCGCCACTGTTGGCATCCGTATCACTTCGGAAAAATCAAAGGTCGCCAGGTGTCTCGCCTGGGGTTCACTTTGCGATCTCCGCCCGACCTCGAACAAGGTTCCAAGACCTTGCAAGGGTTGCCGCCAGCGACCTGTTGGGTGAGGCTCGAGGCCGTCCTTGGTGCTACTTCTACGACCTTGAGCCTCGGGGGCTAGCTGTCGGGGGCCGGGCAACCCTTGGTCGGTCAGCACAGTCAACCGGTCCCCTAGCTCGGAAGGCCTCGATCAAAGACTCGGATCAAGCTCGAGGCCGCTCGACCTAGGGCGCAGATTCTCGAGCTTGGGGCCCTCACGACCATTGCTTGGGATGATTCAAGGTCGGTGGCGTTCCCTGGATCCCGTGACACGCCATCACTTGGCGATTACGAGAACGTGGGATCATGGAGTAATGCAGCTGCCAAGGATCGAACAGTTTCCACCGCTATCAATGTGCATGAAGGCCACGATCCGAGGAATACTCCGAACGCTGCAAGGAGAATGGGTATAAGATCGAGGCTTTGTAAACACTTAGGAGGATAACCCAGCAAGACACACACCCGAAGTTCAAGTTTAGACTTAGCATCGCCAAGATTGAGTCAGACCCTCTCTTGTACTCACAAACATCAGGAACCACCACCGCAAGGTGACTGGAGTAGAGCTATTACCTTCTCAGGGGCTCGAACCAGGATAATCCTCCATCTCGTTCGTTGTCCCCTAGCTCCGACCATCGACCTCCTCGACCTCATTCCCCTGTTCGAGCAAAGCGCAGTTGTGGTCCCATTTCTCATTGACCCCTACCTCATTTTCTGCGGTTGGCGATCCCGATCGTCGACACCCTCCTATTCATGCAAGGCGTCTCACGGAGCCACCCTCCTACCCGTGGGAGCTCTCAAGGCCTCCTCGCTCATGGCGTCTTGGGTTCACCTCCTACCCCGTGGGAGCCCGTGATGGCCTCTCGCTCGCATGGGCGTCTTTGGGGTTCACCTCCCACCTGTGGGAGCCCACTGAAGGCTTCCATGCTCATGGGCGTCTTGGGTTCACCTCCTACCCTCCTACCCCGTGGAGCCCGCTGAAGGCCTCCTGCTCCATGGGCGCCTTCGGGGTTCACCCTCCTACCCGTGGGAGCCCGAAAGCCTCCTCGCTCATGGGCGTCTTCGGTGTTCACCCTCATACCCCGTGGGAGCCCGCTGAAGGCCTCCGTGCTCCGAGGGTGTCTTCGGCGTTCACCCTCATACCCCGTGGGAGCCCGCTCAAGGCCTCCCTGCCAGCAGGCGTCTTCGGGTTCACCCTCCTACCTCGTGGGAGCCAGCGCCAAGGCCTCCGTGCTCCGCGGGCGTCTTCGGGGTTCACCCTCCTACCCCGTGGGAGCCCGCTGATGGCCTCCTGCTCATGGCGTCTTCTGGTTCACCTCCCACCCGTGGGAGCCCTGAGCCACCTGCTCATGGCGTCTTGGGTTCACCCTCATACCCCGTGGGAGCCCGCTGAAGGCCTCCGGCTCCGCGGGCGTCTTCGGCGTTCACCCTCATACCCCGTGGGAGCCCGCTGAAGGCCTCCCTGCTCCGCGGGCGTCTTCGGGGTTCACCCTCCTACCCCGTGGGAGCCCGCTGATGGCCTCCCTGCTCCGCGGGCGTCTTCGGGGTTCACCCTCCTACCCCGTGGGAGCCCGCTGAACGCCTCCCTGCTCCGCGGGCGTCTTCGGGGTTCACCCTCCTACCCCGTGGGAGCCCGCCGGCTGATGGCCTCCATGCTCCGCGGGCGTCTTCGGGGTTCGCCCTCATACCCCGTGGGAGCCGTGATGGCCTCCTCGCTCATGAGCGTCTTGGGTTCACCTCCTACCCCGTGGGAGCCCGCTGAAGGCCTCCCTGCTCCGCGGGCGTCTTCGGGGTTCACCCTCCTACGCCACGAGCGTATGCGGGCGTGCTTCCTTGGTGTACCCCGCGGGTGTGCCTCCTGGGTAGGCCCCGAGGGAGGTCTCTGTGGGGACCTAAAGTCCGAGATTAACTCCTACGGAACGGTGACGTGGAGTTCGCCACCAACGCCCGAGAATGACCAAGATGCCCTCGCTGAAGTCTCTGCAGTAGGGGTAGGATGGTATTTTCATGTAACTAAGGCTGGGCACCTATAAAACCCGACTGTAGCCCTCACTTGTGACCTAGACTGATATTGAATGAAAAACTCGAACTTCTGGCATGTCCCGCGAGAGCCCGAGCTAGGAGCTCCCTGCTCCTCTTGGGGGACACGCCGACAGGAGTTGGGCACTCCCTTGGGTGCCCGAACCTGTATAAACTCCCGTGTTCACTTTGTCTCATTTGGATGGTGGCCCGTAAGACGGCCAGCGTCCCCCCTCTCTCTTGTGTCTTGTTTTTACACATACGACATTTGGCGCCGTCCGTGGGGAACCCTAGCTAACATCAAAGGCTATGGCTCCTACCAAGAAGCATCCCCAACATCCTCAATCCCTAAAGCGTATGGAGCAAGTTGGTGGCCCTCCTCGACGGACCTCCAGACGCGCACCTCCCTCCGAGATCGGAGCCATCCACCCTGGGGCAGGTAACGTCCTCCAAGTCCCGGGACCTGAGAGCTCCACTTCCTACCTCTCGTTGGCAGCTGTAGGTCAAGAACAGCAGCCCCAAGATGTCGTCATCGCCGCAGGGTTGATAGCCCCGGAGCCCGCGATCCCTCCTGAGGCGTGGGACTTGTCCTGGTGGAGGGCTATAGTGGAGGCGACCACAAGACAAGCGGTGGATTACCTGATGGCCTCCCATCGTCCTCCTAGTATCCCTCCACACCTCTCGCCGCTCCAGCCACCACGCTCGATCCAGATCGCCACTGATCCGAGGGTACATGGGGCCCTGCCTTCACCTACGGAGGAGAGCAGGGAGGGAACCCCTACCATCTCTCGCTGTCAGCCCATACGGCGGTCACGAGCGGGGCCCTGTTCTGGCCGCCACGTCCGTCGAGCCCTGGGCTCGGGGGGCTCCCCCCATGCCGCTACAGTTCTTGCCGACGCCCCATCCCCCACACGTAGCTGTGGATGATGGGCTAGAACCTCGCGTCCCCTCGGGACGGATTCTAGGGCGCATGGCCTCCGGGGCCTACCCCTGAAAAAGCCCCAAGCGGCCTGGACATTTCACGTCCCCCTTGGGCGGCCCCCTCCTTGCTGGACCCAGGGAGTGGTGCGACGACTTAAGGTGTTTCGCCTAAGTCATAGGGTGCTCCATGGCTTAGTCCCCCATGGACCCCTGGCGCTATGCCAAAACGACCCCCGGGTCACAACTTCGCCCCACTCGGTGAGAAGCAATAGGAACTTTCTTGTTGCAAGGAACTCAGCCCGGGAGACATCCCCTTCCCGGTGGGCGCAAGCCTAGGCCTCTCAGGCCTATTAAGCTACTCGTGATAATCATGCGAGGACTACGCTATAACCTAAGCCCCGAGCCCCCTAATGGGGCCTTATAGGCTGGACCTCCTAAGTGGTCTAAGATCCGATGCGAGGCTAAGGTCACCCTAAGATGATACAGAGTTCGGGTCCCCTTCGCTGTTGGAGGAAGGGGACGCCCTTGTATTGTCTAAAGACATAGAATACTCGCCCTCATACGTGACGCAAAACAGGCTATTTTCTCCCCCTCGGGGAGAAGAAATCAAATGACCCTCCGGCGGGGCGCCCGCACCTCGGACTCCTCCTGGAGTCCAGGGCACGATCATGCCCCCGTGAAGTCGCCTAGTCCTGCGGCAGACCTTCTTTGGCGGGCATAATCGGCGCGGCGCCCGAGCCCGTTGTGCACTTCGTTTGTATCAGATACCAACTGCCCCCCAAGGCACATCCTAATACAAAGCATTGCAAAAGCCATAAGAAGACCCTCAACTGAACGAAGAGGTTTGGGCTAAGGTGAGAGAGCTCCACCCCGAGCGCCTAAGTGTACCTCTTGATGAAGGGGTGCATTGGGCAAGACAACGACGGCCACGCCCCAGCCCTGAAGAAGCATGCACCGACGACGCCTCATTCCAATGCGAGAGGCCGCGTCGTCCCGAGCGGCGGAGGTCTGCACTTGAGCAGCAAAGACGAAGCTTACTCTTCCAAAATCGTGACGCCCTTTGCCTGTGACATCGCGGCTCCTTCCGGCGTGGCGGCAGTGTCACCCTGGGCAGTGGAGGTCCAAACCCGAGCGGCAGGGACGAGGCCCGCTCGTCCAACGCTGCGGAGCCCTCTGCCCGTGACGTCGCGGTTTTCTCTGTCTCGGTGGTGCGCGCTGTTCTCCCTATGCGCTCGTTTCTCTCTGGGTGGCAAGCGGCGGCAGCCTGTAATGGTGTTTGTCCGCACGCGACCGAAGCTGCCCGAGCTGTTGACGCCGACGCCGGCTCATGCCAACTCTGGTGGCGCACTCCTTCCCGTCCGCCGCTCCCCTCCGGGAGGCAAGCGGCGGCGGCCTTCCCGAGCGCTCGGAGGGTCCTCGGCAACCTGTGGCGCTTCTCCTCCTCTCGCGGCCAAAGCTGCCCGAGCTGCCGACGACGACTCCTACTCACAAGGCCTCGTTTGCTTGCGCGGCATTAGTGTCGCTGGTCCTGCCTGGCAGCGGTTGCGCTGGCCCGTGCGGCTGCTCCCTTCCCTTCCGTGCAAGACGCCGGACCAGCTTGACCCCGCGGCGGCAGAGCTTGCCCCGCACGGCCACGCCCTTATCCGGTGCGGTGAAGGTGTTCTAGCAGGCCCTTCGTGGGACGTTTTGGGCGCTAGGCGGAACGCCCGGTCAACAAGGGGGGAAGGGTCACGGGCACTGGCCCCAGCGCCCTGAAATGCCCACTCTGCCGAAATGTCTAACTAGTCCACGAGAAAGGAAGCCTCTCTTTTCTGATGGCTAGTTATAAGGGAAGTAAACTACAGAGAACTAGCCCCGATAGCAAAAGCGTACTGCCAGTAAGTAGGGGTGGCAACGGGGCCATTCCCCGTCGGGGAGTGCCTCCCCGTCCCCGTCCCCGCGATCCAAAATTTTCCCCGTCCCCGTCCCCGTTCCCCGTCTCGGGAGAGAAAATCCCCCCGTCCCCATCCCCGTTCGGGTATCGGGGCCCCGTCGGGGACCCATCCCCGCGAAAATTTCACACAAGAGAAGAGCTTATAGCCATTTTAACTCTAAAATCATATCAATAGATAAGGAAAAAAAGAATGCATGCATTCATTGAAGATTATGTTGTCCCATTTATGAAAATGTGAATATGATGGGCTAGAGAATATGTTTGCAATCTAATAACTAAATTGGATTAAACTAAATTGGATTAAACTAAATTTGGATCCCCAACCGGGTCCCCACGGGGAAAAAAACACCCCGTCCCCATCCCCGCCATCCCCAACGAGGGAATAATTTTCCGTTTCCATCCCATGAGGCGATTTCTTCCCATACCCGTCCCCTAATAGAGGAATTCCCCGCCGGGGATCGGGGAACGGGTCCCCATTGCCATCCCTACCAGTAAGGTCTCCAAAGGGACCAATTCAGGCGCTGGCATATGCACCCTAGGAGGAATGGGCGTTGCCCCTATCGCCCGGAAGAAAAGTTTGGGCGCCTACCTCAACGCCCTGAAAGGGCCCAGCGCTTTTGCTTCTTTCTTGAGGAGAGTGGCGGGGTCATGATGTACTCAGAGACAGAGGTGTCCAGGCCATCCTTTGCGCAAAAAGTTAGCCAATGGGGAGATCAGGCCCTGTGCTCTGCCTCCTCTGGTTTTCCCCTTTTGGCCTATCAAATAAAAAAGGGAAGGTACACAGGGCCATGCACCACCCGCCGAAGGCCACAATGACCTCACAGGCGTTGTCAAGCGCCGGATGCCCGATCCGCGCTGGCGTGCTTTCGTGAAGGAGCGCCCGAGCCCAGCATCGCTGCAGACCCCGATGCTCCAAGTTGCCGAATTAAATGAGCACAGGGCCCAACCGGGCGCTTGCCCAAGCAACCGTGTGATCCTCAACCTCTGGAGCGTCCAAACAAATGCCCTGTCCTAATGGCTCCCAAAGGACCAAGCTCCAAAAGGCACTATGTGGGGAGAGCAGTATGGCGTCCATAGGAGCCTGACGCCCCTAAACAGAGGGTGTCACAAGCCTTGAGCCTAATGGCTCAAGGAGCACCCCAGAATGCACCGAATGCCAACCATGGGCATGTGTCTAGAGGCTGGGGGCATTTTGGTCGCCAGAGGCAATGGAAAAAATCTGCCTCGTGGATCTGACACGAGGTCGCTAGGCGTGGCGTCCTAGCAGGGGCGTTCGGCTGAACGGGCATGTTCAGGACACCTACCCTCGGCGGGAATGAGGTTATAGTTGTTTGACACTACCGCAAGTGTGCGAGCAAGTCTAGGCCCGGGCAGAGGCAGTAGAGCCCGGGCGTGCACCGGTACATTGCGACCATAGCGTAGGAAGCATCGCCTCCGCGACAGGCTATGTTTCCTTCCTCCCATTCCCAAGTCTGAAGGTGCCAAGTCAAGGCCCGCCAATGCGTAGCGTTCTGGAGCTCAACTTCTCACTGGCCGCTCGACTTCCGGGTGACAGCATACAAAAGGCTAGAAGGAGGAGATTAGTGTAAAAAGGGGCTGTGGCGCCAACACCCCAACACCCACGAAAGGAGGGTGAGGCTCAAAGAAACACCCGGGCGTGTTGCGGCACTTACCACATCCTTCTGCCCCTCATGCACTTAACGCGCCTGACGGACAGGGGGGCTAGTGTTGGAGAAAACACACTAACCCCAGAAAAGGGAGGTCTTGTTCACCTCCTGCCTCGCGGGCCGGCAAACACAGGTCCGCAGAATGTCTGAGGATCTCGCCCGCAAGCACGGGGGGATCCTCTTGTCTCCTACTCCGCGGGCGTTTACGGGAGTCACCCTCCTATCCCGTGGGAGTCTACGGGAGTCACCCTCCTATCCCGTGGGAGTCTACGGGAGCCCCCTCCTACTCCGCGGGAGTCTACGGGAGTCAACCTCTTACTCCGCAGGAGTCTACGGGAGTCAACCCCTATCCCGCGGGAGTCTGCGGGAGACCTCCTGCGCCCTACCACCATGAGCACAAGCCTCTAGCGGGCGCTAGGCCAAACGCCTGGGGCACTGCCCATACTGCACGTAGGAAGGTCCTGGGCGCTGGCCCCAGTGTCCTGAAGTAAACCTGGCTCTCCATAGCGGTTGGGAATAAAAAAGAGGAGGATGGCAGCGCGTGCCTTTTGAAAAAGCTTGCACACGGTCACTGGCATTGGCGCCCGCTCCTGGAGCCAACAGACACGAGTCTGGGCGACCAAGTGGGGCGCTAGTCTGAGCGTGAATGGGCGTTGCCCCTTTCGCCCGGAATGGCCAAGTCGGGTGCCTAGCTGAGTGCCTAAGCAGAAGTGGGCCTTGCCCCTATCGCCCAGAGGAAGAGGTTTTTTGCGCCTAAGACCGCTAAACAGCTATAGGGGCATGGACGCTTCAGCGAGCACACATCGAGGTGGCTCCATATGCATTTTGGCCGCCATACCGCCCATGTTAAAGGGCAACACCCGGCAACTTGTGCAAAAGGGCCTTGTACGGTGCCATCTGAAGGGCTTGACCCTGCTACTGGCGCATCAACGCCATATCTGTTTGCAGGTTGCCTACCAATACATCAAAGAGCCACACTTCCATGGCTCTTGGAAGTTTTGGCCGCTAGCCCCAAGACCGAAACGCTTCGGCTCTTGGTTTGGCTAGTAATGAATGGAGGAAAAGAAGACAAAGCATATACATCTCCTTGGCGTGGGCGTTGCCTCGGCGCCCGTTCTGAACACGTCGACCACGGTAGGTGCTACCCCTGCGCCCATTTTCGCACAAGATCTGTCGCAGTGCCGACCGTTGGGCACCAAGTTGAGCACCCGGAGCTCTTTTTTCGGTGGGGGGCTAGCGCATGAACCCCGGTCCGGGCGCTGGCACTTGTGATCGAAGGAGCGCCAAGGGAACGGGTCTTGAGCGGCCTGGGCAAGGGCTGATGAGAAACCGAGCACACGGGGCTGGTAAAATCAGGGGAATTTGGGTCGCCCCCCTGAACGCCCAGTTAGGTGCTAGGGCTTCGGCCAGGACTATCGCCCGAACACTCGTCTGGTAGAGGGGTCTCAAGCATGACATGGAGACCTTTCCCTCACGTAGACCTCTAACTCCGAAGGGGGCGGTATCCATGCTGCCCAGGAGAGAAGTGGGCGCCAGCCCTGAGCTGCTGACGCCAATGCCGACCCGTGCCGACTCTGGCGACGCTCTTCTTTTTGTGCGCTCGTTCCCCTCTGGGCGGCAGGCGGCGGCAGCCTTCCCGAGCGCTTGGAGGGTCCTCAGCAGCCTGTGATGGCACTTCTCCTCACGCGGTCGAAGCTGCCCGAGCTGCCGACGCCGACTCCCAGGCAGCCTGTGGCGGCTCTCCTCTCGCAGCCGAAGTTGCCCGAGCTACCAACGGCGACTCCAGCTCGCAAGGCCTCAGATCATCAAGACGGCGATGAAGTGGCAAACACAATAGCGCCCATGCACCGTGAATTACTAAGCACCAGAAGGCATGCCATGCACACCCGCCGAGGGCCCAAGATTCCCACAAGCCTCACTAAACAGGTACTCTTGCTCCCTGGGCACAATCTGGCGTACCCAAGGAGCAGGGGGGCTAGTGTTGGAGGAAAATATACCAACCCTCGAAGAGGGAGACCTTGTCCACCTCGCGCCTCATGAGCCTACCCCTAGGGAGTGCAGCTCCACGGGAGACCTCCTACTCTGGGAGTCTGCGAGAGTCACCCTCCTATTCCGCGGGCGTCTACGGGAGCCACCCTCCTACCCCGTGGGAGCCTGCTGAAGGCCTCCCTGCTCCGCGGGCGTCTTCGGGGTTCACCCTCCTACCCCGTGGGAGCCCGCTGATGGCCTCCCTGCTTCGCGGGCGTCTTTGGGGTTCACCCTCCTACCCCGTGGGAGCCCGCTGAAGGCTTCCATGCTCCGCGGGCGTCTTCGGGGTTCACCCTCCTACCCGTGGGAGCCATTGAAAGGCCTCCTGCTCATGGGCGTCTTCGGGTTCACCTCCTACCCGTGGGAGCCCGGCCAAGGCCTCCTGCTCATGGCGTCTTGGCGTTCACCCTCATACCCGTGGGAGCCCGCCAAGGCCTCCTGCTCTGTGGGCGTCTTGGCGTTCACCCTCATACCCCGTGGGAGCAGCTGAAGGCCTCAGGTTCTCATGGCGTCTTGGCGCTCACCCTCATACCCCGTGGGAGCCCGCTGAAGGCCTCCTCGCTCATGGGCGTCTTGAGTTCACCCTCCTACCCGTGGGAGCCCGTGAAGGC